>OZ025299.1:139288158-140655104 GCA_964019185.1 Maratus speculifer
ATAGCTGCGGTCCATCTCTACATAGTTCTTTTTTTACTTTTTCGACTTTGGTTGCAAATATTTTTGAGAATGACACTTTCATTTTCAGAGCCGGTTTCGAAAGTGAAAGTACTTTATATAAAATTATTTGCAACCAAAATCGGAAAAAAAAAAAAAAAAAAAAAAAAAAAAAAAAAAAAAAAAAAAAAAAACGACGTAGAGATGAATTTTAGCTATACAATGCAATATACAGTGCTCAGCAAAAGTTTAGACAATGATCGATTACGCTTCTATATTCAGAAGTATGTACCGAATTTTCGTAATTCATCTGTCATACATTACTTGTGACTTATCCTTTCTTCACAAACAATACATTCAAAATTTTACCTTTTACATAATATATAATGACAAAAAAACCGTTTTAACATTGTAGCAAAAGTATAGACAATTTGTATATTTTACAGAAAAATAACTACAAATTAAAATCGTGTTGCACCTACATTGTCTGCAATTAGTGCAGGAATGTGAAGAAACTAAATGCTGCATCACTTGGGGGGGGGGGGGTCTATTTTGTACTAAAGATGTTCGACAGCAGCTCGAAGCTCATTAACAGAAAAGTGTAGCAAGACTTTGCATAAACCTGACGACATATGATGTTACAAATGTTTTCGATTGGATCCAGATCAGCGCTACAAGCCGGCCAGTTGAGATTAGTAGTATTTTCAGAGTTAAACGAAGTTCTTCTTTTGTATGCAACATGCATGGACGCATTATCTTGCTAAAATCCATACTTTAGACCACTTAAAAGTTCCTCAAATGACTGAAAATTGATCTCCAACGTATGTATGTAGTCCTGTGTTGCTTGTCAACCATTGAATAACTCCAGAGATACTCGAGCATTAAAACAAAGTGAGGAACAAATCATTAAAAAGTCACCTCCTTGTTGTCGACTTAAGAAAGTCCCAGGCTCTTTACGCAAGCCGTGACAATAGTATGCCCACCCGTTTGGGCCTTTCAAATTTCATTTTTTTTTTTTTTCGTTTCTGAATGTCATAGCGTACCATATGGGTCCATATGACGTTTGCTTGGAAATTCATTGCATTCTCGATTATTTGTATCGAGATTTTAAAGGTAATTATTTTATAATTTGTCATGTAAATTTATTTACTTCTTTCTTTAATTCATCTACGAATCATATCCGTCGACACAGACACTCTTGACTTAGTTTTAATGTGAGTAGCAATCATCATTTGTGTAAATGCCAGTTTATGGATCCTTTTGTCATCTCATTTTCTGGTCACACAAGGTCTTCCAGATTTACGTTTTGTCTTGAAAAAGCAACCCTTAGAATATACTTCATAGACAGACCGCTTTGGACGATTGGTTGCTGCTGAAATTTCTGCAACAGTCTTCTCTTTCCATTTCAGCTTTCCTACTTCAATTACCTCATCTAATTGAATATTTTTAGCTCGCGGCATCTTCACTAACTGGTGCTATATAGAGGGGTCAATCCATTTCAAGTGGTCCAGCACTGGTCGCTCGACCATTTTTATAAAATCTGAAATTTTTTGTACAACAACCCTAACATGATGGAAGTTCAAAATGACCGTTATTTTAATTTTACTATTTTTTGTTTGTGCATGGCGGCCATCTTTGTTTCATCGTGTGCAGCGATTTTCTCAGATACTAGGATACACAAAATTGTAAATATCTCGTCTTTTATTTTCCCAATTGAAATGGGGTTTGCAGCATTTTGTTCAGAATAAAATACGCTAAATGTATGGTGGTAGAATAATCTTGGAAAATAAAATTTTATAGGTGAAATTTTAGCACAAAATTTAAGATTTTTTCCAAACTCTATCCATTTTCAGGAGGAAATTTTTCATGCAAGGAAAAGTGTCACACTTGCACAATTTTTTTTACAAATAGGTAAAAGTGCGTGTACTCATACACCAAGTCGCAGATCTGGGAGTTGATTTCTCTTTGCAAAAAAAAATTCCGAAATTCTTCAAAAATTTCAAAAATCGCACTTTTTAGGCTTTGATATTTCCTTGCTCCGCCAGAGATATCGAAGCCTATCAAAGGCTTTCAAAGCCTAAAAATTTGAAATTCTGGCCTTTGATAGTAATGCGTAGTAATGTTATGTACAAACAATTTCAAGAAGGAGATTTGACTACAAGCGGAGATATGACATGGACAATATGTGAAAACAATACTGCCAAACTATTGTAACCTACTATGTAATTGTTCAACAAGACTGTCAATCGTACACAATTTTTTCTACAAATAGGTTAAAAGTGCGTGTACTCATACACCAAGTCCCAGATCTGGGAGTTGATTTCTCTTTGCGAAAAAATTTATTTGGTGAAAATTGGTCAGAAATGGAGGACAATACTTTCGATAAAGATAATATATATGTGAAATCAGAGCAGGAGGAGATGGTCGATCAGGATAAGGATGATATTCCAGACGTACAAATCTATGAATTAATTGTTTATTTCTTCTTTTTTATATATTTCGTAAGTATCATACAAAGACAGATATAAAGTATTACATGTTGTAGATCATATTAAATTGCATCATTAAAAAAAGTTATCTTAAAACATAAGCTTTTTATGATAAATTTTATTTGATTGTTGGTAAGTTTGGTTAACATAATACTAAATTTTAATCATGCTTAATACTATCGTTGTCATAAGGATTATTTTTGAATTAAAATTTTATCATCCCATGACCAAAAATAGAAACTATTACTTTTTTTTTCAGCAAGTACGATGAACGATGTATTTTTTACAGAAACGGATATTGAATCTTTTCTTCACTATAGGTTGGCAACAAAACTCTTCTTATCCATAAATTGGCAACAAAAATTTTCTTATCCGAAACTTTTTCAATTAATTGAATTAAAGTAGATTTTCCAACTTAATACAATGGTGTCATAAATCAACTAATTATATGTATTTAAGAGGGGGGGGGGGGACGGAGGTAGTAGATGCAGGGGTAGTCAGCAAGAGATTTTTCGGAATTTCCCAAAATTTGATTTTCTGTATACGTGAGTTTTGAAACTGACATCCTCATATGTTGGAAACGTAATATTTTGTTTTAAAAGTAATTCCGCCATGAACAAGATATATTTTATAAGTTTTTTTTATTATTTTTTACAATATATTAAACGTGCTTATGTAAACAAAAATTATATTCAGAAATATTAAAAAAAAAAAAGAATTGTAAGATGATTACCAAACACAGATCAGATATCATTTCCTGCTTGTCCCACAACTCTTTCTGGTTTATTACAGATCTTTCTCTTACAAACATTTATAAAAGTAATATAAAGAGAAGTTCAAAATTTTTTTCGATTTTTACGTATTTTCAGAATTAATATGATGGATACATTATGTACAACTGCAAGTTGCCAAGGAGTTTTCGCATACTGTACCTCACTTCGAATCATGCAACAAACTTAGTTTTATCCTGTATTTCTGACAGTGTAAAATCTCCGCTTACTTTAACAACTCGTCTTATATACCATATTTGGTAACAAAATTTGATCTACCAAAATTTTCTTACCTGGATAATGCGAGGTTCGAAACTCAGGTACAGTGTGACACACAGTGTGATTCATAAATATAGAAGCAATAAGCTATTTCCTTAAATATTGACTATAAACCTATAAACCAAATGCAAAGTTTCGTTTAAAAAAGGTGTAAAATATCATGACATACATTGCAGCTTTAAGGGGGGGATCTATTTAAAAAAATACGAAAATTAAATTTTTTATACGCTCCGCAGGAAAAAAAAAATTAGTTAAGAAAAATTTTCTTGTTCATTCCTGTATTAAACACAAAAATTTGCATATTGATATCTGCAAAATTCACAGATGTATGACTGTTTAAATAATTCGTCAGATTTATGGGATTAGATGCAAATTAAAATGCGGCTGTCTTAGAAAATATTTTTGAGAAGCTAGATTTGAAAAACAAAGGGATTAGAATAAATAAGGGAATATTTAAGTCATCTCCGGTTTGCTGAGGGCATTTTAATTTTCAATAACAACCCTGAAAAATTGGAAAATTAAATTTAAATTTTATTTCCTAATATTTTTTAAATACTAATTTTAAATATATTAAAATATAAATTTTAAAAATGAAGCAACTTCTTTTTAAAAAATCATATTTTGAAAATTAAATATTTTTTCAAGTTTGTCGAAACAAAATTAATGTATTATACTGAAAAAAGCCATGTTCGAAATTTGTACCATTTGTATTTAACAATTCTTGTCTTTAATAATTTAAAGAAGCGAAATGAGGGAAAAAAAGCATCAAGCAGAAAAATGCATTTATAGTTTTAAACAAAGATTCGTTCCTAATAAAACGTTTAAATGCATTTAAAAATATTTAGATGAGTAATTAACTCTTTCCTAAGCTTAAATTTCCAATTCAGGTTAACTTTCACCTTTCCAACGTTTTTTCTGTACTAATTAAATGTCTGTTAGTTAATTTAAAACAAGGCTTTTCCTATTATACCGATTTCGAGTTTTTTCATAGTTTAAGCCCTCACAACTTTAGATTTTATATCGTTCCGGCAAGGCCGTTTCAAAAAATCTGTATTTTGCTGGTCCGGTTCGTTTGAAAGTTTGGCTTCATTTTTCTGGCCCAGCCCACATGAAGGGCATGGGCTTACTTTCTTTTAAGGCGCTCGGGCCTGGCTGAATCCGATCTTATCTTTACTCTGTTCGGTCCGAACCCAAACTTTACTTTTGTCTGAAGGCTCGGCCGGGCCTGACCTAACACATTTTTTTCCATCCCGAACCGGGGCTTGCTTCCTCTTCCCATGTCTTCTTAGGGCGAAAATATCAGTCTTAGTTTCAACCCAAGCCGAATGAAAATCATTGTCTCTGAGTGATATGACCCGTACAAAAAATCAATAAAATTTGGCTCGGCCCAAAAGTTTTTCTAAAAACTGCATATATTTTTATATTGCCATTATTTTACAATTCAATTTATCTTTTCATGTATAGATTTTAGGCAATAAAAATATAACGCAGTAAAATCCAAGGAACAGAAAAAAAAACCTGCCTATGACGGCATTCTGTCTTAAACTAAAAGTGTATTGATGCAAGCTAAATAAAAATAATAGTAATTAAAAAAAATAATAAAAAAATAGAACCCATTTACATCTGCAAAGAAAGTACCTTGTCTATAACGCAATTTTTTCTTTTCTATATGTGATTCCATCTTAGACGATTTTACTGTATCGTATTTTTCAAAGTCTCAAATACATGGAATATGGATTAACGATGTTAATGCTAAATGAAGACTTTACACTCAAACGGTGATTCATGAAAAAAATAATATCACAGCGTAGGACATTCCTTTAAAAATCAAGATTATAAATATAAAAAATAAGTATGTTTGGTCAGAAATCCTGCTGCAACTTTTTTAGCTATATCAACGTAAAAAAACTATGTTTTGTAGAAATTCAGTCAAGCCGGCTTGGGCTTGGGTTGAAATAGTAACTTTTTTCAGGCCGTGCCAAACTTTTTTCTATGTCTCCTGGGCCAGGATATTTCTGCCAGTGCAGACCACTAATGCAGACCTCCAGCATATTTTGAAGGCAAGTTTAACGTAAAATCAATACTCTGCTATTTTATGTCCAAAAAAGAGGTACTATCTTAAATCGACTTTTAATAACATACAATTTGTGGGTGATCCCAATCTTGCATTCAAATTGTGTCAATTACTTGTCGCTATGAATTTTGGATTTTAATATTTCTAATATCTTTATATTTTTTATTCTCTATAAGATTTGTAGACATCAAGATGATTTTTTTTGTGTTTAATCCAAAGATGGATAAGGAAATTTTTCCTAATTGGAAGTTTTAACATACGGGACCGTACAAAAGTCTAATTTTCGTATTTCTTCAAATATACTACCCCCCCCCCCCCCCAAAAAAAAAAAAAAAAAAAAAAAAAAAGGTTGCAACTTTTGTTATTATAATTTGTACCTCTTTTTAATGAAACTTTGAAATTAGAATTATGTGTATAGGGAAGGAAATAGTTAAAAAATAGCCGATTGATTCGATTTTTATATATCACACTGTATATCTCGTTGGGTCTAAGTACATTCCTAATGACAGCTATCATGTTAATAGTTCCTGAAAAATGCAGCACAGCAGCGTCAACGGTTAGGTGGTTTAAGCCAAAATCTAGTCAGCAACAACTTATTTCAACTTATTAATGAATATGAATTTTGATGAAAATCCGTGCTTTATTTTTTGAGCTAGAGTTATTGCAAAGTCTTTTAAAAAATCTGCATAAAAACGCCACATGTTGAGTGATGTATACCAAAAACTAATCAGGATTAATTTTTTGTCAGGTACTAACCGAATCTGAAGTTTGATGAAAATCCTTGCATTAGTTCTTGAGATACATTTATTGCGAAATTGTGAAAAATGCAGCGTAGCAGCTCCATCTGTCGGTCAATAAAACCGAACAAACTAATCTATATCAGGGAATAACTGAATCTGAAGTTTTAGAAAATTTCATGCATTAGTTCTTGAGATACAGCTATTGTGAATAATGCACTATAGCAGCGCCACCTGTTAAGCGATTTGCACCAAAACTTAATCAGCACCGTGTTATATTAAGTGCTAACTAAATATAAAGTTTTATGAAAATCCATGCACTAGTTCTTGAGATATGGCTATTGTGAAAATTGTAAATAATTCAGCATAGCAGCGCCACCTGTTCAACGATGTACACCAAAAACTAATCAGATATAGTTTATATCAAAGTTTAACAGACTCTAAAGTTTTGTGAAATCCCGTGCATTAGTTCTTGAGATAGAGCTCCCACAAAGTTTTTTTCATATGCAGACAGACAGACTAACAGACTGACAGACAGACTCACAGACATTTGGTAAAAACATGCTTTTCGGGTTCTCTGTCTCCTAAAGAGTGTGAATCCGTCAAAAACCGGATTTCGAAAAATTTCACAAATCCAATACTTTTATCTTGTAAAGATAGAAGAAAGTAAAAATGAGTTTCAAGTAATATAACTCCGCGAAAAATAGTTGCTTAATTCGACGACACTTGGGAATAAATTACCACACATGAAGAAAAGTTTAAGATGTTTTCTGTTGAAAAAAAAAAAACAAGGAATGTCTCTGTATTTCAATAAATATAGTGTAAATACCCTAAGATGAAATCTTAAATCATAGTTTAAGAAAAAAAAAAAATTCTTTCAAAAGATACTTTTTTTGCCGAAAGTATTTATCCCTGCTAGAATTTCCCATAAAATAAGGACCAAATTCAACTTATATATTTATATTTACATTCAAAATCGAATCAAGAGAGAATCAAGAATTTTGTAGTTGAGCTTTGCAATAAATCTTTATTTGATATTTTTATTATTGAGATAATTCTTTATTCTTTATTTATTTTCTTTATTTATTAATTCTTTATTCTTTGTGCAAATTCTTTATATAAAATAAGAGAATTTCAATCATAGTTTGTCTCTTAATTTCGAATTATTTTAAATTACTTGCTGAGATTTTTTTTTCAAAATTACAAACAATAAAGCAAATTTAGTTAAGGTTTCAGAAAATAAGAAGGGGCCAACACCTACGCACCCCCTTGGTTAGATCAGATTTCTATATTTCTTTATTTGATTTCTTTATAACATCTTTGTGATAGCTAATATGATATTCAAATTAATAAATAATTTATGTTCTAAATAATTGTATTTAATATTTTGTTATAATTTGGATTTATTTTACAAAAAATCTAAGTCAACCAACAACTTAAACTTTCGCATTAATTATAATTGCATTCTTTCGAATCCCAAAACTTATCACCAAAGTTAATTTTCGTCATAATTTAAAAATTAACTTCTAGTACTTAAAATCCAGATTTGTGAATTATATCTCTTAAATTTGTGCCTGGAAATGTTTTAATAACTTTTGAACGAAATGAACATGCTAAGTTTGGCTAAACTAGATTCATAACTCATTCGTCCAAAGCAATGTATATTTCAAAGCGAAAAAGATGCGTGTATTTCACCATTTTTATTTACCTAATAACTATAGAAATTTACTTATACTCCAAACTTAACGGTTTCCGTAACAGCTGAAACGGGTTGTCAACAGACCATCATCAATTACTCTCATTTACATAAACACGTAAATGGTGAACACGCAAATACGCCAAGTAAAAAGAGAGGGATCGTCTTCTAAATTATATGCAATAAGATAAAGAGTAGTCGTTCAAAGCTCAATCTGCAGGTGTTTATTGAATATAAATATATATATAAATTCAAGTCTATCCGCTAGTTGTAAAGCATTTTGATAAAAAATTGATAATTCATGCGTAACTTCACCAAACGTTTATTATTCTGTTTAAAAGTTTATCTTTCCCAATTGACGTCTGTAAAATATCAACATTTTTCAATTTAACACGAATTTCTGTATAATCTTTACTAAATCGCAACTATATTTTTTAAAACGTCCTATTAGGGGCTGTGCGTATATAACATTATCATTTTAGGGGAGAGGTAGGGGGGGGGTCTGGCAAATGATATCGTAAGATATCTAAAGGGGTAGGGGGGTTACCTTTTAAACCTTAAACGGTAACGTGTTTTTCGGCACCTTTAAACGATCATGGGTCACTCGTGCTTAGCGCTGTAAAAAGTGGTTTAAAGTGCTTTAAAAATTCTAAAAAATTTCATGATATTACATCAACTACCCTTGAACAAGAATCAGTCACAATATTGCTGATTTATTAATTTGTTTAAACAATATGTTTAAATAAACAAATAAAAATGTGAAAAATGCACATTTTCTTTAAAAAATCATAACTTTGGATAGAATTGACATTTTTTGCTGTTTGAAACGGGAAATTGAAGATCAAGAATGGTACTTTCACAAAAAAATAAAATAAAAATAGCCGGTATAAATTTAAAAAATGCTTAAGTTTTGAGCATAAAAATGACGTTTTTTTTAACTTATAAATAGGTACATTTTACAATGAAATAGAAATTTTATTAGTTTTTAATCAATTTTATTTATGAAAATTATGTTAATTATCAAACTTTATTTAATAAATAAAAAATATAATAATGAAAAATTACAGCAACACTGATATCATCATTTATAAACAATCGAAACAGATTTGATGTCTGTGTTCCTCGCACACAGGTCTGTGACACTTGCTGCAACAAATAAAGTTTTTTTGTCCTTCTTTGTGTCACAAAATGCACATCGCTTTCTTTTTTCCATCGTATTGGACTGTAAATTAAGCTGGTCCGCGTTTTCACTTAAGATTTCCCGGATGTTGAATCTTATTGTTCTCGGTATACATAAAATGCTTTCTATCTTGCAAATGTGGCTTCACCAAAACAAGGACCAAACTTTTCAGAAATGCTCTACGTTTTAAAATATCAGGATCAGCAAGTAGATTCCACAAAATACAGCTGTTGACTCCAGCTTGGTCAACGATTCCAAAAAACAGACGCAATGGCCATCTAAGGGTTCTTCTTGCACACGTATAATTGCCACACACTTGATCAAAGACATCGGTCCTGCCTTTTGTCTGATTGTAATAGAGAATTGTTTCTGGTTTTAGCGTGTCCTTGTCTATTTTGACAGATTTGTGTACCGATGGCAATAGAAGAACGACTTTGTTTTTTTTTTCCGCACAGTAATATGTCAAAGTGAGTTGTGAATCGTGGCCTACTCTCACGGTACCGGCAGAAGCACTGCGTTTGAATGACTCGGGCACTTGCCTTTTATTTCTTCTGAAAGTGCCAATCATGCGTAAGTTATAAGACTCGTACATCTTTTTGAAGCATTCGACAGACGAGAACCAGTTGTCGCATGTAATTACTCTTCCTGATCCATGAATTGGCTCCGAAAGACGTCTCACGAAATAAGTAGACACAGATTCAGCTCGCTCTGGGTTAACTTTACCAGTGTAAGGGATCGCATTATACATATAAAAGGTCTTTGAGTCGTTCAATTATAATATTTTTACACCATATCGTGCTGGCTTCGACTTTATGTACACGCGAGCTGAGAATTTTCCTCTGAATCCCAATAGTTGTTCGTCAATAGTCAAGTTTTGCACGGTGTATAATTACTTTTACAATTATCGATAAAAAGGTCCCATAATTCACGAATAGGAGACAACACATCGTTCACACTTCGTTCAGCTCGAGTACTCTTATCATCAAAGCCGAGCTCCGTTAACAAAAATCTCCTTTCAGACATGACAGTTCTGTATGAATTACTACCAAATTCATTGGACCAAATTTCGGAAGGATTGAGATTATTATATTTATTAACTCCTTGAAAATACAATAAGCCAAGATATGCTTTCAACTCATTCATTGATAAAGGTGCAAAGGTAGCTGCTTGTGCAGCTTCACTTTGATCTGTCGCTTTATAACGTTCGATTTCGGCATTTGTCCATTTCAAAATTAATTCAAGCATCTCATTAGAAACTAGAGCATTCCACGATTCATATGGATTGGTAGCATTTAGACTTTTACCTTTTGCTGCAGGTAAATGTAACCTAGTAGATAGTTCAGAAAGACGACCACGTGTTTCCGGAGCTTCAAGACATCACTTGTACTTATCTTTGCCATATCTGCGTCTTCTTTTTCGTTCCGGTTCTTCTTCCTCCTCATATACTTCAGAATCTGAATCTCCATCAGACGAAACTTCATTGCCGCTGGATTCATGAACCTCGACGTAATCCACTTCTGAGTCACTTGCTTCACCACCATAATCGACATCATCATCTCGTTGACGTAGTACACTATTAATATCAGTATGCGATCGTTGGGACATGGTCTTATCTAAAAATTTAAATCCAAATTTTTACCAAAATTCACGTTACAAAACTTCAATTTGTAGTCGAAAAACACAAATTTGGGTAAACAATTGGGTGAAATGCAGTTTACTCTCCTTCGCCAATCTCCTGTGATAACTGCGCCAATGTGGCAACCCCGTTGTATCGGGCTGCTCCTCATGCGTCACAAAATATGGCAACCCTAAGAGTTCTCTTGAGATAGCAGTTGATGGTTTATATGTTTGGGGGGCGCTGGTTTAAACGCCTTGTTTTATAAACTGCTTTCTTATTGGATAAAGAAGAGAGTCAGGGAGCAATTTGAATTTTGGGTTGGCGATTTTTGAAAATTGCGCCAAGAAGGAGAGCAAACTGCAATCACACCAAACAATTTCATAAACACTTGTTTGCTTAAAAAGTAAGGTTCGGAAACCCAAGTGAGTGTAATGTATCGATTTTTTATGAAAAAAATATCAATTCCGAACCAAACAATTTTTTTCTTACCTTACACTTTTCGCCAACGTAAATGGTAACCCCGGGTAACTCGTGCCTTTTCGAAATTTTGACTGGCTCTTACGTCGGCTGTGAACGCACTAAAACATCGGCGTTTCGGGAGCTAATAACCTACTAGTGTACTATTTTTTTCAGGGTAGTTTAGTCCCGCTCCCTACTATCTCCTCTAAGCTAGCAAGGAAAGAAAATTTGACCGAGGCACTAGTGACCCATGGTTACCGCTTAAGGGTTAATAACGATATCATTTTTGATGTAATCAAAATTGTCTCTTTTTATTTGTAACATGTCTTTGGTTTAAAATAGTACATTACACTAGTTTACAGTACATCTGTTGCCGAAAAATTTTAGCTGTTGCTGACTACATATGATATGCTATTTTCAAAAATATAATTAGAATATTTTAATCAGCTCTAGTTTCTGAGTTTTAGCTATGTAGATATTAAAGAAAAAAAAAGTGTATTTACTAAGTAATACTTTACTAAAAAAATAGTTAATCATTGAGTTCTAAAAAACTTCTTTTTAAAGCTCTTCTCCGATGTGTAGATTAGAAAATGGCGTATCAGAGACCTACAATAGTCAGACATCATATTCGTATCCCAGAAACCCTGACAGATCTCTTCCATGTCGCGTAAGTCTTGATGCATACGCTCTCCCTGCTCTTCGCTCATATCTCCTAAATTTTCCGGAAATCTGTCCAGGTGTCTACTGAGGAAGTGGAGTTTTATGCTCATATTGCACCCCATATTTTTTAATTGTAGCAGAAAGTCTTCTACAAGTTCAATATAATTTTCAGATTTTTTATTTCCGAAAAACTTATTTTAGTATTTGAGGAAAGTAATTTTTTTTCTTCTAGTCTTGATGCTAGTCTAACAATTCTAGTCTAGTCTAACAGTCTAACAGTCTTCTAGTCTAACAATTCTGAAGCTTGTTTAGAAAGATTTAAACCTCTTACAAGATCATCTAACTCTTTTTGGGAAAGGCATTTTGGCTAATTTGACATACCTTCAAAATCCGCAACATTTTGTGATGAGCTTGGTCCTTCAATGTCTTGTTCTAATGGTTCAGATATATTTTTAGACTCTGAAGAGTCTGGTAAACGCTGCAATGGACGTTGAACACAACTAGTATTTGGGTACTGCCATTTAGCTCGATTTTTAGCGTTTAAACCATTTACGTTCACGCTACAAAAATAACCGTTTTCGAGATGATTTCGTGGTTCTCGCCAAATAGTCCGTGTTCCAAATTTAAAGGCACGTATCTTAAATATTCCACACACGATTTACAAACACAATTGGGAGCCCAAGACTAGTAGGATCTTTTAGGAAGAGAGCATCCCAAAATACTCAAAATAGGTGTTTTTCACCAACTCTGATATAACTTTTCAACAATTGTTAAACACAAATCCACCGAGTATATAGCAAAATAATCTGGATTGTTTAAACAACGTATCCTTTAACTACTCATGACGCAAAAACTTGAGAAAATAATCTTAAAACAGTAAAATACGCCTGTTATCGATTAATATATATGCTTATATGATAAAAATAAAAAACAAAGTAACTCGAGCTGCTCAAAAGATTTTTTAGCTAGATTTGACAAAAACAAGTCATAAGTGAACATTATCAACCACAGAATTCGTGACAACAGACAAAAAGTTTAATTTTGTAAACTACTGTTATCTTTTTTTAGTCTGTTATCTATTTTTTTATAATAATACAAAGTTTTTATTAAAATACTGAATTATTATAAAACTATGTTTAATTCTAAAATATGGAATACCCCCAACGTTTGACATTCTTATTCATTTTCATGTGTGTATGCATATATAATCACGGTTCGAGAAACCATAAGTGAAGTATATTTGAAATGAAGCTTGTGTTTACTAATAAATGAAACAGAAAGAATGTTGTTCACTTGTTTTGTTGATAAGAATTTCTATCTGCCTTCCTCCACCTCTCCAGTCTTGTTGCCCGTCAAATCAAGTACTTTATTACTGTTGAATGCATTATGTAACAAAAAGCTAATATGAGGTACTTTAAAATAGCAATTATAACTTTTAAGTGTTATTTGAATAAAGAGAGAATATTTTATTGACTTCTCTCCCTTTGAATCAATAAGTTATGCAAAAAAAATGCATTTTGATAACGATATTATTATTGAGGGGTGATAATGTATGATATTGAAAGGGGGGGGGGGGTCCAACATTACCAAAAAGTTGATAGGTTATATTTGCCCAGCCCCTTAATTATGACAAAATAATATCCTCCTTAGACGAGATACTGACACTTTACATCGTATTTCATGTTGCTGCAATTGGTTGTTTCTTTTTTCCATTCATGATAATGCCAGACCACGTACAGCTCGTCTTCTGGAGAACATTCTTAAAGTTGAAACGATACAAAATATGGAACAGTCAACGTGTTCTCCTGATCTGAACCGATTGAGCATGTGTGAGACATAAACTCGGACGACCCATTGCAGCGAGACTAAGACCTCTTTTTATTGACTGGGACTTGAGGTTGCAATTGTTGAGGAATAGAACAATACTCTTCTCAACTTATCGATAATGTTATTGAATCCATGAAAAACCTGTACGCAACAGTTTTATCTATTCGAAGGAATTACACACTGTATTAAATACCATGCAAAATGCCTAAACAATACTCTTTCTTTTCTTTTTTTTTTTTTTTTTTTTTTTTTTTTTTTGCCATTTACATTTAGCCAAATTGCTGCCTTAAACTATCTTTTCACGTTCTATCCGTTGTTTCAAAGAAATAAATCTCCCCCCCCCCCCCTCTTGAAATTTTTTGCTTCTTTTTTTCAGTATTGCGCATTAATACACACGTTACTCTCAATTTTATGTCCATTCATAGTGCTCCCGCACTGTTCTCTTTACTTTTTTGCTTGCTACCCTAATTTTTTGAATAGTGTAATAAAGTTAATCGAAATTTTGTAAAATATTCCTTTTCTTTTTTTACACTTCATTTGAGTGTTTAATTAATGAGAATGGATATTAAAATGTTCATTAATTGAATAAGAAATTAAAATAATAACCGAAATTTCCTTCAATGTTATACCGCATCATTTTAATCTGAAATTTTCATATAGAACGCAAGTTTTTTAAAAAAGGGTTGAATTTATTCAATCGACGACAAAATTTTATCTTTAAAATAGATACATTAGGATTTTAAGAAGGAAGAAACTATCCCAATTTCGATTTTGATGTAACCAAGTTAACGAGTTTTAAAAGACTAACACTTCCGTATTTCAGTTTTAGCATTTCCTAAAAATTTAATTGTGGAGAATTTATATACAATGTTTTAAGTTTCATGATACAGAACAGAATTCAACAATACAGAAAAAAATTAATGCTTGTATCAGTGCATCTAAATTTAGTTGATTTTATCTTTATATCTTATTTTTAAATTTTACACTTTGCTTTGTTTGCTTCAGTGTTCATAAATTTTCAACAAGAATCTTAAGCTAGGGATGAAAATCTGACAAAAGAATCATAGAATTTTTAAAATAGTGTTATAATTAAATTGTATAACACTAATTAATTAAATAAAAACAAAGCACTTTTTTCGAATAATTAAACGATACATTTAAATCTAATTCTAGTCAACTTCCTTTTATGAAAATTCTTTAACTTAGTGATTTTTTTAAATGTCTTATCTACAAAGATTTAAGAAGGCACTAATTTTTTAAAGGAATTGTCAGATTTCTCATCTAAGTCCACAAAACTTTGAAGAATAATCCTTTACTTTAGTATGCTGCCACCACCGATATAATTCCGTGATATCGGACATGCATGAGAGTTACGTAGTGAAGAAGACTAACTCTTTCAATTAAACTTAACGACCAGTTTATTTACATAATATTTACAAATAATAAGACAATATTCACAATTACGAACTCGGATTTAGGGGATCCGGTTCAACATTAAATTAAATACTGAACACCCGTTCTGTGCACTGTTAAGCTACTCTATACCTTTCTTAAGCACATAAATTTACTCAGAGATCACTCTTAATCTCTGTACACACTTAGACTCAGTTCTCTAAGAGCCTCGTTCAATTCACGCTTTCCTTTGGATCAGAGCTCTTCTCTGACCAGAGCTCTTCTTTTCTCGACAGCTCCAGCTTAAAATCTCAGCTTTCTATCACTAGAGAGCCATCTGTAAAACGGGGTTTCTTCCCCTCCCAGCACGGACTCTGTCCTCTAAGAACAAGGTCATTCTCTCAAAACATATCTTTCCATTCAGCCCCTCTTCACATACTTTATCTATGGACTTTGATTGACAAGCGAAAGGTCATCTATTGTATGCTACCTTCTTTCAACCAGAGCTATGTCACTCCGATACTTGGATTAAGATTCCAGATAAGGTAGGAATGCTGTTTTAGAGTTTACAGTACACGGAATGCATTAGCAAATAAAATCATAGTATCACATAAGAATAGTTTTAGATAATGATCGCTTATCCAAATCTGACAGGAATTACTTCTTATTTTGCATAGTTTTTTCTGTTATTACTAAGCATAATTTTAATATACTGCAAGAAATATATAGAGCGCTTATTATATATAAAAACACCATAATTTGGTTATAAGCGGCGTAAATAGGATGCAGTAGGAAGTATAACGAAGACAATCTTTCTTGTATGAAATTGAACAGTTTACTCTGTATATCCATTAATGACAAAACAAGACTAAATGAATAAAGGAATTTAGCATCATTTCTTTTCAGATTTCGCTTCTATATTCACTATTTATATTAAATATTTATCGAATTTTCATGACAGAAGAATGAAAAATAATTAACCAGTTTTTTACTTTCGTATTTCAAAACTTCGAAATTGATATAAATATATATAAATATAAAGTTAAGTCAAAATCATTTAATTAATTTCCATAAAATCTAATCAACTTAACGTTCGAAATAAAAATACTTTGTAGTGAAAAAAAATACCGCTGTTTGCTATCTGATAAATAACATTTTAATTCTTAAAACCCAGCTTTCGAATCAGTGATTAGGTAATGTAATATATATATATATTAATCACAATCATTAATGGGATCTGTGTTACTGCTTGTTGATTGATAACCAATTTTTGCATTAGAATTTCCTGTTATTTTTGGCTACTGTTTTTTTAATTCATCTTATGGGAAAGAACCAATATCTTTCGGAAACCCACAGATCCACAGTTAGGTTGTTGTCTTTTTTTCTCCTTTTTCTTAATTTCTGGCAAACAGGAGGACATTTTTTTTTTCTTTCCTAAAAAAGATAATACATTCCCTAGCTATGCATTGAAGATAAAGTCCCCTTACAATAGTTTCCCAGCAAATGATAATAATTTTGTGTGAATTCTTATTGATTATAGCACGAGTAATGATAATCACAGTTCCGTTTTAATGCCGGGACTAATACGCGAATTAAAGCAATCGCATTTTTTTTATTGTGGAATTAATTGATAAAAAAAAACCAAAAGCAATCTCTCTCCTGGCGTTTTCTCCCCGGTAGTAAGTTTGCCAAAACATAAAACAGAAGCCTATCCCAGAATTATTGAATTGAAATTTCGAAAGAGGTTTATTTGATTTCTTAGGTAGAAACAACGATTAAAACTGCGCTTATCTATCCAATATTAGTTTTATTTATGTAGGAAGTATCAGAGAAAAAGCTTTGATAAATATTGAAGAATAAAGGGGGAATATTTCTGTAAACAGATTAAAAAGAGATAAGGTAATTTCTTAATATTCGTTGATATTGGTACATATGTATTTTTATTGCTAATGAGTAATTATTAATTTTTTTTGGATAGATGCGTATTGTTGTTAATGTATTTAAATGAGATGAACGAATTAGTAGTTAATATATTTTCAATAAAATCATTTCAGTGATTGATTTTTGAGAAAAAATTCACATTTTCTTTAATCCATTGATTTATTTTACATATAAAGTGTGATATGTGATACCCAACAAACGCAAAATGTTTATATATAAGATTGCAGAGTATTTGGTAAAGATAAAATATATTTGTCAAGATATTTTATCGATCTAATTTGTAGCATATCTAAAATAATTATTTTTATAAGCTATCCAAAACTATCCAAAACAGACAGATATATTTAATGCAGTCAATTAAAATTTCAGGTGTAATATACATATTTTTACTTACTGATAAAGTGTTGTAAAAATAGGAACTTTTCAAACTTTTGAAGCTGCTGCACCAGATTTATAAAATATAAGGGCTAATTAAATTTTTCTACAAATCTTGAACACCATTTTATATTGTCTTCCATACATTGTACATGTGAAAAACAAAATCTTGACAAAATTGAAGTAAGTGCACAAACTACCTGGTAATATGCTTTTTTTTATTTTCAGATTATGAAATATGAGTATATTTCTAATTATGTGCTGCGTTCTAGAGATCAACCACTTTTGTAGAATACAATATCAAAATTGATTAGTTATAAATTTAAAGAAAATTGAATTCTACTTTTTTCACAGTTATTGAAATAAGAATTCAAAGACCCCAATGAAAGAAACTGCAATTTTCTATTTCAATTCAGTCAATTATTATTGATGTTCAAATTTTAATTCCATACTTTGTATATGTGAAAGTATAAATAAGAAAAGAAGTTAAAATCAATTTGCAAAAAAATGTATCAGGACCGCATAAGCCAAGGGGTATTATGTTGACAAAATTAAACTAAATACACAGACTTAGCTGTAAATATGCTTTTTTTATTTTCGGATAATGGAATATAAGTAATTTTCTAATTATATGCTGGCTGCGTTCTAGAGATCAACCACTTTTGCCGAATAATTATCAAGATTGATTAATTGTAAATTTAAAGAAAGATGTACTTTCTTCACAGTTATTGAAATAAGAATTCAAAGACCACACTGTAACAAGTAGCAATTTTCTATTTCAATTCAACCAATTATTATTGATTTCAAATTTAACGTCAATTATTAATTCAATTTACAATAAACATACTTTTTATCACTTCTACTCCTTGGCTTCTGAGGTCTTCATATGTCTATAAAATCTTTTAATTAGAGAGGTAAAAAACTGCGATTTTGCACGGTTTTAAGAAATTCAAAATTTTATAAATTTTGCAAATTGTTTTAAATAATAGAGGAAAAACTTTAAAAAGATTTGAAATCTATGCATTGTATTTTTTATCACATCTTACAATTGTCGTGAATTTATCGGTATTATATTTTTTTATGAATATCTTATTTTAAAACACTTGAAAATAAAGTCGATATTCCACATACTAATGGTTTTACTCAAATATTAAATCAAAATACCGGCTTTGGAAAAATTATATCGCACTAAAGTAAAGAGATAACACCATGAAGTGTATTACGTGTTGTTACTACAGATGGCGGGTAGATCAGTCAATGGTTAGTCGCGTT
Source organism: Maratus speculifer (assembly GCA_964019185.1). Classification (NCBI taxonomy): domain Eukaryota; kingdom Metazoa; phylum Arthropoda; class Arachnida; order Araneae; family Salticidae; genus Maratus; species Maratus speculifer. The sequence goes on from OZ025299.1 coordinate 139,306,925, forward strand.
CAATTTTCTACAAAAGTTAATCTGTTCGATTAATTTAATATATATTTTTAAATACTCAAACAGAAAGGCGAAAATTAATAAACGGTGAAGTGCGAGTATTACTCGCACTTAGAGGGTTCGTAAGAATAAATATATGAATTTTTAACCCATTAGGAAAGAGCGAGTTTTATACGTGCCACTTAAGTTCTCGGTATATTTCATCATTCCCACTAGTTATTTTTGATTGTAAAGTTTACTTTATTTAATTTGAGCATTTTTGCGATTGAACAATACAGAAAATTTTCTGTTTTAAAAACCAGTTGTAAATGATTAAGAATTAAGAAAATTGTTTTCATCTCGAGGGAGTTAATCGCATTATTAAAAAAAATCGTTGCTAAAAGAATAATAAAAATTTGCAAAAATTGTATGCAACATATGGCTGGGTGCCGTGTAGAAAAGAATGAATGGGTATACCATAAAATTTCAAAGAGAAATGAAGTCTAAATTATGTTAAATATTGCTTTCCGCATAACTCTTTTTATTTTTTTCTCATCCTTATCTGTTATAATGAACTTAATTTGGTATTGCGAATAAGAGCATATTTAAACTTCATTTGGAATGTCATAAAGTTAAATTCAGCGTAGCAATAATCTTTTCTTTTTTACACTGTACCTAACACAAAACCGTTGTTTAAAGTTTAAATTTGGCATTGTGCTATAGACGCGCTTCTAAAGTGATCACAAAGTTCCCGTAAGGCATGGTGACGTCACTGCGACGTCGCTGTGAAGTCATATTGTGACTTTGTGATCATCGATCATCGATGTGACGTCATGTGACGTCGATGTGAAGCCACAGTGACTGAAATGTGAAGTCGTTATGGCCGTTTTAGAGCTCTTTTGTGACCACTTCACAAAGTGGTCACAATGTGACAAATTTGTGAAAAGGGTGTCATTTGTGACTACTTTGACATTAACATTGTGACGGAACTGTGACAAAAGCAACGATATTTAAATTGCCAAAAACATGTTTTTAAAAGTAAATAACATGTTTTGAAGAATTTTTGTAATTTTCTAAGGATTAAAAAAAAAAGTCACATCTCAGTCACAATGTGACGTCACTGAGTGGTGGCATTTTAGTCACAGATGTGATGTGACCAAAGTGACTCACAGTGACGTCATTGTGACGTCACTGAGACTATGCATGCTATGAAGATTGAAACGCCGCCTTGATTCGTGTTGTGCTTTTCTAGGTATGTTTTAAATTAACTTTTAAAGATACGGAAGGTATAATGTATATATGAGATATTATCATGACTGCAATAATAAGATTGAAAATTATTTTTCCACATTCTATTATTAAATTATAATTTTGCTTACTTTTCAAAGTCTTGTACATTTTAAGGACATTTGATAAGAAATATAAATTTTGTTTACAATGTAAGCACATTTCAAGTGTAAGCTATGCTTTTCGTGTAATTGAAATAAATTTTTACGAAAGAAATAATAACGATTGTGATTTTCATTAATACGGAAAGAATTTTTAAAGTTACATAGCTGAAGCTTTCAAAAATTGATTTTGATCTAAATCAATGCCTTTTGCTTCAGCATATTTTCTAGAAGAAACTAAAATTTTTACCAAAAAATTCCTTTGTTTATATTAACTGCTGCTAGATGGCACCAAATCCATATTAAAAAACAAAGCATAAAGCTACATTAATCAATGAATAGGAATCTATCCTATATACTTCCTATATATATGACTAAAATCGCTGCTGAGTTAGTGCTTTTTTATAAAATAATGCATTTTAAACTTTTAAAAAAATATGTACTTTTAATGTTTGATGAAATCTTCAGAAATTGTGGTTTGTTGTGCTAATTATTATTATTGTTGTAATAAATACTGCTGTTTTTATTCAATTGCTGTACTAATTCAAAAATTAAATATCAATCAATCAAAAAATCTCTCAACATTTGTATTTGTAGACTCAGATATGAATGTTTGATGATTTTAAACGAAAATTTCGCCAAATTAGCAAGCTATCGCCAAGTTGGCTTCAGATATAGCAACTTATTTTGCTTCCAAATTTGCCGATATTTCGTAAAGTTTAGCAATATTTCGCCAAGTTGGTCAAAATATGGTGCTATTGTGCCAACCCTGTCATTGTGAGGGACATAAGAAGACTTTGATTTTTTATAAATAGATAGGATAAATATATGAATTATAAATATTTTTAAGTAGAATGTTAAATGTAAAATGTGAATAATGTTTCTATTTGAGAAGAAATGTTATGTTCTTTTGAGTGAAATCGATTTTTCCTATTTAATATTTTTATTTAATTAATAGATCTTATTTTAAATATGTTTATTTAGAATACAATTTAAAAATTAATATTTTTTTTGCAATTTTGAAAAAAAAAAATTGTGAAGGCTTTTAAATGAATTATAAAATTAAATATTATTTATTTTTAAATTCGAAAACATATGTGTTTAGTTAACCAGAAACCTTAACTTTTGGAATTTTTTTGTTTTTAATTAAAAAAATAATTATTTTAACATGAGTTAAGCCAGCCAACACGCACGTGTCACGTGTCCTTCAAATATACGAAATTTCCTCCTTTTTTTACAAAGTTTCGAGAAGAATTCACTGATAAAATATATTTTCTAGGAGTACCAAAAATGAGGATTGATTTTTGTCGTCCGATTATCTACGCTAATGGGATATAGGACCAGGGGGAGTGCCCTCCGTGGAGGTCTTTCTAAGGGAACCTAACCCGTATTTACGCAAGTTTCGAAGAAAACCACGGAAAACTCCGAACGGTTAGGCCGACAGCCGCGATTGGGTTCGAACCCAGCACCTGCCGTCTACCAGTTGAGAGGTCCCAACCTCTCGGCCACTGGTGGGGCCCAAAAATGAGGAATAATTTAGTGTATATAGGCATGTTTTTCTGACAGTGTTGGTAGATACATTAAAAACGAACATTCAGAAGCTAAAATGAACAAGAAATTGATTCAAAGATTTGAATTAACATGAAGCCAGGTAGAAGGTGGAGATAACAAAACACAGAAAATTAGAAATGATGTAACAGCGAACTTTAACAGCACATAGTACAGAGCTTCATTCAGGAGCAGTCGTCACCTGAGAATAATAAGGTTCTAACTGATATTTTGAAGAAAACAAAAATTGACTTTTTGGCATAGGAATGTTCTATTTGTATCAATGAATGCATTTCTACCTTAAAATTTCGATATAGACAGTTTACATCCACTTACGAAAGAGAATAATATAGTTCCATCAGAAATTGTTGAAAGCAGTCAGAATAACAGAGTTCTATGTGCAAAGTAATCGCAGACAGCATATAAGGTAATATATTATTATTTTATTTTACAATATATAATGAACAGCGGCAATCTTTTATTTCTTGTGTAAAAAAAAAAAATTATTTCGATAATTAAATCGATTTTGATAAATTACAGAGGAAATTTTCATCAGTAAAAATCCTTTTAAATATGATTTTTAGTATGTCGATATGCAAAACGAATTGTGTTTAATTTTGTTAATGGACCTGATCGAAGTAGGGATGAAGGACTAATCCTAATTCATTTAGATTTAGAAAATCCTGTGGGAAAAATGGATTACAGTTTATATGAAGCACCAACTCTAGGTATTCTTGATGCTAAAATAATTTTAAAAAATAGTAAATTGATAGCTAATTGATAGCAGGACTATCGGTTATTCGTAAGTTAAAACCGCCTTTATGTTGTTATGTACATCCTACTGGCAGTACCTTATCTCCAGCTGCAAACAAAATACCCGAGGTAAATTTTCAAGCAGAATAATCTCAAATAATTTCAAGAATAAAATAAAAGCTCATAATGAATGTTTTCTCAAGATTGAATCACACTACCAGAGAGCAAGCACTAAAAAAACATACTTTGAATCAGGTCTTAACATACAGAAAATGCATGACTTGTGCTTTCAGAAATGCAGAGAAAGCAATTTATAGAGCCAGTGAAACTTTCATGTTATAGGCACATATTTTATCTGCAGTTCAAAATAGAATTCAATAAACCAAAGAAAGATAGGTGTGATCACTGTGAGGAGTATAGGCATGTTGAAATCCAGGGAGAAATTAATAATGACATGCAATTTAAATGTGATCTGCCCAAAAAAGAAGTTGAATCTACCAGAACTCTCTGAAATGATGACAGAAATTCCCATGATAAGTCAGTCACTTGCTTTGTTTTAGAAAAGTTATAACATGTCCCAAAAGTGATGTCAGAAATTTTTTCTATAAAGAAAATTAACTTGTATACCATGACAGCTCATGGAACATGAAAGAAAAAAAAAAGAAAGCATATTGTTGCTTGTGGGCAGACGACATGTCAGGCATAGATGGGAATGACATAAGCTCAGCTGTATCAACGACTGTTCGGAAGATACTGAGAGACTTTCCACATGTTGATAGTTTAATTTTATACTGTGACAGTTGTGTTCCTCATAATAGAAACCAAATGATACCTTATGCAATTGCAATACTTATACAATCTCATCCGCATATTATGGACATTACTCTAAGATATTCTACACCTGGACATTCATGTGTGCAAGAAGTGGATAATATTCAGAGCCAAATAGAAAGAGCAAAGAATGTAGCAGAATATTTTTCGCATTTTCATTTACACGTTTGTTGCTGAGAGTAAATCGCAGTAATCCATTTACAACCCTGAGAATGAAATCAGAACAGTTCTTAGATTTCTACTAGTGTAGTAAAAAATTTGCCTATAATCTCGGTTCGTAGACCAAGGTGATACAATTATGATTCACACAACTGCTTTAAAATATTGAGTTTAAGACAAGCAACTGTTGTGTTCAGAATTTCACAGAGGTGAATTTGCAAAGGAGCCCCTCCAAACGACCAGGAGTATCAACATCATTTCTACAAAGGACTTTACCAAATCCTAAAGTAGCACAGAGAAAGAAGGATTGCATTAACAAAGATAAAATAAAATACTTGCAGAGCCATGCCAAAGTAGTTTCCGAGAGATGAAAGGTTCTATTTTCAAAATACGTTTAAGAGAAATTAGCCTAACTGCAATATAAAATAAAGCATGGTTTATGGAATATTCCAAAATTTCGACTAACAAAAATGTATCAAACTTATTTTGTTGTTTTAAAAAGAACAATAAAGTTTTTTCCTTAGCGATATAAAGTCTTTTCTTTTGATCAAGAGTATACCTGACTGTAATACGAAAAATTTCATTCATAATTCATTTCAATTTCATTTATTAGTATAATCACATTTTTTTTGTATTAATTTTCATATTCCCCCACTGAAAAAGGAAAACTGTTGGGTTCCTATTTAATAAAATTAAATATTTAAGCTATTTTATGTTCAATTAAATAATATGTTTAATTTACGTATATTCATTAGATTTGTGAAGATGGTTTAATTAGTATGAATAAGCAGAAGCGGCAATTTGCTGTTATTGTGCTACAATATACATAGTAATAAATATTTTACTATCCACTAAAGTTTATTCAAATTACGAAATTCAAAACGAAATTTCAGTTTGTTAAACTATAAAAAATAACAAAAAATAAGAAAAAAATTTTTTTTTTTTTTTTTTTATGATAAGACCATCTTATTCTAAAGATAATACGACGTTTGAGAATAATATGGTTCTATCAAATTTTTTAAATGTAAAAAAAATCCATGAAAATGTTATTTAAAAACTGTGATTTTGTAGAATTACTGTCTGTATCTACATATGAACCTATTAATGCCAAAAGTTTTTTGCAAACTTTAATAGCTGCACGTACACAGCATGCAGATTTTCAAAGTCTTCTAACTCAAAATTGATTTTGGGCCAGATAGAACCACCTTATTCTCAGGTGACGAAGTGTCCACAGATATTTGCGAGGACTTCATGTGATTTATTTTTAAAGCTGTAACCAATCGAAAGTTCCTTTATTTCATTCATCGTCGTTCGACGGTTCTGTCGTATGACGTTGATGATTCCGTCAAAAATGATCATTGACCTCCTTGGATGCACTTCACCGAACAAAATCTTTCGCCCACCTTTAAACATTTTGCACACATCTTCAGATATTAGTGAGGTTATTACTGTCTTTTCCATAACAATTTTATCTTCTCCGAATGGATATCTAATTTTCTTTGATTTTGCAAAAAGAAAGCTTGTCAGAGTTCGTTGCTCCTCCACAGCTCACGATGTAATCAAAAACGCCATTTTAACGATGACGGACGAACGTCATCGAAACGTGGAATAACGAGATCTTGCATTGCGAACAGTCGGTAGTCGATCCTCTAATTCCTTTTTTAGTAAACAATTTCTTTTTTCAAATTATTTTCCTATTTAAAAATTCATATCTGCATTACTTATTGGTACGCTCTCGTTATATCAGTATTATGCACATTAGTGATTATGAAATCTAGAGAAGGCTCACGAGGATGCGGGTATGTGTGTGTGTGTGGGGGGGGGGGGCACACGGTCCCTGCCTGGTTACGCCTCTCGTTATTCTGTAGTGTGGAAATTCTAACGCAAAGCTATTCACTATTCGTAAAAGATCACGAGTCTTCAGGAATGGGCTTACAATAAATATGGTATATGTCTATATTTGATCTTCTATTTATTGTTGGAATTAATATAAATGAGACTGGTCGCTCATAAACCTCCACAGTCCTGAAGCAAATATTACGACGGACCACAAAAACCAGTTTAAAATTACCATATAACAGCTCCAAAAATGTATCAATCTATATATCGATGCTTATGATATGCACACATTTATCAAAAATATTCTAAAAGTAATTTTAACAATTCTAGAAGAATTTAAATGAATTTAAAGGTCGTTATTTAGTGTCTCCTCCAGGTGACGCCAGGACTGAGTAGGATCAACTCTTTGAGAGAGTGAGCTCAATTTCAGAACAGAAACGGGTATAAGATGGTCAGTATTGCAAAATTTTGGAAATATTTATTGGCCATTTTTAATAGCATATTTCTGTTATTATATAAGGCGGATATTACTTTTTCATCAAGAGGTTGACGATTTGAATGAAAAATTTTAGGAAGCGGGCAATGTCGAAAATAATTTGTGCCTCAAACCGAAGTTTTTTGAATTATTGAAATAAAAAATGATTAGTTTGGTGTTTCTTTATTTATTATATTTTTCTACATGTATATTTCATTTTTACGCATTGAACATCAACAGATGTTCCTTTATTGGTGATCTTTTTTATTAATCCCTTTTTTTTCAATTATCAATCTTCTTATTTATTTATAATAGTTTTCTTGTCAGTTCGGATTTAAGATTAAATGAAATACATTTTAACAATAAGTTTTTTTTTACTACCATTCATTGTATTAAATTTCAGCAGCACAATTTGTTGATTATCAAATGGTCTTTCGATTGGGGGTTATCGTCGTCGGTTATTTCGGTCGTACAATGCCAACCGAAAAGTAATCATGGTATTAAACAGCTACAGAATTTAAATAAGGAAACTATTCTTTTACGCGTTCTCGTCTGCACTTAAATGGAATTTATTAACCGCAATTTTTTTCAAAGATGATTATTTATGAAATATTTAATTAAAAAGGAATTTTCTCTTATCTGCTAGGGGGGAAAAATTAATCAAAATGTTAAATACGATTCTTTTCGATGAATATGCAAACAAAATATTTAAAAAGCTCAGTGCGAAAACATAAGCAACAATGAAACTATGTTCACCAGAGGGCGCAGTAAGCCCTAGTCTTAGCTTCAATTTTTTAAAATAAAGGTGAGCAAGAAGAGCGTAAAGCAAAACGAAACAAAAAAAGAAAAGAGAGAGAAAAGAATTTAACACATCCACGATTGTAGATAGAAGCGAACAGTTGCTGAAAAATATAAAAACTCCCTCCAATGGAACAACTGGAAAGAAAGAAAAATTGAAAAATAAAATTAAAAAGTGAAATAAATAATAAAAAGAAAGCAGAATGTAAGGATTATAAAATTTTCCTCGTTTTTGATTTTCCCCTTTCAATTTAGCCGATAAGCAGACTGCCGTTAGAAAAGATAAGAGGCCTGGGTGGGGATAAAGAAAGGAGGTAAGTCCGAATCCTATCATGCAGAAATATCACAAGTTTCGTTACTAGCTTCAGTTATTATCATCGTCAAAGATACTAGGCTTCCCTTTTGTAGGGACGACAAAGAGGCAATATAATTCGTCACGACCTTGTCAATAACTTTCTAACTTTTTCCATTAATGAAGAAGTGAGGGCGAGGGTTTGGTTTTATCTTTTAGTTCTTTCTTTTAAAAAAAGAACTCAAAAAATGAAAAAAAAATTCAGAGGGGGACTGCTTTTCTTTCTAACTTTCTGTTTTTTTTCCATATGTATGCAAGGAGTAAATCATATACCCCAATTCAGTTTTCAGTGCCTGCATATCTGCAATTTATCTTTAGTACAACTTTTCGTAGCTTTATTTTTTGTGTGTGTTTTCTCTTTTTGCTATTATTATTCATTTCATATTTTTTTTCTCAAGAAAAAAGAATGAATCGTTGCAGTGCAAATCTGAATATTTTTCAACTCCTTTATTTCATAGTTTTCTTGTGCATTTTCGAGTTAGGAAATATTCCCTTTTCTTTTATTTTAGAATTGGTATCAATGTTAATATACCCATTCTTATAAGAGTACTAATAATAATAATAAAAAAAAAATAACACGCTAATTTTCAAAATAGGTTTGTTATAAGCTCTAATAATTTTTCCTTGATAAAACTGTATTGTTAGAATCTTTGTTACTGCTATTAAATAAAACATCATAAAATAAGTAAAAAAATAAACTTTGCATGTTATTATTTCCAAATGCGGTTCTAATTTCACTAGTCTTTTTGAGTTAAACGAGTTGGATATTCAAATAACATTGATTTCAGAAGTTCAACGTTTGCCCAACTGGCAAAAATTGCAAGAAAAAGTATTATTCTAATATGAATATTTTAATGCAGAAATATTAGACATTATAACACAAGATGTAGTCGACATACACTTTGAGTTATGACGTTAGAAAAATTTCAATCTGTTCAGACTCAGCCGAAGACATATCTACTTTATATGTTACGCCTAATTTTAAAACAACTCTGTTTATTTATTTATTTTTTAAATTAATACATGTCTTTGTCTTGTATATTCATTTTATCAAATTTCTGGATATCATTTCATAAGATGCGAATATCTTATAAATACATAATCATACGTTTTTTGTCAAATATTGCACATTGTAAATAGAGGCGTTTTAAATTCAGACACATATGTGTCTAAAAATGTAATTTAAAGGTTAAAGTGCCTGAATACGAAATAATTGTAGGCACATAGGTATCCGAAATTAGGACACTTAAGTGTCTTATTATGAACATGGCAAGTGTATCGAACTGTATGAACATGCTAACTGTATCTGACATCACTGTAAACTGAAATGTCTTATATTCAGACACATAAGTGACTTAAAACGAAGTTTTCAATTTTAAAATATGTTAATATTTAAGACACTTGTATTCGTCTGAATTTAAAACATTTCAAACGTTTCAATCGCAGCCATGTTTAACTTATTTCTCATTTGCTGGAAATAAACGGCCATTTTTTCACTTTTTTTTCCTTTTTCAGTAAGATTTATACATTGTAAGGAAATATATCGTTAAAATATGGAAATTGTACTCCCAGTCGAGATGCCAGTACTATTTGCGTATATAATGGGAATTTCTTTCGGTGAATTCCAGAAAAATTGTTCATTTTTTTTATATTTATATACTTAAAAATTTCTATTTAAAAGATAAAATATAATCTTTTAAGGATAAACTCACATATTTCAATCACTACTTTCCAAAGTCAGGGATATTTCACCTGATTTATTTATTTAATTCAGACTACTGTTGATAGCTTATAACTCGATAGGTAAATTATTTATCAGAAATTGGAAAAGTTATTTTGATTTCGTAGTTTCTGAATAACACTAAATGTCAATTTCAGACGTTTCCGAACAAAAGCAAATTGAAACATCTTTCATAAAATTGGCATAAAAAATAAAAAATCTTTGAATTTGAGAATAGATTAGCATATAACTTAAAGATATAGGACTGGCGTCATTTAGGATCATTATTTATGATTATCATTCGTTTATCATTATATCATTATATTTGATCATACATATGTTATATATGATCAAATATAATAATATCAGTATTATATTTAAAGAGACAAAATTTAGCACCATATAACATATGAGACTAGAAAAAACAATTCAAAGAATTGCAGAAATGGCAAATGAAATAAATTAATGAACATTAAATATAATGAACAAATGAAATGAAAAAGAAAAACAAAATCCAAGACTTAAAGCACCAGATAGACAATGTCACCCATTGGATAAAGATAATAGTTATACACAACCCAGCAAAGAAAGAAACAGTGGGCCAACAACTGGAAAAAAGATGGCAGCCAACACTGCCCTCAGCGGTAAAGTGCAATGGTGTCATTACTTAAACCCGTACAAATTTGTCTGTGTGGAATGCAGCTGGACTTTCAGTGATGACCAAAAGCAGGCCAGCATTAGTATGCCATGCCATCACATTACTTCAATCCGGCACTTTTCCTTCAGTGCTAGCACCTGTCCTACTGCTATTCCTTTGCTTGGCCAGCACTGTTAATCCAGCACCATCACTTATCCTGCACTGTTTATACAATAGCAAACCGTCAAACAGTTTTTTTTTTTTTTTACTATGAGCAGACACCCACCCAGTACCCTTGCAAAAATTTCTTTAAAAAAAGTATTGTAGAATTCTAGACCGTTATTCTATACACGCTAATTTAATAAAAAGCAGTATATAGAAATATCTATACGGAAATATTCCAATATATTCAGATTTCGCTAACATACAGTGGACCCTCCCATGTATTTCGATGCCATTTGGATTTTGTGATCGGACGAGCATCGGTGTCTTCAGCGTATGCTATGGCTTTTCACTCCTCACTTCTTCTTATTAGATTTTTTAAAGTTTATTTATTTTGCGATTTGCCTTCCTAATCTTTAAAACCATATAGAAATCATATACATTTTATACGCTGATTCTCAAATGTGTGAATAATGAAAACCGAAGTCATTTGTAATTTAGAAAATCAGATTTAAGAATTAAAAAAAATTCCGTTAAAATAAAGAATATGTGTATTGTTTTACTGATTTATTTTATTATTAATGGTTGTTATTTTTCTTAATCACAATCGCAACGTACGTAATGGTCGCTAATAAAACATTAAAAATTCCAGAACGAAATTACAAATACCCAGAATGCTGAATTCCAAAATACCCAATGTCTTCGATATTCACAACGCAACCTAGTGTAAAGGTTCCCATCAATAATACAGCACAAGTTCGTGCATTTCCATCCTGTGGTGGGCCAGCGCATGAAATAAAACGGTGGCCGATCAAAAATCGAATGATTTCCAAAAGCAAAATTGACTGAAGCGGTCCAGCAGTGGTCATGCAGTGGTAGACCATTAGCCAGCACCTATCTTGCTGCTGGCCAGCAATTTCCTCTTTCAATATTATAATTTTTACATATTCATTTGTACATTTTATATTTTTAGGTACATTTTTTAAAAACTTTTTTTAATTTTCATATATATCATATGCCCAATCTAAAACGTTTAATGTTCGATCCATCATAAAATAAATGCAAGGAGATGATTATAAGACATAGCTTTTTTATTTATTAGAAAAGTTACACTCTTAAAACGAAAGAGCTGATTTGGCTTCCCATGAAAGAGCTGTAATATTTTCGATCATATAAGAGTTGTTTTTCAAACGATTAAATCTTCTTGATCTAAATTGGTTATTTAAATAGCTCAACTTCATTTAAATTGGTTAAAACTCGAGTTATTTCAACTCTTTTTTGAGAAGCTGCCTTTCAACACTGAGATGAGTGGATATCAGCTCAACTTGAGCTATTTTGTGGCTGACTTTTTAAGAGAGTAGGCCTTAATAGGAGGAACATAAACAGTTAATACGAAAGCAATGACTTTTTATATAATAATGAATATTTATATAAACGGAAAGATGTAAACAGGAGTTGAAATTTTAAAGTTAATTACATTAAAAGGAATTGAATTAAAAAGTTAATTACATTAAAAGGTTGCCCCATGCGGGATGCCTTGTATTTCTCTAAAAATAGCATTATTTCGGAAGATATAATTATGACAGAGTACAAAAATATTCAAAGTTTTGAAGTAGTCAATGTCTATATTGCCAGATAAATTTAATGATGAGAAATATTCTATAAATATAACATTAATAGTAGAATGTAAATCACATAAAATGATTTTATTGAATAAATATTTGAAATCCAAATTGTTAATATTAGTGACATTAGATAAATCCTTTATGTATCAGATCAAAACTATTTGTATGCAATGTGTGTTGTCTTTGTTAATAAATAAATTAAAAATTTGCGCAAGAATATTTTTAAAAGGACAAATGTTAGCACATGTATTGTAAGTATTACATCCTATAGTTACAGTACAGAGTTTTAATGATTTTTGTGAAACTTTAAAATCATAACAATTTAAGAATAATTTAAGTTCTTAGTTTTATGTCTAATAATTTATGATCGCTAAGAGTTTGAGTATTATTTTCATCGAATGGAACATGTTGAATTTCAAACATTTTAAATATTTTAATATTTCAAAATTAATGTTCCCTGTATAAAACAATAATATTTGCGTTCTAAAATTTTTTCGTCAGAAAAAAGAAAACTTTGTGAAGGTCCTCTAACGCATGAAATTAAAAAGCTAAATATTCAATTAAAATTCTAGAAAGGAAGTGTGTAAAATATTAAGAAATATAACTAGGTTGAAAAAAAAATGTACCACTACCCAAAATACATTACTTGTGCTTCATAAATAACAAACAATATTTAAAACCTGAACATATGAAATCGTGGGTAAGTGGTCAAGACGTCTCTCTAGTAAACAACAGGTCCATAGTTCAAATCTTGTTACGGGTAAATATTATTTGTTTACACTAATTTAAATAAAATCAATAAATTTTTTCTAACATAAAGTGGCGGTAAATTGGAAAGTGGTGATTGAAATATGTAGGTTGGTCCTTAAAAGATGATATTTTTATCTTATTTTTATTTATTTATTTATTTATTTATTTATTTATTTGTATATATAAATTAAACGAAAATTTATATATACAAAAATTTTCAAAGTAATGAAAAATTTTCTGCAATTTATGGAAGAAAATTTCCATAAAACTAAATTAATTGTACTGGCGTCTTTATTGGCAATACAATTTTCTTTCTATGAAGGCTTTTTTGCAGTATACAGGGTGATTCATAAAAGATGGGCAGAACTTTAAGGGGTTATAGTACACTTAAAGACAAATAATATTAAATAGGAGACTAAGGGTCCCAGACGTATTCCCAAGGAGATAGGGGGCATTAAAGTTTAGGGTCCGAAATTTCAAATGATCATAAAAAATGGAAAAATTGGTCGATTCGTTTGCGGTTTTTGCAAAAAATTTTCTTTAAGCCAGTATTTTCTTGAAATAAAATTTTAAAGTTCAATTTCAAAAAATGCCGATAGGGCGCGCTTTAGACTTTGGAGTAACAAACAACTATTTTTTAACGTTATTTTTTGTATTTCTTTAAATGATTTCGAAAGCTTAGACTTAAACTTAAATTTTGATCTAAAAATCTGAGTCCTAACGAGTAGTTAAGTAGCGTAAACTGAAATTTGAAATTTGAAACCCTTCTCCCCCCAGAACAAAAATCAGTTATTCCCGATCTTTGTGTCGTAGATTAGGCTCTAACTACTGCCGCGTTTTGCTAAAATTATTCTTTATGTCAGTATTTTCTTGAAAATAAATTTTAAAGAAAATTTTCAAAAAATTCCGATAGAGGGCGCTTTAGACTTTGGAGTAACGAACAACTATTTTATACCGTTATTTTTTGTGTCTCATTAAATGCTTTCTAAAGCTTAGACTTAAATTTTCTGCCCAAAATCTGAATCGTTACACGTGGTTAAGTTTCTGGGGAGAGGGGTTTGAAATTTCTACTCATGAGCACAGTTCAGTTTACCATGTGCACACATTGTGTGCTGTGATACGAGGTAAAAAGACACAAATTAGGATTATGTTACCAAAGCATATTTATTAACATGTAATTACAATAAATGTTCAAAATTGTGACCACCAGAGGTTATGCACGCAGAACAACGGCGAAGAATGGAACGGCGAACATTCGCGAAAACATCAGGCTTTTCGAGCACTTCCCCTACAGCGGCGGAAAGTCTGGCGACCAGTTCCTCGGGGGATTCAATGGGTGTCTCATACATAAGAGCCTTCAATTGTCCCCAAAAAAAGAAATCGAGGGGTGAAAGATCTGGCGAGCGAGCAGGCCAAGCAACAGGACCACCTCGACCAATCCATCTGTTCGGAAATGTGATGTCCAGATAGTTGCGGACGTCTCGTACGTAATGGGCTGGCGCTCCATCGTGCTGGAACCACATGACCCGCCGGATGCGTGGAGGAACAACGTTTAACAGGTCTGGCAGCACATGTTGCAGAAATGTGAGGTATGTTTTACCGTTGAGGCGTTTAGGAAGAAGGTACGGTCCGATTAGGTGGTCTCCGAGGATTCCTGCCCAAACATTGGTGGAAAAGCGTCTCTGATGAGCATGTGGATACGTAGCATGTGGATTGACATCCGCCCATACATGTGCATTGTGTGTGTTAAATGTACCTTCACGTGTGAAGGTACATTCATCGGTGAAAAGCACAGTTCGTCCAAAATGTGGATTTGACGCGTTCTGCTGCAGAAACCAGCGGGCGAATTCAATACGATTTGGATAATCCCCTGGAGACAGTTTCTGGACTCGTTGCACATGAAACGGGAGCAAATGTTCATCCTTCAGTACCCTCCAAGTCATGGACTGTGAGGTATCCACCTGCCTAGCCACTGTTCGTGTACTTGTACTTGGCTGCGCCGCTACTACATCCAGAATGGCTTCTGCAACAACTACTGATTCGTCCTTTTTTGCACGACCTGCATTCGACCGGGAAGCGAGAAATGATCCCGTCTCACACAACTGTCTGTGCAAGCGCTCGAAAGTTTTGCGGTTAGGCAACCGCCTGTTGGGAAATCGCTCTCCGTACATTCATTGTGCCTCTGCACCATTTCCATCTGCCGCTCCGTAAATTAAATGCATCTCAGCCTTTTCCTTATTCGTGAAGGGCACCATCTTCCGATTCATTACTACAGCGACTTACACTTGACTCACCGTTCAGTGGTTTTTATGCCTGAATCGTGTCGAAATTTTGCATGCGTGTTCTTCTTCTTCCCCATTTGACATTTGCATACTTTCTGTCTCCTTCTTCACCCGGTGACTAGCGTCAGGAATGGAGCTTTAACGTTTGCATGAGCGATGTTTCCAACTGTGCCAGTGCCTTTATGAGTGAATTCCGACTATGCAGTCCTTGACGAAAGTTGTATTTTTGCCTCGTATCACAGCACAGAATCGTTGGGCATGGTTAAGTAGTGCAAACTGAACTATGTTCAGAAGTTGAAATTTGAACCCCCTCCCCTCGCTACTGAACCACGCTCAGCGATTCAGATTTTGAGCTGAAAATTTAAGTTTAAGTCTAAGCTTTAGAAAGCATTTAATGAGACACAAAAAATAACGGTATAAAATAGTTGTTCGTTACTCCAAAGTCTAAAGCGCCCTCTATCGGAATTTTTTGAAACTTTTCTTTAAAATTTATTTTCAAGAAAATACTGACATAAAGAATAATTTTAGCAAAACGCGGCAGTAGTTAGAGCCTAATTTACGACACAAAGATCGGGAATAACTGATTTTTGTTCTGGGGGGAGAAGGGTTTCAAATTTCAAATTTCAGTTTACGTTACTTAACTACTCGTTAGGACTCAGATTTTTAGATCAAAATTTAAGTTTAAGTCTAAGCTTTCGAAATCATTTAAAGAAATACAAAAAATAACGTTAAAAAATAGTTGTTTGTTACTCCAAAGTCTAAAGCGCCCCCTATCGGCATTTTTTGAAATTGAACTTTAAAATTTTATTTCAAGAAAATACTGGCATAAAGAAAATTTTTTGCAAAAACCGCAAACGAATCGACCAATTTTTCCATTTTTAGGTGCGTTCGTAATTATATAATACGTAGCACCTATAGTGGTCGTTCAGTCCGTCCGTCTGTCCGCATATAACAACGCAAAAACTAAACAACCGAATCGTTTGAAATTTAAAATACATAATTATTACATAATTTTGTCGAGTCATTTCAAATTTTATGAAATTCGGATGCATAGATCAATTACAGGGGCAATCAAAAGTATTCCATTACATTACGGTCAATGGGGAAAAAAGTTTCAAATGCATTTTAATCGTTTGAAATTTAAAATACGCAATTATTACATAATTATGTCGAGTTATTTCAAATATTTTGATAATCGTGTGCATAGATCAATTACAGGGGCAATCAAAAGTATTCAATTACATTATGGTCAATTAGGAAAAAGTTTCAAATATATTCTATACGTTTGGAATTTAAAATACATAATTGTTACATAATTTTGTCGAGTTATTTCAAATTTTATGAAAATCGGATGCATAGATCAATTACAGGGACAATCAAAAGTATTCCATTACATTACGGTCAATGGGGAAAAAAGTTTCAAATGCATTTTAATCGTTTGAAATTTAAAATACGCAATTATTACATAATTCTGTCGAGTTATTTCAAATATTTTGATAATCGTGTGCCTAGATCAATTACAGGGGCAATCAAAAGTATTCAATTACATTATGGTCAATGGGGATAAAGTTTCAAATATATTCTAGACGTTTGAAATTTAAAATACATATTTATTACATAATTTTGTCGAGTTATTTCAAATTTTATGAAAATAGGATGCATAGATCAATTACAGAGACAATCAAAAGTATTCCGTTACATTACGGTCAATGGGAAAAAATGTTTCAAATGCATTTTAATCGTGTTACACTCATGCGAACTTAATAAAATTTATATGCAACTATAAAGTACATATTATAATATACATCATACATAATTTTTGGTGCAAAGAACATTTGTTATTGATTTACAAGGCCACACAAAAGTATTCCATTACATAATGGTATAGGGAGAAAACTGTTTGATGAGCGTTTTAATTGTAATTCACTATTTACAATTTTATGAGATTGATATATGAAAGTAATATTTTTAAAACTTCGTTATCGTACGAACGCACCTAATTTGCTACGCTTCACGTGCAATTTCCAACTTGTTTATAATCATTTGAAATTTCGGACCCTAAACTTTAATGCCCCCTATCTCCTTGGGAATACGTCTGGGACCCTTAGTCTCCTATTTAATATTATGTCTTTAAGTGTACTATAACCCCTTAAAGTTCTGCCCATCTTTTATGAATCACCCTGTATAATGCTTACAAATAAGAGAAAAAAAGATTAAAAAATGGTTGTCTATTGCCGTCAAGTGAGAACTGGATCAAACATTGATGCGATTCAGGCGTTTGAAATGTCTTATATTTAGACGCATACAAGTGTCTTAAATATTAAGATCCTTTTAAGCATCAGAAAATTACACACTCCGTTTAAGACACATGTGAATCTGAATTTCAGACATATGATTTTACAGTGTTAATAAACATTGTTACCAAACTTTATTAAACATTGACACAATATAACGATTTCAAACGGTATAACAATAATTGGTACTATAGCATTAATTTAAAGCTTCAAAATCACAAGTAAAGATAGCTCGTTTATATAGAGTAATTTTTTGATTAATTTTGAAAATCTGAGCAACTAAACCAACTTTTCTAACGGTGAAATTAAAGTGCAGAATGCAAGCATGATTATAGTATTTTCTCTTATTCAAAATATCGTGCACTTTTACAGTTGGAAAATTGCCAAATATTTATTTTTCTGAACCAACGTTGCCACTAATTCTAAACCGTAGTTTTTTGTTTATTTTCTAATAGATTTTGTATGCTTAATTAAAGCATTGGCTTTTATTCTCACAATGGGAAACTCTTATTACTGTCGTGCTTTTGAGAATACACTATATGGCCAAAGATGACCGTCCACTTGCGATTTTAGACATTTTGTTAAATATCTAGAAAAATACATGAGGAATTATTCTGAAACTCTAAGTGTATAAATATAATAGTACAAGTCATACATTCCCGTGAAGATTTATTCTCGAAACTCCACAGGGGACCGTCAACAAATTTAAAAAAAAATTAATATATTTTGGATATCTCTATCAAAACTGAGTGTTGCAAAAGCGCTCAAACTATACATTATGATTGAGTGGCTTATTGTAATAAACTGTGTTTATTTTTATGTCGATAGCATTGTATACTCGTAGAAAAATTAAGGTTTTTATAAAAACAGTCCCAAATTTTTCCAAGATTTTTGCTTATAATTTGCAGAATTCTTAATATAAAATAATATTGTTTTCTGAAAATATGACAAACAACATTGCGCACAATATCCTGCAATCAGAATTAAAAAATAACAAAAAATGTATGAAAAATGAGTAGGTTTACTAAATAATTTTTCAGTGCGCGTGCGTCAACGATATCAAAATTTCATCTGTATATTATGTTAGCTAAGTGTATAGAGCAATTTTTGTAAAAGGCTCAAAATCATAGCTTAAAAATTGTGAAAATTATAGTCGTTAAAATAAGCAAAAATCCGTTGTTCCCAAATTGAAGCAAAAAAATGAGGGGTTTTATCCAAATGTTTTAGTAACGTCCCATATTGCGCATTCTATATTGATATTAATCAATAAATATATGGATACAACCCCTCTTGTTTTTGCTTCATTTTGGGAATAACGAATTTTCAACTTATTCAATTGACGATTACTTTCAGAATTTTCAAGCTATGATTTTTAGACTTTCACAAAAGTTGCTCTGTACATTTAGCTAACATAATATACAAATGAAATTTTAACATCGTTGACGCATGCGCGGTGAAAAATTATTTAGTAAACCTACTCATTTTTCATACAATTTTTATTATTTTTTAATTCTGATTCAGTATATTGTGTGCAATTTTGTTTGTCATATTTTCAGAAAATAATATTATTTTATATTAAGAACTCTGCAAATTATAAGCAAAAATCTTGGAAAAATTTGAGACTGTTTTTATAAAAACCTTACTTTTTCTACGAGTATTCATGCTATCGATATAAAAATGAACACGGTTTATTACAATAAGCCACTTAATCACAGTCTACAGTTTGAAGCTTTTGCTACATTAGTTTAGACAGAGTTATCCCAAATATATTCAATTTTTTTTTTTTTAATTTGTTGAAGGTATCCTATAGAGTTTCGGGAAAAATCTTCACGGAAATGCATGTCGTGTACTATTATATTTATATTTAGAGTTTCAGGATAATTCCTCATGTATTTTTCTAGATATTTAACAAAATGTCTAAAATCGCAAATGGACGGTCATCTTTGGCATTATAGTGTATTACTTTTTACACTCTTTTGTCTCTACATTAATAAAGCATTTTTCTCATATACTAGAAGTCTAACAAGATTAAGCAGGTGTATCTAGTTTCAACATTGCTCATATGTTTTTCGCATCAGGTAATGCTTTATTTAATATACCTACAGAATGGTAAAGCTTATCTGGCACATTTCGTCAAATTTCTTTAAAAAATCACAAGTGTTACTTTTTAAAAATAATATTTATTAATTGTTAACTTAAAAATGTATAAAATATAATGTAAAATATTAAGAAATAAATGCGTAATCATTCACTTTACTACATAACTACGAGAAATCAACAAGCAAAATCTAAGTTTCCATGCATTATCACTGAAAATTTTCACATAAGATTAAAAAAGAAAACAAAATAAAGTAAATCTATTCTACCTGTGTCTATGGACTTAGTTAAAGAGTTATAATGTGGCTCTAAGTATACTGTCAGGATCTGATAGCACCTGTGCTAAAGAATGTAATGTCTACTCTTTCTCTATTTGAATATCTAGTATTGTATGGTTGTGTACAGAATTTCCAAGGTGACATTCCCTTTTCGGGGAAAGGGGAATTGCCAGCTAATCCTTTACAGGTGGTGTGTTAGAGAAAAGAGATAGCTGAGAGGCATGTCCATCTGTCAGTGAAGTATGCGGATGATGAACAGATTAGCAGCATGTCACTAAGCAAGAAAAGAATGGAGTATGTGTCCAATGAGGAGGCTCCAAAGGGGTTTATGTTGGGGAAAGCAGTGATTTGGAAAGGGCAAGTTTGCCTGAGATCTGTCATTCGGTACCTAGGTTTCGGACCTAGAGGTTGCGCTGTGTGGAAGAGCGTAAAGTGTGCGTTTTCTGGTGCGCAAAGGACACAGACGTCCTGGTGTTTAGTGCTCTGGGCTAAGAAGTGCAGGCCCAGTATACTTGTGTTGGGAGACTCAAGGTTGAGCTCCAAAAAAGTGAATTTAACGTGTATTGAGTGTGAGGTGGAAAGTGTAATTGGAATAGTACACAACCAATCTTTACGGTATCTAATTTAATGTTGAACCGGATCACCTATATCCGAGTTGTAGTTGTATATATTTGTAAATAGCGTATTTTGTGTGTACATATATTCTGAATAAACTGATAATTCGGTTACTAGCGTAAGTCTTCATTTACACCAATCTCACAGTCGGTGACCGATATCACCTAGTAATATCGGTGGTGGCAGCTATATCTACCACGGACATTCTTCAAAGTTGTGTGGACTGAGAGGAACGTCCGACATATACCATACTGTTATTTTTTAAAATCAAAATGGGCTGTATTAAAAATTCCAAATGAAGGGATGATTTATTTGATATATTTTTGATAACAGTTTAAAATAAAAAAAAACTTTTCTTAGATTATTAAAGTAATAAAACAATTCTGCTTCAGCATTTTACTTTGTGATTGCAAAATAATTTTCCACCATAATTTCTCAATTTTTTTTACATTTGTTTCTATATGGCTCTAAGAAAAACAACTAATGTTGCAACTCACTCGTATGTCTGAAAAATAAAAATGACATCAAAATATTTCCTTATGTGGAGAGTATTGGTCCTACGCACATGATGTAACGCAGTTTACCTCTAATATTATCGAAAACAGAGTTTTGATCTTATTTATCAAAACTATGTATAATACAGCAAACCTATCATTATAGGCGTTAATATTGATAGGTAGGTAGAGAGTGTCTCAACAAAAAATGTAACAAGAATTGTTTTTTTTTTTTTGGGGGGGGGGGGGAAGTACATCATAAGAATTGAGAATTGTATAGTAACCCTGAATGAAAATATCAAGTGAAAGTGGTTTCAGAAGTAGAAAATTGAAAAGGACACAAAAAAATGCTCAATTGGAAAAATTAATTGGACATCATGAGTACAAATCTGATACGAAATGAATACAGTTCATAACGTTACAACAGATGCTCGAAGTTTACACCATCAGTTGCCAACCAAGCGTGACATTGACGGAACATTGATTACCAGACACGGCCGTACACTAGTCTTCTGCATGAATTTCATTATAGTGTGAAGAGCTTTTAGAGTATGGGTATGGGGCCATGGTAGTGGTTCAACACACTAAATTCATCGATGTTTGAAAGACTTACTAAGATGCTCATAAAAAGAAGTTCAAAATAGGGGGGAGGGGATCATTTTGAAAAAACATTGTGTGGTTCAAATTTGTTGAAACGTCGTCAACAGAGTCAGGAAGAATTTGCTCCAGAAAGATTAGGTAGTTCGCGGTGTTCGTACGGGATTGTTAAAAGTACGGAATGACTAAGCACTCGCCGACCAAACCTGCTTACACATTTACTTCAAAGCGATGTTGTGCTCCGTGGTGCCGCACACCTTGGGGATTCTCTTGAACCCACATATGCACATTCTTCTAATACTTCATCTCTAGCAGTTGACTCATCAGTGACTGCATATGAGCGAAATGCGACACGCAGACGTTTAGGATGATCATCGTAGTGCAGTAACTGAAACATTTGGAAGTGAAATGCGTGTAAGGGCTCGGCGTTCAAAACACGTTGTACACTGCAATAACACACTCCTGGAAGGCTTCATGAAGCAACAGAATGTATACTGGCACTCGGAGTACTCGCCATGATATCCAACTCACTTTCTTCATAAAGACACCAGTCATCGATCGTGGTCCAGCCCTCATTACATCTGTTACTTTTTAATGACCATAATCGCGCAAATATTGATGCACACATGCAAACGAACTGTGGTACGATTGTTGTTTGTCTTGGAAGCGTTCTCGATAAATTTGTTCAGCAACTCGTACATTGCCTTCAGTTATCCCATACACTAAGCGCATGTCTACAAGCTTACCGTTCGTATACGTTTGCATTCTCTCCGTACTCTGGCTTCCACACAGATGAGGAAATCCATACTTATCTCTCTAGCGTTTTCGTGCAAAGCACCACCTTCAGTGTGCCAATGAAGTTTCATGTCATGTCAATTCTTTATCCTTATGATGCGCTCTATCTCCCCTAAAAGTTTGTCTGTAAATTTTTGAGACAGCCCATATGTATATAATATTTATATGTGTGTGTGTGTGTTTGTGTGTTTGTATGTGTGTATGCGATTCTATGTATAATTGTATTGCAATACATATGCCAGCACCAGCAGAAAAAAATGTTTTCCAATGGAGAAAATATGTTTAAAATAACTTTTTATCCATTAAATTTGTTATTATTTCATAAAAGAAATAATTTTATTAGATCATGGGATGCCTGCCAAATTGAAATAATTCGCTTACTACAGTTTTAGACTAAGTTACTTTTGGAACAAAAAATAAATCAATAATTGCTTTTCACAATATATATCTATTTTTTTTTTCAAAAATTTCTTGCTATCATTGTCAAACGCATGTAGGTACAAGGAAAACTCTCTCCTCCAAATACTAAGAAAGATACCGTCGAAAAGAAATTTAGGGAGGGGCATAATTTTTGAGCAGATGTACCTGGGATAGCAGCGTAATCCACTTTTCTAAAATGCAGACTATAATATGTCAATGGATTTTTTTCTCTGAGCTCTCTCTTTTCCGCCCTACTACTAGGACTGGACAGTATATCAATTAAAGTGATAAAATGTAGTTTAACTTCTTTCAGCCTGAACAGTTTTTGAAACGAGAAATCGTTTCGATGTTTAGATGACGAGAGATAAATATCTTGCCCCTGGTTTCTCATGCAATTGCAATCAGTGACTTATATTTATTAATGTCTATTCTAGGATTTATTTTAAATCTGCCAATATTTTTGTTTCTGTGACGAGCATTTTTTTCTCGCAGTTTCTTTTTAAAGTCGACATTCATGTAGTATATACACTGTAAAAAAAATATAAAAAATATCCCTCTTTTCAATCATTCGTCGTTTTTTATTTTTATTTTATTTATTTATTTTTTTTATTTTATTGCAAATGCGTGAAACACTTTTGCAAAATTAACTGAACATAAAAATCAAAACTTCTAGCTAAAATCGTTTTCGATTTTGTTATAAATCGAAACCGAGTAACACGTGCTTTGTTACTCGATACGAGTAAACGATTGTACGAGTAAAAATATTGTGCAAAAAGTGTTGTTAAAAATCACAAGTGGAGAAAATGTGTTTTCAAAACATTATATCAAAACATTCATTTTTAAAATTGTGTAATTTTAAAGGCACCATGCAGAAAATATTTTGAAAGTGTTTTACATTGTGTTGTTTTATAATGCTCTAAATTGTGTGGTGTTTACAATATGTTATTAATATGGGGACAAAGTGTTGTGCAGCACAGGACTATTTTTAAAAACTTATTTTCAACAACACTAATTCAACACTATTAACAGCACTATTTTTAGAATACATTTCTAGATAGCAATACTTTTGAAATACATTAAGAACACATTTCTAGAGAGCAACAATTTTGTAACAGATTAACCCATTCGTGCCCAGCATCTTTTGCGTAAACTTTATTTGGTTGGCACCACTATTTTTAGAATATTTAAGTTTAGTTCGTTAATCACGAAAATGCATCATTTAAATAAAATAATTATTGCTTTTCTTTTTTACCGGTGTCAAAAACAGTGCTGAATTCAACTTTGGAAGCGTCCCTAAAAAGGGACGCTAGGCACTAATGGGCTAAGAATACAATCAGAACACAAAAGACATTTCACAACACACTAATATGTTGTGAATTTAAGGACAAAAAGTGTTCCGAAATGTGTTTATTTTTGTGTTTGAGAATTTGCAATTTAGTTTTAAAAAAATTTCTAAAAACATTATACTAAATTTTATATGAAGTGTTAAATTTTTACTCACAGTTCGTCAGCTTTTAACACATACAATATTAAATTAAGCATAGATTTTAGAAATACTTTGGGAACTAAGAAACAATGAAACATCCTTACAGAAGACTTCACAGAAAAAGGAAGTTAAAAATATTAATTTATCCAAGCGATATTTTGAATATAGGAATGCATCAAAAGTCCATAGACTTAACATTAAGGAAGTGGAGGCATTGCACTACGGAAGAGCTGAATGACCAGCCTCAGCCCAGCCCAGCTTCGAAATTCTCCTAATCTGATAATAAACTATTAAACTGATGTAAAAATGCTAATCAAAATTATAAAAAAAAAAAATGCTTGGCTATAATATCTTTAAAAAATAAAGGGAAATCGTTACATTGTATAATCTTTTGCAGGGAAAGAAATTTGTATATAGTTATTTTTTAGTTTCACATGTTAATAAATATAATCAATTTAAACAATAATTCAATCAATTTCATCAAGTTTGATTGATATGTTGACTTCTTTGTAGCATTTTCTGACTTCGTTAAGATTTTATTTTATTTTCAACTGACTTTTAATTAGATTCTCTGTTCGTAATTTAGAAGATGTAATTCCTGTTAATCCGTATAAAGTTTTGCTGTATGTATTTACAATGAAAATAATTTATACTGCTATATAATATTTCATGTAAAATATTTTTCTTGGCTCTCTTGTTATGGGACACCCTACTCACATTCACACCTAATCATAGGGTTGATTCCCATGATTATCATTATACAAATTTGTATTTAACATAAGATAAAAAATTTGAAAATAATCAGATACCTGTCGTGATTCATTCTTTTTGTATTTCATTACTAGAGATATAAATTTTTGGGTTGATTTTCTGGAGTGGGGTGTAGGGATACTTAACCAAGAATCTGCAAAACTAATTTTTGTGAAATTTTATTCCGTAAAACTTAAAAAAAAAAGGGGGAAAAAATCGAGTATGCAAATTTAAAAAAAGAAATCTGAGAAGTTTCACATAGCATTATATGGATTGAATTATTTTTTTTTTAAATTGTAATGCATTATCCTATATATGTTTTCTTAACAATGTACATTGCAATTAAATGAAAGAAACTGTTGTATTTTTGGGATTATTAATAAATAAAATTCAAACGTTCCATATTTTAATAGTTAATTTTATTAAAAGATCTTGTATAGCTATTTATTGATTTTCTCTAAAATAAACAAGTAAATAAATCATTACTTATTTAGGTTAATTACTTAAGATGTTGTATATCTATTTTACTTCAAATATTGAAAAAAATTAAGTAATATTGTTTTTGGGGTTATTTTTGCTGAAAAAAAAAAGTTATTGCAGATTTAAAATAGAAATTTGAAAGAGGCAGTATTTAGCATAATTTTGTATTTTATATAAAATTTCTGACGATTTTTTACAAAGTTCATACATTTACATGAATGATGCTTAAATATCAAATAGAGTTTTTTTTTTATGTTAATATTTAAATGACAGTCTAAAATATTTAAATGGAAAAATATTTTTCATTATTATTATTAAAATTATACTTACTATTGAACTATTCTATTCAAGGGTTGAAATAAATCAAAGCCTACTTCAAGGAAAAAATAATTACGAGTTTTCTGTTGAAATTTAGATAAGTTTTTCATTTAGTGTATGTTTATGCTATTGATTTACATTAAAGTTTGGGTCCAGGATAATATTTATCCTAAAATATTTCTGATAGATTGTCATCTAAATGATTCAACATTGAATAACAAGAATGTTCGTGGAACCCTTATTTTAATTCTATGAAAAGAGGGGGGGGGGGGGTCGGTTTGAAATTTTTTAGCTAACTGTTTATTGTACGGATAAATACGGATACTTTGAAGCCATCTGCGATGGGAGCCACAATGCTGTTTTTTAAAGAAAAATTAATTGAATTATGTTTTAAAGGACAAAGAATGAGAATTTTAAGTTGCATAAAAATTTCAAAGATAAGATTGTGTATTACTTTTTCTAAATTCCAATAATACTGATTATCGCTTTAACGATTAGAGAGTAGGATGACGCCTTCTAACAAGAGGGCCAACAAAAATATTTTATATGAAAGAAAGTAGTATAAATTGTTTTTATTGTAAATACATACGGTAAAACTTTCTAAACAGACACTCAAAATAGTATGCTTTTGTACTTAATGAACAATAAAGGAGTTTTTTCTTTTTTTTTTTCCACGAGCAGTACCTGATTAAATTTGTTCAAACTGTGCTGTAGACCTATACCCCTGCTTTGATTTGAGAGGGTCTCCAAATACATTATGCAGATATCATAAAGCTGATATATTTTACCTGTTTCGACATTGCACTGATTTTAATAAATATTTTAAGCTTTGAGATTAAGATGAAATTAATATATATATGGGTGATTCTCAAAATAGGGGACAATTTCAAAAATGAAATCTTAAAAAAATTACTGTTAGCAAAATTTCTGAAATAAATATGTGTTGTTAATATAGTATTAGGTATACTTTACATGTAGTCAGCAGAGCTAAATATTTAAAAATTAACTTTAAAAAAAATAATTAGTATTTTTTGAGCCATGCTAATGACAAAACAAATTGCATGGAATAAATATATTAAGAAATTTTTATTTTCTTCCTGTTTAAATATTTTTTTCTACGTTTATTAGCCTTTCTTTCCAACAAATAGTTTCCATTTTTACATATATACATATAAGGAGAATAAAAACATTACCAAAGAGCAAACTTTGTTTACATGAACAACATTCTGACACTAACAGTTTAAGAAGCTGTGTTAGTGATTTTCTGACAGATTTAATGCATCTTATAGGAATAATAAATGTAATACCTAAATTTATATGTAAAATTAAACTTTAAAAAGAATACAATATAAGTACTGGTTACATTTATGCACATAGGAGTCTTTAGCATGGACAGAAAAACCATGCTAATGACACTGATATTTGTCCATGCTAATGACAAATTTTAATTTAAATAAGATTATGAGCCATAATATAATCACAATGCAATAGTCCTTTCTGGGGCTTTTTAAAACACAAAAGTTCTATGCAAATAAGTAAAATAAAAATTTTAACTATAAAATAAACATGAAAATTATTATCCATTCTACTGACATACAATTGATGTACTCGCCTAATATTCAACTTCTATTCTTAAAATACAATACATGCTTCTATTTTCAGGCTGGAATAAAATGGCTACTTGTTGCCATGGAGAAATTTTATATTTTCAAAGTATTGTCATATGTGAAAATGAAATTTTGATTAATAAACAGCTGTTATAGTATGACCTTGTTTTGAAAACAGAATATGGAGGACAAACTTTAATTCTCTTTTTATATACTATAATTTTATTTTTAAAAAGAAATTTATTGGATAAATCCCCTCCTTGATTAATTTAAAGAAAGAATAACATTTGTTTTATTTTATAAACATGATATTAACTCTTGAAAAAGCTAGTATATACAAGGCACAGCTGCTGTGGACATCCATGCTAATGACATTTTGAATATTTATTCTGTTATTTTAAGGTGTTTTTAACTAAAAAGTGAGTAATTCTTGAGTGCAAATAATGAATAATATTAAGGCAAACATATTTAAGTATAAAAACATGACAGAAAACCTCTCAATTTTTTTTGTATGCTGAAAGACATAAATTGTCCCCTATTTTGAGAATCACCCATATATATATATATATATATATATATATATATATATATATATATATATATATATATATATATATATATATATATATATATATATATATATATATATTTAAATACAGTAAAACTTCTCGATAGCGGAAATCTCAGTGCCGCGACATTTGCTTGCTATTGAGAGATATCAGCTTTTCTTAAGCAAAAACATATACTTTGTAGATTGAAAAAGTAACATATACATATTTGGAATACTTCTGAAGAGTATGCCATCGAATAGCCGCCAAATTCCGACATACCACTATTAATATATTTTACTGCATTTAAATATATACACGCACACACATATTTTTTTCCATGTATCAATGTGATAATTTAGTGTTAAATTCATTGATTTATACATTGTTTTACAAATAATGATTATGTATATATATTAGGGCGTATCAAAAAAATCGAAAACTTAAAAATCATTTAGCGGTAGTGCGGAAAAGTTGTGAACACCTTTCATTAAAAAAAAAGTGCGGAATCTTAAGACAGTGGGTTGACATCTTATGTCGCCTCAATAGGCCGAAAATTCCGAAAATTGGACAAAAAATGATAAAAATACGAAAATTAATAAATGACCACAGATTTCGTCGATCTATAAAGAGTAGTGCTTAAAAGTTATTATGGTTTAGCAACAACAAACAAAAAGAATTACAAGTAATTTTTTGCCGCCTCATCGATACCAAATTTTGCAAAATGAAGGTAAAATTATTAGTACATAAATGCCACACTTACCTCATTTTAATGCCAACAAAAACTTAATTTTACCATTAGAACATAAACATGACAAGAACTTTATTGTTTGTAATGATTCACGGTCTCAAATTTTGGCATATGCTCTCTGGGTTCTAAAGTCGCTCTAATAAATCTATCCCTATTTTGCAACCCAATTGTTTTTCAAGAAAATCAAGAATTTACAAATATTATTTTCAAAATCAACTGAAAATCGTTTCCCTCTATGTGACCATTATTATATGGAGGGCATGACAAAACTTTAACATCAATAACACTTGAGGAAAAACAGTTTCAAAGAACAATTGTAGAAGCGCGTTACTGTGTTGTATTGGAACTTGGGTGACGGGCATGGGACATGTTACACCTGAAAGTGGATCTAGTCTTAACCCTTTGAGCTCTGATGGTAGAATTTTCTACCACATAATTTTAATTCCGAAATGTCACAACGGCACCGGAAAATTCGACCAAATTTATTTGGAAAAGGTTTAATGCATTTTTTTCGTGTATATCGTTATCCGGATTTTTTCTTTGTAAAATACTGGTGCCAATGTGACATTTGGAATTTTGAAGAAATTTACCCACCAGAGCTCAAAGGGTTAATATATCCAGTAACATTTACGAATACGTTACAAGCGCTTTATTGGATGATTTTAAAAACTTTATTGTTATCGGGTTTGACGGCACTGCCGTGAACATAAGTATGTCTAATGGTGTAATTCGCAGGCTTGAATTGAAACTTCAGAAAGCAGTCCAATGGATTATCTGTTTGTTTCATTTCAATGAGTTGCCATTGCAACACTTATTTGAGTCGATAGACGGCAAGTCATCTGGCCTTACATCTTACAATTGTCAATCGAATACTGAGATATATATATGTTACATGCCAAACCCGATTTTAGGCCAAACTAGATTGGCCTTGGCCAAACTAGTCTATCCTAACGCCCATCGGATAAACTAGTTTTTCCTAGGCTAAACCGGTCCATCCTAACGCCCATCGGATAAACTAGTTTTTCCTAGGCCAAACCGGTTTATCCTAACACCCATCGGATAAACTAGTTTTTCCTAGGCCAAACTAGTCTATCCTAAGGCCCATAGGACAAACTAGTTCTTACTAGGCCAAACTAGTTTGGCCTAACTCTTATAGGACAAACTAGTTTAGCCTGTTGTTTATTGGTCTGAACTAGTTTATCCAAGGCCGATCTAATTTATCCTAGGCCAATTCAATTTGGCGTGATTTTTTTTAATTCAATGACCGCCTTAGCGCCAACATTCTAGTTTCTCCTAGGCTGATCTAGTTTATCCTAGACCAATGTAATTTTGCCTGTTTTTAGCTCATGGGCGTCAAAGCCAAAGAAATAATGGGTTCACAGGTTCTGCATGTACGCATGTACGTATGTAACGCGATAACTCTTGATAGAAATAATATAATTTGACATATTAATATCTCATCAGCTACCAAAGACTGAGAACTAATGTGCCCGGTGGATTCTGTATCTATGTATGTACGTAAGTACGTAATGCAATAATTCTTGATAGAAATACTCGATTTGCACCAACCTTTCAATATAGGTTTATTCTTATGAGGAGATCTTTTGATTAATTTTGGGAGGTCATTGGAGAAGAATAAGGGGGGGGGGAGAGACGAGAGGCTGATTCGCCCCTTCCCTTAATTCAAATAAATGGGTTTCCATGGATTATTAGCATATTTTATTCAAATTTTAGATATAGAAGTATTCTGTTGAGGCGCCTCCATTAGTTGTGGGTGTCAATTGTTTAAGTATAAGGGAGGGGAGAATAGGGGTAACGCTCCATAATTTATGCAAATGCTTTTTACACGCAGAATTTACTGATTTGCTTCAAATTTTAGAAATAGATTCATTCTGGTAAGGCGTTTCCCTAATTAGTTTTGGGGATTAATTGAATAAGAACAAAGGGCAGAACGGGGGAATCCCGAATAATTTCGTTAAATGGGTTTTTCATGCAGAATTAACAGATTTGCTGCAAATCTTGGATCTGTTCATTCTGATAAAGAGTTTCACTGATTAATTTTCGTGGTTCTTTGATTAAGCATAAAGAGGATACGTACAATTTATTTCCTTCCTTAAATATATAAATTTGTTATAATACAGAATTATCCAATTTGCTTAAAATTTTGATCAATTCAATAAAATTCATTTGATCAGGTGCTTCTTTAATTAATTTGGGTCTTTTCTTATGGTTATGTATAATGGGTTAGTGGACGATTTATCGCCTTCCTTAAATTAGATAAATGGGTTTTTATGCAATTTTATCCGATTTGCCGTAATTTTTTCTTTAAAAGGCGAATCCCTGAATTGTTTTGAGGGTTTAATGATTAAGTATAAAGAGAGGAATGTGGGATTACCCTCTCTAAATCAGATGAATGTTTTTTTGAGCAGAATTATCTGATTTGCTTCAACTTTTGGATAATTGTTTAATTTTATAAGTCGTATCTGTGATTAATTTTGAGGGTTCAATGGTTAACTATAAGTGGGGGAAATGGGAAAAAGCAATCCAACTTACTTTATTTTTCGAGGGTGTTATACTTTTAAAAAATAAGGCTGCAATACACAATGACTGTAAACAGACTGTGAATGCACAGCCACCAATATAACTGGGCAATATTCTTTTTAATATTGATCCCGACTACTGCTCCATTGCTAACCTTGTGCAAAGTGGTTTTGTCATCATCCCTATATAATGTATTTTATTCGAAGGGTTTTAGAATACTGTCAAAAGTTTGCACGGACCAAAATTTTGAGTTCCGGGCATCGCCTTTCCCGAAGGAAAGTTATTTCTCCGTGACCCGGTGTAAAAATTAAAAATTCAACCCGAGCCCTGCCTGTACAAAATATATGAAAAAAGACTCAGTCCCGCTCAATCTGGCCCTACTCAATTTTTGCAAAAAATTCAGATTTTACTTAACATACAATTAGGATTCCTTTAAAAAATACTGCATACATATATATTGGATAAATTTACAATGTATTTTTAAATTACGAGGTGTTCACAGAATGGAAAATACACAATGTATTATTGATTATTTATTAGACCTTTCAATATTAAAACAGGGATTCATTAATTAATTAATGTAGTTTAGAACAAAAGAAAAAAAAGGGGAGTTATAAGCATCATAACTAATCTGTTCAGTAAAAGCAAATTTATGAATATGTTTCTCTGTTATTCCTTAAGACTTTTCTTAAATCCAAAAAAGCTACATTCTAACACATTTAAGAACTAATTCATTTTTGGAAATGCATAAGATTAATAGGAATTCTCACTCAGAAAATATGTAATCGAATGGCGTTAACAATTTTTTCATAAAAACGATGTACCTTTGAGAAAATACTATTAAAGCTACGTTTTGAATCGAATTTTCGGTTACGACTTCACGGAAAAGAAAAACTTGATGCCGTGACAAGAATAGCTTATATGTCGACAAGTAATTAATTCCTAAAAAATGGAAAACGCTGTTCGATTCCAAATTATGTTCAGCTTGGGCTTGAATATGCAATATTTGGCTTGAATATGCAATAATAATAATAATAATAAATGCAAGCCTGATCTCAGTTGGCACGAGTCTGCAGAAAAAACAAAAAAAGAAACACCATGTAAAATTCATTATGTCTTTACGGTGGACATGTGAAATTCCTGTATTGATGTTATAAGCAATTACTTTTGACACACATTTATACTTATTCTAGTGAAAGGCATGTTTTTTTACTGGCCAAACCCGATTTTGAGCCACATTAGATTAGCCTAGGCCAAACTATTTTATCCTAACGCCAACTATATAAACTAGTTTTTCCTACGCCAAATTTGTTTATCTAAATGTCCGTAGAAAAAGCTAATTTTTACTATGTAAGAGGGTAATCCTTCATTTTCCTTTCATACTTTACCATCAAACCCTCCAAAAGTATTGAGGGAATCGCCTTATCAGAAAGAACCTTTAACCAAAATTTGAAGCAAATCCGTAAATTTTGCGTTAAAAAACATTTATCTAAATTATGGGGGGGGGGGGTACCTACATTGCCCTTTCTTTTACACTTAAACAATAAACATCCACAACTAATTCCGGAGGCGCCTTGTCAGAATAATCTTATATCTCAAATTTTAAATGAAAACTGATAATTCAGCATGATAAACGCATTTCTCTAAATTAACGATGGGGGATTAGCCTCCTGTTCGCCCCCTTTATTCTTATCCAGTGAATGTCCAAAACTAATCAGAAAAGTATCTTATCAGAAGGAACCTACATCCAAAATTTGAAGCTAATCGGATATTTCTATCAAAAGTTACAGCGTTATGTACATTCGTACGTACACATGTACATGCATGCCCTCGTACATACATACAGAACCTGTGAGACCTTTATTTCCCTGGCTTTGACACCCGTCAGCTAAAAACACGCAAAATTACATTGGCCTAGGATAAACTAGATCAGCCTAGGAGAAACTAGAATGTTGGCGCTGAGGTGGTCATTGAATTCAATAAAATCACGCCAAATTGAATTGGCCTAGGATAAACTAGTTCAGACCAATAAACAGCAGGCTAAAGTAGTTTGTCCTATAAAAGTTAGGCCAAACTAGTTTGGCCTAGGAAAAACTAGTTTGTCCTATGGGCCTTAGGATAGACTAGTTTGGCCTAGGAAAAACTAGTCTATCCGATGGGCGTCAGGATAGACCGGTTTGGCCTAGGAAAAACTAGTTTATCCGATGGGCGTTAGGATAGACCGGTTTGGCCTAGGAAAAACTAGTTTATCCGATGGGCGTTAGGATAGACTAGTTTGGCCTAGGCCATTCTAGTTTGGCCTAAAATCGGGTTTGGCCTGTAACATATATATCTACATCAGATCAGTCAAATGAGTTGCTAACTTTAGTTGTATTAATTCTAAGAGACTACGCATCCTCATGGATCCAAATTAAGATTCATTATTCCATAAAGAACGGTGCTAGACACCTATGGCATTTAACTTTATCATCTCGGTACTTGCCTAAGAAGTATCATGATGTAATTGATACAGTTATTTCTCGCAACGATTACTTTACGGCTCCGGAAAACATGCTATTGGCCATATGTTAAATGAAGAAAGAAGCAATATTAGGATCCTTGCAGCTCGGCGGATAATGAAACCAAGGGAAATTAGTCCCGATGAAAATTGTGTTCGCAGATTCGTTATTCCTGCTGTTAAATTTGGAACTACAGACTATACAGATCTCATTGACTGGCAAGCCAGTCATGTGACATTGCCCCAATTTTCAGAGATATAAGATCACAAGAAGATGATATAAGACAGTATGACAAGGGACTGCTGGAACTGTATTAAATTTCCTTCACATACACATGTGTATGTGAAAGAAAGCCTTCACATGTGTATGTGAAGGAGCTGTTGGCAAACAGTTGAGCGGATTGTGAAACTGGTCATTGCTGACTCCGGAAACCAATTGGGTCGCAATACAGGGATAGATTTATTAGTGCGACTCCAGAAAGCATATGTCAAAATTTGAGACCAAGAATTATTACAAAAAGTATTGTCATTTTTATGTTTATGTTCTAAAGGTAAAATACAGTTTTTGCTCGCATTAAAAAGACATAAGTGTGACATGTATTTATTAATAATTTTTCCTTTATTTTGCCAAATCTTTCGTCCATGAGGCGGCAGAAGATATTAATCTATTATTGAATTTTTTTGTTTGTTTGTTGTTGCTAATACATAGTAACTTTTAAGCAATACTCCATGTAGATCAACGAAATCAGTGGTCATTTATTAATTTTTGTGATTTTATGATTTTTTGTCCAGTTTTTGGAATTTTAGGCCCACTGAGGCGACAGAAGATATCAACCCTCTCTTTTTAATGATGAGTATTCACAATTTTTCCGCACTACCGCTAAAGGATTTTTAAAATATCGATTTTTTCGATACGCCCTTATAATCGTATCTTACTCTAAAGGCTCAAAATACAGTTTATAATATGTACAATATCGAAAGAAATTAAATAAATTAGCTTTAAGAAAATTAAATAATAAATTTGGACCTCTTGAAATTGCGAGTGGGTGGGGGGGGGGGCACGGCCCCGTTTGCCCGTTTTAAATTTTGTAGCTTTGAAAAACTTTCACAATATTTTAATAATACATAATTTTAACGTAATTATTTATTTTTCATTTTTATTTGCTATTTGTTATGCCAGATATTTAATCAGGCTCTACTTTTCAAACACACCTAGCCATGCTTTATGGTAAAATGTTTTCCCATTTATTCAGTGTAGCCGAAATGGCCCCTATTCAGGCGTTTCAAGTGTCTCAAATTAAGACGCATTACAGTGTCTTAAAAATTAAGAAATTTTAAAATGTCTGAAAATTGAACAATCCATTTAAGAAATTTAATTTTTCTGAAGACGTTTCAATTTATAGAGTAAAATACGAAATTTTGTTTAAAAAAACAGAAATATACTTAAAAATAAGTAAAATTTACTGTTGACTTTCTAAATTTGCTTCACAACAGTGCTTAGGATTTTGTTTTTTTTATATATAAATAAGTTCTCGACTGTGGTTTTGTTCTTCTTACTATGAGTAATCTATAAGATGTAGTATGCAGGTATTTCATACTGGTGCATTACACTCAAGTAATCAAATTTTTTTTTTCAAAAAATATACGAGATGAAGACAAGGATATATAACATTGTATTTTCGTTCATTAATTTCATAAAAGTTACATTTTCTTCTTAAATGAGTAAATGGTGCAAGTCTTTTTAAGCAAAAATTCTAAAAGACAATAGTAACTTGTAAAAAATGCCTGTAAATTGAAAAGGTTTGTGTCTTCTATTTTTTATTTAACTTTTTTTCACGTTTAGATGGTTTTTCGAAATTTAAGTGCGTTTTTTACCTTAGCGGGATTCGATGACAAAAATAACACATACCTCATTTTATAACAAATTAATTAATATTTTATAGCATGTTAAAGTTACTTTGTTTTATCAAATCCTTCATTGAAAAATAAAATGAAAATTTTCCGAGATTCCCATTAAAGTGTGTGGACTTGGTCCAGACAGATTTTTTACTGTTACCGAAATGAGATAGAACTATCGGAAGCCTGCATGATTGCTAACTTTTTGCTATTTACAAAAATGCAGGTCTCTGATTGCAGGTTCTCGTTTCGCTAACAGTAAAATATCTATTTGGATTCCGGCCCATGTCTGTTTTCCTTCCGATGGAGTACATTTCTGTATCAAAGTAGTGGCATATGATTAATAAAATTTTACTGGAGAAAACTTTTTCACTCCACCTGGCCGCCGACCAAATCTCGTATGTAAAAAACCACAACTGAAAATGCCCTCCATTGTAATTAATCCCCATAGACGAAAACCAACCCGGAAAAATAAGGAGCATTAATATCATTTTTTTTTTCATAAAAGCTAAAACAATCAGTGCCCTGGTAACAGGAAGTTAAAAGATTTAGAGGCAACTTACACATACACAGATGTGCAAAAATTAAGGACGAAGTAGATAAATTAGCATAAAAGTCGAACAAGACAATACTTTGGAGTGGATGACCAATCAGGAAATAAACCTGGGACTGGTGCAGTAGGTGTTCATATATGACATATAATGTAACAGAAGTATCTCAGAAGGATATAAAACACAGAAACGGTGGACACTCAGCAAAAGAGGAAATAGAATGATGTACAGTACAGTGATTCCAAGGACGGTGTGTTGCTACACTGTTAAAAATTTGAAACTTTTCCTACATCGTCACTCCGCCGCTTTTATAGAAAAAGATTACTTCACTGCGTTATTGCGCATTCTCATTTGTCAAAAGAGCAATATTCTATAAAAGCGGTGGAGTGATGATGTAGCAAGAGTTTCAAATTTTTAACGAATACTAGTGTGCGATATGGCCAACAGTCTATCCAGGATCTGTCATCTTGCTGACTTTATCAGAAGTTGCATCATTTTGAGATCGTGAGAAGGTCGAAAAGGGATAAGTGGGGAGATAGAGTTCTAGATTGCTCATAGTATGGTTTCATGAGCCTAAAGAGCATTATCAAACGATAGAATCAGATGTCCGAACGTTCAGTAGTGTTCTACGAGCAACAACGGCGGAAGACAGCTATATTTTCTTACAGACAAAAAGAACCATCTGGCAGACATCTGTAGAAATATCGAGGCACATGGTACAGACTACTACACTGTTAAAAACGAGGCTAACGAAAAATAAACGCAACCGCGGTGCTTTACGTGTATCTTTTTCTACAGACCGCTAAAGGCGCGTTATGTTCGTATGCACCAATGCAGATGTCCAAAAAGAGCACCACGTCACTTTAGCGGTCTGTAAAAAAAGAAACATGGAATGAACCGCGGTAACCTGTCTTTTCGTCAGCCACGATTTAAAATATCGTGTAAAACTACCTCCATTTTTAACGGCTATCTATTTTAAGACCAACGATAACGTTCCACAGATGTTTCAGATCGTTCTCATTGGTCAGATGTATTTTTTCATGGTATTTTTAACAGTTTAGACATCGGATAGTATGTTTGACTGTAGCCAGGACGTTGAAGAAAGGCGATCTATACGCATGGCGACCAGTACGGTGTGCACCATTAATATTTGCTCATGGGAGACGCCTGTTTCTGTGGTGCCACACTGTTAAAAATTTGCAATATTGGTCAGAATAAAGATACTCTCTAAAAGCGATGGAGTGACTATACAACAACGGTTGCAGATTTTTAACAGTGCAAGAACACAAGAATTGTAAACAACAGGAGTGGAGTATTAAAAGTAAATAGAAGCACATTATTGAAAAAATAACTTGGAGAACAACTGCAGAAACAACAAAAATGTCTATCTGACAAGCACCTGGCAGGAAAAATCTAGTCTTTAAATTGTGTGGAATATGGTCACCCCTGGCAGCGATCTCGGATTTACAATGTCTAGCCATCCTGAGGACAAGTTTGTCAAGGAACTGTTGAGGTATTCAGAACCATTGAATTTGAGGAATCTTTGCTGGTGCCTTGTCACGTGCTGCCAAGAGTCTCCCGAAAAGGCCCCGCATGTGCTCTGTGGTGTTTAGGTCCAGGGACCTTGCAGGCCAATTCGTGCGTTGAGTACCTTCATTCTCCAAAACCTTTGTGACCGTCATTCTACAGTGAGGTTTAGCATTGTCATTCGTGAAGTAGAAATTCGGACATACAGAATCTCGAGTACACACAGGTCGAGTACTCTTTATGGATGAAAGCCCGTTTAGTCTGATGAGTGATTCTGAGTGGTTACACATCTGGAGAGAGCAGGGAACACGCAATCATTCTTCCAACATCATTGAAATGAACAGTTTTACAGGTGCCCGAGTTCATGCTTAGTAGCCGTACGAAACTCTGTATCTACCAATGAGGTAAAATCTCATGTGTCCGCCATTGTATCAACACCTTCTTGTTACACGTGCATCTATTTAAAGATTCTGTGTGTCCGAATTTCTACTTCACGAATGACAATGCTAAACCTCACTGTACAATGACGGTCACAAAGTTATTGGAGAATGAAGGTACTCAACGCACAAATTGGCCTGCAAGATCCCTGGACTTAAACACCACAGAACACATGCGGGGCCTTTTTCGGGAGACTCTTGGCAGCACGTGACAAGGCACCAGCAACGATTCCTCAACTTCAATGGTTCTGAATATCTCAACAGTTCTTTGACAAACTTGTCCTCAGGATGGCTAGACATTGTAAATCCCAAATCGCTGCCAGGGGTGACCATATTCCACACAATTTAGACTAGATTTTTTCTGCCAGGTGCTTCTCAGATAGATATTTTTGTTGTCTCTGCAGTTGTTCTCCAAGTTATTTTTTCAATAATGTGCTTCTGTTTACTTTTAATTCCTTATTTAAATGGTTTTGATCACGTGTCCCATTTTTCAAGATCTTACAGTATAATTTCTCCCGACGTGGAAAAGTTCTGGATGATGCGTCGTGCCAACTCCTTTTCTAATGTCGCAACCTTGCATGCGAAATAACGTCTCGTTAATTTTTGCGAATCAATGTATTTCTGAAAAAAAAAACACTTCACTTGTTTTAATACATTTGCACATTTATCTGCAAAATCCTTAAATAGAGTTATACACATTTTCTTAAATGTGTGAAAAAATGTGAAAAACTAAACACATACAACACATGACTTTGAGAAATTGCTACTATTGCCAAGCAACCCTTTATTTACAATCTAAATTTTTATTTATGATCGAAAACTTTCCTTGATGTACACTAAAATTTTGAAACATTTGCTGCATCGTCACTCCACTGCTTTTATAGAATATTGCTATTTTGACAAATGAAAATGCTCCATCTTACAGTGAAGTAATCATTTTCT
Source organism: Maratus speculifer (assembly GCA_964019185.1). NCBI lineage: Eukaryota > Metazoa > Arthropoda > Arachnida > Araneae > Salticidae > Maratus > Maratus speculifer. Next base: position 139,346,141 of record OZ025299.1, read on the forward strand.
ATATAAGTGATAAAAATATACGCTTACATTTTTTATTCTAACAACATAAAAAGATAACAAATATAAATATTTAAACAACTTGCTTAAAATATCCACCATTTGCTTTTATATAGGCTTTCAGACGAGGGATCAAGGAATTGACTGTGTGACGCTGATAATTATCATCTAAATCATTCCAAGCTTGTTAAGTTCTCGTCTCAGGGAATCCAAATTGCACGATTTTTTACTGTTTAACTTTCTTCTAAGTTGCTCCAACCATAAAAATCGAGTGTTTTGAGATAGGGACTGTTTGAAGGCCATTAATCTTTTCTTATAAATCCAGGCATATGGACATCGAGAAAGGCCAATGTCGTTTATCCTTCATGTGCCAGCGCCCAATCCTACTGGAAGATTCCATTATGATGATTTGTTTCCATAGGGCCACAATCAAAGACAACACTTCCTCTTGGTTCGTTTTTATTATTAATTTTCATGTTTTTATCAGTAAAAACAAAGGAGTTTTTTTCTGTTGCCATAACTCCTGACCAAAAATATTAAACGTTTAGTAAAAAGGAGATCGTGTGACGATTTTTGTTTTCCTAGCATTTCTCTGCATTAGGCTTAACAGTTGTCAAATGTTCTGATGGTTGTTTGCCTACTAAAATACCTTTCACGCGGTGAACTTTGAAAATTTGGAACATCTTTTTTGCATCTCGTTAGTTTCTTTTGCTTGACATCATTTGGCTAAATGTACACACGTTAAAGACGATAATTATGAAGCACGAGAGAGTTTTTAATGTTCTAGACACCTTTCCGAGAAATATCCAGACTCTTCGAAATGGAATTCAGGCTTACGTAATCACTTCGGATAATTATCTTTGATGATGTTGCGAATTCTTGGAGTATTGACAGAAGTTGGTCTGCCTGATTTCTTTATTTACATCAACGTTTCCTACTGTTTTCCAATGTATAAAAATATTTTTCCATCCTCAACAGCTCAAAAATTTTTGATACATTTTCATCTTTATTTTAAAAGTAGATTTTTGAAGCGATGTATAAGATGCCGTATGATTCCATTTTTCGCTCAATTCATTAGAATTTGATTTATAAACAATTACTTTCACAGTATTACCAATTTTTTAGTTTCCAGATCTCCGGAAAATTGTTTTCAAAATACCAACTTTGACGGCGTATTTTCGCAATATTTTCTTCATTTATTAAAAGATTGACAAACACGACACGTTGTGTACTTTCTAAATAAGAGAATTTGACAGTTTGATGCGTTTGAGAGCAAAAATGAATTTAAAAATAAATCAGAAAGTAAGCAATTTGGATTGGAATACGCTGCAATTTTCTGACGAGATACATTCGTTGATGTCATCTCTTCATTTACCTCAAATTTGGCAATATACAAGCGATGAAACTCTAAAACCCAGGGCTTCATAAAAACATAGAAAGTAAGTAAGTAATACAGAAGAAACTCCATAAAACATACTACAAAAAATCAGGGTTTTTTCCATTTTTGTTTGTTAAATATCAGCATCAAACAACGCACCAATACTTTTCACCCACCCTGTATTTCTTAACTGAACTATATTTTGGCTTCCGTGTATTTAATAGATACAATTCTATATATATCATCTACAGGGCTGCTGAAAAAAATTTGGATAATTTTCCGACCGATGATAGATGGGGACAGCTAAAATTGGGTTTTCAAATTTGTTTTGTGTTTAATAGGGTTGAAGTAGAGATATATTTTAACTTATTAAGCAATGCCATTTTTTATATGATTCTGAATGCGTTGGAAAGCGTTTCATAATGATGACGCATGATTTTTTTTCTTTCTTGTTTTATTTTTGTAAGAACTTTTAACAGTGTACTGAAATCTCTAACTTTTTCCCCGACTCGCAACAATAATATTTTATGGCACACAAATTTCTTTGAAAAGATATTTCGCTGTAAATATACAGAGAGAAAGAAAGAGGCCTAATCTATTAACAAAATAAAATGAAAATGAACCAGCTATTAAATAAAACTTCGTAACAATAAAACCCGTTTTAAAATATTTTCTCTTTTCTGATTCATATTTTCTTTTTCTCCCCCCTTTTCGTAGATAGAGAAGAACAGGTGAATTTGATTTGTTCGCGCTTTTTATGGAAATGAGCTTGGGCAATCTATAACTACTGCTTGCGAGTCATTGATTTAAAATAAAATGCAAGAACTCATATATAATGAATTAATAACAAAAGCTTAGGAAGTATTTTTGGCAGCATGAAAGAGCTTCAATGTAATAAATTAAAATCTAATATTTTTAAGCATTGGAAATTTTTACATTATTCATCATTATTTTGAAAAATAGCTTTGTGAAAAAAATGATAAATAGCAAACGTGATATTTTAAAATATTTTATATCTAAATATTAATCATATTTATAATTAATATTGCATCATTTTTTTTTCCATTTTACCACTGAGTCCTTTATATAATGCTATAAATTTTGTTTTAGTAATGCATAGTAATTTTATTTTTTAATTTGTCGTTATTGGCATAATACATCATAATTTCAATAAAGCAATAAATTTTATCGTTTATTTCAAATCAAAGTTAATGTTTATTTCCTAATTGCTGCAAATTTAATTGGAGTTTTTGAGAATATATATATATATATATATATATAGGGTCTAGCTAGATGTCTTTTTATCACGGAGCCGCATATTTATCGGAGAGACATTTGCATAATTTTTTACTTCCCGTTAAAAAAATAACGTATATAATAATAATAAATAATGATAAAACATTGAATAATAATAACAATAGTAATAATAAGTAATAAAAGTTTAATATTTAAATAATGTCTCGCACTGTCTTTTTTTAATTGTAAAATTAACATAAATACTATAGCTGCCGTAATTTTTGTATTAAAATGAAACTGGGATTATAAATTTTTTGGTACATACTATGATAAAACTTTTTTTTTTTTTTTTCTGGCACTGATTTGGAATTCTGTAACTTCAACTGCGTGTATCTTTCTAGGCAATTTAGTGATAAGTAAATATAACACGCGATTCCCGTATATGGAATTTACCAAGGAATCAATCTTTGTTAGCAAAAATTTCATTTTGTTGATGAAATGTGAAAAAACATTAAAGCATGGTCTCATATAATGTCCCCATTTAAAATTTTATTTGGGGCAAATGCACCACTGGTGTGAAATTTAAGGGATAAATCACTGGGTGTTTTCTAGAAACTTTACCTACTTAAATACCACGATATTTACGAGTTTTATTTGAATAAATCTTAAAGTTTTCCGGAGCCAATGTTGATTTAGATTCAGTAAATTAATTTTAACACAATCATTATTTTAATTGGTAAATAAATCATTGGAGACGTAAATTTCCATCAGGGCGAAAAAGGTCCGGACCAGGATTCGAACCAGGGATTTATTGGTCGCAGCTGGGTTATGGTCCTTCCGACAAGAGATTCCAGTATCGAATACTGTCCGGACATCTTTCGCCTAGTTGAAATTTACATTTTCTATAACACGGCTTCATTTTTTTTCTTTTATTAAGTTCAAAAACAAGTTCTTTAACTCTTGATTACTATCCTTGCCTCAGTGAGATAGAAGGTTAATGTTATAATCAGTTTATTTTAAATTTTATTTGTTATAATTTTCTTTAGTTTTTGTGATTCACCACCAACAGTAAAAATGGAATTAGTTCAAGTACAATCCAAATATGTGATAAAATTATGAAATTAGTAAACCTATAAACTCGCATTTATAGATCTAAATTCCTTAAAACTCTGAACGTTTTACAAGAATATCCATTAAAAACTAATTAATATTTACTGGAGTTGGGTGATTTATTGTTATTTATTATTTATATATTTATTTTATGCCCGAGATTTAAACGAGGAAAACACACATTTTTAGAGAGTTATTACCTGTTCAGTGAAATAATACCACTGTATAAATTGTAAAAATATGAAAATTAAATCATGTAAACTCACAGATAGGGTGACAAGGGTAACATAAGTTTTAGGGGATAGTAATCAAGTATTAAATTGATGTTATTATTTATGAGTCGCTATTAAATGTTAAGGGGGCTGTTTACTCAGTTTAAGAATTCTTCTACTTAAGTCTATGGACGGTTGATACATTCATATATTTAAAATATCCCTATCGCACCATAATTTTTTTCCCTTGTGTATACTCTTCTTAAGGGATGGTTCTTTTTAAATTATTTCTCAAACTATTTCTAAAGCCTATGCCTAATTTAATATTTTGTGTTTAAAAGCTGATAAACTGTGAGTAACTTTATAACACTTCATATAAAATTAAGTATTTACTTTAGAAAAATTTTGAAAATTAAGAAAAAAGAGACAACTTTAAGGAAAGAAAAGAAAAAAATAGAAGTTAAAAATATAAATTTCCCGAGGAGATATTTTAAATAGACGAATGCATCAAATGCCCATAGACTTTACATTAGTGAGGTGACTTCGGAAGCTGAGTGATCAGCTGCCTTAAAACTAAAAACGAACTTTAATATATACTTAAAAATGCAATTTTATTCTTTAAAAAATGCTCATATTACATTGTAATTGACATAAAGAATATAGAGAATGACACAACCAAATGCAGAAGATGTGTGAAGAGCGTTAAATTACAATTTATATCTCATAATATATGTATGTCAAATTATTGCTATTATCATTATGTTACTTACGTAAATTATTCATTTTTAATACAAGACTTGATTTACATAAAAGGTTCTTAATTTCTTATGGTTCTTCTTCTTGTTCTTTACGAATAAAAGTTATTGTTAAATAATTCTTCCTAGATTTTTTCTGCTTCACTCCTCATGATCCAGTTACAGAACTATGAAAATATCCGAATGCTAAAAAATGTAAAACTAAATTGATGCATAACAAAGACAAATATATACAGGGTGTCCGAAAAGTCTGGAAACGGTCGAATAACTCGAAAAATACATAAGAGATTGAAAAAGGAAAATATACTTGTTAAATATTTTTAAATAAGCTACTCAGTGATAACAAATTTGATCTTCGCAACCGACCCCCTGGGGGTCAGAGGGGGTCCAACTTCGAAATCTTCAATAATAACCCCCATTTTTTATTGCAGATTCGGATTCTACGGACAAAAATACGTAACTTTTGTATTTGATGTTTATTTCGAATCCTACGAAATCCTACACGTTTATCACGGTGTAATTGAGCATATTAAATCGATACATATTTCGGTTTTTTCAACCAGGTTTTGCCTGATTGGCCAGAATTTTGACGTCAAATTCCTCGTCTTTTGCAGGAATAGTGGTTTCTTGAAAATCACCCGTGGCGATTATTTCGATAATGCTACACTGTTAAAAATTTGACCCATTTGCTGTAGTGTCACTCCACAGTTTTTATAGTTCTCTTTTATGACCAATGAGAATGCTCCATAACACAGTAAAGTAACCGTTTTCTATAAAAGCGGTGGAGTGACGCTGTAGCAAATGAGTTAAATTTTTTACAGTGTATAGGGTTTTTTTATGTTTTTCTCTACAAAAATTCATTGAAATATATTAATTTAGTTTTCTATTTGGATTTTTATTTTATCCAGTAAATGGTTTCTAAATATGGCTGATGTGGGTGTATGTTCTTTTTAATTATTTGCTGTAGCTTCACTCCGCCGTTTTCCAAAGGACCATAACGTACGCATGATATCGGAAGGGTGGGAGGGAGTCCAAAATTACGAAAAAATTTATAACGTTATATTTACACAAACCCTTAACATTAAATTCATGCAGGCTAAATGTAACAGATAAATAATACATTTGCGAATTACCTTATAAGTATTCTACTCTCGTTTACAAACCAGGGTCAGATCATTGTTTTAACACATTTAGTTACACTGTCATGCTGGTTTAAAAATTCGTTTCGAAATATCGAAGCAGTCACCAAACACGCTTTATTTCATATTTTGCCTTTTCTTAAAAAAGAAAAAAAAAACCCAGTGCAATTTCAATATGTTTTCGCAATAAATTAGTCATGATAATTCAAATCAAATGAAAAAATATGGAGACCTATTTGTGAGATTTTTGCGATTTCTAGAAAAATAAATATTTTTACTCCCTCTCAATAAAATTTTACTCCTTTTAAAAGGGTTGTAGAAAATAATGAGCGATGAACTTTATTACAGCCATATTTATTTTGAGAGATTTATAATTGGAGTAATAACCATCACTCTGCATTTTTGTTCTTTTTGTTCAACATACCGTATGTTTGATTAAAATTAAACCAAATCGGATCATTTGTAGTGCCTCAATAATTTGAACGTACCGTTATTTTATGAAACTGCACGAATTCTGCAACCACACAAATTTCAAGCTAAATTTAATAAAAACATATGTGTGGAAAACGTTATCGTAGCAACCTTTGACCAAATAAGATATTATCTAAAGAAATAATTTAATTTTTAACATTTTTATTTCACCAAAATTTATGATATTCAAAACATAAGGTATAGATGGTAAAAGTAAAGTAAAGTTGCAAGAAATGATTAAAGACAATTTAAACTCCAAAGGTATTGGCCACATAAAAAAATGTTTGTAAGATCTTCAGCAAATAAATTTCAGAGGCGCTTTAATGAAATTTTATTTCAATAAAATATTGCACTGTAGTAAAAAATTCGTTTCTTTTTAAAAAGTTGGAGTCAAATATTATGACGTAAAAATATTTGTGGCTGTTTTTTCAAACTAATCGAACAATTCACAGCGAACTATAGTGATGAAAGAAGAAAAATGTATCAAACATATTACTGTTAGATTTCTTAAGAAATTTCTACAACTATTTCTTCAGTGGTTCCCGAAATTTTCAAGTTACTATCCGTTTTCGGATAGGTTCGCTGTTAAGTGAACCTTTTTCGTTATTTACTCACCTAGTAAAATGTCTGGGAATAAAATTTATCGCTTTAAGTTCACAGTTCGCCACTAAATCTCCTTCCCGCAGGAAATTTTCGTTTTCTAAAATTTTACATGCGCCAAAAACAACCCCATGGAACTAAAATATAAAAATCAAATAACTACTATATTCTATATGCCAGCCGCAACAAAAGAAAGCCTTTCACGATAACACAACACTACAGCATGAAAAAGAAGGGGGAGAAGAGGGAATGAGAAAAATTTATCGAACACGTTTCTTTTAAGAAAATATTGTACAGATTGGGGAGGGGGGGGGGGGGGTACTGAAGGCGAGACGGGAAAAGAAAAAAAAACGTTTTGTGGTTCATACTATCTTTATGTCAGTTTTTCCCTTGACTTTTTTCAACTAATCAAATCGCTGTGCGATCGCAGAAGAAACTAAGAACAGCGTGTTTCGCATTTCTTTTATGTAGCATGTTCCCGGTTATGTTGCTATCTCTTATGAGAGGGGTGTCGACAGAGAGAAAGAGAGACAGACTTGCTGCTAGCTCATTCATATTATTATCTATCTGACGTCGGACTTATCTAGCTTCCCTTTTCAGCGGTTTCGACTTTCGCCGCTCTTTGCGTAGCTTATTTCTGCCGCTCCTCTCTCCTCTTCAGCTTGCTTCCATTTCTTTTATTCCAATTTTTCTTTCCTTTTCTTTCTATCTATCAGTCAAAAAAAGATGATGTTAGTATTTTTATGATCTCTATCTCAGGTTTTTTGTTTTCTTCTATTGAATTGTTTGATTAAATATCGCAGTCTCATTTAATATGCAGTAATATTTGGATAAAAATATTTTAATGAGGAGAGACGATAAGACTTTACTTCAGGCTCTCCAGATATTTTATAGCCTTTTAAATATAACATTCGTAGTTTCTATTCGCGTTTTATATTCCAACAAGTTAATAAAGGCTTATTGTGAATGCATAATTTTTACTTTTTAATGTTAAATGTATCGATACTTAATAAGTATTTCCCCTTCGTACCCTTTTCTGATGGAGCATTAATTTATCTATTTGGATGCTGGTGATTTTGATTTCAGTAAGAAATTATTAAAAGTAACTCTAAGGTTATATTTCAACAAAAACTTATTTTGTACATTTTCATAAAATCAAAGATGTAATAATCATGATTTTCAGCTGAAAGATAATTTTTATTAAATTGCCTGTTACATTTCTGACAGATACAGAAATAATAAATAAGTTCTTCAATATACTGTATGATCATAAAAAAAAAAAAAAAAAAAAAAAAAAAAAAAAAAAAAAAATCGTCGATGTATGAGTTCCTACCGCCCATAGCATTGAAGAAAATGGGATACTATTTCGGGAAGTTGGTATTTTATGGAAATAGAAACGAGAATGATGTAATCACAACTATCCAGTTCTCACAGCTACGATTGCAGTGAATCAAAAAATTCACTGGTGGTCTGAAATGGGCTTTTCTGATGGTTAAAAATTCACTGGAAATGGAAAATCAGTTATTTTCATCACAAAATTATTTTCAAATAATAATAATAATAAACTAATTTTAACAGCAGAGATGGAAACGTAAAGCAAATACAAATAATAATAATGAGCCGAAGAACAAATGTGCCAGACTGTGGGTGATAATAAGTCACGGCATCATGATGATATTCAGACAAGCAGAATCTCATGTTAGACTCTCTTAGTAATTTTAATATACTTGCAAAATTTTAAACATTCCGAAAAAAAAAAAAAAAAAAAGCGAAATTAAATTTGAAACGAATTCATGTGAAACTGACGGTTACAGGAACGTGAAATGGTGGTAAATGACAGTGAGTTCTTACAGCACAGTTGGGGGAAAATTGAGTTTCTTACTGGTTTGACAGGGGAATGTTTTGAGGCCTATAGAGACTATGGCTTTCGCCTCGAATGATTCGTAATATACACAGAAAACAACGACAAATCAGTACAATTTTTATTTCTTATATTCATTATATACATATCACTACAAAGGGACAGCACAACAACATCCATGTCTTACCGGATTCGAGCCCGACCTCTCGGCGTGGCATCAGCTGCCGCTATTGATCACACTACTGGGGCGACATTGGTCTTCTTTGCAATTGTTTTATGTCGCATTTCCTATTGCTAAAATCAGAATGCCTTTTATTGTATTTGAAGATCATTTTGCAATGAAAAATTGGGCGTTGCAATTTGAATTGTGAATAATTTTTTCACTGTGTAAGCTCATTTGCTGTTTTTTTTTTTTTTTTTTTATTGTATTTTCGAGCATAAAATTAGTGATCGACAGAAAAAGGTTTTTTAAATCACAACCGCATTTTGATGCTTTCTCGAGTTTTGGCCGAAAACAAAAACAAAACCATATGAATTGAAATTTATAGTTATTAATCTGTACAAAAACATTTTTAATTATTTATACACAAAAGACATAGACCTATTCACTGAAACACTTATGAATATCCATGGAATGTGCATTTGATTTTTTTTTCAATGAAAATCACATGCGTTTATGGAATGTTTTAAACGTCAGGCTATGCTTGAATAAACTGAGCGCTGTACAAATGAGTAAATTTTTATGTTCTTTGTAATTTCAACTATCTTCTCAAGGACTCCGTTATCCCTTCTTCATCCCTTCTTTAATCCCTAAAACAATCAATTTTTATAATAATTAATTACTCCTAAATTATTCGCAAGAATTGGATGCAAGTTTATATTTAGGCTAATTGGAAGCTGTAGAATTTATTTATAGTGTGAAAATTGGGTCTTTCAATTGAATAAAACCAAAGTTTTCTTTTTTTACTTGTAGATGCCTCCTAAACAAAGTTTATATGAATCGTTTAAAAGTAGGCTTTATTTCCAATCTTTTGGTATCAGTAACTTTATTCTACGATGAATTGTTGCAGAGTTAGTGGGGGTGGTATTTACTGTTTCTTTCCTCACGACTGTACGTATACAACCTCCCTACTCATGAAGTTAAACATAACTTAAAGTATCACCCAGCTGAATCAGGACGTCATTCGTAAGGTCAGTAAACGGACTATGCAACGCCCGTTTCCCCTTAAAGGCTTCGGGAGCCATAGACCCACGAGAGTGCAATTGCTCAATGCACTGGACGGTATTGCACCTCTTGCCTAAGCAAAAGAACAAACAGAATGGAATTTGGAAGACTGGAAACGAGAAGCATGGAGAGACTTGTCGTGATTTCAATATTTCACGCCGGTGGATTTTTTTCTACGACTGTATGTAGCCACGAAGACAAACATAACTGAAAGTATAACCCAGCTAAATCAGGGCATCAGTCGTAAAGTCAGTAAACGGACTGTGCAACGCCCGTTTCGCCGTAAGGGCTTCGGGAGCCATAGACCCACGAGAGTACAATTGCTCAATGTACTTGATGACGCAGTACCTCATGTATAAACAAAAGAACAAACAGAATGTAATTCCGAAAACTGGAAACGAATAGCATGGAATGATTTGTCGTGATTTTGACACTTCACGCCGATGGAAAACTGACATTATGGAGCAAGGCTCATGATGCTATAGATCCTGCGTGCCAGGTTTCAACTGCAGAAAGCAGTGAGAGCTGAGTTGGTGTGGGGTGCTTTCTCTTTGCAGATTTTTATGATTTTTATTTACCTTTTACCAACTTTCATCATTGCAATTCGTACGTAGAGTTTCTGGGCAACCTACTCCATCCTTTTATGTCTTCTTACAAGCAAGCTGCTCTCACTGCTCCTGGCAGGGCCGAAATTAGCCTTTTTCACACATGGAGCAAACATAGATTTCACCCTCCTCCTTCTTCACAAAATATATTTACAAAAATAATTTCACTAATTTTCTAATAAAACTTTACACTTTCTTACTTTAAAATTTAAAATATTTAATCATAATCATAATACTAATATATAAGTAATCTGCTTTGTCAAATATTGATACTTTAAAATTTTGAAAACGGAATCGAAAAAAATCGAAAAAAAATAATCCGTTGTATACAGGATCCTTGGAGTAGCGATTTCTCTTTTCCATATCATCCTTAGATTCTTCGATTCTTTTGCTACGGTTTCTAAAAGTATATAATGTGGAAATCACATATATCTGTATTGCTTTAGAATGTATCCAAAATGTTACATTATTTCAGATACAGCTGCAATCGTATTCATTGCGTGAAAGAGTAAACAATATAATAAGAATTAGTTACAGCATCTAAAAATATATGGTGTGAAATGAATTAAAAATATATCCCTGAATAAATGCAACGAATTTAAAATAATTTTCGTTCATTCCTAATGTATTGGATATTATAACATAAATCTTTTTACTTCTGTGCTTCGCAAAATTTATCCTTCAAAAATAAGTTTCTCGTATAGTTTAAATTGCATCATAGATATCTGAAAACACACAGGATTTCTATTCACTCGTAGCAATAAACTCTATCATAACATCCTCTTATGAAAATGTAATTTCTTGGATACGACTTTACCTGTTGTATCCCCCATATACTTCTAGAAACTGTACTTTTGCTTTGACATGCCCCACAGACAGAACGATTTAACAGTACCATGCTAAATATAGACGCGAGAAAAATTGACAAACAAAATTTTCATTTGGTGCTCTTTTACTCTGGCGACCGGAGCACATGCAACCCCCCTCCCCCCTCCGTGTTGGCTACTGCCTATTTAGATGAGCAAACCTATGACTTCTCTGTCATTAATTATCCACCTAGATGTTCAGACTTAATTCCTATTCTGCATTTGTTGGATACTTTAGTTAAAGATGTGAAAACACATCACACAACACCAACGAGCGTTACTGAATTATAGACAGTTCCAACAGATGTTTGTCAAGCCATACCAGTATAACATTTCTGCAAATTTGTTGAATCTATTCCTAGTCGTGTAGAGCAGTTATTAAGACCAATTCGTTAGTAACTTGCTAACTTCAATGGCACTATTGTACAGATTGAGTATGCATAAAGAACTTAACCTGTGTTATTTATTTCTTTTAAGATCTTTATGTCTATATTTCGATATTTTTTTAGGTAAATATTAATCCTAATGTAACTGTAATGAAGTAAGATTCGTAGGATGCATGTTTGTCTAATGCAAAATTGATCACGATTAAAATTTGAAGATTATTTTAGCTAAAATTGTTCGTTGTTTCTTATAATTGATGACCATTTGATCACGATTAATTTCAGTAGTTTATAAACATATTTTAATATAATGCAAAAAATCTAATAGAGAACTCCATGCAAAAGAATTATTTCCTGTTTTATACGATTATCTGTCGACCCCTCCCCCCCATAATTACAATAGACATTATCCAATTCTATTAAAAAAAAAAAAAAAAAAAAAAAAAAAATCGTTCATTTTTAGCTATTTTAAAATTAAGAACAAATACGTAAACACAAAAACATTAAAGGACTATAGTTAGACAATCTGAAAGAAAATGAAAATATAAGATTTCGTATTGTGTTTTTGAATGTGCAGATAGTCACCCATAAAAAAACAGAGAGAACAACAACCCATACATCTTATTCCCCAAATTATCATAGAGATAAAACTAAAATAACATTTAACAGGAAATTACACATTTCTTTTTTCAATTTATGAAAATAAATAAATAAATAAGCTTAGGGGGCCATCTTCACATTGAAATTGCACCTAACTCCGAGGCAGTATAATTATAAATGGCAGATGCTTAAAAGTGTAATATTCTTTTACATAAATTTTATTAATAAATAATATATAAAACTATTGTGTTATTTCCAGTTCCTTCTTACGTTTGTTATTTATTTTATCTCCTTTACTCCCTAAGTATTTGAACTGCATTCTCTCCCAATTTATTAATTATACTCAAACTTCAGGTTTTATTGCAAATTCAATTTTCGAATGATATATGTTTCGTTGTCTAATGATTCAAAGTAGTGCAAATAAATTAAAATAATTGCTCTGAAGTCAAATTGGAGAAGAAATAATTCAGTAATAATGAATAATATTACATTAATACTCATTAATGAACACAGTAAAAAAAAGATAAATATAAAGAAGAAAAAACGGTCGATTTTACAGAAATCCTACTAGTAATCTGGACGCCAGTACAATTCACTGTTTTTTAACGGAAAAATTTCCGTAAATTCCAAAATTTTTTTCCATTTTTTCGGAAAATTGTCTGGAATTTGCGAAAATTTTTCTGTTAAAAAAAGTGAATTGTATTGGCGTCCAGATTACCAGTAAAATTTTCGTAAAATCGACCTTTCTTTTTTTAGTGAAGAGCTTAATGCTTTTATTGCCAAAAGACTTATTTCAACCAGTGGTTATAGGATGCTTGCAATATCATAATTAACTCGAAGCGGAAGGTCACATTCTTGATTCTGAACACCTTTAATCGGATAGCTATGAAAAGTTATCAGGGTTTCTTCAGTACAGTTCCAGAAGTCTATCTATGATGTCCTTGCTGAAGGCCGAAGTATCCTACCTATGGTAATAGAAAAAAATAGTCTTTGATTAAACCACATACACATAATCATCGACAATAACATTATAATAAATAAAATAATTTCACACTCTTTTAAACTAAAAGCATACTTTATCAAAAAGAGCTCCTTAAGCTCTTTAGCGTTTCATTTCCGCCCACATTCACGTGTAAAATATTATTTGTTTCAATTAATTTTACACCTAATTTCGATGTCTTAATTTGGATGTAACAAATTTGTATGGGACTACGCCTGTGTGTGTGGGAGGGGGGGGGGGGGGAGAGGGAGATTCAGGTATGAATGGGTTGGTCTTGGATTATATTTTATTTTTCAAAAGTTATAGTTTCAATAGCGATAATGAATTGCTTAACACTAGAACCGGGGGAAAATTCATTAAAGTTTTATACAAATGTTTCTTACCGGAACTTTCATTTAAAACTGTTTAAGTTATTTATAAAATTTTTTTTTTGCTCAGCTTATATTTAGCTTATTTTATATAGCGTTTTCTGGTTCAAATCAACATCTCTGCATATGATACGGCTCAAAATGACCCGTCGCTGCAGTTCTAGTGTTAATAAAGCTCGTCAGATGAACGAAACCATAAAAATGGTGGTAGGTTCGAATCCTGATTCAGAATTGAATATTTTTAATGACTTGAATTCAACTTAAATATGAATGTTTCAAATCAGTAACATCCTACAACGAATCATATAGATTTGCTATGTTTGATCGAGGTTTGGATTTTATGTACGAACATAAAAATACTGAAAAGTCTTGCGTTATAATTATTCAAATGCCTTTTTATCTTTCAATTTTGCAGGATTATAGCCCAAAGTAAACATGAAAATATAGAATTTGCTTAAACATTCCTCTTCAATTGAGCAGGAAGTTTAACCTAGTTTCACATTACTTTGAAAACGTGGGTGTTTTAAAACATCCACTTTTTCTAACCTTAGACAAATGCATCATTGTATAAAACGATTTAATTTAAATATGCATCTCTATTGTTCCTTGACTCTGTAAAAACCGGCGCCTTTAAAATATACACCGACTTACATAATTCTATATTTAAATAGCTACACATTATAAATTTGTTTTAATTATTCTAAGAAAGTAGTTGTTAAAACAAAATAATCAACATACAAAATATACATAATACATCCTGTGCGATTAATTAAGATCAAACATTTTTTTTTTTTTTTCTACATTTTAAAAATCATTCCTGAATTTTTCTACTAAAATAAATCAATCCTTTCCAAAATTTTTCCTTTACATTTTAAAGTAAAATCACTTATTTATAAGTAATGTTTTTCTGAATTTCCTTAGATACGGCTGTATCATCTGGTTAACTTCTACATCCTAATACTCCTTCCGTACTATCAGTTCGAAACTCAATATATAACCTCAAACATACATTTTTAAACTAAATCCGTTATTCGTACTTTTAGATAGACATTGAATTTTTTTTCCGTATGAAAGTTTTACTTTTTTTTATTTGATCTCGCAGTTTTATGAAGTTTTATAAAAATTTTGCAAATGCGGAACGATATCGATACGAGAAGTAATATATTTCCCGATTCTGAACTTAAAAAAGAATTTTAAAAATTTCAAGTATGTATTGGCAGATGCTCTGCATAGCAAAGGGAAGAGTTTGAACTATCATCAGTTTTAGGCAATCAGGGTAAGGGACCGTATATCGATGCGGTACTTAAGCTCCAGCGAACAAGGAATGTGTGGCACGACAGGAAACTGCATTAATCTTTCGCCAACGAACTTTCCACTTGCCTGGATAACTTGCTCAAGAATTTGCCAATCACAAACTTTCAAAAGTCCTATTTTAAAAATACATTCTTAAAGGAAGAAAAAGGAATTAGAACGCTCTCGGTATTTTCGGAGAAAAAAAAATCTTTGTTATGTTTTTTCTTCGAACATGAAAATTTTAAGGGACGTGTTTTCTTTAAAGCTGATGTTTAAGAGTTTCAAAAGGACTAAATGCTTTTGCTTATTATTATAAAGGGCGGGAGGGCTTTGAAGCGACGAGATGTGGAGGCCGCTGCAAAGAACTGGTAGAGGGTTGGAGGTTGCACAAATTAAACTTTAATGCACGTCATTATTTTAGCCTTAGTCATCACTCTTAACGGTGAATTGGACCCGGATTTAGGGGTAAGTGATGAGTGAAAAGAATTTGCCCCATCACAAGTAGCTTTTCATCGAGTGAGTTTGCACAACCGCGAAATTAAAGCGGCGCCACTTCCTCTGCTGCGCATTCAACATGTCCTAAAGCAATTAAAGCTTGAATTAAGCGTTTTCTATGTGTACTAGTGCTGCGTCATCTAAATTTCTTATTTCCGGCCATATTTCTTTCTTTCCGCTTAATCGAGAAATAATTTCAAAAGGTTTCAATAACAGCCTTCAATTTCTATAGAAAATTTTCATTTTATTTATTTATTTATTTTTTTAATTTTTTTAATTTTTTTTTATATTGTTTTTATTATTTTAGTAAAATCCTAAAATTTTTTATGTAATCAATCTTTATAGTAAGAATTATAAATTTAATAATTTTTTAATACAGGCGCAAAATTATAAATTTGAGCGCAATTAATTTATTTTGTTGAAATTAAAAAATGTATATGAATGTACCTGATACAATTTTTCAAACTGAGTAAAAGTTTTTCAATCAGTGTGATTGTGTTAAAAATAATAAAATGAATGATAATATAGAACTTAAAATCACCGACATTTTAGATTTTATAAGTTTTATAGAAAACTAAAGAAATATTTGACGAAATCATCTGGAAATTCAGTATTGTAAAGATGTTTTATCCTATTTTTCAGCGAAAGTTTGGTTCATGTGTAAATGGGGGACCAACAACAAATTGACTACTATACATATTTGTGTGAAATAAAGTTGTTAAAATGTACAATAACTGTAGAAAATGACTATATGGCTCGCGTTTTTTATATCTGTGTTCATTTAAAGTAAAAGAAGCACGAATATTCATGGCGATATGAAAGTTTCTTTTCAAGAAATTTACGCATGTTTTGTTGCTTAAAGAAGGCAGGACTTTCCACCAAATTTAACATCACTTTAAGGAAACTTGACACCATAAAATAGCAACAACATGCTTCAATTAGAATATAAATATATTAAATATTTGATGAAATAAAAGCATATTTATGAAATATTTTTGGTTGCACATGCATGAAAAAAATGGAAAGAAAAAAAATGAATAATTTAATAGTTAACTATGAAGTGCAACATTATATAAGAAGAGTATATAACTTATACATTAACTTTTACATTATGTAGAAGAGTATATATTTCAGAGTGATATAGGTGATATACTTGGCTGGATTTCAGGAGATTTTTGAAAGTAGATGGATGATAAAGGATATTCAGAAATTGTCATTTTTTATAACTGGATTTAAACAAAGGACTAGGTAGTCAACGTATGTCTATCCATATCTTTTGGAAAGGCACTTTCAATTTGGCAATTTTTTTTTTTTTTTTTTTTTTTTTTTTTTTTTTTTTTTTTTTTTTTACTTTTCTTGAATGCCTTTGTTTTAGTAAGATTTCTAAGTAGATGTGAAATGAGGGGAAAAAAAACGTTAAAAATTAAAATTACAATTTTTGGAAAACCCCTTGTCATCCAGCTTCTTCTTGAAGGCCACCGAAATTCATCTCACTTATCAATATATCTTTCTGAATTTTCACGCTGTTCGGCTGGCCTTTTTACATGAATTAAAAAAAATAAAGCGCTTAAAATTAATATTTAACTAAATTTTAATAAAGTTATAGTGTCATAAAAACTATAACATCGATTTATTAATGAAATTATTTACCCTTTTATATAAAATAATCAATTTTCTATGGAAAAAAAACAGTAGTTACTCTCTGATTTTCTTATTTTACTGTTTTCAATAAATGCATAATAAACAAAGAGCTAGCTGATGACAAAAATATTGCTAATCATTTCCTTGGAAGAATATAATTGAAGAAGAATGTCTTATTTACTATAAAAATGTCAAGCACGGCAAGAACTTTTATTTTAGAAGTTGTAAGATTGTTTCAATTTTTTGATTCATACAAAATAAATAATGAAATTGTGGATTTAACAATTTATGCCCCGACGGTACTTTAAAGACCATTAAAATAACTTGATATAAAATTTATTTAATGCATCGATTAGTAGAAATGTAGTTTAGATGGTTGTTTGCATTCATGCCAATTATCAGGACGAGGGATATAAGCCTTAAAGAGGATTGCTTCCGTTAAGGCCTTTCTAAAGGAACCTAACCCGTATTTACGCAAGGAAAAATTAAGTTTAGAATGAAATATAGACACCTCATTTTATCTTATCCTCCTCAGTCCTAAGACAAATTTTACGCAGCACTACAAAGACCAGTTTAAAACTATTATAAAACATAACAGATGTAAATTTTTCCACTTTTCATTTTTGGGTGAAAAAAGTCTGGGCCAGGATTCGAACCAGGGATGTATTGGCTGAAGCCGCCAATGCTCTTCCAACTGAGGCATCTCGGACACGAACACTGGAGGACTATTTCACCCAATTAACCTCAACGATCACTTTATCTGGTCTGATACGCTGGACCCAAAAATGAAAAAAATTTACATATGTTGTAATTTATTTACCGATTGAATAATCGTGTTTTAAATTAATCTAATGTAATTTCGTATGCAGCGATTTTCTGCAGTTCCATGGATTGACCTTCGATTTATTCTGTTGAGCTGATCCAGAGTATCAGACCAGATAAAGTGATCGTTGAGGTTAATTGGGTGAAATAGTCCTCCGGTGTTCGTGTCCGGGATGGCTCAGTTGGAAGAGCATTGGCGGCTTCAGCCAATACATCCCTGGTTCGAATCCTGGCCCGAACTTTTTTCACACAAAAATGAAAAATGGAAAGTTTTACATCCGTTACAAGTAATTTACCGATTGAATAATCGTGTTTAAAATAAATCTAATGTTATAAAACATCTCCAAAGATGCATCAGTCTATACATCGATGCTTCTAATATGCACACACTTATTTAAAAAGTCAAGTATAATTTTAACAATTCTAGAAGCATTTAAATTAATGAAAAGGGTGTTTTTTAATGTCCCCTCCAGACGACATCAGGACTGAGGGGATTATACCAAAAATCATTATTGGTTGCACAAAACAAAAATATTTAAAAAAGGGTTGTCAGGTTCTGAGTAAACATCTGCTACAGATTGGAATTTCTGTTATTTCTCTATCTTAATATTTTATGTATTGTACCGGTTGTGTACTGGAATTTTCAAGGTGACATTCTTTCTTTGTTAAAGTGAGAATTGACAGGTATCATGTGCAGGTGGTGAAGTGAGAAAGAGAATATTGCCGAGAGGCGTGTTCATCCTTCAGCGTTGTATGTGAATGACGAGCAAACAAGGAACATGCCACGAATCAAGAAAGCAATGTGCAATGTGTCCAATGGAGAAGCTCCACAGGGGGGTTGACAGGGGGGAAAGCAGTGATTTGAGAAGGGCAAGTCTTGTCTGAGATTTTGGCAGTTCGCATCTGGGCTCTTACCTAGAGAGCAGTGTAGGACAGAGGTCCTTGCAGAGAGTGCCCTGTGTCGAAGAGCGTAGGCAGTTCGTATCTGGAGAGCAAGGGACACAGACGTCCTGGTGTGTAGTGCTCTGGGCCGGATAGCGTAGGCCGAGTATCCATGTGTTGGGAGATTCGAAATTGATCTCCGGTAAAGTGAATCTAACGTGCATTGAGTGTGAGGGAGAATGTGTAATTTGAACAGTACACTGCCAACCTTTACTGTATTTAATAAAATGTCGAACCGGATCACCTATATCCGAGTTGTAACTGTATATAATTGTAAATAGCGTATTTATTGTGTACATACAGTTGGCAAAAAAAGTATTTGTACACTTCATTTTTTTAAATTATAATGAAATTAAGCAAAATATTTAAGCAAAAAATACTGTAATACATTAATTTAATGCATTATAATATTATAGAAGCAAAAACAAAATTAAACGAATCGATTTTTTACATTATAATAAACAAATATACAAAAATATAATGCAAAAAAAGTATTTGTACACTATATTAATGTAATATAATTAATGAAAATTTAGTAAAATGATACAAATTATTATTTTGTGCGAATTCATTTAGCGTTTATGATTACTTCTAGATGGTGTGACATAGATTCCACCAACTTTTTTGTAGCGGTCAGGTTAATAATATTCCATGACACAATAAGAGCTTCTTTAAAACTGTTTTTTACTGATACATATTTTTTTTTCGGATTTTTGCATCCAATAGCATCTGCAAATTTTCTATTGGATTCAAGTCTAGAGATTTTAGAGGAGTTACCAGTCGTCTTCGAGTATTGTAGTAACCATGTGCTGGTGATCACAGCAGTATGCTTTAATCGTTATCCTGCAGAAAGTGAAAAGCTTCCTCTATGCATAATTTCTTGGCACAGTTTAATAAATTATGGCGCGACACATCAATGTATGTTAAACCTGTCCTTCCATTGTCAATAAATTTTAAATGTCCTGCTCCATTAGAAGCTATACACCCCAAAACTATAATATTCCCCCCAACATGCTTGATAGTTTGAAGTATACGTTTTGGATCTAGAACAGTTTTATTTTTACGCCAATTTTTTCGAATGCTTGATGGTAAGAAAATTCTGAATTTTCCCTCATCAGAAAAAAATACTATTTTCCAAAAATCTGATTTACTTCTGTATGCGAAAGCGAATACTATGCGTTTTCGCCTATTTGTTTCGCTGATGAATGGATATTTCCTTGAAGTTCTTCCGTTTAAATCTGCATTGAGAAGAATATTTTTTATTGTTTGAGGTATTACTCTGATGCGAGAAGATGTTGCAAGGTCTCCAGCAAATTTTTGAACCGAACGCATGGGATTTTTAAAAGCTTTTTTAACAACACTCCCTTTTCCCTCATTGTTAGTTTGCTAAGAAGTCCTGGTTTTCATTGAACTTCGATGCTTTTAATTTATTCATAGTTTCTCATTATACATCCAATAGTTGTAAATGGTAATTTAATAGCTTTTACAAATTCTTGTTGCAAATTTTTATTATGCTCAATCATAGGATTTCATATATCTAGAGGTGCCTCTCTAGTTTTAGGTTATATACTCAATTACTTCAAGAGCAAATTAGATTAAATGTCAGACAAATATAATATGAACTTAAAAATTATTAACAGCTTCTGTAAAAGTAATCCTTTGAACCATAAACACAATAAAACACAGCACATATCAGGATGGAGAAATTTACAAATACTTTTTTTGCAAGAAATTTTTAAACTTTTCCTATTAGAAAATTATTTTACATCTTTATCGAAATTTTCTGTTGTGTAATTTTAAACGGACGGTAAGCAGACTGTATTAAAACTATATTTGACAAAATATCTGTTTTTATTTAGTTAAAAATTAAAAATTTTAGAGTGTACAAATACTTTTTTTGCCAACTGTATATTCTAAATAAACTGTTAATTCAGTTAATTGACAGCGTCAGTGTTCATTTACACAATCCTCACAGTGGGTGACCGATATCACCTAATAATATCGGTGGTGGCAGCTTATAACTACCACGGACTTTCTTCAAAGTCGTGCGAGCTGAGAGGAACGTCCGACAAGGGTGCTTTATTTTTAATATGCATCTCTTTAGCTTTCTTGGAGTTAAGAAATTGCGGGAGAAAAGTTCCAGTTCGGAATTATTCCTATATTTCTATTGCAAGAGCATTATATATGTCCTATATTTCCTAATTCTGTAAAACACTAAAAAGAAAGAAGATAGTAATAAGTAAGTTAAGTAATAACTTTTTTTCTATTTTTTTCCACTAAATACATTTTGTTGTTCAGTATAACCTCGGTTTTCGTTGATTTCGGTTATCATTTGTTTCCTTTTTCGTCAATTTATTTCGGTGAAAAATTTGTCTCAATATTCATCGTTTGCCTCTGATTTCATCGGCGTAATCATGTGATCTCCCTGCATTTTTTGTAAACAAAGGGGACGACCACAGTAGCGGCTGGTCAGGGGGTGCTGCATCAATTTATTCACACCACTAAAATTGTATGGTTTCAATTTTATTTAATCAACAAAATTTGTCGAATAAATAATATGAAATATTCTGTTAAATTTTAGTGGTGTGAAAAATAGGATGCAGCACTCCCTAACGAGCCACTACTGGACGACCAAAGTATTTTCCTGTTCATTCTGGAGTTGTTTCTCATCGTATGTGCATCACCCTGTGCTTCTAAGCAAACAATTTCGTTTATTTCCAGCATGCTTTCTTGCTTTTTAGATGCGTTCATAATTATATAAATGCGTAGCACCTATAGTCGTCATCTGGTCGTCTGTTTGATACATATAATGGTAATAAATTTTGTATTCATGCATTTTTGAATAAAAGTCCAACAGCTATTGTATCACAAATTTCTGAATGAGTATAAAACTAGTTATTATACGAACGCAACTCACTTGCCATGCCTGACATTCTATTTCCGACTTGTTTTATTGATTGCGAGTGCTCCATCACGGGACCAAATAAAGTTTTCAGAGTCAGCAGCCCTTGAAAGGAGAAGGCCAGGAACACGATAGAGTTGAAGAAGGAAGTTATTGAAAAATAAGAGAACCACATTAATATAGCTGAAATCGGCTGCATGTACGGGAAATTGCCATCTACGATTAGCTCAATTGTAATGAAAAGGGAAGCCACAAAATAGGCTAATGTAGGGAAAGGCGTGAATATACTAACGAATCAGAGATCGCAAAAAAATAAAGTTGTCGAACAGTTTTTATTAATTTCGAGCAATAGAAAACAGTTAGATAGCGGTTCTTTTTCCGAGACAATCATGTGTGAAAAAAAAAAAAAAAAAAAAAAATATTGTGTTCGATCTCATTCAGAAAATACGTGGCGCGAGTGCTATGAGGCAGGTTATAAATTTTGTATTCGTGCATTTTTGAATAAGAGTGCAACAGCTATTGCACAAAGTTCTGAATAAGTATAAAACTAGTTATAATACGAACGCAACTCACTTGCCATGCTTGACATACTATTTCCGACTTGTTATTTTGATTGCGAGTGCTTCATCACGGGACCAAATAAAGTTTCCAGAGTCAGCAGCCCTTGAAAGAAGAAGGCCAGGAACACGATAAAGTTGAAGAAGGAAATTATTCAAAAATAAGAGAACCACATTAATATAGCTGAAATTGGCCTTTTTTGGAAGAAGATTCCAAAGAGAACTTTCATTACACGTGTAGAAAAATCAGGACATACTTTTGTTGTGTGGTAATGCTAGTGGTGATTGTAAAATGAAGCCTTTACAGGTGTACCATTCAGAAAGTCTTACAGTTTTTAACAAAAACAGTGTGATTAAAAATAAACTGTGTGTGATATAGAGAATAACGAAGCAAGCATGTCTCGAGTAAAATTTTCAAAGAATGGAAGAATTAAGTGTTTAGCTCGAATGTAAAAAAATACATCCAAGATAATCACTTGCCCCTTCAGAGCCTCCTGGTAATGGATAATTCTCTTGCCCATCCTCCAGATTTGGAAGACATATTTATGGATGAATTCAGTTTTATCACAGTGAAATTCTTACCCCTTAATTCCATTCCACTTAGCAAGCCCAGTATCTCATTTCACATTTCAAGAAACTGCTCAGAAAAGCGATGTTTCAAAGGTGCTTTGCGATGACATCAGATACAGTATTGATTTTAACTCTTTCAAGGGCAGTGGCTAGAGGGTCTAGCCACCTAATTTTAATTAAAAAACTAACCATTGGCACCAAGAAAAAATTAATAAAATTCAGCTTTTGCAATGAAAGTGCAAAATGATGGGTTTTATTTTTCTAATAAATTCGTCTCAATATTCTGGTGTCAGTCATTTATTTCTTCATTTTACGAACAGAATTCTTCTGCCCCTGAAAGGGTTAAAAGAGTTCTGGAAAAACATTTAAAAAAATCAAAATTCTCAACAGCATTAGATTCATAGATAAGCTTGGCAGGAAGTGACATCGAGGACGACGAATTCTGCCTGGAAGAAATTATGGCCAGTATGTGTGCATGAGAGATTTCGAAGGGTTTGAGCTTCCCCTAATAACCCTACACGTGGGCTGTAGACAAATGTTGATTTAGGGAAGTCCATGGCTTCGGAAATGAGTAGTGAGGATGTGGAAAAGTTGGTGGTTGATCACAATGAAGAACTCTCCACTGAAATGCTGCAAAATATTCACCTAGAAGTGCAACAGATGGTTGTCGAAAAAGTTACTTCAGATTCAATGTCTAGAAGTATACTTCCAGAAGTTCGCTTCTAGGCACTTCTATGTAGGGTAAGGTACATGGGTTTTGGAGGAAAATAATCTAAGAAAAACTGTTTTTAACCGTTTCTGCAACTTGTTTAATGATAATGTCTTGACCCATTTTATGTAGAAAATTAATGGGGTGTTGAATCAAAAACACTCGATAGCAAAAAAATACATTCTTTCATAAATAAACAAAAAATGAAAATACTTTCAGAGTGGCTTTATGCTGCTCGTACGAAATTAGAGGTAAGTAAAAAACTCTTACCTGTTTTACATCTTATGTTGGCTCGGGAGTTGTCAATGTCATTAAGCAGTATTGCCATGGATCTGTGAGAGTCATTCTTTTGTCGAACTTTCCTTATTTGTTACGTGAAGTAATTGATTTATTATTCGAGTGATAAATAAAAGACGTGTATTATCCATATTTTCTATAAAGTAATGACAATCTCTTGTGTTTTTTAAAAAATATTTCTAAAACAATTTATAAAATGTTTCTTTTTTAAAAGTTTCTTTAATTTCAATAATATATATTAAATCTGTAAAAAGTATTGCATGTTTTTTTTATCCTCTTCCTTCTCTCCTTTTAGGACGAGTGATAGTTTGAGTTAAAAAAATATTCAAAAATCGTTCATTGTTCGTTTTAAAAATTCATTAAGCCTATTGTACAACGTTCATTTGCGTTTTTTTTTGATAATTCAATACTTGTAGGTTAAAATAACATTCCTTTTTCTATGTACATACAAAACCTTCAATGACGAATGAGGTAAATTACTACTGTAATTAATGAGGTAGATTACGAAAGATTTTGAATAGACATTTGACATATCAGACGAACATTTCCATAAAAGATATTATTTGAATAAAAACTGCAGTTAATTAAAATTTTATTTAAAAAGTTTATCGGGCAAATAATCTTAAAGAATTGAATGAGAAAGACTCTTATGAGTTCATTGGTTGTGCTCTAATTTATCAACATTTTCCAATGAGCACAGCAAATAGTTAATTATAAGATTCTCGTATCTGGTTCAAAATCGACAAATACTTGGATGTTACTGCTCGTTTATTTACACTTAGAGGATCATGCGTACTTTTATTGCTATAAGATTACAATTTGTGATTTTCCGCTTTGCAAGAAATTCGATTTGAGCAGACGCTCCTAGTTATTGTACTACAATTGTTATAATTTTACACAAATTTCACCAGGCAGGATTTGCCATTAAAGTAACCCAGCTAAAAATAAACTGCAGTTTTTTTGAAGAAGTAAAGTATTTTTGAGGTTTTTCTAAAGTTAACTATAAATTCTCTACATTGCAATCTCAACTATAAAATCACTATAGTTATTTTAAAGTTAATTTGAGGTGATTTTGCAGTAATTTATTTTAAATATTCTGTGAACTGTTAACTTTAAAAACACTGTAGTTCTTATGAAGTCATTTTATAATCATAAATAAAAAAATATATGAGACTTTATAACCTCAGAAATACTGCAGTAAATTTGAAGTTTTTATCCAACCATTAATTTAGAAATACATTTTCTGGTGTATTTCCAGTATAACTTATCGTCCGGTAAATTCATAGATTTTAATCGGAGAAAAATAAACTCAATTATGCTTCAAAATCAAAGGAGAGATTTTTCATCGCATCCACCCACTTCCTTAGTGAAAAATTTATTAGTTCCTACTTTATTTCGTTACTCAAAAAAAAAAAAATCATTAAAAAAAATTTAGGCATGGGCGTATCTCGCTCTCCCACCCAACTGACAGTTTTCAGTCCCTCCTTTAAGTATCTTTCAAAATCTAAGAAATGCAATCACTGCCCTCTTGAGGCTGCTGCATACCTTGACGGGGACCAACATGGTTTTCGTGAGGGACGGAGTACTCTGACTGCACTCTCCTCTCTTCGTGAGAAGATTAAAGAAACTTTGAAGGCTTATAAATATTGTGCGATTGTGTCATTCGATATAGCAGGAGCATTTGATGTGCTTGACTGGAATGTGGTTGCTAACATAATAGATCACTTGCCTATCTACGATTATTTGAAAGAAGTATTCAAGAATTATATTTCATTTAGACTTATAGGTTTTAAATTTACCGATTGCATTCGATGGTTTAGACTGTTCTGTGGCTGCCCACAGGGTTCATGTTTGGGCCCTTTGATTTGGACAATAGTTGCAGACCGAATTCTTAAACAGAGTAAAGAAGTAGCATTGAATTTAATTTCTTACGCTGATGACTCTGTGGTTGTTGAAGGTGCGGACACTAGAGCGTCACTTGAGAATAAAATGAATAACACTGTGAATAATTTTTCTACTGTCTGTGCTCATTGCAACTTGCAGCTTAATAATACCAAGACGGTTTCTATGCTTTTTGGACGTAATACCATGAAAAAGAGACGTCCTATTTTTAAACATAATGGTAGATCAATACCTGTGAAGAATAATATTCTTTATTTGGGTTTTCTTCTAGACAATGCCTTCCATTGGTTAGATCATCTTGAGATGATTCGAAGTAAAGTTATGTCCTTTACTTGCAATATGAGAAAAGTGAGAGTAAGAGATATAGGGGTCTCTCTAGACCTATTAAAGGTTTGGTACAACACTGTATTAAAAAAGCAGATATCATACGGACATGAGGTCTGGTATCGTGACCTTCAGTCCCATGGCATTCGCAGATTGTCCTCTTGCCAGCGAGTTTGTCTGTTGACCATAATTCGTACATATCGTACAATTTCAACTGAAGCATTGTGCGTTTTGGCTGGAGTTTTACCTATAGATATAGAACTTTCTAATTCTGCTCGTCTTTATGATATGATCCACGGAAATACATCAGTAGTGGTGGAAAATACTACTATTTATTCTGAGGATTTGGTTAAACGTGTGCCAACTTATTATTATCCTAATTACTGCGAAAGACATCATGTGAATTTTCTGAATCCAGTACGAAAACCAATTCCTGATCGTAATTATCCAATAATTTTTACTGATGGATCGCACATGCAAAGTGGAGTTGTTGCTGCTTTTTTAGTTTATTTAAAAAATGTAGAAATATTTAACTACAGAATCAAGCTTAATGTTAAAAATTCGATCTTTCAGGCAGAATTGGTGGCAATTTCGGAGGCTATACAGTGGTGCGGACGAACTGAGTTTGCTCACTTCTATTTATATACTGATAGCCTGTCATCGACATGTGTTTTGCATCATCTATTTCCATGTGATCAGTTAGTATATGATATTTTCACGAACTTACGTGTACTTAAAAATAAAACTATTCATATAGGATGGGTCAAGGCCCATGTAGGCATTGTGGGTAACGAACGTGCTGATGAACTTGCCAAATCAGTGGTTCTGAATAATGTTTATGACAAAGTAGTTAACCTTCCATTTCCTGTGAGTTATTTAAAGAATTACTTTCGAAATAAGAATATTCGTGATTGGCAGGATCGATGGTCCTTTAGCGATAAAGGTAGGGATACCTACATGGTTATTCCTGATGTTAGTTTAAATTACATCTGTTATTCTCAAGTGGCTGCATATTTTGTTTCTGCACATGGTGCGTTCCCTACTCTGCTGTACAAACGGGGAAGGAGAAATAATGATAAGTGTATTTGTGGCAAACGCAGTGACGTCGCACACTATTTATTTGATAGCTGTTGTGTTTCAGCAGACAAGTTTAACTTAATTAGAAATAGAACCATAGAGTGGAATATCAGAAATGTTCTATTTTCACATTTTAATTATAAGAAACTTTGTGCTATTTATAATGATCTGAATGCACACTTTACATTCATTCGTTACAAATTCTGATGTTGTAACTTTGTTTTAATTGACAGGACTGTGAACTTTAAATCTTTGGACATGCTCCTGTTGTGTGACATAGTACATAAATTTGACCCTCAGCTAAAACTGTATTGAACTTTTCTGACTTTTACAATTTTTTTTTTCTTTTTTAAGGCTTGGTGTTTATATTAGTTTTATTATATTTTTAGTTTTTGTTTTGTTTTGGAACATGTATGATTTGTTCTTACATCTCACTTTATTTTGTATGTGTCTTGTTATGTTTGTTAATTATTTTCTCTTTGTTCCGTCAGTCAGACATTTGTCAAATTGTCAACAAGTGTTTTTCATTTTTATCATTTTGTATATTTTAGTGCCATTGCATATTATTGCTGTATATGTTATTTATGTTATGGAATGGCCCGTTGTTTGTAATTTGGCTGGTTGGTTGTGGAATATTTCCTCCGGGGATTAAACACCTATGCCAAGTTTTTTGGTGGGTGCCCCGGATGGGTGATCCCCCCCCCCTCACATTTGGCAAGAAATTTTTGATTCCTTAATTTTGAAGATACTCGCAAGTAATAAATTTTTCTATGCTTTTCAAAACAGAAGAAAAAGAAAATTGTGTGACTTAACTTGAAAAATCTAGGAGAGGGGGGGGAGAAATGACTTCCCATAATCTCACCCCCCCCCCCCCTCATTTTTAACGAAAAATTCTTTCTTTCTTTCTTTTTTTTTTAGTCACTCGCAAAGAATAAATTTTATTATGTTTTCAAAACTTAGGGAGGAGTAATTACTCTCCCATGTCCCCCCTCCTCCCCTTATCGGAAGTTTCTCGTTTGCTTTTTTTAAAATTTCCGTAAAAAAAAAAAAAAAAAAAAAAAAAAAAAAAAGTCGTTTGATGGACATTGGAACCCACTTTCCGCTGAAATGACTTCCAGTTTTTATGAAAATTACTTTTACTTCATAAAAACAAATAAAAAAACTATAATTCTCATTAAATAGTTCGTTTTAAATTTACATTTTAAAATTTTATTATTATTCACCTAAATGAGGCTGATTTCTAACTTTCGTGGTTAGCGAAACGAGGTTGACCAATCAAAACCCTGCAGTTTTACCAAGAACCAAGAGATCATGAAGATACAGGCCTCTGATTGGCCAATCTCGTTTCGCTAAACAGCGAAAAAGCTCTCTGTTTTCCCACGATTATAGAAGACATAAAACTACTCAACTTACGATCTCTTGGTAGCTTATGTTTACATGACTAGCACATGTGACACTCGCGTCTCGTCTTTTCCCGTTCTGATTCGGCTTTCTTTAATTATTTTTTTCATATACTATCGCTTAATTACTGTTTGAATAGAATCACTTTAAGATACAAATTTATGCCCTGAGCTAGATTTATCGGCGTATTATTAGTATTACCGATTCGTGTAGTCGATTCGTGTTCGTGATTCTGTTCGTGTAGTATTTATTGTTCGTAATCAGTCTTGTGTGTAAACTTGTTTGATTTTTTTTTTTTTTTTAAATGTGTATCTATATACATAGCCGTAAGTAATATTATGCACCGAGCTACATCTGTCTTTTTGTTTGTATTTCCTGATATTTTGTTTGTATTTCCATATTTTAAATGATTCTTTATGCTAGCTGAAGTCAATCTACGAGGCTCATTTTTTACTCTTTTCACTTTGTTTGCAGGATTTTTTTTTTTTTTTTTTTGTCTGAAAATAAGTATAAATACCTCATTAAAAAAAAAAATCGATAAAGTAAAAGAAGAAGCTATTGTAGAGATCAGTTACCCAATGGAAACAAAATCATTAAAATTTATGGAATTGCAAATGAGATTAGCAAGTGGGTGTCTTTGCATAGGTGAAATAGCAAAGTGGATTTCACTATTTTGAAAATGGTAGGGGTGCCAATTTAAAGAAGGGTAGGCACTGCATATGGTAAAAAATATTCTAGAGGAAACACTATACATTATATAATAAAACATTTTTTATTTAAGAAGCGTTATAGCTTGATATAAAGTTGGATTACCATTTCACCAGTAAGTAATTTATTTTCTTTTTTCTCGATTGTTTAAATCAAAATAAATGTGTGGTGTTTACAATATGCGAGTCAAAAAATATTTCCTTTATTTATAAGTAATTTGCTTAGTATGAAACTAAAGTTTCTCTCTTTTCTTTCTTTCTTTTTTTTTTTTAACCTATGTATACTAAATTTCACAATACTTTAAGAATTGTGAAGACAGCTCTGTTTATTACTATTGATAAATTGAAGTGATAGAGTTAATTCTAAACCAAAAAGGTTGTACATACACAGAGTTATATAATATTGACGCATGCTCTGTGCAGAAAATTTTATGAAGTTTGCAAAAAATTTTAAGAAAGAAACAATTTTTATTTTTGTATTTTTTCTTTTTAGTACCAAAAAAATAAAAATATTCCCTCAATTTTATGAACAAATTATTTACTGTTAATGCGAATGTCGTTAAAAAAAACCTCAAAAAATTGTGAATTTTAATAAAGAATTTTGAAAACATGCATTTCGACAAATAACTTAATAAAAAATGTATATCAACAAAGAATCGTTTAAAAAAACAATATTTCGACAAATACCATGCAAAAAACGTGAATTTCATCCAAAGGCTGAATAAAAAATGCGAATTTTGTCCAAAGACCGTGTTAAAAAAGAAAATTTCATCCATGAATCACGTAAAAAATACGAATTACGTTTATGAATAGCGTAAAACATGCCAATTACATGCATGAATCACGTAAAGAACACAAACTACATCCATGATTCGCTCAAAAAATGTGATTTGCATCCATGAATCGTATAAAGAACGCGAATTATATCCACAAATCGCTCAAAACATGAATTACGTCCATAAAACATGTAAAAAAAGTGAGAATTAAGTTCATAAATTGTATGAAAAATGCAAATTACGTCTATGAATCGTGTAGTAAAACGTGAATTATGTTCATAAATAGATAAAAAAAACGTGAATTTCATCGGCAGAAAGCTGAAACGCAAATTACGTCTTTAAATTGCATAAAAATAGTGAATTGCATTCATAAATCGCAAAATAAAAGTATAATAAAAGCGAATTGCGTTCATGAATCGCTCAAAAAACGCAAATTATGTCCATGAATCACATAAAAATGCGAAACATCCATAAATTGCTGAAAAAATGCGAATTACGCCCAAGAATTGTGTATAAAAGTGAATTACATTCAAAAAATGTAAATTACGTCAATAAATCGATCAAAAAACGCGAATTTCGTCAACAGGAAGTTTTAAAAACGCACATTACATTCATGAATCGCATAAAAATAGCAAATTATGTCCATAAATCGCTCTAAAAACACAAATTACATTCATAAATCACATAAACGCAAATCACGACTACGAATTTCACAAAAAATGTAAATTACACCCAACATGAAATTTGCAAAACTGAACAAGAAAATTCATTTTTTTTACAAAATCGATGAAGAAAATCCACAATCTTTCCCCGTCTGATCAACAAAATTCCCTATTTTTGCAAAACCGAAAAAGAAAAGTCATTATTTTTACAAAATTGGTGAAGAAAATCCGCAATCTTTCTGCGTCTGATTGACAAAATTCACTATTTTTTCAAAAGCGATCGAGAAAATTCATTATTTTTACATAATTGATGAAGGAAATACAAAATATTTCCATATGTGATCAATAAAATTCACAATTTTTGCAAAACCGAACAAGAAAATTCATTATTTTTACAAAATCGGTGAAGAAAATCCGCAACCTTTCTGCGTCTGATCGGAAAAATTTACTATTTTTGCAAAAGCGATCAAGAAAATTCATTATTTTTACATAATTGATGAAGAAAATCCAAAATATTTCCATGTCTGATCAATAAAATTCACAATTTTTGCAAAATTGAACAAGAAAATTCATTATTTTTACAAAATCGGTGAAGAAAATCCGCAACCTTTCTGTGTCTGATCGAAAAAATTCACTATTTTTGCAAAAGCAATCAAGAAAATTCATTATTTTTACATAATTGATGAAGAAAATCCAAAATATTTCCATATCTGATCAATAAAATTCACAATTTTTGCAAAACCGAACAAGAAAATTCATTATTTTTACAAAATCGGTGAAGAAAATCCGCAACCTTTCTGCGTCTGATCGAAAAAATTCACTATTTTTGCAAAAGCAATCAAGAAAATTCAATATTTTTACAAAATTGATGAAGAAAATCAAAAATATTTCCATGTCTGAACAATAAAATTCACAATTTTTGCAAAACCGAACAAGAAAATTCATTATTTTTACAGAATCGGTGAAGAAAATCCGCAACCTTTCTGCGTCTGATAAAAAAAATTCACTATTTTTGCAAAAGCGATCGAGAAAATTCATTATTTTTACATAATTGATGAAGAAAATCCAAAATATTTCCATGTCTGATCAATAAAATTCACAATTTTTGCAAAACCGAACAAGAAAATTCATTATTTTTATAAAATCGGTGAAGAAAATCCGCAACCTTTCTGCGTCTGATCGAAAAAATTCACTATTTTTGCAAAAGCAATCAAGAAAATTCATTATTTTTACAAAATTGATGAAGAAAATCCAAAATATTTCCATGTGTGATCAATAAAATTCACAATTTTTGCAAAACCGAACAAGAAAATTCATTATTTTTATAAAATCGGTGAAGAAAATCCACAATATTTCCGCGTCTGATCAACAAAATTCACAATTTTTGCAAAACAGATCGGGAAAATTCATTATTTTTACAAGATCAATGAAGAAAATCCAAAATCTGTCCGTGTTTGATTGACAAAATTCACTATTTTTGCAAAACTGATCGAGAAAATTCATTATTTTTACAAAACCAAAGAAAAAAATCCACAATCTTTCCGTGTCTGACCGATAAAATTTGCAATTTTTGAAAAACCGATCAAGAAAATTCATTATTTTTACACGATTCGTGAAGTAAATCCAAAACCTTTCCACGTCTGATTGACAAAATTCATAATTTTTGCAAAACCGAACAAGAAAATTAATTATTTCTACAAAATCGATGAAGAAAATCCAAAATATTTCCATGTCTGATCAATAAAATTCACAATTTTTGCAAAACCGAACAAGAAAATTCATTATTTTTACAAAATCGGTGAAGAAAATCCACTATCTTTCCCCGTCTGATCAACAAAATTCACTATTTTTGCAAAAGCGATCAAGAAAATTCATTAATTTGACAAAATCGATGAGGAAAATCCAAAATATTTCCATGTCTGATCAATAAAATTCACAATTTTTGCAAAACCGAACAAGAAAATTCATTATTTTTACAAAATCGGTGAAGAAAATCCGCAACCTTTCTGTGTCTGATCAAAAAAATTCACTATTTTTGCAAAAGCAATCAAGAAAATTCATTATTTTTAAAAATTGAAGAAAATCCAAAATATTTCCATGTGTGATCAATTAAATTCACAATTTTTGCAAAACCAAACAAGAAAATTCATTATTTTTACAAAATCGATGAAGAAAATCCACAATCTTTCCATGTCTGATTTCCAAAATTCACTATTTTTGCAAAAGCGATCAAGAAAATTCATTATTTTTACAAAATCGGTGAAGAAAATCCACAATATTTCCGCATCTGATCAACAAAATTCACAATTTTTGCAAAACAGATCGAGAAAATTCATTATTTTTACAAGATCAATGAAGAAAATCCAAAATCTGTCCGCGTTTGATTGACAAAATTCATTATTTTTGTAAAATCGATCGAGAAAATTCACTATTTTTACAAAACCAAAGAAAGAAATCCACAATCTTTCCGTGTCTGACCGATAAAATTTGCAATTTTTGAAAAACCGATCAAGAAAATTCATTATTTTTACACGATTCGTGAAGTAAATCCAAAACCTTTCCACGTCTGATTGACAAAATTCATAATTTTTGCAAAACCGAACAAGAAAATTAATTATTTCTACAAAATCGATGAAGAAAATCCAAAATATTTCCATGTCTGATCAATAAAATTCACAATTTTTGCAAAACCGAACAAGAAAATTCATTATTTTTACAAAATCGGTGAAGAAAATCCACTATCTTTCCCCGTCTGATCAACAAAATTCACTATTTTTGCAAAAGCGATCAATAAAATTCATTAATTTGACAAAATCGATGAGGAAAATCCAAAATATTTCCATGTCTGATCAATAAAATTCACAATTTTTGCAAAACCGAACAAGAAAATTCATTATTTTTACAAAATCGGTGAAGAAAATCCGCAACCTTTCTGTGTCTGATCGAAAAAATTCACTATTTTTGCAAAAGCAATCAAGAAAATTCATTATTTTTAAAAATTGATGAAGAAAATCCAAAATATTTCCATGTGTGATCAATTAAATTCACAATTTTTGCAAAACCAAACAAGAAAATTCATTATTTTTACAAAATCGATGAAGAAAATCCACAATCTTTCCATGTCTGATTTCCAAAATTCACTATTTTTGCAAAAGCGATCAAGAAAATTCATTATTTTTACAAAATCGGTGAAGAAAATCCACAATATTTCCGCATCTGATCAACAAAATTCACAATTTTTGCAAAACCGATCAAGAAAATTCATTATTTTTACACGATCGGTGAAGTAAATCCAAAACCTTTCCACGTCTGATTGACAAAATTCATAATTTTTGCAAAACCGAACAAGAAAATTAATTATTTCTACAAAATCGATGAAGAAAATCCAAAATATTTCCATGTCTGATCAATAAAATTCACAATTTTTGCAAAACCGAACAAGAAAATTCATTATTTTTACAAAATCGGTGAAGAAAATCCACAATTTTTCCCCGTCTGATCAACAAAATTCACTATTTTTGAAAAAGCGATCAAGAAAATTCATTAATTTGACAAAATCGATGAGAAAAATCCAAAATATTTCCATGTCTGATCGACAAAATTCACAATTTTTGCAAAACTAAACAAGAAAATTCATTATTTTTACAAAATCGGTGAAGAAAATCCACAATCTTTCCCCGTCTGATCAACAAAATTCCCTATTTTTGCAAAAGCGATCAAGAAAATTCATTAATTTTACAAAATCGATGAAGAAAATCCAAAATATTTCCATGTCTGATCGACAAAATTCTCAATTTTTGCAAAAGCGATCAAGAAAATTCATTATTTTTACAAAATCGATGAAGACAATCCAAAATATTTCCATGTCTGATCAATAGAATTCACAATTTTTGCAAAACCGAACAAGAAAATTCATTATTTTTACAAAATCGGTGAAAAAAATCCACAATCTTTCCCCGTCTGATCAACAAAATTCCCTATTTTTGCAAAAGCGATCAAGAAAATTCATTAATTTTACAAAATCGATGAAGAAAATCCAAAATATTTCCATGTCTGATCGACAAAATTCACAATTTTTGCAAAAGCGATCAAGAAAATTCATTATTTTTACAAAATCGATGAAGACAATCCAAAATATTTCCATGTCTGATCAATAGAATTCACAATTTTTGCAAAACCGAGCAAGAAAATTCATTATTTTTACAAAATCGGTGAAAAAAATCCACAATCTTTCTGAGTCTGATTGACAAAATTCACTATTTTTGCAAAAGCGATCAAGAAAATTCATTATTTTTACAAAATCGGTGAAGAAAATCCACAATCTTTCCGCTCTGATCGACAAAATTCACTATTTTTGCAAAAGCAATCAAGGTAATTCATTATTGAAATCGTTTCTAATTGAAAACTATAATAGATTCCAAATTATTTCCAAACTAGTTAATTTTTGTTTTTATATATAGTTTTTTTTTACTTTTCATGAAAATTTTCCTTTTTTCATACAACTGAAATAGTATAATCCTTGTTTTGTTTTTTTAGTTTTCGATAGTTTGATTTTCTAGGTTTGTGAGATGTGAAATTGAAAAAAATTCTGTAAAGCAAAACTGTTTTTTTTTTTTTTTCTTTTTTTGAAAGTGCAGTCTGCATTAAAGAATCTCAGCATGTGCTATTTCAATCAAAGGATCACGAAAAAATGTGATTTTAGCCGAAATATCATAGGTAAAAGCACAAATTTCATTAAAGGATACCGAGAAATCTTGATTTATAGAAAAAATGAAATTTACATGAAAAGACGGCAGAAAAAACTGATTTAAGTCAAAAAATTTCTTAAAAACACAATTTATGTCAAAGGATGAGATTTACTTCAAAAGATCACAAAAAGACGAGAATTTCAGCAACACACCATTAAAAAAAGCGAATTTTGTAGAGAGATCTGGAAAAATACTCAAATTAACTCAGCATCAAAATAATAGCTAGAATTTTTTAGCTACTATTTTGGTGCTAGTGTTAATTTGAGTATTTTTTCTGATCTTTCTATGAAATTCGCTTTCTTTCAATGATGTGTTGCTGAAATTCTCGTCTTTTCGTGATCTTTTGAAGTAAATATATCTCATCCGACATAAATTGTGTTTTTAAGAATTTTTTTTATCCTGGCAATATTCAAGGTTATTACATTTTCATATGATTGTCAAGTTAACCAAAATATTTGTTGACATGAAAAAGAAAGGTTTCAATTAAGATTGATTTTGTAAACCGTAGAAGTGTTTAGTTTGTAACAAAAAGCTAAAAAAAATTTTTCCAGCAAGCCTTGATAGAAATGAACTGCAGAAAAAACTGCAGTTGGAAGACTGCGGTGAATTGGCCGATTCCACTACAGAATTTTTGAGGTTGATGCAACTATAAAATAGCTGCAGTATTTTTTAGGTCGATACAGCAACCACGAAATTACTGCAGTTTACAAACTACAGTAATTTTGTAGTTGTATCAACCGCAAAAATTCTATAGTGGAAATGGCCAATTCACCGCAGTCTTCCAACTGCAGTTTTTTTGTTAAATTTCTGCAGTTCATTTTTAGCTGGGAACATTAAAAAAGTTTTTAATTAAAATTCATAAGTGTTATTAGATAAATTATTATCTCGTATGATGGGCTTCGAGTATTTCGTTTTGCAATGTATTTTCCTGCTAGAGTAGGAAAGGTAATTTTAAAATGCATTTTTGTATACCTCGTAGAAATCCACATTTGTATTAACTCCCCCAAGATTCTTTTACTTGCGCAAAAAATAAAATATTAATTAATAAAATATTAAAAATTATTTATTTATAGTGTAAAATTTTTCCTTTATCCTGGAAAAATTTAGTTTCTGTTCAGTATAAAATCTTCCACATGACTTGGTAGGATATAGAGAAGCGCCATTTGAAGGAGGCTAATTCCTTGAGGGGGAAATGCCTCCCCACAAGAAATTTAATATGTCAGCAATCACTGGTCGAACTTTAATAAAAATCTGAAATTGAACAAAACTTGACACGCTGATTAGAATAGAAACATTAACATTAAAGAAACAATATAAGCTTAGAACTTAATAATTAGTAATAATATTTGCGAAAACTTTGTTTTTTAAACTTTCTCATAATGAGACACATTTTATCGTTAATATTGTTCATTTGATTAATTTAAAATATATATATGAGAAAAAAACCATACATATCAATTGATTGCACAATATAATTAAATGAAACTTTTGTCCCTAACCCCTCGCCTTTGAAAGAAAACTTTACCTCCTTCCCCCAAAAAGTTTTAAAATGGTATCCATGAGGATAATGACGCATGTATGTTTATATATTATTCCA
Source organism: Maratus speculifer (assembly GCA_964019185.1). Lineage (NCBI taxonomy): Eukaryota > Metazoa > Arthropoda > Arachnida > Araneae > Salticidae > Maratus > Maratus speculifer. Next base: position 139,383,369 of record OZ025299.1, read on the forward strand.
TAAAAATTAAATTTGTATCCTAGGATATTGTTACAAGCATTATATTCTACATACAGAATATTAAATGGTGTTTTTTCGATTGTTTATTTGTTTCTTATTTAGCGAAATCACAACACTAAAACGAAGAATAGAAAAAGTTTTGACATGCTGCTGTCTATAGTTGAATGTGTCAGAACCTGACATTTTTACATAGAGCTAAAGCAGATCTTTGAGACTTTTTCTTCCTTAAAATGTCATTAGAAACATTAGTTTTGTATTATGTGCTATATTTATCTTATTTTTCTTTTTAATAAAGAAAAATATCTGGTCAGTGGTTAGTTTTATTCATTATTTTCAGATTTGTGATATTCTGTAATCGCTTTGAGCTACATAATCGCAAAGCTTTCTTATTTTAACGATATCTACGAAATGGATAAGTTTATATTACCATTGTAGGAACAGTGTCGGGCCTTTGTAAGTAAGACTTTTGGCCTTGCAACGCAAAGAATTCACAAGGGATTCTACTGATGGTTTCACCATCACAACATTTACATTGTTTCCCGAAATCAGGAAATGCATACAGGTAAGAATCTGTGTTGATTTAAAATACGTCATTCACTGATATAATTCATTTGATTAAGATCCCTCTGGAAAAAAAGAACCAGGATAGCGAGCGTAGTCTGTTAGTTTAAATATACAATACATAAGCTACATTTCAATGTAAAGATTATTTTGCTGAAAATTCATATTATTTTAAAGATTTAAAATATGCATACTTTTCAATGCTATGCTTGAAAAAATAGTAAAAAACGCTTATATTCTATGATATAAACATTGTATTTGTAAAGCAATTAAATAAAAAATATAATATTTAAAAATTAATTATTTTTAAATTCAAAAGAAGATAGTAAGGTAGAATTACAAAATTTAAAATTTTTATTTGCTAGTAGTGCTTTTTTAAGTCCTTCTTGTTTCATAACCTTTCAAATAATGGACATTTATTGTATCTCAAACATCCTTCCCCCTCCCCACCCCCCCCCCCAAAAAAAAAAAAAAATCTTACTGAAAGAATCCCACACAACTACTTAAACGCATTGGGATTGTTTATCACTAGATACAGTCACTACCGCACACTCTGCTTAACTGTTAAAGCTCGTTTTAATATATGCGTAATTCGCACGCTTTTCTGTTCAAATTTCAGAAACGGTGCTGTTCTATGAATTACCTGAAATGTATTTTTCGACATGGACAGGCATTCTAATTCTAAGATTTGTACCATTTCCAAAATTGGACTCTGGGATACTTTAAATATCCGGTATGACCATAGTATTACACATAGTTGAGAGCCCTGTAGCAGAAACTCTGCGACACGCCGACATTATTGCATGAGAGGAACGAACCCTTGCAGAAAACATTCAACCTCAAGTCACTAAACGTTTTGATAGAAAAGTTATTGTTTTTAATTGTTATTTTCATTTCAAATAAAAAGTGTAAAACTTTATAGGCCCTATGCCAGTTCCCACTAGACATCGATTCCTGTATCTCTCACACGAATTTTATTCGATTGGCATTACTTTTTTAATGAAACATTTTTACTTGTACTTTGACATCATGTGCAAAAGGAATGCATTATAAAATTTATTTTTAGAATATAGTGGTGCAAGAATAATATAAAAATAGAATCATAGAATCATGCATAAAAAGATAGTGTCGGCAAGGGCTAAATTTAGTCAAGTTTAAATAGAAGTTTCTTGAAGACTAAATGTTTTATGCAACTAAATAATTTCTTATAAAATTATAAGTTCATAACATATATTTTTGAAAAATGGATTTAAATTTCATGGGTTAAGAATAAGAATGACCTTATCCTCAACTTCTAACAAGAAAAATTAGGGATATATGTATACATATTAATTTATATTTTAATTATTTGTAATAATTAACAAATGTGTAAAATGCTTTTGTCCCCCCCCCTCCCTCTTCCCCCAACACGATAAATTGATCGAATTATAGTTTTCAAATCTGTAGTGCATTGCAACAAATAGCAAGATTTTGATCTCATACTCGGTCAACAATTTTTTTGTTAGCACACTGTACAGGAAGAAAAATGAGGAAGTACAGGGGCAATCTGTTTATTATAAATAACTATATTATATAAGTATGATATATATTCATTCTAATGCAAATTCATTAATTTTAAGATTTTGGCTTTTTTTACACGCAGTTTTAAAGTAGATAAGACTATGATGTACTTAAAAAATATGTTATACTTGGTTTATGTTATACTAGTTCTTTTGTGTGTTTCTTCTAACTGCTAATTTCTAAGTTATATACACATTTACATTTATTTCTGCAGTTAAATCATCGTTGCAGAACATTTTTGTTGCTTTGCTTGTGGCAGAAATCTTTGAAAAATGCTGCCACAGGGGTTGAAAAAACTGCGGTACATTGTACCTCCTCAAAATTTGAATTACATTATTATAGTTTCAAAACCATAGAATTTTTAAGTAACACAAGTTACGAATAGAAATCTTCGTCATAATTAACTGCCGTTTTCTATAAATAAATAAAATGAATATAGTATTGAGAAATACTAACAACAAAAAAGCTTAACCCTTAAATGCATAGGATAGAACGCGTTCCAAAAAATGCGCAATTCAAAGAATCAGAATTCATACCAGAAAAATCTAAATAGTAAATTTTTCTCTATTTAATTACGAATGGTCTGTCATTAAGTAAAGTGAAAATGGCTCTTTTAAATTTCTGGTGAGAATACGGAATATGTTAATAAAGCCCCCAATAATCGGGAAAACTTATGGTATCGAAAATGATACAATATGCATTTAAGGGTTAAAGATTGTCAGCTACGGAGTAGATTCTTGACAAAATCATACCTTGCCGTACGGAAGTCGAAAATAATATAGGAATAGTTAAAAAATTAGATAATTTAATAAATTAAAATTGATGCTAATTTTGAAAATGTGAAATACGTTCCAAATGTATGTTTCAAGCGGTTCTGAAGAATTTTACTTTATGTTACCATTGCAGTGGTAAAGAATATCCATTAGGAGAATATCTTGTTAGGAGATGCTTACATCTATAGCATTTAGAATAATAAATTTAATTTAAAATATTCAACTTTAGATTAAACTGCCATTTTCGGAGACTTGAAACACGCAAACTGGAATAAAACTGATCTGAGAAAAAATTCAATATAGGATCGTTTTAAAAATGTTAATGCAAGATATACTGAAGGTCTCAAATTAATAAATATAGTCGCTCAAAAAAGTATTGGGGCATGATAAAATTGCACTAAACTTTATTTCCTGTATGACTGATATATGCGAAGAAAAAAAAGAGAATATAGTATATCATACTTTGATGAATCAAATCATAATAACAAAAAACAAAATGTATATTTTACTACAATTATGGTTAATATTTAAAATAAAAGAATTAAAGTCAAAAAAAGTTCTCAAAAAAGTATTGGGACACTATCTAATAAATCAAGAAAATATTATGAAAGAGCTAGTTAATATCGTGTTGGGCCACCATTATGCTTTATGACTTCTCGTAGTCTATTTGGCATAGATTTTACTAATTTTGCGCAAAAGGATGAATCAATTTTGGCTTATTCTTCGATAAGATACGTTCTTTAATCTTGCTTGTTCGAAATAGGGTGCTCATAGATTTTTTGCTGAACGTAATCCCAAATATGCTCAATGGGATTAAGGTTTGGACTGTGGGCAAGGGTCTGAATTACACCAGGACAATGATAAAGAACCCACAACTTGCAAATGTAAGCATTATGTTTCGGGTCATTATCCTGATACAATTTAAAATGTTGTGCAATTCCCAAGTTATTTGTACTTTGTATTAAATTCCGTTTTAGAATGCCAAGATAGACATATTTGTCCATTGTACCATCAATAAGTTCTAAGATTTCAACACCAGAACTCACCCATACAACCTCAAACCATTTGGCTGCCGCCTCCGTATTTTACAGTAGGTCTAAACTAGGTACGTCGTAGTAAAGTAGGTCGTAAATTTTTGGTCTACTATTCTGTATTTGGTCTGTGCCAATTTTTTTGCTTGCCATCAGATCCGAAAAAGTTATATTTGCTTTCGTCCACAAACAGAACATTTTTCGAAAATTCCGCTGGCTGCTTTACATTGGTTTTAGCAAATGTCAGTCTGGCACATCGGTTTGCTTCGCTGATGTAGGGCTTTTTCCTAGGTACTCTGGTATAAAACTTATATTTTCTCAAGATATTCCTGATAGTTTCAACATTTGCAGATTTTCTTAATGTTTTTTCAGTTTCCAGAGTCAATTTAATGGCATTAGTTCTGGAGTTAATGTGACCTTGTTTCATAATCCATCTCTCTTCGCGTTCATTAAATATCCTTGGACACCCTGATCTTTGTTTGTTTTCAACAGCATTTGTTTTCTTGAATCTGGATATAATATTAAACACGCTAGACTTATCAGTTTTAAAAATTTCTCCTGTACGACGAACTGATTTCCATTTTTTCCAGTGATTTATACACCAGTGATTATTCCAGATTTCACACATCCACAGAAATATCTTTGCTTCGCCCCATTCTTACATGAAAGACACAAATGTACTGAAATTTAACGTCTAACATATACTTAAAATGTACTAAAAATACTGGTAGCAAATTAATTTTATTGACGCTATAAATATTTTTTGACTCTCTTTTTTCGAAAGTGTCCTAAAACTTTTTTGAGATCTATTTGAGATTGTGTAATATTTATAAAGCTAGAAAAAGCTTCAATTGTAAAATATTTGATTTTTTATACATAATGCTTGCCAAACGCTAAATCATTTCATTTTTAATGTTGTTTTGGCGTTAATAATATTAATATTCTTAACATTTGATATTTTTCAAGTATCCCAATACTTTTTTGAGTGATTGTATATTACGTGCATCGTCACATACTTTAGGTAGCTTTCATTACAAAAAGTAAAAAGCTATCTATTGCAGCCATCCGGAGGAAAGCACTTCCGGAAAATTTTGAAATATTTTCACCGATCATGACCCCCAGACCCCAAAACCACCCTCCGTCCAAATGTTGACAGATATATATAGACACAGTCCAGATTAATTAATAGGACCATCTCGCGATTATTGACGTTTCATTAAGGCTACAGTGGACTTTCAAAATCATAAAAATCATCAAATTGTCGAATTTTCATTTTTAGCATAATAACATTATATGAACTCCTTGCTATTGAACAGAAAAAGAATTTTTCAATTTTGACTATTTTTACTGGAGTTATAAGCATTTTTCTCCAATCAGCTGATTCTGCCACGCCCCTTTGTTTATTTTTTTTGCCGATCCGCATCCGTAAAATTTAGCCTAGTTTTTAGTTTTACCTTACAAAATGTTATTATTTTGCACTGAATACTTATTAATTTTGTGATTTCGCAAAATAATACTTTAACTGTAACTTTTAACTGTTTCTTTCAGCATTTGTTTACAATGTATTTAGAAGAATTGCTTTTTGTCTCCAATTTTTTAGCGTAAAAAAATATTAATATATTTAATATATTAAAAATATTTAATATATTTAACAAAAATTTGTACAATAAGAGGTATTTATACCATGAATATTTCTAAAAAAATAAAAAAATAAAATGTTTTAAAATTCTGTAAGACTTCCCGCCTCACACGAAGTGAAACCAGCGGCAACCTCAAAAGTGGCACTATATTACTACTGAGTGACAATCGATGTATATACCAATTAGGGTAACCCTCTGATATAGCGGCGTGTCAAATGTGATGAGACATCGGCCACCCAGGCGGACACTTTGACATGCCGAAATATACGAACCTCCGGAAAGTGTTCCCGAGGAAGAGGAAAGAGGGTGCAGTGCGCAAAGAAAGAAGGGGGATGACAGATGCTCTTGAAAAGAGAATAAAATGAAGAGAGAAAAGACTGATAGGGACTTGTCTTCTGGAGAGAAAGAGCGGTTGAGTACCTGAGTGGAGGGTGCTCTGGAAATGCGAAATTCTCGATGATGCGGAGAATGCACTGGAGTATAGAAACTGTGTAATGCTGGCTGCCACCTTTGACAAAATTCACTCCCAAACTGGACTAATAAACTCTAATGTTGTGATCGAAATAGCATGATCAAAAATCTGTTTAGAGTATGGATAATGTAATTGGTATGTAATAAAAATATCAATTTAATATTACCAAAACAGAGTACTTTCATGATCACATGCCTCTGAAGTAGCCTCACCGCTTTTCGCTACCACACTGTAAGAAAAAACGGAAGAAAAAACAGCAAAAAGGGCTGTTAATAGTTCTTTTTTGTGCGAAAATGGAATTTTACGGTCATGGCGTTTTTTTTCAGTGACGTTTTTGTAGCGCCATCTGCCGTTTCGCAACTCTAATGGCTATGTCTATCCCATAATGCACTCCGGCCCGCCGCCATTTGTTTCCTGTTACAGTGATTGTTTTATTGGATTTTTTTTCGTCATAATCAGGAATGATTTAAATAAATCACAAGCTCATGAATCTGTTGCGGGCTAAAAGTAAGTTTGGTCTTTGTACTTATTTCTTCGCTTTAATGAAATTGTATTTCTCTTTATTGTGTTATAAATAACTAACGCACATATCTCAGTAAAGTGTAATAAGTTAATGCTCATGGAAGATCTTTGATAAATGTTGTTAACTACTTCAACTATGCTATTAAGTTTCACTGTATTATATTTAAAATAAGTATTATTTTAACACAATTATCATTATTTATATTTAATAATTCAATCCGATTAAAAGAAAAATTGGGGGTTTTGTGATTTGCTATTACTTTGATAGGTTACGTTTTTGCTTTATAGGAGGTGTGCAATGTTTTTAATATTTCTATGTATTTCCTTCGTATGTTATTTTATAACAGGACCGGAGCGATAATTTGCCATAAAGAGCGACATTTGCCTGACATATATTGAACATATAATCCATTATTATTTTATTTTTCTAAACTTTTAAAAAGTGTGATAAATTATTATTTTCCCATGTAAAAATATAGACACAGAATGCATTTTATATAATTATAGCCAAGTAATAAACGAAGCGTATATAAAACGTAGATGAAATGAGAATTATACTGAGAAATAACATTATAGCAAATAAAAAAAACCTCATGCTTTTTTCCTTTTTAAAGATAAGACTTGTATTGTACTGAAATCAGCAAATTTCACAAAGGGTAGAACAGGAAATGCCAACGAATCTAAAACAGCTTTTCATGTTTTACTTCGTCATTCGATCGTGTAATTCTTTTCTTTAATTGACTGTTAAAAACCAGATTTCCGATAGCTTGATTAAAAAGCTGTTGTTTTAATTGTATTATCAGAGAAAATATTTCATACTTCAGGTAAATATTATGTGATTTTTTTTTTTTTTAATTTGAGATCATGATTGCAGATTATTTTGAAAAAAAGTATTCTTTAAAACTTGTTTTATTAAACTCTTGTCATTTTATGTAACTAACTTTGCCAGATATCTTACGTAAATCAGCCCCTTTTTACGCGGGATACTGGAAACATTTCTTGCTTAAGAAACGTTGCCGTCATGGGGCAACAATCGCTTATAACTGTTATTAATTTATCGGAAAATAAAAAGAAGGTGTTTAATTACTGTACAAATCATTTTACGAAAGGTGCAGTTTTATTACATTATTCTGAATGTGCTTTAAAGTGCTTCATAATCTATGCTTGACGCGTGATTTTTTCTTTCTTGTTTTGATTATTTTTGGATCGAAAACTGGTATTATATTTTAAATGTTTTAGCAGATAAAAATGCAATTATTCTTATTAGAATTAAACTATTTTGATTAAGAGCTTATTATAATATATCGTATTTATTTCATTATTGATAGTTGTGTTCTTTGTAAATATCACTAACATGAAATCAAATTATCATTAATCATATTTCAAATATCTCATCATATCATAATCTCTAAATTTAGCAAGAATTTCATCTGCAGTTTGTTTTTGTGGATTTCTCTTTTTGGCCTAAAAGTGTGTACTTTTATAATATTGATTTCTAAATTATGATAAATAATTTTGCCCCCCCCCCCCCTAAAAAAACTATACAAATTATATTTTGAAATTTTGTCGTATTTTTTATAATTATTTCCTTTTAACCGTTTAAACGCCAATGTTCCCAAATGGGAACATTGCATTATTTGTAATACAGAACATATATTTTCCAACATAATAATGATGTCTTTATTTTTTCCTATAAAATATAAGGTTGATTTCAACTTTTGAAAAAAAAAATATTTATGTTTAAGCATTTATCACAGGTATAAGGAAAATGTAAATTCGATTTTGTTAAAAAAATATATTATTGTTTTTGTCGTTTTTTTTTTAAATTATTATTTACATTTTGCCGTTAGAAATTTAAATGTTTTTGAAATTTGAGAAAATACTCAAGAACAATATACAATAGCATATAGCGGTAAATAATTTGTTATAATTGCATAGGTTGTCAATCAATAATCAAGTTCCAAACTGTGAACAGTGAAACCTTTGTATTTATTATGAATATAATCTAAATTAATTTAAAGTATAATAATAATAATAATAATAATAATAATAATAATAATAATATAATAATAATAATAATAATAATAATTAACAGCTGATAATTTTGTGCCTTTCTTTGCAAAATTTGGAAAAATGTAACTTCAATAAACTCTAAATTGCTAATGCTAAATTTCTTTTTTGAAAATTTCATTTTATTAAATATAAGTTTTTCTTAGAGGATTTTAGAAAAATACAAGTATTTTGAAAAATTATATATTTTATGTAGATTTCATTTAATTTTAACTTATCACGTTATATAATTTTTCAAAATACAAGTATTTTGGAAAATTATATATTTTACGTAGATTTCATTTAATTTTAACTTATCACGTTCATTTATTAATATAGATAACTATAATAATACGAAAATCTGTTCTTTTGAAGTTAAAATATTTTTTTCAAAGGAATTTTTAATTCTTACTAAAAATGTTTGAAAAATTAAATAAAGACATTTTTTTTTCATTTCAATATTGCTTTATTTTGATAGCAAATTTCAACTGCATTGCAATTTATCGCATTTAAATCCTTTTGAATTAAATAGAGAATAGTTTGACAAAACAACGTAATGAGCCTTTGTAATTATTATTTACATAATCTGACTTGACTGAAAGTTAAATGCTGATAATGATAATAATAATAATAATAATAATAATAATAATAATAATAATAATAATAATAATAATAATAATAATAATAATAATAATAATAATAATATTTTTTATCTTAAAATTTAGCGACTGCATTTGCAGAATTTGAGAAAATATTTAACATCGTCTTAATGGAAAAATCATAATTCTCATTATTTTAAATATAAGATTCTATTATAATTATAAATTTATAGAAAATAATAAATACATTGGAAGATTGTGCATTTTATACATATTTAATTAATTTTAACTTTTTATCTTCTTTTATTAGTTGAATGCTTCAAGAGTACTTTTTATAAAATTACTTTACTACTAACAAAATTACTTTACTTCTTATACAACTACAACAATTTGTGCTTTTAAAGTTAAAATAATTTTTTCAAATGCATTTTCAATTGTTATTAAAAATATTTTCACAAATTAAGCAGAAGAAATAAAATATTGTGTAATACATTGAAAAATACTGTAAATAATTGTTCAATTTAATTTTATTTTGTTTTGATAGTAAATTTCAATTATGTTGTAACTTATCACATTTATTTCCTTTTACATTTTATGAAGTTAGTTAAATAAAACAATTTAATGAGTCTTAGCCACCTAACTTGATTTAAATAATAATAATAATAATTTTAACTTATAAATTTGAACTTGGATTTCCAAAACTTGTATGCGATTGCGAAAATGTAATTTTATAATATTTCTTTTTTCATTTTCTTGATGGTAAATTTCTTTTTTATAATGTGATTTTTTTATTTCAAGTTTTCCTTATTGTTATAGATTTTTAGAAAATAATAAATATCTTGAAAAATTATGTATTTCATATCTATTTGATTATATTTTAACTTATTGTGTTATTTTAATAGTAAAAATAACTATATCCATGCAATAATATGTGCTTTGAAAGTTAAAATAATTCTTTCGAAATTATTTTCAACTGTCATTAAAAATATTGAGAAATTAAACAAAAGAAATTCTCTTTCACATTTATTCCCTTTTAAGTAAAAAAAAAAAAAAAAAAAAAAAAAAAAAAAAGTAGTTTAATGAAACAATTGAAAGAGAATTTGTAATTATTATAAATATAATCTGAGTTCATTTAAATTAATATATATATATATATATATATTTACAACATTGTGCTTGGGTTTAGAAAACTTGCGAAAATGTAATTTTAACATTTCTTTTTTAATATTCTTAATAGCGAAGTTTTTTTAAACTTATTTTTTAAAAATTGAGCTTTTCTATTGTTATATATTTTTAGAAAATAAATATCTTGAAAAGTTATGGATTTTCATATATATTTTGTTTTATTTTAACTATCATGTACTTTCATTAGTTAATATAATTATATTCATGCAACCATTTGTGTTTTTATAGTTAAAATAATTCTTTTGAACACAATATCAATTTTTATTTTTAAAATATTGAGAAATTAAACGAAAGAAAATTTCGTTCTAATTAATAATGCTTTGGTTTGATAGCAAACGTCAATTGTGTTTTTATTTATCACATTTATCTCCATTTTAAGTTTTTTTTTTAATTTTTTTTAAAAAGACAGTTTAATGGAACAACTGAAGAAGAATTTGAATTTATTATAAATTTAAACTGAATTGATTCAAAGTTAAATAATATTTTTTATTACAATATTGTGGCTGAGTTTGCAAAAGTTGCGAAAATGTAATTTTAATATATCTTTTTTATTATTTTCATTTAATTTTAACTTATGTTCTTTTATTAATATAGATAATTATAGCAATACAAAAATTTGTGCTATTAAAGTTAAAATAATTCTTTCAAATGCATTTTCAATTAATTTTTAAAATATTGAGAAATTGCACAATTTTTTTCGTTCCATTTAATATTACTCTGTATCAAATAGCAAGTTTCAATTGCGTTGTAATTTATCGTATTTATATCCTTTTGAATTAAATAAATAACTTAATAAGCCATTGTAATTATTATAAATATGATATGATTTAATTTAAAATTAAATGAGAATAATAAAATTTATAATAATAATTTAAGCTTACAATTTTTTGTCTGGGTTTGCAAAACTTGGAAAGGCGAATTTTAATATTTTGTCATTTTCTTAATCGAAAACGTCTTTTAATAAACTTCATTTCTTAAATTTAGGTTTACCTTATAGTTATAGATTTCTTGGAAATGGTAAATATCTTGAAAAATTATATGTTGTATATGCATTTAATTTAATCTTAACTTATCATGCTGTTATAACAACACTACAGTTTGCGTCTACCAAGTAAAAAGAATTCTTTCAAATGCATTTTCAATTGTTAGTAAACATTTTTAGAAATAAAACAAAGAAGTTTTCATCCCGTTTAATATTATTTTGTTTTGATAATAAAATTTCAATTGAGTTGTAATTCATCACATATATATCCATTTAAATTAAATAAATATAATTTAATGAAACAACTTAATGACCCTTTGTAATTATTAATAAATATAATTTGACTTAATCTAAAAATTAATAATAATAATAATTTTAATCTTACAATTTTGTACCTGTGTTTGCAAAACTTAGGAATATATCATTTTAATATGTACTACTTTATTTTTTTAATCTTTTTTTTTTTTTTTTTTTTTTGAAAACTCCTTTTTTTAAATTTAAGGGTTTCTTATAGCTAGAGATTCTTTTGAAAAATATAAATATTTTGCAAACTTATCCATATTATATGTATTTCATTAAATTTTAACATACCACACTCTATTATTAGTAAAAGTAATTACAACAACAAAATAATTTGTGCTTTTTAAGTAAAAAAAAAAATTTCCAATGGATTTTCAATTTTTAATAATTATTTTTTTAAATAATAATAGTAATAATAATAATAATAATAATAATAATAATAATAAAATTTCGCTAAATTTAAAGCAAATTTCAACGGGTTTGTAATTTAACAGTTATACTCTTTGATGAAATCATAAATTGCATTTTTGTAATTATTAGTAATATAATAAAACTCAATTTAGAGTTGAAATAATAATAATAATAATAATAATTTTCAGGTTACAATTTTATGCTTGAGATTTTCAAAACATGGCGAAAAGATTAATACATTTTTATATTATTTTATAATGACAAAACTATTAAACTTAAACAAACAAAACATCTTATTGTATTTCAGATATATACTGCAATTGGAATATTTTGCTTTCATGTGAATCTGAAGCCCTGATAATTCTGATAGAACGTTCATAGGTACGTAATTTACAATTTTTAATGTTTAAAGAACTTTTATGTGTGTTCCTTTCAAATATTGAATTTTATAGCTTTATTTTCTTGACAAAATGCTTTATATCATAGAGGATTGCTAGCATTTTAAATGCGTGAACTTTGATTAATCATGTCGAATGTTTTAATGGGGAAGAAAAACTTTAATACAAAACATTCCATTAAACCAATTAAAACTTTTTGGAAGCATTTAATTGCTTCTTTAATGAATTTTTTTTTTCATTTTCATTTAAAAAGTATTTAAAGTATAAATCCTTTTTATTGAATTATGAGAACATTTTTATGAATAGAATTGTGATTTTTTATTATACTGCTGATCATACATTAAAAGAAAATAATATTTTGTTAATATTGATTAATCTTTTTTTCTAATAAAATTATCATGAATAACATAATTTTTATTAGAAAAGGAGGAAATCATGCCTTTTCTCCGTCACACATATTTGAAGTACTTTTAAATAAATTTAAAAAAAAAGTAAAAAAAAAAAAAATGAGCCCCCCCCCCTATTTTTTTCCCCTTTCTCCCACTTTTAAAAACTGAAGAATTCGACTTTATCTTGTTAAAAGTGATCTACCAAAGATGTATATATATCCATAGAGAAATGTTTCTAAAAATATTTACAGTATCTTTAGCATAGTTTAAACATCTCAGGAAAACTTTAGGGGAATTGTTTTGGTCTTAAAATCTTAAAAAATAGTCCATAATTTCTTACAAAACCTTTAAAAACTGTTTAATTAGTCTTAGAAAAAACAATCAAAACCAGTCTCTTTTAAAAGTTTATATTAATCAGAAATAACTACTAGTCACAAGTTTTCTTATCCATTGTTGATATAGTTGATATGGGAAAATTAATAATTCTCAAAAATTACTCATGGGAATTTTTTTGTATGTGTGAAAAAAATATCATTTTTGTGAATTGTATTTTGAAGTGCAAGAGATTTACAAGCTAATTTCATAAATTATTAAGGTGTATCAAAAGTACGCATACAGCCATCAATTTGCCATTTAATTATTTATTTTTTAAATGAGAAGTTTAAAATAAATTGAAAATATTTTCGTATATTTGTTTTTGCCATGTGACTAAAATTTACCTTATTTTCTTCATAAAATCTTCATTGATAGTAAGATTATTCACTAAAACTCAAGTTCATGAATGGATAAATTCAGAATTGATAGGTTAAAAAATGTAGACATTTTGATTAAAAAAAATAAAGTAAACCTTTTGTATTGGTCCAATGTCTAGAATAAGATAAAAACAGTGCAGATATTAATAAAAAAAATTTCAAAATTTAAACTTATTCTTGAGGGAAAGGGGGGAGGAGAAAAGAAGAAGCAATTGTGAAAGAAATTTATTATTATTATTATTTATTTTATTGTTCCTGAAAGTAGTATTAGTAAGATATTGTTATTTATTTAATGAGCAAAATTTTTTATTTTTGTATTTCGTTTACTTAGGTGGATAGGAGAATTAAGATTAAATATATTTTTGAAAAAGAAAAGAAAGGAAGTCTTTCTACTAAGATACTAAATATTCTCACTTATCTCCAAAACTAATAAGCAGAATACATAACCTGAATCGTTTTCCCCTTTCTAAAAGAGTAATCCATTTCACAAGTCATTTTACGTCATTTCGCAGCATAGACGTCAAACGGCAACAATTTTGTCACGAAGATTATATGTGAATGCTTTTTCATTTTTCAAAACTCTCATCTGCTCTCAAATATTCAAATTAAATATTATATTTTAACTAAGAAAATGAAATTGGCATTGCTCCTAACAATTTTATGAATTATTAATATCCATTCTAATGATTAATAAACAATAAAAGTGATCTTTACTATTCTTTAAATTAATTTTATGCTGTTTACCCTTTCTTCTGTAACTTTTTTATCTGTTTTTCCAATTTTTTAAATCTGAAATGACGTGCCCCCCCCCCCCTTCCGACTTCTATACACGTAATGCTAGTTGTAAGATTTGCCTACCTTTAATGATAGGGGAGCGGAAATCTTTGTCGATTACATATTTTAAGTATATTTCTAAGGAATTTTCTTGCCATTTTTTAACAAAATCTGTTTAATAACTTCCAAAATCTTCAAAATTTTTTAAACATTGCTTGTTTTGCATGTCTTAAATATGAAATTCTAATAGGCTTTTTAGTCATGATTGGAAAAAATAGTTCATTAACTTTAGCTTTTTTCAGACAATATGTGATCAATAGATTCTCAGATCACGAATTTGATGCTTATTTTGATAGTGTATATTACTTATACATTAATAGCTATATGTGTTAAATAATTTGCGTTTTCTGTCACGTTGATTATTTCTATTTCATTTGGCACTTGATTTATTACATGTTTATTTTCCTTTTTAAAAAATTATTTCTGGAATAATTATTTTAAAGTGTGTCTCTCATTTCGCCCCTCTTTAAAAGGCTCATAATCTATTGATTGTCAAAAGAAGGTAGTTTATTTTATTCTGATGCTACCACCTTTTCTTTTTTTAGATACACGTATGTTTTTATCATTTATCTAATGACCTTTTTAAATAACTATCCATCTGATGTCAACAATTGCTTCAAAATATAAAACTACAAGTGAACTACAACGAAGAACTAAATAATGCACCAAATGGATAGATTATCCTAAGCAGAAAAAATATTTTTTTTTTTATGTATTTTAAATGTTATTTAAGTGTAAACTTCAGAGGCACACAATAAGCTTTTCCAATGCTAAAAACCTAAACTTCTTCATACAGTATCATTTTTTGTAAATTTTGTATGTTTAAATGAAAATTATCAAAATGTACACTGTAAAAAATATCCGTAAAAATACAGAAAGTTTTCCCTTAAATTTAACGGAATACTTCCGTTTTTATTAAAAAACAGTAAAACTTCCGTTTTCTGGTAACTTTTCCGTTTTCTTTTCAAAATACAGAAGTTTTTCCGTAAATTTTACAAAACAATTTGATCATCCTTTCAGAACAGTATAATTTCCGTTAATTGACGTTCTGGATTGTACACAGAGATGGCGCTGTGTTTGGACAAAATACGGAATAATGAATTGTATTGTGAACATATGTTGACATTTTAAGACTTGGTTTGTTATTGTCATTTCTTTCTCTTACTCTGTCTTTTTTTTAAGTAAATATGAGCCAAAATCTTTTCACAGACCAATTGAAATTCGATCTATGTATACATATTTAATTTTTCGAAGTTAATGCCACATAAAATACCGCATTAATAATGACCATGAATTTAAATTTAAATTTAATTCATTCAGTCTTTTTTAAGAAATTTTTATATTTATCAATTAAAAATTAAACATTATGCAACTTACTAAGCTTTAAAAGTTTGTATTAGATTTTATATTATTTTAATATAATATTATTAAAATGATACGATAAATATTGCTTCTAGTAAGAAAAAAAAAAAAAAAAAAAGTTTAATTTCTAAGATTTTGGTGGAAATTATATTTTCTAAATGTATACAATTTTGAAAAGAAATCATAATTGTTCCTATTATATTTTGATGTAATTTTTTTGTGGTGTATTATCTGTTATGATGAACTGAACATTATGATAATTCTTTTTTAAATTGTAATATCAATTAAGTCGAAAATAAATTACCAAACTCATTTAATTAGAAATTAATTAACATATATATCTAATGAACGTTCTGTAAAAATGTTAAATATTGCATAACTTAGTTAGAAAATTTATTTTTGTCAAAATTTTGAATCACGCGGATCTTTAAATTTTGTTCAAAGAATTAATTGGGAAAAAACATACTTAATAAATTTTATGATCGGAATAAATGCGTACATCAATATTTAAAGATTTTTTTCTTTTTTAATGATAGTTTGTTTAAAATATGTAAAATCCAGTTAAACTTAATATATTTTAACTTGAGTATAATAAATTACAATCAAGCAAGAAAAAAAAAATCGAATGGTTAATATTCTTTTCACAACTTTTACATTCATTTATTAGAACTTTGCATATTTTTTATTGGATTCTTGAAAACTGCCTTTAAAATTATCTTTCTAAGAGTTAAAGAGTAAAAATGCTTTTTGTATTTTTACATTTTATTTTAAATTTTTTTTAATTTATTTTTTAGAAATTAGGTGTAATATAGATTTTGTTGAAAAAAATAAAAAATTAAAAAAAAACTATGAGGGAAGGGGGGGGGGGTAGAGTTCTGCACGGTTCGGAATTTCTGGGCCCAAACCCAAATCGAATCATTTTCTTAAAGAAATTCAGGATTTTCTTAACATACAATTGAGATTCCTTTAAAGAACACCGCATAGACAATTGTGTGATATATTTATCTATGTTTTAAAATTACAATATGTTCGCAACACAGAGATTACGCAATAGCAACATTAATTATTACTTAGATTCGTAGATGTTTCAACATTCAAATAAAAATTCATTAAAAAAAATTATAATGTAATTTAGAATAAAAGAAAAAAAAGCGAATTACATCATAATTTTTGGAGCTGTATAATAAAAAGTGGATTTGTAAAAATATTTCTCTGCCGCGTATTAAAGTTTTTCTGAAACTCAAAAAATCTACCTTCTGACATATTTCTGGATTCAGATATTTTCAGATTCGCACGTCGAATCGCTTTTTCCATTTTTAATAAAGGCGATATGTCTTTCAGAAAATGCTGTTAAAGATAGTGTTTTGAATCGAATTTACAAAAGCCTTATCACGGGAAAAGAGAAAAAGAATCTGTCGAATGGCTACTCCTTGTCTTGTCGAAAATGGAAAACTTTTTCATTTCCAAATCCCTTCAATAATCAGCTCAGGCTTGTCAATTTTATGCCTTTACAGTTAAAAGTTAGTCAGAAAATGTGTCCAAGTTTCGCATTGATGAGCAGCGAATTTGAAAAATACTTTAAGTTATATTTACTTAGACATATATTTTTCTAATAATAAAAACTATTTTCTTAAATAGGAAAATGCTACACAGATGTGAGCCATCCATTCTTGGAACAAAAATCTATCATTACCGGTCTATAGTACTAGAATTCGGGGAAAGGATTAGTGTCCTTGAAATGACTGACCTCTGCCTGATCTCTGAATATGACCCCCCTTGCCTGCGGCAACATGTGGGTCATCTGAGACATGCATCGCAGAACAAGTTCACAATTTTTAGATAAGAGAATTTTCTCAAAGTCTTAAGTAGATATACTTAAATATACTGTATAGTAATGCATTAAAATGAAATAAGTTTTTTTTTTCTTATTGCACATAATTTCAGAATTTTTTAAAAAGCATTAAATGTTTATACAAGAATTTTAAAGTAAAAGCATTGACATTTTGAAAGAAAAAAAAAAAAAAAAGACTACCCCCCCCCCTCCTTTTTTTTTTTTAATTCTCCATTTTTTTCTCTTTATTTTCAATCTTTTTACTAAGATGAATTTGGAAAAAAAACGTAGTAATAACTCTTAAACAAGCATTGTTAAAATTATTTTAAATAAATAAATACATTATTTTACTGAAAAATAAATAAATAGTGTGAAAAAAATGGAACTTTTTCGAACTGCAATTTGAGAAATATACCTAAGTATCCCTAATTTTATATTTTGAGAAGAGAATATTTGGCAAATCGTTTAATATTTGATACGACTTATTTTAATTAATAATAATTTATATTTCAAAGCAAAGATCCTTTGCGGTAGAGGAAAAATGGGAATTTAAAATCTAATAATAAAATTTTATTCTGTAAACAAGTTATTTTATAAAATGTAATTGAAAAAAGTCTCAATTCTATTCATGTAGCACAAACAGAAAGTATACGTCAGACGTCACATGTAAAAGAGTAAAATAACAGAAAAAAAAAAAAAAAAACGAACAGCCAATTTTAATGGTAAACGGTATAATAATTATAATAATTATTTGTTATTATATGCATACATATATTATTCACATAATATATTTATTAGAAACATACTTATATATTTTATGTTGTTTTTTATTAAAAAAAACATATATTATTATTAAATTATATGTTAAATTATGAGATTATTTATTAAATAATGTATTGATATACATATAATTTTATATTATAGTTATGTATTATATGAATTAATTTTTATAAATAATAATATATAATAAACAATAATTTTAATATAATATGTAGATAATATTTTATATAATATATATAATTTAATAATAATAATAATAATATATAATTAAAATTATAAATAATCGATACAAAATACATGTAATAATAAATAAATATAAATAATATAAATGTAATATAATGCATATTATATACATATGCATAATGTATGTTAAATATATATATGTTAATATATTTATATCATTATATTTTTTAATTTATTATTTTAATTATATATAACGTATATATTATCATTATTATTGAATTATATATTAATATTGTGTTATATTCATATATACATAACATATTTATATGTTATAATATATGTTATATAAAAATAATATAATAATAATATATTAAATAATAATAGTCATAATTATATAATATATAATAATAATAATTTTTTTCATTAGTAATTATCTTTATTCAACCAAATAATAAGTCAATAAAAAATTACAGTGTCATTTCTAATATTTTTCTGATTCTACCATTACAGAACATTATTTTCATGTACACACTGCAGAACCGCTACGTATCCCTAAGGCCTACTAGAATGATATAATTCAGACATTTGTTACCACTTTAGTTTTTATCATTTATTTATTTATAAATTCAATATTCATCAATTCCTTGTCACTTTTTTCTGGTCACTTTCTCCCTTGTTACTTTTTTCCGTGTCTCTTTTTTATCCGCTTCTGTCACCTTTTTCCGGTAACTTTTTTTAGAAAAAAAAAAAGGCACCAATAAAATAACAAGTAAAAAAGAAAAGAAAAGAAAGAAAAAAAGAAAAGAAAGAAAGAAAAAAAGAAAAGAAAAAAAGAAAAAGAAAGCCATCCAGATAAAATGTATGGGGGAGGGGGAGATTACGGTAAAAATTAAACAGCTGCGAACTGAAACTTGAGTAAAGGTATGTTGAAAAATTCAAGTATTATGTTATTAAAGGAGGCTATGGACATCATTTATTTGACAAAACATGTTCATGTATATTTTCGCCCTAGCGTGTGCTTGTGTGTATGGGGGGGGGGGGGGGGTGGATTTACAGGGTGAGATATGAAAATTACGTAATTTTAGAAATAGATTTCTATTAAATAATTTACAGGTTGTTAAACACTAATCAATCCTTTTCATAAAACTCATAATTTTTTTCACTTTTTTTTTTTTTTTTTACAAAGATAATTTTGTAAATTTTCACAGAAATGTTTTTACATATGTATCAGAGTTTCCCCCAGAGGGTTTCAGGGAGGCGCTCCGCCCCTCCTGCCCTTTAATTTAAAACTAGCGCCCCTCTTGTCCCTCATCCAAAAACTAGCGCCCCTCTTGTAGCTCATTCAAAAAAATAGCGCCCTTCTTGCCCCACATTTGAAAACAACGCAGCTCTTCAGTGATGATGAGGACGCGCTATAACGCGTAAATTACGTAAAAAATCGGCGACGGAACTCAAAAAATAGCTCTTACGCATCACACAAAACGTGCAATTTCGTCAAAAAATCACGAAAAAAAGTCAAATTTCACTAAAAAAAAAAATCACAAAAAAATGGCTAATTTCGTACAAAATTCTGTAAAAAGACAGATTTCCTTAAAAGATCGTAAAAAAAGGATAAAGTTCGTGCAAAAATTGCGATGAAACGGAAAAGTTTGTAAAAAAAATTCACGAAAACGGCAATTTTCGTCAAAAAATCGCGATAAAACGGCAGATTTCGTATAATGATTTGCGGAAAACCGCAAATTTCACCCGAAGATCGTAATAAAACGGAAAATTCTGTCAAAAGATTTAAAAAATTCGCGAAAGAATGCAAAATTTGTCAAAATATCTCGAAAAGACGGCAGATTTTGTCAAAAGATCGCAAAAAATGCAAATTTCGTCAAAAAGACACACACACAAAATAAGTTAATGCCAGAAGTGAATTTTTCTGGTCTAAAAATTAATTTTCCTGCTTCAAAATTGTGTTTTTAATGCTCAAAAAGGGGATTTTCCTGCTTCACAATCAATGCGTGTGAAGAGAAAATCGCACCTGGAGCATAATTAGAATTTGAGGCTTCCCCCCCCCCCCACTCCCAACTTTTTCTTGTGAGAGCCCAAAAATGAAGTTTGTTGTATAAATTTGACACCCCCTAAATTTCTGCGCCCGCGGCAACCTCCTCCTCCCCCCCCCTATGTTCACAATCCCCTTTTGACTGTCCAAAACTTTCTAAATGTGAATCCTGAAAGCACCCGTTTATGAAACAAAAAGAATCTTTTATTCAACAAAAGTATTCTTTAAAAAAAAAAAAAAAAAAGTCTTTTTCAATAAATCGGGCTTCTCACTTAACAATTTAACAAAATCGGCCGTTTTTTCTCGATCTTTCATGATATTTGTCGTGTTTTCGAATTTTTTTAACGCAAAATATGCCTTTTTGCGATCTTTTAACAAAATCGACTGTTTTTTCGCAATCTTTTAACAAAATTTATATTTTTTTTCCTTTTTGTTCAATTTTTTTGGCAAAATTTGTTTTTTCTCGATTTTTTAGCGAAATTTCTGTTTCTTCACGATTTTTTGAACCGCTAGATACTAGATTCAATTCTATAAAAATGCCCTTAAAAATCAAAAAAGGGCCCTTTACAGAACAGTAGCGCCCTGCCCCTTTTTAAACCTGGGGGAAACTCTGTATATATATATATATATATATATATATATATATATATATATATATATATATATATATATATATATATATATATATATAGTAGGCAAATTCAAAATTACAATCCAGTTTTCTAAGCAGTTTTTAATTATAAACCAAATGCAATTTTTTTTTTTTTTTTTTTTTTTTTTTTTTTGTAATTTTTAAAAAGGAATTTAACATTAAATGATCTAAATTACGAATATTCATAACTTCATCATTTTGAACGATTTGCTGAATAATGAGTGTCTATTTCATACCCTAATATAAAATTACAAAAAAGGTAAAAATTTGATAATATTGCTGAATGTTTCAGCATTTGGTTCTATTTGGGCAGGAAGATGACCCCTAACATATATTTTTACAATTTGAAAAGTACACGATCCCCATATGAATAGCTATTTCTGTTTTCTTCCTTGTGTGTGTGTGATTATCTGAAGATTAAAATGTTTGGGGTTATTCTCACTCACTTAACTTTTATTTATTTATTTATTTATTTATTTTATGGAACAGGATCGGCTTTCCAGAGCATCTCTCCCCCCTCCCACCCATCTTGGAAATTTACGAACAATAGTACAGTTAATAAACTGTGTTAGCCTTTAGATTATTTTACTTTCAATGTGTAATTGTTTAAGGTCAGTTGAAATATTTTTTTAAAATACACTGCAAATCCCCGAAACACATTCTACTCACTATGCAACACATTTCTGAACGCCAGAGGTGTCAAGATGCGTTTCCAATGTGTTTCATCCATTCCCAAGTGTTTCAGATTGTGTAATAAAATGCGTTTGCGCTGTACTTTCCCAAAGCATTAACCGCGAATGCAACACATAACGTATAATAGAACACATGAAAACGCATCGCAGTAAACGACGCGTTTAGAGTTGTATTCAGACATTTCTCCCCGGAAAGGATTTCTAAAGTTCTGTAGAAGGTAGATAAACTTTCAAAAGAAAAAAAAAAAGAAAAAAAAATCATTTTTTTTTTAATTGGGAGGGGGGGGGGGGATAGACACATTAAGTAACCGGAAGGAAGAAGAATGAGAGAAAGAGGTTTCCAGAGCCACTCCATTAATTTACCGCTGCCCACATGATTATATAGAAAAAATCAGTTATTTACGTGAAAACACATGCAGTTTTGAAACTTTCCAGTTAATAATTCATAAATGATTTTCTTTGTTGTTACAGATAGTGCGGCCGTTATCATTTCAACTGAGGAAACTAGTGTTTATTTCAGGGAGTGGGCCAGGGGAGACATTCCCCCCGGAGCAATGAGATATCTCCCCGGAAGATTTGAGATTTTGTTTTCAATGGTGAAAAAGTGCAATTTTCTCCCTTCTCAGAACTCTACAGTGCCCCTCCCCCGGGGCCACAGAAAGCCCTCCCAGAGGTGTCTAAATTCAACACTGGTGGAAATCTTAAAACAATTCATTGGGATTTTGTTAGGGCCCCCAATGCTGTTTATCTAATTCGAAACAACTTCTTCTAGGCAAAGTTGATATAATTGTCGGTGATGTATAAATTTGATGATCCTGAAAGAATCCGTGAACGCAAAAATAAACATTTAAAATATCGTACAAGACAGAAATTTTACGAAATTTAAATAAATGTGTTCATTGAATGTGGAAGAAGTAACATTTTTCATACTTTTTTTTATGATATATACAATTTAAACATAAATTTTATTACTCCAATATTACACTATACGAGGGCCACACTAACTGCTAAGAGTCCCACTTGACGCTGCACCAGGGCTATAAGGGAGGGTATACGGGAGTATACTCCGTATACCTTCTGGATTTTTTAAAGGAACACTGTATACCCTCTGTTTTTCAAGTAAGCTATAATGTACATATTCTATGCTATACCCCCTGCCTTGAGCATATACCCTCTGTTTAGAGCGCGTATTCCCTGTTATTTTTAGGACTATACCCCTGCGCTGCACTAATCTTGCTTGTTCTTGTTGGGGGAGAGGAGAGTAGACACGTCACACGTCCGTTCCTATATTGCCCCTTACTATATTTGTTTCTGGGGGCACTATCGGGCGCCTAAATGTTGTTGCATAAAATATATATATATATATATATATATATATATACATATATAAGATTCTCCAGTAACACCTCTAATCAAGGAGCAGCCAATATTTGCTGAGGCCGCCAGACGTGGGCTCATTGTTGGATGATAAGTCGGCGGGGGGGGGGGGCATTCTGCTTAGAAAGCTTTGATCAGGGCCCGACTTAAACAGTGGGGGGGGCCCTGGGGCAAACATTATTAGGGGGAGCCCATTATTAGGGGGTTTATGAATAGTTATGAATTTCAGTTTTAGTCACTTCAGTTTAATTTACGAAAAAATAGAAGCCCCCCCCCCTTCTATTTTTTCGTAAATTAAACTGAAGTGACTAAAACTGAAATTCATAACTATTGTATGTGTACATAAATTTCATACCAAGTACTATTCACATCTATATACGCATAATAGCAGAAGGAAGACAACTTTAAGAAATTATAGAATAGAGGTTTTTTCCGATTACAGGAATAGGAGGATAAATGTGAGGCCTTTAGGAGGCACTGGGTACGGAAACATAGGGGGTAGGGGAAAAGGACCTTTAAAATTAAAAAAAAAAAAAAAAAAAAAAAAAAGAATTTTGGTTATTTTTGACCATTTTTATCATTTGACACTCCTTTAACGAAAAACATATCTGCCCTTGGGGGGGGGGGGCAATTGCCCCGCATGCCCCTGCCTGAGTCAGGCTCTGGCTTTGATAATATATGTTTTTTAAGCGCGCCGGCCGCATAGAATGTCCAGAGACATTTTTGCACCCTTTTACAAACACAAGCCTAAAACCAATCCCCTTCAAACATCCGGAAACTGCGTATTTTTTTCTTCTGAATTTTGATTGGTTGCTGAGCGAGCTGGCGTTACAGCTTCCGGTGTAAACAGAGGCCGTTTCGTTTGTTTTGGCGCGTAAACTTCTTATTGAATTAAAGTGGCAGCCATTGTAGCTTCTAGACCTCAAAACATTGTTCTCTCAAACCCTCAAAACCCCTCAAATTAAAGTGGCTGACTTGATTTACACACTGGTTTGGACAATCTTGTGATGAAATCGTTCAAAGACTGAATATAAAGGAGATTTTTGAGTTTCTAGGTAAGTGAATTTCGTTTTTATAAAAATGAGTGTTTTTTATACTAAAGCTTGTTTTGTTTCTTTCATCTGCTTTTGTTTGTTTCTTTAATACGCCTAACGATAATAAAGTATTTAATATGTAAATTAATTTATTTCCTAAAACTCATTATTTAAAAGTTATACATGTAACCAATTTGATTTATTTTTAAGTTGTAATTGATTGCAATGCTTCCATTTGATTCTCATTATATTAACTGTAATAAATGTATAAATGAATTATTTTACAAATGAGAAAGTGTTGCTAGTTTCCATTTTATAGGGATATCTACATGGAACTTTCTTCATGGCTTTTCAATGGCTTCAACAAGTGTACTTATACTCATGTTAACCGTAAAGGAAAAAAAAAAAAATACTGATTAATTGTTATGAATATAAATTGTAGTTAATTGATTTCCTGTTTCTCTATATTCTAAATGCTTATAGCATTCAATTTTTTTTAATTAATTCCCTCATGTATTTAAAGTTTACTTCCATTATTTCCATAAAAGCCAATTCCCCGAAATGTTAAACAATATTAATATATATATATTTTATATTGAATATTTATATAGAAGTTAAGGGGCTATGCAAGTATAAGATTATCAGCTTTTTGATAATTTTGGATTCCCCCCCCCCCTTTCAATATCATATACGTTATCATATCAATCCCTGAAATCCCCCTCCCCCACCCGGTAATGATATCATTATCAAAGTGTAATTTTTTTATTATACTTTTAGAATTTAGTTCTTTTGTTTGAAGTAATACGCAAAACTGGTTAAGTTTATTTTTCACATTCTTTATGGATTCAAATAAAAAGAAGTTAATAAAATATTGCTTTTTTGAAATAACACTTAAAAGAAATAATTATTTAAAAATACTTATAATAGCTTTTTGTTTCATAATGCATTCTACATTAATGAAGTCTTGTTGCATTTACCCCGAACGAAGGAGGGGTGGGGGCAGGTAGAAATTTTTATCAACAAAACAAGTGGACATCATTCTTTTTTTTTTTTTTTTTAGTAAACACAAGCTTTATTTCAAATATATTTCATATATGGTTTTTCAAATATTCGGATATATTCCATATTTTAGGTGGTAGGTGCTGGTTTTGAACCCAATCTTGATCGTCAGCCTAACCATTCGGAGTTTTGTGTGGTTTTCTTCAAACCTTGGATTTCCTTGCATAAATACAGGTAAGGCTCCCTTAGAAAGACCCTCACAGAGGGCACCCCACCCCTTAGGGCCTATATCCCACAGTGTACATAATTAGCCGACATAAATACAAACAAACAAATCCATATTTTAGAATTGAATAGTTTTATTGTAATTTAGTGATTTTAATGAAAACTTAGTATTTTCCTAAATCTAAATAAGACTAAATATCAATAACATAGTAGTTTGAACTAAAAACCACATTACAAATAAAAAAAGAAAAATGTAATTGGATTAAAAATGATATCGATATCAAAAGACAAAATCTCCCTACTTCTAGAAATATCATACGATATAATTCAAAAGACTCTCCCCCCCCTCTCCCCTAAAATGATAACATTATTGCACAGCCCCTAATACATATTATCTAATCAACAATGTTTTTTTTTTATAAATGTCATTACTACATGGTTGGGGTATAGCACCAATCAACTCGCCATTGGCTAGTAGATTTTCTGACTGGTTAGCAGTTTTTTTTTAGAAACTTTCTTTGTCTTTCTTTCTTTCTTTTTTTTTTTTTTTTTTTTATTATGTAGAGAATGTGTGTGTACAGAAAGCTGCAAAGCTTGTATTTTATTATAGAGTGATAAAATGCTCCAGATTGGTAAAATATACTAATATCAATTTGGATGAAAATTACGAAAAAGGTGATAATGAAAACTACATTTTATATGGTAACTTACATTCCTTTTTCAATAATGATAGTTACCATAGTAAATAAAACTATCAAAAAACTAGAAATAACATTAAAATTAGGTAATTTTCGTCTAAATTGAACTTTGAATAAGTTTCATTCGCAAACTATGTCAAATTTACATTTTGAATAATTCTTTTGTATGTATTACATTACTAAATTTGCTGAAAATAGTTCAAAATGTAACGTAAGTTATCACGGAATGACCCTAATTTTGTCTTCATTAAAATAAATATAATAAATATTGCAATGTGCATTCTCATAATAGTTATAATAATGATAAATGTACAATAGCTTTAAAATTTTAAATTCTTGTATGAAAAAAACATGCATGAAAGTTTTTTGGGCTTTTTATATTCATTAAAAAAACACTATTTTTAACACTTTTATTCACTTAAAATATACCATTTCTATTTTTAACTACTTTTACAAACAGTATTTTTTAAATCAGAAACTAAATTAGTGAATACCATTATATGAAATTATAGCATTAAATACCAGGAAATTTTCACCCCTGGAAAAATGTAAGCTTAGATGATAAATTTTCATAAAAGTGAAAAAAAGTCAAACTAATAAGCTTTTTCATAAGTGGTAAAAACCATGTAAGGTAAAAAAATATGTTTTTCCAAAGATGGTTAAAACCATGATAAATACTGGTAAAACCAGCCCAACCCTGTATTTAATCTTGTCCCATTTTGTCTCCCTTTATATTTTTTGCTAAATAATCGACTCCTCTATCTTTTGCACAATGCATCAGTTCCCTTTAGGGAAAAAATCATGCTTTTTATATTTATTTGTGATTTTATTTGGTATGATAACACTTGTTATGTAATGTTAAAGCTATGGGTAGTTGTTTTTTAATTTTTCGTTTAAATTTTAACTTAAAAAAAATATTATAAGATGACTAAGGTTAATCTCTAATATGGCTTCCTTATTTTTTTTTAAATTTCGGTGTCAGATTTTTAAATAAAGGTTCTTTCACATTGAGAACTGATTTCGAAAGTGAAAGTGTACCCTTATTTAAAAAAATCTGCAACTAAAATCAAAAAATATGAAATGGCCATATTATAGATCAACTTCAACTATCCTATGAAAAATATCGCTTAAAAATATTAAATAGAAAATTCAAAAACAATCTGCCCATAGGTTTAACCCTTTAACATTACTGAGTGAGTGTTTTAAGTGAGTGTGGCATATCCTTAAGAGTGTTCTTAAATCAAAAAGGGCAACTTTGTGACACATGCATTAATTTATTTTTGTTCGGAAATGCATGAAAATAGCAGGTGTTGTTATTCAGAAACTGTCTAATTACACTCATTCTTTAGTTTTTTAAAAAAGATAATAGATTTTTCACAACAAGCCTTCAAAATTGACACTTTTGAGCATATTTCCCGACGAAAGCAGAAAAACCGATCGAAAAGGAGGAGAAAAACGGGTGATTGCGTCATCGAAGTAGCTTATAACTCGATAAGTAATTTAATTATCATAAAATGGAAAAATAAGTTCAATTCGAAATCACTTTCATAGTCAGGTATTAAAATTTTATAATTTTCTGTTAAAAAATGAATTTGTAAATGTGTCAAAACGTTTTTCGCTTGTTGAGCGGATCAGTTAAGAACACCCTTAAGGGCCTTCTTCGCTATTGGAAAAACACCCACCTTCTAATGTTAATATTATTGGAGATTTTATTTAAATATTTTGTTTGAAGTTTCATACATTTAAATGATTTTTTTAAAGTAAAAATGAAAACACACATTCAATAATTGTGAATTCTGTAGGAGATTTTTTTTCCCCTTACAATTAAAATAATTTTGTTTTTTGAATAGGTTTTGAACTAAATTAAGTAACTATTTTTTCTCACTACTGGTATGGTGGGTGAATTATTGATTTATTCTTAATTTCAAGAGATACTCCATAAATAAGGTATTTTCATCCATAAGAAGTGACTATCAGTCACAAAGAAAAAAATTAATTTTAGGGCAAAATGTTTAAATTATCTAGTTTAATCATTTTATTCCTATATTGAATTATTCTGTATTTAATAAAATAAATTCAATTATTCTGTATTTATTAAAATAATTGTAACTTTTTTTTCTGTGTTTATACTAATTGCAAAAATAAATAAAACAATGCTGTAGAGAAAATATGTATTAAAAATTTTAACCGATATTTTTATGAATTTCTAAAAATAAGGAAAAAATGATTACAATTTAATATATGCTGAAAATACATTGCACTATCATTAAACAAAAGTGGTGCTATATTAACAGCAATTTTCCTGTTTGATTCAGAGTTTATATTACATATTTGAGTTTTTGAGGACTAAAATCTAATCTTGTCATAAAGTATAGCCATAGTAATAATTTTGCATTTTAAATTTGAAAAACTTTATTAATATTTAAGGCTATTTTAAACCTTGCTGTTAAAGTTTTATTTTAATCTTGTAGTTGCTGAATTGCACATTTCAAATTATTTCTAAATAAAATCTTTATGAAAGTTTTATTTTTCCAGAATAGAATTTTGAGAAAAGAACCTGTTGCTGAAATGGAATTTTTTGAATAGAGCTCTTGTTGATGAAAGACTGAGATCATGAAAGATAAGTAATTTCTTATAATGCAGTCAGAGGTTGTGCATATTTTATAAATTTCTTGTCATTGAATTTTTACATTTTTATAAATACAAAATTTGGAAGTAACAATGCAATTGACGGTATAATGAATGCTTAATTACAATATAGTAAAATATTAAAATAAGAAAATTAAAAAATGATTAAATAATGATAAATAAATGCCAAGTATATAATTAAAATTAATAATATATTGTTAAATATCCACCATATATCTAAACTGAAAATTTCATTCTTTACATCTGTGATATTAAGATTTTAGGGTTGCAAATTTAATAGTCTACTGCATTAAAACTTACTGCATAAAACTTTTATTATGTTTAATAAAAATAATAATAATAAAAATGTATTACGTTGTAAAAAGTGATTGATGTATAATTATAATTGTAACCTTATAATTGTAATTTTTTTTCTCCAAAAGTAAAAATATTCTCAATTTTAACCCTCCCCCCACCACCACCACACATATATAAGAAAAAAAATTAATTTCAAGCATAAATTAGTTTTCAAGAACTACTTAACTTTCCACTTATCTCTATGAATTTTTTTTTTTTTTTTTATAATATGTTTATTTGGTGCACTTTCTAAAAAAAATTGTTGACTATGTCACCTTAAATTTTGTTAAAATCTGGTGTTAAACCAAAAAAACTGGTTTTGAGAAAGGTTTAAAAAAAAGGGGGGGGGGGGTATCAACTTTGATTCAGAGTTCTGTTTTTGTAAAATTGTTAATTTTTTCTTTTACTTGTGAAAATTCTAGTCATAGTTTTGTGAAATTTTTATCTATATATTCAGATCCAAAAATTGATTCATAATAAAATTCAGTAATATATTCTTTGGCGAGTTTAACTGTTTATTTACAGGCCAGCTTTTATTTTTAAATTATTAAATTTATAAAAAGATCAATATGAAGGTGAAAAAGTTTTGTGAAGGGTCCTTTAAAGGATCTAATACTTTCTTAAACATATTCCTCTGCAGCCTAATTCTCTTATTTTATCCCTATCAAGCTGTCACAATTCTCTGATAAGTATTATTTATTTGAAAAATTTCAAAGAAGGAAGTGGAGAGGGGATTTACATTTTTTAAAAATCGTAGAGATTTCTTACATGTCATTTTAGATGTCGTTTTTCGATTGAGTCTTTTGGTAAATATTAAAAAAACTTGAGAAAACTCATATTTTTAATTTTTTATTCCTACAAAAGAAAAAATACTGTAGTACAGTAGACTCCTTCAAATCCGCACAGCTCGGTACCAGAGGTTGCGCAGATTTTAGAATTTTGCGGATTCCTGGTCATTGCTTTGTTTACATTTTTTAAGGGTGTATTTAGATTCAAACTGCTTGTTTTCCGATTTATTTTTGAATTCACTTTTGCTCTCAAACACATGAAACTCGCAGATTCTCTTATTTAGAAAGTGCACAAGGTGCCGTAAAGGTCAATTCTTTGATAAGTGTACAAAATATCGCAAAAAAAAGCAATCAAAAATGGCAATTTGAACCGATTTTTCCGAAGTGGGAGATAAGGGAAAGAAAAAAAGGGTCTTCCAGAGAAGTTAATTGCTTATAAATCAAATTCTAATGAATTGAGCATAAAAAAACTTTACTCGGCACCTCATACGTCCCTTCAAGAATTCCCTCAGCAAGTTTCATGATTCTACTTTTAAAAATGTCTGAAATTGTATCGGAAAATTTCCAGCTGCTGAAGGTGGAAAAGCATTTTTTCGAATACACCTCAGCGTCCGAAATCCTCGGTGGTCCGCTGGTCCGAGACCACCGATAATTCAGTCGGACCACTAATTTGGAAAATTTAGTAGTCCGCAGGACCAGTGCCTTTTTTCAGGCTCTGAGAAAACCGCAACCGATCGCACATAAGATTTTTTTTATCTCAGCGATGCCGCTGACGCGCTATAGCGCGTAAATTACGCAAAAAATCGGCGATGGGACGCAAAAAATAGCTCTTACGCGTCCCACGGGACGTGTAATTTCGTTGAAAGATCGCGAAAAAACGGCAAATTTCGTTAAAAAATCGCGAAATAACGACTAATTTCCGGCAAATTTTGTCAAACAATTCTCGAAAAAATGGCTAATTTCATTCCAAAACCCGAAAACAAGGCAGATTTCTCCAAAAGGTCGCGAAAAAACGTCAAATTTCGCCCAAAATAGCGATAAAACGGCAAATTTTGTAAAAAAAAAAAAAGTTGAGAAAAACGGCAGATTTTTTTCAAAAATTGCAGAAAAATGGCAGATTTCTTAAAAAAAGGCAGTTTTTTCAAAAAATCGTGAAAAAACGTCAAATTTTACCCGAAAAATGCCATAACACGGCACATTTTGTCAAAAAAATCGCGAAAAACGATAAATTTCCTCAAAAGATTGCGAAAAACCCACAAATTTTGTTAGAAAAAATCGCTAAATAACGACTAATTTCCGGCAATTATCATCAAAAAATTCGCAAAAAAACGGCTAATTTCATCCTGAAACCCGAAAAAACGGCAGATTTTTTCAAAAGATCGCGAAAAAACAACAAATTTCGTCCAAAAATCGCGATAAAACGGCAAATTTTGTCAAAAAATATCCCGAAAAACGGTATATTTCGTCAATAAATCCCGATAAAACAAAAGATTTCATCAAAACAACGGAAAAAACGGAAATTTAGACAAAAAAGCACAAAAAAAAAGTGAATGCCAGGAGAGAATTTTTCTGTTTTAAAAACTAATTTTCCTTCTTCAAAATTGTTGTTGCTGCTTCAAAAACTGATTTTCCTGCTTTCCAATTGGTTTTTTATTGCTCCAAATCTTACCGAGTGAATGTGACTCCTGAAAACACCATTTCATTAAGCAAAGTACCCATTTACTCAACAAAAATATCCCTTTTTTCAGCAAAAATGTCTTTTTCAATAAAACCTGTCTTGCCCCATTTTAAAAAAAATGCAAACAATAGTGATACTTGTTAAATTCTACACTTAAATAAGCATTATTTTATAATTAAATTTGTATCTTCACATTTATTTTTTAAAAAGTACAGAAAATTTCTCTTAAATTAATATTGGTTTTAATTATTTATTACTAGCAGTTACCCTTGACTTCGTTCACATAACATTTAAAGAAGAAATAATTGATCAATCAAGCAAAAAATTTCGATGATGAAAAGCATGTGTAATTAACTTTTTATCGCGAATTTATGGTAAAAAAACTTTTGATAATCCCTATTTGCTAATTTGTTTGCTGGTCAAAATTTTCCTTTCAGCGATTAATACTAATAGATAGAAACATTCTTGAATTCTTTTGTTCAGCCCTGTAGTTTTCCAAGTGCCTTTAATACACGAAAGTATCTTTCTAAAATTTATTTCAAACAAAAATATTTCTTATTACTACCTAAATTATATTTTCAGAAATTATCATCCGAAGACAAACTTGTATCCAGTTCTTTGCGGGACCCTGTTTATCATTATATATATATACTACAAACATTTCTTAGTTTACTAAATGCAGTTCAAAATAAAAATGCATATTTTATTTAAAAACCACCTTTAAGTAAATTACGCTCATATTCAGTAACCTTTCCGAGATCTTTTGTGTAACCCTGTATATCTAAATTTAACTATTTATACTATTACCATTTATATTCTCCATTTAACATGCATACATTTAGCGAAACTTAAAAGCACATATCATAATTGAAAATGCATTTCATCCATGCAACAGTCATCATCCATGATATACAGTACTTCGGATAGAATATATGATATTTGAAATCTTTTGTGTGTCCCTGTAAATGCTATGCACTTCGTATTATGCATGAAATAACTTACATTAAGCCCCAGCAACATATATCAATTTGATTATACATGAAATCGTTTACCATAATTAAAATATGTCGGAAACTGTTCCTCCCTTTATTCCTATGCAATGGAATTCTTTTGTCTGACCCTGTAAATGAATAGTAAGTGCCCTTTTCACTACATACTTTGTGCACTTTGTAAATGCATATAAATTTGAATATGTTCTACAGGCTGTAACATCGTTAAATTTAATTAAAACGATTTTCCGCATAATGCCGTAATATAAGGAAATTTTTTGACTATCCCTGTAAATAAACTAATCATGGTAGAAACTTCATTTTTAATAGATATTCGTGCTAGGTAAACGTTAATAATGTCCAAAAATTTCATGGAAATCGGAGTATATTTACGAAAGTTGGAAAGCGACCAGACAGACAGACAAACCGAAAGCATAATAACTTTTCAACTTTGTTCGAAAGTGTTAAAAAATCGAGCCAAAAATATATTAATCAGTGATTTTATTTTCCACCTTTTCCCCTCAAAAAATTTCTTCCATTGATAATTATGAGTTTTGAATAAAAATATTCATTTGTATGTAACTTATAACTTATTAATTACTATAAGTAAAAAATATTTCTGATTCATTTTAAATATGACGTCATTATTTATCTCGCTCCATTAACTACTGATATTTATACCCCTTGTATTTTTAACGACTGCTATAAAGTACCTGCTTTGTTTCAACTATGACGTCACATTTTCATGAGTGAACCATTTTATTAAAAATATAATTCTTTTTCATTCTTTTTACTTTTAATTTATGTCATCATATTTTAGAAAAAAATTCCCATTAACTAAACAAATATCCTTGTTAAATATATTATAAAAAATACACCTTTTATTTTTATTTCAAACATGACGTCATATTTATTTTCTTTTAAATTATTTTATTATAGTTTTTCGCGTGGAAGTTTTCTATTAAAAATTCATTGCCGCTAAAAAATTATTATTCCAATTTTTTATTTTCTTGGCAACAGGAAAGGAAAATGGTTAAATTTTATCTGAAAAATGCCTATTGATTTTGTATGAAAAATAATTAAATTTTGAATTATTAAGGAAAATATTTGAATAAAATAAATAAAAATTACCCTATTATTTAATCCGGACTTCTAACTGTACGTCTGCAAAATTTCAAAGCAATCGGTTCAGTAGTTACGGCGTGAAAGCGGAACAAACAAACAAACAAACAAACTCACTTTCCGATTTATAATATTAGTAAGGATTATTAAATCAATTATTGCATTTTATTTTTCTTGTGGAAATAAACAAGTTCAATTTTTGCGTCGAAAAATATGACTTATTATTAGTGTGGACCCGCTTTTGTCGAAAAGGGACCCAGAATTTAAAAGGCCCGGGGACCCAGGATTTTTCAAATCCAGCTGCACTATTGACACTAGCTACAATTCCACCACTCTGGCTACAATCTGGAGAAAAATATAAAAAAATTTGCATTAAACTTTACAGTCAGTCGAAATAAATAATGGAAAATAAAATATCTAATTAATAATTTGATAGTTTTTTCTTTATGCGCTGTTTATTTAATTTTTACCAAATTAAAATTTTACATTTTATTATGCTGAAAATTTTGGATAAATGCAAAGTATGATTGGTTTAATTTCCATGGAGGGGGGGGGGGGGGGGAGGAGGCCACTCTAAGTGTTAAAATTATTTAATAGAATTTTATGTAGCGGACCAGTGATGATGTCTGCGGACCAGTAAATTCTCATGCTTACTGGTCCTTGGGACCAGTGACTTTTTTTTAGGAATTCTAACGCTGCACCTTTAAACCTCAATTTGAACCCAATGACTAATGCAACCAAAACTATAATGAATGCTTATAATGTAATAAAACATTAAAATAAATAATAAACTAAAATAGTAAAAATTTAGATATTTTTTTAATTATTAAATTTAAAAGCAAAGGTAGACTTAAATATAATGAATAATGTATTATATTCATTATAAAGATGAAATGTATTTTTCCTAAATTATTCAGTGTAATTTACCTCATAAAAGTACATTGCTAATTTACGTGAAAATTATAAAATAAGGAAGTTTTGTTCCAGGTTTAGCCAGACTTATAACCAAAAAAGCTTGATTAATATTTAAATATATATGGTAAGAAAACTGATTACCAATGATGTCAGCAATATTCTGAATTTTTTCAGAAATAAATTAACTTATTCATGAAAAAACATGAATTCAGTAATATTAACAAAAATTACAAATTAAAAAATATATGAAATTGATATAAAATTAATAAAGTCAAATTTCCTTCCTGTATCAAAACTGAATGTTTCATTGTTTACATCCATAAATTATGAGCAGATTTTAGGGTTGCATATTTGAGGGAGTCTACTGTATATAGTTGATACTCCATTTTTTTAATAATATATAAAAATGTGTTCATAACATATTATGTATTTTTGCAGTTGAGCTGTATTTAATATTCCAATTTTATTTATATCCAGATTGTCTAAATTAAAGGAAAGAGTTTATTATTCAGACAGGTGCAGATAGGAAATGTCTCCTTTATCAATTTCTGATTTTCATTTCATCTGTTGCTATAAGTTATACCCTCTCAATAATAAAAACGAGAATTTTTGAATGTAAAACGAAAGGATGTATTCTAATCCAAACTGTTTGTTTTCCGATTTATTTTTAAATTCATTTTTGCTCTCAAACTCATCAAACCTGTAAATTATCTTTTTTAAAAACTACGTCAGTTGCCTTGTTTATTGATCTTTTTTATAAGTGCAGAAAATACTATCAAAGTTGGCGTTTTGAATCAGATTTTCCAAAATGGAAGATCTGGGAACAAAAAAAAAGGGATCATACATAGATAATAATTTTTTTTAATTCAAATTCTAATGAGCTGTGTGAAAAATGAAATCACATTATCTCTTATACATGTATTCAAGAATCATCTCAAGTTCCATGCTGTATGTTTAAAAATGAGTCTAAAAATGTCTCAACATTTTCAAGCTGTTGATGGTGGAAAAATATTTTTTCAAATACACCCTTAATGAACATGTATTGCATCATTTGCACAAAGTTAATAATTCTGGAAGTGTGATTTAATCAGCATATTATAAAACTATATTTAAAATGCTAGCTAAAAGCTTTACTTAGATATTTTAAAAGTACATCTTAATTACATTGCTTCACAGATATATTAAAACACCAGATATATACAAATAAACAGGGATGTAGTGGAGGGTATACTGAAGTATACACCGTGTATCTTCTGGATTTTTAAAGAAAGCTCCGTATACCCTCTTTCTCAATGAAACATTAACATATGTTCTATTTATTAACATTCATAATGATAGCGACCTTCTGCCTTTACCGTATACTCTCTGCTTTTTTTTTTACGACTACAACACTGCAAATAAAATGTCTTTTTCTGGAAAAAAAAAAAAAATCAAATTTAGAAAAAAATTGCAAGATCAAAGTGGGGAGGGCGGATAAAATTTTGGTACAATTTATAGTTTTGTTTTTTAATTAAAATATTACTTAGAAATGCACATAAATAAATAAAAAAAATTAAGTACCAACTCCTTTCATATTTAATTAAAAATAATAATAAAATAAAAAACCTTAACTGTGTTGTTTTCAAGAACTGATGAACTTTTACTAATTTATTAGCTTTTATAGTTCCTAAGTTATTTTTAAGATGAGAGCATACTAAACCCAGGGGCCTCGCTAAAGGGGGGGGACAGGGGGGAGCCTCCCCCCCAAACATTCGCAAATGTTGTTACACATGGCAAATTTAATCAAAATTTTAATAAAAATTGTAGTACATTTTCTATTTTTGATAGAATTTGCAAAAGTTACAACTCTAATTGGAAATATTATTAAACTTTTTACAAATAAGAACTGTATTACATTTTCTAAGTGTGGTAATTTGGCAAAATTATAAAACGAGTTGGCAAATATGAAAATTTGACTTGGCAATTTAAGGTCTTCTCCCCCACCAATAAAAAGTCTTAGCGATGGCCCTGACTAAACCACACATGAAAAATAAATCTAATAAGCTAAGCCAGCTATTAGCATGCATATTGTACAGTCGTGGAAAATTCCTCCCTCCCCCTCCTTATTAGCTTCTCAACAAATTATTGTAAAAATAAAATAAGGAAAAAAGCTACTGGTACTGAACGAGGCGAAATATAATTTACTTTTAAATGGTGTATATAAATTTTGCTTAGGAAGCCATCTACATATTAAAACAAACTTAAACTATTCTTTTCATTGTCAAGTAATTCATATAAAACTACTAGGAAAATTATAAAAATTAATAATAAAGGTGACATTTTTTTCGTTATTTTTTTTATAAACCAAAAACTTCAAAGGTTGTCTATTACTGGCACATCTACCCTACATAAGTTTATATGTGTGTGCACATAAATTTTATTTGGAGAATATTTTTAATTGCTGTCTTTCATTCATATACTTATGGACTATACTCTCCTCAAATAATGAATCCTTCCTAATTTTTCTTTCAACATTGTTGATTCTGCGACTTAATCTTTCTGTTCTGACATGTAAGAATGTTTTAATGTGTTACATTTTGTCATTGTTCAATTTAAATATGAATATGATTCTTTAGAATGTGTAGTATATGTAGAGCCTATGTAATATAAAATTTGAAAACACATTTTTGAAGCATAATTTATGTATTAAAAATAAATTAATCCAAATTTAATATGAATTAGCTGTAAATTAAAAAAATAACTAAAATAGAAAAATAAAGCTGGCTTTTTTTAAGTGATTAAAACAAACAATCAAAGAAAAACTGCTGATTTCAGAACAAATTTGTTTATTATGGGGACATAAATTCCTCAATAAAATTCACTTGAAGAATGGTTATTTCAGAAAACATCTCCTCACATGAATTTTGAGAGAAAGAGTTTCAAAATGTTGTTGATGTTGAATGTAAGAAAGGGTTAAAGTAAAATAAATTCTTTGTATTTTAACAAAAATAACTTATTCTCTGGGTACTTGATAATCAATGTGTATTTTAGAATAAAGGATAAAATGGAACTTCATAACTTTCTATGCTTAAAAGAAATTTTGCAAATTTACAAAGTACATTTAATGGAACTTGGTACAAATATATTCTAACTATAACTTATGCTGCTTATAAATTCATGTTCGAATAAAGCATAGTCATAATAGATCATAAAAATGCTAAATTTTCAATGTAGCAATAGCTTTTAAAAGTAAATATAATTTTAAAAAAGTTTTTAAAATTTCTTTTTAAATTTTTATATTTGAAAATAATTTTTTATCCTTTATTCAGATTTTTTTCTATAAATCTAAGTATCAGATTTTTGACCAGTCCATTAGATCAGCAAGGGTGGGGGGAGAGGGATACAGAATGCACATGTGAGAAAACATGTTTTTAAATTCATATTTTTTTTTCTTTATTTATTTTTAAGTTGCACATATCAAAAATCAGAAATGTGGCTATCACGCACATGATCTAAAAATAGCTTTATATATAATATATATATAAATATCATAGTTTAGACAATTTGATTAGTTATTGTGAAAGCTTTAGCACTTTGATAATTATAAATGAATATATATATATAATATGTATGTAATTAGTTATATATGTAACTATATATATTTACCTATGACTAAAAAAAAAACAAATTATGAATTGAGAAAAATAAGTTTAGACACTGTATTTACAAGAGCATTGAATGGGAAGGGTTAGGGAAATTAAGTATATATCTATTATTTATCAAATCATTCTGAAATATGGGAAGAAAGTTCTACGAATACTAAAGCACACTAAAAATAAAAAATAAAAACACACACATTTTAAAATTATTATTAAGTTATGCTATTATAATTTAGATGTAGTAAAAGTTGTTTTATTAGAAGTATCCAAGGTGTTTGATTGGCATACTACAAGAGTAAGAGATGTATCAAATTATTAAAGAATCCTTACAAATTAATAATAAACATTAATTTGTTTTTTATAACTTTAAAATTTTATATGTAAATATATATAATAAAAAGATATTTTCTTTATCAGAAAAAAAGGTGTGCATTCAGCCTAAAATTTGGCGAATATTCGGTATTTGGCCGAATCACTATTTGTCCCATTCCTATATTATTTCTAAAATACACTTTTTTTTTTTCTTGCTCGAAATTTTACCAAAGTTCTTTTATTTAAATCAGCTCATTTTTGATCATGGTTTAAACTAACTATATATGTATATAAAAAAATTTGAATTTAGTTCCTAGATATTTTGTAATAAATATTATGTTATGCCACAAACACATTGTAAATTTAAAAAGTGGGAAAGTCTGAGAGCTCAAAATGCTGCTTTTAATTTTACTTGAAACAAATATATTTAAAAATAATCTCAGCTGAAAAACATTAAATGATTAATTCATATAGTTACCTATTTGAACATATCTAAATCTTATGGTTAAAATTTCCTTACAAAAACATACTTTTTTGAATGCATATGGCAGAATAAATAAATATAGGTCATTCAAACCTATTTTGATTCATATTTCTGTAGAGACATCATTATGTCCTTGTGAACATTGTTTAATTCTCATTTTAGTTTATGAAAAATTTGGAAAATAAAATAAGGAATTATGATTAGAATGTTAAGTATGTTTATATGATTTTAAAATGTTATTTTAATACTTATAAAAGTCAGCCTATTAAAAACAATTTTATAAATGTTTCTAAATACAAATCTGGTGAATATGTGAAATATGTCTGGTAAATTTAATTCAGATTCACTCTAAACTTTGTAATCGTTAGAAACTCAATGCTGTAAAGATGGTGTTTATTTTTGATTATTTTAATAACAAATATAATTTTTTTTTCACTTCCATTGAAATTTATAATATATAGAACGGCAGCTCACACAGTCATTTATTTGAGTTCATGGTTGAAATTCCAGGATTAGTTAAAATTCGATTTGTATATTAAAATACTGTAGATCTGCCAAATCCTATTTTAGGGGAAAACACCTGAAAACATGATTTTGAGGTTGACTTATAGATTTACCATTGTGTTTTCTTGTTACCAGATTTCCATGTTTTCTACATTTGGATACAAGAAAACATAGTGCTAAACCTATGACTAAATTGCTAAAATTGGATTTCATTGTGTTTCTTCCAACTGAATTTTTCTAAGCTTTATGAATTATTAAATTATTTTATAAACATTGTTTTACTTTAAAATTACATTTAGAATTAAAAAAAAATTCATTTTAAATTATATGTATATTTGTGATTTT
This sequence comes from Maratus speculifer, assembly GCA_964019185.1. Classification (NCBI taxonomy): domain Eukaryota; kingdom Metazoa; phylum Arthropoda; class Arachnida; order Araneae; family Salticidae; genus Maratus; species Maratus speculifer. Next base: position 139,423,467 of record OZ025299.1, read on the forward strand.
TTTTTAAAAATAAACTATTTCTATTATACATATTTTTAAAAAATATGTATAATAGAAAGGAAATAAAAATGAATAAAAATAATGAATTTAATGTCTTTTAACTTTACTTGCACATTTGCTTAAGATGCTGTTTACCTAAATTAGTTATTTTTTATAATATTTGTTAATAATATTTATTTATAAATGTTCATGTGCAAGTGTATTATTCCAATAACTGTCACACATAGTTTTTGTTTGTGTCTGTGTGTGTTTGTTGTCTTTTTCACAGATTTCTAAATTTTAAGAACATTTTAAAAAATTCACTAAGGGCATGGAGTATTTGAAATCTTTATTTTCTAATTGTTTTTTTACATAGTTTTTTTTTTATGTAAACAATATCACTTTCTCACTCCTTTTTTTTTTTAATCATAAGCATTTAAAGAATTGTTTTCATAACTTATAATTATGAAATGTTTTATACATTTTTAAATAATTTAATAAAATATACTTTCAAACATCCTCACAGAAAATTAGAATTTTTACTTTCTGCTTGATTTGTGTGTGTGAATATTGAATTATTATGCGTAGATTTGTAATTTTAGAAACATCAGAACTTCTTTCAAAGTCAAGAATTTTAATCTGTTGATTTAAATCAACGATTAAATCTGCTTAAAAACTTCTTTCAAAATGAATTATGGGTATGGAATGTTTGACTTATTAATTTGGTTGCTTTAGCATACAGTTGAATCTGTCATTTTGAAAAGTGGATCCCTTTTGACTAATTCAATTGATATAAAGTTTTTTGTTTTTATTTGGGAAAAAATGTGTATCTGTGTGTGTGTAGACCATTGTTTTTCTTCACCTTATTTTTTTTTTTTATGTTTGTTTTAAAAATGTTTTAAAATGTCTTTAAAACATTTTCTCACCTTACATAAATTAAAAATTTTATTTGTGCTTAAGTTATTTGATAAAATATATTTTCATACATACATGCAAGCATGAATTTGAAATGGAAAGTGACATCTTTAATTTTCGTTATAACTTGATTTTTGTGTAAATTATTATGGGATTTAAGCATAGATTTTTAATCGTAAAAACATTTAAACTTTTTTTGAAAAAAAAAGTCAAAATATATATATATTCTTTTTTACAGAGTTTATACCTTGGAAAATATTGATTTTGAAATATTGAAGCTTATTGTTTGCATAATGTGGTGCTTGTGATTTCAATAACATGTATGATTTGGTTATTTTTTATGAAAAAAATTCATTTATTTTGTTTATGGTATTTCTGCATGTTTAATTATAATTTTGTCTTCCAAATAACATTTTTAGATCTTAAAATTGTCTTTTTTCTGTTTTTAAAATAGGTGGAGTAATTAACCAGTTACTTGGAGAGATTCAATTTTACCTGTGTTAAGATTTTTGATTATATCAAGCTTAAACTTTTTACATCAATGATGATGTAAATCATGTGTTATTTTTTAAAAAATCAATATTTTCAAACTTTGTAAAAAAAAAAAAAAAAAAAAAAAAAAAAAAAAAAAAAAAAAAACATCAAGATAACTGAAGAGTGTAAAATACTTTGATGAATCTGATGTTTAATATTTATATGTATCTCTGTACTTTTAAAGCAGAAATTATGTTCAATAAATAGTTTACAGTAATGCAAATAGACCTAATTATTACTTTATTGTGTCTCTGTCCATACCTTATTATTTTATCTGTAAGCCTAGCAGAATGAGTATTTTAGGATAAGGCGCAAAAGTAGCTACATGCACACAATACTTTTGATTAAGGCTACAGACACACTTGTGGTTTCTTGGTGTATACAAGCAAAAAGTTGAAAACTGGATTCTGTGCAAATAGGAGAAGAACGAGGCTTATTTCAATGTTATAGTACAGATTCTATTACTTTGTCAAGCTTTCATGCCGATTGTGTGGCCACACTTGCTTCAAATAAATTGTTGAAGCTAAATGCTCTTTTTTGTCTACTAAGCTTATTTTTTTATTAATTGGCACAAAAGAAAAACTGTGAAACTTGATATGATTAATTAGTCAAAGTTCTAACTTCAGCAATGAAAATATGCAAATATGGTTATAGTATCTATGCAGATGTAGATCAAAGAGAATATACAACTCAGAAACCACAAGTGTGCCCTTAATTTTAAATACAGTAATAAGGAAAAATCTAGTTATTGAAATTTTATTTTGAATTAATTTATTTAAAATGTGTATTAGCATAACAGCATATTGTTTTAAGAATATTTGATTAGTTCATAACAAAAAGTTAAAATGTAATTAAATAGGGAGATTAATAAATGATTCACAGTTTGTGTGTATGAGTATAAAGTTAATGTTTAATATCACATGTAAATTTCAATATTGTATCAATATCAAAGGTAAGATTGTTCTTAAATCAACAGGGGATGCTTTCTGATACATTTCTGTACTCTTTTCTGTTTTAAATGCATGATTAACTATTATGTTTTATTCAGAAATTGGGTAATTAAATCTTTCCATATTTTGGTAAATGCAGATTTTTCTGAAAATACAGTAGAAGTGGGTATCTTCAAACATTTCTGACATGCCAACGTAAGAAAGGGGTCATTGTATGACTTAATTGTTTATGTTCAATAAGTAATTTATTTTAAAAAATGGAAAATTATTATTCTAAACCATTTCAGTACTCATGTTTACCAATTTTATGCCTATGTGTTTAAATATGTCTATGAAAATTTCGCATCATTTAGCAGGGAATTTGGGGATCAAATTAAAAAGTTTTAAAGTTTGAAATGGATTCTGTTTGATACAAAGTTTTACACTTTAAGTAACCATTATATTAATAAACTTAATGTAAAAGAACATGAATTGTGGATCACTGTATTCATTTGATTTCTATCCCCCCACCATCCCTATAAATTTGCATTATTACAATTTTATTTATATGCTTTCTGCAGATTAAATAATATATGCCTCTCTCAGGAGTAAATGCTTGTATAATTTAACTCTGACTTGATATTGAAGTATAGATAAAAACAAAATTACATGAATAAGTCTTTTTTTTTTTTTTTTTTTGTCTCTTTGAAGCAAAATTTGTGTACGAAGTTGGAAAAAGGTATATGTGGAAAAACAAAATATCAATAGATATAAATAAATAAGTGGTGAGCAGTACATATAATGATCATATCCTTTAAAAAATATTCATTTTAATAAACCTCTTTTTTTTTTTTTTTTTTTTTTTTTTATGGATTAGAAATGCAAAACTTCCAAAAAAAGGGGGGGGGGAAAGGAAAGTCACCAGAAAAAGAGAATTTTATCAAAGTTACTACTATTAATGCTTTGCATGGATTCAAGGAACTGGATCAAAAAAAATAAAATAATAATAATAATTTTGAGACAAAAACTGAAATTTTTTAAATACAGAAATGTGTAAAATAAAAATATTTATGCGAAAAAGCAGACCTTTTTAAAATACAGAAGCATGAAAACTGAAGGAAATCTTTATGCGAGAAAACGGAACTTTTTAAATGCAGAAGTATGTAAAAAGAAGGAAAACTGTATGCTGAAAAACGGAACATTTAAATACAGAAATGTGTAAAATGAAGGAGATATTTATGCGAAAAAACGGAGCTTTTAAAATACAGTATTATGTAAAATGAAGGAAAACTTCGTGAAAAAAAACGGAACTTTTAAATATAGAATTACGTAAAATGAAGGAAAATTTTATGCAAAAAAACGGAACTTTTAAATATAGAATTATGTAAAATGAAGGAAAATTTTATGCAAAAAAACGGAACTTTTAAATTTAGAATTATGTAAAATGAAGGAAAACTTTATACAAAAAAACGGAACTTTTTAAATACAGAATTATATAAAATGAAGGAAAACTTTATGCAACAAAACGGAACTTTTTAAATATGGAAGAATGTAAAATGAAGGAAAATTTTTGCGAAAAAACGGAAATTAAAAAACGGAAGTCTTAGAAATCACGGAAGATTTCCTGGAATTTACGGAAAAAAAAATTCCGTTAAATAACGGAAATAGTACTGGCGTCTAGATTACCAGAAGTATTTCCGTTTTTTAACGGGAAAATTTTTTACAGTGTATCTTAATTAACATTAATGTGCTTTTAGTTAGCTTTACTATATAGAAATATTTCCCAACACTTTATTTGAAGTATTTTGTTGAATTTTGCGTGTATTTTCAGCTTTGAGAAATAGATTTCAGAAAATAATAGATAAGTTTCCTAGTTATTTTACAGGAGTTTTTTTTTTATGTGTGTATAAAAAAGGGTAGAGTGAGGTAGGTTTGCAGCTATGAAAGATTCATTTTGATATTTTAAATGATTTTGTTAACATAAAATATTAAAAGTGACCTGGTCAGCATTTTTTAGAAACTGAAACCCTTATTTCTTTTCAGATTTAGTCCACCTTCGCTGTTTTTGATTATTCCACCTTCCTTGAAATTGAAGAAACCATCAAATAATGAATTGCATCTAAAAATATCGAAATGATGGACAAGAAAAAGAAGAGAGGTCCAAGAAGAGGAAATGAATGCCTGAATGGCAATGTCTTAATGATTATAAATTAGAATTTTTCTAATATTCACTTATATATATTTCTAATTAATAAATTCTTTTTTTTCATGTATTTGTCATGTCTTTTTCATGTATTTATTATGTCTTTTTCATGTATTTATTATGTCTTTTTCAGATATTTGACATGTATTAAATCAAGAGTTTTATAAAAACAAAAGAAGAGTGAAGAAAATTATTTTCAGAATTAAAAAGAGGAAAAAGCATATCACAAAATAATTTTAGTTTTACGCAAACATTTGTAGTATACAAACATTTGAAATAAAATTTACACTTTCTTAGATTTTTTTTAATTGCTGAAAATATCTGCTGCATGCATAAAAATATAGAACTCTACTAACACAATAAGTTTTAAAATGACAGCATTTTTATTTTGCTTTTCTAAATCTGCAATACAGATTTTATAAGAACATAAGAATAAGATAAAAATATGCATTATGAATATCTGTTTTTTTTTTTTTTTTTTTTTTTTTTTTTTCTTCATAAGAGATTTTTCATGGTAATACATGTTTAAAACAGATGAAAATCAAAGTTCAACATTGATTTAAAACAACTTTTGTAATATTTTATCATTTATTCTAGCTTTTACATGATAAGTTGATTAAAATTCAGATTCCCCCCCCCCCTAATGTAAGTAACATTTTGAATGTAAGTATTAAACCTTAATTCTAAGCATTTGTTGCAATTGAATTAGATATAAGAATTAATAAAATAGTTTTATGTTTAAAATATTCTGCTTTGGAATTGATTAAGTATAAATTGCTGTTTTTTATTATATTACTGAATTAAAGCACTTTGTGTCACTATTTATTTGCTTAGAAAACTAATCAGTTTAATATACTCATATTACTCGTGTCTAAATACTGTTAGTGTGTTTGTATACAAATACATCAAATTCTTTACCGAGAGTGAATACAGCATGGCTTCATTTCACTTACATTTAAACATGATGCGATTATTTATGACAAAATCGATTTAATTATTTTTTTTAGAAAATAAAAATGGCAAAAAAATTAAACAATTAAATCATTATTTTTCTTATTTTTATTATTTTTTAATTTATTTTTTAATACTATTATCAGACTACATATTTCAAAATTAATGTTTATATGTCTACATAAGGTAAAAATTAAATATATATATATATATATAAAGAAACATGGATTTTACTGCTAAAGAAATTACAATAAAATGTGAATAAATTTCCTCATTATTTTTAGAAAATCAAAAGGGAAAAAAATGTAAATAGTCAAATCATGATTCCAGAGGATTTTTTTTCTTATGTTATTACTGTCGACATTTTCTAATAATTACATAGTAATAATTTTAAAACTAATTAAAATAACTGTATATAAATTAAAACAAAATCATTTATCTACTATTCAGTGCTTGGTGTATAAGTATTAATAAAATAACTGCATATATATGTATATATAAAAATATAATTTTTTTGGTATAACATAGTAATAATTGTGAATAAAATTCCTTATTCGTAATGATGATTGGTTGTGCAAAAATACTCGATACAGTTGCTTAATTCAGAAAAAAAATTGAGAATTGGCATTTTAAAATACTTTTATTGAAATGATTTAGTATTTTTTAGAGAAGAGGGATACATTAACATTTGGAAGTTGAAGTAATAATTCTGCTAACGTCAAGCAATTATTTGTAATAATATATTCAAGACAAAAATACGACTGCCATCGCAATGCCTGCTTTTTTAAAATGGACAAAGTCTTAATACATTTTATTGTTTTTTTTTTTAATTTCTTTTTATATAGGTTCAAAGAGTAAAATTTTATTTTTGTTATTTATATTCATGTCAAATTTATATGAGTGAAATAACACAATGGCGGAAAAAAAACAATGAAAAAAAAAAGCTTTTATTCACTGTAACATCATATTTATAAACCTTTCTTTTAAATTAAATAGTAAGTAATAATAATAGTTTTTCATTCAGAAAAAATACATAAATAGTTCATTAGTAATATATAACAGTAACTAAAAAAAAAAAAAAAATAAAAAAAAAAAATAAAAAAAAAAACGTCAATGAAAATTATATTGCATGTTATAATTTTAAATTGTAAAACACAAAATTTTTTTATATAGCACGCATATTTTGTATATAGCACATAGATTTGTGGTCTAAATTTTTATATATTTATTATTTTTAAATGTGCATTTAACAATTTTATTAAAATTTTAAAACTGCATAATTAATTATGATGTAAAAAATTTTCAACCTGTGAAGAAAAAAATTATTTAAATCATTTTTTTCTTTTTATATTAAAAATGTTTTTGACTGGCAAGCATCAAAGAAATGTATATCATTTTTTAAAACAAAATGTTACTTGTTTGGTAAATTGTCTATAAAGATTTATCTTTCCCCCCTTCTTTTGCTGTAAGACAAATATAAATATTAACGTAGTGAAAAGACAATTGTAAACACAACATTGCTGTAACAGTAGTGAAAAATGCATAAAAATTAAGAATATTAAGAATTAATTTCAGTTTTATGGTATTGTTGTAATTTTCATGGCACTTTTAACCATTATTTTTACAGCTATATCATAATTTCATTTTACAGTATTATTGTAATTTTTATTATTTTTTAGCCGTAATTTTTTCAGTTGTGATGCATTTTAATTTTACAGCACAACTATTAATTTAACTGCATTTTTAGCCATTTTTTTACATTTTAATCATATTTTTGTTTTACAGCACAACCGTAATACATGTTAGCCTTTTTTACAACTGAGATGCATATTTGTTTTACAATTAAAATAAAATTTTAAATGTAAATTAAAAATGCATCTCAGTTGTAAAAAAAGGTTAACATTTATTAAATTATACGGTTGTGCTGTAAAACAAAAAATGTTTAAAATATAAAAAAATGGCTAAAAATGCATTTAAATTAATAGTTGTGCTATAAAATTAAAATGCATCACAACTGTAAAAATTACGGCTAAAAAAATAATAAAAATTACAACAATACTGTAAAATGAAATTATGATATAGCTGTAAAAATAATGGTTAAAAGTGCCGTGAAAATTACAACAATACCGTAAAAATGAAATTACGACATTGTTGTAAAAAATATAGTTAAAACTTCAGTAAAATTTACGCCTGCACTGTGAAATTAAAATAACGCCTTTGCTGTAAAAATAACAGCTAAAACTGCAGTAAAATTTACGCCTGCACTGTGAAATTAAAATAACGCCATTGCTGTAAAAATAATCGCTAAAACTGCAGTAAAATTTACGCCTGCACTGTGAAATTAAAATAACGCCATTGCTGTAAAAATAATCGCTAAAACTGCAGTGAAATTTACGCCTGCACTGTGAAATTAAAATAACGCCATTGCTGTAAAATAACTGCATAATGTGCTGGCACCCAAATTGCCAGCACTTTTTGCTGTAAAATTACAGTACTTTTTCTTACAGTGCACTTCAAACTAAAGGCCTCACAATTCAGATACTTCACGTCCTTTGCATGAATTCCTGTCGAAGCCGCATATTTTATGTGAATTTACCATAAAAACATAAAACACTTACATATAAGCTAGAAATGACATATGTCTTATATATAGCTGAAACTGTGTCAGTAGAAAAATATTAAGCAATTATGATCATTGTAGTTACTAAAACCTGTTTTTCTCAGAATGAATATTTTCGTCGCTTTCGTGATTTCAAAATGTTCCATGCGAAATTCTTTATGCCCAATTTTTCTTATTTTTTGTTTAAAACGCTCTCTATGTATGTGTTAACAAATGTTACTAAAAATAAACTTTTTTAGACGCATTTGAATTTTTAAAATTTTAGTTATATGGAATTTTTAAAGATTTTTTAACGAAAAATACAAAACAATTAAGTTAAAATATATACATATTTTAATGTTTTACAAGTAATATACTAAAAACGCTTAGTAACATTTGTTAACACGTACATAGAGAGCATTTTAAACAAAAAATCAGAAAATTTACGTATAAAGAATTTCGCATGGAGCATTTTGAAATATTCTCATTTTTCCTTAATTTAAAAAAAGAAAAATCTGTATCCCAAAAACTATTGAATATATATTTTTTTAAAAAATTGTGAAATTAGAGGTATATATACTATCTGACTATTTCCAGAAATTAAAAAAAAAAAAAAAAATCATTGAAAATTAAAATATTAGTTTTGAAAGTCCACTGTACCCTTAAATATCTGGAAAAATACATGAGGAATTATCCAGAAACTCCAGGTGTATAAACAAAATAGCACAAGTCATATATTTCTGTGAATATTTTTTTTTCCGATATCCCATAGGGGACCGTCAAAAAATTGAAAAAGAGAGAACATCTTTTGTATAACCATGACAAAACTAATGTAGCAAAACCGTTCAAACTGTAGGTTATGATTAAATGGGTTACTATAATAAACTGTGTTTATTTTTAGGAAGATAAAAAGTATATTCGTAGATAAATTAAGGTTTTTATAAAAACAGTCCCAAATTTTGCCGAGTTTTTTGCTTATAATTTGCGAAATTTTTAATATAAAAAAAGTTTTTTCAAAAAAAAAAATGTCAAATAATATTGTACGTAAAGTCCTGTAATCGAATTAAAAAACAATAAAAATTGTATGAATAATGAACAGGTTTACTAAAACATTTTTCGCTGCGCATGCGTAAAAGCAATCTACTTATAATAAAATGCGACTGGAGAAAAGTGTACGGAACGATTCCGGGGCGAACCATTCTGATCTGAGATTCAACCATAGTTAAACGCCGTGTTAGGCTTAATTGAAAGCAGATGCTAAAATGGCAGCTAGCTAAATGAAAATTCTTCCACTGGAAATAATGTTTGTTCAGTATATTTTCATATAAAACATGTATATCACACCTAATCATAAAACATAAAGATAACAGTAGAAGTGTAAACTGATAAGGTTTTTATCGTGTAAGAGTACGATTGTATTTTATCGACTCCCAGCACCGTCTCACACTCATCACACTATTTTAGTGCTGCCATCTATGAAATATTTTAGAAGCATTTTCGGGAATATTATAAAAGATTAAGCATTCGCCCTTCCAGAGGATTGATCCTGGGAAACAAAGCACGAGCAAACGCGTTTTTAAACCAATGTGCTACTCAGCGGTTGTGGATTTGAATTTAAATTTAGCTTTGTTGATTTTTGAAGATGCTAGCATTTATCCGCTTAATTTTTCTTGTTTGTTCTCTATTATAAATAATATAAGCTTTTTTTTTCTCCAAGTTGTAATAGTTATATAAGATATTATCATGACTGCATTAGTAAAACTGAAAATTATTTTTTCACATGCTCATAAATCAAAATTTTATCTGCTTTGATGTAATTAATATATGTAGTGCATGATATTATATAATACTTACATTTAAATGACATTTGATAAAAAAATATAAATTTCGTTTACAATGCAAGCAAATTTCGAATAGATATAATCTAAGCTTTTAAAAACTGGTACATTTAATTTAAAATTTTACAAAAGAAATAATAATAATAATTTTGGTTTTCATAATTTACGGATTGAATTTTTAAAGTTGCATAGCTAAAATAAAGAAAAAAAAAAGATCTTGATTTAAATCAATGCCTCGTGCTTCTGTTATTTTCTATAAGAAACTACAATAAAAAAAAGTCTTTTTATATATTAACTGCGTGTAGATAACACCAAATCCAAATTTTAAAACAAGACACAAAGCTTTGTAATCGATGACTAAAAACATCGAACTAAGAATCTACCATATATCCATGACTAAAGCCGCTGCCGAATCACACTATTAATAAAGATAATGGTACTTTAAAATTTAAAAATGTTCAATATTTAATTTTAAAGCTTTGTGAAATCTTCAGAAATTGCGTTTTATTTTGCTAATGATTATTATTATTGTAATAAATAGTGATGTTTGTTTTGAAATTAAAATTTGTTCAAAAATGTCAAGTTAAAAAATAAATCCTCATTATTTGTATTTGTAACAATTTATTGCTATTTTTAAAATTTGCTTTTCTACAATACAAAATCTTCAATAATAAAATCTTCATTCTGTTTGTATGAAGTATTATGAAAATGAAATGCAAGTGAAAAGGGATATATACTAGTCAAAATATAATTTGCATAATGTGTTAGTTAAATATGCACAGCAACTTTTGTGAAAATCTCAAAAACATAGAAGAAAAGACGCAAAACTGACTTGGTTATTTTTCCCTGTAATGTATTTCTTTCATCATTATCGTGAAAAGCACGTTGTCAGAATGATTAAAACAATCTTAAGGACAGTAACAGTGCAGATTAAAATCTTTTCCTATTAAAACAAAACTTGGTATATAAAGTACCCTGGGGTAATAACGCCAGGCGGGGTAATAACGCCAAGTGCTTATATTTTGCATAATTATGAAATAATCAGGTAAATGACACCCATGTGCTCTGCGCAGAAGGGTTTTGAGTCATATAAATCGCAAAAAACAGCTTCAAGTTAATTTGTTTCATTTTTAGGTCTTATTGTTTTTTTTTAATTTGCGTTAATTTTAGTTGCTTGTGCAACTAAAATTAACGCTTGATCTAAAATTTGCGAGATAAGGTTTTTGATCTGAAGACTATATTTTTTATCCAGAAATACTTTGTTTATTACATAAATTTGTAGTGTATTTCATGTACTTTCAAATTGTTGTAGAAGATTTTGGATATCTTCTCGAGATAATTTGTAGTTTAGGATTTACTGCGCAATAAGCATCCCGGGGTAATAACGCCAGGGATTGGCGTTATTACCCCGGTTGATTCCCAACAGTAGCCGAACTATATCCGAAGGGGGTTTATATATTAATATGGGACAGCATTATCATCATCGTTGAAATGGTAACATTAAGAGGGGGTGCCCAATACTTAAAAATAATCTCTCTATTTTATTTTTTATTATATTATTATTATTTTTTTACTAATGTAAAAAATAATTTTTAACTTTTGCAAATAAAACTATATCAAAATGTTTTCGAGATTCAAATTCGAACATCTTCAAAATCAGGTTTCTATTAAATTTCCACTCGATTGTTCAATTGAGTTCGAAACTTTAAATGTCAGCTTTCTCAGCGTTCGGTTTTTCAAAACTTTATAAATTTAACCTTTAACTGATGTGACAGAAATTGTAAAGTATGAATGTGATGCGGTTTGTGAGACCACAAAATTGAAAGATGAATAAAAGGCGGGAATAACTCATAGGATTGTGTTTTTGTACTAAACTTTTTATGCAAGAGTATTATACTTAATATTCACCTATTTAGTCTCTGGTGATAGTACTAAAATTCCAAATGAAATCAAATTTCTGTAGTGTTTGCAGTTAAACTAAAAGTTACAAGATAAACTAAAAATATAAAAGAAAAATAGTGGTCTACGAGACCGGTAACATTAGTCAAATGTTAAAACGCGATCCATGATTAAAAATCATTGAATACTGTTCCTGCGCTAAACTTTTTGTACAGAATTTATTCTAATTAAATTTAATCTATTCAAATATTGCTAACAATATTACGAGAACTCCGAAAAAGAATTTCAGTTGTAACAATAGTTAAACTGGAAAATACAAGTTAAACGCTATTTTTTTTTTTTTGGGGGGGGGGGGGGGGAGGTACAGTGTTCAGTCAGATTGCTAACAGCAGTTAAAGGTTAATTTTGTTGCTAATATAGAGATAATGATATATAACCATATGAATTATGTATAAAATTGAATAAGAGATCTCTTTGAGATAATATTTTTTAATCAAAAATTTTATTCAGTTTATTAAAAATTTATTAAAGCATGCTCTTTAAAACGTCGACAATTTAACTGTAGGTTTGGAGAATCCGCATTAGTGTGGAGTTATGGGTTAAAAACTATTTACTAGATTACTATAATAGTATTAACCCTTAACTGCTATGACAAAAATTGTCGCATAACTTACTGTGTAGCCTGGCCTGTCAGACCGGTTAATCTAACGATGAATAAAATGTTAAATTAACTTTTAGAATATTATTTTTGTATTGAACCTTATATACAGGACTATTATAAATAAAATTCAGCTATTCAAAAGTTTCTAGAGATAGTAATAGGACTCCAAATGAAACAAAATGTTCCTGGTATCTATAGTTAAACTAAAAATTGCAAGTTAAACTCTGAAACTTGAAAAACTCAGCGGTATGTGAGACGGTAACAACAGTTAAGGTTTAACAAAAATATTTATTACATATAACTCTAGTTATTATGAAACTTCACATGATTAAAATATTACATTATGAATGGTTAAAACCATGCAATGTTTCTTATAAACATATTTAAGCGGGACTTTTTAAGCAAAGAGAGACACAGGGTGTCTCTCTTTGCCCCCTTCTCTCTTTGCTCTCTCCTCCTCCCCCCGCCACTACCACAGCTTTCTTTTTCTTTCAGAGTCACAAAAAAATGTACATTTTCAATAGCTTAGATTGCAATTTGTCAATTTCTAGAGCTGTAGAGTTGGTATTTTTAGAATTGGGCAATCTACATGCCATTATTCCATCTTATTTTATAGTTTAGTTCGCATGGCGTTATTACCCATATAGGTGGGTATTAACGCCAAATAGCATTGGTCAAGAAAAAACGCCATTACATTTTATGAATACATATCTGTTAAATTATTTTATTTTATATAGATAGTCAATGAGTTGCTGTATCAGATCCTATATTTGTTTGAAAAATACAATCTATAACTAAGCCGTGAAAATTGGTAGAACCTTAACGTGGCGTTATTACCCCAGGGTACCTTACATGAAAAATATATTACAAGTTTAATTTTTTATTTTTATTTTGATCCACACTTTACGATAACTTGACAAATAGGACTCGTCATACAATAAAGGAAAAGCAAAGTAACTGAAATTGAAATTAATAAACTGTCGCAAATGATGTTAAAGCTAGGTGTCCACAATAAAGCACTGTGGAAACATGCAATGGGTATTTGAGATCACTGTTAGATATGATTTTGGCCTTTTAAGCGGCTTCTTTAATTAAAAAAAAATTTGCTAAAAAAATAGTGGAAAGTATAAGTAAGAATAAGAGTGGGCTGGTTGACATACATTTAAAACAAAATTAATTTAACTTTCCAAATAAGAATGATACAGTTGATATTGTGCTTAATATACAGAGTGAATCTAAACTCTTTAGCAAAACTTTAAAAGGTGATAGTACACATCAACACAAACAATATTAAATCGAAAACTAAGGGTCTCAAAATTCTTCCGAAGGAGATAGGTGCTATTAAAGTTTAGGGTCCAAAATTTCAAATGATTATAAAATCGGAAAAATTTGACGATTCGTTTGCGGTTTTCGCTACAACCAGGGCCGTGCTTAGGGGGGGTCGAGCCGGACATTTGCCCAGGGCCGCCAAAATTTGGGGGCCGCAAAAAAATTATATTTTTTACATTTGTTTAGGATTTATACTTTCGTTTATATTACGCCTTGTCATTAGGCATTCATATCTTTCGCAGATAATTTGAGGTAATAAAAGAAAACCAACCGTAACCTGCCGAATTCAGTTCTTATCAACATATGTTACACCTATACATATGAACTAGAGAGAAATACTTTCTACTCTAAAGAACTTGGAATTACCGTATAGAAATCTTTATTGGTGCTCCTGATAGAGAATATTCCGATAATATCATGTTTTATACATAAAAAAAAATTCGACTCAATAACCGTAAAATTTTGCCAACAATTTTGAAAATTTTCTCAGTTTAATTACCAATTTTATGTCTGAATCTTGAATATGGGGTGTGGGAGACCAACGAGACAAGACCAAGTGAGCAATTCAACCTTTCAGACAAAAAGGCCGCAGCCAGAAGGTGAAAGGCTAAATTTGTCCGTAATTTTCCGAAAATTTAAAACAATCGTCAGTTTCAAGTTTGGACTTTGAAAAAATGTATCGCGATTTTCGACAAATGGTTATCGAAAAATATCAAATTCGTCAATCTTTCGCAGAAAAAAAAATCTGATTTGGTTAAAAGGAATATGCAAGTAGTCGGATTTTGTTAAAAGACCGCAGATAAAATCAGAATTTTGTCAAAGGGCCGTAAAAAAACAAGAATCTCGTCAAAGGATCGCGGGAAAAAGTCAAATTTCGTCAATTAGAGAAAAAGCACATTTCTTTAAATGAACACGATTTTCTTCTAATGACTGCTGAAAAACGCGAAATTTCATAAACGATCGTGACAGAAAAGATAATTTTATGAAAAAGTCGAGGGGAAAATCCTAATTTCGACAAAAGATCGTGGGAAAACACAAATTTCGTCAAAGGGTCTCAAAAAGCCGCGAATTTCCTCAAATGGCTGCGGAAAATTTGCAAATTTCTACAAAAGACCACCCCCCCCCCCCAAAAAAAAAAAACGCGAATTTCAACAAAAAATCACAAAAAAACCCGCGTTCCGTCAAAGGGCCAAGAAAAAAACTAATTTCGTTGAAGAATTATAAAAAATACGAATTTCGTCGATGAACCACTGGAAAAAAGCTAATTTCGTAAAGGGTTGCGAAAAAAATCGCGCATTTTGCCAAAGGATTGCGGAGAAAATGTCAAATTTCGACACCTAATAGCGAAGAAAATTCAAATTTCGTCTAATGACGGCTGAAAAACACGAATTTCGAGAAAGGGTCGCGAAAAAAAAACGCAAATTTTGTTAAAAGGTTGCGAAAAAAAAACGCAAATTTCGTCAATAAGCCGAGGATAAAATTCCAAATTTCGACAAAGTATCATGAAAAGAATCGCGAATTTCGTTTTTTAAACAATTTAAGCATTTTTAAAAAATGCGAATTCGTCAAAGGGCCGCAGACAAAAGCTAATTTCATCAAAGTGCTGCGGAAAAATCGTGAAATTCGACAAAGGATTGCGAAAAGGGCCCGGAAAAGACAAGTTTCGTATAAATACTACGGAAAAAAGCAAACATTTTCATAAAGCCGCGGGTCCAAAAATGCTAATTTCGGCAAAATATCTCTAAAAAATACAGGTATTCCCCCAGAGTTCCACAGAAAAAATAATTTCAAAAAAGAATTTTAAAAAAAAGGTGAATTTCATGAAAAAGCTGCCGAAAAAAGGCGAATTTCGACAAAATATCGCGAAAAAACACATATTCCGTCAAAAAAATTCCTGAGCTGTAAGCCCATTAATCCCTTTCATTTCTTTGGGTAGAATGTAGTGTCATTGAGCTTTAACATGGAACTAAAGAGAAAAGAGCGGCTAGTCTTTTGAGCGGTAGAGGATAATATTTGAATATAGATTCGGTTTTGAAATAGACTATCGTATTTGATAATCGGTTTTGAATATAGATTTGCTTAAAAAAAAAAAAGACTTTTGTGGTATTGGATTGTAATCCCAACAACCCCTTTCATTTCTTTCAGTATAATGTGGTGTCATTGAGCACTAATATGGTACTAAAGATAAGGGACGGCTCGAGGTCTGCACGGGCCGGAATTTCCAGGCCCGGGACCGGCCTGTTGTAAAATTCAACAGTAAAATTACAATTTCTACAATTTCTAAAAAAACTCAGATTTTTATCATATATTTAAGATTTCTTTAAAGAATACTGCATACATATCTATGATGATGCATTGATGGAATGATTTTACAGTATATTTTACAGGAAATACACTTTAACAACGTTAATGATTACTTAGATTCTTAAGCTTTCAACATTCGAATAAAGATTCATTAAAAATTTAATATGGCTTAGAATAAAAGAAGAAAAAATAACGCTAAAAACATCGTTACTTTTGAAGCTGTTTAATAAAAGAAGATTTATAAAAATATTTTTATATCATTTTATTAAAGATTTCAAATCCAAATTCATTCTTAAATTCAAAGAAGCTCCTTTCTGATACATTTCTAAATTAATTTTTTTTCTCAGAAACGCATAAGATTAACAGGTATCTTTAGTCAGAAACTATATAATCGAATGGCGTTATCCATTATTTGATACAAGCAATTTAAGAATACTGCAAGCAAATTAAATATTGCCATAATTAGCGTTTTGAATAGAATTTCCGGAAGCGTTAGCATGGGAAGGGAGAAAAGTCTGCAATCATTTGAGAAGCTATTATATCTCAACAAAGTTATACAAGTATTTTATTTATTAAAAATAAAAAAAAGTTTTTCGATTCCAAATCCCTTTAATAGTTAGGCTTAACACTTTTATACTTTTACAATTTAAAATTAATCAGAAAATGTGTCAAACTTTCGCATTATTGAGAAATTAATGTAAAAACCATCCAGAAGTATATATCCAAAGATTAAGCTAACATAAATTCTTTATCGCTATTAATAATTTTACAAATCATGTTTTCTCCGGCCAGTCTAAATGTAGAAAAATAATGTACACTTGATCTCGACCCGGCATGAGTCAGCTAAAAAAATATTAAAACGGGTTATGCACAATGTAACTCTCTGATGCCGATCTCTACACTGTACATTTTTATATTGATGCTGTCAAACTAGTATGGCTCATAACGCACATTTATACTTATTCTCGTTAAAACCATTTTCGTTGAAAATAGCTCATATTTTATCGTCTCTGCTTAAAACTTCAAAACGGGCCGGCAGCATATTTCAGATGTGTATATTGCTGGGACGATTACTGTTTCTAAACCAATAGGAGACCGTCATTATCACGGTCAAGTACACGCCCACACAGTTTGATTGACAGGAACTCGTGGACAATTGATCGTGTGTGTTTATTATTTATTTGTACTCGGATTGTTTGAATTTGTACTCGGTAATTAAAAATTAAAGGTACGAAAGAATTTTTTTTTTTTCAAAATAACTGAATTTTATTTACTTCAATTAGAAATTATACTTCCTCTGATCCTGAAATAAATAAATAAATAAATAAATAAAAATTAAAGTAAGAATTTTGCTTATACGGATATTTTCGCAGAATACTTTTTTTCCCATTTGTTTAATATATATATAAATCATTTTGGAACGATATTTAGAATATTAAAAGGGTTTGAAATATTTTTTTTAAATGTCTTATTTATTAATAAAAGACAGCCTCCAATAATTTAAAAAAAAAAAAATCACCAACGGACTCTCGGCCCGCGATGGACTCGAACCCATATCCTCCGGTTTCAAGCTCGACGCTCTAACCATTCAGCCAGTCAGCTCACTTTCATCCGCAACAGATTATCGTTATAATTAGCACCGTCAATTGTCCACGAGTTCCTGTCAATCAAACTGTGTGGGCGTGTACTTGACCGTGATAATGACGCTCTCCTATTGGTTTAGAAACAGTAATCGTCCCAGCAATATGCACATCTGAAATATGCGGGCCGGCAGGCCCGAAAACTATCGGCACGGCCTGTTTAAGTTGTTTGTCGGCCCGGCCGGATCCGTTGAAAAACTATTCGACATCTGCCCACTCGTTATAAAATTCGAAAGGATTCCGCCGGGCCGGGTACGGGCCAACCCCGGCCCGTGCAGACCTCTAGGTACGGCTAATCCGTTGAATGATATGGGGAAAAAAATAGAAATTTGTCTCAAACAAAAGAAAAAAAATCTGCACAAATTTTAATTTTATTATCGACTATTTCAAGGTAAAGGGGCTCTAATTTCATCACCCTCCTTCCCATCTTTAGGTATGCTGTATGTCAATGTGGACTAATATGGGGTTAACGGGAATGGCTATTTCGCTGAAAAACAGAAGAAAAAAATGTCGATCTTAGATTTATCTAAAAAAGTAAGGAATTTTTTTTCATTTAATTTTCAAAAAGAGAAAGGCTGTAATCCCATCAAACCTTCCTTTCTCTTTATTCATGGCAATGTGATTAATAAGAATGTAAGTCTAAAATGAGATTAATAAGAATGGCTAATCCACTGTATGTTTTGTAAAAATTACAAATTTTTCTCAAAAAGAAAGAAAAAAAATCAGCACTTTTTTCATATAACTTTCGAAAATTTCGGGCTGTGCTTTAGCCCTATCACCTCCTCCCCCAAAACATCCTTGGGTACACCCATGGAAGTAAGGATGATACAAATACGTAGAAATTCCCTCGTATAAAAGTACTCGCGCCACTGCCGATTAGATATTATAGAGACTCTAAAAACAAGCTAATTTGCTCTGTTTTAAAACCGAGTATTATTTAAGAAAGATCGAATTATCTCGACCAGTGACCAGGCCGCCAAAATATATTTCGTCCAGGGCCGCCAAAGTCCTAAGCACGGCCCTGGCTACAACTATTCTTTATGTCAGTATTTTGTTGAAAATAAATTTTAATGATAAATGTCAAAAAATGCCGATAGAGGGCGCTTTAGACTTTGGAGTAATGAGTAACTACATTTACCGTTATTTTTTGCATCTCATTAAATGTTTTCAAAACTCAGACTTAAACTTAATGTTTAAGCTCAAATTCTGAATCGTTGAGAGTGGTTAAGTAGCGCAAACCGAACTGTGTTCAGGGATTGAAATTTTAAACACCCCTTCCACCTCCTGAACACAGTTCAGTTATCCCCGATCTTGGTGTCGTAGACCAGTCAGAAACTACTAACCCCTATACGTAAAATAAACGAGAGAGGGGTGGCAAAATTAAATAAAAAAATTTAGTCATAATAGATATGAGCAATTTCTATTAACAAAATAAAAAGAAACGATTTGATGTGCGCACGTAGGATTGATATCAATATGAATGATATCAATATTGGCCATAAGGGGGATCCCCCCGTGAGGGTCTTTCTAAGGGAAACTAACCCGTGTTTACGCAAGGAAATCCAAGGTTCGAAGAAAACCGCGGAAAACTCCGAACGATTAAGCCAACGGATGCGACTGTATTCGAACCCAGTACCCCCCGTCTACCAGCTTCGAGAGCAGAACCACTCGACCATTGGTGGGACGTACGTACAAGATGATCTTGCGAAATTACAAAAACTGCTCGAAAGAGAGCCCACCAGCAACAATGCAGATCTCACAAGGGGACCACCAAACATGGTGCTCACAGATTTTGATGAATTCAAAGTATATTGTAGGGATCATACCATTAATTATTTGTCTGAAAGGGTTCTTTCAAATGGGCCTTGGTTTTTGAGAAATTGGGGGTCAAAGTTCAGCGTATATTTTAAGTACTTATTAGTAAAGCTGGCTGTCAACAGCTTCGTGGCTCCGCGGTAAAGCACGAGGTTCCAGACCCGGAGGTGGCGGGTTCAGCTCCAAGTTGGAGCTTTTTTTTTTTTCTTCTTCTTTATATGTTTCGTATATGTTAAATTTTTTAAACAGAATTGGAAATTCTACAGCTTTCAACTTATTAATATTTTCTTATGGGGATAGTTTACTTTTTTCATTTTTTTTCTTATTTAAAAAAAATATGGTACAAATGATAAACTAATTACACTTCAAAATTCATGAAATAAATAAAAATAAATAAAAAATGCATATATAATTAAAATTTTCAAAAGTATAAAAATTTTGAATGTTTTAAAATCCCTTCTACTTTAAATATTAATAATTTTGCTCAATTACAGTTATATATATATTGCTAAGTAAAAAAAAAAAAAAAAAAAAAAATCATACATTTGTAAATTCATTAAATTCACATTCTTCATTCAATATCCGTTCATCTGCCTCAATAAATTGTCGATTATCTCATATTTCTAATATTGAAGTATGAAATTCTTCAGCTATAGCAATAGAAGAAAAGGAAATATCATCCGGTTGGGAATTTGTAAGCAGATTATCATTTCGTAACAACATCTCGCAATATTTAAATGCATTCGTAATTTCGCCTTTTTGTTCCTTTTCCAAACGAAAGTTTTCTGTACTAGTGCTGCTTCATTCTATTACAGTATTTTTAGCATTCGATACAAATCTACCAATTGCATACTCAATTTTCATACCATAATTTCAGCTATACATATACATACCAATATTTCAAATATTTTATTTGTCTGCAAAAGAAACAAAACGACAACAGCAAAAACAATTTCTATTTTTGCTTGATTTTACCGAGAAAATAAAAGCAGACGAATAAAATAAATATATATCATTTTATGTATCGTAAATTCTAATTTCATTAGCAGACGACTTTCCAATCTAGTTGATTTTTTTATTAAACGTTAGAGATAAATGTATTTAAAGATCAGTAAAAATTTGGATAATATTTTAGCACTACTGCCTTAATATTTTATTACACTTTCGAAGGTATGCATTATTTGAATTAACTAATCCTATAAATGTTTGAGAAATTGCACCTATAATTTATAGAAAAAAAGGATAAATTTTCATTTAAAATATTCCACAAAAAAGCGATAGAAAAAAGAAAAATTATTATTTCTGAATTGTGCTTAGAAAAGAAATTACACAATAATTAATAAAACAAGTTGGAAATTGCACGTGAACGTAGCAAATGAGGTGCGTTCGTACGATAACGAAGTTTTAAAAATATTCAGATCTTGCTGATAGAGTAGAGCGTACTCCGGATACAGTACAGTAGTCGAAATCTTTACGTTTCTGTAAATATACAGGACGTAATTTTTATTACACCTCAGCAACGTATATCTTGTTCATAAAATGTGAAATAGTTGAATATAATTAAAACACGTACCAAACCATGTTTCCCCGTATAGCATTATATAGTGGAATACTTTTGTGTGGCCCTGTAATTTAATAATAAAAATTCTTTGCGTCACAGATTGTACAGAATGCATATTTTAGTATATATTTCATAGATTCATGCCAATTCTATTATTTTTGAATGAGTGTAACATCATTAAAATGCATTTGAAACTTTTTCCCCATTGACCGTAATGTAACGGAATCCTTTTGATTGTCCCTGTAATTGATCTGTCCATCCGATTTTCATAAAATTTGAAATGACTCGACTAAATTACGCAATAATTATATGTTTTAAATTTCAAACGATTAAAATGCATTTAAAACTTTTTTCCCTATTGACCGTAATGTAACGGAATACTTTTGAATGTCCCTGTAATTGATCTGTCCATCCGATTTTCATAAAATTTGAAATGACTCGACAAAATTATGTTATAATTATGTATTTTAAATTTCAAGCGATTCGGTTGGGTAGTTTTTGCGTTGTTATATGCGGACAGACGGACAGACAGACAGACGGACAGACAGACGGACAGACAGACGGACTGACCGACAACTATAGGTGCTACGTATTTACATAATTACGAATGCACCTAAAAAGGTTAAAGACATAAATTCGTTATGCAGTTTTGTCAACAAAAATATTAGTTTAAAAATTGCAGATAAAAAGAAATTTTCATGAAATACATTCGAAAATATAAATTTACTTTATCAAGAAAATATCAAAAAGTTCAAAGCTGTAGAATTCCCAATTGTGCTTAAAATATGTAGCATGTAAAAAATATATAAAGAAAGAAAAAAAAAAGCGCCAACTTGTTTTTTTTTTTTTTTTTTTTTTTTTTAACTTAGCAATATATATAAATGTAATTGAGCAAAATTATTAATATTTAAAGTAGAAGGGATTTTAAAACATTCAAAATATTTATACTTTTGAAAATTTTAATTATATATGCATTTTTTATTAATTTTTAATTATTTCATGAATTTTGAAGTGTAATTAGTTTATCATTTGAACCATATTTTTTAAATAAGAAAAAAAAATGAAAAAAGTAAACTATCCCCATAAGAAAATATTAATAAGTTGAAAGCTGTAGAATTTCCAATTCTGCTTAAAAAATTTAACATATACGAAACATATAAAGAAGAAGAAAAAAATTAAAAGCTCCAACTTGGAGTTTAACCCGCTACCTCCGGGACTGGAATCTCGTGCTTTACTGCGGAGCCACGAAGCTGTTTACAGTCAGCTTTACTAATAAGTACTTAAAATATACGCTGAACTTTGACACCCAATTTCTCAAAAACCAAGGCCCATTTGAAAGAATCCTTTCAGCCGAATAATTAATGGTATGACCCCTACAATATACTTTGAATTCATCAAAATCTGTGAGCACCATGTTTGGTGGTCCCCTTGTCAGACAACCGGCGGATTGAGTTGCTAACATTAGCGAATACCCCGGACATCTTTCGGATGATCTGCTATACGACTGCATGTGGTACATATTTCTGTACTACAAATTGCCGGCCAATCGGATGAAACGGACCGTTACTACGTAATGGTCAACTGTAAATTATTTCTTGTTATTTTGCATAGAGTTGCAAAAAGTCGGTTTATTTCCGGGTTTATTTCCAATAGACCAGGTTTATTCCCAGGTTTATTCCCAAAAAACCGAATTATTCCAAAAAATCCCGGGTTTTTTCCAGGTTTATTCCTAAAAACCCGGTTTATTACCGGGTTTAAACCGGGTTTTTTCTAACCTTTGCAACGCTAATTTTGCACGAAGAAATTGCTCATGTCTGTTATGAATATATTTTTTTTTGTCTTTCCTTTCGTTAATTTTAAGTGTAGGGGGTAGTAGTGGCCGACATTAAGGTAGGCGGTAATAGTCTCCGACACCAAGATCAGGAATAACTGAGCTGTGTTCAGTTCGGGGGGGGGGGGGGGGGGAGTTCACATTTCAACTCCTGAACAAAGTTCAGTTTGCGCTGCTTGACCACGCCCAACGATTCAGATTTTGAGATTAAAATTTAAGGTTAAGGGTATGATTTTGAAAGCGTTTTGTAAGGTACAAAAATGAATGGTAAAAAAATAGTTGTTCGTTACCACAAAGTCTAAAGCACCCTATATTGGAATTTTTTTACTTTATCTTTTAAATTTATTTTCAAGAAAATACTGACATAAAGAATAGTTTTAGCCAAAACCGCAAACGAATCGACCAATTTTTCAGTTTGTTATAATCATTTGAAATTTTGGACCCTAAAATTTAATGGCGCCTATCTCCTTCGGACAACCTTTGGGACCCTTAGTTTCCTATTTAATATTGTTTGTCTTGATGTGTACTATCACCCCTTAAAGATTTTGCCCAAGAGTTTAGATTCACCCTGTATATTTATTAGTTTATAGGTTGAAAACATCACTTCGGATACAGTTTTACAATTTGTGAAAACAAAAATTAAAACAATATAATAATCATTTATTGCTTTTATTATGTTTTTAAGGTTTAACAAACATACTTTATGTTAATGCAATAACAGTAATGAAAACACGATATTATTTAGATTTTAATGCATTTAATGAGGGAAAAATGACAAATACTAGGATTGAATTTTTAAATAGTATTTTTTATATTTCTCCTCCTTTCCTCTCTAAAAAAAGATATCCCTCCAAAGTACAACAGGTTTAAATTTATTCAATACTGATATTACAAATATATATTTTTTAGCTACTGTAAGCAAAAAGAAAAAAAAAATATATTTTCTTGTTTATCTTCAAGTTATAAATATCAACATTTTCAGATTTGAATTTTTTTAAATACTAACACAGTGGTTCTTCAATTGCTTGCTCAACAACGTGAAACTTTCTGATACATTTTTAAACATAAAGGCACAAAATCGGAGGGTGTGACTACTAAAGCGATTTGGAATCGAAATGAGTTTTCCTTTTTTGATAAATAAATTATTTATCTGGTTATAAGCAATTTTATTTATTTGATAACCAGTTATTTTCCTTTCTCACGGTTTTGTGCCTGAAATTCGGTTTAAAACGCCTATTTTGACATTTTCTGAAAGCTCCTTTGCGTTTACTAAAAAACTGAAAACTTCTTTCGATTGCATAACTTCTGAATCTCAGCGCCTGTGAATTTGATGTGTTTCTGATCAAAAATGAATTAAGAAATGTATTTCAGAACAACCTTAAGAAAGTTGCTGAGTTTAAGTACTTTATTATAGAGGGGAAAATCACTTTTTTGTTTAAATATTTATTCCTTGAAGTAAAAAATCTCTCAAATCAGCATCAGGGAGTTCTAGAAATCGACTCTTTGATTGCAAATGTTTCAGCTAATAAAATATTTCCATTATGTTAACAGAATACTTCAATAAATAAATATGTCTTTCCATACTAAGACACGTTCTGAATTCTTTCTTCAAAAGAGCAAAAGAGAAAACATGAATCGTCGTAAAAATTACCGACGTACCAGCAGTCCCGTAGGTTGAAAAACCAATGCCATACACAAATACACTCGTACAAAAGCAGTGATCTCCAAAGAACTTTTGTCAATTAGGAACTACATGCAGTCATTTACGTACAACGGTGCAGTTTTTTTTTTTCACCTCCCTTCCCCTTCACAAAGCAGTAATGGCGGATACTCACGTAAACTTGGCAATATTTTCATATCTTTTGAAGAGGCATCATTATTGAAGCGAAAACAAAAGGGCAAGTTGAAGCCAAAAAAAATTCCGCTGCGATATCTCTCGTGGGACACAAGAGTCAGTAATTAAAACAAAATGCGATACAGGGCTAATAAATTTCCGTAATTAGCGTAGAATATGGAAAAACAATATTATCTATTGTTGTCGCTAGGGGAGTTGCAACTTCTGTTTTTGTGAGGCTTATTAATATGGACGTACTTGACTGTAATTACCGACACCTGTTTATATTAATGCGGGATAATTATTATTTCATTGGAAATCTATTAATACTACTTTTGTTTGAGTGAGAGACGTAATAAAATAACTAAACAATTCCATGTTGATTCTAGAGTTTTTAAAGTGACAATTAAAAACGTCCAATGGGATTAAAAATATTTTTTTTATAAATTATTATTTGCGAGGTATGGGCATTTATGGATATAGATATTTTTGAAGCAATTTCAATTTAAAGAAAACTAACTTCCGAGTTAACATGATTACCGTTGCTAAACTAAAACCATCTAATTTAACGCTCTAAGAAAAACATGTAGAATGTAAATTTTGTGTAAGCTATGTAAATCTTCATAGCCTCCTTTTCTTATGAGAGTTTTAATTTTGTTTATGCCTTTCACGATTAAAATTTATCTTAGCTCTTTATTAATACAATCTACTTATTCAAAATTTTAAATTCAAAGCGAATTATTTTAACTGCGTTCAGTCTGGTTTATTTTTTACAGTGCTTTATTTAGAATTTTCAATATTAGTATTTAATATTATTCGAATTTGTTTACAGATATTGATATTTCTTTCCTTTTTAAAGGCACATAGAACATAAAATTTCTAAAATTTTTCAGTTTTTTGAGATTATCTGCCTAAAAAATAGAATTAAAAGATTATTGGTGCTGAATGATTAAGGATCTAAAAGATTATGGTCATGAAAGTTATTAAAATAATATATTTTATGCACTGTGAGTGTGTGTGTATATGTATATATATATATATATACAGTCTGTTACAAAATTATAAGACCACAACATATTTTGCTATTTAGGTAATTAAAGAAATATTTCAATCAAATTGAAGAATACCCTGTGTTAGTACTTTAAGTTTTTAGTTAAATGCAGCAACTTAAACAAATGAAATTAATTCGGAAAAAAATAAAACATCAATATAACAAAAAAGTGTCAAAAAGTACTGTTAAAAAATTATAGGACCACCTGTGGAAAAGGCAGTTTTCTGAAATTTTTAGTAAGATATTCTCTATCATTTCTCTGAATAACTTCAAGCACACGATTTCAGAAAGAGTTAATTAATTTTTGCACGAACTATTAGGGAATATTGTCCCATTTCTCCGAAATGGTTATTTCTAATTCATATGTTGAATGATATTGTTTGTTATTTTGATATACCTGGCAAGACAAATAACCCTACATGTTCTATATTGGGTTTAGGTCAGGGCTTCATATTGGCCAAGGTAAAACATCAATCTTTTCCCTTTTAAGCCACTCTTTTGTTGATTTCGATGAATGACTGGGGGCATTATCTTGTTGAAACTTAAATTTTGCACCTCCTAAAAGTGGTCCGAAGGGTATCAGACTTTGAAACAGCATCCGTTGGTAACAGTCTGAGTTCATTTTCCCTTCAACTTTCGGGTGATCGCATTTTCTTGCATAGGAAAATGCGCCCAACACCATGACGGAACCACCCCCCATCTGCCTACTGAAGAACTCGCGACATTTTTGCCTTAAATCATGCCAGTAGTAATTATTGCCGTCGGACCATCAAGATTGAATTTTTTTTTTTTTTCGTCTGAAAACAATATATTTCTTTCTGCAGAGTTCCTGGACATGACATTATTTGCCCACTTCTGACCAGTTTGTGACTTTTTAGTAGTAGTTGTTTACTGTTTAATTTGCAACAAATAACATCAAAATTAGATTTCAAACTGCACCACAGGTTTGTATGTGATACTTTTTTAGTTATCAGTTATACTATTTTACGAGTTGACTGATATTTTTTCATTGACAGTTTGACAATTCTCCTATTATCACAATCTAAAAACTTCCTTTTAGAACAGATCGTTTATGAGCTCCATACAATTATTTTTTATTTAAAACATTATGAATTGTAGATTTAGAACGATTAAAAATCTTACTTATTTCACCTTCAGACTTTCCCTTTCCTTTGTAAAATCACACTCTTCTCACTTCGATTTCAGACAGCTCACTCAGCCGATGCATTTTACAAATAAATTCAAATAATCAAATACAATTTAGATTTTACAAAGTGTTTAGGTGACAGTTAAACTCTGAGTTCAGAAGAAAATCGTCTGATTTATTCATGATATGAGCGTGGTCTTATATATATGAAATAGCACATTTGTGTAAAATCGTTTGGCATGAAACAAAAAATTATTCAAACTTTTCTTCCATGTGATAAATAAACATTCTAGAAGTATTTCTTTTCATACAACTACTTTTAAATTCAAATTAATATTTTCTTTGTTGAAAAAAGGTAAAATTCTGAGTGATCTTATAATTTTATAACAGACTATATATATATATATATATATATATATTTGCTTATAACCTCGTTATGTATATGTTTCTAAAATCATATTTTAGGTAAACCGTTGAAACTTAGCAATGTTAAGTAATTGTGATGTTCTTTAAAAATATAGATCTGTAAAAAAAAAAAAAAAAAAAAAAAAAAAAAAAATTAAAGAAAAATATGTTTTTGACATTTCTACGATTTTCAAAGTTTTTTAGTAAAATAATTTTTATCTTATTACTGCTAGGCCAAAATCAAAATTGCTTACTATTATCAGGGTTCGCACAGTTCTACCACTAAAATTTAAGAATATTTTCAAAGTATTTCATTGCAGAAAAATATCGCGAAATCTGTGAAAGAAGCTGGAGATTACGAATGTTGTGGTTTAAAAATTAAATGTAATTTTTCTTATTTTTAATAGTGGTGCCAGAGTCCTTGGAAATTCCAAGGAGTGTGCGAACCTTGTATTAGTCTCAAAATATGTATAATGATGCCACAACAAATTTTAAGATGATATATTTAACTGTTTTTTAGACAAGTGTATCGAATAGACATATTGTTCAAAACATTTCAATATGTTTAAAAGTTGATTAGATCTTCAAAACTATTTTATGTATGAAATTCCTTTCTTTTGATTTACATATAGGTTATAATGTGTATATTTACCGAAAAAAAATCTCTATCGTTATTTAAAATAAATTATGTTACATTTTTCGCAAAAACTGTTTCATTTTGCTTGTCGAGATATTCAATGTGTACTAAAACGTTCTTATAATGAAAAGTTTAGGATTTATTACATTTCTTTTTATTTTATTTTTTATTCAGGAAAACATTTTGTTCTCTTTAAATCTACAGTTCTCTGACATTACAAAATCGGTATAAATGACCACTGTAAAAGCTCACGGTTATATCAATGAAAATATTTCTTATTAATTTCAGTAAAAAATGTATTCCAAATATGAGTATCCTTTAAAAAAATACTATATTTAAGTAATGATTATATTACGTTATCACCTTAATTTATGAATCATTTCACATGTACACAGGAAGAGAAAAAATGGACCAGGAGTAAAGGGAGAGAAAAAATTAAACTTTCTTAAAGTTTCCTTTTAATACAGTGTTACAAAGTTTTTATATTGCTATAACGAAACCAATTAACCATTAGAAAATGCTTTTTGAAATCTGCTTGCACAAAATTTCTGCTGTGTCTTCTCTTTTAACCAGTCACATAAATTTTGCAAAATAAGATATTTTAAGAACAAAATTGAAAATAAATCTAAAAATAAAATAAATAAAACACAGGACAATAATTTATAAAATACTATTTTAATAAATATCGGGTGGGCAAAAAGTCCATAGAGAATTTAAAAATTCATCACAGCAAGAAAAATAATCGAAATAAAAAACTGTAAGCCGGGTTAGCTTCGAAAGGACATAGGATTTTTTTTAAGGTAGAAAAAAGAAAAGCAAAAAAGTCAACAGTTGACGATGGGGTTGCAAAGTCAAAGTAAAGATATGCAAATAACAAAAAGAATATCTGCAAATCGTTTTTTACAGCACTATGTGCAAGATGGAGCGTTTATGGAAGACCGTTTTATGTAAGATGGTCACATTTCTTCTCCGATCAAGGAATTCCTGCAATACAGGCTTTCGGCGAAAACAAAATCATTAACAGGAATTGCAGGTTCCCATGGACTCCTCGGTCTTCATATTTTACACTGGCATACTTCTGTTTTTTGGGACAAGCACCGATCCGGTCCATCCAACATGCCGCACCTGAAGAATGCAATCCACAGAGAGGTGTCATGTACCTCTAGACTCTGCACTCTGCCATTATTGCATTTGTGATTCACTTGCTATGTTTTATCCTCTATGATGTTGATCTTATGGAGCACATAGAACTGTAATAAATGATGTGCAGACATATTTTTTTATTTGCGCCGTTTGTCTTTCACTCGGGTACGTCAGCACCACGTATTGACTGATTTTTAAGTAATTATTTTTCTTATCTAAAAAAAAATCCTGTGACCTATATAGATGCAAACCGTGTTTTATTGCGGTTATTTTTCCGATTTTTATAAAATTTTTAAATTTGTACAGACTTTTTGCCCAACCGCTATGTTAACATATCCAAAAGTAAAAAAAAAACTTAAGATTACGCACATACACACACAAAGTAGACTGTCAAGCGTATAACAAATTTTAATATACTGAAACGTGCTTCTTTATGAATGTAGCGGAAAATTAAATAATTTTCTATCATAAATTTGAAAGGAATAATTTAACTTTTTCACTTGTTACATGCAGCATAAAAAACCTTAACAACAAAATCACAAAAGCGAAAAGCAAAGTAACTGAAAAAAGAAAAAGAAAAGAAAGAAAGAAAAAGAAAAGGAAAGAAAAAAATGAAATTATCAGCAGTTTCAAAAAAAAAATTGCTTTTTAAAAATAAAGATCAAAATATTTTGGTTAGCTCTGATAAATTAGTTCCTTTTAATAAGCAACATTTTACGCTACACAGACACATATCATAGAGTATAACATACATTAACATCACTGGTGATAAAGAGCCAATGTAGTGGAAAATCATTTGCAATTTATCAAACTTTCGCGAAAGAACTTTTCCTTCTTCAGTGATTACTTTGAGTATGCATGTCTTGAATTTATGTAAATAAAAAAAATAATATTTACTCATTTGAAATAAGTATAATTGATTGCGAATTGTTTCTTTAATATATTAATGAACTTCTGAAATAGAAATAAATAATGAATTTTTTCCTGAAAATAAGATTTTTTTAACTAAAAAATTTAGTTAAAAAATCATGTTTATTTATTTATTAAAATTTGTATCGAAAATTTTTACTTTGATTTTTTTTTCATGTATTGACAAACAACTGTTCTCTCAAAATTGTTTTCGGCATTTTTATAAATCATGCATGTATAAATGCTACATGCTTTTATATGAGGGCATTATTTAATTGAGTTAGAGGTAGATAAATTGAAAATAGTAATGTAGAAAATTTTATGTAGTAATTGTATTTAAATCTATAGTTCGAATTATTTTCTTTTAATTCTTATAGAAACCATAGAAACGTACAGCAATACAAGCCTGCTTAATTCACTGCTAAGTAAAGGTATACAAGAATATTAGTGCTACCATTCGCAGTCCGAATGGTGTGTAGTAACAAGGAGAGATATTTTTGAGGATTTAACCTTTTTCAATAATGTTGATAATTTTCGGCTGATCTTTTGATTAACAAAGATTTTAATATACAAATATATTTAACAAATGCGGGTAGCATAAATTATAATGTACTACGTGTAAATAAATCAACAAATAATTTAATGATTTTTTAATTTATGCTGAAGCATAATTAATATAAATCAGTTTGTACATATAGATGGTAGAGTTCCGAAATGTTAAACTTATTTCGATTCATATTGAATTTCTTCCTTTTGAAAATTCTGCACACGTTTATGTGTTGTATCGAATGTTTCCGGGATTTTCCTCTTTAAAATTTGTCCCAATCCTAAATGTATCCCACTTCATCCATTGTAGCCAAATGTAGGCACTGCTTAATACTATAAAGTATAATCTGTATGTCTTTTTATCCACAGACCTTAATTTTTAATTTATTTTAAACACGTATGCAGTATTCACAGGAAAAGTATCTGAAACAAGTAACAAAATAAAACTTGTTACAAATATTTTTGGACATTACGCATAAAGTACAAAACAGTCATCAATAGAACGACCACAAGAGCAATGAATGTATTTGATCCAAGTCAAGTGAACAGATTTTGTACAATAAATTTTATTTAATAAATAAAATTAATTAAATATCACTAAAAAAAATCGAAAAATGAATAAAATCAAATTTATTGTTAAAATATATTTGTTTGTCCAGTGTCATTTGTTAGCTGCATAATTTTTAAAAGGGGGGGGAGATTCGACGTCACTGGGATATTAGAAAATAACTTAAACACAATTCTTTTATGAGGAATTTCATCATAGTTAATAAATCATATTTTAAAGACCTACAACAATAATAATAATAATAATCTAGAAATTACCGAGACAATCAAAAGTATATTGGAGACATTTCAATTGAACTGAAATTCAATTTTCAATTCAATTTAAAAAATAAAATTTTCAATACATATTATTGGAGATATTTCAAAATGCTAACCAAGATATAAAATCGCACGAAAATGGCTCTAAGCAGTAGAAGCCATGCATTTTTTTTTTTTTTTTTTTTACTTTTTTTTAATCCTTTCAATTTAAAAATATCTAAAGTTAATAAGTCATAAAATTCTTTATGTTTGTATTGTTCATGTTTTAGAAGCACGAGGAATGTTTTTACTATACTGCAGAATAAAGTATTAGTTTTTAGGTTTCATATATTTATCTATGTGATTTCTCAAACATTTTATGTTCTTTTATGAATGACAGAAAATAAAATTTTAAATGCAAAAATAAACGGTCAAGTGCGTGTATTACTCGTGCTCAGAGGGTTTTGCGCAATAAATATAAAAATTATTAACGATATTATATTATTAAAAGAAATATTTGCTTAAAAAATAATAAGACTTTATAGTAAACTACACAAAGTAAGTTGGGTATAGAATAGATTCCAACTTCTCTTAATTATTCCGGAGGCAAACAAGTTTAAAACCGGAAACTGATTATATAAAAATGTGCCCTCTTTCAGCATGGTACTTCCTAGATTTTATTTTTATTAAATAAAAACTTTTATTTTTATTAAGATTAGACTTTACTTTTATTAAATAAAAATTTTTTTATTAAATAAAATTTCCGGTTAAAAACACGTTTGTCTACGATCAGACTCCGGAATAATTAAGAGATGTTTGTCATCTATGGATTTAGCTGTATGTACTAGAAAAGTAAGAATGTCTACATAATAAAATTTCAAAGTGATATGAAATCTAAATAATATCAGATATTGCTATTCTGTGTAACTCTATTTTAAATCTTATGTTAATTTGCTTTCTGTTTATTTATTTACTTTTTTACGAATTTAACTTGATATTGAGAGTAAAAATAGTGCATATTTAAACTTCATTTCGCATTTCATAAAACTAAATTAACGTAGAAATAATCATTTTATTTTACATTGTATCTAAAATAAAACCCTTTTTTAAAGTTTAAACCCGACATTGTTCTAAGCGTGCTTCGAAATTATGTCGCAAATTTGGAACACTGACATGGTCCGTACCACGTTTTTCCAGATACGTTTCAACTCTATAAAAGTCGGAAATTTTAGACAAATTTTATTAAAAATATTTCACACCAGAATTTTGAGTAAAAATAATTTAAATTTTTTATTTAACATTTTACTTCTTTGTATCTTTTATACTTTTTTATCATAAAATTTCTGGTTTGAACTGAAATTTATTCATATGGTAGCAGTCAAAATTACCGTTCATGGCTATTCTACTCTTATAAACCCTTGGGGATGAGCGACCCTTAGCATGCAGTGCTAAGAATCCTTGATTATTATAATTAGTAAATATTTATTGCAATTTTTGCCTTAATTAATAATGAGCATTTTTTCGATTCTATTTGCCAAAAATTTTTTGTTTGAAAAACCGGTGATAAAAGATTAAAAAGTCTATAAAACGCACGTCTCGAAGGGGTTAGGTCTTAAAAACAAAAGAGAAGCATTGTGAGATCCACTCAATGCAAACTTGTTGTGAATCCCATAGTATTTATCTGATTAACCCATTAACACCCAATGACATATTTTTAGATTACTAGACTTAGTGGCAAAAAGCATCTTATACACCAGTAAATATAAAACTAAATATATAATCTCTTTTACAAGACAATTTCCTTAATAAAATAAGTTACACGTACTCATTTTGTAAAAGTGGTGGGAAATCTGAAATTTAAATTTAAGGAAGGGAATAAATTTGGACATTAATGGGTTAGTTTTAGTTAAATTAATATTTGTCTAACAATTTGATATTAATTGCTTTTGTACTGCTACGGGACATTGCATTACTCAAATATATCATTAAAAATTGTTATTTGGTCTTTGAAAATCTATGGTACATAGAGTACGCCGCCCTCGTCTTATTTATGTCCAAACCGTCCTATTTTTAGGGGTTAATATCTCCGTTTATAGGTTAATAATAGTTACGTTTTCATTTTTTAAGTACGAAGCCCTAAAAATTGGTACAGTGAAACCTCTAAATAAGGGACACCTATGGGACCGGAACTTTTGTCCCTTAAATAGAGGTGTCCCTTATTCGGAGTTTTTTATGTTATTTTTAATTTATTTTTCAGATAACAAAGTGTTAAAGATGGAATTTAAATGTATCCGAAGTGTATATATTACGTTAATCAGACACAATAGGAAGAAAACAGAATTAACTAATTAATTAAAATTTTCAATTGATTACAAAATCATTAAATGATTTGTAGAATTTTTGATTTGTATTTTTTATGCAAATAGTATACATGCAAACAGTATAAAAACATTTAAAAGAATTTTACTTGAAGTAATCATTCAAAAGGGATTGTTTTGTAAATTTCAATTTTTTCACTAGAAACCTTTCAAGTGTTCATTTACCATACTTATAAATTTTACTTCTTCATTACCAGCAGTATACAAAAAGAAAAAAGTATTGAACTTTTTTGCATATTTTAAGGCGGCAAATCTCTCAATTGCTCTGCTCAGTAAGCAGAAAATATTTTGTCGCGAATACAAATTCATTTTTTAATGGAAAGGTTATAAAATTAGAACGCTGGACTATGGAAGCGATTTTACTTGAACTGCGTTTTCAATATTCTGATAAATAAATTAACTATTGAATAATAAGCGATTTTTATCACGTGACAAAGACGTTAATTACCCTTTCTTGAGTAGTTATTTTTCTTTTGCGTGAAAATTCGATTCAAAACACCCACTTTGATAATATTTTCTGAAAGATCTATTGCATTTGCAGAAAATTTAAAAAACAGCTCGATTACATGTTTTCTAAACAACAGCACCTGCTTTTTTCAAGTATTTCCAAATAAAAATAAATTAAAATTCATATCTTAAAAGTTATCTTTTTTTGGATTTGAGAAAAGCATCAGTAAATTTCTTTATCTCACAGTTTTCCTTTATTCTCCACTTTCAGAATCATCCTCATAATTTTCAGCATTAATTTCAATGTCGATAAATGCTCTGATATCAAATCAGAATTGTGGGTGCTGCTCAAATGCAACAAACAACAATTAATGCAACAAATGCTCATTAATTGTGTCATGTGTCTCTGTATCTACATGACTGTCTGTCTGTTTGATAAGTTCACAAAAATCTGTATTTTCATTTTCACCACAAACTGTTTTATTATCTGAAATGCAAAAACCAGTCCTTTTAATCTGTTTCAAGTGTCCCTTAAATCGAGTGTCCCTTATTCAGAGGTAAATACATTACATGTCCTATACCAAGGGACTGGGACCGGAAGTTTTGTCCCTTAAATAGAGGTGTCCCTTATTCGGAGTGTTCCTTATTTGGAGGTTTCACTGTATATCTATTTTTCATTTCTTCTTTTTTATATAAAAATTTAACCCCATGCCTAGTTGTTCAGATATATATTTTGTCCGTTACCTTAATTGTAACATTTTTTGCATTATTTGAAATTTATTTTATTTTATTTTATTTATTTTATTTTATTTTATTTTTTTTTTTTTTAGGAGCAGAGGGAGGGAAGGAGGCTTGTTTGAAGCAATAAAAAACAGATAACATTTTTAAGTAAGTGCATCTGAAATCAAATTTTCAAATAGTTACCAATCTACTTTTATTTAAATGTGATTTTCGTATACAGCTTCGCCCTTCACTATTTTTCAGTAACTTTATTTCTCCTTATCTGAAATTTCTTACTAACTCTCAAGAAGAATTCATTTCTAAGGGAAAAAATTATAAAGCGTTTCTCATTAAAATATGTAATTTTTTATTGCTGTCTTCATCGTAACAAGTCCCAGTGTAATAATAAATTTCTGTAGTTGGTTTTCTCGGATTTTATCATTTTAAATAAGTTTTAACTTTTTAACTTTTCGACTAGAAACCAAAACTGTTTAAACTTTCAAACTTAAAACTTAGATAACGCACAGAATACATATATGTATTAATTTTTTTTCTAATATTTCTAGCTCCCACTATACCTTCTTTCCTTCTCTCTTTGAAAAATTTTCTGATTCGCTAATGACCGCTCGGTGAAAAAGAAACCGTATCTAAAAACTCCATGTAAGTGAAATTTAAAAAAGAAACGAAAAGTTTTGGAAATTATGTACCACGAATACAGTATTTAGTGATTCAAGTCTTTAAAAGTCGACCTTTGCATCAAACGGGGAAATTTTGGTATAAAATAGACTATCTATCCACACAGAATAGAAAATAAGAGTAAAAAAAAATTAACTCCACGGGAAAAAAATCCCCCTTTAAGTAATGTTGCTTTTATCAAAAAATCCCGAAACTTGTAAAACTTCATTTTATCACTACGGCGTGGTTTGCATACGAAGACTGCAGGAAAAGAACTGAAATTCTTCCCTCAGTGGAAAACCGTCAACCTGTCTTCTTAACATTACAAGCGTAGAGCGCTAGAAAGATACATTACTGTCTTGATGAACTCTAACCCAGTATACGCATTACACAATGTAATTGCCTGAAGGAGAAGCTTTTGAGACATAGATCTTGGATGAAGAACGCGTAGTGTACGTGGTCTTCTAAGTTACTTAATAGAGTTTTCCAGTGAGTCAAGACGTGTTAATTATTCAGTGGCGCTTGGTACGAAAGTGGCGCTACGTTGACAGCAAGGTATTGTAGGAATTAGAACATTTCATTCTGTATCTTCATGTGGGATGTGGGAAATTAGACGCAAAATAGGATGTAATTGGGTAGAAAACTGATGTATCCAGGCATTAAATCTAAGTTGCTGTAATGAGAGTCATATTAATCATGCTGTTAATTTAATATCTGTTTGAAATGTTCTGCTCACTTTACTCCTTCCTTTTCTTTTTATAGGTTTCATTTTCTATTTTTGTTTCAGTGATAGTGCATAAGTTGTGTAGTGAAGAGATCAGTTATTTATTTCATAGCAATCGACCTTTACATATTTTGTTTGAAAAAGAATAGTTAATGATTGAATATCTAAATTGATGTACTCGTAATAATATTAAAAATATTTAAATTCTAAATTTAAGTTACAGTAATACATTGTAATTCACTAATTATAATCTATAAATTCCCTAATGTTCTATTTGCGTTAATAATTGAAAAGAGGAAAAAATGCTTTTTTTGTTCTTTGATTTTCGTAAATAAATTTTCAAAGCAACAATCCTGGAGAATTTAATAAAACTGGAATTTATACAGATATGTATAACGCAGTAAATCGTTAATAATACCTTATTTTTAGTAATTTTGCATGTTATAACGCATAGATTATGTTATTATTTTATGTCTGGAAAAGCTGCAAGATAGAAATGAGTTTCAGAGATATACATCAACACAAAGAAATATTTCTTTTTCAAATTTATTTACCTTTGCATAGATTGAATAAGATACCATAGTTCCTGAATCTTTATTCAATTTTACCATAACTTATTGTTTTTCTGATACTTTTTTATCATAAAAAGAGAGAGAGACAAGAAGAAGATAAATTGTTACCATTTTTTAACTCCTTGTGACAAAATTTTGTCACTGAATTCGATTTAAAACCAATTTTTTCATATTCATAAAAGTTCTATAAGTAAGAGAAAATCCAGGCTAAAAGCAGAGTCATTATATTTTAGTTGATTATGTGTTTGGTAATCCGAACAAAGATCAAATATATGTGCTCGTTTATTTAAAGCATTGAAAAAAAAATAATTCTTAAAAACTCGCTAAATTCTTTTTTTTTAATCCAGATTTACAAATCTCTGGAAGCCTAAAGAAATGTTAAATGTATCATATGAGCTCATTTATTGTTTATAAAAAATATAAACATGAGACATTATTTTCGTTTTGAGCTTTTGATTTGTGGGAGCCTTAAGTAAGTAAGCAAAATTAAGTCCCCCCATTTTAGATATTCAGCATTGAAAAAGTGAAATTTGTGGCTCACCATTTCGAGCTAAGTTAAACACTCTTTTGCTAATGCATTTACTGTCGAATCTTTTTCTGTAAAAAAAAAGCAAATAAATAATAATCATTTCCTTCTCAAAATATATTCTCATGAAACGAAAATTTTCAGTTAATCTCCGCTTTTCTTAAAAGAAACCAATTTGCAAAATCATTTCTTTTAAAAAGCTTTGACAAGATTTTTCTTCCTTTATTTTATATGCTTCTTATTTATTAAGTATAAAAAAAATTCTTCCGAAAATATTGATTAGTTTTGTCTAAGAACAAAGAATGCAGGAGAAGAAAGAAGAAAAATCATAGGAAAATAAATAAATAACGGCGTTTTTAGAAGCATCCTGTATTCGATAGCTTTTTAAAAATCTTTTTATTCTGGTTGAAGAGAAGCAGTTGAAAAATCAAAGGATATAACTATCGTATTCACGGCTTTCGTGGCCAACAAAAGGTAAAAGTCTTACTTTTCACTTACCAAAACCATTCAAAGCTCGATAAATGAGACTTTTTTTATGAAAAAAAATCTGCATGGAAAAATTGAAAAACTAAATTCACAGGAAAGATCCCCCCTTTTTAAATAGGATGGAACGGAATATAGGCTTCATAAACTTTCACCACTCCTCACATATTAAGACCTGATTATGATAAATGGGTAAAGGCAAAAGAGAAAAGAGGTAACTCCGCGCTTTTTAAAACGAGAGTGGGAGAAAAGGGGCTTAAGGCGAAAAATTGCACTCACAGCAGTCGATTGCCTAGCGTTTTTACATTTCTTTAAGCGCTCATTTTTTATTTGCACAATTTGTATTTTAGAGGGTGTGCACGTAATCACCATATCCATGATTTTAAATTCATATCCACGACCGTCATATCCATAAAAGGAAGTAACTCTGTTTAGAAGGCCGAATCTTCCTGATTTTTTTCTATAACTTAATACAATCGTAAAGATACGCCCCCTCCCCTTTTACGCTTTATTTAAGGAGAAAAAGGGAATTTCATCCGTTTTCGCTGTTGTTTACTTTGCGGTTATATTGAATTTTCGTATTAAGTTTCGTCAGACTATGGTAATGCCAATGTAAATATTTCAAAAAACCGATCTTTCATAGTTCTATTAATGAAATTTTTTACTTTAGAATTTTGAATTTAGTGGATCTATCGTGTTTGCAGGAGGTTGGAGGGCAAGGGGGAAAGTAGGAGATTTTTATGCGCGGTCTTACTTTTTGTTTTTATTTTGTATTGTTGTATTGCGCTTTTGCTTAATTAAAGAATTTAAATGCATAGGGAAATTACGTATATAAAGAACACCAATATTAATTTAATTAAGTACTTTACTTTATTTTTTAGCACATATTGAATCAATTAGTTCTTTTGAAGTTGTCCAATATATACTCTCACTTGTTTTAGACAGCTAAACAAGTAACAAAGATAATCTGCTTAAAGAATTTAGAAAAACCAAAAAATAATCAAATATGCAACATGTAACTAATGTAAAATATTTTGAAAACAAAGTTACAAAAATGTGTTTTTAACTCTCTCAACATAGTAGAAAAGTATTTATGAATTGGGTTTGTCTGTATCTGTCTGGGCATCTATCTATCTGTCCTTGTGTCTGTGCTCTAACTCGCGTAAATAAAGTCAAATTGCCATTAAATTGTTGCGAATTCCTCTCGGACTAAAGGATTAGTCCGGTAGCGTATGAGAAGTAATTCACCCACTGAGCCAATCTAAGTGATTAAATAATATTTAATTACAAAAAGTCCTATTTAAACTATAGGTTAGTCAGTTGCGCATTTTTTTAGTAGTGGGTTCTGAGTCTTGTGCGAGTGTTCCCGGAACACGCAAAGTTTCTAATAGTGCCAACGTGTAGAGTCTTACAGATCTATAGATTCACCAATTCACTTGGACATATGCACAAAGGTCTCCGTGGACCTCGACGAATTTTCACTCCTTTCCTCCTCACTGTACGAGGAAATTCTTTCTCCCGAATTCTTACTGGACTGTCTGTTTGGTCCCAGGCTTCTCCACCACCAAAAAAAATTTCTCTACTCTCGTGTCCTCCCTTGAAAAGCAACTCGAAGAGGGAGGGACCCTGTAGAACCTATTAGAGCACTTACAAATGATGTCAGCCTTAAAGTCTTCTATAATTGGTTACCTGAAAATGCTGAGGTCACATACAAACTATCGTGAGAAAAACTAACACCTGTCGTTCTTCAACATAAAAGCATTCCGCGGCCCCTTTTGACAAACTGTGAGAAAGATATTTGCTGTCTAAATCAAAGTGCTCTCTTGTCAACGAAAACTTCAACTTGGGTGGCCCCAAAATATCTAAGAATTAGTACAATGGTTAGTTCCCACGTAGGCAATTCAATCTGTAAAGTTCAATTCTTTACAAATTGATATATGACATTGAAATATACTAAGACAAATCGGGTATTGAAAATGAAGTGTGTAGCATTTATCTTATGTTATAATATGAGCAAATCCTGTGTGTGTATCTAGATAAATTTTAACTCCAAAGCGGCTTTAACGATTATGACTCAATTTTGCACCCTACCGTTTTGAAAATGAGAAGACCATTGAGCTAAATCACACATTTGAGAAAATTTGATTAGTGGGTCATTTTGTGTCATTATGGATCAGGGTCAAATTAATTATAAGAAAACTGAATCGATTTTGACTAAATTTTGCATCTAATCGTTTTCAAGTACGAGAAGACAATTGGGGTAGGCCACATGTTTGAGATATTTTAATTTATAAGTCATTTTGGGGTCACTTCGGGTCAAGCTAATTTATAATAAAAAACATCTCAAATGATTTTTTATATTCTACATTTTTGGATTACGAGAAGACCATTGGGCTAGGTCACATGAGAAAATTCGAGTCGCAGGTCATTTTTGGGTCACAGTGGGACAAGCTAATTTTATCTAGAAAACAGTTCTAACGATTTTGTCTAAATTCTGTAATCTATCGATTTCGGGTTCAAAAAGACCATTGGGCTAGATCGCATGTTCAATAAAATTCGATAACTGGGTCATTTCAGTCATTTTGGATCGGGGTCAAATTAAATCTAAAAAATTGTTCAATTAATTTTGACTAAATTTTGTATCTAACAGCTTTTATGCACGACAGGACTATTGGGCTGGGTCAGATGTTCGAGAAATTTCAATTAGTGGGTCAATTTGGGTCCCTATGGGTTAGAGATAAGCTGATTTATTCTAAAAAAGAATTGATTTTGATAAAACATTTTTGACAAAATTTTGTAAGTTTCTTGGCAGGTCATAAAAAGATCATTGGACTAGGTCACATGTTCTACAAAATCCGATTTGTGTATCATTTTGGGTCAAGATAACTTTATCTAAACAACGTCTTTAATATTTTTTATTATATTTTGTATTCTATTGTTTTCGGCTACGTTTCGGAGAAGACCATTGGGCTTAATCACATGTTCAAGAAAATTCGATTAATATTTTATTTTTAATCACAATTGGGTCAAGGTCATGCTAATTGTATTTAAAAAAAGGGTTCAAACTATTTTGACAAAAAAAAATTATTGCATCATTTCTCAGCACGAGAAGAGAAATGGGAAGGTCACATGTTCGACAAATTTCGAGCAGTGAGTCCACTTTGGGTTACCGTGGTTCAAGTTGATTTTAACGACTTTGACTAAATTTTGTAGGCCATCGTTCACTGGCTCGAGAAGATCATTAGGTCCAGTCGCATATTCAAAAATGTTTTGGGTCACAATGGCCCAGGATCATGGTACATGTATGTAA
This sequence comes from Maratus speculifer, assembly GCA_964019185.1. Lineage (NCBI taxonomy): Eukaryota > Metazoa > Arthropoda > Arachnida > Araneae > Salticidae > Maratus > Maratus speculifer. Next base: position 139,464,766 of record OZ025299.1, read on the forward strand.
ACAGCAGTGAGAATAAAATGTGGAACTGAACACAAGGATAATTTTAACCGAGCTTAAAAAAACGGACGATTTTTCGGAGGTTATACTGATAATCGGGACGCCAGTATAATTTACTCTTTTTTAACGAAAAAATTCCCGTAAATTCCACGAATAAAAGGAGATTTTTCTGTAATTTATGGGACTTTCCCATTAGAAAAAAAGTGAATTGTACTTGCGTCCCGATTACCATACACTCTCCGTAAAATCGTCCTTTCTTTTCTTTCTTTCTTTTTTTCTTTATTCGTTTTTCTTTTTTTTCACAATGTAGCGCGGTCATCCCTGCTAGTAAGTCTTTTATGGTGACATTCAAAATAATTTCGCTACTTTGCGGCTTATGAAGAAAAATAATTTGCGGTGGTTTTGAATGATATTTCACAATTATAAACACATTGAAATTTATATATATCTGATGTACACTGCAACGGGCTGACTGTGGAATATGGTGGGCTTAGCATTCATCGTTCATACACAAGAGCATACAAAATAATTCATTTACAATATTATGTAAGACCAATAATTGCTAAAAGTGCGTTTTCCATTGTGGCATATGTTGAATTATTTAACTTTTTTTATATTTCTTAGTGCTTATAAATTCTACTGACTATATGCAGTGTTCACAACACACGTAAAGTACATTTTCGTTTTATGATGGAAATTGATGAAGGGATATTTTCAATAGTTCTGTACGTTTACCGAAATTCAGCATTCTATGTATTATGTGATAAATCTATAGAAAATATACAGAGTTGCACAAAAAATTTAGACATTATTCCGACTACTGATTGTAATTTCTGAAATTGTGTTTTAAACAGTGTTATGCATTTTACAAATCTTTTAACTAGACATAGTTTTCACCTTATTAAACTGTGATGTTTTGCTAATAGTATTCTGAATATGTTGGAAAGTGCTTCGTAATCTATGCTTGATGCGTTATTTTGCTTTCTTCCTTTACTTTGTTCAAGAGTTATGTGAACTCCAAATTTTGTTTTTATATACCACTTCTTAAATAGAGATTTATCTTTACGAAAATAAATTATGCAATAATATTTAAAAAACTTAACGTTGTACTCAACTGCTCTGCTCAACAATCACAAAACGTTTTGACAAAGTTACGAATTCATTTTTTAAAAGAAAGATATAAAATTGGAAGACATGACTATGGAACCAATTTCGAATAGAAATTTGTCTTCCATTTTAAGATAATTATAAATTACCTATCGAGTTATAAGTGATTTCAATCACGTGATCGTGAGTTTTTCTCTTTTTTTAATACTTTTTTTTTTTTTTTTTTTTTTTTTTTTTTTTTTTTTTTTTTTTTTGTCCGTCGTCGGGAAATGTGGTTTAAAACGCCAACTTTGACGGCTCGTTCCGAAAGATCTATTGCGTTTTTTTTTTTCAACACCTGTCAATTTTATGCATGTCCGAGCAAGAATAAATTAAAACTTACATCACAAAGCTACCCTTTTTGATTTAAGAACACCTTAAATAACTAAGCTTAATATATAACAGAGTTACCAGCATTTTAAGAAAAAAAATCGCATACAATTAAACAATTTTCACTGGTGTCATCTTTCTGAAGCCTTATAATTCACCCATTACACACCCCTTTTTAACAAAAAAATTAAAGATAATTTTTCCCTCGTTAAATTTTAGTACTGCTAGCACAATGAAATATATTCGTTTAATAACTACTCACCTAAACTCATAATAAAACATTCTTAATTAAATTGTTGATATCTTGCATTTTAATAAGCTCATAAAAAGTATTTTTATTTGAGAAATAACTGTGTAATTAATTATCCTCAATTATTTATAAAGGGGTTGGAAATATTTTCCTTACTATCAATAAGTTCATCAGATAAATGATTCTCCAAAATTTATTCTTCATTTACACTGAATTAAATTTTGTTTTCCAGTTTAGATTTTCTTATAGATAACAGAAAAATAATAACAAAAGAGTTTTATTTAATTAAACAAATTATCCTAACAGAAAATGCAATTGTGTTTAGAAATTACGTTGGATATGGAGAAAATCTATCAATTCCACTGGATTCCGCTGTCGATACTATGGAAAAAAATTGTTGCATGCAGTTAAAGTCGATGACGGATAACAGGTTTCCTCTGTCGAAACTATAGAGAAATTCTGTTTTTTACAGAGAAAGTCTGTTTTAATTTAACAGATTTTCTCTATACAAACTACCAGAGTTATCTGTCATCCTCTGCTGACATATTTTCCCGTTAAATCTACAGATTTTTTTAGAGTTTATTGTAATTTGAATCTTTTCTTTTCTTTTCTTTTTTTTTTTTTTTTTTTCTGTAACAGTTTGTCTTACTGGGTTTCATTTAAATTGGGAAGATTTCAAGCAAACTTTTTTCATTATTTTTCTTACTTACAAACATAGTAAAAAATTGCATTTTTTTTAAAATGTCAATAAAATATAAGTATTTATGCATTTAAAAAATCTTTAATTCATTTTAAAAATATAAATTCAATAAAGTTATATAAAAAGTTTTGTGGTGATCAAATGAGTGGTTTAGGGGAAAACGTATATTTAATTAACACGTAAAAAAAAACCCATTAGGTTACCTTCTTAAAACTTCCAGTGGGAAATTTAAGCATCCTTAATTTAGCATTTAAATAATCCAAAACGAATCTTTTTTTTTTTTTTGCCAATGAATAATAAATTTTTTAATTCGTCTAAATTTCCATATGCGGCATTGTGATCTGAAGAGAAATGTTCTATATTTTTCGAACAAATTTACCAATTTTAACAAAAAATAATAGAGCTAATATGAATACCCCATCAACATATCTACCTAATCGTATGATTTTTTGCGACAGTTATCGTGATACATACACACAGACAGACCAAAATATATAAAATAAATAAATAAATAAAAATAAATAAATAAACGAAATATTTCGAGCAATGTTTTGCATGTTGTCAACATAAGCCTCCTCAGTCTTTTCGGTAATTAAACATTCGATTTCAAACAAAAGTTCCAGAGAAGATATGTATAAGATAAAACACAAAACACATATATTTCTAAAGGTGAAACGATATCTCCCACTGTGAAAATGTAAAGGTTTCCACGTAGATGCGCAGAAACGAAAACCCCTTATAAAATTTTCTAAAGCATCATTAAAACGGAAAACATTTTAAAAGGTACTGAGAGAGAAAAAATCACCCAAGAAAATATTTATTTTTAAAACAGTTGTTATTATTATTATTTTAACCAAAGATATGATTAAAGTCGAAAATAAGTTTTATTCTGGGAGTCTCAATACGGGTACACCTTTTATTTCTAATATGGAAAATTATCCAGAATTCTAAATCAGTAAACATAAATATGTTCTGAAACAAACATTCTCGACAAAAACAAAAAATAAATAAATAAATAAATAAAATAATGAGTATTTTTTAATTTTTGTTTGTATTCTGATATAGAAAGAGGATGCGGCAGTTTCAAAATGCAACAGAAAGGGGATAAAAATAACTTTTTTCTACGTTTTCACTTTTTTTACTTGCTTTCATAAAAAACCTGTTTTGGCGCAAGCAATAGCGACGACACGGCATTTTGCAATGTTCATTATGGTTTTAAATTAATAACACAGTTAATTATCAAAAAATGAAAAATATGAATCTCAGGTTCATTCCAATATGCCTTCGTTTATCCCCATTCAAATGTTTTGACCTCTACTTGCAGTACATTTAACTAGCCATCACCAACAGTTAAAAACATAAGTAGACAAACATCTTTCTTCAATTAATATAGAATGAAAATTCATTTTAAAAATAAACATTTTACTCTAACAGTCGAAAATTTTCTATTTTTTCTTCTGTTTTTAAAAGACTTTTTGGGCCATATCAGCAAACGTAATCTGAAATTTACCGATGATTTCTTTGCAGATAGATATTTTATACTTTTTTAGAACGACTCAATATTTAAAAAATTCAATAACTGTTACTAAATTTATCAGCCCAGAAATTTTTCAACTGTGGCATTTTATAGGCATTCATTGTAGGGCTGAGTCTTCACACACTTTCGGATAAATTTTATTTTTACTGTATTTAAGCCTAAAATATAAAATTTATCCGCTCACTATCCAATATACGTTTGAAAATATTATTTTTTTTTTTTTTCAGATACGAACAATTATTTAGTTTCATCCTAAAATGCGTAAAAGTTTTGGATATACTTTCTGTGAAATTATGAATCTAGTACCGTGTTTCTTTTTTCCTATAAAGGCAAAGTGTCCGACAGAAAACGCTTCCAAAGTTAGCGTTTAAAATAGATTTTTGCGGAGCGATACAGTTAACCAAAGATAATCGAGAAACAATCGAATATTTTTCAAGATGCAATTTATTTAAAAGAAAATGAAAAATTTTGTTCAATTTCGATGCATTTAAGTCATATGTGTGAAATTTCATACTTTCAAGTAAAATTATGCTTTGTAAATGTGTGATAAATGTTTTTGTCATTGTGTGGTAACATGAAAATTTAAGTACAACCCTTCATTACAAAAAGTGATAAAAATAAAAGAACTCGAATTTAAAACGCTGCAAGTAACAAGAAAGCGTTGCCCTTCAATCTATTGCTATAATTGTTTTTTAAAAAATAAATTAATAATTTCGATTTTAAATTCTGAATTATGACAGAAATTTCATTCATGAAGCTTTTTTTTAAAAGTTTGTTAAAATGTTTCAAACAGCTATAAGATTCTTATTTTAAATACTTTTATAAATAGCAACAGGAAAAAGATCTTAGAATTAGTTGTAATTTTTTTCATATATATATGCTAAGTAAGTTAATTTTTTTAATTTTCCATAAAAACGCAGCAACACAATAATCAATTACCTTCAATAAAAAATGTTTCAATAGAGGCAGCACGACTTAGACGCCTGGAAATTTGAGCCTTTATTATAATATATGTTTAAAACGTAGTAAAATTAGGATAAAAAGAATGATGGAAATTTGTAGAAAAGGCCGGGCAAGTCAGATACAATAGTCCTAAATACCCTGATTAACGCAAATAAAATGTATGGTTTCATCTTCGAATTAGCCATAAAAAAGCTAAAAAATACAAATTTAGGGCTATCACATCCAATAAATCCAGGTTATTATGAATGTAAGTCCATTCAAATACTTTGATATTGTTTAATTTTGAATGCCGAAAATTCATTTTGAAATTTTTCTTATTAATGATGATGCCTTATATAAATTTTTAAATATATAACAATGTGGTTGTTTAGATATATAACATTGTTTAAATGTATAACAATGGTTTTAAATATATATAACAATTTACACTAAATCACTATATGCATATTAATTTGACTTTTTTCAGTTGATATATTAAAATATAGGGCTTGACAAAATGATAGACGGCAACCTTTAGGAGGGGGGGGGGGAGCAATCAATCGGTAGGCGCGATAACATACCAAATACTTCACCTAGAACAATCAAATTAAAAATATAGCTTTTTTTTTTTAATTATTGAAATACTAGTGAAATACTTAGTCATATTAAAAATGTGCAATTTAATAAAATAATCTTGATTCAGAATAAAATTAAACTTTTCGATGGAGAGTTTAGTTACTTAAAATTACACAAAAATCCCTGTCGGCTTAGCCTATAGTCGGAGGTAGATTTCGAAGAGTTTTCATTTTAACAACAAAAAATAGAATATTATTAAAGATAAACCCAATTTAACTACTATATTGTGCGCTTTTGAAAATTTTTTAATTTCATTTTTCTGTAAGAAGTGGTTTTATCAAAATCAACTTAAGCGAAATTAGGCTCACGCACCCATTTTGACAACATATTTTGAAATACATTCTGACTTTATTAAAAAATCGACCAATACGCACATTATATAATTCCTAAATAACAAAAAATTGTCAATTGAATGAGTTTGAGAGTAAAATTGGATTTAAAAATGAGTCATAAAGTAACCAATGTGTTATTTGAATGCATCCAGAATTCTATAAGCAAGATCGCTTTGGGAAATGTTGTGCTAAGTGCCCACTTTGACAGCTTTTTTAAAATATATATTTAGTCTTTATCAAAAAACTGACTAATACGGCACATTACACAGCTCCTAAATAACAAATAACTGTCAATTGAATACGTTTGAGAGCAAAATGGAATTTAAAAATGAGTCATAAAAAAACCAATTCGTTATTCGAATACATCCTCAATTCTTTAATCATAATCGCTTTGAGAAATTTTTTTGCATAGTGACAACTTTGGCAGCTTTTTAAAAAAATATATTTAGCCTTTATCAAAAAACTGACCAATACGGCTCATTACACAGTTCCTAAATAACAAAAAACTGTCAACTGAATGCATTTGAGAGCAAAATTGGAATTAAAAATGAGTCATAAAATAACCAATTTGTTATTTGAATACATCCTCAATTCTTCAATCATGATCGCTTTGGGAAATTTTGTGCGAAGTGTCCATTTTGGCAACCTTTTTTTTAAAAAAAATATATTCTGCTTTTATCAAAAAACTGGCCAATCCGTCACATTATTTGTTCCTAAATAAGAGAACTTGTAAACTGGATGCGCTTGAGAACAAAAATGGATTTAAAAATGACTCAGAAAAAACACAATTTGTTATACTTCCTCAATTTTTTCAATCACGACCACTCAGGGAAATTCTGTTCAAAGTACCTTTTTTAACAGCCTTTTTTGAAATATATTCTGCCTTTACCAAAAAATTTGGCCAATAAGTCACATTATACAGTTCCTAAATAAGAAGATTTGTCATTTAAATGCGTTTAAAATCAAAAATGAATTCAAAAAATGAGTCACAATATAAGGAGTTTGGATTTGAGGTTTTTTTCTCCAACTCCGATTTTTGTTTAATTTATTTCTGCTATAAGAATTGGTCCTATGAAAAACTTGTTAATATAAAAGTTGTAGATATTATTGAGAAGATGTAAAATAAATTTAATTAGATTTGATTGCTTAAGAATTGAGTAAGTTATGATTTTTTTTCTTTTTCCACCCCCTTTTTCTTTTCGCTTTTAATTTTTTTCATCGGTAAAAGTTGGTCCTATCAAAAACTTGTAACTACAAAAGTTTTAGATACTGTTGAGAATATTTATACAAAATTTAGTTGTATTTGATATCTTGAGAATTGACGAAGTTATGATTTTTTTTTCTCCGAAAACCCTTTTTTTTTTTCGTCCCTTGACCCCATTTTTAATTTTATCAAAAATCTATCATACAGAAACTTTTAGCCCATTTTTTGGAAGAAATATACTTTAAACTGATTCGATATCTGTTTTAATTAAGAAGTTATCGCGTTTTTTCTGTTTTCACAAAAACTCTCCCTATTTCCACCCCCCCCTGGTCCGATTTTGTCCATTAACCCCTTGAGGGGCGCCGGTATATGTTATATACCACCTACGATCGATGAAGTTTTACACCAGAAAAATGTCATTAAATTTCCCTTTTCTAACTTTGGTGGAAAACAGTCGTGAAAATGCTTATCCTCTTTTTGATATAACTTTTTTACAAATTTCCGGTGGGAGTTCAGAATTACACGAACGTAATTGCTTGCCCCTCAAGGGGTTAACGAACTCGACCGAGATTTTATGCCCCTCGATTTTATGTAAAAGTTTGAAGAAGATCTGAGCATAATTATGGAAGTTATCATGTCTAGAATAAAGTGAAAAAATATATATATAGATAGATAGATAGATCAACTCTTTTACTGATGGTGGTTCTAGGGTCTAGGAGTCATGATTGGTGTAGATCTGCAAAAAAATTTTCAGAAATTCCTACATGGGAGAGTATGCAATATGTAGTATTTCATACGAAATCTACCTTAAAAAACAATAAATAAATATTTTTTTATTACTTATCTAAAAAAGTAAAAACTCATTTCTAGTGAAATAAAAAAGAAAAAAAACTACTTAAAATTCTTATTAATTCAATGTAGGGTCATTCCATGTCAATTCTGATTCCATCAGAAATTTTTCCTTCCTAGAACTCATAGTTTGTGAGATATGGGGGGTCCAATCCTTGGGGTTTTCTCAAATCGCACATTTCTGAGTCTGTATTTTGAGATTGCAGTTCCATCTTCAAAAAATTGTTTCTCTGGATCTAAAATATGAATCATCTTAAAAATTTCACTGTAAAAATATAAATAGATGCAGATTTTAATAAAAAATATTTAAAAAATTTACTTGTAATATTTAGGATAAAAAAAATTAGCCAAAGTTGAGAGTTATGGTTATTTTTCCAAATTTTTGTGACTTGACAAAAAAGGTTGTACACAAAAAGGCAAATTAAATTTTCAATTTCTTTTTGTTTTAAATAAAAGTTTACACTTTGGGATTTCTATCTATGAAATAAAAATTATGTGTTTCGCATGGCTTATGCAAAAAATTTGGGTTCTTTCCAATTAGCCAGATGAGTGCTTTATTTTTATATATTACATATACACAAAAAAGCAAATGAAAACTTTGGGCTTTCTATCTATGAAATAAAAATGATATCTTTCGCATGGCTTATACAAAAATTTTGGGTACTTTCCAATTAGCCGGATGCGTGTTTTATTTTTACATATGTACACATGTATAGATCTATATAAATGCAGATGTATTATACATGTACATATATATGTATATACAGGGTGAGTCATAAATATCGAAACAATAGGCTATCTCCTTAAATATTGCCCCTAGACCCATACTTCCAATTGCAAAGTTTCATCAAAAAAGGTAAATTTTTTGGTAAGATAAGTTGCAACTCCATGGGGGGTCTATTTTAAAAAATACGAAAATTAAATTTTTATACGACCCCCAGAGAATAAAACTTTCAATTAGAAAATTTTTCCTTATCCTCTTCTGAATCGAACAAAAAAAAAAATTCATCTCGATATCTGCAAATCCCTGGATGATATTAAAATCCAAAATTTTTCAAAATTCGTGACTTACACCACTTTAGCATACATCTGAGTGCAGCGATATCAGTTCATTTGAAATACAATTTAGGGATCGACCATTAATTTACGCATTGTTAAATGTAGACCCAAGACAATGCTTTAACTTTTAAATATAAAATAAAAGCATATAGCTTTTTGCTTTAAACTTCCTTGACATATGCTAGATGTCTGCAATATCTCGAGCTTGGCCTCAGGCTCGTAATTGGCACGACCCATTGGCCGGACCGTCTTATTAAAAACTTATTAAAAGTGTTATTAAATTAAGTGATATTAATTAAACTCTCATTAACCGTGTCTTTAAAACTTATTGCCGCAGGCAATAAGTTTAGTAAAAATAGTAATAGCGATAATGACCCTTATATTAACTGGATCATATGGAATATATTTTAATGTTATTGTACATTTTAATGTTAATGGAAATATATTTTAAAAAATTACTTAGAATTTTTTTCAAAAATCTAGTTTTTACTATTCAGCTTCAAAATTTATGTGGTTTTAAACATATTTTTACTTTTTTCTATCTTTACAAGAAAAAAGTATTGGATTCATGAAAATTTTGAATTCCGGTTTTCGACGGATTCACACGTTTTAGGGCTCAGAGATACCGAAAAACATGTTTTTACAAAATGTCTGTCTGTGAGTCACTGCTTCTGTATCTCTGTATATGATATACATTTTGTGAGCGCGCTATCTCAAAAACTAATACACAAAATTTAATAAAAAATTATATTTACTTAGTTCTTGATCTACATTGATGCTGATTAGTTTTTGGTATGAATTGCTTAACAGGTGACCCTACTGAAAAGGCTTTTGTGCGATTTCCGCGATCGCTGTATCTCCAGAATGCAAGGAATATCATCAATCTTCAGATTCAGTTATTCCTTGACATGAATTGATGTTATTTATATTTTGTTGTATATGGCTCCACGAGAGGCGCTGCAACACTGAATTTGTTAAGATTTCTGCAATAGCTCTACTTTAAGAACTAATGCAATAATTTCCATAAAAAGTCAGATGCAGTTACTTCTTGACATGAATTGGTTTTGTTTACGTTTTTGTATCAATCATCTTTCGGATGGCGTTTTCATAATGAATTTTGTATAGTTTACACGATTTCAGCGATATCTTGTACTAATCCACGGAATTTCGTATCTTTAGAGTCCTCCGATTGCTACATCCGAGTAGTTTATTTATTCCAAACGGCATTAAAAAAAATATTTATTCGAATGTTAAAGTCGAAGAGTATAACGTTTCTGTTGCGTATTTTTTTTTATGCTAAGCTCCCACTAATATTTCATTCTACGTGTATTTAATTGATCAAGGTTTAATGCGTTCGAACCAAACATCATTTAAGAAATTCAATTGAATAATTTCAACTTAAAACATTTAAATGAAATATGCCGAAGATTCATTAAACACCTGTTCTTGTTTTAAAAAGATAACTGATTCGAAAGTTAAACAAAATTTAAAATGTATTTGTATTTGAATTGAAAACTGTATGTTAGACTCTAAAAAATGAAAAAAAAAAAAAAAGCGCAGCGGCCTTTGAGTCCGCTTACAGCAGTTAACACGTTGGGGATTGTTTTTTTTTAATTGTTTTTTTTTTATTCCGGCCAATTATCTGCAATTGGAAATCCAGGGTTCGAAAAAAACTACGGAAAACGTCGAACGGTTAGGCCGATGGTTGCGATTGGGTTCGAACCCAATACCTACCGTCTACCAGTTTGGAGGCCCGTAATTAGAGACATCTTTTACGCATCGTGTAGTGGCAATTTTAACAAGAAAAATATGAAGTTGACAGGGATAAAACAATGAAAAAAATTGAAGTCGGCGTGATAAAAAAATTAAGATTAAATAAGCTGACTCATTTAAATAGTAATTAAAGAAGGCGAAAATGGCAAAACTTAAACAAAATCTGAAATTGAAACTACACAAGAAGAAGTTAATCACCTAGTTAATCACCTATTTTAAAAAAGCATTTAAACGTTAGGAGCCAATCTTTGTTTAAAACTAAATGCACATTTCTTCATCAGATGTTTTTATTTCAGTATTTCTCATTTTTAAACTTACATCATAAGTCAGTAACCCTTGGTTACGGTAACAATTCAATAGTTTTTTAACACCTCAATAAAAAAAATAATTTAAAAAAATGCCGAAAGATGTTTTCACCTCAGAAAATTTACTTTTAAAAATATTATTTGTTTACAAAAAATTGCATCTTTTTTTAAATTGCTATTTTAAATACTTTTATTTTTTAAAAATATTATTTAAAATGCTGAATCAAAATTGAAAATTAAACATTTTCATTTAATTAAAAGAAAAAAATTCAATGCGACAAATAATATTTTGAGTTATGACAATTTTAATTTACTCTAAATTTTTTGAAAAAAAAATTATTAAGAAAGCTTATTATGTGATAGTGCTTACAAATTATGTGTTTAACCATCACAAAACATTCCAAATTCAAACTCTGTAAATAAATAAATAAAATAAATGTTTTCTGGACAACATACAGCAACATTGTTTCTTCAATTACACGCATTTCAATTTGTGTCTGATCCCTTGAAACCTCACGATTTATTAAAATTATCATAACTCTCTGAGTTTTGGAGATATCAAGATGGAATTTTTTTTGTTCAATTCAGGAATGGATAAGGAAAATTTTTCTAATTGGAAGTTTTATCCTCTGGGGGCCGTATAAAAATTTAATTTTTGTATTTTTTAAAATAGACCCCCCATGGAGTTGCAACTTATCTTATCAAAAAATTTACCTTTTTTGGTGAAACTTTGCAATTGGAAGTATGGGTCTAGAGGCAATATTTAAGGAGATAGCCTATTGTTTCGATATTTATGACTCACCCTGTATACAGTATATTGATATATATATGTATAAAACTGGTGCCCGTCTAACAGAAAAGTACCAAATTTTGCCTTGTTTTGAGAATCTGCACCAATTAAGAGGAAAAAAATCTGACTAAGTTTAGCTGCGGTACTTAAATAATTTCTATGAGTTATTGAATTTAATGTTATTTGATGCATGTGTTTTTTTTTAATTTTCAAAGTAAAGTTTAGGCTTTGTTTTTTCTGATTAAAAAAAATCTGACTGTAATATGTTTCCCCATTAAATTTAGTGAATGGTCCATTTATTTCATTTAGTTATTTAATAATGGGCATTTTTTGACAATCTAAAGAATCTCTTACTTTTATTTTCAATAATTAAACTCAAAACAGATTTTTTTTGTACAGTATAAAATAGAAATTTTTTTCTTCTCATATTTCCATTCTTTTTTTTCGAATGCTTATATGTTAATTATTTGTGTTTAAAAAAATGTTCATAACCTTGTATTTCCTTTCCTTCGTTAATTTTAATCAGTTTAAATATTTATATTGGCAAGTTTAAATACACAAATGTTTAACAGAACTTGAATTTGTTTCTATAGTCTGAAAGATTTAATTGCACCTGCCTTGTATAAACACCTTCTGATAAAGGCAGGGTAATGCTCGTTAGTATGAAAGCAGATGTTTTGAAATCAAGTTAATCAAATTATTGCCATTCTGTTGTTTCTTATCATAGAAGAATGATTTAACTTTTACTGTGCTACAAAAAATACATTCTGATCGTTACATATTTTATAGTTTATGATATGTATAAATATTTTTTTTGCTTTATTGTTTTAATATGGAGCCTGATATTAAACCTTCTACTAGTCTTCAGGCTTGCAGTATTGTAATATTAACTGGTTTAGAATGTCACAAAACTAGCTATACAAATAACAGAGAAATAGACTACATTGATAATCTCTGTGATTCAGAAAAAGAACTTTTATTAGTTAGGACTATTGCATTAATAAAACAAAAATTAAGTGAAAACCGTTTGATTAATATATGTGAGCATCACAGAATTTCGCTCTTAATGAAATATGAATTATATAAATGTGGAGATCCATTTAAGCGGCATAAAAAGCAAGTGAAAAAAGCAATTAGGGCAATTAATAGAGATTTATATACGGACGAAAAAGTAAACCAAAGTTGAAAGTCATGATTATTTTTCCGAAATTTTGTGACTTTATGAAAAAGTCTCTACATGAAAAGGAAAATGAAATTTCCAATTTGTTTTTGCATCAAATAACATTAAATTCAATAACTCATAGAAACTCCAGTAATTATTTAAGTACCACAGCTAAACTTAGTCAGATTTTTTTCCCCCTTAATTAGTGCAGATTTTCAAAACGAGGCAAAATTTGGTACTTTTCGGTTAGACGGGCACCAGTGTTATATATATCAATACACTGTCTATATACATACATATGTACATGTATAATACATCTGTATTTATATAGATGTATACATATGTGCATATGTAAAAATAAACAAGCATCCGGCTAACTGGAAAGTACCCAAAATTTTTGTATAAACCATGTGAAAGACATAATTTTTATTTCACAGATAGAAAGCCCAATGTGTAAACTTTTATTTTAAACAAAAAGAAATTGGAAATTTCATTTGCTTTTTTGTGTGCATATGTAATATGTAAAAATAAAGCACTTATCCAGCTAATTGGAAAGTACCCAAAATTTTTGCATAAGCCATGCGAAAGACATCATTTTTATTTCATAGATAGAAAGCCCAAAGTATAAACTTTTATTTAAAACAAAAAGAAATGGGAAATTTCATTTGCTTTTTTGTGTGCATATGTAATATATAAAAATAAAGCACTCATCCGGGTAATTGGAAAGTACCCAAAATTTTTGCATAAGCCATGCGAAAGACATCATTTTTATTTCATAGATAGAAAGCCCAAAGTATAAACTTTTATTTAAAACAAAAAGAAATGGGAAATTTCATTTGCTTTTTTGTGTGCATATGTAATATATAAAAATAAAGCACTCATCCGGGTAATTGGAAAGTACCCAAAATTTTTGCATAAGCCATGCGAAAGACATCATTTTTATTTCATAGATAGAAAGCCCAAAGTGTAAACTTTTATTTAAAACAAAAAGAAATTGGAAATATAATTTGCCTTTTTGTGTACAGCCTTTTTCGTGAAGTCACAAAAATTTGGAAAAATAACCATAATTCTCAACTTTGGCTGACTTTTTTTATCCTAAATATTAAAAGTAAATTTTTAAAATATTTTTTATTAAAATCTGAATCTTTTTACCTTTTTATAGTGATATTTTTAGGATGATTCATGTTTTAGATCCAGAGAAACAATTTTTTGAAGATGGAACTGCAATCTCAGAATACACACTCAGAAATGTGCGATTTGAGAAAAACCTAAGAATTGGACCCCCCATATCTCTCAAACTATGAGGTCTGGGAAGGAAAAATTTCTGATGGAATCATTTCATGATAGAATTAATGTGCACACAAAGTTTCATCCAAATCCCTGGAGGTCGGGTTACAAATGGGGGAAAAATTGGTTGAATTGACGTGGAATGACCCTGTAGTAACTTTTGGTCAAAGAAAAATGGAAGTTTTATGATTTTACTTCTCATAAAAAGCTTTTATAAATATAACTTATAGAACCCAAGGACAGTATTAAAATTTTTAATTGGTGGTTAAAGAAAAATAAACCGATTATAATGTAAATGGATTCTCAACTGATGTAGAAAATATTTGCTACATTTTTGGAAGTTTAAAATATATCTTTAAAACTAACGGTTTAGGAGTTAGCTATTGTTTAACGATGAGAGGGGATACTTGTATAATAAGGCATAGAAAAGTGTAATTTAGGTTCAGAAATAATATTTCAGTACAACTTTAATGATCACCATGCTATATATAACATTGAGAATACACAAGAAGAAAAATATCTTTTTCAAGTTCCAGAGTAAGTTCAGGGTATTTCCGATAACGAAACTGACGAATTGACACGATAGAGAGTAATTCATTAAAGGATATTTTTCTAAGAGAGAAAAAAAAATGTATTTTCAGCACCCTTTAATAAAATATAATTTAGATCCAGTACCAAACTATTCATATTCTGTGTAATTTTTTTGCTTTATTTGTAAGAAGAGAACTCATAAACATTATTAAAATCAAAACTATTATTAATATATATTGAAATCTGAATTTATATGCGTTGTATAAGGGAAAACGTGTTTTCACCTTTTAATAGTTTATTATTAAATAATAATAGCTGGGCTACCATAACTTGGGCATAGAATATTTTATATTTAAAACAAAATTAATTAATGTTATGGCAATTTTATTTAGTCAAATTTAAATGTTATTATATAAGCAAATTATATTAGTCAAATGTCCAGTTTATAAGAATATGTTTACCTTAGCGTAATGGCTATTTCAGAAAGCGGACTCGATCTATTTTAATAAAACAATTATTGTAGTACCGTTAAAATGAAAATAAATTCAAAATCTCTCGAATAAGAAAAATATTCAAATATAGATATTACCTTACCAAACAGGGTCTTTTGGCGTTTATTTCCTGCTGTTGTGTAGATCGTAGCTTTTTTCAAACTGCAAAATGAACGCTGCAAGCAGCCGTATTCGCAAGGTACCTGTAAATACGAGCTTCTGAATGCTAAGCAAACTACAAAAGCCCGGATCTACAGGGTAGATTACGAATGGCTATATCTTCTTTTAACCGAGCCTTTAGACAATTTTCTAAAAAGAAAAGACAAAAATTAATGTAACTTATAATTGTATGCATTGTTTCATAAATACTTTTTGAAACAATGAAACTAGTAAAATTTCAAACATACTTTAAATAAAAATAAGTAACAATATTTAATGATCTCTATAACATAAAATACATTATATGGCCATTAATCACCGATTAATGGATTTTAGATATTTGTCGAATATTTAAAGACATATTTGACGAATTCTGGAATAGGATTATAAAGAATATGATATTCATCAAAGCGATTTGATAAGGAGAACAATCTGGGGACCAAAAAAAACCAAGAAAAATACTCATATTTGATATCCCCCTGTAAAATAAAAGGAATAAAATGATCTATCGCTACAGCATAGAAATATGCTGATATTGTACAATATGTGTATTCATTTGTGTGAGAATAGCGTGTTTATTCAGGGAGATATAACGATGTTTGTGGAAAGTTCTAAAAATTATTGGTTTTCCAAGAAGATTTAAAGCATTAATAAAAGATTTTAAAAAAATAATAATTAAATTAAAAATGTCTTCTCTTTCATGCTTTTAAAAAGCAGGCAAATAGGCTTGCTCTATCGCCGATATCTTTCTTAATTTTCACTATATTTGACTGCGTATCATATAAATTGCTCCATAGAATTGAAAATTAAATCATGAAAAAAAAATCTTTGTTATCGTTCGCGCATGCGCAGATAAAATATATTTCATATCACTGCTCATATTTGATCAAATATTGAATATATTTATAGTTAAATTGCGTGTTATTATTTCTACTACATTTTGCTAACTTTTTAAAACTGTAATTACATTTAGTTGAAAACGCTGTATGATATAAGAAAAAAAAAAAAAAAAAAAAACTTTTTGAATTAAAAAAACTGATATATTTCTTTGAATATAAGTGCTATATCCTTATACATATTATACAATATTCACATATTTATATACTCTAGCGATAAATGTTTCTGGGAATTTTATTTTACAAGGTATTCCCAAATATTATTTTTCTTTGATTTATTGTTGCTCCACTAGTCTTTTTTATAAAATCGACGATGATAAATATGAAGCCAAACATATTCTTTATAATCGTGAAATCCCAGAAGAATCCGACAAGTTATACTTTTAAATGTTCGACAAAATATAAAATTAAAAGTGACCGGTGATTAATGGTTATATAGTTGTACTAGTATATAACCCCGTCAAAAATGACGAAATTTTCACTTGCATTTCATCTTTTTAATACTTCATACAAACAAACATAATGCAGATTTTATTTTTGAAGAGTTTGTATTGTAAAAAAGCACATTTTAAATATAGCAATAAATTTCTACAAATACAAATGATTTCTTTTTTTTTTTTTTTTTTTTTTACTTGATATTTAGTTTTTGAACAAATTTTAATTTCAAAACAAAGAACAGTATTTATTACAATAATAATAATAATTGGCAAAATAAAACTCAATTTCTGAAGATTTCACAAAACATTTAAATTAAATATTGAAGTTTTTAAATTTTTAAAATACATTCTTTATTATGATTCATTATTATGATTCTTTATTATGATTCGGCAGCGATTTTAGTCGGGGTATATGATAGCTTCTTAGTTCGACGCTTTTAGGCATCGATTATGAAGCTTTGAGTTTTCTTTTTAAATTCAGATTTGGTGCCATCTATATGCAGTTAATTTACACAAAAAACTTTTTTTTTTTTTTTTTTTTTTTTTTTTTTTTTTTTTTTTAATCGTAGTTTCTTATAGAAAATACTGCTATTTTCTATAGTAGGAAGCATCGATTTAAATCAAAATCAATTTTTAAAAACTTCAGCTTGCAATTTTAAAAATTCAATCCGTAAGTTATGAAAACCAAAATTATTATTATTGTTTCTTTTGTAAAATTTTAAATTAAATCTACCAGTTTTTAAAGCTTAGATTATATCCATTCGAAATTTGCTTACATTGTAAACGAAATTTGTATTTTTTATCAAATGCCATTTAAATGTAAGGAATATATAATATCATAAACTAAATAAAAATCATCAAATTTTAATTTAAGAGCAATTTTGATTTATTTGCATGCATTGCATCAAAGCAGATAAAGTTTTAATTTAAGACCATGTGAAAAAATAATTTTCAGTTATACTAATGCAGTCATGATGCTATCTTATATATCCATAACAACTTGAAGAAAAAAAAGAGTTTATTTAATTAAATAGAAAACAAAATTTAAAAAAATTAACCGGATAAATGCTAGCATTTAATAAATAATAATAATAAAACTAAATTTAAATTCATCTAAAACTAAATTTATCTTTTATAATATATTTCCAAAAAAGCTTCTAAATAGTTCATAGATGGCAGCACTAAAGTTGTGAGAGATGGTGCTAGAGGGATAAATAAAATACGATCGTACTCAGATAATAAAAAACTTTTC
Organism: Maratus speculifer; assembly: GCA_964019185.1. NCBI lineage: Eukaryota > Metazoa > Arthropoda > Arachnida > Araneae > Salticidae > Maratus > Maratus speculifer. The sequence continues at coordinate 139,482,831 of OZ025299.1, forward strand.
CACTTCCACTGTTATCTTTATGTATTATAATTGGGTTTGATATACATGTTTTATATGAAAATATGCTGAAAAAACATTATTTCAAGTGGAAGAAATTTTAAAAGCATCATTTTAGCATCTGTTTTCAATTAAGCCTAACGTGGCGTCTAGCAACGGTTGAATCCAGATAGGAGTGGCACAACCTGGAACCGTTCTACACATTTCTTCAGACGCATTTTATTATAAGTAGATTATTAAGTAAGGTATTTTCCGTTGAATGTCATATTTGAATTCAACATTTATTTACTCAAAATTTTAACCTCTTCAGATCCCGTGGTTTATACATATATGCAATCTATCGTGTAAATTTATCTTTTTGATAATTCAATTATTATTTTATATTTTGTCTAGTATTTTTCATTGAAATATGTTTTGCAATGGCGAATAATCGGGCAATTTAGAAATCATTTTTCGTTTTATCCTGGCTTCTAATCAGAAATTAATCGTAATAAATGTGTCTATTTAGTATTGCCCTTGAGAACGAGCTAAATACCACATTTCCAATTTTGCTCCAATTTTTGCAAACACCTCAGTTTGATATAGTTTGTTATTTAATGGTTATTCCAAATTTTGATGTTGAATTGTAGTTTTGTCTAATGGTTATATATATATATATATAGGCTGAACTCAATATCTTAATTAAGGAAGATTAAAGTCCGTATTCTAACATCTACCCACCCAACCAACCTATTATATACATTTTTTATATATTTTTTACATTTTTAATTTTTATTTTTTATGTTTTAAATTTTTTTTTTTTTTTTTTTTTTTTGGGGGGGGGGGGGGTATTTTTTACGCAAAGTGTTAATTAATTATTAGATCATGTACTTACTAATTGTATTTTAAAGAATATATGAATTTTTTAGGAAAACCATTAATTATATCATCATAAACAAGCTTTTTAGTATTTGTATTAATTAAATGAGAAGAACATAAACATTATATATATATATTTTTTAACTTCGATTATGAATTGATATTAACAAACTGATAACTAAGAAATTTGAAGATACACGAAGGCATACATTTTTAAATTATTAATACATACATTTTTTGACAATTTTTCAGGCTAGATTTTACTTTATTTTAATATTTTGCATTACAAAAATTCTGAAAATCCTGAAATAAATATATATCCAATAATTTTTTATTACTAATTATTTCTACACGTGATATCTTAACGCACAGTAAAATACTCAATTTTATTTTTGTACATTTCGTACATTTTTGGTGCAAGTCGTTTTTATATAGCACGTAGAAACGAAACTGCACTGTAAGAAATGAATTGCTATTTTGTTTAGATCTGCTATTTTTTAGCCTTCATTCCCACTATTTTTTTCTTCATATTATTTATATACGTGAAAAAAAAATTGCAAAGATGTGTATGCTATATAGGATACATTGGGTCAGAAGATGTTAAGCACTATTTTTAAATGAAAATGAAAGAATACTTCCATATCAAAACCGAATATAGCTGACTGTTAAAATATTTATATTTTATTTTAAAATATATCTTAAAGAAAAAGATTGGATAGCATTTAATGAATCACCAAGTAATATGCAATCTTTAAAATTATTACATTATTTATATGAATTCTCAATGTAAACGCGATGAATGAAAAAAGAAATTTAACTTTCTTTTTATAAAATTTTGTTTTAAATCTGTATAATTATTCTATATTTTGAAATAATATACAATTAATTACACCCAAAATAGCCGTGAATATCCATCCCACTCCCCTCACGTGTGTTCGTCTGTGAGCTTGTGAGGCACGGTAGGTAAAAATATCGGTTAATGTAATATCCATTTATTGTCACCTCGTATTATCTTGAAAAGACCGTTTCAAGTAATATTTATTGATAATCAGTTTATGTCATTTTGAACTTTTTATAAATTGTTCTAGTAGTATGTTGCACGATAGATGATACATCACTAAAAACAATTTCAGTACAAACTTTAAACACAAAGAGTTGCAGTTATACAATTTGGAAGCTTAAAGTCATTTCCGTATCTCGTTGATATGATTGAAAGATTCCATTAAAATAAATCTGCTTATGGCAGCGAGAAAAAACAAAACGTCACTCCAAATGACGAATGAGTGACCACACAATAAGAAATTGGGGGCGGCGGGGAGGGGGAAGTAAGTGTAGAAGGAAAAATCAAATGGCAATGTAAGTGGCACAAGAGCGAAAACTTTACTTATATTCAAAAATAATATTTTATTTTATTTCTAAACTTTCTGTAAATTTTAAATTTAGTTAAATGAAAATAAATACATAAATAATTGATTTTAATCTAACAACTGACTTTATATTCTCGTTAATGAATTAAGTATATTTTACGTGTTTATTTGCTTTTTGTAGCTCGTTTTATTACAGTTAGCAATTAATCACTTTATGACGAACGTCTTTTAGAGAATTTTTAATCTTTTTTCATCAGTTTTTTAAAAGAGAAAATTTTTCTAATTGAATCGGGAAATTTTCTTGATTAATTAAGGAAAAATTTACAATAAAAAATAACTGTTGGGTATAATCAAGGTTTCTTAGCAATTTTTGCGTCACATGTACGTGCCGATCGTCCCCAAGGAGTTAAAGTGGGGAGGGACAGTTTCGAACTCATATTTAAAGTATCAGATATCAATATAGTATTTTTTCCTTGGGACTACTAAAGGAATTTCAATATTTCTTTTTAATATTTCTATCAGTTGCTAAATTATAAATAGATTGTCCATAAGAATAACAATAATTCTATAGTTACGTTAGTATAACCTAGATTTTGTCTTTCCGCAAAATTACCTAATTATTTTCTTCATTATTTTTGCATTCCATAACATACATAAAGAAGAAAATATTGGCGTCACGGAAAGTTTAGACTTCCTTCTTTTGATCAATATACATATTTTGGGATTTTCTGAACACGATTTAGCTACTTTCGAAAAATGTCTGTTATTCTGTTATAGTTCCAAATTTTGCAATTTGGTATGCTTTCTGGTATTTACGTTTGGTTACTTTTTGGGAAGAAAAATCAGTTATGTTATATCTCAGAATTTAAATTTTTGATATCGAGGAAACTGGGGAGGATTGATAGAGGCTTGACTCTCTCTTCAGTTTAAGTATTTAAGGGGATTTCAGAATTTTGCCAATAGTTTTCAACAAAGGCTACTTAAATATTCAAGTGTCTGTTTCAGACACTTGATTTGTCTGTTTCAGACAAATAATTGAAACAGATGTGGAAAAAGTCATATATGAAGATTTTTCAGCTTAAAAAGTATTTTTCAAAAAAATTTTGTAAGATTTTCTCAGATAAAATATATCATACAAATTTAAAAAAATAGGTTTTAAGCATTGCAGAAATATTGAGCTTTCATTCCAGTCATAATGATTGTACAGAAAATTAGGCTAAACATAGCCATGTACCATTCTATAAAAAGTGGTATGTAGACAGGCTTGACCCAATCAAACTGAGGGTAATTTGACCACGGTCTAAGCTAACTTAAGTGTTTTTGGAAATCGTTTTATTATACACTGTACATAATGAAAGTGGAATGATAACATTTCTAAAATAATATAAATTTATTCTATAAAGCTACAGCAGAATGGAGCAATAAAAATGAAAATATTTAAAAAAATCATTAAAAGATTGCAAAATTGCTATAAAAGCAAGAAATTTTTTTATGAAATACAATATTTTGGAGAATTAATAGGAATGTTTATTTAATTCAAATAGGATTCATAGTAGTTAGAAAGAATGGAAAAGATTAGAAAAGTTGGAAGCAGAAACATTAAGAAATGTTATGTATTCATGCCTCTGCAAAAGAACATACCATTGATCAAAACTCCTTAGGAATGTATGCAGAGAAATTTCAACTGGATGAACAGAGTGAGATGAAACCAAAATATGTGGCAATTACTATTTCCAGATAGCGTGTCCTAAAAGTGACGCTTTAAAATGAAATTTTTCTCTTGTGTCTTGAATTTCGTCTAAGCAGGTTTTGTTTATACATCACATTTTCTTAAATAATTTTTAATAATGATAACAACATGTTGAATAAAGTTATTCTACCGATTTCAAAACTAATTTTATTTCCCTTAGTTAATATTTCAATGTAAAATAAAGTCGATCAATCCTCCCATATGTAGGCAGCCTTGACAAATTATTTTCTCATGATTAAAATCATTCATTTTTCAATTTTTTTACACATTAAACTTATGTGGCAATTTTATTTTCATGACTGATTATATAAGAATTAGAACGATGCGTTAAACTTTATTCTAGGATTAATATTTAAAAAATAAATTAACCTTTCAAATTTTATTTGCTTAAAAGACGCACAGAAAACCGAGTGAAAAATTATCCAAGCCTGGTATCAAACCCGGGTCGTCGGTATTGTTCTCTATTGATAGTGATTCTTTTAAGCAATTAAAACTTGAAATATTATGGAATTCAAGGCGTAAGAAATTTTCTACAGAAAAATTTCCAAGAATTACACACATTTATTAAATTTAAAAAAATTCACTTATTTTAAAAAATGGGGCAAATCACGCCAGTTTCTCTTGTATAATAATTTTGAAAATTAATCAGATTAAAAAGAATATATAAATAAAGAGGTGTAAAGTATTATTTTTCTGATTATTTATTTGTTTAATTTAATGTTGCTATTTTCTCTTCTTTCACGATTTTTCGTTCTTTTACCAATGACAAGCAAAAGAAACTTATTCTCAGAGATGATTCGTGACAGCTAGAGAGGAAATAATCCCCTACCAATAAAGCAGAAGCTGTTTCCCTAGTGGAAGATGGTATCCACTAGGCTGCATCCATATAAATTGAACAAATCTAGATTGATAAAAAGTAAATTGAAAATTCAGATAAGTATTTAGGATTACTGTTAAATATAAAATTGCAAATATTACTTTAATCATATTATAATAAAGTAAACCTTAGAAAAATTTCTAAAACAGAGTTACACAACCTTCTTTTCTTACGGTATACTTATATGCATATAATTGTAATTCCCTGACACTCGGAATGTATACAGGGTGTATCTAAACTCTTGTACAAAACTTTAAGGGATGATAGTACACATCAAAACAAACAATATTAAATAGGAAACTAATGGTCCCAAACGTCTTCCGAAGGAAATAGGCGCCATTAAAGTTTAGGGTCCAAAATTTCAAATAAAGATAAAAAACGGAAAATTTGATCGATTGATTTACAATGTTCTCTAAAACTATTCTTTATGTCAGTATTTTCTTGAAAATAAATTATAAAGATAAATTTCAAAAAATGCCAATGGAGGGCGCTTTAGACTTTGGAGTAACGAATAACTATTTTTTGCCGTTATTTTTTGCATCTCATTAAATGTTTTGGGAAGTCTAGACTTTAACTTAAATTTTGAGCTCAAAATCTGAATAGTTGGGAGTGGTTAAGTAGCGCAAACTGAACTGTGTTCAGAAATTCAAATTTCAAACGATTATAAAAAACGGAAAAATTGGTCGATTCGTTTGCAGTTTTCGCTGAAACTATTCTTTAAATCAGTATTTTTTTAACATAAATTTTGAAGATAATTTTTAAAAAATGCCGATATAGGGTGCTATAGACTTTGGAGTAACGAACAATTATTTTTTATGGTTATTTTTTGCATCTCATTAAATTTTTTAGAAGCTTAGACGTAAACTTATATTTTGAGCTCTAAATCTGAAGCGTTGGGAGCGGTTAAGAAGCGTAAACTGAACTGTGTTCAAGGGGGGGGGGGGGGGGGGGTTCAAATTTCAAATGGTTATAAAAAACAAAAAAAATGGTCGTTTCGTTTGCAGTTTTCGCTAAAACTATTCTTTATGTCAGTATTTTCTTGAAAAACAATTGAAAAATTATCTCAATTCTTGAAAAATTATCTCAAAAAATTTCGTTAGCGGGCCCTTTAAACTTTATTTTTAAGCGCTATTTTCTGTATCTAATTAAATGCTTGCAAAAACTTAGACTTAAATTTTGAGCTCAAATTCTGAATCGTTGGGAGTGGTTAAAATGCGCAAATTGAACTGTGTTCAGGAGTTGAAATTTGACCCTCCCCCGTAGAACACAGTTCAATTTTACGCTACTTAATTACTCCCAACGATTCAGATTTTGAGCTAAAAAATTAAGTCTAAGCTTTAGCAAGCATTTAATGAGTATAAAAATATAGCAGTTAAAAATAGTTGTGCGTTACTTCAAAGTCTAAGGCGCACTCTATTGGCATTTTTTTAAAATTTATCAATTTATCTTTAAAATTTATTTTCAAGAAAATACTAATTTTAAGAGTAGTTTTAGTGAAAACCGTAAACGAATCAACATATTTTCCTTTTTTTTTTAATAATCGTTTGAAATTTAAACCTCTGAACACAGTTCAGTTTGCGCTACTTAACCACTCCCAACTATTCACATTTTGAGCTCAAAATTTAAGTTTAAATCTAAGCTTCCGAAAACATTTAATGAGATGCAAAAAATAACGGCAAAAAATAGTTTTCGTTATTCCAAAGTCTAAAACGCCCTCTATCGGCCTTTTTCGAAATTTATCTTTATAATTTATTTTGAAAAAAAAAAATACTGACATAAAGAATAGTTTTAGTGGAAAGACGAAAAATCAGACGACCAATTTTTTCGTTTTTTATGTTTATTTGAAATTTTGGACCCTAAACTTTAATGGCGCCTATCCGTTTGGGACCCTTAGTTTCCTATTTAATATTGTTTGTCTTGATGTGTACTACCACCCCTTAAATTTTTGCCCAAGAGTTTAGATACAACCTGTATATATATATATATATATTAATTTAACTAAAAACGCAACCAAAATGCACTACCACAATTAAGAAAACATTATATATTATTATAATATATATCTTAAAATTAACAAATTCTTATTAATTATCGATATTACATATACAGTAAGCTGGAATTTCCCTGTTACATAATATAGATGAAAAACATTTTTTAGGCATATTAAAAATCCAATTTTTTTTTTTTTTTTTTTTTTTTTACATTTAATAAGAATTTCCATTAATAGTACCAATATATCGTCTAATCATATATATATTGGGATTTAATATACTATTTAAAGGTAATATTAGTTGTTTAATGTTATAATATTTTTTATTTTTCCCTGTAAGTATAAATGCTAAAATTGGTTTATAAGGAAAATCTGAAAATTCCTAAATAAATAAATAATTAAATGTTTATGTATATATATATTAAAAAAACAAGTCATAAATATTATCTACTTCGAATTTTTAGAATCATCATACTTCAGACAAGGTGAATTTTCTCCCCTCGCACTCAGCAAAACTGTCTCCAAGTCCAGAATCGAAAGCAGAAATGATAAATCTGTGGCTTTGCAAACAATCCACCAAATATAAATACATTGAACACGTATGGAACACACAACTCACTTAGGCAACCTTTATGTATTATCATCCAATCTGCCATAAGTGACGCAGCGCAACAGATTAAAACTCAGATAATTGAACTCTATATTAAACGATGGATTTGTTATCAGGGCTCCCCACGTGGTTCATTTTTTGAACACCACTTTTTTCAAAGAAAACTTTCTTTATAAATTTCTAAAAAACTTACCTGAAAGGTCGTTTTTCTTCTAATTGTTCCAGAAAACTACTGCAATTTTTTTTTCTTAAAAAAAAAAAAAAAAAAAAAAAAAAAAAAAAAATTAACGGACTAATGGAGTTCTTCGTTATGATAATGAAATCAATATCATCGTAATTCGACAGTAAACTTTGATATTCGGCCATGAATATTTTAGTAGTTATGCAGATCCTTTAAGAAAGAAATTTTTGATTTAAAAAAACATGATTTGTTAAAAGGAAGATGTATTTTAAGAATTAATTGGTTTCTTATGTATTTTATTTGTTTTCAGCTTATTTTTCATGCATTAGCTGGAAGCTCTTATTTTACGGTGTGCTTAACCATGCTAGCACTTAATACATCAGTTAATATTATTACAATGAAATAAAAAGAAAGGAAAAAAAAAAGAAATCTTTTAAACTGTATGGTATCTAAAACTATATTTCGTAAAAATTGTAAAATGAAGCATTCTTTTATTTCGCAATTGCAATATGTAATTAAAGTGAAGTAGTTTTGACATATATTTCATAATGATAATGATAAAATATCTAATTAATTTCATGTCGATTTGATTTACAAATAAAAATAATAAAATAATTAAAACAATTACTTGAACTCTTTTCTAGAAAATGTGAAAAAGTTCAAAAATCTGTACTCAAATGAACTTTGAATATACGGTGTTATTGTTTATATATTTTTTTTATTATTATTTATTTAACATTATTTATTTAATCTTTGTTTTATAAGTTATGGAAAGAGGCTGCCGACCTCTTCTTATCAGACTCATAGAGGGTCATGCGAACCGCCTTTTCATACGCTAGGATATCCATCATCAATGAATTAATTTATTTCTGAGGATTAATTTTCTTGACGAAATCTTGCAACATCATTTCAGGAAAAGGAAACACAAAAATTAGCTCATCTAACAGAGAAATACAGAGGTAGTGAGTTGAGATTATTGTTTCTTTTTTCCTTTAAGATTATCCGAAGAATAAGAAGAAAAAAAATATTTTGAACAGTATTTATCAATGAAATCATTTAATCCGTAAAGTTAATTGATTTTGTACAATCCTTGCTAAGCTGTATTGTTGCACTACATAAATAAATTAAGCTATTTGAATAGGTAAATTTATAACTTTCATATTGAAATTAAATATACTTTTGCATATTTCTTTTAGAACACAGATTACAGAGACATTTTATGAAATGTATAAAGCGTAAACTATAGTAAAAAATGTATAAATAATGCGGTAAATTTAATACGATAAATTATAGTCAAATTTAGAAAAAATTAAATACATTACCTTAGAAATAATAAAGGAAACTGCATTCAGAAAATGATAATTTAATATTATTCCAAAATTAAGATTAATGGAGCATAAAGGTGCTGAATAAATATAGATTAAACGCCGCTTAATTTTCAAGGTTCTGCATTTTATAGCATAAGTTAGCTTTTTTCTTATGATGATATTTTCAGCTTCATTGTAACTAACTATGGCAAAAGTGCAAGTAGGAATTCAAATACATTTAGACGAGAAGAAATGTGAATAAGTAAAGTGAAAATCAATTTATATTAAAGTAAAATTATTCAAGAAAATACAATAAAGCAAATTTTCAAGATTTCAAAAGGAGAAGTTTCCTCAATAATAATCCAAAATATTTTCCTCAGTATTATGAAATAAAAGAGACTTTGAAAAAAAAAGCGCGAATCTAGAAACCAAATTAGTCATTTAGATTCTGCAATAAGCACAAGTATGTCTGTTCCTGGTGTATGGCCTTGGAAAATTTACGGTCCTTATAATTATTAATTATTTGTAAACATTATTTATTTATTACTCACTTTTATTTTACAGTACGTTCATGTTCTTTTTAAAATGTTTACATTAGTAATTACATATAATTATTTCCCAATTTAACAAAATTATAGTAAATGGAATATTTCGGAGGGGCGGGGGGAGGGAGGGCAATTGAAAATAAATTGACAAGAAGTTTCAAAATTTTAATGCACTTTGTTTTGTTTATGATATATTTATTGTTGTTTAATCTGTTATTATAATGTTTGTACCTTTAAAAAAAATTACGATAAAATAGTAATAATATATACCTAATATGTGAATGATCACTTGCTATCAAAGCATAGAACCAACATTATGAAAAATGTCCAAGCCGGGGATCGAACCCGGAACCCTTGAAATAGCGCTCCAAGTTCTCCGCCATTTAAGCTACGAGGACATTTCAAGCTTAATTTCACTGGTCATTATTAATTAATTATAATATATACTGTTTAGTCATTATACTATAAACAATCGGTCAAGTGCGAAAATTACTCTGAAGCAGAGAGTTTCGTGCAGTAAATATATAAATTATTAACTTTAACATTAGAAAAAATCGTTGCTGAGTGATTAATAATAACTCGTTATCTAGGCTTTAAAAGCAGGCGGTGCCCAGAGTATAAGCCGCCCGTATTTTTATTTGTTTCTAAAATGGTCATGTCTTTAAAAATTAATATCTCGGCTAATTACTAACAAAACCTCTTCAAAAATTATTATCAATAATCCTTTTATACTTCCTCGACGTTAGATAACTCGACCGCCCACTCCCTCCTCCTCACACACAAATACTTTGCTGAGCGCCCTCAAAGTGATATTTTAGTGTAAAGAAAAAATACACTTATCTCAAAAACTATGTGACCTAGGGTAAGCACTATAGTTTTGCTGCAATGCTTAAATAAACTCCTAGGACCTCTAATTTTTTCATAAATTTAGTCTCTGTCGATTGGAAAACAGAGGAGTGCCGAATATATGTTTGTATTACATTTTCAAAGATATCTCTGAAAATTTAATACCTAAAATTAAAGCAAATATATTTTTGAGTTCAGTATATTACAAAAGATTTCAAACGATATCCCACACAATACACAAATATATATATATATATACCTTCCCACTGAAAAACAGAAACAAATTATCCTCGCCACCTCGTGTCCTTTGATGTTTTATAAGACAGCATGTATGTTTATTAATACATTTGGATGTTATTAAACATGTGTACATGACATACCGGGATCGTGTCCGAATTCATTGGCCAAATTTATTTGCCATTACATCAAAATCGTTTATGTTTAGAGCACACAATTTTCAAAATTGGGTTCTCTTTTAAAACATGCACCCTTTCAAAAAGGGAAAAAAATATTAAAAAACAAGTTCAAAACGCCGAGTTCTACCCTCAAAAAATTTTATTGACGGATAAGAATTAAAAAGAAAAAAAAGGCATTAATAAAGTTTCATGAAAAAAAAAAAAAAAAAAAAAAAAAAAAAAAAAACACTGAAAAGTGACTTTAATTATTTATATCGGCTATTATTGTTTATGCGCATTTAATTTACTGCATTTTAATTAATGTTAGCTTTCACGATGAATATTAATTTGAACATTAATTAATTTATTTTCCTGACATTTTCCTTGTCAAAATGAATTTGCTGCTTCCTAGTCTACAAAATCTAATCTAAAATTAAACTGTTAGATAGGATATTTTGAATATTTATTAATAAACCAAGGATTAAATTAAAATACCTGATTATCTGGTTTTCTTTCATTAAATTAGCTGGCTTTTTTTTTTTTTCAAACTATTGTATTTGCTGATATCTCTACATCTTTTATTCTCTTGATCTGCAAAAGGAAAGGAATGTATTAATCGATTTGCAAAAATTCTCATTAAAAACAATAGGAAAAATATTTTAAAAATACGGGAATATAAAATATTTTAATGATATTCAGAATATAGCCAAGCTAAATATAAAAATGAATGTCAGCACAACAAATAATTATGAACATAACAACTTAACCCTTTCAGGTGCAAGTAATTGGGTCTTTGTAAAATTACATAGGTACGGGATTTTTTTTCTTTTTCTTTTTCTTTTATCTTTTTTTTTTTTTTTTTTTTTTTTTTTACAATAAGGAAAAGTGATCTTTCAACCTTTTTCCACCAAAGTTATAAAAGTAAAATTTAGTGAAAAATTTATGGTGCAATTTTTGGTTAAAATTAAGTACACTGTAAAAAAGAAACTGCAATCCTACAGATGTAAAGTAGACGAAATCTGTATGCTTACTATCATTTTACCTGTGCACTGTACAAGAAAATATGTAAATCTACAAAACTGACTTTTGTAAAGCTACAGGAAACTTTAGCTTTAAAAATGAATCTATTAAAATTTTAGTTATTTTACTAAAATTTTATCTGTAACCTGGGTTACAGTTGCATAAAAAATTCTAGGAGTCTCAGTTTCCTAAAAAAATTCTTAATAACCTTACAGATTTTTTGGTTTTATGTTTAACTCTGTATCTGTTACATGAACTTGTGCTGTTGTCGTTATATAAAAAGTTCTAGGAATCCCAGTTTCCAAGAAAACATTTAGTAACTTTAATGATTTTTTTTTTTTTTTTTTTTTTTTTTTTTTTTTACAGTGCAGGATAAAATATATCCCTCAAGGTTTTAAAAAGTATAAAATAAAAGATTTTTTTTTTTCTTTTTGATTAACATTGCAAAATTTTCTGATGTGTTCCAGAAGTTATTTTCACACATTAAAGCATGAAATTTGCATACTTGATTATCGAAATGGTTTTTAACCTAAAAGTATTTTTCATTCTTCAATAAAGGTTTTACATCTTTAAATATTATATAGTCAACTGCTGATCGTCCGACGACTTTTCCTTGAATGTCGGGTCCTGATGGATAAATCAACTTAGAAACCCAACTTTGAAAGCATTTTTTGAAACATCTTTTGCTTGTATGGATGAATTTCTCAGTTCCTTGTGTATTTCAGAGTAAAAATGACTTCATTAATGTGTTAACAATTAACCTGTTTGTATTTAAGACTAGCTTTCAGTAATTATATATATGTTTCATGAGTATTAAGAGTTTTAAAAAAAACCTCTTAAAATTTTAGTCAGTAATGCCGTAGACGATTAAAAATGGAATTTCTTGATTTATATGTAATAACATAAATAAATACAACATTTAATTGTTATTTGATGTCCAGATAATAAATTAGTTACCTTATTCTATAGTGAATTTTAAATATTTAAATCAAGTTGATAGAGGCATTTTTCATGAGATTCAACATTTTCCAAAGCGCACTACAACAAAAAAATTTTATAAAGGAAATCAGGGTCATGATCGACTATTTAGTTAAAAGATATAGGGTGAGTCACTTCTTATTTAAATCCTTATTTGTATTCATTATTTTAAGACCAATGAAGACATTATGATGGAGTTAGTAATGGACCTAGCTTGCTTACGTAAAAATATAACAATATCATAAGAAATGTTGGATGTAAGTCCAATCTCATCCAATAGCTCTAAATTACACGCTCTACGTATATTTCGGAATGTAACTGACATTAAATAATGTGCCATTGATCGGGTTACTGTCTGCACCTACCACTTTTCGTCATTTCATCGTATTTCCTTACAAAGCTATGTAAATTATTGAAATTTTCGTTAAAATATTTTTTATTACTTTTAAAATGGAAGTAAATGAGGGTTCAGATTTGAGTGTGATACACTATATTTTTGTATGAATACATGAATTGCTGCAATGGTTTACCATACGAAAATTCTTTGTTATAACTTGCTTTATCATTTCTTCAAATTTATAACCCTGGTTACTGAAACACATTGCATTTATTAGTTTAAAATATTCTTAAAAAATAAATCTTGGGAAAATTAAAATGTTTAGAAAATTTCATCGTGCGCATGATAAACTGCACTTTTATAATTCCATTTAAATACTTGTATATGGTATTTTTCATAATTTATTTGCTGATTTCTATTTCATAATTATTTACCAATTTATCTTTATAGTGTCATTTAATTATTTTTATTTTTTTATAACCCAAATAAAAAGTAGCTGCGTGTAGAAAGGTTGATTATACACTGCAAACGCATGAAACACTTTTGCAACACTAACTGACCGTAAAAATCAACACTTTTAATTAAAATAGTTTTCGATTGTGTTGTGAATGCATTGTACGAAATAAAAGATTGTGCAAAAAGTGTTGTTAAAAATTACAAGAGGAAAAAAAATGTATTTTCAAAACATTCATTTTTAAAATTGAGTAGTTTTAAAGGCACCGTGTAGAAAATATTTTGAAAGTGTTTTACATGTATTTTATAGTGTTCTAAATTGTGCTGTGTTTACAGTGTTGTTAATTTGTTGAAAAAGTGTTGTGCAGCACAACACTATTTTAAGAAATTATTTTCATCAACACTATTTCAACACAATTAACAACACTATTTTTAGAACACATTTCTAAGTAGCAATATTTTTGCAACATATTAAGAACACATTTTTAGAGAGCAACAATTTTGAAATACATCAAGAATAAAATTACAACACAAAATAACTTTTCACAACACATTAAAAGTTTCACAACATATTAATAATGCAACACATTAATGTGTTGTGAATTTGGGGACACAAAGTGTTCCGAAATGTGTTTAATTTTGTGTTTGGGAATTTGTAGTGTTGTTGTAAGAAATCAAAAGTAAGCTGTCACACAATAGATTAATTTGACAAATGATATACCTCTTCTTAGTTTATATGAGTTCTAGGGAAAATATGAAAAATAATTTGTAATAAATGTAAAATATTATTAACAGTCATAAACACCCCTCCCCCCCCCCCCCACAAAAGGTAAAAAAGGGAATGCCCTTTTATTTATTTATTTGTTATTCATATTAATGTGACTTTATTAAAATTAAATCGAACAATTTATATTTCGTGGATTTTTTTTTTCAGATAATGTAAAATATATATATCAGTTTCGCAGTGTTGAAAAAAAAAATGAATAAAGATTTCCCAAATATTTAACACAAACATTCTACATCTAATTTTAAAGAATTCTAACATACACAAACACTTTTTTTAATATTATTAACTTTTTTCAGAGGATATGTGATAAAAATAATTGAAAGAACTCATAACACAGAAAGTTCTTTCTTTTGATTCATTCCTTTTCCAATACATATATTAAATATATTGACTGATCTTTCAACTATTTTTCCTCTTGTTTCCATAAATCCAATACATGTAAACATCCTGTCCAGAAATCAATTTCAACTTCCTGTATTACAGGTATTTATCGCCTAATCATTCATCCGCTGAATGTTTTCATCACTTTTTTGTTTTATTCTAAACACTTGCATGTGCACTCAAATTTCAAGTAAATTTCACTAGAAATATAATGGATTTTTACCCCATTTCCAATGTATGTTTAGTAGCGATAACATTTATTATTATCCGAAGTTTTTGCTGTACAGTCATTAAGCTTAGTGGTAGCAGATCGAATACACCGAACAAGGCCACTAATAGTTTTCTTATTGTATTTTTCGATTAGGTTTCAAATAGACTTCGAACAGTTTTATTTTTCTTTATAGGCTGTTGCATATGCACAGCGCAACATAAGAGGCCTTAGAGCTCCAAGCTGACGCCTAGATGTGGATGGCTGATCAAGTGAATTATGTGAATGTTCTGCACTTATTTTTGTTCATTAGAAAGATACTTTTTCATTTACTTTATGTATTTTATTCGAGAATGACGATACCTATGATTTCTTTCCTAAGAAATATATTTAATGTATTTCTCAGAATGATTTCTCAAGGATGAGTGACTATATACCTTGGTGGTCATATAATAATGCTAGTAAAAATGGTACAGTCATAAAATTTTAGATTAAAATAATAAAACGTACTTTTTCGTTGGTGGTCTATGAATTGTTATTCTAAGGTAAAATTCACTTGGGAAAAGTTGATGCAGCTGGAGTCCTCTAAAACTATTAATCTTGTAAAAACTTCCCAAATGTTGAAATTTAGATACAAATATATTTCTCCCACCCCGTCCCACAAGAAAATAATGACGTTTCATTGTAATTTTAATTCATTTTAAACTTTGGTAATTAAAATTCTAGATATTTAAATTTTCAGCTGCCATATTACGCTTGGAATTATTGAATGTAAATACGCGAATTCACTTGCTTCTAGTTTTAAAATTCTAGATTTTAAATTTAGGATTTCTTGATCAATTACGATCCATTTACAATTGTAAATCGTTCATTAAATAGCTAGTGTTTTTGGTTTTCTTTTTAAATTAACAATTTTTTTTTTTTTTTTTTTTTTTTTTAACTTTTAGATCCTTAAATTCATTTTTATATTAATTTCAGGAATTAGAATTTATTATTTGTTTACTTTGTATATTTTTCTGGGTTAATCCCAGTGATGTAATGGTTAGAGCATCTGACTGTCGCACCGCAGTTCGAGTGTTCGACATTCATTAATGTGAAATTTATTCATTAAAAATTCTGAACTTTTAAAATAATATTCGACAGTTCAAATTACAACTATAACAGAATAATATATATAGAATATATCAACGAACATTGATACTGATTATTTTCGTACTTTAACAAATTTCACTATCTATAATAATTTTATAATGCAAAATAAGATAATATATACACAAAAAGTCGGTATACCACAAGGTGGTTGTACATCTAGTATATTATCAGACTTATATCACTATGAAATATATTAATCATAAAATACATTTATATCGATATATTAATGATGTAATTTTAATAGACATTGATAATGCCAGTATATCTCAATTTCCAGTAGATTATCCAGCTAATTTAGAAATTAAAAAAAACCTGCTTTCTAACAATACCATTGACTTTTTAGATCTTAAAATTATATTAAAAGAAAGCAAATTGACAATTGATATATATGACAAACAGATCGAATATAATTTTAAAAATTTACTCATTTTAAACCCTGTCTTCATAATTCTGTATATCGTAATATAATTCTTAATCATTTATATAGATAAAATGTTTAAGTTCTTCTCATCTAATTAATGAAAATATTAAAAAGCTAATTTATGATGCACTAAATAATGGTTTTCTAAAAAATTCATATATTTTTTAATACACGATTAGTTATTACATGATAATAAAAATAATTAACACATTGCGTAAAAAAACCGTATAAAAATATTAAAACGTAAAAAAATAATAATAAATTAAAAATGTAAAAAAATATAATAAAAAAATATATAGTAGTATGGCTGGGTTGGTAGATGTTATAGTACGGAGGAGGGCAGTGCTGTCTGGCTAATACGCAATGGTTATTAAAAAAAACTGAGAGGGGGAGATTTATTTGCTAAATTGCTAAACATTTTATACAGGAAGTTCTATTGACACTAATGTATGGATAATTGTATAATTACATCAATTAATTCTATTAATATTATTTAATTAATTTCCATGATTAACTTGTACGTAACTTTAAACTAATTGGATACATTAAATACTGTTTCTAAGTGTATGAAATGCATATATTAATTACCTGTTTATATTTCTTATTTCATCTTATATTAAGATATTGAGTTTAGGTTAGCATAGTCAGATTAAATGACTTTGTTTTACATCTTATTAGAGTAAACTATGGTGTATGGTATATTTTTCCGGTTATCACATTGCAAATGCGATAATTACATTTCTACATTGAGGATAACCACGTGTTTAAATCTTAACTTTTAATTTTTATACTGTCATTTTGTGTATTCGAATAATCTGAGCACATGGCTGACTCAGTCTTTAGTCTTTTTTATTCGTTTTTTATTTATTTTATTATTTATTTTTCACTTTTTATTTTTCTATCTAATTTAGTAATTTTGTTGTGTCTTGATTTGATGTTTTTTCTCCGTTTAATTTTGGTTTTATGTGTGTTGGTAGGCCCAAATTCGTATTTTGCTTTTTCATGGTAATACAAAGATGAAACCACACACTTCATTTGTAGTTCCAAAGTATTTGGGGCTTGAGGATTCTGCTTTAGTTCTGCAAATCCCATTTGAATTCATTTATCCCCCCCCCCCCCATGTTTCAGTGTGGTAATTTTCTATTAAATTCAATGGTTCATATATTGTAATACAAGTAATGGTTATATATATATATATATATATATATATATATATATATATATATATATATATATATATATATATATATATATATATATATATATATATATATATATATATATATATATATATATATTTCTGCCAAAAATAATTATTTAAATATTCAAAGATTTATATTAATAAAGCAATTCTTTTTACTCATATTTCTAATTTAAATTTTCGAAACATTCTGTTTTTTATTTAATAGCGTAATCTGCCAATGTTCTTCCAACTGGGATATCCTGGGCAAATCTGGCGGGCATGAATCACTCAGACAACTGTTTGATTTTTATGTTGGGTTGTTTCAGATTGTCAGAAATAACGTATCGCGTGTGCATGTTTTGTGCCCAAATCGGACCGTCAATTATTTGTTTGTGAAATGTGCAGCGTGATAGTTTGTGAAATGTGTGACTTTTCTGTGAGGCATACTTATAACAGAACGTAACTATTAATAATCAAGAAAGCAAAAAAAAAAAAAAAAAAAAAAAAAAAAAAAAAAAAAAAAAATCTGTGGTGAAATACCGCGGGAAACACTCTTCAAACTGTGAAGTTAGTATATTACACCAGCGCTAGATGGCAGCACCATACAGGCACATTGCGTCGGAATGTTGTCGTCACAGGAATAAACAGAAATTAAAGACTTTCCATTGTGTTTTCTGAGTTTAAGACAATGTAGTACAGTTTTTCTTCTCTGTAATTAACATTTTAATATTGTACTTCCAAGCCTTAGTGCTAGAAGAGTATAATCGTAATAATTATCATCTATTGTCACTGCTGTCGCTATGTAATCAAGAGTCTTATTATATTAGTCCAGAATGATTAAATAAAAAGCAACTTCATCCTACAAATAAGTGCTATCTGGATCAACATTGAGCAAATTAACTAATGATTAATCTGATTAGTTTTTTGCAGACGCAGATATCAGCCAGTAGATGAAACAGTTCCCCGTTTGAAAGAAAACTACAAAAGGTAGGAAACCTTTTCTTCATTAATTATTCAGTTTTAAAACGATTGAGTGATAAATTACAAGTAGAGCTCACGCATCAACCTTCATTTTAAAACAGATAACAGACAAGATGCTTTTATCAAAATGTTTGCAGGGAGAATTGTGGCTGCCATGTTTGTCCAGGATATCTCGGTTGCCAGAGAATTACCTGCTTAATCCAGAGGTCCTTTGTTCAAATACTGACTTGGGATTTTCACTGAGACGAAAAATTATAACTAATGTCAGAATTGCGTTTACTAGAAAATAATGTTAATCCATGTTGCAGAAAATATTTTCTGCAAAATATATCTGGTACTATTATGAGAATGCTCATCGCATGTTTAGAATCTAAAGCTATACCTCCAGGTTATTAGGTAAATATATATATTTCCAGGTACATTCTGTAACTCCAATTTTAGATTTAAATACCGTATAACTTTGTGGTATTTGTATCCAATTAAGAATAATTTGGATTCAAATTGAAAAACATTTATGCATGTACTATATTAGAAAGTACTACCCGAGACTATTAGTGTAACAAATCAGTACTCTCGATACAATTGAGCTACTATGACTTATTTGAAACATGTGTTTTGTTTTGCGTCCAAGTATATTTACGGAACTTTTAAAGGTGCGTTTCCCTTGGTGTTATAACAATCGACAAACAAAGTTTATGAAAACATCAAATTTATTTATTTTTATACACTTACTGAAATTATTTTTTATTTATTAAATGTTAAATCTATTACAATATTTTTAATTTTTACTAGTTAAAACGTTTTTTCATGCTCGAACATATTCTATAGAATTACACATATGTTTAAACAAAATTTCAGTTATTCAGTTAAATTTGTATTTCAAAAAAGACAAAAAATATTTTGAAAAGCTGAAGTATGTTTCGCATATCAGTAAGTTACAAATAATGTTGAAGTGGAAGAAATGATAGAATGCTCTCATGAATAAAAAAATGAAAAATAAAATGAATGTATCTTTTTTTCAATATATAAAATAAACAATATAAGTACCTTAAATATACTTTAAGAAGCAATTGTTTTAAACATTACTTTTCATTTTGTTGTACCGAATAAACCGTTGGATACATGATGTTTTTTAGCATTTAATTCTCTTCCAAATACTTTTATTTCCTTTTATATGCGAGTCAAAAATATAATTCATCGCTACATTAAAAATATAAAGTGAAAAAGTGCTTTAATTCATAAAAAATAATTAGATAAGATGCTTATTTAATCAGCATTCATTCTTTTTTCTAATAGAAAACTTTTGCTCTTTCAGTTGTTCACTTTCTCTAATAGATGGCGCAACAAGTTCTCCGGTATCCTGTATAAACAACTCTCTTTTTATGCTATGCAGCCTCAGTGGAAAGATAGGAGATGAGATGATCTTATATGAGAAGTTTGCGAATGCATTCCACCAATCCCTCTTAGCGGCTGCCAATGTTTAACAGACTAGGCGATTGCACGGGCCGGCCCAACTCAATTTCTACAAAAATCCAATATTTCTTAACCAATATTAATCTAAAATTTTAAAAAAATTAAAAGAAAACTTTAACTGTATTTACAAGAATATATTCTTTTAAAACTGATACAGATAGAAGCGCATTATAAATGTTTACATATCTGTTTATTTGGTTTTTATTATTTTTTATATTATTCGTAGTATTCGTATTCTATGAAAATTGTTATTTTCAGAAAATACCTGATTAGTATTTTACTTAAAGAAGTCATCATTTTAATGTAATTGGAACTAATTAATACCAATAATCTTAAAACTAAACAGTTACATTTTTTTTATATAAAACTATTGCAGAAAAATTTCCTTAATTATCTTCTTTCACACCTAGGAGTCATCCATTAATTACGTCACACTTTAAGGATGTTAGAGATGTACAAAATGTGACACAGTGGCACATGTGGAGGAATGAGTTAACAACTTGTGATATCTCATGTAAATCTTTAACCTTATTAATTAGCTCGGTATTATTTACAAACAGCGTGATAAAATTCGCTACATTTTTTTTCCTGATAATATTAGGTACATTTAAATTTCCTTTAAATTTAAATATCCCTCTTTCCTTTAAATTCCAATAGCTTGAAATGAAATCACACAAAGTTTGAATGCTTTTATAGTACGTACTTATATCAGTAGTTTATAAATCACATAACTTTTTATTTTTTTGTATTAAATAATTTCTAAATTCTATTATTAGTTGTAGAAAATGAGACTTTACCATGAAGGAAGTGGGGATGGGAAGAGATTCTAACTCAAGTGTTACAACCTGTGACAAAGTTGGAAGATGAGGCAAAAAGCATGAAATTTATACGATGTTATTAATTAGATGTGCTCTAATATTTGAAAACTGTAAAAAAAAAAATCAGCAAATATATACACATTCAATTGTAGAAGAGACACTGTTCAATTGTAGAAATAGTAGAAAATTATACTTCGAAAAATAGAAATTGCGACTTTATTTCAATAAAGCCGCTTTAAGCCAAATGGTAAATAAATATAATCATTAATTTTTTGTTTGGAACATTGTGTATACATTCAGAGAAATGCACACATACACATACTAATAAAACTGTCTCACGTGATTTTCACATACGATTTCTGTTGAATTAAAGGTAAAATGTCCAAGTTGTATCGATTCGAAACCGATGAAGTGATTAAATGTTATCTAAACCAGAAATTTCTTCCAAAGAAAAAAAAAAAAAAAAAAAGATAGATACAAGATACGGAGAATTAAGTTAAATAAATATGTTGAATAGTTTTTAATAATACTTCTGGTGATTAAATATTTTTATAAAAGTTGAGTAAAACTTCCGGGCGTTCTAGTGACAGAAAGATGAAAGACAGAACATTTCTTGGATAAGTCGCAATAAGAGTTCAAATATGTTAAAAATTATACGTATACATATATAGGATCGGGTGGGTAATTATGACTTGGGGTGATTGTGAATACCACCATAATGGCGAAAACTGTGAAATTTTGCTTCACACTCAGTAGGAGAGGGCCAACTTTGATAATTACAGATTTTAATTATTTTTGCATTTGTTGTAGGGTAGAGGCTCCTTAGTCTCAGGTTCATTAGATTTTATACAACGCACCTTAGTTCTTGAAAAAAAAAGGGAGTCCAATATTGTAATACAAGTTAAGTATTTACTTTGTAACGCAATTTTTACGTTGGCGTAGCTCGTTTCTTCGTCGAACGTTAGCTCATTGATCCTCTGCCCTTGTGTTTAATCCCGGAATACGCGACTTTTTTTTTTTTTTTTTTTTTGTATTTTATAAATATACCTTTCATTATAATTTAATAAACTCATTTGAATTAAAAATTATGTAACAATTGAAATTTTCATGCATTTATTTTTAATTGTAACTAAATCGTTGCATAAAACGTCATAAAACCGTTATTTTGTTTATGACTTTTAAAGAATATTTTATATATTCTTTAAGCTGTTGATTGTTTTTAAAAATTACTTGTAAAATGTGTTTCATATATTCTTTGTTGATGTAACGATATCTAACAATTGTTTCAATTTGTGGATTTAAAGAAAAAAAAATATGTATTGTCTCAGTAAGGAAAGTAGATACGATGATAATACTGCTCTATTTTCAAATTAAGAAGCCTAAATATATTAAAAAGTAGCATACGAATTAAATTACAACCTCTTTTTTGCATATTAAAGATTTTTAATTTTGTAATGCATGCATGCTTCGCTTCGAATCATTTTAAATTCTCCTTTATCGTATCTTTGCTTTTTTTTTTTTTTTTTTTTTTTTTTTTTGCCACAACTAGAAGATGCCACAAAAGATTTGGGAATTTTTGCTAATCATGATAGATCATTTTTTTTTTTATTTCTTTAAATGCTGAGAAAAGCTTAATAATGATTAAAACATCAAAAAGTCTAAATAAAAATTGGATATTTAAAGTGTAATTAATGTACAATTTAAAATTTTTAAATTGAGAATATTAAATTATAATTACAAATATATTAATAAAATAATTAAGGAGAAAACAAATGTAGCACATTTCAGTCCTCCAGTATTTTCATCTTATTCATTTCCTTTATTAGGGCAATACATAAAGGATGCTTCTTTAAAGTCATGAACCGGCACAATTATTCAATATCATTACATCGATAAATAATAAATGAAATACGTTGTAGGTCATTTAAAAAAAATTAACTGTTTTATACAACGATCTAGTTAAAGTAAATAAATACGTTAAAATTATAATTGATGCACAATTTTTAACTGACAATCAGTTTAGTAAATTTTAAATACAAGTATATTTACAAAACAAAAAAGATAAAGTAACGCAAGCATTGTGTTACAAAATAAGTACATGTATTACATTATTGTATTACATTATTTGATCTCCTTGTTTCTCGAGAACTAAGGAGCGTTGTATAAAATTCGTTGAACCTGAGAGTAAGGAGCTTCCACCCTACAACATATAGTATAAAAATAATCAAAATCTGTGATTATCAAAGTTAGTCCTCTCCTTGTTCGATATTAACCTCATGATGTATTTTTCATTTTAGATATTCTTTATCACTAGTCTGAAGCGTTTTTGGAATCCAAATAGCGATTTGAACAAAGTCTGCTACAATTTTTGAGAAACGGGTTTGTCAGTTTGGTAATCTAGTGGTCTTAATTACCCTTCAAACAAATGTGTGTAGGCAAGTATAAATAAGAAATAAAGTGGTCATAATTTCCCCAAAATTTTGTGATTGTGAGTTTTTGATGGGGTAACTATAAGCCATCCCTTTAACTTAATAAAAAAAAGGGCTATGAGAATTAAAACTTTAAATATGTGTTGTTAAAGAGTCAAAGTTACTTCCTATGTACTAAAACCACCATTTTTCCAAATGGAAAAAAAGTAAAGTTAAAAATTACACTATTGAAAATGTATAAAGTGATGATCATAATTACCTCTTCTGACTCTACGAACTTAGTAATTCTATACAGAAGGTTTCCTAAAATTCTAACATTATTTAGATTGTTATTTAGTCTGTTTAGATTAGATTAGATTATTTAGCCTGTTCGTTTTATTCGGTTTAATGCTAATTTGTTTTTTCTATCATTATGAACGAACTTTATCAGAAGAAAGGTGTAAAATGGCTGTGTATATTTAATCGTGGTAAAAACGCATCAAACTGTCTTGAACAAATGTATAACCAGTTAATGCAAAAAAATGTATTGGTGTGTAAAAATTTTCAATGTTTTTCCTTACCTCAATAGAAATAAAATGTGGAAATGACTCAGCTGATGAGGATAGCTTTGTTATTTATTAACCCGGTCAGTCACAAGGTACAAAATAAACAATGAGAAAAATTTAGAAGCTAGTTCGATATCAGATAATCTTTGTAATATAAGAAAAAGAAAGATAATTGTTCATTAATTTAATTCCGGTAAATAAAGAATGTCAATTTTATTAAAAAAAAAAAAAAAAAAAAAAAAAAACTAATAAATACAATTC
Organism: Maratus speculifer; assembly: GCA_964019185.1. Lineage (NCBI taxonomy): Eukaryota > Metazoa > Arthropoda > Arachnida > Araneae > Salticidae > Maratus > Maratus speculifer. The sequence goes on from OZ025299.1 coordinate 139,506,981, forward strand.
CTGGAATAGTAAAGTACAGAAAAATACAAACGTTAACATAATGGTATTCTGGTAGAGTTCTCAAAAACATTTTCTGTACACCATCAGATTTCAATAAAAAATAAAATGTGAAAATGAATCATCTAATGGTGTAAAGCTTTATTATTTATTTTCGATTAGAAACATATGACAAAAAAAATATCAGTATATTACCGGACTTTTATCGAAATAAAATTAAAAAATGAATCATCTAATAGCATAAGCTTTATTATTTATTCACTCGATCAGAAACAGATGACAAAAAATATATATGAAATAATAATAGTCTCGTTAATTGATAAATGTTAAACCTTGGAAACTTATTTTTTTTTCGATGTTTCTTATTCAATATTCAATAAGATCGAATCAGAATTCAAAATCTTAAATCAGGAGCCTTTTAAAATTTTAATTAATCTTCGAATGGTTTATGATGGTAAATGAAAGAAGGTTTTCTGACACTGATTCACTTAGAAAGTTGTGTTAAAATTTCATAAACTGTTTACTAATATCACAAAAAACTTTTTTTTTTTCATTTCATTTATATTAACACACATAAGCAAATATTAGTATTCATATAGCCATTCTAAAAACTATATAAAAGCTTCACTAAAAATCTATTAAAATTAAGTTTCGGAAAGCTTTCTCCTGTTTTCTTTAGAAATAATGGTTGTATACTAGTATAATATACGTTTTATAATTACCACCGAACTTTATTACAAGAAAAAAAATTAAAAGATGTAAAATAATAAATAAATATTTCTACAAGTTGTTTAATCGTGTTAAACAAAGTATCATATTTTTATCAAAGACACCAATAAATACAATTAATCGAAAAGTTAGATACAAACATATACAAATTTTAACATAATTGTATTCTGGTAAAAGAAAAAAGGAAAAAAAAACCCTCCAAAAATTTTTCATTTTATCATCTTACTTCAATAGAAATAAAATGTGGAAATGAATCACCTAATGATATAAGCTTTATTATTTATTCTTCCGATTAGAAACAGATGACAAAATATTCAAAAATGAGCAAAGTATTTGCAAACGGCCAATAACACTTCAAGCTCCAGCAACTAGAGATCGTGAGAAAATAGTTTCCAAGTTCTTAATGGATCCTTTTTTTCCCTTTATTTGCTTTTACTCTTTGCTTTTCCCCCATCTTTTTTTTTTTTTTTTTTTTTTTTTTTTTTTTCTTCGTTTCTGAAGAAACCGCCAAACACAGTTTCTTAAGTAACATTAAGACGTAAAAGAAAAAATGGCAAAGAAAAAAAATCTACAGTTTTCTCATATAAAATACCCTCTCTCACTTGTAGCATTAAGAAATGGTTCTTTTCACAAAAAACAACCTTAGGGTAAAAACGATGCATACATGTAAAAAAGAACATGTATTGACGGTTTATTTTTACTAAAGCGGTTGAAAAACCCAGTTGTTTTTAGATTCGTATGGCTTGCCAAGATAGCAAATGCTGAAACTCAGAAAACATGCTCCAGAGTTAAGTTTTTGAAAAAGATTTGCTATCTCTAATTTGGTCTGTTGAGTACCGCCTACTAAATCTTCCCGGCTTCCTTTCCGCTCAAATCAGAGAACGGAAGAAAAAATGAAAAAACTATCCGATGTCCCTAGATTTTATTGTCGTTAAGCACTAAAGAAAAATTGCGAGCCAAAAAAATAGTATGGAAAAGTGGACATACGTAGGCAGTAGCGGAAAAAGGTATTAAAAGAATGTCGTAAAGAAAAGAACTTCTCGTAATATATTTTTTCTTTATAATTCCCTTCATTTCTTTTTTTCCCTCTTTCTTTTTTTCCCATTTTTCTTTTTTTTTTTTTTTTTGTTTCTAAAATATATTTCTCACTCAGATTAACCATTTGTATATTTTAAAAATTTCAGAGCAACTTGAAATTATGGAAACAGTAAACAGTGTTACTAAATTGCTATCACAAAAATCACTCACTATTTGCACAAAAATTTACACAACGAAAGCTATTCTGAAATCCAAACTGGCTATTTTCTCATACAGTTTTTAATTCATTTTTGTTCGCAAATGGCATCAAATTGGCAGGTGTACTTAATTGTTTTATCAAACAAAAGCTGCTTGTTCGAACTGTAAAGGCAAAAGATTTTTCAGAATCTAGAATTTTTCAGTGCTGTCAAAGTTGTCATTTTTTGCAGAATTTCTAAATGCGATAGTGCAAGATATAATAATAATAATAATAATAATAATAATAATAATCAAACTGTGTTCCTGAAATAGTAATTGCTTATAACTCCAGATGTGAGTCATTTAATGGAAAATGAAAATCATTGTTTCATTACATATCACTTACTAAATCAGGAAGTATCGTGCTTGTAGTTCGTTTATCGTTCTAAAGTGACAAAGAAAGGTCTTCAGAAAATTTACCTTATTCAGCGAAGAAAAATATTTATTTATGCATTTATTTTTATTTATTTATATTATAAATTTGAGCGAGATATTTGAAACTAACGCCTCCATAGACTTAACATTATCATCCGGGTCTTTTTCAGTGACTAGTTTGGGGTACTATTAGTCACTAAAAAAGAACCGGATGATAATGTTAAGTCTATATGGAGGCGTTATTTTCAAATATTTCGGTCAACTTTTAATGTTTTTATACGATTTTTTTTCCTTAGGATAGCTGAGGAGATCTACAACCGGGCTAGTTACTATTTTTTCAATTTTAGTTTCAGATTTTTTTTTAAACTTTAATTTTCAGAACTGATTTGAACCGGTTGTGAAATTGAAACTAGCCTAATATTTAAAAAATATATAACCAAAATCGAAAAAAATCAAAGCCCAGTTGTGGATTGTCCTCAACTATCCTTGCAAAAAAAAAAAAAAAAAAAAAAAAAAAAAAAAAAAAACACCTTGTAAAAAATATTAAAATTTGAGTGAAATATTTGAAAATAACGCTCCCATAGACTTAATATTATCATCCAGGTCTTTTTCAATGACTAGTGTGGCGTCTTAGATGTTTCAAATAGTGTCATGTTGCTCATTTAAAGTTTAGGGTATAGCAGTAAAAAATATCAGATTTGAAAATAGGGTTGGAGTAAGACCGTAAATGAAATGGGAGATGATTATTTTATTTCAGCTATTGAATTATTTCAATTTTAAGAACTTTTTCTAAGAGAAAGGATGAATTATAATAATGCACTGATATTGCAATTGTAGAAAAACAATAAATTCCAAGATACATCCCTAAAAATACCATATTAACATTTAAAAATGAAATACCTCCAAAATTATTTCTCTATACTGTATAAAAAAAAGCGGACGATTTTACGGAAGTATTACTGGTAATCTAGACGCCAGTACTATTTACTGTTTTTTTAACGGTAAAATTAAATTCCGGGAAAAACTCGAAAAAACGGAACATTTTTCTTAATTTTTCGTTAAAAAATAGTAAATAGTACTGGCGTCTAGATTACCAGTAATACTTCCGTTAAATCGTCTGCTTTTTTTTTTTTTTTTTTTTTTTTTTTTTTTTTTTTTTAAGTGTAGTTACAACTTTTACGGGTTTGAGAATGGATATTCGTAAATGTTCGAAATCCATTTTAAATTGATGATCCTGGTTTGATCATTCCTCATTACGGAGACGAAACTATACAAACAAAACACAACCGATTGTTAATAAATGCGTTTCTGCATTGGCGGTACAACAGTAACAATGTATGTTAAATCTGAATAAAAAATTATTACTTGTTATAATTTTTTTTCGTCCTGACCAAGAAAAAGAAAAGAAAAGAAAGAAAAAATGCGAATACGAGTTTTTTTTTTATCCAAAAAGGTATAATACATAGTTCTGAAATTTCCCTTTTTGAAATACCACTATTTGTGAATGTAAATATTTGCTTTATATAATCCATAAATTCTGCGATTTAATAAACTAAATATTTAGATTATGAAATAGTGGTATTAAAAGACTAAAAGACTTGGTAACTATGATATTGCAAAAATACCTTTAGGAAAAATAAGTAGAAAAAAAATTTCGTTCTTAGAGGAGATTGAAAAAAAAAGAGACTAAAATTTGCGACGATTAAAAACAGCACTTTGTACCGCCTATGCATGTTCTGATTCATCCTATCTGACAGCTGTTATGACGAATCTCTCGACAGTTCGTTAAATATAGGTTACCGAGCGAAACTTTTTCTTTGTTTCTTTTTTCCCCCGTCAACGATACAGTTTGAAATTGCGACGAAAGTGGGAACGAAAGCCCATTCGCATTACCTCGGATCAGGAAACGACAACCCGATTCGATAGATTCAACAACTGCTTAGCACTCGGACTATCCTAATACAAATTATCAGAGAGAAAAAAATCTTGAGAATGTAATCCTGAGAAAAGAAAATCCAAAAGGTGTTATTAAGTTCTGTAATCATAAAATGCAACATATTTGAATCATGTTCACCACTTTCTTCGATATATTACCTCTCAATATCGTATGATTAGAGGTTTTACCTTTATTTTTCACAACATGATTATTTTATATTAGATTGGAATTTAAATACATATTGTAACCCTACGATTGAAATGGCATAGAAATAAATCACGTATCCGAACTCAACTATATTGTAGTTTCTGAGAAACCGTTCAGAGTTTAGATGTACTAAAAGCTGTTCATAACTGTGGTCCAATGCAACCGGGACCCACAACGACTTCCTTCCTCCCCCCCCCCCCCCTCCAGCGAAAACTTCTTTGTGTATCAAAAATCTCAAAAATATTTTCACCCGGACCAGCACGTTGTTCTGCGTTTGTAATCAGCATATGAAGGAGGCTCAAAAAAACCTTTTCCTTTTTTACCTTTGAAAATAAAAATAAAGCTTCAAAAAACGTTTCAGAAGTACATTATACACGACACTTTCTAAGAAGAAGGCTGGTCATGTGCAATATATTTAACACTAAATTCATACTTACACTCAAATATTCTAAAGTGTAATCATAGAAGTTATGTAATTGATTGTTATATTTGATTGATTGGTATTTCTAAAAATATTATAATGTTGAGTTTGCATCGGAAATACTCCTGCTTACATATTTTTGTATAGCTCTAACGTATCGAAAAATTGGGGAAAAATCAATTACAATAATCCATCTTTACATAGATTAACCGAATTAAATTAATTAAATAGAGAAAATAAGCCTTGTGGGGGAGAGAGAGCTATGAAAATGGGCTATTATGGGCACCATTGAAGATTTCTCCAGTCCTCATTTATGCCGACAATTTTGAGATTAATAATTATTTTCAGTATTTTAAGCAAGTAGAGTTAAGGAAATTATATTTCTATTTGGAATAAAAGTAGTAGAAGAAGAAAATCTTGATAGAAAAATAACAAAGAAAATGTCACTATGGCAATTTAAGTTTTCAAAAAATGTTCTTTTAAATACAACACAGTCAGGCTATAAACAGTGCAGTAATCTTTTAAGTTTCTACTGAGAGGGGTAAAAATTTATGTAATACAAACAGTATCAGCATATTGACTTCCTTTGTAATCTCTTTGTTTACAAGTAGGATAAGATTACGGTGTCTAAAAGTAAGCCGATCAATGTTTCCGAAATACAAGTGAGACTGCTTCTAAAAGTGCAAACACATCACAAACTGAAACAAAAGACACTATTCACAACAACCACTGCGGGGGGTTATGCGAAGGGGTCGTCACTGACTCCCTCGGCCCACATCTCTGCCGATTATTGCCGAGTGGAAGTGCTGAGGCGCGCCCGATTGGAGCATCTGATAATGGGAATGAGACAGTAATTAGACCTACAGATAACTAACGATCAGATCTGAAGGAGACAATGATTGTTGAACTCGCAGCGAAAAGGTGCACTTTATGTCCTTTCAAAATAACCCGGGAAGTGATTAATGATTTCACTTTCCTGCGACTGACTTACGAAACTTTGTTTAAATTATAGAGGTTGCATTAATTTTAAATTTACATAGAAGTGGAAGTATCAGAATTCTTACAAAAATATTTATTTTCATACTTCCGAATCAAATGGATAGTTTCAATACGATGCTCATTGATTTATTAGGAGATAATTTTGAACATCTTAATAATGATACAGATAAAATTCTAATGGCATTATCCGAAGGTCTTCTGCAATTTTTGAAGTATCAAATTAATAAGTAAAGCAGGTCAAGCATGTATTGATAAAGATTTTAAAATTATCTAATTTTCTCGGTCAAGAGAGTTGAGTGAATATGTATTTTTTTGAAATTTATTTATTTACTTATTAATTGCAATGTGAGTAATAACGTTTAACAACATAAAAAGAAGCGTTTTTTTTTCTTTGGGGGGGGGGGGGGGGTTTATATTTCCGGATCAAATGAAAAATTTCAATATGAGGATCATTGATTTTTATTTTATTTTATTTTATTTTATTTTATTTTTTTTTTTTTTTGTTATTTAGATAATTTTGAACATCTTGAGATGATACAAAATGTATGTATGTTTGTATCTGATGATACATCTTCAGATACAAAATTTTCAAATGCAGATGGTATTCATCTATCTTTGAAGTGTAAATCTATTAAGTCAAACCTATAATTAAAGATTATAAAAATACCTTCTGACATCAATGACAATCTAGATTTTTATGCAATATAAACTTTTTTCCTTGTAACTTTATGTTTACTTTGTGTGTGGGAGGGGGAGAGGGGGGAAGAAAAATCAAGATAAGTTTGTTTCGTGCCGAATAAGACTTTATAGGTTACCTTATAGATTTAAATATATGTTGTCCCATAAAAAACATTTATGCATAAATCTTTATAAGGAACACAATTTATAAGAATGAATAATTCCAATGAGGTATCTAAAAGTGAATGATAAATTACATAATTAAAATTATAGATAATTTATCAAATAATAATAATATTGTTAATATTATTAACTATCATTAGAGAAACATAGCTCTTCATACTGTAAAGTGAATATGAAAATCAGACGTACTACTTGAGTTTTTTTATGAAAGCATTTTAAACTAAAATTATGAGAATTTTTCGTGAGACTTTTTTTCTTGTCTTGTCTCTTTTTTTCTCACTCTCAATTAATTTTAACACGCCTATTAATGTGAGATTTTATTGTTGAATAGCGCATGTGAAACTGAATGACACTGTTTTAAGCTTTTTTATCTCTCACATTATTGCCTTGAATAAGTAGAAAGAAAGCAACGTTAATTTACATAAACACACATAGAGACATTGAAATGACAATTGTTGCACATGAAAATAATGATGCAAATGATCCAGCAAAAGATCCTCAAAAGTATATCTTAACATGGAAATATGCATTGAGTTATTTCAGAAATATGGGTGCTGTTATACAGATAATGATGGCTATTATTTAAACATCGATAATAAGACATGATAGAATATACAATTATTCAATAGTGAACTATTCTATAATTCAAATCATGGGAATACCTTAAATAAATATTCTATTTTATACTTTAAGTTCTTGTTTTTTTTAAATCAGGACACCAAGCCTAAATATCAGATTTCAATTGCACTTGGTGCGTTTAAGAAGTCTGAAGAGTTTATTTTTAAGTATACTCAAGGCTTTTAAAGTGCTTGGAATTCGTGAACATTTGCCTTTGATGATTTTGAAATCTGCACTAGAATAGTTCGAGACCATGTTCAAAATCTTGTTAACAAATAATGTAATTTAAAAGAATTATTCTTTTCTTCTAATAAACAGTAAAAGCGTTTAATTCAACTTTATGCCCACAAATTGAATAATCTTACCAGGAAAAAAGAATGAAACAGCAATTGCATTTTCGTAACTCGAAGTGAGGTAAACATAACTCCTATGAGTATTCAAATTTTGACATGACAAATATTTCATTGTAAAAATACTTTGTATTTTGTAGAGCTCTTCATAAGAATGTGGAACAAGTGGATATCAGTTATCATTCGCAAAACTCGTTTACACATGAGAAGAAACTCATAAAGCACTTATAATTGAAAATAAATTAAACATTTTGAGATTACTTTACATAAATGTTAGTGTTTAATTAAGAACAGAGAGCTGAATTTACTCTAGTTTAACTGGTATGTTTAAATACCCTTTTAAAAAAACGGACGATTTTACAGAGATAATTTTCCTTTTTTTTTCGGGAAAAAAAAAGAAAATTTTCTAGAATTTACGGGAATTTTTCCGTTAAACAACAATGAATTATACTGGCGTCTCGATTGCCAGTACAATCTCCATAAAATCGTCCGTTTATTATTATTATTATTATTACAGTAGGAAGTTGAACATAACTTTAAACGGACATAAAAATGACAATAAGAAATTTGAATTATGAAAAAATAAAAATAGAAATAATTATCCATATGAAAACACATCATTTTTGTCCTTTCTTATGCTTCCTCCTTTTCCCATTAACCCTTTGTACTCGCATATGCAGTCAGAAAGGACATCATTTTAATTCGAAAATTTATTTTTAGCACCAGTAATAAGGAAAAATAAAATATCCCTTACTTAACCTCGTTGGGACAAGTGTGTTTACAGAATTTTTAATCTTTTATCACCGGTTTTTTAAAGCGGAAATATTGCCTAATTGAATCACGAAAATGTTCGGATTAAAGAAGGCAAAATTTACAATAAAATTTTACTGGTGAGAATAATCAAGGGTTTTTACCATCTCATGTGGCACGTATACAGGTCGCTAGAGCTAAAGTACGAGCACTAGAGCTTCGGGTAAGTAGAGCATTTTCGATATAGCCTAACTGAAAGTAACTTCATTTGAAAAAATGACACTGACCGAATAAAATTTGTCTAAGAGACTCTGGAGTCGAAAGGGTTGAGGCTTAACAGAGGTGAGCAACACATCCGCGAAATTTGAAGACGCCAAACTTTCTTCAAATTTGTCTTCAAATTTATCTTGAAAGTGAAATATTTTAAAGAGTCCTAGATCCTTTTAATTGACAACTGATTCGCCAATCCTTTAAAAATTAAAGATAAAAGATAAAAGACAAAGGAGATAAAAATTGTTATAAAATAAGAAAACTAGATTAATAACATCAGGCGAAAAGAGACAAGCATTCTTAATTTTAAATATATGTATGCGTGGACAGTTTGTTGAAAAAAAAAAATCGAATTAATTCCTCAACATCATAAAATAGAAAGTATAAGGGAAAAAATAAAATTAAAATAAAAATTGTTTTCTAAAAGGGCATTTAATAACATTATACAAAAGCAATGAGTACACTTTTGAGGAAGCAGGAGGATGGAAGAAACTTAAATAGCACGTTTATTTATATATCGATATTTTGGGGAAATTATTATAACAGGATATTCCTTTCTTTGAATCTAGAAAATTCAGGTTACTGTGAAATATTCCAAAATATTTCTTTTTGTCTTTAGTTAAATTCGGAAAATTAAATCTCTATATACTCTTCTTCTTTACTAATCTTTATACAAAAGAGTTCAGTATGAGGAGATGGGTCTATGATCGCTTTGAACTCGGGGATATCTAGTTTTATGAAAATTCTACAGAGCTTCGAGTTGTAATCTCCGTGTGACCGTCTTCAATTTATCATAGAGAATTTTTTCTTTCATTGGCGCTCAGTAGACATTCTATTCTGTCTGAAGCAGCACGCAAGTCTCAAACAAACGCCCCGTAACTTAGTTTTCCATTTGTATTTCTTTCCATTGGAGAATACAAGGTTTAAGAATGGATCTCTGTAAAGGTCGATTTTTTCCCGACATTTACGCCGTAAAATTTTCCGAAGAGATAAAAGATATGGAGAGAGGGTAAAGAAAAATGGTGCGATTCTCTTTGATCGATGCAAGGAGGCGAGTGAACAAAATTTTTCATAAATTTTGTGAATAAATTCCTCATATTTCTATTTTATGGATTATATCTACTGAGAATTTTTTGTTCCCAGATATATTTTTTTTTTCGTTGTAAAAACGGCTGAATGCAGAGAATTTGAAGCCATCATTTAACAGAAATATAAGTGATATCTTAATTATGATTTATTTTTTTTAAATGAACCAATATTTCGTTTTTTGTGTGGTTGTGTGATTGCGGTGTTTGTTGGAATGTAATCGTAAATTGAAATGTGCTACACATATATTTTTTTATTATCTTGAATTTTAATTGAATAGTTTACTTTAGAAACATTAATTTTTTTTAATTAAAAAAGCAATGTCTGTTGTAGAAATACAAAGTTGGTTAGTAAGATCTCTGAAAAGTCGATTCTGTCAATTATTTTCCATATTTACTTTTCTTGGACATATATTACTTCTAGAATAAATTATTTCCGTAAACATTATCTTCTTTAATTTTCCAAAATTTTCGACTTAAAGTACGAATCAGTCGGACCTCTACGTAAATATTTAAAATAAAACGGCGAAATGGGGAGGAAATAAAATTAATTTTAATGCTAATTTCAATGTGACATATTAATTTCTACATACCGAATATTTTAAATAACTTCATGAAAATTAATCGTAAGTAACGAAATACAATTCCGAGTAATCGGAGCATAAAACGTAAAACTGGGACAAAGTTAAAACTTTGTATGCAATTCCCTGTCTCCGTTTCTTTGCAATAGAATAAGAAATAGTTTTCTTTGATTTTTATATTGACCATACTGATAAATGGATATTTGTATTCAATTCATCTTTTATTCGACGTTCACTTCCGTGCTTCCCTACACTGTCCGACCGTATAACTGACTCATGACTTCCGAATCTAATTTTTCTCAATCTGAAAATCTTGTTTTATTCAAAGAGAAACTGTTTAAATAAACATATATAAATAGAAACGCATTCGTAATGATATACTTAGAACTGAAACTATAAATTTTCTATGCCAACAGATATTTAGCTGAAAATATTTTTAATAAAGTTTAAGAGCTGGGATGAATAAATTGATATTTGAGTCGTTCATTTTTGTAATTCTTCATAAAGGGGGGGGGGGCCAAAATATAACCCAAAAGTTCTCTTTCACAACTCAGTAGATAAAAATGCAATGAATATCTGTTGTACAATAAAGCTTTGATTGCTGATTGTGATCGATATAATGTCAGAATATATTGCATGTTTATAAATAGATACCAATAATATTAATTTACTGCTGCACTTTTTAGGATACCATTAAAAAAAAAAAAAAAAAAAAAAAAAAAAAAAAAAAAAAAATGAAATCAGAAAAATATATATATTTAACAAATTTTTATATTGGAAAAAAGTGCAGTTTTTCCCCCTTAAATAACTGTAGGTAAATGGAAATGAGGAAAAAGAGGAAAGAAAGAAGGAAAACGAAATGGATCAAAATAACATTAAAACAAATTAAACTGTTACTTATATCTACTCTCAGCTTACCTCAAAGTTTTAGCAAAATAGTTATTTCTTCGCAATTTTTTCAGTTTAGAAAAAAAAAAAAAAAAAAAAAAAAACTTGAGTTGCTGTAAATCAGTTATTTCTACGGAATTTTTACAGTGTACTAATAGCTGCACTTTTCCTAATATCGACTATTTTCACCAAAAATCCCAAAATATTTTATCTGAGTTACATTCAATTGGGTAATAATTTTTTTGCTGATATACATTTTTTTTTCATTCTATCTATCAGAATATATTTTCACTCTGCTATTCAAAATATTAAATCCATATTTTACAAAGTGATAGTAGAACATTATTTAATAACGAATACGCTTTTTGAACGTTGGGATAGCGTAGGAATGCAGTAAGGCATCACCTCCTGGTGTATGAAGCTTTAATATAAAATTTAATTTCGTTTATATTTTAATGTGCATATTGAATTTAACTTGAACATGATCACTAACAAAAGATATACACAGAACAAATTAAGGTTCACATTAACAAAATTTTAATTTTTCTTGAGATTTATGTTAGTGATATTCTACTCTTCATTTTCCTATAAAATATTAATAAATATAAACAATTTTCTTGCTAATCTCTTGTTCCTCCGTAAATTGCTTGAATATAGAAAGAAGAATCTTTAGTTGTGTTTAATTCCAACATAGTAATATCCACGTTTTTCTATATTCTCTCTCTCTCTCTCTCTCTCTCTCTCTCTCTCTGTATATATATATATATACACACACACACTCAGAATAATTAAAATCATTGAAACAAGTAATATTGACCATATAAATTGAAATAACTATAAATTTTATGAATGAATTTCCTAAACAGTAGAAGAATCAAATGCAAAACAAGAATGTGTATTCAGATGAAAGTTTATATAGTAGAATGATTTCATCAGGAGCAGATATTCACATATATAAGCAAAAACTAGTTGATTTCGATTGAAAATGCATAGCATAAAGTTAAAAATATGCATTTCATCTGCCCTATTCACTATGTATATTAGAAAACCACAAGAAAAACTTTGAAAAATCACTTAAAGATATGCAATCAAAACAATAGAATCCATGAAATGTATTAATAAGAGAAAAAATATGTATAATCTATCCTCAATTTATTTTAATTATGCACTTTAGAATATTACGCTTGTTTCAGAATTTGATTTCCATGGTGTCCAAAAGTTAAGCATAATTGGTAATTAAGTAAGTAATGAAAGAAATATAAATCGAAATGTGGTGAAACTCCAGGTGTGTAAACAAAATAGTACGCGTCATATATTTTCGCGAAGAGTTTTCCCCGAAATCGAACAGGGGACCGTCAACAAATTGAAAAAGAACGAAGATCTTTTGGATAACCCTGTCAAAACTAATATAGCAAAAGCTTTCAAACTGCACATTATGATTAAGTGGCTTATTGTAATGTACTGTGTTTATTTTTATAAGGATAGCATGTATACTCGTGGAGAAATTAAGGTTTTTATAAAAACAGTCCTAAGTTTTTTGCTTATAATTTGCAGAGTTCTTAATATGTAATAATGTTCTTTTCTGAAAATATGAGAAACATCATTGTACACAATACCCTGTCATCAGAATATAAAAATAATAAAAATTGTATGAAAAATGAGTAGGTTTAGTAAATAATTTTTCATTGCGCATGCGTCAACGAAATCAAAATTTCATTTGCATATTATGTTAGTTAAATATATTAGAGCAACGTTTGTGAAAGTCTCAAAAACATAGCTTAAAAATTCTGAAAATTATCGTTGATAGAATGAGATCAAAATCCTTTATTCCCTAAATGAAGCAAAAAGATGAGGGGCTGTATTCATATTCCATTGTTTAGTGCCTACACAATATTGCACGTACAACTATATTTGGGTAAAACCCCTGATTTTTTTGCTTCCTTTTAGGAATAACGGATTTTGAGTAGATTCTATAGACGATAATTTTCAGAATTTTCAAGCTATGTTTTTAAAACTTTTACAGAAGTTGCTCTATACATTTAGCTAACACAATATGCAAATGAAATTTTGATATCGTTGACGCATGCGCAATGAAAAATTATTTACTAAACCTACTCATTTTTCATAGAATTTTTATTATTTTAAAATTCTGACGATAGGGTATTGTGTACAATATTGTTTGTCATATTTTCAGAAAAGAACATTATTTTATATTAAGAACTCTGTAATTTATAAGCAAAAAACTTAGGACTGTTTTTATAAAAACCTTAATTTCTCTACGAGTATACATGCTATCCTTATAAAAATAAACACAGAACATTACAATAAGCCACTTAATCATAATGTGCAGTTTGAACGCTTTTGCTAAATTAGTTTTGACAGGGTTATCCAAAAGATCTTCGTTCTTTTTCAATTTGTTGACGGTCCCATGTTCGATTTCGGGGAAAACTCTTCGCGAAAATATATGACGCGTACTATTTTGTTTACACACCTGGAGTTTCACCACATTTCGATTTATATTTCTTTCATTACCAATTATGCTTAACTTTTGGACACCAGTGTCGTTACATACCAAGCTGATTTTTCTTTTTTAAACTAAATGAAAAATGCATATCACACAATATCTTGCGAAGGTATCGTCTTGTAAAACACATTTGCTAGGAAAGAGGGAGGGAAACGGCAAGTATCACTTGGAAAGAAAATGTTATATCCTATTCGTATAAAAAAGAAGGAAAAAGAAATACAAATAGAAATAAATCTCGTATTTAATTATCATAAACCACTCTGAGTAACAGAATCGGCGATCCCAAACTGGTGAGGTACAGTCTTCTCGTATCGTGACTGACGTGAGAACTTCTATCTATCGCCGAGATAGAATTTCGCTTCACTGTCACAGTAGATAAGGTTCAAGACACGCAATGGCCGCCTTCTTTATCTATTTTTATACATCCAACAGAAATGTGCGTCACAATATCGAACAATTTTATCATAAAACTAAAAGCTTACAGCTTTACTTGGAAGTGTGTTTACTTTTCAATTAAATTAGCAAAGAAAATTTTATTTGATTTTGTGCTTTGACTTTCAAAATTTTGTTTCCATGCGTCAACAAGACAAATATGTGATGAAAAGTAAGATAAAAGACGAATTTAAAACTTTTGAGGAATTTTACTCTTTACCAAATATGTGTAAAAAACTTAATATAACTGTTACTTTCTCCAATTATCATTTAAAAGTTACTTTTCATGTTGTTAGTTAATATAGAAATAACTTCAATATGAATCATTAACCACCATTTTTTGTCTCCTTGTCTGACTATATGTACAAAGATTGGACTATTGACAAAACCTAGTTTTTTTGGACTCGGATATTTGAAATGAGTCTAATTCTAATTTAAACCGAGTTATCGATCTGTTTATCTAAAGTGCAAGAGACGACTGTAACACTCCAGTCAATCAACCGCCTTCGAAAAATTCTCGTTTATTTTTTTATATGTGACTGTAGAAAATTTTAATTTTTTTTTTTCATATCTTTTAAACGATTCTTTTAAATTTTATGCTTGATGATTATAATAACAGTATAAAATAAAACATCTAAATTTTGCAAACATATAACAGGATAATGTCATGTTCCCTGTATTTATAATGTATATACACTCTAAAAAAAAAATGTGTAAATTTACACACAAAAATGTGTAAATCGATGATACAAAAACGACATGTCTATATGTGTAAATTTGTGTGTAAATTGCGCCAAATGTGTAAATTTCAGAATACACATTTTAATGTGTAATTTGATGATAAGTCCAAATGTGTAAAAGTTATCTGATAACACTTAAAATACACACTTTAATGTGTGAATTGCACTAAAATACACATATTTCTGAGTACTATTTTTACATATATATCTGTGCAATATTCTGTTTTTACATATGTTTTTGCGTAATAAGAAAATACACATAATACTGTGTAATATGCAAATTACACATATGTTTGTGTTATATACAGAATACACAGATTTGTATGTAATATTCTGTTTTTACACATATGTATGCGCAACATGCAAAACACGTATTTTTGTGTAATATTTAAAATGCACAGTTTTGTGTACATAGCTTTATGTTATGCGTTTACGTATAAATTGAAAAAAAAATGCTTTCATGATCGCGAAATAAAATTGCATTAAGAACAAACTCATATGCTTGACATGTCTTTTCTTTCTACCAGATTTGTAGACTTAAAGCAAGACCACAAATCATTATACGCTTAATTTACAAGAAACGGTCGTCTCAAATTATAATGTTTTGTAATCCGAATTGTAATTTATGAACAGGGATGTATAATTTGAATACAGACAGCGTGGAGACTGTCTTCTAAATTAAGTTAAAAATTAAACTTTTTTCACTCTATCTTACAATTGTAACAGCTTGTGTTGTTTTTAATAAATTCATAATATTCTCTTTTAGAAATACATGTACATTTTTTCTCCATATTTTGAAAATGGTATAACTTTAATTGTATTTATAACGGACGGAATACTATTTTCTTCTTTTCACTTGTTGCCATGTAAAATAAAATTATACATTTTATTTCTTTTTTAATAAATTATTACAATTTTTTTGTATGTGTTAAATGTATTTTTGTACTCTCTTTAAAAACTTTTGCTCACTTTAACTTCCAAAGTTATCATCACACATGTAAAGTACTACAGATAGTTACTATTTCTAACCGATGATGTTCAAGAAAATTTTTTTCTTTAATGTAATTTTACCAAATGAGTGAAAAAGCGTCCAGGGCAGGATTCGAATCACGGATCTTTAATTTAAGTTGTCAGTCTGGCATTGGTTAATTATACTTAGTATGTAACTCTAGTTCTTTGACTGATTTGTGTCTGCCAAATTTATCCAGGATAGTAGCTCATCTGGTAGAGCATCGGCAACTCTCACAAAAGTACCCGGTTCAAACCCACACCTATACACTTTTTAATTCTGCTGGAAAAATTCACAAGGCATTTGATTTATTTACCAATTATAATAACTGTGTTAAAAGTAATAAATGTATAGATATATATATATTTTTAAATCAAATTACGTAAATTTTAAGAGCAATATTTGTAACAGTATTTTTTAAGAGTTAAAATTACTAAAGAAATATTTCTGCTTAAATGTGCAAAGTATTATCAGAGTAAAATTTATATAAAAATATGATCCACTGAATTATACATAATACTTCTTGTATTATTTAAATAATAAAGATTATTGATTGCCTGAATTTAAAGATTATTAATTTACTATTGACAAAAATGAAATTAATTTAGCAATTTAATGTGCATTTTGAACCTTAAGTCACTAGTTATCCTTTATTACACAACAGCTATAAAAAATATTAAAAGATAAAAAGTAAAACCGATATTAAGTAATTATATTTTATCTACATTAATTGTAAGATACTAATTACTATGAATGAAATATACGATTATAATGCAATGCATCTAAAAAAATTCAAACTATTTCGATTCTAAAATGTACAATAATTTTTCATACTATTAAAATAAAAAATGGAAACTAGCAAATCTTTCTGTTTCTGTAATTTGATATTTTGAAACTTTTGACTTTTTCTGTCTACTCGTGTATTGTACTATTTCTACGGATATCAAATTACACATTTAAAATTTTTTTTATTTATTTTTTCTTTTTTGCTATCAATAGTTTTTGAATGTAATACGCATAAAAAAAGTCTTCAATGTATTAAAAAATAATTTTTAATTATCTCCCTAATAAAAATCACAAAAAAAAAAAAAAAAAAACACGAATAAAAACTTTTAAAAGGTGTCATTTGGATTAATTCATTTTACGTCAGAATTTACAAGCAGTAAAATAATACTTAAAAACTTTTTATTATTATTAAAAAATAAGTTTAATAACAGTTTGCAAAAGTTACATAAATATTTATGAAATTACACATTTAAAACAATAAATTTGAACATTATACATTTAAACTAATAATATATCTTAATATACAATTTAAAAGAAAAAAATTTATCATTAATTGTATATATTACACAGCACCGCATCTACTCTAGTTTCCCTATAATGTGATATTTTTATGTTCTTTTTTTAGCACTCTCCAAAAATGTTGAAAAGTGCTTCGGTTTGCCAGTCCGTCTGTCGATGCTCCAACTCCTATAATTTTCACGCAATTGATAAAGCTTATTTAAGGTCACCAAAGCATGTTTCGTATTGCATATTAAGTATGTATGATTAATATTTCATTTGCAGGGACACTCAAAAGAATACGATTACATTATAGTACACGTGGAAAATCGTTTTGAGAGTATTTTAATGACATTTTGCTATTTTAAATATATTGAAGCTGATATAACTCAGATCACGTTAAAACAGAGTATTCATAGCATTTTTCACTAATTTACAGGGACAAACAAAAGGAATTAATTACAGTATTTTGCATTATTGTATAGATTACAGTTATCTTTGCTTAATAAATGCTAGAGAGTACGTTTTAAAATTCAGTATGCACTTTTAAATTTAATTAGTTTTTTGCATATTACTCTGTATATATATATATATATATATATAATACCATTAAAAGTAGACAAAATTCACCAATAGATTTTATCAATATATATATATATATATATATATATATATATTATACTTCATAATTAGGGCTGCACAAAAAGTATTCGCCTACCATTCTCCTTATTAAAAAATTGCTGAAGGAGAATTTTCTGAAATGGGTGATTCTCAAAATAGGGGACAATTTATGTCTTTCGACATACAAAAAAAAATTGAGAGGTTTTCTGTTATGTTTTTATATTTAGATATGTTTGTCTTAATATTATTCATAATTTGCACTCAAGAATTACTCACTTTTTAGTTAAAAACACCTTAAAATAACAGAATAAAGGTTCAAAATGTCATTAGCATGGATGTCCACAGCAGCTGTGCTTAGTGTATACTAGCATTTTTCAAGAGTATGTCATGTTTATAAAATAAAACAAATGTTATTCTTTCTTTAAATTAATCAAGGAGAGGATTTATCCAATAAATTTATTTTTAAAAATAAAATTATAGTATATAAAAAAAGAATTAAAGTTTGTCATCCATATTCTATTTTCAAAACAAGGTCATACTATAACAGCTAGTTATTAATCAAAATTTCATTTTCACATATGACAATAGTTTGAAAATATAAAGTTTCCCCATGGCAACAAATATCCATTTTATCCCAGCCTGAAAATAGAAGCATGTATTGTATTTTAAGAATAGAAGTTGAATATTAGGGGCGTACATCAATTGCATGTCATTAGAATGGATAATAATTTTCATGTTTATTTTATAGTTAAAATTTTTATTTTACTTATTTGAATAAAACTTTTGTGTTTTAAAAAGCCCCAGAAAGGACTACTGCATTGTGATTATATTATGGCTCATAATCTTATTTAAATTAAAATTTGTCATTAGCATGGACAAATATCAGTGTCATTAGCATGGTTTTTCTGTCCATGCTAAAGACTTCTATGTGCATAAATGTAACCAGTGCTTATATTGTATCCTTTATAAAGTTTAATTTTACATATAAATTTACGTATTGAATTTATTATCCCTAAAATATGCATTAAATCTGTCAGAAAACCAATAAGACAGCTTCTTACGTTGTTAGTGTCAGAATGTTGCTCATGTAAACAAAGTTTGCTCTTTGGTAATGTTTTTATTCTCCTTGTATGTATATATGTAAAAATGGAAACCATTTGCTGAAAAGGAAGGCTAATAAATATAGAAAAAATATTTAAACAGGAAGAAAATAAATTTCTTAATATATTTATTCCATGCAATTTTTTTTGTCATTAGCATGGCTCAAAAAATACTAATTATTTTTTAAGTTAATTTTTAAATATTTAGCTCTGCTGACTACATGTAAAGTATGCCTAATACTATATTAACAACACCTATTTTTTTCAGAAATTTTGCTAACAGTAATTTTTTAAAGATTTAAATTTTGAAAAAGTCTCCTATTTTGAGAATCACCCAAATATATGTATCTTTTTAATGAACTAAATTTTGAAATGCATGCTATTATTAGATATAAATCTCTATATCATATAGAGGGCTGCTAAAAAATTCGGATAATTTTTCCATTGTGAATAGGAACAGCTGAAATTCTATTTTAAAATGTGTTATACATTTCCATATGGTGGACCTAGACATAATATTATATTTATTTTTCTTAAGTGCAGTTTTGTTGCATTATTCTGAATGTATTGGAAAGTGCTTTATAATCTATGTTTGACGCATGATTTTTTGCTTTCTTGTATCAAGGATGTATGTGGCTGGTTAGATGTGTATTGCCAGGTCCATTATAACTCTGATAATATCATAAATATTAAAAGGGAGAAAGCTCCGATTAAGGCTTCAAGTGCTCTTGGAGCTGAGAGCACTTGGAGCGCTATTCCAGAGGTTCCGGGTTTGATCCCAGGTTTGACATTTTTCATTATTTTGGTTCTACGCTTTATTAGTAATGTGGAAATCACATATTAAATATTCAATTATTTAAAGCGTAATTTCACTGCTGATAAATAATTAAAAAATTATTATAATTAAATATGTATTCACTGATGCTGGGCTTATCTGTGTCTCATGTTATGCCACAAGTTTGTGTGCTCATGTAGACATTATTATTTTGTGCTGCAGTTGCAGGCTTACCAACAAAATGTGAGTGAGAATTGAAAAGCTGGCCATCTTCCTCGTAACTTAAATGGTAGAGCACTTGGAGAGCTATTTCAAGGATTACGTGTTCGATCCCCGACTTGGATAATTTTCACTATGTTGGTTCTACGCTTTGTTAGCAATGTTATAGTCACATATTACATACCCTTGCTTTTGTTCAATTTGGCATCCAAATTTATCACCAGGAGCTCTAAGAAGCTCTACAGATAACTACTAGTTCTAAATAATAACGTTCAAAAAGAATTATAATGTAATTTTACCAAATAGGTGAAAAAGCATCTAGGGCAGGACAGGAACTAGGGACCTTTGGAATAAGCTGCCAGTCTAGTATTATTTATTATATATCTGTAGTTCTTTGGCTGAATTGTGTCTTCCAGATTTATCCTGGATAGCTCAATTGGCAGAACATTGCAAGCTCTCTCAAAGCTCTCCGATTCAAATTCAGGCCTATACGCTTTTGGACTATGTTGAAAAATGGCAATTTGTGTGATTTATTTACCAATTATAATAATTGTGTTAAATTTGATAAAGAATTATTTTTTATCAATCTACGTGAAAATTAGGTGCAATATTTCTAATAGATTTTTTTAAGGTTTAAAATTATATAAGAAACATTGCTGCTTAAATGTTCAAAGCATTATCAAAATTAATTTTACATAAAAATCTAATCTCTTGTATTATACAGTATTTTTTGTATTCTTTAAACTATAAACAGGGTAATGAAATTAATTTAATTAAAATTTTTATTTTTGTTTATTTTGTTTGTAGTTTATGAATGTTTTCAATGAATTAAAAACAATTTTTAATTGCTTCAATCTAAAAATCGTAAATGAAAAACCATGAATAAAAATCCGTTAATTTTCATTTGACACCAGTAGAAATAGAATTGAGAAATCTATAGCATGTAAAACTATGAAAACTGGTTAACTTTATAGCAAACATTATGATAAGCATGCTGAAACAGACAATTTTTAAATCAAAGAATTATTTCAAATGCTATTAAAATTTCAAATATTTATTCGGATGCTAGAAAGGCATCATTTTAAGAATATATACAAAAATAAATAAATAAAAGAATAAATAGCAAATAGTAATAATTTTTCATATTTAAAATAAGCAGAAAAGTATATGCTTCACATCAATATTATAAATTTACAAATTTAAAACTGGAAAGAATACCAACTTTCTCTTACAAAAGCATTTTAATGTCATTACTTAATGCAAAATTTAAAAATTAAATTTGCAAACAATTTTATTTTAAAAGAAAGTTTTTTATTCAGTAATTTAAATACCTTTAAATATTTGCTAATTATGATAAACTGTGGTTACAATATTTTTCAACGTAATTTTAAAATTTCAGAAAATATGCGATTTTAACGATTGATATTCTACAGGTAAACAAATCTTATTTTTAAAAGAAGTAATTTAAATAATTGATTTTTATCATCTGATTTTAGTTGTCGAAAGACAGTTATTTATTTTAATAAAATAGTTATAATTCAAAGAAAAGCAAACAGGGAAAATATTTCTTCATACTTATTTTTCAATGACTTCGTTTTTCCTTTTCTGATGTAATCCTTGATGTTTGTAGATCTAATAAATGTTCCGATAATAAGTACAATAACACTGGCATAAATATTTTTAACCATGCCCAGAGCAATTGTACATTTCTCGGATACATATTTCATCAAAAGTACGCATGGAATGACTCCAACGAATTTTTTGGTAAGATTTTTAAATCCAGACTGAGGCTATACGCGCATAAAATGGCTATTTTTGTTCTCTGCAAATGTTCTCCGCGTATTCCAAAGACTAAATAAGCGGTGTTTTTTTTATTCATTTATTTATATTTGATAATCGTCTGCAGTTTTCGAGTTCTTTATCTAGGCACATGGCAGATGTTTTCTTCTGTTCTTTATGTGGTGAATTATTGTTGTTTCTTTATGTGGTGAAGACTTTTTAATTTAAAATTTCTTATATTAAGACATTTTTTATGCCTTTTTTCGATTTATTTCAAAAAAGTTTAAGCTTTTTGTCAATTGTAACGATAACTATACTGATATAGATCGCATACCAAATTAAACAATGTTCAAATTTAGAATAGTTAAAAATGATTTTAATAGACAATAATGCAAAATATTTCTAAATTAGAAAAGTACGCTTTGTATCTTCCATCGCAAATGCAAAATTTGTTCCTAAAATTAAGCTAGGAATCATACCAAGAGGCAATAGTTGAGAAATCATAGATTTTGCTGGCTGCAAATTTTTTTAATTCTAATATTTTAGCAATTTATGCGCTTAGTTCAATTACATGTCTATTAAATTTTTGTTTTATATAGGTACGTGTTTTTACTGAAGTTTTTTTTTTATTATTTCATTGTGGAATATTAGCCAACAAACACTAAATTATGTTTGTTGCTTGAAGTGAAAAAAAAAAATGTTTTGTTTCGTGTTCGGTTTATTTCGTTTCAGTTTTTTTTTTCAGATTTATATACTTATAAAAATGATCGACCGAAACAGGTCTGTAAGACCGAAAATGAAACCGAAATCGAATTTCGGTAATCTTTCAATTTTCGGCCGAAAACGAAAATGTTCATTTTTTAAGTTATTAATACATACATAAATACACATAATTATTAATTAATTATGTGTGTATTAGACGCACATTTTTAACAAACATACATAAACATGTATAAATGTGCACAAGTTCAAGCAAAAGCAAACTATAAATAATAATATAACTTTTATATTTGCTTTTGCTATTGACAATCAATACTCATATATATTTATTAATAATTAATTAATAATGCAATTAATAATCAAGAACAAATCAATAGTGAATATTTAATTTTTGAATATACACATTTTTTCAGTTATTTAATATTTCTCATTAAAAGTAGTTAAAATAAATTGCTTAAAAGTTTTTTTAGAAAACTAACTATAAGTAAGTTGTTATTTAAAAAAAATAACCATTTGATAATTTATTATTAGTTTAACGGAGATTTAAATATAGATAAGCCGTATGATTAAATAAATAAGTGCTACTTCCTCTCGAAAAAACTTTGCCACTCCCTCGCCTCTATACGAATGCTTTGAAATAGCGTCC
The DNA here is from genome assembly GCA_964019185.1 of Maratus speculifer. Classification (NCBI taxonomy): domain Eukaryota; kingdom Metazoa; phylum Arthropoda; class Arachnida; order Araneae; family Salticidae; genus Maratus; species Maratus speculifer. Next base: position 139,530,172 of record OZ025299.1, read on the forward strand.
TTGTTTGAAAAATCTATCTTTTGTGCCCAAGTTGGCGGAATCTCTGTGTCTTTAACCTAAAAGTCTGCAAGGGCCGGAATTTTCAGGCCCTGGATACAGCTCAGTACGGTGTAAAAATGATATAAATTCGACTCGAACCCGGCCCGGCCCATTCAGATTTTCACAGTTAATGGCCCAACTCAATTTCTACAAAAAATTCAGATTTTTCTTAACATACAATTAAGATTCTTTTAAAGAATACTGCATACATATCTATGGGATAAATTTAACGTATATTTTAAAATTACGATTGGAAAATACACAATACAACAGTAACGATTACTTAGATTTCTTGGACGTTTCAACATTCAAATAAAAATTCATAAAAAAATTAATATTGCTTTGAATAAATGAAAAAAATGAATGCTAAAAACATAATTTTTAAAACTCTTTTATAAAAAGAAGATTTGTGAAAATATTTATCTTTCTTTTACTATGGCTATTTTTAAACCCCAAAGAGCTACTTTCTGACACATTTATGAACTCATATTTTTTTTGGAACCCATAAGACAGGTGTTTTCATAAATAAATAATGTAATCGAATGGCGTTATCCATTTTTTGATAAAGGCAATGTAGCTTTGAAAAAATCGTGCAAAAGATAACGTTTGAATTGAATTTCCGAAAGCAACATCACGAAAAGGAGAAAAACCTGAAGCCACTATAAGAAACTCTTATTTGTCGAAAAATAATTTATCTATCAAAAATAGAAAACGCTATCGATTCCAAATTCCTTTAATAGTCAAGCTTGTCAATTTTAAGTCTTTACTGTTAAATAATATTAGTCAGAATATGTGTCAAAGTTTCACGTTGAGCAGGGAATTAATAAAGAATACTGCCCAGCTAAACTGATGGCATTGAGCTCACAGGCTACAAATACTAATTGTACATTAAAGCCTTATATTTTCAAGGGTTAATTCCGTTCGAAAAAAAATTAAGAAGGGGAAACAGCTCTCCCCTTTCCTCTTTTTTTATACTTAATCATTGAACCTCCTATACTATCAAAGACATGCTTTATCATATAAAAAATCTATATCCAAAATTCAGAGCAAATTAGATAATTCTTAATAAAAACCCATTTAGCATTTATATAATTTAAAAGGAGTTATCCCCCTCTTTTATACTTAACCATTAAACTTCCAAAACTATTCAGAGATTTGAACGAAATCTGAAAATTCTGCTTGAAAAACCCATTTATATAAATTAAGGGGGGGGGGCATTAGAACCCCTGTTCCCCCTATTTATACTTATTCAGTGAACACCTAATAACAGTCACGGAATCGCCTCATCAGAATGATCCTAATCTAAATTTTGAACGAAAACTTAATTCTGCATGAAAATCCCATTTATATCAACTAACGGGGGGGGGATTAGAACCCTTGTTCCCCCGATTTATACTTATTCAATGAACACCTAATAACAGTCACGGAATCGCCTCATCAGAATGATCCTAATCTAAATTTTGAACGAAAAATTACTTCTGCATGAAAATCCCATTTATATCAACTAACGGGGGGCATGAGCCCCCCGTTCCCCCTCTTATACATATCGAATGAACTCCAAAAACTAATCAGGGAAGCGCCTTGTCAGGATATACCTATATACAAAATTTCAAGTGGATCGGATATTTTTATCATGAGTTATCGCGTTACGCACGAACGCACATACATACAGAACGGACGGGCACATAAGCTCTCAGGCTATGATAGCCTGTGAGCTAAAAAACATTTTAAGGTACATTTCCAAAGATTCCGTAAGCAGAAGTTCATTATCACTACTAATATTTTTACAAAACATATTGCTTGCCCCACACATCCTGGGAACATGCTACGTTCAGTTCCGGCCCAGCTCCACTATGTAATAAAAAAATGCAAATCTGATCTTAATACCGCACAAGTGTGCTGAAAAAATCTAAACAGACACCATGTCCGATGCCAGTCTCTTCCGTGGACATGTTACATTTCTTCATTAATGTTATTTATCAAGCATCAGCTCGTGACGCAGGTTTATATTTATTCTGATGAAAAACAAATTCTTTGAAAGAAGCTAATATTTTATCGGCTTGGTTTAAATTTTTATGTCGGCCGGTAGGACCGCTAAATATTTTATTTTATCGGCCCAAACCCGTTTATTTTGTTTGCCGGCCCATTTGAAAATTCTGATTCATATCGTCAGCCAAGCTCGGATGCGTGCACATCTCTACTTTGAACAAAACTTTTTATTTGCATGTAAAATAAAATGTAATTAATTCATCAACAACATAGAATGTTAGAACTTTTAGAAATAGCAATCGAAACATCTGCGGTTTTAAACTAAAAATTTTCTATTACTGTTAAGCGTGCAGCTTTTAAGGAGCAGGTGAAGAGCGCCGTATGTAGGAGGATGTTTAATTTGATTTCACGTCATGAATCAGCTGTGGTCGATAATTATAAACAATAAACTTTATTCATAACATTAAATAAAGAGTTTCTCATCTGAGCGGAAACAGCTCAATCAACAAGTCATGTCAAAAATTTCCAACGGAAGAAAGAAGATTTCTAGAATTCAGATAGTTTCGGCCGAGTTTCGGTCCAGCCGAATTTCTGACAGCATTTCCGCCGATAACGAGTTTTCGGAGAAACTCAAATTTTGGGCCAAAAACGAAACCGAATTTTCGGTGAATTTCAGATTTTGGGCCGAAAACGAAATTGAATTTTCGGCAAAATACGAATATTGGGCCGAAAACGAAAACGAAACCGAATTTTCAGCAGAACTCAGATTTTGGGCCGTAAACGAAAACAAAACAGATTTTTCGATTATTCTCTGCTTGTAATTATGTCTAACACGCCATTTGTGTAATTTCAGGCATTTTTCAACATTTACACATTTGTTTGAGTTTATAAAGCGATAACATATTGCACATTTGATTTCTCAAGTTAGGTGCACATAAAAACAGGTAATTTTTTTCCTCAAAATGTGTAAATTTTAAGTCAAGTATGCATTTAAAAAAAATTACACACTTATCTGTGTACATATAATTATGTTTAAATTAGAATAAATCACAAATTCGTGTAAATAATGGCATTTTTCAACATTTACACACTTGTCTGAGTTTTTCAAGTGATAATAAATTACACACTTACTTTCATAAGATAAATACACATAAAAATAGGTAAATTTCGGAGAAAAAATGTGTAAATTTTACGACAGGTGTGTAAATTTACAAATTTACACATATCCATGGGTAAAATTGGCCAATTTACACAATTATTTTTTAGAGTGTATGTATACATAAAACTACATTAAGACAATATCAGGTTCATCATACACAAGTGGGTATAAAAAACAAAAATTTAAAAATAAATTCATACCTGTTATGAATGATGAACAGAAAAAAGTAAAAATCAAGAAAGGATAAATGAAATTGTATGCTATCGAGATATTTTGAAACATTAGTGGAACTAAAATAAAATATCAAAGTCTAAATTACCACAGGGTACACAAATAAATGTACGATTTCCTACTTGTAAAAACACAGATAAGCTAAAATTATAGAAGAATTGGGCAATCTCACTTTAAAAAATTCAATGAAACATGACATTAAAATATGCAATGAAGAAATATTTCCTCATGAAAGATCCCAGAAAGACGTGCAGTTTGATGTAGCACACATTGCCAAAAACACACCTGGAGTTTCAGGATATTTCCTCGTGCATTTTTCTAAATAGTTAACAAAACATCTAAAATCGCAAGTGACCGGTCATCATTGACCATACAGTATATTACAATAGTATTAATAATTGAATTTCGAAGGATTCGATATTCTATTCCAGAACCCATTATTTATTTATTTATTTAAAATAATAATAATAATATTTTTTTAACATAAAGAAGGTGAATACATTCTAGATAATTGAAACAAAACTGTTCTTGTTTTTTCTTCATTTATAAAAACATTGAAGGAAATTTTGAACTCATATCAAATAAAAGAGGCTTTTTTTAATTTAAAAAACAATTCAAAATCCCCAAAATTAGGACTTTTTAGCATTACAATTCGATATTGAAGTTTTTTCATATCCTCTTTTTCTCCTCTGGAAATAAATCTATCCTTTCTTCCTACTTGTGCTGATCAATGGGCGATCCAAGCTCCACACATAGCAAATGAATGCCTCAAAAAAGAATCGATCATCACTGTATCGAACAGGGGTTAAAAGAGACCCCACGAAACCCCTCTTTTTGTAAGGGAGAGAGGAGGGTGAGACGTACAAACTCATGATCATAGCAGAAACAGATATTCTACCAATAACTATATAGCAAAGCGCCTCATATTTTGATAGATTTTGATTTGTAGTCTCCATTAGGTTTCTGATTCTTTTACTGTTGTTTGGAGTCAGGGTATTTTATTTTTATTTTAATAATACTCATTTTTTATATTGCATATCGCTTTTATTTTATTAATTATTTTGTATTAATATTATAACATAATGTTTTTTCTATCCTGTTTTCTTTTTAATTCAATAGTTTATAGATGAATTTTAAATTATTTCACAGTCAAAGATATATATTGATAAAGCATAAGATGATAAAGCATAGGAATTTCACTAAAGGAAAAAAACTTTCCTCTCGATTGAATTAATAATGATATGAATAGGCTTATTGAATTTGGGCATGTTCGGAACTAATGTTACAATGTTATTCTATATCTTTTTTTTTCAACTGCCGTTTTAAAAGTGCTACAATAATATATATACATATAAATGTGTATTGCAAAATATTTATTTTTAATCTAGCATAGAATTTTTTTTATTGCTTTTTTAATGCCATTGTGCCGAGACAACTATGTGTTGAAACATTGGATTGCATAGAATTATACATAATTTTAATGCATTCAGTAAAATCCCTTATTGTAATTCTTTGTAAAATTGGCAAATTAAACTCGGGCATTTATTATTTTGTGAATTATACTTTATCAAATACTTTCGGTATTTAATATCTGAAAAAAATCTCCAAATTATGGTAAACTTATCAGTGTAAATTATCTACTTCCATTTACTTCCCTATATGAATAATCTATGGGTGGGTACATGTTGGAGTACGGAGGAGGGAGGCGTTGCCTGGAAATACTCAATGGTTAATTAAAAAGAAGAAGAAGAGCGGACATTTGATTAAAAATTATAATGCAATAATACATATTTTGTAATGGATGTTGATTTGGCACTCTTCAATGTCTAACTGAGTAGTTATATTTATACATGTATTAAATCAAATTAAATCTATTTACTTTCTTTATTAATTAATAATGTTAAATTTTAATTAAGTTTTATCCCGGTGCAGACAGTATCATATTAATATCTCATACAAAGTAAATTATATATTTAAGGCATAAAGTACATCACTAGTCATCATAAGTTTTATTCTTTGTTCTATCATCTTCCTCTCTATATATCATCTATATGCTCTCCTAAGTTGCATTAAATGCAACTTATTATTCAAAATTTAAACTTTTTTTTTTAATTATCTAAGCATTATAATTTTATTTATTTATTTTATCGTTTATTTAATTATATATTTATTTAAGAAGTTATGCACTGTTGTGACAGGGATTAAAAATTAAAAATTAATATGTTATAGCATGTACATTTGTTTATATGTAATATGAAATATTGAAACATCCAAATGACATTTTATGTAAATAATGTTTTATGCGTCAATAATAGTAATTATTATTAATTAATAAATCATTTACTTTAATTATCATTTATATATCTCTAGGTAGTACATGCTTTAAAATATAATCAAATAATTGATATAAATATTTATTAATACATTTATTTTGATTGTATATTAGTTTTTATTCCTAAGCAATATATTTTTATCATGGTAAATACTATGCAGATGGCAGTACTTTATTGAATCCTTGGATAACAAAGTGCAATTCATTTTTAAATATTCTATAGAGAGAGGTATATGTTGAGGTCGTATACCTGCCTATTCTATGCCTTATTACTTCTTGTTCCGTAATCATTTATAAAACCTTTTTTGGCAACATGTGCAAATAATCTGTCCTTTTTTGGGGGGGGAGGGAAGGGGGAGGGTTCTGCATCATTCAAGGAAAGAAAGGCTCGAAAATTTGTAACATATTTTTCTTTTTTAAATTATTTCAATCAAAAAAAAAAAAAAAAAAATTAACATATTTGCTTTCTAATATTACGTTCCTGGATTTTTGGATGTATTAGTTCTAATATCATATTCATTAGCTTTAAGTGGCTAAAACGAAGATGAAACCACACATTTATGGTAATCGAGGTAATTAAGATCTGATGAATCTGTCTTGGTTCCAAAATTTTCCATTATTCTATTTTTCCAATTTTCACTATATTTTTAAATCCATTCTGTGAATGTTAATGGGGGAACAGTGTTATGGATAATGAATAAATTCATGTATTCTTTACACTTTTAAATTTTTTTTAGATAATTTTTAATAATTTATAATGATTATAGCGGTATATACATATATAATATAAGACCATTAATAGTAAACAATATTAACCATTTGAAATTAACCATTGAATTTAATAACTTATATCACATTGAATATGGAAGGAAAAAGAATAATATGAATACAAATGGAATTTGTAGAACCAAAGCAGAATCTTCAGGTCCCAAATACTTTGGAACTACAAATGGAGTGTGTGGTTTCATCTCAGTATTTGCCATGAGAAAGCAAAACAATACGAATTTGGGACTACCAACACACATAAAACCAAAATTAATTAAAGAAGTACCAAGTAATTGATAGAAACATTGCGCAATTCGTAAATAATTTCCTCCGTTGTGCAACAAGTGACAGTTATCATGGCATCATAAATAAAGTTAAGTGCTCGTTAGAGTGACCTTGGAAACAGTGATTACGAGCGAACAATTACAGGTTTACAAAAACTGTCAAAAACTTTCTAAATGACTCTTTTTTTATTAATAATTGTTTCTATATTATGATTTATGTATGTATCGATTTAAAATTCATTCTGTTCTCTGTTTTTTAGCTTGATGTGAGCACTACCCTTTTGCTGTGCATTTTCTCGCGTGTTAAAATTAAAGTAGAAAATGAAGAAGTGTGTATACAATAATTTGTGTGTGTGTTTTACACTTAGCATATAATAATATTATACGTCTTTATTAAGATGAATTAGTGCAGTGTATAGATCAAAATGTGAATACGCCCGGTTCCCTTCTCCTATGGTGGATTTAATTCTTGGATACTTCAATGAAGAAGAATTTATCGGGTGAGTACCATTTACTCTCCTATTTAATTCTGATTAATGATAAGAAATAAAGAAAAACTATTGTATTGAGGTTATAATGACAACTCACGCCATTAATAAGACAAACGTCTTTCAATGATTATGAGAACGATTTAAAAAGTTATATCAATTTGATAACATAGTGATATACTAATTACACACAAATAAAAAATATTGAATAAAAAACAAATAAAAATATAAGATTAGAATGGCTACATTAAAAGATAATTATTCAATTGAAAAATTGACAGCAACGAATTACAGTACATGGAAATTTAAAATTGAAATGCTCTTAACTAAAGAAGAGCTGTTCCATGTAATAACCGATAATCCACCGACCCCTTTGACCGATCAATGGTCCAAAAATGATAGGAAGGCCCGGGCATTGATAAATCTAACTATCGATGATTCACAGATAACCCATGTTAAGAATTTACAAACTGCTAGACAAACATGGGATGCATTAAAAGAAATACATGAAAGATCAAATCTCACAAGCAAATTGTTTCTCCTTAGAAAATTATATAGTATAAAATTAGCAGAAAATGGAAATATGATAAATCATATTACAAAAATAATGGAGCTCGTTGATCATTTGGCAGCTATAGGCGAAATAATTGATAATCACCACATTTCCGCGCTCCTCCTGTGCTCTCTGCCCCAGTCTTATGATAATTTAATTACTGCTCTCGAAAGTAAAGAAGAAGCACAATTAACTCCGTCATATATTAAAAACAAGCTGATTGACGAGTTTAATCGTCGAAATGAAAACTATGAAAGTATTGATAATACAGCGAAAGCTTTTAAAGCTCAGAAAAAGTTTCCAGCTAAAAAAGAATCAAAATATTGTTCGATTTGTAAAATGAGAAGCCATAACACACAAGAATGTTGGCACAATAAAAACAAAACACACACAACACAACAAAATCAACACAACAAAAATTACAAAAAACACTATTCTACATCACTAGTTTTTCAAAGGGGTGAAAACAATTTTAAGAATGAACAAGCATCGGAATCGTATAACAGGTTTAATCGCTATGAAGGAAAAAACAATACATGGAGAAACAGCGAAAACAAAGATTATGCATTTATAACACAAGGGATAGAAAATAAAACATTCATTGTGGATAGCGGTAGCTCAAGTCACATTGCATCCTCTGAATCAATGTTTACAGAGATAAAATCGAGGGAAAAAACAAACGTGACTATCGCAAACGGAAAAAAACTTATCGCTTACGGTTCAGGCGATGTAAATTTAAATGCGCTGACATCGGATAATAAAATTCATAAAATAACACTTAAAGATGTACTTCTAGTACCTGAAATCGAAACGAATTTACTATCAGTCAGCAAAGCAACCCAAAACGGATGTGAGATTGTATTTAAAAATGACCGATGCTCTTTCAAACTTAACGGAGAAATCTGCTTAGAAGCACAAAAGGTAAATAACCTCTATGAAGTCCAGTTGGCTAACGAAAACCACGCGAACATTACACAAACGTGCAACAATAAAAATTGTCTAGAACTATGGCATAGAAGGTTAGGACACAGAAATCTAACATCGATTAAAGAAATTACACAAAAGGAATTAGTAAGAGGTATCCAGATAAACAATTGTAAACATAATATAGATTGCGAACCGTGTATTAAGGCGAAATTAACTGATGAACCCTATCCGAAAGTTGCTCAGTATAGAGCAAGTAAAAGGCTTCAACTTATTCACTCGGACGTTTGTGGATCTTTTCAGACACCCACGATTGGGGGGAAATCATATTTCTTGACTTTTATCGATGACTACTCGCGATTCACAATAATCTATCTATTGAAAAGAAAAAGTGAAGTCTATGAAAAACTCAAAGAGTTCATTGCGCTGATAAGCAACAAATTTGGTGAAAAACCGAAAGAAATCAGAACGGATAATGGGGGAGAATTTACATCAGATGAAATTGAGAATTATCTCAAATCAAATGGGATAAAACATCAACATACAGTCCCATATTGTGCAAGTCAAAACGGGGTGGCTGAACGAAAAAATAGGTCGTTAGTTGAGATGGCTAGGACAATGTTAAATGAATCAAATCTACCTTTAAAGTTCTGGGGGGAAGCAATCTGTACGGCAAACCACCTACAAAATAGACTGCCTACAAAAGCTAATGCAAAAACGCCATATGAATTATGGACAGAAAGACAGCCAAACTTAAGTTACGTTAAAGTATTTGGCTGCAAAGCCTTCGCTTATATTGATAAAGCCAGAAGACAAAAATTAGATAATAAAGCTGTTGAAGGTATTTTTGTGGGATACGACAATGAATCTAAGGGATACCGCATATATGTAGGAGGAAATGAAATAAAAATCGCGAGAACGGTAAAATTTCTTGAAAATAAATTCAAATACGTAAATGATAAGCCTGAAATTGAACAAAAACAAAATGAAGACGAAAAACGCAATTGTAAAAATCTCGTGGAGATAGAAATTTCGAACGGAAAAACAACACCATCTGCGTCTCAACAACAAATTGTGGAACTAAGGCGCTCAGATAGAATAAATAAAGGCGTACCTCCTGATAGGCTTATATATATTGTCAAAGACGACAAAATTAATGAACCAAAGGATTATAAGGAAGTTAAATTAATGGAAAACTCTCCGGTAAAACAGAATTGGATAGAAGCCATGGAGAGCGAAATGAATTCTTTAAGAAAAAACAAAACATGGTCAATTGTAGATCCTCCACCGAATAAGAGAATAATAGGTTGCAAATGGACTTACAAATTAAAGCGTGACAATACCGGAAAAATACAAAAATATAAGGCACGTTTAGTAGCTAAAGGATATACGCAAAAATTCGGAGAGGATTATGACGAAACCTACGCACCAGTCGTATCGTATACTACGATAAGAGCATTATTAATAGCGGCGTTGCACCAAAACTTAAATGTTAAGCATATAGATATTAACACCGCGTTCTTACATGGGGAACTTGATGAGGAGATATACATGTCGCAGCCGGAAGGATTCGTTGAACCAAACCAGGAAACCAAAGTTTGTAAATTAAATAAGGCAATCTACGGACTTAAGCAAGCCGCGAGAGCGTGGCATAATAAAATAACAGAAACACTAAAAAACATGAATTTCATTCAAAGTAAAATTGACACATGTCTTTTTACACAGAAAAGGAATAATGAAACAACCTATATAATAACATACGTCGATGACCTCTTAATTGCAGGGAAAGACGAAACCATTGAGGAAATAATCGCGAACTTAAATAAAGAGTATGAATTAAAGAATTTAGGGGACGTAAGCAATTATTTATCCATGAACATTCGAAAGGTAAACAAAAGCTACTTAATTAATCAAACTTCAAAAATTGAAGAGTTAATTAATAAATTCAATTTACAAGAAGCAAAACCATGTAGTACACCCATGGAAACAAATTACACTCACTTTAAAGATGATGACAATATTTTACCAAACAACACACAGTACAGACAAGCCATAGGTGCACTCTTATATCTTGCCACAGTGAGCAGACCAGACATTTGTGCAGCTGTCAACATCTTAAGCAGAAGGAACGAAAAGCCAAGAATGAAAGATTGGAACAGTGTAAAGCGGGTCATGAGGTATCTCAAGACAACAAAAACCTTTAATCTAGTTATAGATGGAAATTCAAAACCAACGCTAGAAGTCTACGCGGACGCTGATTGGGGTGGAGACACAGAATCAAGAAAATCGACAAGTGGTAATGTATATTTGCTAGGTAAAAATCCCATACTTTGGTCAACTAAAAAACAATCCTGCATAGCTTTATCTTCTGCCGAAGCTGAGTACATCTCAGCAGCTAATGCAGCTAATCAAGTCAAATGGCTGGTGAATTTACTTGAAGAACTCAATATCTCACAAACATATCCTATAGAACTCTTCGAGGATAATCAGTCGGCTATCAAAATGATAGAGCTTGAAAAACATTCAAGTAAAACAAAGCACATAGAACTTAGATATCATCTCATAAAACAACTGAAACAAGATGGCATAATAAAACTTGTATATTGCCCAACCAAAATCATGATAGCTGACTTATTCACAAAACCCCTGCCAAAACCTCTTTTTGAAATTCACAGGAAGAACTTGCATCTGAGTGACAACACAACTTCAGAAATTAAGGAGGAGTTGATAGAAACATTGCGCAATTCGTAAATAATTTCCTCCGTTGTGCAACAAGTGACAGTTATCATGGCATCATAAATAAAGTTAAGTGCTCGTTAGAGTGACCTTGGAAACAGTGATTACGAGCGAACAATTACAGGTTTACAAAAACTGTCAAAAACTTTCTAAATGACTCTTTTTTTATTAATAATTGTTTCTATATTATGATTTATGTATGTATCGATTTAAAATTCATTCTGTTCTCTGTTTTTTAGCTTGATGTGAGCACTACCCTTTTGCTGTGCATTTTCTCGCGTGTTAAAATTAAAGTAGAAAATGAAGAAGTGTGTATACAATAATTTGTGTGTGTGTTTTACACTTAGCATATAATAATATTATACGTCTTTATTAAGATGAATTAGTGCAGTGTATAGATCAAAATGTGAATACGCCCGGTTCCCTTCTCCTATGGTGGATTTAATTCTTGGATACTTCAATGAAGAAGAATTTATCGGGTGAGTACCATTTACTCTCCTATTTAATTCTGATTAATGATAAGAAATAAAGAAAAACTATTGTATTGAGGTTATAATGACAACTCACGCCATTAATAAGACAAACGTCTTTCAGTAATCTATAGTGGATATGGAGAAAATAAAACAGTTATGAGCTATAAAGTAGAATGAATCCCAAATGCGCTACCTTAACCCTGATATCGCACGTGGTAAATTAAAATATGACATAAAATATACATATGACAGAAAAATGGAGATAGGAAAATAATAATAACAAAAAACGACTTATCGTACACATCATAATATTAAATTAATAATTAATTAAAACAGAATAATGAAATAACAGAAAACCATAGTTTACCCTATTATTATTTAAATCAATAACATTTATATTGACTACACTAGGCTGAATTCAATATCTTAATTAAGGAAGATTAAAGTTAAAAAAATAGCTTATTAAGAAATGTACCTTACACATTTATAGTGATATAGTACACTAATTTATTAAAAGTAAAGTGCAATTTAATAATGTAAATGATTAAAATTATTAATATAATAGATATAACTAAACAATAATCCATACATTTGTGTTATTTAAACTCCATAGAAATTTTGTATCAAATTAACAAATGAATTTCCCACTCTTTTTTTTAAATATATTAAATTAACCTTTGCGTATTATCCAGACGACACCGCCCTCCTCCGTATTCTAACTTCTACCCACCCAACCAACCTATTATAAACATTTATATATATATATATATATTACAAGCAAATAACTTACTCTCATTTCAACATGCTAATAATAAGTTCGTTCATCAGCGCATAATTTAAAATGAATTCTTTAAGACACGATAATATAATACTACAGCCATATATGTACTCATCAAAATATTGCTTCGCCTCCATTAAAAAAAAAAAAAAAAAAAAAAAAAAAAGGATTTGATTGAAAACAGCGGGAAAATGATGACATGGGATAATTATAAGTAATGTAAAAAATTACATTATATCCTGACTAAAGCTAACGGTAAATTTTTATGATAATCAATAAATGAAATCGCCATTAAATAAAACTATTGATCTTGGAATTTTAACGATTTGCGTTCCTGAATTATGGAGATGTTAATTAGTATGCCATTTAGCTTTTAAAATATATAATTTGCTACATAGTATTATAATACTGTAACAATATATAATGAATAAATATTGTTCGTCTTTCTTTAAATATTTAATTTGAGTGTTAAAGAACAGGACGATGACGACGTAATTAATTAGTTACAAACAAAAGTTAAGTTCCATTATTGGCAATTTAAAGTAATACTGTAATTTAATAAATTTATTTATATCATTTTTTTGCATTTAGTGATTATCAACAGTATGACACTATAATACACATGCGTAATTGGTATGCCGCAAATTACTTGGTATGATCTACTTACATGAACCTTTTAAATCTTGATGTTATAGGGCTATCACATTACCATTTCAGCTCCCTCTTGATTTTGATAAATGATTTCTGAATTTAACATACGCAGAAATTCTTCTATGCTCCAAAATATTATTCACGGGAGTAACTTAATAAAATTAAAATATCATTAAGTATACTTATTTTATGTAACATTCCTTGTACCAAAGTACTTGTTATATATAGAATAGTAATTTTTCAATTGCTCGGGTTGTTTATAACCAGGACATCCAGATGTTTAGATGATTAATAGCTATTGATCATATACATATTCAGGTTTCTCTGTCTGATAACAAAAGTTGCCCTCATTTTATAAATTGATCGAGTATAATAATTTAATTATAATATAATTAAATAATGATTATAATTAAATGAGTATAATAATTTAATAATAATATGAGATAAATACATGCGTAAAAAAAGAAATGTAATTAAAAAAAATGAAATGTTAATTTAATGTCCAATTTTTAAGTCATTTTGGGTGCCTTTTCGGTAATATAACCATGGGAATAAGTAAAGTACTTTGGCGCCTTCTTAAAATAATAATAATAATAATAATAATAATAATAATAATAATAATAATAATAATAATAATAATAATAATAATAATAATAATAATAATTTGATTTTTGTAAAAAAGATGGCATTGATAATAATTAAGAACAATAAAAGAATGGCATTTCAGCAGTTCTTCCTTCTTAAAACTTCCTAAATGTCGCCAAAAACTTCTAATCCTACTGACAGGGATATCACGCGCTCATTCGTCACTGCCGTGTCAGCAGAGGCCCCATTATCATCAACTTGAATGACATTGGTGAACGATAACAGGGGGGAGGGGAAGTGTACTTCCCTATCGGCTTCTCTTTGGTCCCTTTTTAGGGGTTAAAGGGTATTGAAGTGTTATTTTACAAATTACCAGATTACACCTCATGTTAATAAGTATACTGTACCGGGGTTAAAAATTAAATATACTAAATGTAATTAAAAAAAATTCTACTGAAAAAATAAGTTTTTACGCATATCAGTATAATTTTAATATATTTTAAGATTTTTAAATAAATTATCATTTATACTGAAATTACATTGGAGTAAAACAGTTGATATGAATTAGCATTATGGGTTAGAATGAAATAATAACAATACGAAATGTACTTAGAAAAAATTGCTTCCCAGCAAATGTATTTCTGCGTAAATTATATGCATTTTCTGGAGAAAAGGTTTTAAATAAATTAATATAATCGTTATTTTTGTAATTTTATTGGAATAAAACTGTTAAAATTTATTTCTCAAGAGTTTATTTTATTTTTCATTATATTTTAGGAACAATTGGATTGTATGGATGTACTTCCCCATCGGCTTCTCTTTGGTCCCTTTTCAGAGGTTAAAGGTTATTGAAGTATTATTTTACAAATTACCAGATTACCACCTGACGTTATTTAGTATACTGTATCAGGATAAAAAATTAAATGCACTAAATGTAATTTAAAAAAACCCCTACTGAATGAGTAAACTTTTACGCATATCAGTATAATTTTAATACATTTTAATATTTTTAAATAAATTATCATTTATACTGAAATTAAATTGGAGTGAAACAGTTGATATGAATTAGTATACTGGGTTTGTTAGAATGAAATAATAACAATAAGACGTGTACTTAGAAAAAAATGTTTCTCGGCAAATGTATTTCTGTGTAAATTATTTGCATTTTTTGAAGAAAAGGTTTCAAATAAATTATTATAATCCTTATTTTTGTAATTTTATTGGAGTAAAACCGTTAAAATTAATTTCTCAAGAGTTTATTTTATTTTTCATTATATTTTAAGAACAATTGGATTGTTATGCGGGATAAACAGAAAGGGGGGTGGGGTCTTTCTTTTAGGTTTCTCTTAGAAGTTAAAGGGTATGAAGTGTTATTTTATATATTAACTAGTTAAACAACAATTTAAAAAATTCAATTATAATAATAAAAAGGAATAAATCATTTCCTGAAAATATGTTTTTGCATTCATTTTAATATGTTTTCCGATGCAAAATTTAAAATATATGAATTATTATTATTGTTGATTATCGAGCATTTTTATTCGAGCAAAACAATTTATATGAATAAAAGAAAAAGAACTCTACCCCTGTTATGAAGTCATTTTTTTTATAATTATTATGTTTGAACTATAATTCTATATGAGAAAAAAAAAAGTTATGTACGATCTATTCCGTATTGATATAAATACTATAGAACAGTTAAAATTTTGTGTTATTTTATCCTACACTTTTACAAAGCAAAGTAAAAGGAAATTATCTAACATTACTTTTCAAAATATATTTTGTTTTTCAATGGATTTTATTATGCGAATTGTAATCAAGGCCTACCATTTTTTTTTTTTTTTTTCATATTTTAGAATGATATCACAACATGTTAGCTAGCCTCCATCCCTTATCACACAGTTTCATACTTTGTGAACCCCTTCTCCCATTTAAATTGTGGCAAAATTAATCGATATTCCCTAAAAGTGAAGAGTAATGTAATCGAGAGACTAAAATTTAATATTAAGGAGATTTTATGACATATTAAAATTTAAATTAAGTCAAGAATTAAAAAAACAAAAAAATATATTTATTTTACTTTTATCAACAATATTATTGTAAATATAATGTAGTATATGAGTCATTGAATTTAATATTCTAAAGCATTTGAATTTTCCTTAAACTAAAATTTTTGAGAAACAGAAATATATCACTAAACAGTATTATAGTAATAATTAGCTTCATTAAAACTTATAATCGAGTAAATTGTAACTAGATTTTTTTTCTTTTCTGAAAACTATATTTCTAATATTTATAATTTTATAATGACAGCTTAAATTCCATAAAACTGCACGATTGTGAAAACTCATGAATAAATGCAAACATCAAGAGAGCTTCAAATTTAAGGAAACAAATTTCATTTCGCTGAGTAGATCCAAGTTACGCTCAAATGACTACATAGCGATATATTTTGTAACAATTAAAAATGAATTTAACATTAGGCGTTAAAAACTTCAATAATTCCAAAACTACTTGACTGAATAATATACCGTTTGATATTTGAAGATCAGATTTGTCAAAAAATCCAAATAGGATGGTACAATTATGTATTATTACTGACAATTTTCAAGTTTGGTAAAATTTCTATATATAGATACAAAAAAAAAAAAAAAAAAACTAAACTAAATTTTAGCAAAATATATATTAGTAGAATGTTTTACTAATCGATTGGGAGCTGTCACATTTTTATATATTAATTTAAAACTGAGTTAGTACCCCCCCCCCCCCTCTAATATTAGACCTACGTTCCCGTTGGCCCATCTGCTAAGATGGTACTGTCTATTTTGTCGGTGAAATTACGTAATTTTCCCATTCAACACGTAGATAAATTTGATCTTTTGTTTTTCACATATTTTCGCCTTAGTATTGACGACATGCCTGACTGATTTTCTGCAAACGAACATTGTTAAAGTAGAACCACATTTATAAAATAATTATTGTCACATCTCCCTCGGGTGCCACCCCCATGTGAAGCCCGCCCTGGTTATATGCGCCCACCCACACGTAGAATCGACGAAGTCCACTATAACTTCCTGAGTGCGTTTCATATCCTAATAGCATGAATTACTCTTCTTAATGATATCATTAACCTTCTCATGTTTGTAGTCATGTCTAAAACTTCGTTCTAAGTATTGGTTGTCAACATCATGGAAGAGTAATGATTTCCATTGTGTTTGTCTAAGGTCTACTTTGAAACTATAAGCAAAAATGTTTATCTAGAATTAGAAATAACTGTAGATTATGTATGTTTGTTGCAGAAAGAGAAATACATTTTAATTTAGTATGATTGCATCTTTTAAGATTAAACACTAAGAATATTAGATAAAATAAAATCAACACAATCCTGTTAATAATTGCTTTGTGGTAAATTAAGGTATTTGAAAAAGATTTTATTATTATTACCATTATAGTCATTTGCTAATTCTTACTCAAAGCAAAAGTAGGTACAATCTTTTCTTCGAAGCTAATTCAAATGGGCTGATTCTGTTACAAATTCTGTTGTCGTAGATTAATTAATTTATTTTTTATAATTTATTTAATTTATTTAATATTTAATAAATTTTTTATAAATAAATATACATTTATTGAAAAAGAAAAAAAAAAATCGCAGTTAGTTGAGACTCTCGTTAAGAAATGATCTTTAAAGCTTCCGACCCAATTGAAAAGCCTTTTACGAATTCGGTTTGTCTACCATCTGGATGCCTATGTGCATTAATTCTGCAATAAATATACTCAAATTGTCATAAATTTTTCAGATGTTATTGAGGTTGGCTTTAAAATATTTAAAAGTGTGTAGCATTTATAATTCGTTTACATGGGCAAGTTTAAGAATTCCGTTACATTATGATGTACGGAGGTGGGGGGGAGGGGATTGTTTACGGAGGATTTTGTACATGTTAGGATATTTCAAATCATAAGATTGATATTCATCACTCACATGGCTATAGTATTCATTCCCATGAATATAGAATGAGTAAAAATTTAGTTCGTTTACAGGGACGCAAAAGTGAATTATATTATATTATGATATATGATGGGGAAATATTTTTTGGTTCATTTTAATGATTTTGTGACGCTTCAAACAAAATGAAATTTAAAAAGAACACTAAAGAGCATTGCAAAACCTTTTCTTTTGTTCATAGAATGCACAACATTTATTGCTAATTCACAGAGACATACAAAAGAAATCATTTACACGACCGGCAATGAATGATAATTGTTGGAAGGGCGTTTCCCACTGTGGTATGCATTTTTGAACTCATCTAATTCTGAGTGTTTATGTGGAATCTGCAAATTCTATAGATTTCAAACACTAAAGAGTTTGCACACATTATTTGATATGGACAGTCTCATATTATTATATGGGGGGGGGGGGGGGTGTCTCTCAGTAATATTCAGTCTGAGTTGAAAAGTGCTTTATAATCAAGGCCTAGTGCATGATTTTTCATTCTTGTTTAGGTTTCAAGTCATCATGTTGCGCTCTTTAATTACTTTTATGTATTCTTTAATAGTTTATGCTTCACTCAAGATATATTTCAAATATCTGATGGTTTCGTAAATCGTTGAGATTTTTTTCAACTCCTTGAACGGCGGTATTTCTTTTGTGGGTCACTTAATTTTAATCTCTAAATGCTACACTGGCTCTAGAAATTTTGAATGATAATTTTCCTTTTGCGTACGCGAAGAAACTTATACTTATTTTTAAATAACTTTTACTTATTTTTAAATATTTTTTTTGTAAATCTTGGAGCCAATTTATGATGTCAGTACTTTACGAATAGAAGTACTTTGTTTTAAAAGGGTTAAAGACAAGTTACATATAGGCCTAAAGTAATTACAATAATGTTGGTTATGCAGGTAAAAAAACAACATATATTAATTTGATGTAATCATTTTTGCACTTTGCATTAATTATATTTTTATGTATTTATTTATTTTTATTTCTAATATTGATAATTATAAAATTTAAAAAGCATTTAACATAAGTAGGAATTTTATGTAAGAGATAAGTATAGACAATTATGCAAAATCACGTAACCTCAAAGATTTACAAATAAATTAAATACATAACACTTAAAATAATATAAGCAAATGTTACATTTTTTTTTCATCGATCATATCTGCAGTATCACAATAGAAATAAAATAATTTACAGTTTCTAATAAGAAAAATCAGTAGATTTAAAACATGTGAGATTGCCAATTCTCGTAAGATTTGTAGCCCTTAGATTTCATAATAATAATAATTTATAAGATTGACTTTAGATAACGATAATAGAACATGTTTCTTTTACGTTTGCTAAGAATTCGCGACTTCAAAATTAAAATTCACAGAATTCACTTAGTTCGCTCAAGTTTGTTGAACTTGCTGAAGTGCAGAACAGAACATCAGTTATTCGCATTCCATACTAATCTGATAATACTTCCGAATAAATTGTAATAAAAAACCCGCCCTCTTGTAAACTTGGTAACGCCTACTCGCTGTTTCTCTGCATGTGATAAATATAAGAAAAAAAATGCACTGCACAATATATCAACAGAATTAGAGAAGAAAATCAAGAACTAGAAATCTAAATCACATTAATATTTATGCATACTTAATTTCACGTTTAACATTCATTTTTAATCACCTAACAGAAACAAGAGGTTCTACTTCAATCAAGCAAAAATAGCCCTTTTCGTTAATTCTATATTTCTTTGGAAGAAATTTATAAAGATATCGTGGTTGCATTTAAATATTTTTAAATGGTTTTATTTTTGCAATGGATAACTGAAATCGATCTGTGAGAAAGTCTTTTTTTACTTTTTTTATTTTGTCTATACAGATATTTTGAATGAAGAAACTTTCATTTTCGGAACCGGTTTCGAAAGTTAAGGCATCCTCATAAAAAAAATATGTAGTACAAGTCTAAAAACTATTAAAAAAACAGCCTTTCTACAGATCAATCTCAGCTGTCCAATGAAGAAAATAAATAAATAAATAAAAATAAAAATATTGAAACGCAACGGAGATATATTTGTATATTTCTTTCATAGGAACATCATTAGTGAGCGGGTTTTTTCGTGTGACTGATTCCAAAAAAAATGTACAGCCGGAAAAAACAGAGAGACAATGAGAAAACAAAATTAATAATTTTTTATTTTATGTTTTTTTTTTTTTTTTTTTTTTTTTAATCTCAATTTAATATTTTGTGTTTTCAAAACTGACGAGAAGAAAATAAAATTTTAACGCTTTATATAAAATTATGCATAAATTTTAGAAATATTTTGAAAACAAAGAAAAAAAGATACATCCTTTAAGATGATTTAATAACACTAAAACAAGAAGTTAGAAGTATTAAATTCCCGAGGAAATATTTTGAATATAAAAATGCATCAAATGCCTACAGACTTAACATTACGGAGGGAAATTTGGCCGCTGAGTGACTAGCCACATATACATCGACACCTAAACATCTTAGTCGACAGGGGGAAAAAAAGTTTTCTTTTAATTTGTGCTGTAATAAAAGGTTAAAAGGACATATTTAAATTGTATCCGTATTGCATCCATTTGCATATAAAAATTGTATTAAAATTTCAAATTTTCTATACGAGCCCTATATTTCGAATCATATTTGGAAACTTTGGAGAAATTTTCATTGAAATAACAAAAGTCGGTAAAGTACCGGGTGATCCAAAATTCAGGAGGAACTTTAAAAATGAATAATTCGAAAACGAATCAAGATACAAAGATACGGTTTGCACCGAACGTTTGGAGAAGAAATCGGGTTTTGTGTAACAACGAAAAAAAAAAAAAAAAAAAAAAAAAAAAAAAATAGTAATTTTGTTTGCGACCAAGAAATGGCGCTGTAGGGTACTATTACACCAAAAAATGATTTACAAATGAAAAAATGTTGACAACTTACAAGTCAGCTTAATTATAGTTAATTAGTACTACAGTAAGTGTTCAATGTGCTGTCCTTCATGCATAAGTGCAGCTGTGAGACTAGGCACCACACTATTCACAGCATTTAGTAGCATTTCTTGCTTTAGGGCAGACACATTTTGGCGGATGGCATCTTTCAGTGCTGCTAGTGATGCCATTGGTCGCCAACAGAACTAAATTTTTTCGCTGCCACACAAAACCCGGTTTCTTAAATCCGTTTGGTGCAAACCCTATTTTTGTATCTTGATTCGTTTTCGAATTATTCATTTTAAAAGTTCGTCTTACTTTTGGATCACCCGGTAGATCGAAAACAATGCAGAAGTAAGATGTTCGGAAATCGTAATGTTAAATCCCTTTTTAGTAGTTTGCAAAACAAACTTCAATGTGACTAATTGTTTAAATCTTTGAGTGGCAAATTACTTCTATTTCTGAAATGCCAAAATAATTGAATGAGACCATAATTTACGAATATATGTATATATTTTAATTAGTAAAATCTTTTCTGCACGTAATATTACAAATGAAGCAATTCATTAGAAAAAACTGATGCTATTGTGGTATTCAGGACTTCAAATTGAATGCTATAATATTGTACCAGAGTTAGCGAGTAAGCATAATTCAAAAACTACTTTGCAGAAAGAATGAAAAAAAATGCTTAGATTAAAGCTTAAAGAAGTTTATTTTTATAAGTGGTGCCACACTCCTTCAAAATTCTAAGGAGTGCATGCTGCTTGTAAAAATAATCATGTACTGAATATAAAAAAAAAAGGTGTATTTAACCAATAATTTTTTTTTATGGAATTCTTACCTCTAAAATCTTGAAGCATGCTAATCCAAAACTGCAGCTAATAGCGTTAAGTAATTTCCAAATTTCCAAGTTAAGCTTAAAAAACTACCCTTAACCCAGCCATTTTTTATTTATAATAGAATGGATTATTTAGCAACTTTGATATTGAGAAACAATATCTAAATAATCTTTAAAGTAGCCTTACAAACTGCTTCTTGGAAAAAAAAAAAAAACACGCGAATGAAACACATAAATATATACCACAAATAAAAACAATAATAATAAAAAATATGCATGCAGGGAATTGCTTTTTATTTACCATTGTTCATTTTAGTAACAAGCAGCTCATTTTATGAATATATATATATAATCAAAAATCTTATGCCGTGTGAATTTAAGCCAAAGATTTCGTGAATAGTTAGGCAGCATTTTTTATAAGTACTTTTTGTCTCTTTCTTACGAAAGGGAGATTCATGGTATTTTAATGTTGAACAAAATCTTATTTAACAAAATAAAAATACACAGCTCTGAACCCCTCTCATTACTGTTCTTCAATTTGATTTGAAACAAAACGTCTTCTAAGCCAGAACAGAAAGACAAAAAAAAAAAAGCGTAAAAAATATTATGAAAATATATAACTCCATTCCTAAAACCAGCCGTCTGTGTCTTCTTTTATCATATAGCAGAATGACTTGCTTTAGCAACTTTGATAAAAAGGGACACAATTTTACAGCCAGCCACTCATTGTAGGGGGGGGGGGGGGCTTTAAGAGAACAATTTGAAGGGGGAAAAGGCACATTTTCTATGTCTGTGGAGCGAAAATTGCTTCTGAAAAAGACAAAAACAAAATATAAATAAAAGTGAGTACCGAAGAAGCTTTCTTTAATAAAAAATAAAAACGGAAAAGAAGTTGAGGAATGGAAAAACATCGGCGGGGACAGACGAATATTTCAGCTTTAAAGTTATCAGAGCGCAAGAAACGAAGGAATACAAGACTTCTAAAGTGAATCAAGTTGGCCAGAGAATACTTAACTTTAAAATCAACCATGTAGAAAGCATAATCGGGTTTAGAAGCAATACCCAAACCAAAGACAAACTTAAAACTGACTATAGCAAAACTTCGAAGTTATGACCTACATATAATTCGTATTGGCCAGACAGAGAAACATAGAATTATGCATTATATTTTTAGATACTCAGTAGCAGATGTTTGAAAACAAAATCGATTCATTATCAAGTAATGTGCAGAATATTATAGAAGTTTTCCCAAGTCACTCTTCTTAAATAAATTCTCTAAGGATGTGATTAAAGATGTTAAGTACAAGAAGAACAAATAAGTTAAATGATATCAAATGTCCATAAAAAAAACCTGAAAAGGAAAGAAGAAAAATCTTGTATTCTATATAAGAATATCTCATCGTGTATTATCT
Source organism: Maratus speculifer (assembly GCA_964019185.1). Taxonomy (NCBI): domain Eukaryota; kingdom Metazoa; phylum Arthropoda; class Arachnida; order Araneae; family Salticidae; genus Maratus; species Maratus speculifer. The sequence goes on from OZ025299.1 coordinate 139,553,342, forward strand.
ATTTCAATAACTGAAATAATTTTCCTTTTTAGCGTAATTCCATAAAATTAAAGCCAAAAATGAAGATTAAATTATCATTTTCTTGAGATATATTTTAATGTTAATCTGAAGTGCCCATATTACCAAACCATATTCATACAGGGTGGCGAGTGGTTAGGAGAAAACACAGCAAAAAAGAGGAAACTGTCTACTTCAAATAAAATATAAAATACTGTGTTTAACTCTTTTTTTTTTTTTTTTTACTATCTTTTTCCCTGATCACTCGCCACCTGCATTTTTGTCGGACCCACAGAGGCTAGCATAGGCAAAAAATACGGGTTTCTGATTGGTTGAGTAATTTAAAGAGCAATTGTTTTCTGCATATAAATCCTTCTGAATGCGGATATACGTATTAGGAACTTATATGGGTATATCATGTTAAAATAAGAAGAAGAAACGGCATTTAAAAAAAAAGTAATAGAACAATTGGCTTAGTAAATATCGCGTAATTGACGCCGTAAAAAGGAATTGTGTTTGTTTGTAAATAAATTGTTCTGAATGTAGATGTACATATTAGGGGCATTTATGTGCATATCATGTTAAAATAAGAAGAAACGGCAATTTTTCTTACTTTCTAAAAGTAATACCGAATTGAGAAACATCATGATTTACGTCTTTAATTATAAATTTCAGAATATATTTCTTTATCTATTAATAAATATTTAAAATCAGAAGGAAATTTATCAAAATCCTTCTTTCAAAAGGTTTTAAAACGGAAAATGGTCAAAATAATGATTAAAATAAACGTAAACTCAAAAATGAACTAAAGCAAAATGCTCTTTAAATTATTCAACCAATCAGAAGCCCGTATTTTCTCCCCTAGGATAGCTTCGGTGGGATCAGCAAAAATGCTCGCCACCTTGTCATATTATAAAAGAATCCCCCCCCCCTCCATACGGATGTTGGACACAAATGCCTCGACAATGAAAAAGTGGAGGTTCTTGCTGATCAATATGAAGGTCAATTTCAACCACATAATGATGTCTTTAATGCAGACACTATAAATCGGGTTGACCATGTTATTGACAGATTTTTGGCACGTGAGTCTGTCAGATCAATTGAACCGACCAACCCTGAAGAAGTCATTGCCATGATTAAAAATCTACCCCCCCCCCCAAAAAAAAAACCCTGGTCATAATGGGATAACTAATTTGGCTATCAAAAATCTCCCTCTTCAATATGCTGGTTATCTAGCCACTCTGATCAATGCTTGCTTTAAATTTCATTATTTCCCGGATGATTGGAAAAAACGCTGTTATTGTTCCGATCAAGAAAGCTGGAGAAGACCCTTCTATGGTTGGGAGTTACAGACCCATTAGCTTGCTTCCTGTCCTTGGTAAACTTACTGAGCATATTTTTCTTATTCGCCTTCAAAATTTTTTACCTGACATACCTGAACAATCTGGCTTTAGACCCAAACACTCCACAGCACACCAACTGCTAAGGGTGGTTGAATTCATTCATGATGGATTTGACAATTTTGAGTATGTTGGCTCCCTTTTTATTGATTTCGCGAAGGCTTTCGACACAGTTTGGCTATCTGGCCTTATTTACAAACTCTTAAAATTAAAAGTTCCCACTGCGCATGTGCGCTTCACCCTTAAATACCTTTGTTGGCAGAACATTCTGCGATCGCTATGCCAACATCCTTTCCACACCTCGTCCAATAAATGCGGGCGTGCCACAAGGCTCCAAATTGGGCCTCTGGCTTTACAAAGCTTATATCTATGACATTCCTACTTCTCCACACACGTTGTTGTCTATTTATGCGGACGACACTACTGTAATTGCTCGTGATAAAAATCTTTTTATTATGCACAAGTATCTACAACAACACATACGCAAACATACGCAGAATGCTTCTTCACCAAATGGCGAATTAAAATTAACTCTAATAAGTCACAGGCTGTTATCTTTACTCGTAACCGCTCCACTCCTCCTCCTCTCTTTCTTGATGGCTCCTTCATTACCTTCGGACGGGAGGTAAAATATCTGGGTGTATTCCTGGACAGCACTCTCACTTGGCGCAAGCAAATCGACTATATCGTCCAGAAGTTCTACAAAGCAAAAAAAGACCTCGCTCATCTCCTGTACAGTCATGAGTTGAGTATGAGCAATAAGGTACTGTTATACAAAACAGTACTTCGTCCCATACTTCTTTATTGCGCTCAGATCTGGGGTTCAGCGGCTAAAACCAATCTGCAAAAAATTCAGGTGATTCAGAACAAGACTCTCCGTAGTATTGTTCACTCTCCTTGGTATCGCAGAAATACTGTTATCCATTCAGATCTTAATATTCATCCTATTCGTTCTGTTATCAAAAATCAAGCCATACAATTTTTGACAACATTCCCTCTATCCCAAATCCTGCTTTGCATAACATTTCAAATTATGATGTAAACGCTCGTTGGAGACGACCACGAGCAACCCTACGTCTCCCTGAAAACATCGGCCCAGGATAATTTTTCTTAGTTTTTATCTTATTGATAGGGTTATTCCTTCCTGAACGTTCACCATCTCCTAGTCTCTATTTTGTAAATACTTTTGTAAATATTTGTAAGTATTTTTATTTTTATTATACTCATCTATTTTACTTATTTTGTATGGTGCCCAGGGCCATCGTTAAGACTTTTTATTGGTGGGGGAGAAGACCTTAAATTGCCAAGTCAAATTTTCATATTTGCCAACTCGTTTTATAATTTTTCCAAGTTAACCCAGTTAGAAAATGTAATACAGCTCTTATTTGTAAAAAGTTTAATAATATTCCTAATTAGAGTTGTAACTTTTGCAAATTCTATCAAAAATAGGAAATGTACTGCAGTTTTTATTAAAATTTTAATTAAATTTGCCATAAAAGTTTTAAATTTGCCAAGTGTAACAACATTTGCGAATGTTTGGGGGGGAGGCTCCCCTCCCTGTCCCACCCCCTTAGCGAGGCCCCTGATGGTGCCCTTAAAGATCTTTCTTTTGACCCGGCTTTCCCTCTCCCCCCCTCCCTCTTTGCTTCTGACGTTCTGTTTGTCAGACTTAGGCTATGACTTGAATTGTTTCATGTATCATTTCTCTACTAGAGGTAAGGAGTTGATCTCTCCACTCACTCTGACTCTCGTCCAATTATCAAAGAATCACTTATATTACACACTCAGAAATAGATTATCAAATTTCACCAAATTTTCTTAATTTTTGACGAAACCGTTTCCTGGGAAATGTTCCGAGCGAATATTTCTTCATTTTGAGTAAATTTGTTTCTTTACTGGTTTCACAATAGAAATTTCGTCAAAAAAGCTTAGTCTAAAAGCGCAATAAGATGAATGATGGTGTCATTTATTGAACAGTTTAAAAACTTCTGTATTTATCAATAGGCGAAAAATACGATATTCAGAGGAATTCGATCTCACAACCTTCTGTTTGACAGACCGTCGCTCTACCTGTCACGCCAAAGCGTCCTCGAGTAGATGTGATTTTAAATGTGTGTAGTGGATTTTACTGTGTGTTTACATTTTTATAAGAGCTATTGGAAATTTTTTCGATGTTGTTTTATTCTTGCAAGTTTTTATTAACAAGGCTAATTTATTATTTTCGCTTTCTTATGATTGAAGATATTAATAATGATAATGTATGGCTTGATTATTATAATTTATTAGAAAAAGTTTCTTTGCTTAATGATTGATTAGAGTATGGTTTAGTTAATTTGTTGTTGAGAAATAACGAATTTTTATTTCTCATTTTATTTTATTTTTCTTTTAAGCACATATTGGGGAAATTTTTATCACTCTGAATAGATGGCTAAGATTTTAACACTGTATTGTTTATAGAAGGTAGAGGGATCAATTATGTATCTTTTTAATTTGTTTGTTATAATAATATATTTCTTCAATTAATAGAACATCCTAGAATTTTGAAGTTTTACTCACTAATTACTTATTTATGTATTAGAACATTTTTATAAAATACAGGAAATTTATTCCTTTAGATGTAAACCATAATGAACAATGCAAATAAATAAATAAAAATAATAATAAACATTCCTAAAAACTTAAAAATAAATAAATAAATAAAATAATAATAATAATAATAATAATAATAATAATAATAATAATAATAATAATAATATAGGAACAATGGCTACATATATTTCAGTATTTTCTGAAAAAAGACAAATAGTGCGTTATTTTTTTTTTAATAAATTGTGACAGGAATAACATATTATCTGCCTGCTAAAATTGTAGGATTTGTGGAGGTACAGAAGGGCTTCACTCGGCAAATAGCTATTTCAGCTATTTTTTAAAAATGCATTTAAGTCTCGTTGCGGGTTACGAAAAATTTCGTCAAATATTTGAGAGTTTACGTTTGGTCAAAAATCACGTGATTTAGATACAACATTGCCAAAAATGACGAAATACAGCTCAAGTATTGCTGAATCGTCAAAATTGACAGTTTTATTTCTGACAGTGTATTATATTATTATAAAGTATTTTAATGATGGATTTTTCCCTTCTAAGCGTGCTTTGAGGTAATTATATCCTCTGGTAATCATATCCCCTACAATTATATCATTATAAAATATGATTGGTTCAAGCTGCTTGCTTAAGCAAATAACGTGACCTTCTGAGTTTGTATATCTTTGAAGTTCCCACGAATAATTTTATAAGATTCTAGTCAGAAATAATAACAAATGCCTATAACCATATTTATTACAAGCCAGTGAACATATGAGAAAATGCAGCAGAGAAGTTGGTCAAATTGGCCAGTGAATAGCTTTCAACTTACCAATAATTTCTGTAAAATTGTTTCAGGGTCATCTAGGTTAAAAATAAATAAAAATACACTGGAAAAATATGTACTAAATAAATATACCCAAGGAACACAATGAAACTGTAGGAAATGCCTAAACTCCATATGTTTCGTTATGAAACTTCCGTTTGTGAATATATACAGACTGTTAGATCGTGTGAGCAATTTTAATGTCTGAACAATATTTACGCAAGAAGACAATAGACGTCACCACTATTTAGTGGAAAGTATAGGCAGACTTTGAAAACTAATGTAAGTAGGATTAAAAAGTCTCATCGCTTTGCATAGACAAATAATACAGATTACCATTGCAGTTTTCTATATTAATTAAACAATAAAACGAACTTTAATTTTTCATTTTCTTGATGTACATGTTTTTCAAAGATGCGCATGAATTTTTATCGGAAAGCTATAATGCTCTCTTAAATTACTAAAGGCAGTCCATTTAATGCTTATAATATAATATTTAATATATAATCCAGAATATAATTTTATTAATTTACTAATCTACTAAAAGTGTATAATAAAACGGTATAAATAGTTTTATAGAAAAAGAAAGCTTATAAAACTTCCGAAATACTTTATGCTATAAAATAAACATTTGAATGTGGAAATATCTATTTATATAATGGCAGTCTGCAAAGAATTGGCATCAATTGAAAAACAAATTATTCGAACTGGTCCGTCAAAATTGGAAACTTATTAATTAAAGTATATTTATAAATATGTGGTCAATGACTCACCGGCCACACCTGACGACACGTATTCAAAAAACTCTGCCAAATCTACGGTAATAATTAAACTCTGCATTGAGGATGCACAAATTGTCCATGGAAAAGGCTTACAAACCTCAAAGAAAGTTTGGAAAAAAATAAAAAAAACATTCATCAACATGCAAAATTTTTCTGACTATAAAACGACACATTATTCCGAAAAATTCCATGAGGGTGGAGATTTAAATGCCCGCATAAACAATGTACTTATGAAAAGAGATAAGCTTTCCGCTATTGGAGTAATTATAAACGAATCCACCATTGCAGCATTCATGCTGTGCCTCTTGTCCCAGTCATATGCGCCGTTCATATGCGCCGTCAGTCTGATTACTGCGTTTGAGGCAAGATATGAACAATACTTAATACCTTGAATTCGTAAAGAATAAATTAATTGATGAATAACACACTGCTCTGGGAGCAGAAATGCCAGCTCGCTTTCTAGAGAAACGGTATACAAAGTGGTGAACAAAAATAACAAAACAGAGAAATTTTGCATTTTTCACCGAAGCGACAACCATTACCGAGCAAACCACTTTCACTTGAAAGAAAAAAAAAACGAAAAATAATTTCTAGAAAATCGACTACAATAGAAACAAAAGTTACAGCAACATCAACACCTACAAAAACAATGCAAACAATCATAAGTATAATCAGAAAAGTAAAAATGACTCGTTAAATTAGTGCTTTAACAGCCAAACGAATATAATTCAGGAAAAATGATTCGCCTGTTCCTCCTCTTTCAGTAGAGAAAATATTTGATGATGAATTATCAATTGTTAACCAAACACAAACAAGAAATCCAAACATTCATATAATTAATACTGGTGTATCAGACATGTATAACTTCAACAAAAGAAAATTTTACCACATTTACACCAGGAAATTTAAGAATTTTAACCATTGAAAATGGAAATAAGGTTAATCTCACAGGATTTAGAAAACATGACACTAAGCACAGATTTGAAAAACAGCATAATCCTTATTGCCCAAAATTACAAAGTAACATCGAAACATCATCAAAGTAATCTTCGAAAAAGAAACTTGCTTATTCATTAAAGATAATAACACGCTATTAACCGCCAAATTAAATAACAATCTAACGATTTAGAAACTGAAGATGAATGCTATTACACTTTAACCCGCCAGGACGCGCGCAGGGCCTAAAAGACCCGGAGTACGTATGGTTTTTACAATTGTAACCAATAATTTTTTTAAAGAAATCTTCAACTTATTTTATCGAAAAAATTCTAAGAATTGCCTCCGTCTTAATAAAGTGACTGTTATAATTTGATTTTATTGGTGCCAAAGATAAAACTATTCATACCCTGATAAGCGCGCGTTCTCCCGGGTTAAGTAAATAAACATCTTATAATAATACAAATCGTATAACCATATGGCACAAAAGACTCGGCTCAAAAATTTCGACCCAACTAAATGTATCGCTAACCACAAATTTGTCCAGTTGATAGTGATCAACAAATGTAAACATGACAAGCATTGCACCCAATGTATAAAGGGGAATATAAGTTCTACCCTATTCCCAAATTGGCTACAAACAGAAGCTCCCTGATTCACTGAGATATCTGTGGCCCAATGGAGACGGCAACTCTAGGGAGGTAACGGTACTTTATAACATGCACGACGATTACAGTAGATTAAGAATGACATATCTAATTGCACATAAATCGGAAATTAAAAGAGTTCGTTGCCTTAACAAAAATAAATTCGATAAATTAATAAAGCAAATAAGATCCAATAATGCCGAAGAATGTCTTGGTGAAAATTTCGAGAAGCACCTGACCGAAAACGGAAAACAGCGCCAGTTAGATGTCCTTTATTGCAGCCTACAAAACGGTGTCTTAGAAAGGAAAAAGAGAACCACGGTAGAAAATGCACGAATATTATCCGATGCAAAACTATTCAAACATTTCTGGAGGAAGCAGTCACGTCAACTACATATCTAATTAATCGATTGCTTACAAAAACGAATGTAAATAATACAACACTATGAGCTCTGGAATAAAAGGAAGCCGAACCTCTCTAACATCAAAACATTTGGGTGCAAGACATTCGACTATACTGTTAAAAATCTTGTTCTAGTTTGAACCAAATTTTGGTGTTCCATAACTGCCACTATAAAATGGTGAAATCTTGAACCTCCTCTTCAAGCATAGTTCCAATAGTTGTAACGAGGTTGAAATAGGAAGCTCCAAATTTTGGTACGATATTTCACCATCTTATGGTGCAGCTACTGAGCACCAAAATTTGATTCAAACTAGAGAAAACTTTTTAACAGTCACGTTGATAAGCCGAAAAGATGAGAAAGCCATTGAGTGGGTCATGTTAGGTTATGACTTTAAAAATAAAGAGTACCGATTTTATACTACGAACAATAACTTATGATTTCTAGAACCGTAAAATTTATTGAAGAGGGAATTAAAGATGAGGTAATTAAAGACATAAAAGAAAATCAAAACAACTCACAAACCCCCGAAAAAAAGCACAGAAATTGATTTAAAAGATGACAATGAAGATCAAACTATAGTCCTACCACAAATTACCGCCCAATTTCGAAAATCTAAAAAAAAAACAACAAAGATGTACCTCCAAACCGCTTTTGAAATAAAGAAAATTTATTTCGAGCCCAAGAACTTAAAACTTGGTCAGATTTACAAACTATCAAAGACACGAAAATCAAAAATAAATAGCTAGAAGCAACAAACGAAGAGATAAGCCACAACAAAACGTGGCAGTTCATCAAAACGATCCCCTGGAAACGTGTCATAAGATGTAAGTGGGCATTTAAAGTTAAAAAAGGCGCTAATAGTTCAACAGAAAGATATAAGGCAAGATTAGTCGCCAAAGGTTACTCCCAAAAATACGGATATGACTATAATGAGACAAATGCGTTCGTCTTAGCACATACCACCTTACGAATACTTTTAAGTACAGCGGTGTACAAAAACTTTAAAAAAAACTTAGATGTGAAAGTGGCTTTCTTGCACGGCGATCTTGAGGAAGAAGTATTTTTCACCCAACCGGAGGGCGTATGTAAAGAAGGATAAATAGGAAAAAGTGTGCAGCCACAAGAAAGCCATCTACGGTCTTAAGCAAGCGGTTATTTCCTGGAATCTAAAAATTAGCAAGTTATTAAAAAAACCTAAAATTTGAGTAATGCGCTTTAGACCAGTGCTTGTATAACAGAATCGAAAACGGTAAAATTACGTACATGATTGTCTACGTTGACGATATTCTCGTCGCGTCTGATATGGAGAATACACAGGAGGTATACACATAGTTGTCTAAAGAATATGAAATTAAAAACTTAGGCATAGCTGCCAACATTTACGCATTCTTGCTACCACTAAAATTGTGCAGAGATTTTCTTTTTTTTTAATCATACGATTTCGATGATCAAATAAGACAATATTTACTATAAAAATTTTTGTGGTAGGAAAAATGCGTAAAAGTTGACAGCTATGTTTAGGGTATGTAACGCAAAATTTCGAGGAAAATATACGAGAGCTAATGGGAACTTGACCAAGTCTGAAGTCAATAGTCTGGAACTTGATCAAAGAAACAAGAAGGCATTGCGGGAAAAATTAATTTAGCCAATGCCAAACCCACATGCAATCCCTTGAACACCAATTATTTTAACTTAGACCCAGACAATAAATTAAGGGAGGAAAATTCAAGATACAGGCAGGCAGTTGGAGGGAGGGGGACTTCTGTACATAGCGACACTAACGGGACCAGAAATTGCGCCAATTGTAAACATACCAGGATGGAGAAATGAGTTGCCCAGGGAAGCAGACTGGGATGCCATCGAAAAGCTAATCAGATACCTCATAACCACTAAACACTTAAAATTCAAGATTTGTAGGTTGAACTCTCCAGTATCAACAGTGTACAGTGATGCCAACTAGGCAAGGCGGTAGAGTTAATGGAAAGTCTACAAAGGGAAATCTGTTCAAAATATTCAACAACACAATCGCATGGCTATCAAGAAAACAGAATTGCGTTGCCTTATTGTCAACAGAGGCGGAATATATCTCCGCGTCAACGGCAACACAAGAAATAAAATGGCTATTGAACATACTAAACGATTTAGAACTGCCATAACATCTCCCAACAGCCGCATACGAAGACAATATTTCAGCCATAAAACTTACTAAAAACGTAAAGTTCCGGCCAGGATAAAACATATTGATGTGAAATTCCATAATATAAAACACTTACAAGAAAACGAAGTTATAAAAGTGATTTATTATCCATCCAAAAGAATGATTGCGGACATTTTGACTAAGCCACTACCCAAATCATATTTTGAAACGCTATGAAAAGAACTACAGTTAATACAAACATCAATTTCAAACGAAAATTATTGATGCAGGAAATCCCTGAACATCAAAACCATTTGTTTTGTTATGAAACTTCCGTTGTGAGTATATGCAGACTGTTATGTCGGTGAACTATTTTAATCCATAATAATGTTACGGATACATTCTTGCTACTTTATCGATAAATTCTGTAAAACTGTAATGACATCTCTTGTAGTAAATAAAGACACTTCAAAACAGAAAAATTATTCACTAAAATGTATGTTGTTTCATTGCGCTCCACACATGCATATATGTATTATATGTATGTATGTATATTAACACTTTTTCTGGTGCAAAAATTGCTTATTTGACCTAGATCACATTGAAAAAATTTCACGGAAAATATTGGTAAGTTGGCAGCTATGCAAATAATCAAGAATTAATTCCTAAACCGTTGGTTTTAGAGGTGAAGTAGATTTTCAATTTCTTATAATACATTGAACTAAACTGGAGTTAAAGCATAATGTATAATTCGCTTATCATCCTAAGTTATTTATAAATAATAAAATATAACTGGCAAAAAAAGAAAAAGAAAAAAGAACATTTTTCGTTAAAATTTACGAAAAATTGTTTTGTGTAATATTATTTGCAATAAAGTGTTATATATTTTGAAAATATATTCTTATTTTTTTTTTTTTTTTTTTTTTCAGAAGGCACAGTATGTATTATTTAAAAAAAAAGTAAAATGAAAAAAATCAAGTGCATAGAAATCGATGCCGAAATTTTACAGCAGTGATTATAAAACAAAACCCCGCCCATTTTTATTTAAAAGAAAAGGGGGAAGGATCATAATCATAGCGGAAGATTTTCTAAAGTAGCCTTACTTTGAAACACTTTGCCTCCGGAATCAAACGGCTTAAATAAATTTAAAACAAGAAAGAAATCTCGAAAAATGAGAATTGGAAAGGAAAGGCTTTTTCAAGGAGAAACTCTATGTAAAGACATATAAATAAACAAAAATCTGAGGAACAAAAAAAAAAAAAAAAATCTGCATAAATGTGCTTAATGGAAAACTGGCAAAACTGAAAGAATAATTTTAACGTACCGAAAGACTAAAGAGATGGAGGGAGGGTTGGCTAAAAACGAATAAAGAAAACTATACGAAGAAGCTCAGAAAGCATCAATTATACTTCTAACAGTTGCAGGTGACTGCATAAGGGGGGACGGGACTCAGCAGTTCCATTAGACAACAGCAGAACCATGCAAAAGAAATGATTCGTCCCCCTTTTTTATACTTCTGGGGATGACAGAGTCGTCCGAATCCACGGGTAATAGTGAAATAAGATAAAACCAAATTGCTGGCTGCTTTGCAATCTTTTTTTTTTTTTTTTTTTTTTTTTTTTATTCCTACTGCCTTATTTCAATGGAATTTTTACGGACACCAAATTTTCTCCCTTTTAAAAATTGAAGTCCGTTTAGGGTTTATTTGCCTTCTCTCCTTTTTTTATGAAGCTCATAGTCCAGGAATTTGACTCTATGGAGTTATCCTGTCCATTTATCTCAGGAGTTGGGAAAAATAAATGCTCCAGAAAAAAGGATGTTAATTAGTTATAATGAGAAACAAAATTCTAACAAAATTTAGCACGAATTGATCATTAAAAAATGAATGAGGAGAAAGTTTTATTGCTTTTATTATGTTACTAAATACCTGGAAGAAGAAGGGGTGGAGGTTGTAGGAGAATCCAGGAATAAAATATTCTTGAATTGCTTTTTCGCTTTTAAATAGTTTAAAGTGAGATAATAATTTTTTTAATCGAAGCTGAAAAGTTGATTATTTTTTTCATGTTTGGATGTTATTTTTAATAATAATCGTGTGAATTTGATGGTTTCGTTTAGTTCGCATTTCATCAGATACAATGCTGCAGCTATAATGTCCTTATTTATTTATTTATTTTTTTATTTTTTTAATACAAATACATGAAAGGATTGTTTTAAACAGTTTATGGAAGTTTGATTTATTTTTTTCACTAATTCATGAATGATTATATTACCTGACATCGTGTTATTCTGTCAGTTTATTTAAAGTGTCATGAAAAAAAAAGTACAAGAGGGATGTTAATTAGTTATAACGATAAATAAAATACTAGTAAAATTTGGAACTTCTGAATTATTAAAATGAACGAGTTGAAAAACCGTACCGATTTCTTTTTTATGTCATAAAAAACTGTAAAGAATACGAGGGGGGGGGGAGGGGGGAGGAAGCACTGAATATTAAATTAGTTTCTCTTTTTAGGTGCGTTTGTAGTTACATAAATACGTGGCACCTAGAGTCGTCTTCTGGTCCGTTCTTCTTTTCTTCCGTCTGTCTGTTCGTATATAACAGAGCAAAAACTACTCAACCGAATGGTTTGGAATTTTATATATGTAACTGTTGAAATCTGCCTAGTCATTTCAAATTTTATGAAAAACATATATATAGTTTCATTACATAGATAGACAAAAATTTTCCGTTACATTACGGCCAATGGGGGAAAAAATGTTTCAAGTGTATCTTAACGGTATTCTACAGTCTTTAAAACAGAATGAAATTGATATCAATTATGACGTGCACTAAGGTATACATACTGTACAATATGCGGTGCAAAAAATGTTTATTAATCATTTACAGGGCCACACAAAATAATTCCGTTACATAATGGTATAAGGGGACATTGTTTTCAGCGTATTTTAATCATTATAAATTATTTCACATATAATGAATCATATAATGAATTTGATATACGTTGCTGAGGTTTTTCACAAGTTATACCAGTATAATAGAAATTGCATAGCATTTACAGGGACGCACAAAAGATTTCGGATACTGAATTGCACCCGAAACCTTTGATTTTTACTTTACATCATAGTTGAAAATGTTTAAGAATTCAGTTTGCCTGTCAATACTCTAACTTGCGTTTATATAGTTGGATTGCTCTGTAATTGATATATGTTATAGAGATTTACTATGTAATGTTTGGTATTGAATATAAAGTACGCAATGTTCATAGTTTATTTACAGAGCCTTTCAAAAGTATTCCATTACATTATGCTCTATGAGAAAATGTCGTATTTATATAAATATGTTGCACTTATAATTGTCATTTGGTCTGTCCGTCTGTTCGCATAAACAGCGCAAATCTACGCGATGTGTAACAGAATGTTTTGAAATTTAATTGATATAATCGTCAGAGAATTTTGTCGAGTCATTACAAATTCTATGAAAATCAGATCAGACTTTAAAAAGATAATAATAAAAGCTTTCTTCATTGCGCTGATCGTATTACACGTGATTAATTCCCTGATATCCCATGATAGGTAATGATTCTTGATTTGCAATGCTGATTACGAACTAGTTAAGATAGAGCCCTTTTATTTTCATATTACTGAATTTAAGATTATATAATCAGAGCTGCCAACTTCTACGCCTATTTAAATCTTATAAACATGTTTCGAACCACAAAAATATTTTAATAAAATGTATACCAAATATATTGAATGTTATGTATTACAGAACATATTCTTAATTATTTACAAAACTTTCTGTTTCTAAAGTGTTTATTTGACTGTAAGTAGGCGTAGTAGTTGGCAGCCATGTATAATCGTATGAAATTTTGGATTCATGCATTTTTCCATAAGTGTGTAACAGCTATTGCATCAAAATCTGGATGTTTATAAAACTAATTATGGTACTAACGCACCTCATTTGCCCCGTTTGACGTGCAATTTCCAGCTTGTTTATATTAATCTAATATAAAATACATATTTTAAAGACTAAAAAACGGAGAAAATTATTTGTGTTTGCAGATTATTTAATTAAAAATTTTGCTAATTTAACGATATCGTTAAATTTGCAAGTTCTTACATGTGATTCTTTAATTTTGATTAACCTTATAGTTTATAAATGTTAATCTTTATTTATTTATTATTATTATTTTGAATTTTTAAATAACATATTAGCAGATGCTTGAAAGCAAATTTCAAAAAAGTTTACAAAAGGAGTAACACTTTGTTTATTTTCGTGTCCTCCAAATAAGTGATTATATTTCAAGACATCGATTTACTCGGTTAATTTATTTGAAGGGACGTCTAGAAAAATAAATGCTCCTGAAAATAATAGTAATTAAGTTATAATGAGAAATAAAACTCTAGTAAAATTTAGAAGGACTTAATCATTAAAAAATAAATGATGAAAAATTTTATTGTTTTTATTAAGTAAAAAGGAATATAAAATTAATCGCGGAATAAAATTGTCATTTGCTTTTTCTCTTTTGAATCTTTTAATGTAAGAGAATTCTTGTACAAGCTGAAATGATGAAGGGTTTTCTTCTTTTTTGGAGATTATTTTAAGCAAAATAGTGTTAATTTAACTTTTGCGTTTTGTATGCAAATTCTTATCGTACCACATTTCTTACCAAGTGGTGTTGCAGACGGTTTCTTTGAGTAGCGTATGTCAAATTTTACTAGACCTAAATCCCAATTTTATAACTATAACTCTTGCTGTTCGGGAATTAATGGGGTGAGAAAGAACTTTAGCAGACACAATGTGTATTATTACAAGTAATATTTTGCATACGAAGAAAATATTTATACATTTTTAATCTTTTTTTTTTTTTTTTAAATACACCCAATATTTGAATGAAAATGCACAAAAATATGTTAAAATTTCACGTTTATTGGACATTCTTTGAATGTTAAATGTCTGCAGTCGTCTCGATTTTGCCAGTCAGTTACAAAAAATCCCAATTACTTGATTGGCAGTAATTTTTTAAAATATAAATATACTCCTTATTTAATAACAGGTTAAATAAATTGAAAATAAAGTGAACAATTTAAAAATGTTCTGGCGATCAAACAACCTGAATTTTTAAATAAAAAGTAGCAGACTGGCAACAGTGAGGCATCTAGGTACTGCAAATGGCATGAATTCGTTTAAAATAAAATAAGAGATTGAACTGCAAATTTCCAAAAATACTCATTTCTTTCAATAACAAAACAATAATATACAATATATGGCCAAAGATGACCGGTCACTTGTGACTTTAGACCTTTTGTTAAATATCTATTGAAATACATTAAGAATTATCATGAAACTCCACAGGTCTTTGAACAGAATAGAGAATAGTACAAGTCATGCATTTCCGCGAACATTTTTTTTTACCGAAATCTCATAGGGGACTATCAACAAACTGTAACAAATATCTTTTGGATAATCCTGTCAAAACTAATCTAGCAAAAGTGTTAAAACTTTAGATTATGAATAAGTGGCTTATTGTAATAAACTGAGTTTATTTTTATGAAGATAGCGTACTCTTAGAGAAATTAAGGTTTTTATAAAAGCAGTTCCAAATTTCGCAAAGTATTTTTTCTTATAATTTGCTGAGTTCATAATATAAAAAAATGTTCCTTTCCCAAATTTGTCAAATAACACTGTACACAGTACCTTGCGACCAGATTTAGAAAATAATAAAAAGATTATAGGTGAAAAATGAGCAGGTTTACTGAATAATGTTTCACTACGCATGCGCGAATGCAATCAAAATATAATGTGCGTAATATATTAGCTAATTGCATAGAGCAGCATCTGTGAAAGTCTCAAAAACACAGCTTTAAAATTCTGAAAATTATCATTGATTATAATAAGCTCAAAATCCGTTGTTCCCCAAAATAAGCAAAAAGATAAAGGGATGTATCCAATTGTAGTAGTACGTGCAATATTGTCTATGATATATTGGCGCTAATCAGTGGATATATGGATAGAACTCCGCATCTTTTTGCTCCGTTTTGGGAAAAACGGATTCCAAGCTTATTCAATCGATGATAATTTTCAGAATTTTCAAGCCATATTTTTGAGACTTTCACAAAAGTTGCTCTGTACATTTAGCTAATATGCACATTATATTTTGCACATTATATTTTCATTGTATTCTCCCATATGTAGTGAAACTTTATTTATTTAACCAGCTTATTTGTCAAAAAATTAGATTATTTTTTAATTCTGATTGCAGAGTATTGTGTACAATGTTATTTGACATAATTTTTTAAAAGGTAATTTTTTTTTATATTAAGAGCTCTTCAAAATATAAGCAAGAAACTTGGCAAAATGTGGGACTGTTTTTTAAAGTCTTTATTTCTCTAAAGAATATACATGCCATCCTCATAAAAATGAATACATTTTATTACAGTAAGCATTTAATCATAATCTACAGTTTGAACAATTTTGCTACATTAGTTTTTACAGAGTCGTTCAAAAGATATTCGTTCTTTTTCAATCTGTTAATGGTCCCCAGAAGGTTTCGGTAAAAAAAAAATCTCCGCGGCAGTATATAACCGGCACTATTCTATTTACACACCTGGAGTTTCAGGATAATTTACCATGTATTTTTCTTGATATTTAGCAAAATGTCTAAAATTGCAAGTGACCGGTCATCTTTGGCCATATAGTGTATAATAATGTACATATTTTGATTAATATATATATAAAATAATTTGCAACTTAAAGCTCTGTAATTATAAATAGTTAATGGAACAATTAACAAATAATAACAAATTTATTTTCTGAAAAATAATTAAGAAAATATTTACAATAATTTCTATTTATATGTATAAAGTTTATCTGTATCTGTTTTATCCGATTTATTTATTTATATATTTATATACTAAAACTAAAAACTTTCAAATATAGAAAACATTAGAAAATCATTTTTTAACAATAAAAAGGAGAATTTATTCTATGGCACTAAAAATAATTTCAAACTGTTTCTCTTAACCTTCGAATATAAATTTATCAATATTAACTATTAATAATGATAATTATTTGAATAAAAAAAATTTTCGATATTGTTTTTTATAATTTATGTTTATAAAAGTTATCCACATTTTTTATAACTCTACAATTCCAATCAATATTCTTTGAATGTAAAATCGTAGTAAAATTTCCCTTTTATTGGAAATTCTTTCAATATTAAATGTCCGTCGTCGTCTAGGTGCCGTAAAGGGCGTAAATTCGTCTAAAATAAAATAAGAGATAGAATCGCAAGTTTAGATAGATTGTCCGCCTCTCTGAAATAAAAATATACATATAATATAAATATATCTCGATGTATATATATAAAACCATCTTGCAACTGAAAGATATATCGACCAGAAAATATGTAGATGCCAGCGAATCCATTCGATATTCTTTCGTAACTGAAACTTAGTCCAATCTGGAAAGGGGAAGAGCAAATACCAATACATAATTCGATATTTGCATTCTTTCCCGCCAAGCCTTCTTCTTTCTTTGGGTGTTACATTAGTGTAGTAGATAGAATGGAAAAGCAAGCCTTCCAGCCTGTATGCATATTGGAATCCAGCCGAAGCTTTGACTGATCGTTAGCAGCGGAGGAAATAATACCTGAAGCTTTTGAACTCACGGGTCCCTGGCTGATATTGCATTTCGCTATTTCTAATAACGCACACATGGTAGGAAATTCGAAAAGTTGATTGATTGTTCCCCGTTACAATATGTATTTATCGTCAAAAATCAATAGCGCTCGCTTCTGACAAATCCCGCCACCCCCACTCTGGCCCGGCTAGCCAGCTATTTCATCGACTAGCTGACGGTTAACGATGGCAGATTTCTGAACAGATAGTTTCCGTTCGGGAAAAGGTGGGGGGGACACAGACTTTTCGAAAAATTTCTGTCATTCGGTATTTTATTTAATTCCGAAGCTCGATTCGTTTTGTTTTGAAGTCTGTCTTTTGTTACATTGTCTAACAGCCATCGGTAGGGATAAATATTCAAAATTTATCTTTCTTTGTTGGGAGTCCCAGTTAGAGATATATTGCTAGCATACGGAGTTCTTTTTGTTTTTCAGAAGAAAATTTCATTAGGACTACTCTATACCAGGGAGAGTATCATCTAGTTGAACTAAATTTAGTCTTTTAAAAATACTTTTTAAAACCGTGAAAACTAAAGTAATATATAGAAAATAACCGCCAGTTAGAACTAATGTGCATATGTAACAATTACATTTGAGTTTCAATAGATGTCGTTCCCTATGATATTACTAATGATTTATATTTATATTTTTTACAACAAATGTCTTAAAATAACTGTTTTTTCTCTTGAAGTAAACAGATAACAAATGTTACCCTCCCCCTCCTCTCCCTCGAAAAAAAAAAAAGGTAAAATTATGAAACAAAAAAAATTAGATGTAACACAGTTCCAGTTAAAACATATTGTACTATTCAAGTTAATTTATTTTTACAACTCTTACAAATGAGATAAGCGATGCTTATTTATGGAATATATATACTGTTTAGCTGTCTAATTATTATTTTTACTTCGCTCATAAATCCGTAATCAGTTGTATGGTATTTATTTATGAAGTATTTTTCACATTGTTGTACTTAACAATAAGGTTTTCAAAATAATTAACTTACTAAAATGTATATCATATTTTAAGAAGATACTGTTTTATATATGAATTAATTTTATAATAAAAGAAGAACAATTTTATTAATGTAATTTATACAGAATTTTCTAATGTGCATTTAATCTACTCAAGTCTAACATGTCTGATAAATACTTTATAAATTCGATATCTAGGCTTCATCGAAAGTTAATATATATATAACCATTCTATAAAACTACAGATCAACATCTACAATGAATATAGAATAACCCTTTATAACAAACTTAAACACGACAAGACTATAGACCATAATAATAATAAACAGACAGAGGTGAAAATTTTGCAGCATCAAATATATATATATATATATATTACTCTATACATTTTACATACAAGCTGTTGATTTTTAAATTATGTTCAGACAAGCATTTTTTAAATTAATATACATAACTTATATAAAATATTTCTTAAGTGAAAATAATTTTTTTCTCCGTTTTTTAGTAACTCCCTCCTCCCCTACAAAAAAATCAAAAATAAAACCATGAGCAATGATATTAAGTTCTGAGTTTTTAATTTATTGTATAAAGCAAAATTTTATATGAGGTTTCTAATAAAAGTAAAGTAAAGAGGAATTAAAAATCGCCTGCTTTTTACCAAGAATTAGTGGTTAAAACTTTTGTGAAACCTGTTGCATTGTAGAGGCAGCAGGTTCAATAACTTCCACGGAAGATTATAATGACGCACTAAATTCTTGAAACTTTATGGCAATCGATAAAAAGTATAGGGATTCACATTAAGGGAAATTACACCTACCACTTTTCTGAAAGAAAAACATACGGAACAATACAAAGATTCTATGTTCGACTGCGGAAAATATGAATTATTTCTTTTTAGTTAAATCCGATTTTTTTTTTTTTTTTTTTCGGTTCATACTAATTTTATTATATTTTATAAACTTATTAATTTACACAAGTTTGCACAGTTCTACTCCAATTTTGAAAAATAAATTTTCGCCTTGAAAAATATTTCAATTTATATGATTAATCTTTGAAAACTAAAATTAAAAAAAAAAAAAAATGTTAGGGGAAGATTTCTAATCTGGAATAATAGTGACACACTCTTTGGAATCTTTAAGAGTGTACGCATTTTAGTATACTTACTTGTTCTGTTCAAAAAATGAAAAAAATCTGAAGGCAAAAAATGAAAGACAAGATGAAACGAAGACTGCGCACTATAAGATATGAACCACATATACTTAAAAATGAAGCTTTGATTTTAAAAGAATATTATATTTAGATTAATTCATGAAGAAAAATAGAACCAATCTATTCACTCTTTTCGTACTAATTTTTGATATCCAGCACACCATTAGCATGTGTCAATTATAAGACAAATAAAATTGTCAAAAACATAAAAAAGAAGCATGTTAACTGATCCCCTTCAGAAAGATATAGTTATTACATGAATTATCTATTTTTGAATGAACAAAAGAAATCTTTAACAACATAAATTATAAATAGCAGAATAACACTTAGTCCGATATTATCTCATGTAATATGCCTATAATAATAAATATTTCTATATTAAAATGTACTGTTCGGAAGTACGTGTTGAAAGATGAGGCTCATAACGTTCTGTATTTCAAGAAATGCCTAGTATTTTTGCTTTCTCCTATCTTCAATAGAAGAATGCATTGTAATCGAAATTTTTTTGACTTCCGGTTTTTAACGGATTTACACGTTTTAAGGGTCAGATATTCCAAAAAACATGTTTTCACAAAATGTATGTCTGTCCATGTGTGTGTGTCAGTATGTCCGTATGTCGCCATTGTACCACCGAAAAGTGTATGAAGATATACATAGAATTGAACCAAATTGTTTGTGTATGCTTTTGGCTGTAACAAGCAGGTCTTTAGTTATAATTAATTTACCGATTGAAAATCGTGTTTCAAAATTAATCTAGTGTAATTTCGTATGCAGCGATTTTCTGCAGTTCCATATATTGACCTTCGATTTATTCTGTTGGGCTGATCCAGAGTATCAGATCAGATAAAACTAATCGTTGAGGTTAATTTGGTGAAATAGTCCTCCAGTGTTCGTGTCCGGGATAGCTCAGTTGGTAGAGCATTGGCGGCTTCAGCCAATACATTCCTGGTTCGAATCCTGGCCCGGACTTTTTTCACCCAAAAATGAAAATGGAAAAATTACATCTGTTATAAGCAGTTCTTTCTTCAATTTTGAAATATTCCGACTAAAGGGGGCGCTGTAATAGCAATTTTTGTACCACTTTCAATATTGTATCACCGAAAAGTGTATGAAGTTATGCATAGAATTGAACCAAATTTTTGTGTTAGTGTTTGGCTATGGCTAGTTGGTCCTCCCTGAATTTGAAAAAAATCCGTCGGAAGGGGGCGCTGTAATAGCGATTATTGTGCAATTTTCAATATTGTATTACCAAAAATGCATAAATTTATGTTTTTGGCTATAGACAGAAGATCTTCCTTGAATTTGGAAGTATTCCGTGGGGAAGGAGCATTGTGATAGCGATTTCTGTATCGTTTTCTCGATTCTTCGTCGTTTTGTTATCCATCAGCTCGTGCAGAGACGGGAACTCACGTCCTGCTAAACCGGCTATTTGGAAACAGCTGTGATAACGGAACAAGAGAAAACTATTGATTTTAATAAATACCATGATTCATATTAACTCGTTTTTACTCCAATTAATTGACTGAAGCAAAAATTTAAGATAAAAATCAAAGTTGGTATTGTACTGAATTAATAATAGTAAAGTTTTAACAAGTTTCCCAACTGTTTGAAATATTAAGACATATGTATGAGATACAAGAAAGTTTTGAGATTGGCCCATCCAACTAGTTAGAATTCCTTTCGTAGTCATTTTAATATCATGATTCAGAGAATGTGTCCCTGTTCCATACCTTTATAAATGTATATTACAAGTACATTAATTAAAAAAAATCTAAAGGATAATAATAAAAGAAAAAATAAAATTCTCTAGCTGTACATATACGTAACCCTGAAACTGAAATTTTCCTTTATTACACCGTTCCATTTCTTTGAAATTAGTTTTTTTTCTTTCTCTTTTTTCGTGGTTGACCGCAGCTGTACACATGAGCGAAAATGGTCTAATGACTCAGTGAAGCAGCGTTTTTCTATAGCACCCATCATTAAGCTTATTTTAATTGAGAAAAAGTAGGAACATTAATTCTATAACCACCCTCTATATTGAAACAATGCTGTTGTATTCCTGTGTGTGGTCGCTGTCTGTTATTCAATAGAATGCGTTGTAATCTGTACAAAAGTTGAAATAGCAGAAGTTTATTTAGATTTTGGAAGCCTTTTGATGGATTACTTTTCTTACAACGGAAACTGTTATTAAATTTTGAAGCTTTGATGTATAATGTTGAGAACAAAAGCTTAATATGAATTTTCTTAACTATTAAACATCTCTCTCTCTCTATATATAAATAAAACAGATAAAAAAAATTTTAAAAACTGTAAAGATATCAAATTTTTTTTACACTGTAAAAAAAATCTGTAAAGTTACTAAAAGTTTTCTAGGAAACTGGGATTCCTAGAACTTTTTATGTAACGGCAACCGCAAAAATGCATGTAACAGATACAGATTTGCACAGAAAATCAAAAAATCTGTAAGGTTGATAAGAATGTTTTAGGAAACTGGGATTCCTAGATTTTATTATGTAACGGTAACCCAGGTTACAGATAAAAATATAGTAAGATAACTGTAATTTTATTAGATTCGTTTGTAAAGTTACAGATATCTGTAGCTTTACAAAAATTAGTTTTGTAGATTTACTTCTTTTCTTGTAAAATGTACAGATAAAATGCTAATAAGCATACAGATTTTGGCAACTTTTCATCTGTATGATTACAGATTATTTTTTACAGTGTAGGATACTGGAATTTTTATATAATTTTTATGTAACAACAAAAATTCGTGTAACATATGCACATTTGCACTGTAAATCAAAAAATCTGTAAGGTTACTAAGATTTGTTTTAGAAACTGGGATGTCCAGAACTTTTTTATATAACGGCAATCCGGGTTACAAATAACATTTTAGTAAGATCACTGTAATTTTAGTAGAATCGCCTGTAAAGCTTACAGGTTTCTGTTTTTCTGTAGCTTTACAAAAACTAGTTTTGTAGATTGTCTTTTGTACAGTGTAAAGATAAAATTTTAGTAAGCATACATATTTCTGTAACTTGAAATCTGTAGAGTTACAGATTTTTTTTATTTTTTATTTATTTATTTTTTACAGTATGATGGGAATGGAAGTGATAGGAGAAAAAACGGAAATAAAACTAACTAAAATTTTCAAGTATTTTCCTACAAAATTTTTAACGAAAGAAGCTTCAAAAATTCACTGAATACAAATTTGTGATTAAAGTTTTAAGGGATTGATTGAGCATCAACTGAACTGTAAAAATAATCTGTAAAGTTACTAAAAGCTTTCTAGGAAACTGGGATTCCAAGAACTTTGTATGTAACGACAACAGCAAAAATTCGTGTAACAGATACAGATTTATGCTGACAATAAAAAAATCTGTAAGATTACTAAGAATTTTTTGGGAAAATGGGATTCCTAGAATTTTGTATGTAACTGCAACCCAGGTTACAGATAAAATCTTAGTAAGATAAATGTAATTTCAGTAGATTCGTTTGTAAAGTTACAGATTTCTGTAGCTTTACATCTGTAAAATTACAGTTTTTTTTTAACAGTGTAGTTTAGAGAACGCTTAGGAAGAACTTAAGACAGGAAGGGAATTATCGAAATTTTCGTTATCATTCATTTCAAACGTAAAAACTATAGCACAGTCAGACTACTCGGACTTAGGCTATAATGTAGAATCCACTCATTGATAGTGGACGAATGTTTTCATGTTGTAGCTAGCATGTTAAACTACACTGTTAAAAAAAAAAAAAAAAAAAAAAAAAAAAAAAAAATCTGTAATTTTACCGATATAAAGTTGCCGAAAACTGCATGGTTACTAAGATTTTATCTGTACACAGTACAAGCAGAGATGTAAATCTACAAAACTAATATTTGTAAAGTTACAGAAATCTGTAACTTACCAAGCAAGTCTGTTAAATTGTTCTGTTAAAGCAAGTCTCTAAAATTACTGTTATCTTACTAAATTTTTATCTGTAGCCTGGGTTGCAGTTACATGAAAAATTCTAGGAATCCCAGTTTCCTGAAAAATTCTATTCTATAATCGGAATTACTGAAATGTAACGCCAAATCAAGTGCAAGAAATTATCTTTCTGTTTTGATTACGAATCATACGCTTGCAGACGACACGACACCATTTTACTTTAACATTTAATCACAGTTCCTAACTTTCGAATGGCAGGTGAAAAAGCAAACATAATGCAATCAATATTATTATTATTATTTGTAGATTGAAGATGTAAGACTAAATATTGTTTGAGATCAGGCTTTTAATAGTGCACTAGTGCACTGTCATTTTAAGAACAATGGTGACATATCCGAATTTAACGAGAAGTATGCCTTTAGTATAACAGTTGTAATCAACTTTTTTTATATACAGTTTTATTTATTTGTTAATTGGCATAGTTAAGCATTTTTTATGCTGTACATTAAATTTTATAGTTTTGAAGTAATTTAATATCATATGAAGCCTATGTTTATTATTTTCTTAAGAAAACTAGAAAATTCGAATTAAACTTATAGTGATAGTTACGAATAATTATAATTTTTCTTACAAAAATATTTTATAACGTATGACCAGGCGTTTGCCCGAATTTAAACAAAAAATATTTTCATAAAAAATTCGTTATTATATGTATTTTAGCTTATTGGATGCATTATTAACCTAAGAAAGAAATAGTTTTAAGCATGTAAATATAGGAAATTACATTGTTTAACAATTAGCAATAAGTTTAAACAGTATGTTATAATAAATAGTTTGAATTGAAAGAAAGTTTCGCAGCCTTTTTGCGTCAAACTATTTATTTTAAATTATGGCTGCATTAAATTTAAAATGTAATCTTTAAATTAGTTTTTACTTATTTATTTTTTTTTTCTTTTAAAATCATATAAATATTTCGTTGTTTATCAACTCACACTACCATTTATTTAGTGTACTTAGACAGCAAAATAAAAAATAATTAAAAAATTATATTTTAAATTTAATGCAGCCATAATTTAAAATAAATAGTTTGACGCAAAGAGGCTGCCAAACTTCCTTTCAATTCAGGCAATTTATTATAACATACATTTTAAACATACTACTTATTTTGCACCAACAATGGTGGCAACTAAGTTGCCACCAAAAGTGGTGTTTCATCAGCCGATTGCTAGTGGTTTATTACACCAGTTTATTGGGGCGTTTCCTTACTCTACTTTTGGTGTAAAGTCATACGAATATTTTTTTACAGTGTAGTTAGTCTACAAAATTCCTAAAATATACGTTATTTCATTAGAAATTCTATCAGATGGTACTTTTGGATGAGTTGCATTTCAGTACATCGTATTCTACAAAATGTCAATGTTAAACATAGACACAAACAAAAACTATCACAGGAATCAGTTAACCAAACTAGCTGTTAAAAACGATTTTACAGAAATTGTACTGGCAATCGCGACGTCAGTACAATTCACTGTTTTTAAAAGGAAAAATTCCTGTAAATTCACAAAAAAATTCTAAAAATGGATTTTTTTTAAATTACGAATTTTTTTTTTTTTGCTAAAAACCAGTGAATAGTACTGGCGTCAAGATAGCCAGTGGAAACCCAACATACCTAATGGAAACTAATAATGAACTAAAGCAAAGAGTAAACTTCTTTCTTCCAATAGCTAAAGGGATAGTGAACTTTGAAATGATCAAAATTACGACTTTTTTCTATTATTAGCATGAGAAAACTTCTTAAAATTTGAAAAAACATCAGGTTTACTTTAATATAACTTTACAGAAAATTGCTTTCTTTACTTCCAAAATACAACCAATTAAAGTAACATATAATAGTGCCTTCAGACGAAATTTCAGAAACAAATTTCTCATATACACATCTTTAAAATACCCTTTATTTTTTAATTCAGGATCCCTCAATTATTATTACGTAAGCATATTTTTAGTCATTTTGTACCCCCCTCCTTTTTTTGTAAGGGAAAATAAGCAAATGATAAACTCAACCCCTTTTGCTTATATAAGATTTTATGACTTTCTAACCTCAAGACTGTTTGACATAAAAAAAATTACAGGAACTGAACTGACTAATTCACGGAATAAAATATTTCTTTAAAATATTTCTTAGCAGGAGAATAAATAAAAAAAAAAAAAAAATGGAGAATAAATTTTAACATACAACCGTCCTCTTAAATATTTGAAACGAACTAAACTAAAAATATCTATTAATTCATTTGAACATTCATTAAATTTAGAAAGCTTATTTTTAGAAATTTTTCTTTATTTTGAAATATTTTTTGAAAATAACTTTAGAGTAAAAAGCATATGCTGAATCTTTCGAAACACTACTTCAGAAATCTGAAACTGAAGAAATTTCGAAGAATTCTGTTTGTAGTAATGATAAGTATTACGTTTGTATAACAGCTGACCACGAGTAAATTAATTCTTAGAAATGCATATACAAAAGAAAACTACATCAAAAATATTCTTCTTTATTACTAAAGAAATCGAGAAAGTAGAAATAAAAATAAAAAGCAAATGCAAATCAATTAATCAATCTCTGCTGAATAAATAATCACCATTCCAGGAAGTGCAAAGCAATTGATTTATCACTTTTTCTAAGGGAGTCTTTTTGGAGATAAATGAATAATAACTGGTTCCCCTCAATTTCCCCCTCCCAACAAAAAAAAAAAATATAAAAAATACTTTACTCAAAAATATCTTCATGGTCATACGATAAGATAGTTTAATTAAAGAAATTATATGGAATTTCAAATGAACTTTATTTAATATGCACACTCATAAGTAAATTCAATTAAGTAAATACTATGATATATTTCTTAATACGATTCTTAAGGCAATTCAAACTTACTAAAAAAAGTGATTACTCAAAAAATATAAAAAATACTTTACTCAGAAATATCTTCATGGTCATATGATAAGATTAGTTTATTCAAACAAATTATATGGATTTTCTAATGAACTTTATTTAATATGCACACTCGTAAGTAAACTCATATACTATGATATATTTCTTAATACGATTCTTAAGGCAATTCAAACTTACTCAAAAAAGTGATTACTCAAAAAATATAAAAAATACTTTACTCAAAAATATCTTCATGGTCATATGATAAGATTAGTTTATTCAAACAAATTATATGGATTTTCTAATGAATTTTATTTAATAGGCACACTCGTAAGTAAACTCATATACTATGATATATTTCTTAATACGATTCTTAAGGCAATTCAAACTTACTCAAAAAAGTGATTACTCAAAAAATATAAAAAATACTTTACTCAAAAATATCTTCATGGTCATATGATAAGATTAGTTTAATTAAATAAATTATATGGATTTTCTAATGAACTTTATTTAATATGCACACTCGTAAGTAAACTCATATACTATGATATACTTCTTAATACGATTCTTAAGGCAATTCAAATTTACTCAACAAAGTGATTCAGACTAATTTTTATGCGTAAAAGCATGAAATTAGTAGACAACATTGCTAATGTGACATGGAATCGAATAGCGTTTCTATCTTTCTTAAACATATTACTGTAAAATAAAATCTATCTCTTGCAAGTATAATTAATGGATTTGTACGGATGTCTTTCAGTAATGTCTTTCAATAATTTTCTGAATATGTCAGAAATAAGGAACATTATTTAAGAATCCACTTGATGTATAATTGCGCTAAAAATCTAGTTAATTTGTGCTTTTCGCTAAGATTTTTCGATTTTTTATGTTTTCATATTATAAAAAGAATTCATGTATTTTGCAAATATAATTGCAATGCTTTTATGTTTTTTTAGTGTAATAATCATAAAAGACGTGGCTTTGGAGAAAATGAAAAATTAACTTTATCTGTGAAAGATATTCTTAAATACCTGCCTTATAAAACATATATATATATTTTTTTTTTTTTTTGAAGAAAGAAAGAGGGGAATTGAGCTGGCAATCAATGGAATTTTTATTTTACAGTGACTGTCTCATAATGACATTTCTTGGGCTATGTTACAATAGGAAATTCTGTTTTAAACGCCAAGTTATGACAGCATTTTCTGAAAAATTCTTTGCCTTTATTAAAAATAGGAAATCTTATTCGATTTTATACTTTTTAAGTAATAAGCTTCCAAGTTTATACATTTACGAATAAAAAATAATTCTGAAGTATGTCAAAAAATAGTAAGTTTGAAAACAGGTTTACATTAATAAACTGAAATATTTATTTGCAAAATTCCGTTTATTTTAAAACTGATTAAATAATGTTAAATCAGCATAATTTTATTATTTTCACTGCTTATTACTTTTATTATATTTTTGTTATTAGTTTTGATTGGATGCAAAACACATTTTAAATATTTTGTATGACGTACGATTTTTTCAGTGATAAATTCTTGGTGTTTTGGTTTTAAGACTTAAAGATATATTGAAGATACATTGTTCTTGTTATTTACCAACTCGGAAACTGATATTCTAATTTGGTTCACTGTCAAGATTATCAAAAAAAAAAAAAAAAAAAAAAAAAAAAAAGAATTTGTAAGATCTTATTATTTTCCTGAATTAAAAGATATTGTTTTAGAAAAAATGAAAAATTAACTTTATTTGTGAAAGATAGTCTTAAATACTTACTCTATGAAAAATAATAAAAAAATAAAATCGGAATTAAAATAATATTTTTAATTACTTTGCAATAAAACAACACGTGAAAACTTAAAACATAATTTATTATTAGTAGTAGTAGTAGTAGTTTATTTTTAAAAATTAACACACATTAATTTATTTATATAATTCACTATTTTTATGTGATAATTTTAGCTGTGTTTCTACCTTATAGGTAAGTGTATGCTAATTTTAACATTAGGCACTTTATATAAAAAGTAACTTACTGCGTGCAAAATGTAACGAAGGAGACCGCGATAGTTTGGGCAAGAAATTCTTATACATTTTGCTACATAACGTTTTCTTAAAAAAAAAAAAAAAAAAAAAAACAGTTATTTGGAATTAATTTTTATTTGTATTTTCAAAACAAATAAAAATTATTTTTTTCCCTTACCCAATGCATTCCCTTACGCAATGTATTCCCTTATAATTATATAAACATTCATATCCAAAATAAATAAACAAGAGAATTCAGAACTGAGAAAGAAAAGTTTCATTAATTACTTGAAATTAAAAAAAGGTTTTACCTTTATGAAAAAATCCGTGTTTTCGAAGAAAATACTTTTATTGTACCAAATCTTAATAAGAATACTTCTTTTCACATTAGATCTGAAATATTAATTTTATGAATTACTGAGATGATACATATTATATATTTTAAATAAAAATTTATGCATATAGGTGTATGGTTTTTATGTATATGGAAAAAATGTAATACAAAAATAAAGTTGTTCTAAGGTATGCGACAAATTTGGGTAAAACTTCAGTTATATTACAAATAAAGCAACTGAGTAGGTCATTTAAAAAATATACATATTCATTTCTTTTTTCAAAATGCAAATTTTTTGTTGCAATAGTGCCCTTAACATTTGTGGGAATTATCTGGGATTTTTCTCAATAAAGATGGAAATAAATCAAGATATTTTACAATTTTAATCTGGATCATAGTTTACTTATTCAGTCGAAAAATACAGTGTGTATTTCTACTAGACAAACCTGAGTTTTCGTTCAAAATTTTAATAATGTAGAAAATACTTTCAGCAAAATTTCCATTAGATTGATTTAGCAATTTATGAAGAGTGATGAAATCATCGATGCTCGAAATTCACTATACTTTTAACAGTGACACGCAGCACATGTACCGTCAGCTACATTATTATGGAGCATCTAGCTCAGTATTGTTTCGGCGTAAAATGTGGCTAATTTCATTTCGTTTCCTTATATCAATATGCTTTTCAAAAAGAAAAGTATGTCTGTAGTAAATATTGTTTCGCCATCTTAATTATTATTATTGTTGTTGTCGTGTCTATAGATATGAAAAAAAAAAGAGAGAGAGAGAGAGAGAGAGAGAGAGAGAGAGAGAAAGAAATGTACAATCATTAAAAACCAATGTTTGAACACACAATAATTAAAAACACTTAACAGACGTATACATTTTCTGACTTGCTGAAAGTTCGGGAGGGGGGGGGGGGAATTTTAAACATTTTACCGCTGAGGAAGCGAGTCCTAGTATTCGCGAAACGTATACGACTGTTAAGTGTTTTTAATTAGTGTGTGTTCAAACGTTGGATTTTAATGATTGTAGTTTTCCACACAAGGTTTTTAATGATTAAGAAAGAATGTCTTAGATATTGATTTTAATTGTTGTTAAAAATATGAATTAAAATCCAAGTTTTTCTTGGAATGAGCTACCCTATATTTTGAACTAAATGCGTGGATTTCAAACCTGGTTTTCAATACAAAAAATATTTACTTTCATCCGCACACATTATAATGTAATAATAATAATAATAAAATAACAAATTATGCTGGGAATTCGGCAAATGTTAAGGACACTTATTTTATGCTTCTATTTTATTATTCTTCTATATTTTGCTGCATATAGATATTACGTTTCATGCCAGAAAATAAAATTTAACTTATTGAAAATTGAAAAATAAAATTCTATCGGAAACTTAGCTTTTTAACAATAAATATGCTGAAAAAAAATCAAAAAAGTGAAACAAAAATCTTTAAATTAGCTTCATGGGAACAATTTATTATATATTATAATGTTTTAATCAGTCAAACAAATTACTTTGTTTAATGGGTAACTATCGAACAACTTCTTTAAAATATTTTCATGAACAGATTAAAAAAAAAAAAAAAAAAAAAAAAAAAAAAAAAAAAAAGCAGTGCAGGTTTTTTTTCGATTTATCACAATATGTATCACATTAATATGCATCATATAAATCATAATTTGAGCATCATCCAAAAATCAAATACCAAGCAAATATTCACTAAACGTTTTACAACGTTTAAAACTTAGTTATACTGAATTGGAAAAACTGGATATATTACTATAACATGAATAATTATCGGGAGACTACAATGTTTTGACTACTTTTTATTAAAGATTGTTTGATTGCCACCACGTTTTTAGACAGCGTAATTCATCCTATTTTCGCATTCTTTAATCTGTCTTTAAAAAAAGGTTCTTCAAAAAAGTAGTAAGGAAAAAATATTTTTTTTTTCTTCTTCAAAAACTAATAATAAATAAATAAATAAAATAAAATAATAATAATAAAAAAAATAGCAAACCGAAACACTGGGCGACTACATAGAAATATTGAATGTTAAATTAATATTGCAAATTCAATAGTGAACTTATTTTAATGAGACATAGAGAAATTTAGATATGGATATATTCCATACTTTTCTCTCAATAACTTCTTTAAGCTCATATTAATGTGGTTAGAAATATCTAAAAAATTAAATACCTTAGTCTTACTATAAAAAAAGATATAGTAAATACAGCTGCAGATATCCACATTTAAACTGCAAAAGTCCTTTTGATTAGAGTTGCAAAAAGTCGGTTTATTCCCGGGTTTATTTCCAATAGACCAGGTTTATTCCCGGGTTTATTCCCAAAAGACCGAATTATTCCAAAAAATCCCGGGTTTTTTCCAGGTTTATTCCTAAAAACCCGGTTTATTCCCGGATTTAAACCGGGTTTTTTCTAACCTTTGCAACGCTACTTTTGATTATATACAATTTAATGTATAGTTACAAAATTTACTTTTCGTTGTTATCACAACTGGCGAATGATAACTTTTGCATTCTTCGTCTCAATAGTCTGGAATTAAATAAAGTTTATAATAGCTTTATATTGTTTGGAAATAGTAGTACATGTTGCAAAAAATGACAGCTATATCAATCCTTTGATTACGAACCGGGAATGGTGCTTGTTTTTATAAATAATTGCACTACAATTAATATATATATATTTATTTATTTTGTTGAACTCCTGTTAAAAATAACCTAGTATAAATGCAATGGTATTTTTCATAAAATTGTAAGAATGCAATAAAAGTACTGTCCCCTGAGATGTGTCTCGTCCTGTATTCAAAAGGTTAATATAATAAGAGTTATTTCGTGGGTAAAATTTAATATGAATAGCTGACAAAAGTTTAATAAAGTAAACCTAGATTCTTTTTAATCATTATTTATTATATATCATTATCAATGTAGTTAAATTTTCTTTCTAAATAAAAAGTGGCAGATTAAAAGATAAATAGATGAAGATAGATAAATAGAAAAAAAAAAAAAACTTATCAAATAAAACGTTTACTTTTATTTTTTTAAATTAAATTATTAGAAAATTCTAGTTTAAATTCATGTTTTACTTAATTATTACGTTCTATGTATTCATTTTATCCTTAAAATAAATATAAAAAAATTGTGTATAATTTTTGCTCTTTCATCAGTATTAATATTTTAAAATTAAAATAAGGATTATGTAAAAATACATAAACTGATTTTGAATATGATTTATCAAAAATTAAATGATGAAATTAAATATTATCTGTAACTTGATAAAATGAAAAAAAATAATGCAACCATTTTTAAATAAAGTAGTGAGTTATAATTATAATTATTATTTATTATTATTATTAATTTAAAAAGTGTAACATTAAAAAAATACTAAAAT
This sequence comes from Maratus speculifer, assembly GCA_964019185.1. Lineage (NCBI taxonomy): Eukaryota > Metazoa > Arthropoda > Arachnida > Araneae > Salticidae > Maratus > Maratus speculifer. The sequence goes on from OZ025299.1 coordinate 139,585,538, forward strand.
AAAATATAATTCCATAAACAAGAATAATTAGTTATACTTTAATAAACAAAAATATGTTTAAACCAAGTTAAGCATAAAAAAATAGTCAAACGGTGTAAATCTCTAATATAACACTCATAAAAAAAAATAATAAAACTGCCTTTAAATATTTCGGAAATATTCCTTCTCCACGCTATAAAATTCTGACGTATATTTGATTAGATTCTTCTGTCTCTTTATTGCTTATCGTCTCTCTCCGTAAGCCTAATTCGTGTTCATAGAAACAATACATCTCCGAAAAGATAGGAAAGTTATACCAGTGTAAAAAAGTAGAAGATGATATGCAGCGATATATAATTAAATAGTTATACATTTAACAATGAATTTAAACCCATTGGTACTTCAAAACAAACACTGTTTACTCACCTTCCGGAATGGTAGTTTCAGTGAGGCAGCCATCTTGGGATGAGCTAGAGCGCGCGCAAATTTCACAGCCAGTCAGGGAGCATCACAAATAATTGTGCCACGGCTGAGAGGGGGGGGGGGGGGATAGCAGTAAAGGAGATTTAGGAGCTGTTCTGCAATTGGAGTGAGAAATAGAGTTTGTCAGGGTCTATTAGAGTCTCATATACAATACTCGAAGGTAAAATTTAAGAGCGTGGAGTGGTTTTGTTATGAGAAGGGATACCTTATTAATAGAGATCAGAAACCTGGATTTCCCTCTTTCCCTTTACGTTTTTTAAAACGTGTTTTCTTTGTACCACTTCACGGTTTTATGTAGTGTGAATTGCTATGAATATTTAATATTTAATATGCGTGAAAATTCCCGCACATTTCAGACTAAACAATTCCTTTTCAGTATTTTTCAAGAAATTGTTTAAGCATAAAAAAAGAAGAAAAAAAGAAAGAAAAACTCAAAATTTTGTTTAAAACTATAGGATTTTATTGCACTTTTAGTACTAATTACATGAATTTTAAATTATAATTATTTAAATTAAATATTCTAAAATATAAATGTAGAATTAGAAAATGAAGATTTTAATTAATTTTTAAACAGATATATTAGTTTGTGTATTATATTGTATAATTTAAGGGCAAAATTATGAAATTTCATTATTGATCAGTGGCCAGTCGTAGTTCTTGTGGCAGTGGCCACTATTTTACTTAAAAGTACTAAGCATTATACTTTAAAGAGAAAATCATTTTAATATGAATCTAAAATTGAATAACCCAAATAAATTTCTTAATATAAACACATTTCAAACAGGAAAAAATTTAATCCCCTATGGAATGTAAGAAAATTTTATTCTCTCCTTGTGGGAAAGTTGCCCTCTGGCAAATATATATATATATATAGCTGACTAAAATGAAATAAAAAATGTTTACATAAATGTCAAAAATGAACAAACATATATAGTGGAAACCAGAAATGTGCAACAAAAACAATGAATAACCTTTAGAATTGCTAGAAGAGCTTGCAGGTTAAATCGCAGTGAAAAAATGTTTATTTCATCTAATTTTGTCGGTATTACTAGGTCTAAGATGACAAAATTTTATTATGATTTAATTTCAATATTTTTCTCCATTTTATTTTGTGTGTTCGTAGCAGCAAATTCGTATTATTTTGCTTTTTCATGGCTAATATGAAGATAAAACCGCACATTTAATTGTGGACCTGATGATTCTGCTTTGGTTCTGCAAATTTCGGCTATATATATATATATATATATATATATATTCATGTTTCAATGTGGTTATTTTATATTAAATTCAATGCTTTATATATTTTTTGAATATATAACCATTATAGAACACTGCAAATCATCATCTATTTCGAATAAAATTAATAAATTGTGTATCTAAACATGATACAAACTACATACATATTAAGTTTGGAAGTAACAACATTTATTAAATTAAGAAAGCAATAATGAATTTTTTAAAGACCAGATCCAGTCACATATAACTGAAGTATATAAAATATGATTCAAATATTATAACATTTAAATCTGGCAAAAGATCAAATATTAACAGGAAATTGAATGCATAGTAAAAATAAATAAATAAATAAATAAATAAATAAAAATATGTAGGAAACCAGAAATATTTGACATATTTTGTCAAATTATTTGTAATTGAAATGTTTTAACAAATGAAAAGAGACCAGAGGAAATGAAATCATTGACAGCATCATGAAATCCATTTTATGAAATACAGGATCTAGTAATGGAAAATATATAAATTCAATAAGAAAAAACCGCAAAAGGAATGCAAAAAGGAGAACTAACATAAATAAAATGGAACTTATGTTTCGTAACTTATTTTCAAGGGCAATATTACGATATCATAAGCAAAATGTTGTTAATTTCTGAAATAGAAATAGGAAGTCTTGCTTGAATGCAAATTTCTACCTTTGCCCAATTAACCGTAACAAAAAAAAAAAAAAAAAAAAAAAAAAAAAAATGCACATAATTAAGCCATACAAAACTTAAGCGTGTATTCGAAAAAACACTTTTCCACGTTCAACAGCTCGAAATTTTCCGACACAATTTCAGACACATTTTTAAAAGTAGAAACATGAAACTTGATGAGGGGATCTTGAAAGGACGTAATGAGGTACCGTGTGATGTCTTTTTACGCTCAATTCATTAGAATTTGAGTTACAAACAATTATCTTATCAGTATGACCCCTTTTTTCGTTCCCAAATCTTCCGCTTGGGAAAAATCGGTTCGAAATGCAGTTTTTCATTGCTTTTATTGCAATATTTTCTGCATTTATCAAAGAATCGACAATCACGGCACATTGTGTGAAAGTTCGGTGCATTTGAAAGCAAAAATGAATTCAAAAATAAATCGGAAAATAAGGAGTTTGAATCTAAATACACCCTTAAGGGTGTTCTTAAATCAAAAATGGCAACTTTGTGACATATGCTTTAATTTATTTTTGTTTAAATTGGAATGCCTGACTATCGAAGATAATTCGAATCGAACTTAGTTTTCCATTTTATGATATTTAAATTATCTATCCAGTTCTAAGCTATTTCGATCACGTGATCACCCGTTTTTCTCCTGCTTTTCGACCAGTTTTCGTCAGGAATGCATGGAAATAGCAGATGTTGTTATTCAGAAGGGTCAATCCATTTCAAGTGGTCCAGCACTGGTCGCTCGACCATTTTTAAAAAATCTGAAATTTTTTGTGCAACAACCCTAACATGATGGAAGTTCAAAATGACCGTTATTTTAATTTTACTATTTTTTGTTTGTGCAAGGCGGCCATCTTTGTTTCATCGTGTGCAGCGATTTCCTCAGATACTAGGATACACAAAATTGTAAATATCTCGTGTTTTATTTTCCCAATTGAAATGGGGTTTGCAGCATTTTGTTCAGAATGCAATAGGCTAAATATATGATGGTAGAATAATTCAGGCACGTAGCCAGGGAGGGGGCTAAGGGGGCTGAAGCCCCTCCCGAAAGTAAAAAAAAAGTATGAAATTAAATCTAGTGATAGTAAAAAATGACAAATTTTTCCTTTTTTTAAATTCCTTTACATTAGAACTATGTACATTCTAGTTGTAAAAATATAAATTTATTCAGCTAAAGTTATAAACGGAAATTTTACTTTAAGCACAGTAAAATTCGATAGGTGCATGTATCGATAATTGTTCGATCGCATGTATCATATCATTAATTTGACTTAGAAAAAATAACTTTAATACGCGTATGGCGTATAATTTAATTTTAGGTATCAAATATAAGGCATTTTGTGTTATGATCTTTCTTAATTTCCTCTATACTCATTATATTGTGATATAATAAATACTTCAAGTGATCAGTGATCATTGTTAAAATGTTTTGCAGAAAATTGAGCCAAAAACAGTAATAGACCCTTGTAATGTAAAATTATGTGAAAAATAATGATTTTTAAAACACTTAACTGTTAAAGGCTTTTATTTTTTTTTTTTAAATAATAATAATAACAGGAAATTTCGAACTGTTATGGTGCAAAGAAAGACTATAGGGTATCAACCATCTTTCAAAGGCCCAATAGCGGTCGATGTTTCCCGGCTCCTCACTGAGTAAATTTGAGTCAAATTGTTTGCATATGAATCTTTAATAGAAAGAGAATGTGCACAGAGTAGTCTGTTTGGGTGGGAAAGTTTCACTGTCTTTTGTAGAATTACCAACTGCAAGGATGGATACTCCTAAGTAGGGATTTTTTGGCGGTTTTTTAGAGCTAATCACAATACCGGTTCTCTAATGTTAGAGAACAAATAAAAAAGTATGGTAGGTTAAAAACTCTTAAGATTAATATCAAAGCCTGGAGATGAGGCATTGGAACGTTATAAACGTCCATAGAAATACTATTTCTTACTACACCCAGACAGTCAGAATGAAATCATCCAAATATAGTTACTGAAGAATTGATTACGAAATAAATAACGTCATCTGTTTTAGGTTGAATACTGATGAAACTATGGACATTTCAAGCACAGAATAGTTCGCCCTTGGTGTTAGATATATGTACTAGTGTTTATAAAATGCACAAGTCCCAATAATTCTGGAAATTATTTTTGGTTCATTCAAGTAAATGATTTGTCCGCCGAAAATATAACAGAAGAAAGAGTACAACGTCGTAATGAACTACGTAATGATATGTCTAAATGCGTCACACAGGCGTATGACAGAGAAATTAATATGTTAGGACATGGTAGTGGGATTTAATCTATAATTCGTCAGAAGTGTCCCGAACTCAGTTACCTCAAATTTGCAAGCCATTGTTTAAACCATACATTGTCCTAAACCTTATGCTGATTCCTGCTATTCAAATATCTCTTGGAAAATATTCAAATATATCTTAGTTAATGAACTGACAATTTTTTTAGAAATCACCCTATGGTAAATTTGATCCTTCAGCAGCCAATTTCATCATATGCCCCAAAAAACAGAAGAAAATGACTTCTTCGCCTTGGAAACGCAAAATTTATAGAAAGTCATGAAAATATGGTAACTTTTATTAAGCTGTTTGAATGAATTTGCATTAGCTTAGAAAATATTTCGAAAAACACATGAAATATTCCTTTACCAGCTACATACCTTTCTTGACAGCCATGGAATGGAAAAGAGTGCTTTTTTCACAAGCCTATTTGTTTGTAACAAGCTTTTCAGTTTGAGAAAGCCATTGTCAACTCATCTTCATGAACAATCTCATGGCACAATTTCAGCTGTAACTCATGCTAAAGAAGTCCTGATTATTTTTAAAAAGATAGGGAAAATGAAATACGATGTTGAATCTTTTGATAAGCATTTAATTCTACATCAAAACTTAGAAAAAGTCTTTCAAATTGAAATAAAAATCCCAAGATCAAAATTTAGACAGACCACACCTACAAATCACCAAATTACATTCGCTGAAGAGTATTATAAGGCTACAGTCTGCATTTCCTGTTTTGAAAGTCTTTTTCAAAATTTAAATGACAGTTTAATTTCAAATGAAGACATTTTAACCGATTTTCAAATGTTTTTTTCAGGATGTGCTTTTCCGGAATAAGCAAACAAATTAGAGAATCTCAATATTTCAAACATAAAATGTTAATTTCATAAATGAAAGTTGGTGGAGAGAATTCGTAATGTTGATAGAAATACAGTGGTTTTAAAAGTTTGAGTGCACTGTTAAAAACTAGAGCATTCACTGCATAATCACTCCGCCACTTATATAAAATATTTCTATTCCAATCAACAATATAATCAGTAATATAGCTCATATAATAATAATATAAATCAACAATTTAGCCAAGTAATCGTTTTCTATACAAGGGCGGAAAGAAGCAAATGCTGCAGATTTTTAACAGTGGCTGTCCAACATTTCAGTAATCGTGGGCGCACTTCATCTAGTGTCAAACAGTGTAAGGCGTCATTATTCACATGTCTGTAGTTGTAGAACAATATTACCCCACACACAATAAGAAAAATGCCAGTTTGGACCTTTTTTTCCTTTTTTAGAAATTAAAAATTTATACTAGAAATTCAAATTTTTTTTCAACTTTAAGAAATTTTTAAATGTTTATCAATATAGACGGAGAAGTGGCTGCATAGATCGAAAACCTCATCAAGCTGACGGCAAAAAATGCAGAAATTAGACACAACTTCATTAGCATACTAAAATGCAACTGGTCTGCCAAGACATATATTGGCGGAAAACTCATGCAGACCAGATTTAAGTGGTTGATCAGTCATTCATTCAGATTTATCATTGTGTTTCCAAAGGTATGAAATTATGGAGCACTGAAATCAGAAAAACCCAATGATAAACTTACCTGTCAATCACTAAAATTGAGTTTATGGATGTTTTCCACGAAGATATGACTTGGCAGATCAGTTGCACTTTAATATACGAATAGAGTTTTAATTAATCCTGGAATTTCAGCCGTCGACTCCATGAATTGAAGATTGGTGTAGCCGCCTCCTGGTCTATTAAATAAATTACTATTCATAATTTCTGGTATGAATTCAGATTTATTATTTTTTTTTAATAAAGAAAGAGGCCATAGAGCTAATCATGATAGAGAGTAACGATATACAGATATCTTATAAGATGCACAGACACTGAACAATGTGGGCCATAAGTCCCCTACTATCCACAGCTCGGTGTAAAAATTAATTGCAGAAAAAAGCAAATCACAGAAATTTTAAAATTAGATTTTCGTAAGAGGCTTATCAAAATATTTTGTAGAAAAAGGAGCCAAAAATTCTGCATATAGTAAAAAAGCATACGGAAGACTAAGTATTTTAAAGAAACTTCTTTTAAATTTGATTTTTCATTTTAAAAAACTCCTAAATATAGGAATCATTCGAAAGGACTTAATGGCACCCGCGTTGCACAGCCCTGATGTACTGTAATGCAATGCATTACAATACAATGAAGCACTTGCTGACAGTTTTGGATACCATTCCGGTAAAATTAGACTGACTTTCAAAAATGAGAAAATTAAATTTTTGCCTTGAAGCACTATGGTTAATAAGAGACTACTGTTGGTGTTTTTTATGACAGTCAATTAGCACACGAGGAGTGTAGGCCCGAAGGGATGTGGGGTATCTTCCACAGAAATCGTGGAAAGAGACAGTGGCGTAGCTATGTTTTTTTATGTTTTTTGGCGCCCGGGGCCATCAAGAAATTTTGCGCCCCCACCCCAATATAGATATATAACAATTTCTCTCAATTTAGCGCCCCTAGGCCTCGGCGCCCGGGGCGGACGCCCCCCTTGCCCCCCCCCCCCCCTTAGCTACGCCACTGGAAAGAGAACCTAGGTCCTAACTATGCAACTAAATCCCAGATTCGAAGTAAATTATGGCAAATTCCGAACGATTAGGCTAACGGGCGAGAATGGGTTCGAACACAAAACTTACCGATGAGAGACTGAGCAGCCTTGCAATGATATCCATTCATTGGGACATTACAGTATATCTTGATAAAATAATCAGCCTTATGGCTGCGAAGAAGTCACGAAAATTACTTCTCTAGCACTAATAAATTTATTGTATTAAGAGTGCTGCATTTACAACTTTTTTAATCAAAGAATGTAAAATATAAATATAATTTTTACGATTACCTATAATTTGTAACAATTATTTTTTCTTTGAAAAAAAATATGCATAATTTTATTTACAGATTAATCAATTTAGAACCCCTCACGCAATTAAAGACACGTGTACGTTAATATTAATACTGTGTTTTAAATCTATTAAAATTATTTGCTTGAATATTGATATATATATATATATTTTTAATTTCTTATAAAGATACACGAGGTTTATTGCAAAAAAGTGCTTTTTTATTTTCTTTGCAGTTATCCCCTCCCCCCCCCCCCGCCCGAAAAAAAACCACTTTGTTTTTTGAACTGGTACTGAAAGAAGTTTTAGAAACCAAAAATTGTAATACAAATCAAGAAAATAACAATTTTTGGAATGGACAAGTATATTATGCAGTATTATATCGTATGTTAAGCCTTATTTACGTTTTTATTTACGCTTTAAATTATGCCCATTACTGCTAACAGATTGAAAAAAAAAATCCAAGATTGAGCCCCTCCCGAAAGGAAATCCTGGCTACGGGCCTGGAATAATTATGGAAAATAAAATTTTACAGGTAAAAATTTTAGCACAAAGTTTAAGATTTTTTCCAAAATCTATTCGTTTGCAAGAGGAAATTTTTCAGTTAAGGAAAACTGTCACACTTACACAATTTTTTCTACAAATAGATCAAAAGTGCGTGCACTCATACACCAAGTCCCACATCTAGGAGTTGATTTCTCTTTGCGAAAAAAATTCCGAAATTCGTCAAAAATTTCAAAAATCGCACTTTTTAGGCTTTGATATCTCTGGTGGGGCACGAGATAAAAATCTGAAATTCTGGCATTTGATAGTATTATGTAGTAATGTTATGTACAAAAAATTTCAAGAAGGAGATTTGATTACAAGCGGAGATATGGCATGGACAATATGTGAAAACAATACTGCCAAACTATTCTAACCTACTATATAATTGTTCAACAAGACTGTCAACCTTACGCAATTTTTTTCTACAAATAGGTCAAAAGTGCGTGTACTCATACACCAAGTCCCAGATCTAGGAGTTGATTTCTCTTTGCGAAAAAAATTCCGAAATTCGTCAAAAATTTCAAAAATCGCACTTTTTTGGCTTTGATATCTCTGGTGGAGCACGAGATAAAAGTCTGAAATTCTGAACTTTGATAGTATTGTGTAGTAGTGTTATATACACAAAATTTCAAGAAGGAGATTTGAATATAAGCTGAGATACGGTAATTAAAAAATTTTAAGAACTGCTATTATGAGTACATTAGGAGAAATGAGATTAGTCTCATTTATTACAATATTTACACAGAAAATATCTTTGTTGAAAACAGTTTAATAATGAATGTTTAATTTACAAAGATACTATATATGCTCAACAAAGAGCTTAACACTATTTACGAAAGATGTTATGAGTTCGACCAGTTACTGTTGTCAGTCCATCAGGCTGTTCTTTCTCAAAATTTTATTTGAAGCCACCCAAGTCTTGTCATCCCTTGTTAACTTGAATGAAATTCTCTAGGTTTAATAATTGAAACCATGTCAACTCGATCAGTTGCAACCCATTGTCTGAAATTTACTTTTCCTGAAATGTATACCGAGTAAAATTGTTGCAATAGCATTTGTAGTAGGTTTGTTCCTCTGGACAAATAGTGTATTGGCTTGGCATACATTCTGAATTGTTTAAATCACACAGATGCATTTGAAGAAGATATTTGTAATTAACATTTAACCTTGTACCATAAATAATTAATTTAAAATTTTGGAGGTATGAACAATTACACAGAAGGTTACAATAGTTTGGCAGTATTGTTTTCACATATTATCCATGTCATATCTCAGCTTGTAGTCAAATCTCCTTCTTGAAATTTTTTGTACATAATACTACTACACAATACTATCAAAGGCCAGAATTTCAGATTTTTATCTCGTCCTCCACCAGAGATATCAAAGTCTAAAAAGTGCGATTTTTGAAATTTTTGACGAATTTCGGAATTTTTTTCGCAAACAGAAATCAACTCCCAGATCTGGGACTTGGTGTATGAGTACATGCACTTTTGATCTATTTGTAGAAAAAATTGTGTAAGGTTGACAGCCTCGTGGAACAATTACATAGTAGGTTACAATAGTTTGACAATATTATTTTTCACATATTGTCCATGTCATATCTCAGCTTATAGTCAAATCTCTTTCTTGAAATTTTTTGTACATAACACTACTACACAATACTATCAAAGGCCAGAATTTCAAATTTTTATCTCGTGCTCCACCAGAGATATCAAAGCCTAAAATGTGCTATTTTTGAAATTTTTGAAGAATTTCGGAATTTTTTTCGCAAAGAGAAATTAACTCCCAGATCTGGGACTTGGTGTATGAGTACACACACCTTTTACTTATTTGTAGAAAAAATTGTGTAAGGTTGACAGTTTTCCTTGCATAAAAAATTTCCTCTTGCAAATGGATAGATTTTGGAAAAAATCTTAAATTTTGTGCTAAAATTTCGCCCGTAAAAATTTATTTTTCTAAATTATTTTATCACTGTACATTTAGCCTATTTTATTCTGAACAAAATGCTGCAAACTCCATTTCAATTGGTAAAATAAAAGACGAGATATTTACAATTTTGTGTATCCTAGTATCTGAGAAAATCGCTGAATATGATGAAACAAAGATGGCCGCCATGCACAAACAAAAAATAGTAAAATTAAAATAACGGTCATTTTGAACTTCCGTCATGTTAGGGTTGTTGTACAAAAAATTTCAGATTTTTTAAAAATGGTCGAGCGACCAAAAAAATATTTTCTGGACCACTTGAAATGGACTGACCCAGAAACTGTCTAATTGCACTCAATTTTCAATTTTTTTTTTTTTTTTTTTAACTCAATAAATCTTTCATAATAAGCCTTCAAAGTTGACGTTTTTGAGCACATTTCCCGACGAAAGCAGAAAAACTGGTCGAAAAGCAGGCGAAAGACGGGCGATCTCGTGATCGAAACAGTTTAGAACTGGATAGATAATTTAAATATCATAAAATGAAAAACTAAGTCCGATTCGAAATATCTTCCAATAGCTTCAGGCATACCAATTTTATATCGTTCTGTTAAAAAATGAATTTGTAAATGTGTCAAAACGTTTTGCGCTCGTTGAGCGGAGCAGTTAAGAACAACCTTAAAGAAACAAACATGTAAGTGAAAAACTTACTATTCAAAAGGAATATTGTACTATATAATTTAACTAGTGTTTTGTCTCTTGTGTTTATTATAATGATTTCATACTATTTGGTCAATATCATACGCTTAAATGGTTTAATTGTACAGAAAGTTTATATTTGTTTACATATTATTGTATGGTATATTTTTCTTTTACCACATTGCAAATGCGATTTTAATTTTTAATATTTTAATTATTTTTCTGTCCTTATTTTTCTATCCAATTACGTAATTTTGTTGTGTTTTGTTTTTGATGATTTTTCTTCATTTAATTTTGGTTTTATGTGTGTTGGTAGCCCCAAATTCATATTATTTTGCTTTTTCATGGCTAATACGAAGATGAAACCACACACTTCATTTGTAGCTCCAAAGTATTTGGGGCCTGAGGATTCTGCTTTGGTTCTGCCAATTCCATTTGCATTCAGTTATTTTTTTTTCTCCCTTATATAAAAGTAGTAATTTTCTATTAAATTCAATGGTTCATATTATTTTTATTATATATATATAAACTTTCTGTACAGTTAAACAATTTAAACAGATGATGACCAAATCTTATGAAATCACGGTTATAAACAAAAGAAACAAAATGCTAGTTTATGTAGTACTATGAAATGATGTATGAAAATTACAAATGAAAAAGCAAGTGGAGAATACATTATATATATATATATATATATATATATATATATGTATATATATATATATATTCACTGTACATTTTTTGTTCATCTTTATCAATCTGCCAAGTTGTTCGTGCATTTGTGATATCATTTAAGTTATGTATATATATTAGTATGACCTTAAAAGAGATTGGTGTTCTGCTTGTCTATTATGGGGGATATATGTCATGCAATACTGGAAGGTAAAATTTAATGACGCAAAGAAGTTTTAGATGGGACTACAACGGAAATCAGAAATGCGTTTTTCCATTAATAAACAACAACAACAACAACAACAACAACAACAAAATCGTTATGTCTGTAAAGATCTTAGACCTAAGACTTTAAATAAATCGCCAGGTTTTAACTGTTTAGACACAAATGGAAATTCCAGGAATTAAAAAAAATAAGTTACTTTACGAGATTTGGGAAACTTGTAAAAAATATATTTCTGGAGTTACAATTTTGATTTTTTTCTTCTTTTTTTGCATTGGTTAACCATATAATTTGCAAAAAAAAAAAAAAAAAAAAAAAAAAAAAAACATTTTAAAATTTATTATAAGATTACAAATAGTTTAAATGATTATTAATTTTTTAATTGGATATTTTAAAATCGTTTTAACTAAACACATTATTTGCCGAATTTCAATTTTTTTTCATTTAATTAAAGAGAAAAATATGATTTCAATATTGTTTTACGATTTTTTTAATGTTAATTTTAAATATATTAGAAATGTAAATTTAAAAAGGATGTAATTTATTTTTTAATCATATTTTCAAAAATAAAATTTTTTTTAAATTCTTTGAAAGAAAATTAATGTAAAACGCTACATAATACATAATGCTGTGTAATGTATTTTCACAAATGGACCCCCCCCCCCCCCAATGGAGTTGCAACTTTTCTCATCAAATTTTGCACCTTTTTATGAAATATTTTACTTGGACGTATGTGACTAGGGGCAATATTTAAGGAGACAGCCTATTGCTTCGATATTTATGGATGACACTGCATATACTACATGGCCGTTAATGGCCGGACACTTTCAATTTTACACATTTTTTCTAATATTTAAAAAAATTTCTTATCGAATTCTTCTGGAGCTTATTATTAGAATATAAAGAATATGTTTAATCTCATGTTTATCAACGTCAATTTGATAAGTAGGGCATTTAGATGGTCAACAAATACTAAAGCACATTAATAATATTTAGGAACACCTGTACATTAAAATTATGAAATGATCTATTGCGTCAGAATACAAATATGTAGACACTGTACAACATGTTCACTGATTTTTGTAAAAAAAAAAAAAAAAAAAAAAAAAAAAAAAAAAAAAAAAAAAAAGCACGTATTGTTCGCTTATATCATGCAGGGGTTGAACCAAACTTAACACCAGTTTCAGAAAAGTTAGAAAAGTATTGTAGAAATAACGAAGTGCAATAAGAATATAAATATCTTAAATATTTTATGAAATAATTTTTATTTGTGCATGCGCTAAAGATCAGAAAAGTTGTATTACTTAATTTAATAAGAAACTCTTAACAAAATCCACTCAAATATCGTGAAAATTCAGAAAGATGTTGACGATTGGAATGAGCTTATATTCAATTGCTCGCTAAAAGTGGCTGAATAATGACAAGAGGTTTTCCACAAATTGTCTTTTTTTTTTTTTTTTTTTTTTTTTTTTTTTTGTTTGTTTACCAGAATGAACTTATTTCATGATAAAAAGGAGTAAAAAAATCGAAGCATTTGTTCCAAATCTACTCATTGATATTCATTAAATATTATTTTTTTTTTCTAAAAGTCAGTTAATGAAAAATGACAATTTGTAGAAAATCTCTCATCATTCCACCTTTTTTTAGCGAGTATCTTAAAATTGGCTCACTCCTATTGCCAATATCTTTCTGAATTTTCACGATATTTGACTGGATGTTTTTTTTTTTTTTTTTTTTTTTTTTTTTTAAGAGTAGTTTTATGGTGTTGACTATTAAATTATGTAAAAAAGCCTTTTTTTTATATGCGAATGCGCAAATAAAATTTATTCCGTGAATATTTCATAGATATTTATATTCTAGTTCACTGTACTGTTTCTACAACACTTTTCTAAATTTTCTGAAACTGGCGTTAAATTTGTTTGAAATTCCCGCATGATTTAAGTTAAAAGAATACACGAATTTTTTTTAAAAACTTTTCATAAAAATCGCTTATTGCCATGTATATGTGTGCTTTTCTTACAAAAATGAGTTGGCATGTTGTACAGTATACACATAATTGTTTTTCTGCAGTAATAGATCATTTCGTGCATTTTAATGTCGAGGAGGATCCCAAAATTTATTATTTTTCTTTGATTTTTTTACGCCTTCTAACTGTCCCCTTATCAAGTGGACGTTGATAAATATGAAGTCAAACTGATCCTTTATAATTCTGAAGTTCCAGATGAATCTGACAAGTGTATTTTCAAATATTCCACAAAATGCCTAAAATTAAAAGTGTCCGGCGATTAATGGTCATATAAAGCATGAATTTTGATTCAAAGAGACATTTTTGATTTATACATACATATATTTAAGCAATCGTGAGGCTTATTTAATACTTATTGATAAAAAAAAAAAAAATTAAGCATCACTAGATTATTTATTTTTGTTGTTGTTTCCTGTCTGATATGATGTAAGGTGTTTTGAATTATGTTTTAAATATTTGAAAAACATCTGTATCTTGATTTATAAGCAAAACTATTCTTTTAAAAATGCATCGTTCTGAATTTGATGCTACTTTTACATAATTTCTAGCCCTTTTTTTTTTTACGGCTGTTAAATACTGCATAGTATTTACAGGTACTTTAGCGTTTTAAAGAACTCTTTACTGTTTAAAAGTTCAAAAAATTAATTACTTTTCACGTTTGCAAAATATCTCCCAACTTATCTGATTTGAAAATTGGAGATAATCTGTAAAAGTCTTGTGTATAATTAAAAAACTTTAGTTGATAAGGAGTTGAAATGCAATTGAGTATCAATATTGAAAAAAATAGGTAAATTTTGCGATAGCTTTTTATTGACTAAAAAATTTTTAATATTGACGTTGTACACACTAAAATGTGGACACAACGGAAATTCAAATATTTGAAAACTCTCGAAACAATTCAAATATTCAATAAGTATCGATTGCAAGCAATTTAAAAAATAATATGAGCGCAATTTCTTAAATTAACTACTTATCATAAAATTGGGTCAAAAAATACATATTGAAAATCTCCAAAGAGTATAACTATTTTAAACAGTATTTTTATTAAAAGGCGTAACTATTTCTTTCGCGGAGAAGCCTGTAAATACTTATTTTGCTTTTAACTTTACCTTATAAAAGGGTATCTAATCAATCATTCTGATCAAAGAATGAGTTAGCAAACAACACAAAAATCGAAGCAAAAGAAAATTAGTTAATACTCAAGGAAAAATGCAGTGAATGATCCTATTTTCATTTAGAATTTTCTCTTGCTCAATGAAGGAGCACTAAAACCCCTTTATGTTCCGACATTAGAGAAAAACTCTCTTGAAAATGCAAATTTCTTAGTCTTTCTTCTGGCGTATTCACTTTGGAAACACAAATCAGTTCAAAGAAAAGAGAAGAATGGAGCAACTTTCTCAAAGCAATCTAACGAAAAATTCAAACGAATTCCTACAGAAAAAGTCTTAAATATAGTTTGACTCAGCACTTTTCTTCCAAACATGTGTAATTACTGCAAGAACTTAATTAAAATTAGCGGACTTTTACTCTTTTAAACGAATTAAGGGAAGTCGGCTTTGGCAAAAGGGTGACAAATTCGGCCCCTTAAAAGGACTCCAACAAATGCAAAGTTTTTTCTTTCCTGCTTTTGTTTACCATCTCAGACAGAGGATGAATTGAAATCACACACTGTAATTGATTCTTTTTAAGCATTTTCTCTTTCTCCACGCGAAAAGCTACTTGTATGCCTTCACGTTTATCACAGTCGAAAAAAAATGAAATTAACTACATGGGAAAATTTAAATTAACCCGTGAATGGAGGTGAGCTAAAAAGTCTTTTAATTGTCTATTCAGTGATCTATCTCCTCTAGTTTAGGTTACTTCTTTTTCCTTCTATTATTTATCTTCTTTTTAAGTTCATATCGTGCTTAACAACATGCGGCTCTAAATTTATTCTTTGATGTAAGATAGTGAATAAGCATTTATCTCATTTTATTTTAACATTTTCTTGTCAAAGTTTCAACGAAAAATTCTTTATAATTCAAGACTACTTTTTCTTGCATCTCATTCTTTATTTAATTAAACTGAGCTTTGTAATCGGATTGTCCACCGTTTGTTAAATTTAATAGCTTTTGAAAAATTATAAAAATCTAAGTTTATTAAAGTGTATTTTTTTAATGATGTTATTTTACATATTGCATTTTATAAAAACCACAGATACGAATATAAATCTGAAATAAAAAATATAAAAGTTTCCTTTCAATTACAAATAATACAAAAGGCTATTTTTCAAGTTTTATCGTCATAATTAGTATCTAAATAACAACAACAACAACAACAACAAAAAAGAACAAATAATGAATTAAATGAAATAGAACAGATGATTTAATATTTACTTATTAATTTTTCTTAAACCATGAAATTAAAGTTTAAAGAATGTTATTCAAATGATTATCTCTATAATTATTCTCACTTAAAGAAAACATGAAGGAATATTAATGAAATTCGTAATTCGTTCAAAAATTATCATACAAAAGTAATATACCATTTAAAACATTCTTTTTTTTTTTACTAACTTTTTACTGTTAATTTAAATATAGAATTTCTTTATAAGTCTTTAAAATTTTAGTCTTTGAAAATATTATTTTCCAAATAGTCTTTTTTTTTCTTTTTAATTGCAAAATATTGCATTACACTTATTCGAAAAAAAAAAAAAAAAAATCCTTGCAGAATGTTAATCCTTCGCAGTTGTAAAAGAAAAAAACATGTTATTTTTAGACCTTTTTATCATTAACTTCTCCATTCCTTTATCAATATATCAATCCTTATTCCCTTTACCTATATTTTTTTCCTATTTAATGAAGCAAATTTCCGTGATTTAGGTACAATATGTCTTGTTGATATAAGAAATCCCCCATTCATCTATTCTCTCAAAGACTTTTTTTTTTTTGGGGGGGGGGGGGGGACATAAAAATTAACTCGAATTACTATAAATTTTTCATTTTATTCCAAAATTATTTTTATTTATTACTCATTTGTTAATATTTTCTAGATTTTGTTTGAAGGATGCAAATGTAAGACTTTTCGTTATCCGAACTGTGTCCATTTTAAACTACTTGGAATTTTTTTTAACACTGTACTCTTGTGTCGATTAAAAATAGTAATAAAAATCCGATTTAATAATATTATATTAGTGTTGCAAGTTTTTTAAAAACATAAATAAGATTCTGATAGTTTTTAACTGAAATATTATGAACGAAAATTGATATTATATGATTTTGCATAGGATGCTCATAAAACTAAAATAAATTTTATTCTTAAAAATATGTAAATTCAATGTTCAAACTTAGAAATAGTATTTTTTTCTTTAATGTATTTTATATTATATATATATATATATATATATATATATATATATATATACATAAATACTTTTATAAATACATCCAAAGTTATTCAGACAATACCAATAAAAGAACCAATGAAACCAGTATTGTTACAATCATATTGTTAAAAACAGTTGAAGTTTGAAGAGAAATAGAAGGCAGATTACCAAATTACTAAGACATATGTGGATAAATGGACATTATATAACCAGAGTAATTCATATATTATCATACAATAAACCAATGAAACCAGTATTTTTACAATTATCTTATTGAAAACAGTTGAAGTTTGAAGTGAAATAGAAGGCAGATTACCAAAATAATGAAAGATAAATGGATAAAAAGGCAGTATAAGGCTTTTCTATTAAACTACTTCTTCAGGGGTGTATAGTTTAACAAAAAAGCAAAAAACATCCAACCAGTTTCTGTTATGAGTCGTGCTGAAAGCTAAGAATTCGACTCACAATACACCCGACTGGCTGGAAGCTATTCAGATGACAAATTAGTAGAAAGATACACATAGAAGAAAATAAAATCAATATGACAAAATAACAATAATACATTATTCCATTAAAAAAAAAGGATATATATACGAAGATATTTATCATTACCCATATCCTAGCAAGATTTGTAGTGCAATCAGATACAAACTCATAGATGCCAACACCTCTTAATTTATTCCGGAGTCTGATACAAGATGAGCATGTTTTCAACCGGAAATTTTATTTGACCAAAAATTTCAGGATGAAATCAAAGATTTACATCGTAGAAAGTAAACACATTTTCTTAAATGTTTTTTCCGGTTTTTGCATGCAAATTTTTGATCAGACTCCGGAATAATTAAGAGATGTTGGCATCTATGCAAACTACATGTGACTTACTAACAGTCAAGGTTATGGTCATAGTATAAATCACATAGATAATAAAATAAAGTTGTAACAATAATTATAAAAATTAGTAAAACATATATTATACTATATACCGTAATTTCGGGTGTATAAGCCGCGGATCAAATAATTCTTTTTGGACCCAGAAATCTTATTTAGTGATTGAAGACAAATATTTACGCCGATCTAACTAGTTATATTTGTTTCTTAAAAAATTCTGGGTCGAAAAAGAATTGTTTGAGCTGCGGCTTATACACCCGAAATTACGGTAATTCATAATATATTTAGAAAAAAATAGATGCTACTATTAGAAATATTATATTTTTATTTTTTATCAATTATTAATATTACTATATTAATTAATTAACTAGAATATATTACTACAACTTCTAGCAGAAAATTATTTTAGTGCTGCCATCTAAAGGATTAATATATTAATTAAATTATATGCTTATGGTGCTGCCCTCTATTATAGGAAAAAAATAAATTATTTATTAGCTAAGAATTTCCAAGAATAATTTCTATTCTAATATTTTACAAATAATTTCTTTAAGACAAATACAATAGACAACCATATCTTATCTCAATAACTTGATCATTTTTAAGTTATGCATATTAGTTTTTAGGAAAACATAAACTTTAATACTATGTGTAAAGTTAAATTTTTTTTTAAAAATATATAATAATAACTATTGCGTATTATCCAGACAACACCGCCCTCCTCCGTAATCTAACATCTAACCCACCCAACCATCCTATTATTCATATTTTTTATTTTTTTGTATTTTTTATTTTTTTTTTGTATTATTTTTATTTTTTATAATTTTTTTAAACATTTTTTACGCAATGTGTTAATTATTTTTAAGATCATGTAATAACTTATTATATATTAAAGACTATAGGAGTTCTTATCAATAACATCATATGGTAATATTGGTTGAAGAGAAAATAGACAGTTAATACTAAATAAATGTTTATACAGATAATATTTTTTTAACCAAATGTAAAGGATAACCATATCTTATAGCAGTTTCTTGTACAGTTTTTAAATTATGCATTTTAAAATTATGTGAACAAATATTTTTAATTCTATGGGCAAAATTAAGTAATATATTGACATAGACAGATTTATGTAGGCAAGAATTATAATGAGTAAAGAGGTTTACTTTAAAAGGAAAGTCATTACGTTTGTCATAAATATCAAATAGAATTTTATTATCAGAAAGCGTAATATTAAGATCAAGAAAGTTAATTGTATTATTATGCATATCATTATAACTGTATTTTAAATTTTTGTGGTATTTGATTGGTAGCGAATAGTTAGATGACTTTTTAGAATATAAAATTATTATATCATCAAGATACCTGTATAGAAAACAATTAACAATAGAAGTATTACGTTCATAATAATGTAAGTAGAGATCAGCACAAATAGATGATACAATCCCACCTTGTGGAAGACCGACTATTTGTTTGAATATTGTATTATTAAATAATATATAATTATGATAAAGAATAAATTTAGTTAAAGATTTGAAGTAAGATAAAGATACATGTATGTTAAGAGAATTCCTATATTCCTTGAATAATAAATTTATGATCCTGAACATATCTGCAATATCAATTGTATTAAATAAATCATTAAAGTCATATGTTTTGATGTACTTAATGTTTTGTAAATTTTTGATATTATTTACAAGATGTAAACTATTTTTTATACTATAGAATTTATTATTAGTTTTTGCAATATCTAGCATTTTTGTAAGTATTGTTAATAATTCTTTACCTGCATTATTGTTATAAGTATTACACCCAATAGTTATAGTACGAAACTTTATAGGAATTTTATGGAATTTTGGAATAACCACAATGTAAGGATAGTTATAATTATGATTTTTTATTTTTAGTAATTTATAATATTGAGCTATATGTCTATTTTTAATAATAGTATCAATATCTGTTTTAATGAAATTTGAACTAGAATTTATTGCTTGATTTAATAATGTAGAGTAATAATGTTTACATATGAAAGCATAGTTGTTAGGAGATTTATCGACGTATGTTATGATAAATTTATTTTGTAAGTTTTTTATTTCATTATTTAATTGTTTAAAATTTAAATTGAAGGTATCGATATTCCTATAAAGTTCAATATTTAATTTATCTAAAACATTAAGTTTCCATTCAGTGAAGTATTCCAGAGGCTTATTGTAGTCTATCGAAATTTTATAAATAAAAAGATCTAAAACTAAATTAAACTGTTTTATGATTGATTTGATATTAGTACATGAAGGAACACGGTATTTAGTACCATTAGCCATTAAATTTCGTAAAGAATCATTTTCAACGATATTAATATCCCCAGTAATAATGTGACCATGATCTTGATTTACGAAGTTACTATAACAGGGATCATTACAATAACATGGATAATTTGTATTATTGGTTAAAAATTTAGAAAATTTATTGTAGTTAAATATCTTACGTCCAAGTGTAACATTATATTTGAAGGATTTATGTATAGAAAAATTTTTTATAGGGAAATTATTATTTTTATCATTAATAATGTTGTGTAGATTAATTTTATTAAGTACATTATTGGTAAAAGTAATTATGAGTTGAGTATTATTAGTTTTTTTATATGTATTTTTAGAAATTTTAACATTAAGAAAATTAATTCTATAGTACAATAAATCAAAGTAAATATCACTAAAATGTGAAGTTAAATCAATAGATAGAAATACTTTATAATATAAATTTAGATGTTTCTTTTTTATTGAAAAAATGTGTTTCCTAATATCCTTCCATTGATACGAGTTATTATATTCAGATTCCAACTTAATTATTTGTTGTTTGATCTCATTTCTAGAAACATACAGATTATTAGCCTTATTTTTACCTCTTGTTGTACGTGTAGTTTTTTTAATAGCAGAATGATTTAATTTTGCATACGTACTACTATAATGTTCATAATTATTAGTATTAGTAAAGACAATGTTAGTACGATTGAATAATTTAGAATTTAGACCATAAGGGTATAAAGAATTACGAGATTTAATATAAATTGATTCATAAAGTAATCTATCATTTAGATTTTTATGCATACTTAAGATTTTGATGGTTATATTTTGAAAGTTATGGTGCCTGAAATGTATATGTTCAACATTAATAGAGCTGTTTTTTAAAATATCCTGTCTATGTTGATTGATTCTTCTATGCAAAGGATTACATGTTTGACCTATATATTCTAACTTACAGATGTTGCAATTAATTGAGTATATTACGTTGTATGCCTTACAAAATAGCACATTGTTTTTAGAACTGGAATCATTATCAATTTGTTGTGTATCTGCATGAGGACAAGTTAAGCATTTGGGAGATAAGCACTTTTTAAATTTAAGTTTAATCGAGGGACAATATGACAGGTAACTGTTTGACGATCCAAAGAAATCCCTATCTATTTCTTTGTACCGAGCATTAGACATCTTACATTTTGAAGAGCCTAAATTGCCAGTCGCTAAATTTGTTTTGTAACTATTCATCATAAGAAAGATTAATTATATCCAATAGGACAAAATATATTACATAAAAATTAGTATAAGAACAATTTATAATACTATATAAATTTAAGCTAAAAAAAGAAATTGACATAATATATATATCAGTTGAAATCTTGGTTATTTGATTAAAAAATGATAACTGACAAAATATATCTTGAATAAAAATAATATATATATCATTTAATTCCTTAAATAATTTATATCACTAATAAAGATAAAATAAAAGTAATTAAATTAAAAAAATAATTTTCAATAATAATAAAGTGAAAGTACTTGATTACATAAATAATAATTATATATACAATATTTACACGAAAAGAAAAAATCCCAAACTTAAATCCAAAAGTAGTCTCATAGTAAATAAATTATGCAGTACACATAAACATAATATCCTATAAATAAAGCCCCCATGTTTAATTACATTTCAACTAAATTCCAATATGGTAAAATCCGAAGTTATAACAATGGTAGATATTTCCAAAAAGTATTAAAGAAGCAGCAAGAATAACAAATTGAAGAAATACATCAATTTCATGCGCTGTGCATCATCAAAGTAATGTATTTTAAAATTTTTTAAAAATAGGTTAATTTATGCCAAAATGGGCCTAAAGTGAAATAATCCACTAAAAGCTGCAAGAATCCATGTTATCTTATGATAACATAAATAACATAAAAGACTTATATATATATACCATTAGATAATACTACAAATCAATATCAATTACTGGAAAAACTTGTTAATGCCAAATTATATCAAACAGAGGAGAATTGTCATAATTTGGAATAAAATTGGAAATGTGGTATTTAGCTCGTTATCAAGGGCAATGCTAAATAGTCACATTAATTGCGATTAATTTCTGAATGGAAATCAGGATAGACCTAAAAATGATTTCCATATTGCCCGATTAATCGATATATATATATAACACCAATGTATGGATTATTGTTTAGTTATATCTATTATATTAATAATGTTAATCATTTACATTATTAAATTGCACTTCACTTTTAATAAATGAGTGTACTATATCACTACTAAATGTATAGGGTGCATTTTTTTAATCTTTAATCTTCCTTAATTAAGATATTGAGTTCAGCATAGCATAGTCAAAATAAATGTTATCGATTTAAATATTAATAGGGTACACAATGGTGTATGGTTTAATTTTTTTTACATTATTCTGCTTTTAATTAATTATTAATTTAATATTATGATGTGTACGATAAATCGTTTTTTGTTTTTATTATATTATCTCCATTTTTCTGTCATATGATATATGAATACTTCAAGCTTTAATATACCACGTGCGGTATCAGGAATATGGTCGTGCATTTGGGATTCATTCTACTTTATAGCTCATCACTGTTTTACTTTCTCCATATCTACTATAGATTATTTGGTATTTCTTTAATTAATTTTGGTTTCATGTGTGTTGGTAGTCCCAAATTCGTATTGTTTTGCTTTCTCATGGCAAATAAGAAGATGAAACCACACACTCCATTTGTAGTTCCAAAGTATTTGGGACCTGATGATTCTGCTTGGGTTCTACAAATTCCATTTGTATTCATTTTATTCTTTTTTCCTTTCATATTCAGTGTGATATAAGTTATTAAATTCAATGGTTAATTTCATATGGTTAATATTGTTTACTATTAATGATCTTATATCGTAATAAAATATCTTTCTGCACTAATTAATTTCTTTAAAACATATGTAATGAAAAGTTAGACGTTTTTACGGATTAAAAAAAATTTCATAAACACGATCCAGTATTCTGAATGCGGATGTCTAGATAAATTATTTTATTTCCTTATAATAATTGCTTAATTTCTATTCCTTCTTCGTGCCTCCAATCATCCTCACTTTCACATAATCATAACTTCATCATTCAATATGATTAGTTTTAAGCTCAGATTGTAATGCCGTTGTTTTGCTTAATAATTTTTTTTTTTTTTTTCTAGCGCAGAAAGGATAACTTACTCATAATTTTTATAAGTGTTATTTGCTTGCTTTTTATTTGCTAAAATAGGGATGGAAAATAGAAAATTGTAAATAAACAAACAACCAATCTACAAGAATTAGTTGAAGAACGTGAATCGGTGTTGTATATTGTTTATTCATCTGGAATTATAAATTTTATTTCAATAAACAGAAAAAGAATCATATATATTATATAGATAGATAGATAGATATGTATTGTATAGTGGACTAGATAATTAGTGCAATATATATGCATAAAATACCTTTGACTCAAAATATACCATATATATGATCTTATCGTAAAATTAGGTATATGCTACATACTTCAAATTAAATTTACGTTAGTGTTTTTTTTTTCTTTAAAGCATTATTTGCGTTGAAATCACACTATCTCATATTACAGAATCATTCAACAGAATTTAAAATTGCGAGCAGAACCTGATAACTCTAATAACACAGCAATTTATCGCATTGACGGTTAGAATTACAATATATTATTTCCCCAATCTTAAGTTCGCGAAATATGCTTTCAAGCAATAATAAAAATTTCCGTTATTTCATTATTTTATTGAAAATGATCGCTTTTGATTCGATATATATTCAGCGTTTGGCAATTTTTCTTCCTATAAAATAAAGGGAGGGATCGAAATGATAAAACATGTTCATTCGTTTCTTCCCATGCAATCTCTGTATAAAATATATAAAAAAATAAATAGAGAGAGAGAAATGTCAGCATTACTTCAATTCTATACACATTTCGGTTACGCGTGATATCGACAGAACCCGATAGAACCGGAAAAACGCAAGGAAAGACACTACCCGGAAGAGAGAACGAAGAAACGGTTCTTAGACTGGAACGAAGAGTGAAAAGAAGGAAAGAGGAGGAAGATATAAAAAATAGTAGGGGGATGTAATCGATGACAACTTTCGTTTGATTTCTCTTTTTAAAGATTCCCTCAGTGAATCTGTCTATCTCGATTCTAGCGGAGCTTTAAGAAATAGAATCGAAGACAAAAGTGACAGCATTTTTTCAAATGTCTGCTTTTAATTTTATTGTTTCGGTTTATTTTATGCATTCGTGGATTTTATATTAAAATGATCTCATTTTCTTAAAGCACAAGTATGGTTTTGGAAAGATTGCTTCAGAAAAACTCATTTTATCAATTAGAATGCTTTTACATTTTGATGTTAATTGAAGGTTTATGTGAGTATTACGTTAAAAAATTAGTTATTTATTAGAGATCCCAGCTGCAAATCTATCTATCTTGATGCTAATGGAACATTGAAAAATAGAATCAACGGCAAAAAAGACTGGATCCACCAGAATTTGCGTTATTTATTCATTTTTTTATTTATTGGTGTTCATTTTGTTTTGGATTATTTTATGTAGTAAAAAATCTCCTTCTCTGGAGACGCAAGATGATTATACAGCTTCAATAAGAACTTTTGACAATTAGAATTTAGTTTAGGGTTTAATAGGATATATCATTACCAAAAAATTTTCTCCTTCCTTGATTAAATATTTATTTACAAAAACATGAATAACTTTAGTGTGTTATGGGCGATTTGTTGTAACTTATTTTTTATTGTTGTTTTATTTAATATTCTTTAAAAATTCATTTGGCAAAATATTCATTTTATTTGAAATTGCTATGGTCTGATTTAAAAGTCTTCTCACTGTAATAAAATAGAGATGATTATTTATTAAAATTAAAATAGAATCTTAGACAAAAAGAAAAAAAAAAAAGAGAAGAGTTTTCAAAATGTACGCATTAAATTTTATTGTTTCGTATAATTATATGTTGTACGAGTTTAGTGTTAGAAACATTCGCCTTATTTTGTGGCACATAGTATGGTTTTAGAAGTGGAATGCTATGGTTACAGTAAAACCTTTTTATTTCAAACAAAACCTTTCCGCATCTAAATATTAGTTTAAAGATTGGATGAATAATTCGTTACAAAATCAATTATTAATTAAATATTCCTTCTTGCAAAGCATAGAGAACGAGAAATGTAGACAACTATAAGAGGATCTTCGAGAACATCCTTTTTTAATTTTATTGTTTCGTATTATTTTATGCAGTAATTATGTTATGCTATGAAGATCCTCCTTTGCTTTTGACACAAGTACATTTTTATACACGCTGCTTTAGTAAAACTCTTTTTTTTCAAGCTTTGGCAGTTAGATGTTAATCTTAAAAATAATGCAATATTTCATTAAAAGAAAAAAAATGATTTTTTTTTAAATTTATTTATTTCGTTTCAAATAGAGCCTTAAAAATAGAATGAAAAATAAAAAGAGTTATAAATAATCTCCCACAACATGTTTTTTTTTTTTCTTTCAGTTGTGTGTTTTATTTTAATTTGGTTTTCTATAGTTTGGGTTTTATAATGCAAGAACAAATATTGATAGAAGTATTATTTTAGGAACAATGCTTTAACAACTCTTTTTTTTTTTTTTTTTTTTTTTTTTTTTTTTTTAATTACAAAATTTTGCCAGTTTTAAATTGATTTACGAAATGATTAAAGACTTCATGAAAAAAAATGTTTTAATTCAGTAGCTAAAATTAATCTATATCAGATTAAATTGATTAACTTGTTTGAATTTCAAGGATTACCTAAGCGTATACTTTTCAGCGCATAAATCTTGACAATACAATTTCGAGGTTATTTTAGATTTTGATGACAGCCTTTGTCATTTGTTTTATTTATTTATTTTAACTTTTCTTAAAGTTTCATAAAGAATCTGAGGGATATTTAATAAATTGCATTTTAGCATTAAGTTAGGTCTTCCTTGAAATATTTAGATGTGAATTTAAATAAAGATGCTTCTGTTTTATTATTTCATTATCTGCCATAGAGTCATAAGTTTAACTTTGAATTTTATTTACCGTATTTATATAATTGCATAAATTTAATTTCTTGTCATCTTCATCATAAATTTTGTTTTATTTTTTCGTCTTTTATGTAAATTTGTCTTAATAATCGACATGTCTAACATAATGTTGTTTGATATACTGTCGGACTGGTTCAACCGAAAGTGTTTTTCCATATTTTAAATATGTGATGGATTTGTTTTCACTTAAAATTGCTGATTTTGTATGCTTTTAAATTGATCGGAAATAATTCTGAAAGCAGATAAGTTCACATTAATTAATAGCTATTCATTAATGAAAAAAGCAAGAACAATGTCGAATAAAAAAAGACAAATATTCTAATCTTTTTTATTTAGATTCCTTTCACACATTTTTCCTTTTGCTATAAAAGTTGTACAAAACTACTTCTCGTGTCACTTCTATAAGAAAAATTAGATCGGATGTTACTGTTAGATGTTTCCAAGCGCATATCCCGAGTCCGCTGACATCCGCAAGGGTTACTATCTTTCCGATTTATCCAACGGAGAAAGAGATGGAAAAGAACTGTTTTCAGGAAGACAAGTGGAGAGATGTTCCAGTAAATAAACAACATACTTTTGTTTTACTTACAGATCACAAAGAAGTAATACTTGAAAGAGACAAATGTATTATGTTAATAAAGTTTATTAAAGAACTTATGCTCGTATTATGGCCTATTCTGATCATTTGCAGCATGTGCAACCTTTCACCAGTAAAAAGAATGATAGTTTCCGTTTTAATTGTCGAAAATAATTAAGGTCAAAATTAATGATTTTTTTTTATTTGTTTGTTTTATTCCTTTCCAGAATACGGTCAGAATACGGTCCTTTTCGTGATATATAATGCATTCAAAATGAAAAAAAAAAAATAATTTCTATTTTTAAAGCTTCAAATGAGAACAATAAAAGTATAAAAATCCAATTATCTCATCTCCTCCATTTTTTGCCAATAATGGAGTAATTTTGCTGCTACTACTACAAAACCGTTTTACAGAATTGGATTTGAAATTTTGAATTTTCAAGAAATATTATGACATATTTGGACTCTTGCGAATAACAGACATTCATTTCACAGCGCATCGACCCATATTCCGTAGATTACTTGCGAAATGCAAACACGACTGTCAGGTTTACAATATAACAAGTTCTGAACAGCATGATTTATTTTCAATCACTAAAGGTAAACTAAATAATTATTTTCTTGATTATCCATTGACGTTAATATTAACTGTGAAAATAAATACGAAATTTTAATATTTTTATATTTATTACTTTAGTTTTAAAATTGAAATTAATAAGTTGTAAGCTAAAAATCTGATCAATGTAAAATTGCCATTTAAAGATCTTCCATAATCTTGTTCAACCATTTGGCATATTATATAACGGTATGAAATTAACAATAAATGCTTTCTGTTAATTACACACAAATTCTCTAGTTTTATTTCTATGTAATGAGTATATGTGGCAATATTATTGCAAATGTCGAGCATGAGAAAATTGGCAGAAATTGTAAATGGAATTCTTTTAAGATTTTAAACCTTTTTGTTTTTTGATTCTTGGGGAAAAAATATTTTGCAAGAAAATAATTTGAATTTTCCAGTAATTACACATTTTATGATTATCAGTGAACTTTAATAAAGAATAGATTTTATTTATTTAATGAATTTATTCGTTTTCACTTAAAGTAGTGATTTTTGCGTAATTATTTTAAATGTTACTATTATAGCAGATAGGGTTAAGATCCGTAGTTTTTGATTACAAAAAATAAATCATGTGTTGTTTTTATTTGTCGTTCATTCATTTCTTGTTAAAATTGATAGTTTTATGTATGATTTAAAAACATATTTCATTTTGCAAATGTCATATAAAGTATCGAAAACTGTGCTTTTGTAAACGCTTGCATTTTGGTGCCAAATACATTGTGGTAAAATGGCTTCTGTAGTTTAAATTTAAACAGTAATTTTTGTTAATCAGTGCAACTCATAATGGAACGAATAAAAGTAACTTTAATGTTTAATGCTTATTAAGTTGTTAGATTTTTAGACAATTTTTAAAATATAAATGCTACAAATATTGGCAGTTTGATAAAAACATCCTAATATATGAAAAGAAAAAAAGGTATGTTCTACTTCACATTCAAAAGAATTGTGGCTCTTAACTATGCCAATTTTAAAAATTTTATGGCAAGTTGAAACATGACAAAAACCTTTTGTTAAAGTTCTTTAGAGTTGAACCTTTTTGATGACGTTTTTCATATGTTCATTTATTTAGAAATATCTCAGCTCTGTCAAAAACTGCACATTTGTTTAAGAACGTTGACTATCTTTTGCATACAATCAATAGTACAATTGAATATTGTTGATCCAATCACCAGTCCAATCATAATAAAAATTCACAACTTTTTCATGCTTTATTTCATCTGTTTGACTACCCATAGCAATTTATAAGTAGCGCTATATGTATTCAAATTATATTATGTTTAATGAACTCTGATCACTCAGTTTTATATCACTAGATTTCTGTCATTAGTATACAGAAAAAAAGGAAGATGCAGAACTGAGAATATGATAGAAGAGAAAAAAACAGATGTTTGAAAAAAATAATCAATGAATTATTCAATCCAGGTTTATTATCATTTATGAATGCATCCCTAAAAGATTTAGGAGGGAAAAAGTTACTTCAACCTCTAAAATAAATATTGCGTCAGACAAAGCCCTAATGAAAAGGCTACTTTTCACTGAGCTTCTTCCAAAAACGAAATCTCAAATGAAAGTTGGCATTTTTTTGGTTGTGGACTAAGTAAAAGGCAAAAGCTGAAGTGAATCACTTATCTGTAACAAATATCTTTAAATGCTTCTTAAATTTCTTCGAAATAAAGTGTTATGTCACTCAGATATAAAATATAAAAATATAACGTTACAGCAGAAGTAGAATTGTTTGTAATAATGATAATTATTATTATTATTTATTATAACAAATGTAATATCCTGCAAAAAAAGAAAAAAAAGATGGAGATTTGAATAGTTTTAGTTAACAATCAATTTAACCAGTTTATAATAATTATTATTATTTAATAAACACAGGAGCAAGACTATGAAAATGATGCATATTGTATCACTTAATATTACAACCCAAAGAAGAATTAAAAGAACAAAGAATAAGGAGAATAAATTATTTTTCAATTCTCAAATATTGGAAAATATTAACTTCATGGTTGATACATATAACAGCAGTTCTGCCATCTGGGATACTAGAATCATCCAATATAAAATGGAGATTCTTGGTGATATCATTGAATGAGCTGACATTTATAGTTTAAAAATTAAGTAATAAATAGCAAAAAATATATATTAAAGATTAAGAGAGTTGAAAAGTTACTTCTTCAAAAAAAAAAAAAAAAAAATAAATAAATAAATAAAATAAAATAAAATAAAATAAAATAAAATAAATAAATAAATAAATAAATGGTTAACAATGGTTTAAAAAAGTGTATGTGTGAGGGGGGGGGGGTTGCACTTTAAGTCTGAACTTTTCGTATTTCTTTTTCTTTTTTTTCTATTTAGTATTAGTGACGCTAAATTTTGCAGAACTCTTTTCTTTCAAAATATACTAGCCATTAATCAAATTAGGATAACAACTGAAAAAATGGTTATTCGATTGGCAGTGACAACACAATTTCTTCGCACATGGAGCCAATTTAATTTCTGTAATCTAAATCCATTAGATGAAAAACATACCACATTCTGATTTGAAGAAAGAGTTCCTCATCTGAAATACCCCAAAAATGTTAATAGAATATACATCTCACTAATGGCAATCAGAGAGGGCATAAATTCTGGAACTGAGTAAAATGGTAAATAATTCTTTAGGTTGGTTTGTGATGGCAGCGTGAGCAATTACTGAAAAGCAAAAAAATCAATTATTGAGGTAATGATATAAATCACTTTCAAAGAAAAAAGTTTGAAGGACATTCTAATAAATTCTCTTGATTTGTAAATTGTATTAACGTATTTTTTTCATTGATGTTTTTGGAAATGGTACATTTCAATGTAATGGGATTGGAATGTCAATCATTGCAGCTTAACTCTCAGCCATATGATATGACAAATCTTTCTTATAACACACTTATCTAAAGTACCTGGTGATAATGCTACTAGCGCACAATAGTCCAAATATCCTAAACTTGGCCAAAAGTTGAAAAATCAAATTTTAACTGAGATAATTTTATATCTCTATTTACGTACCATCGATATGCTTGTGAAACAGCACGACATAATAGAGAGTGAATTTTCATTCATACTTATGACGGGATTTCATTATGAAAACTGCGACACTCGAATATATTCAAGTGATCACAGATATATAAAAACGCTATGTATACGAATTATAACTACTGCGCTGTTTTAATAAAATTAACTGATTTTAATTCTGTAAAATTGGTTCAGCTAGCAAAAATACATAGAGTATTAATAACTACGTTTAATTCTTTGCAAATTTTAAAATTTGATTATTTATAAATATGTATAACATTTTATTATAAATTAGAATTTAAAAAACAAAATGATAAGGAAGAAAATGATGAATATTCATAAAACTTATTTTACTATAGTAATTCCAGAATATAATATTAATGAAACTAGTCATAGCTATCACATCATCGCTGAATCGTGTTAATACTTCAAAAAAGCAAATTTTTTTTAATATGCATTTTAGAATAAAAAAGTTAGTATTTATTCGATCGGTTATTTATTTTTGACTACACTTTAATTCTTTTGTCAAAAAATATTTCTAAACCAGGGAAAGGAAGTGTGAAAAATTTCACGATTCAGTTTATCAACGATATCAATATATCAAAAACCTTAAAAAGATTTATTTATGCAAATTAAATTTAGATTGGACAATTGTGTGATTCAGCCTGATATATAAGTAATTTTTTTTTCAACAGTTATGGCTCCCATTGGAAATAAAAACAAGTTATCACAGCGCCCCCTTCAGGCATATTTTTTCCAAAAATTTAAATAAACCTCGGCCATATATCACATTACAATTAAGTATAAAAATTTTGTCGAAAAAATTTCATAAATGCTTCAATTAATGCAAAAATTCGAGAAAATTTCAATATCAATGCGATTTTATCAATCAGAATTATCATGGTTCATTATGAATTTTAAGTGACAAAAATATACAATTTAAAATATATAGCAGCTTGATTTAAAAAGAGAAGTGAGTGTGCGTGTGTGTGTGTGTGGGGGGGGGGGGATATATTTCATATAGTGATTAAAGGAATTCTATCGTGCAAGTTTTCTTACTTTTTGAAAGTCATTAGACATAAGTAAAAATAATACTAATTCCGGAAATCTTTTCCATACCTTTTCATCCGGAGAAATTTTTTAAAATCAGTTGATTAGGTAACGTTAGGTTAGAGCGCAAATCTATCAACTGAGATTGTTATCAGTTACCTGGGTAACAAGCGTCAAAATTAACATAAAGCACTGTATTGATATGTGTATGTGATACATCAAAGTCTCTACGGCTTGCAAAAGGTCAACATTTCTTACAAATTCCAATCTCATTAAATTGCAACAAAGCATCGTGTAATTGAATGAAAATTAATGACATCCAATGTCTAAAATATGGTCATTGAACGCACCATATATGAAAGAAGTATTCTTAACTGTTGCAATTAAATTCACATTCAAGCATCTGTAATTGTTATATTGCATGATGCATATTTTTGTTGGAAAGAAAGGAACAATTTTTAAGTAAATGTATTCTATGCGGGATATGCAATTATTTGAATGATACATGATTGAATCTAAGACACCTAACCCTATCTTACACAAAGAACTCTGGTTCGTCAATTGCGGTCAATGTACTTTATCTACTTAGTAATGAATTCATTGTTTGTGCGGGCCGTACAGGACTTTCATGAGGGTCACATGTGATCTGGTAACCTCGAAAGGAAGTTTTGAAGCCTATAACCAGCAATTGCTGGCAGATGGGGATGTTAGAAACATCCCACATGAGCGCAGTCAACCATCTGCCTAGCAGAAGCAAGTGACGGAAAAACAAGATTACTAAAAAAGAAATATTATGACGCCAATGGCTTCTTGCCTTTATTTCACTGCAGTTAAAGGTTAAGGTCATACAGCGGGTGGTGACTTCCGCTGATCTAGTCATCTTCAGAAACTGATCCCGCAATTTAATATGAATTCCAGATACTGGAAATAAAAATAAGTGGTAGCATATTGTTTTATGGAACTTTATTAATCCCAATTTTGTCACTTTTAATGTAATTTAATCGGAAAAACAGAAAATTATCTAAATAATAACTGAATGTTTTACAACTTCTCTCAATTTATGGAAATAAAATGTAACATGGACATATAAGATTTTACTCAGAATAAATACAATCCTAGTATATTTACTGGAATTAGAACGCGGTCAGACGGCTAGACGGACAGACACACCGAAATCATAAGCACTTTTATACTTTTTGTTGGAAAATGTTAAAAAGGTTCGAATTGTAAATTACTTGAGTTATAATACGGCAAATTTTATGCATCTACGAATTTACCATTGAAAAAGATTTTATGATTATTTCAGAAAATAGCTAATTTGGATTTGCGTATGGACTTAATATCAAATATCTCAAGCATCCATAGCAAGTTAGCATACCTATACATAAAAATAAACAAAATTCTATTCCAAGTTTCGATCTAGGGCAACAGTTGTATAAAAACCACTGGATTATTTCCATTTAACATGCTTTTAAAAATCTTGCCATTACTGACATATAGATTTCTTTGACTTAAAAATCTAGTAAACTAAACTCTATATTTTCAGTCATTTGTAACAATTTAACAATGAATTGATCTAAAAAAAGCTGATTTTTTTTTTACATATATTTAAGTAATCTGGCACGGAAATGAAAAATATCCATTTATTTTCTTTTTATAGACAATCATCATTGATTAATCTTAATTGTTTTATCTGCGTCAGATGTTTTCGTTGGAATCGTGTTTCTTTTTCTTAACAAAATGCAACTTGCTAAAGGCATAACATTCATAAAAGATAGATGCGTAAGTGTCGTGGATAAGATGAATACATTTAACTGTTTTGCATTTCTTTAAAAAAAGTGTAGAATAAAGATACATGTAATGGAAAATAAATCCATGAATATATGAGAAAAATTTTAAATGTAAGCTAAACAATAAAATTTAAAAGGAAAATTTTTTTTATTATCTATGCTTGCAATTCCGTGTGACATACTTCGTTTACTCTTGAGATTTAAGATGTGCATTTGAAAACTAAACAATGTGTAAATTTCATTTAGTTATTCTTTAGTCATCTGAACTTTGTCGTAATTATGTTGTTAAAAATGAGTGCTAAAAAATATGAAAATGCACTATTTTCTTTACTCATTACTTGATTCATTTATAGATCAAAATTTTTATTGTAATTACGAAAAACAAACGTTCTTTTTCGTGTGTGTGCATGAGTTTTGCCTTTTCGACGGTGTCGATGATAAATTACAACGCAAAAAGAAAATATAAATTAAAATGAGACATTATGTAGTTCTACTATTACTATTACTATTAGTTACTATTGCATTCGATGCATTCAACATAAGATATGGAGACAATGGAGCATTTTAAAACTACAAAAAAGAAGCTTCTGTTTTGGGTGGTTAGTATATGTGTGTGTGTATCTATATCATCATTTTTTCTCAACAGCATTGAACGGAATTCAATGAAAGATTTGAACTACAATCATCAGGGAAGGTTTTGAGCTAAAATGATTCACCGTCGCAAGCATACTTATTTTATTATTTTTTACATGAACACGTCAAACATATTTTAATTCACGATTGTCTATTGATTTTCACGCTCGAACGGCGATCAGAAATTGCGTTTATAAATGTGAGGGAGTTGGTATACAAGAAATAAGATTTGACGGAACGAAAAAAGTTGGAACAAAATCTTCAACGACCAGCAGTTATATGTAGTGCGTTTATAAATATAGGAAAGTCGTTACATAAAAGCAATAGAATTCAATTGGCATAGAGGATTTTGGCCAAAATCGTGAAAAATGTGCATCAAGCGTGCCTTTATAAGATAATGACGACATACGAGCTGCAAAGTTTCGTTGTCAAAAAGATTTTGAAAATATTCCTTCGAGTCTGCTTTTACCACCAATATCATGTTTGATAGCTGGGTACACGACATTTCGGTCCCGCCATTTCGGTCCCGCCGTTTCGGTCCCGAGACATTTCGGTCCCTGGCCATTTCGGGCCCTAGACAATTCGGTCCCAAGACATTTCGGTCCCGAGACAATTCGGTCCCATGACATTTCGGTCCCCAGCAACTTTGGTCCCTTGTTATTTCTTTACTCCCTATCTGATAAGTCAGATTCTAGTTGTTGTGGGCCTGCAAAATGGTATGTGTTCAACATTATTCGGGCCTTTTTTACTTTTTTTAATTCTCTTACTCCCCTCAAGTTTTATAAAAAGTTGAATATAAGAGTCCAATAAATTTAAACTTTTATAACTCGTGACAATGAAATCACAACGAGCTCAAAATTTTCTTTGATTAAACAATGTGATATAAGTTTAGGGGAAATTGTCTTTTACTTTTAGTAGTATTATTATTAATCAGAATAATTATTTTAAATTTTATTATTAATTATTAGTATCAGTATTTTATATAAACTTCTATAAACTACTATAAACTAAAACGTATTTTATATAAATTGCCATAAATATTTTTTTTTTGGCTGTTTACGTACATTTTTTAGAACCTTTAAATTAGCATTAATTAAATAATAAAAGAAACAGTGCTTATTATTTTCTTCCAATTAGTTTAATAATAAATGTCTTTAATAATTCAATTAGACAGTTATAAGTTATAATATATACGTATTTCCTCAAATCACCCATCTACACCCTCTCCTTTGATAATTCAGAAATGAGATATATTTATTGAAGAACAATTTTTTTTATTTGTTTTATTATTTTTATAATACAATGTTGCATCTTATAAATTTGTTTTCATAAGTTACTTTCCATTATTAACATTGCAAAAGCAATAGTGAAATGAAAAAATGAAAACTATGAAAAAAATTTGTTTTTAGAAATTTGCCTCCTCCACTTTTTTTTCCCCTAATAATAATAGTATTTAATGATTGCAATATTTAACAGTTTTCTCACGCCATGAAGTTAATTTTATTGAAACTGGACCTCTAAACAGATGATTATTTTTTATTTTTATTTACATAAAATATAATAATATTTTAAACTATAATAATATAAATATTACATATAAAATATAGTGTATAATTTAATAAAATACATTAAAATGTAATATATTGTTATTTTAAATAATTTTATTTTCAATTTTTAAGTGTCAAAACTAAGCTTCTATTTATTTATTTATTTGTATCACCTTTTCGATCCTACTTTCCAAGAAAAAAATAATAATACTTATTTTGGTTTTATTTTTAACTATACTAATTGTTTTAAATTTCTGTAGTTTTAAATATACAATAAATAAGCAAGTAAAAGATAAATTTCAGTTTAGAACTACTAGGAAATATAATGATGTATTGAATATAAAATTAATTATGTATTGAGTTTATTTTAAAGTAAAAATCATTATGTAAATTAATAATGTTATTAATTAATAAATATATTTAATAAAATATTAATTTAATTTTTATATTAAAATTACAAACTGTTTTGAGAATTAGGATTACCAATTATCATTAGGATTACCAATTATTATTAGGATTACCATACAAAATTTGTGTGAATTATAATATTTTGGATAAGAGTTATACGCATTTGCGGTTTTTGGCACTTATAATTGCATTATACTAAAATTTTATGGCCTTCAATTTAAAAACTCTGCAATGTTCTCTTTAAAATTATGCCTTATTTCATAAAATTTCAGTGTGCAGGAAAAGGGACCGAAATGTCTTTGGACCGAAATGGCTGGGGACCGAAATGTCTTGGGACCGAAACGGCTAGGGACCGAAATGTCTTGGGACCGAAGTGTCTCGGGACCGAAATGTCTTGGGACCGAAACGGCGGGACCGAAATGGCAGGACCGAAACGTCCTGCTTCCTTGATAGCTAGTCTTACACGTTTGATAAAACCTCTTCCGGCAAGTATTGCCAAGTTTTGGAATGTGGGTTAGAACAAAAGGGATAAAACTACAAATCTGAGTCATGTACAACCACTTTTCCACTTATGCAGCATATAAATGGCAATAAAATCAATTAAAATGCATGTATGTTCCACAAAAATAGCCTTTCATGCTAAAATACTTTTTCTGAAATACGCTGAATGGTCTAAATAAGCAAATAAGAAAAGATATGAAATGTTGAAAACTTTTTTTTTCCAAATTCATTAATTAACAGCCAATTTTTATTTCTCTCATATTTATTTTTTCCTTCAAAATTGCTTGTTATGCTTTAAATTTGTTTCGACAAAATCTATATGAATTGTTGCTAATGCACTTATTAAGCAAATTACCAAATGAAAAATGGCGGGATATGAGATTTAACGGGCAAAGTTACTTTTAAGGTCTCAAAAAATATATTTTTCCACTCAACAAAACGAAACTTTCGGACATATTTTATGATTCATTTTTAACCCCTTGAAGGTTGGTGAGATAAAGTATATTCCACTTAATTTTAATTGCGAAATATCATACTGACACCAGAATTTTGAAATGAAAATTTTAACTGTATCAAGTACGTGAAGAAAATATTTTATCGATTTTCAAATAAATTTGTTTCCAAGTTCTGGTGTCAATCAGTCATTTCATCATTTTAAGAATACAAGTACTTTGCCACTCAAAGGGGTAAATACAAAAAGTACGACACTTACAGGCATGATTATTGCAAAGTTTTGTACTCGAATGTATTTTTTTTTATAATTCAATGAATGAGTTATAAGCGATTATTATTTAATGACATCAGTTTTTTCCCTTTTCGCACGCTGTCACGTCCAAAAATTTGCTCTAAGTTCAGAATT
Organism: Maratus speculifer; assembly: GCA_964019185.1. Taxonomy (NCBI): domain Eukaryota; kingdom Metazoa; phylum Arthropoda; class Arachnida; order Araneae; family Salticidae; genus Maratus; species Maratus speculifer. The sequence goes on from OZ025299.1 coordinate 139,622,938, forward strand.
ATTGTTCTGACAGCATTTTATTATTAGATCTTCTACTTTTACCGGAAAAATGGCAAATTTAGCTTTTGATTTAGTTTGATTTTAAAGCTTCTGAATAAGAACATCTGCCAATTTCAGGCGTTTCCAAATGCATGAAATTATGAGTTGCGAACAAAAACGAATTTAAAAAAATGTGTCAGAAAGTAGCCATTTTGTATTTGAGAATAACTTTAGGTAAACGCATATCGTGTATTAGTTTATTCAAATCCTACATAAAAGAAAGAAACGAAATTCAATGGATACATATTATTTTTTTTTTATAAGTTTTTCTTTCTGATCAGAAAATTTAATTATCAATCTGAAATATTATATTTCGTTTGTTTTTAGTTTTGGTTTTAGATTCAACTCAGACAAAGTACAACAAAATTATGCTTGATTCCATAGCTCTATAATTTTCAATTTTCATTTTTATATTGCTAATTGATAAAAACATAAAATGCACTTCGTTCAAAGATTATTATTTTATTTTATTATAGTTAGCTTTTTATTTTTGATTTGCGTTTTGAAATAAATTCTTTAATTCACATTTTGAGGTTATATCTAGAGACAATTATAAGATTGTAAGATTATGGAATTGTAAAATTTCAGAAACATTTTCTAAAAAAACTCAAATTCTAAATTTTAAAATACCATTCTATATATGTGATGCTTAATACATACAGCGATTACTATTTATTCCATAAAAAAGTCTAATGAAACAAAACTATACTTGAAAAAAAAAACCTACAAAAGTTACGGTGGGAAACTGAAAAGAATTATGTTTTCTATATGAATGTTCCCTTTAACCCAAAATTACCCGTCTTACTGTTTAAGATTAAGAACTTAAGATTTTACATGGGATACAGTAAGTATGATTTTTGTTACTATACGCTTTTTTTCTTTTATTTTTTTACGGATGGTTTACTGCAACTCAAGGTGATACTTTCATTTTTTTTCGCCCCGCTAATGACTATTAAGGTATTATTTGTTTTGTGCTGCTGTGAAAGTGTAGAAAACTAGCCGGAAATGCTGCAAGAATCGGAGAAATGATTGCAGGAAATGGAGATTTTTGATGTGTTATGATTAATATTATTGTGCAATAAATTGTATGTTTCATGGGTGTTTGGTGCGAAGTTTTCCAGAACGCTACTGATTTAAACTGAATACCTATGTATAGCTTTCAAGTTTAATGTTACATTTGATATGGAGATAGGGTGACGCTCTTGCTTGTCTTTCGGAAGTATATTATAACTTTCATGCTACTTTTTTTTATATTGTTTGCGTAAGTGGTCTAATTAGACTTGGAAAAAAAAATTCAGGCAGCTTACAGGAAATGGAAAAAAGGATACTGCTGCCTGTATCTTTAAACTTCCGAGTTCTTATGGAATTGCAGAAGGAGATGTTTACAATAAAACATATGAAAATTAAGGATTAAATTGACTTAAAATAAAAATAAATTTGTTATTAATGAAGTTCTCAAATTCACTGCTCAACAACGCGAAACTGGCATATTTTCTAATTTATTTTAAACATACAAGCTTAAAGTAGACAGACTTGGAGAATTGGAACGATTTGGAATCGATTGGTGTTTTCCATTGTTTGATAAATAAATTATTAATGGAGTTATTAGCGACAGGTTTACCCCTTTCCTCGATGTGAAGTCCAGAAATTCCGTTCTCAGAACGTCAATTTTTATAGTATTTCCTGAATGCCTTTACCAAAAATAAATAAATAAACATTTGATTACAGAGTTTTTTAATAAAAACACCTGCCAGTTTCAGGCCTTTTTTAAGAAAATGAATTAGGAAATGCGACAAAAAGCAGCTCTTTTTGATTTGAAGAACACCTTAATAGAAAAGTGGAATTTTGTTTCTTTCTGCTACTCCTTACGAGGAATCGATGCTTATACTTTAATAGTAATTAAGAATTTAAGACAGCTTTTTAGTTTTATAATTTGACATTAATTGACAAAATTTTGCAATATAAAAGTAAATTAAGCATAATTGAGCGAAAACACGTACGTACGAAATTGAATGAAAATATAATGCAAACTTTTTGATGTCATGTGAATGCTAACTAATTAAAGTCGAATTTGTCACATAAACAATTGCACCGGAGTATATTTTTATAGGGAATAACTGTGATGAAAACCAATGAAAGAAAATTTGATGAATTTCAATTTATTTTATAGAATCTGAGTATCAAATATTTATAAATATAAAATATATTACAGAATAAAATTTTCGCCTTGCTTATGAACTTTAAAATGTTCAGGTTTACTTAAGATTTCTATGGATTATCTGATAATGAATAAATAATAATTGGATGTTGGGAATATGATTTTCGTATGATCAAAATCTATTGTGATATCCTATGCAAAAACAATCAAGTGTGTAATGCTTCCCTATCGTATAATATACCGAGTTTATGGTTTCCTGAAAGAAAATCCTGGCAATTTGGGAAAATGACGTATTGAAATTTATGCTACAACAATTAAATATTTCTTTTTACCGTTCATTAAAAATACTACTAACTCAGTCTTCAAGCCACGATTCTCGTTCAATTTCAAAACGGAATCATGTATTTGTATAAATAAAGGAAATATATGAGAAAGAGCCTGATTAAAGGCTTGAAAGTACTAATATGTTATGTTTTTAAATAAAATTAAAGATTAACATCTATATTTGATTATTTTAATCGCCTTTTAAGTAAACCTGAACATTTAAAATTCATATTATATATTTTGTGTCAAATATTTATGTTGTTTGCCATCAAATCATAATGTACTAACATCGCTGTCACTCAAAGATTTCAGCTCCACGGTTTTGTAATCTATAGGGAGTTCCAAAATTTAACAAAAATATTTAGAGGGGTGATAGTAGGTATCAAGAGGAGGGAAAATTACAGTAGAACTCAGGGTCATAAACTACGTATTTAATCAAAAATACAGGGTGTTTCATCCTAACTCAATTTGGGTTCACTGTAAAAAAAAATACGGAATCCCATAGATGTAAAGTTACAGAAGTCTGCATGTTTATTTAAATTATATCTGTACAGTGTACAAATAAAGATGTAAATCTTTAAAACTAGTTTTTTTGTAAAGTACAGGAATCTGTAGCTTTACAAAATAATCTACTAAAATTACAGCAATATTGCTAAATTCTTATCAGTAACCCGAGTTGCAGTTACATAAAAAGTTCTAGGCATCCCAGTTAAAAACAAACTTATTAGTAACCTTACAGACTTTTTGATTTACATTGCAAACGTCCATATGTTACATGAATTTTTGTTGTTAACGTTACATAAAATGTTTTGGGAATCCCACTTTCCTAGAAAATCTTTTGTAAGTAGTAGGAAAATAAGAGTACGGGCTCAAGATCAGGTGGGGCTGTGGGGCCGCCCCGCCTGCTCCTCCGGCTGCCCCACCTGCTCCTCCGGCTGCCCCGCCTGCTCCTCCGGCTGCCCCGGGCCTCCTCCGGCTGCCCTGCCTGCGGCCCCGCCACCATCCCTCCTGGCCCCTCCTGCTCCCACCATCTCACCGCCGCCCTCCTGCGCCCCCTAGTGGAAAAAAGGAATATTCTATTATAACAGGATAGGTGAACGACCTTCCCTAATTAAAAATATTATCAATCACATCTCAACTCGGAATCCTACTATATGATGAAGATTAAATTTATATTTGAATTTTGAACAACCATAATTTTAATGAGTATTATTAATTAAGCGAAACACTGGAAAAATCTCAGTTTTTAACCATTTTATTTAGATTTCTTCAACTACAAGATAAGATTATCAATTTAACTCAAGAAAGTTAAACATATATTTGAATTTTGCTTCATAGACATCTTAATGAGTAGTATTAATTAAGTAAAAACAATAGAAAATATCCAGTTTTATAGAAAAAGACTGATTTCTTACAATTTTTATCAACTATATGATCATTGTAACGACTTAAAAGTTGAAAGTTAAACATGTATCCTAGTTTTTCAACAACTATAGCCTTAATGAGTATCGTTAATTAAGTAAAAAAACAATGGAAAATATCAAGTTTTATGGAAAAAGACTGATCTCTTACGATTTTTATCAACTTAAGAGAGAAAACTTAAACATACATTTCAGTTTTTCAACAGCTATAACCTTAATGAGCATTCATAATTAAGTAAAAAACAATGGAAAATATCGATTTTTATAGAAAAAGACTGATTTCTTACGATTTTTATCAACTGCAACATCAGTGTATCGACTTACAAGTTGAAAGTTAAACATACATTCTAGTTTTTCAACAGCTATAACCTTAATGAGCATTCATAATTAAGTAAAAAACAATGGAAAATATCGATTTTATAGAAAAAGACTGATTTCTTACGATTTTTATCAACTGCAACATCAGTGTATCGACTTACAAGTTGAAAGTTAAACATGCATTCTAGTTTTTCAACAGCTATAATCTTAATGAGTATCGTTAATTAAGTAAAAAACAATGGAAAATATCAAGTTTTATAGAAAAAGACTGATTTCTTACGATTTTTTCAACTCAAACTTCAGAATATCAATTTGATAGAAAGAAATTTAAACATGCATTCCAGTTTTGGACAACCATTTCCTTCATGAACATTATTAATTAAGCAAAACAGAAAATATTAAATTTTTAACTGATTTCTTCATATTTTTTATTTATTTATTTATTTTTTAATATAAAATCAGAATACACAACTTAAAATAGAAATTTAAACATATTTTTTAGTTTTTGAACAGTCGTTACCTCAAAGAATTTCGATAATTGAACAATTAACAAAGGAAACTAATGATTTTTCAACGAAAAAAGACGAATTAAACGAATTTGGTTAACTTTTACTCTAATTGGAAATTTCATCGTACTTTATGTATACCAACTAAGTAGAATTTTAATGCATAAACGAATAATTTAAAGAAATCCCCAACACACAAATGTGAACCTGCAGAGCATTTCTTATTACGTCATATCTAAACTAAAACTTTTTTCTGCAACCCCACCATGCATGCTTTCCAGGTAGGGGAACATAACAAAGAATCTTGACGTCACAGCTTACAAAGGTATACAAATGTTTACGTTCAAGAAAAAGTATCACATAGAGTGAAAAAAAAGAAGAGATTTAAGTTATTTATCCATTCTAGTTTTATAACAGTTACTACAACATCTCCAAATTAAAATTTGGAAGTCATAATGAGTATAATTAATTAAACAAAATAATAGAAATATTAGTTTTTCAGAGGGGAAAAGACGAATTTAAACAAATTTTATTAGTTTTACACTAGTTTAATAATAATTTTAAGGAGGAAAAAGACGAATTTAAACTTTTTTTTTTAGTTTTACACTATTTTTTCTCATCTCCAACATGGATATATCAATTTTAACAGAAGAATTAAACGTATATTATAGTTTTTAACAACAAAATCTTAACAAGTATCATTAATTAAACAAAAATAAATATCAGTTTTAAAGAAAAGACGAATTTGAATAATTTTACACTAGTATTTTCAAAAGCAACATGGAAATATCAATACTTATTCACATATTTCACTTATTCACTGTATTCAATACTATATTTAATAAATTTGGATACACTTTAAGAATTTCCTAATCTATAATTAAATATTAGCTGTATATTTAATGTTACCCATGTTTTCAACATTAGTTCATAATCGTGAATTTTGTATTTTAAATACCATGTATTCAGGTTCAGATTATTTTCACTTGAAATCATACAGAATTTTTTAACAGAGTTTGTTTTTGAAATCATTGAAGCAACTGTATTTAATATTTTTAACACCAATTTTCTAAGATTTTCTAACATTTTCCGATTATACATTCTTCAGAAGTACATTTCTAAATGCTACAATCACTTTACATATCGAAAAGATATCATTGAAGCAACTGTATTTAATATTTTTAATACCAATTTTCTAAGATTTTTTAACATTTTCCAGTTATACATTCCTCAAAAGTTATTATTACGTATTCTAAACAATAGCAAATATTAATTTTAAGAATAAAAAGACGAATTTAAACAAATTTTATTAGTTTTACACTATTTTTTCTCACCTCCAACACGGATATATCAATTTTAACAGAAGAATTAAACGTATATTTTAGTTTTTAACAACAAAAATGTAATAAGTATCATTAATTAAACAAAAATAAATACCAATTTTCAAGAAAAGACAATTTTTTACACAAATTTTCAACTTTGAAATACATCGCTTACATATATTGTTACAGTATATTACTAAACTTAAACTTTTTAAAAAGTTTGAATGTCTTTACAAAGGGTTCATACTTATATTTTTCACGTCTTGACTGCATTCGAAATCTTACAACAAAAGTATACTTTTATTATTATTATTATTATTATTCTAGAAAACCTAAAAAATCGTTTCTTGCTGCTTTAGACACTTGACATATTAAAACTACTCTACCCATATAATTAATCAAATTAGGACATGATTCATCTTACACTTCAAAATTTCTGAATTTTTACAATACTTATTTTCATCAAACTTTATTCTTGATCCTATATATTTTAATAGCACAGAATTTTCACATCTGTTTTTATCTACTTATCAGAAAATTATTAAAACACCCAACAACATTTTTCAAATATGAATATTATCTTTACAATTTAATGATGCAAAACATACACGAATACAAAGTTTAATTTTTACAAACATTTCATATTTCAAACCAAACTATTCGAAATTTTCACAACGTAAGAGCAAACATTAGACGAACTTTTTAACATTAATATTGCTTAGATCTTTTCATCATAACTTTTAACTACGATAATTATCCATTTTTAGGTTGATTGTCGAAAAACTGTAACTGAAATTACATAAACTTAATGTAAAAAACCATGTTCTCACACAATTTCTTGAAATTCAACAAAGAATTGACTATTACTCCAATACTTATCTACTTCAATCTCGACTCTCGATAGTATATAGATATTACATCATTACATACTTACAACTCTTTTCAAACGTTTATCAGAAAATCAAGCCAATCAAAGTCTAGTAGTTATCACACCTGTTCCTCAGAAATATTACTATCATATGAAACAGTAAAGAAAATTAATAGATATTTAATATTTAATAACTTCATACGTGAAATTACTGTCGAATGAGAATACTAATAATCAATAAAATCAACTGTTGGACAAAAAAATAGTACAGATTACCGAAAATTCAAATCATTTTTTCTACAAAAATTACAAAAATTAACAAATGAATGACCAGTTAGAGAAATAATTAAAAAAAATAATGAACATATTTACAAATTTATTAAAATCACACCTTTTTCTGGATTACAAACCACAATTTCTTGAAAAATTTAACACCGAATTTGTAAGATTTTAATCCTAGTATTACATACACTCAATAAATATTCAAAATTAACAAAAAAATAATTTTTTTAGTCTCATCAATAAGCAGAAATTCTATATTAAAAGAATATTTTCATAGTAGTACTTATAAAAATGAGAGTTTACAAACTGATTTTCATAATTTTATCACATTTAAACTTAATTTTTATACATAAAACATTATTTAATCAAATTTTATACTTTCTAATTCAGTAAAATTCAATACTTTTTTAGTTTTTAAACCAATACCACAATATTTATTTACATCAAACTTGATTCTTTACCTTTTATATTTCCACATTACACAAATGAGTTAAATACTAACTTGGAACGGGAGTTGAAGTCAATTGATTCAATTCGATTTTCATCGTATACGCATTTCCCCTACACGAAATTTCTTACTTCTATAATCATCTAATGTATTAAAACTAATCTACTCATATTTTTAATCAATTCATCAGATGTTTCATCTCGCACTTCTGAATTATCATCCACCAAGTTGCTTAAAATATAAATACTATCTTTAAAGTTTTAATGTAGTATACATGACTAATCTTGAGTTTCCATCTATACTATTAATCAAATTATCATATGTTTCATCTTACAGTTCAACGATTTCTGAATTATCGTCCATCTAGTTGTTTAAAATATTAATAAAATGTTTATAGTTTTTGATTATACATAGTATGTATGAATACAATCTTTAATTTTTAACAGTTCATATTTCAAATAACCTATTTTCGAAACCAAACTATGTGAATTTTACCACAATACTTATCATCATACAGAGATTTGTGTTTCATACTTTTTCTAAAAATTATCAGATATGTACTCCTCAGAGGAATTTCTATCATATGAATAAATGAAAAAAAAAATTAATTTATATTAAACGTACAGCGAAATTTGATTGCAATATATATGTATTTAATAAAAATAAATAAATGAGCGATTATTTATACATTAAACCTTTACTAAATATATATTTCTTGCGTTATAAAGATGTTTCAACAAGATGAACCAAAACAGCAGCAAACTTCAGAAATTAATGATCTGAATGATTCATCCCTAGCACATGTAGCGTTAATGAATAATACATATGTAAGTACTTATATGAAAAATACTAGAATTCGTATATGAATCGTAATTAGAGTAAATATAAAATGATTTGTCTTACTGCCTACACTTTAACAAATGCCTTTTTACCTATATTGTTGAAAAGAATCCTAATTGTTTGCATTTTATTTCTATTACAGATGTGTTCTATTTGCTACAAACATTTCTTAAGTAAATCGAATTTAACAGAACATACAAAAATCCATACAGGTGAAAAACCTTACACTTGGGAAGATTACCAAATGCTGTTTTCAAGAAGGCGTGAATCAAAAGTGCACACATCATCATATAAAGCATCGTCAGTTATATGTAAACTTAGTGAGGATATTCAAAAATTATTCAGACGTTTGAAGAATTTAGACATAAAGGAAGATATTTAGACTATATATCCATCATATTTTCATAACACTTACCACAATATCTCAAACTTAAAATTTGGAAGACATACACACTGCTGAAAAGTAATTTTGTTACCCGTGATTCTTCTAACCAGCATGAATGTATAGATATTATTTTGCAATGTATCCTTTAAATGCTCACATTAAATATTCCTTTATATACATATATCGTTGTGTTTATTTTTTAAAAACCTATTACATTAATAAAATAGGTTACACACACGTACATACACATAACATTTTAAGTGAAACAACACTCTCACAACTTAAAAAATGCATAAGAACATACAAAAATAAGCAGATGTATGAAAAAATATGCAAATTTACAAAATAATTTCACTGTTTTCTAGAAATACCAACAAAAAAATATTTAAAGTATAAAAAAATTACAAAAGTGAAAAGAAAAAACACAAATGTAAAACAAAAATCACAAAGTGAAAAACTCACAACAAAGTTTTTGAAAAAAAAAATTTACAACAAAAATTTTTTTACAAAAACCAAAACTTCAAAAATATTTTTCCAAAAAAATTTTTTTTCAAAAACATTTTTTACAAAAAAATTTTTTTTTCAAAATAAGTTTTTACAAAAGTAAAAAATAAAAAATCACAACGTTAAAAATATGAAAAATTTTAGTTAAAAAAAGTGTAAAAAAAATTGCAAAAAAAATTGCAAAAATTTCAAAAAAAGTTACGAAAAAAGTATCAAAATTTTTGTTCTTTTTAATAGTAAATACAATGGTTTCACCATTGCATACTGTATTAAAAAGAACAAAAATTTTGATAACTTTTTTGATAACTTTTTTGAAATTTTTGCAATTTTTTTGCAATTTTTTTTACACTTTTTTTAACTAAAATTTTTCATATTTTTAACGTTGTGATTTTTTATTTTTTACTTTTGTAAAAACTTATTTTGAAAAAAAAATTTTTTTGTAAAAAATGTTTTTGAAAAAAAATTTTTTTGGAAAAATATTTTTGAAGTTTTGGTTTTTGTAAAAAAATTTTTGTTGTAAATTTTTTTTTTCAAAAACTTTGTTGTGAGTTTTTCACTTTGTGATTTTTGTTTTACATTTGTGTTTTTTCTTTTCACTTTTGTAATTTTTTTATACTTTAAATATTTTTTTGTTGGTATTTCTAGAAAACAGTGAAATTATTTTGTAAATTTGCATATTTTTTCATACATCTGCTTATTTTTGTATGTTCTTATGCATTTTTTAAGTTGTGAGAGTGTTGTTTCACTTAAAATGTTATGTGTATGTACGTGTGTGTAACCTATTTTATTAATGTAATAGGTTTTTAAAAAATAAACACAACGATATATGTATATAAAGGAATATTTAATGTGAGCATTTAAAGGATACATTGCAAAATAATATCTATACATTCATGCTGGTTAGAAGAATCACGGGTAACAAAATTACTTTTCAGCAGTGTGTATGTCTTCCAAATTTTAAGTTTGAGATATTGTGGTAAGTGTTATGAAAATATGATGGATATATAGTCTAAATATCTTCCTTTATGTCTAAATTCTTCAAACGTCTGAATAATTTTTGAATATCCTCACTAAGTTTACATATAACTGACGATGCTTTATATGATGATGTGTGCACTTTTGATTCACGCCTTCTTGAAAACAGCATTTGGTAATCTTCCCAAGTGTAAGGTTTTTCACCTGTATGGATTTTTGTATGTTCTGTTAAATTCGATTTACTTAAGAAATGTTTGTAGCAAATAGAACACATCTGTAATAGAAATAAAATGCAAACAATTAGGATTCTTTTCAACAATATAGGTAAAAAGGCATTTGTTAAAGTGTAGGCAGTAAGACAAATCATTTTATATTTACTCTAATTACGATTCATATACGAATTCTAGTATTTTTCATATAAGTACTTACATATGTATTATTCATTAACGCTACATGTGCTAGGGATGAATCATTCAGATCATTAATTTCTGAAGTTTGCTGCTGTTTTGGTTCATCTTGTTGAAACATCTTTATAACGCAAGAAATATATATTTAGTAAAGGTTTAATGTATAAATAATCGCTCATTTATTTATTTTTATTAAATACATATATATTGCAATCAAATTTCGCTGTACGTTTAATATAAATTAATTTTTTTTTTCATTTATTCATATGATAGAAATTCCTCTGAGGAGTACATATCTGATAATTTTTAGAAAAAGTATGAAACACAAATCTCTGTATGATGATAAGTATTGTGGTAAAATTCACATAGTTTGGTTTCGAAAATAGGTTATTTGAAATATGAACTGTTAAAAATTAAAGATTGTATTCATACATACTATGTATAATCAAAAACTATAAACATTTTATTAATATTTTAAACAACTAGATGGACGATAATTCAGAAATCGTTGAACTGTAAGATGAAACATATGATAATTTGATTAATAGTATAGATGGAAACTCAAGATTAGTCATGTATACTACATTAAAACTTTAAAGATAGTATTTATATTTTAAGCAACTTGGTGGATGATAATTCAGAAGTGCGAGATGAAACATCTGATGAATTGATTAAAAATATGAGTAGATTAGTTTTAATACATTAGATGATTATAGAAGTAAGAAATTTCGTGTAGGGGAAATGCGTATACGATGAAAATCGAATTGAATCAATTGACTTCAACTCCCGTTCCAAGTTAGTATTTAACTCATTTGTGTAATGTGGAAATATAAAAGGTAAAGAATCAAGTTTGATGTAAATAAATATTGTGGTATTGGTTTAAAAACTAAAAAAGTATTGAATTTTACTGAATTAGAAAGTATAAAATTTGATTAAATAATGTTTTATGTATAAAAATTAAGTTTAAATGTGATAAAATTATGAAAATCAGTTTGTAAACTCTCATTTTTATAAGTACTACTATGAAAATATTCTTTTAATATAGAATTTCTGCTTATTGATGAGACTAAAAAAATTATTTTTTTGTTAATTTTGAATATTTATTGAGTGTATGTAATACTAGGATTAAAATCTTACAAATTCGGTGTTAAATTTTTCAAGAAATTGTGGTTTGTAATCCAGAAAAAGGTGTGATTTTAATAAATTTGTAAATATGTTCATTATTTTTTTTAATTATTTCTCTAACTGGTCATTCATTTGTTAATTTTTGTAATTTTTGTAGAAAAAATGATTTGAATTTTCGGTAATCTGTACTATTTTTTTGTCCAACAGTTGATTTTATTGATTATTAGTATTCTCATTCGACAGTAATTTCACGTATGAAGTTATTAAATATTAAATATCTATTAATTTTCTTTACTGTTTCATATGATAGTAATATTTCTGAGGAACAGGTGTGATAACTACTAGACTTTGATTGGCTTGATTTTCTGATAAACGTTTGAAAAGAGTTGTAAGTATGTAATGATGTAATATCTATATACTATCGAGAGTCGAGATTGAAGTAGATAAGTATTGGAGTAATAGTCAATTCTTTGTTGAATTTCAAGAAATTGTGTGAGAACATGGTTTTTTACATTAAGTTTATGTAATTTCAGTTACAGTTTTTCGACAATCAACCTAAAAATGGATAATTATCATAGTTAAAAGTTATGATGAAAAGATCTAAGCAATATTAATGTTAAAAAGTTCGTCTAATGTTTGCTCTTACGTTGTGAAAATTTCGAATAGTTTGGTTTGAAATATGAAATGTTTGTAAAAATTAAACTTTGTATTCGTGTATGTTTTGCATCATTAAATTGTAAAGATAATATTCATATTTGAAAAATGTTGTTGGGTGTTTTAATAATTTTCTGATAAGTAGATAAAAACAGATGTGAAAATTCTGTGCTATTAAAATATATAGGATCAAGAATAAAGTTTGATGAAAATAAGTATTGTAAAAATTCAGAAATTTTGAAGTGTAAGATGAATCATGTCCTAATTTGATTAATTATATGGGTAGAGTAGTTTTAATATGTCAAGTGTCTAAAGCAGCAAGAAACGATTTTTTAGGTTTTCTAGAATAATAATAATAATAATAATAAAAGTATACTTTTGTTGTAAGATTTCGAATGCAGTCAAGACGTGAAAAATATAAGTATGAACCCTTTGTAAAGACATTCAAACTTTTTAAAAAGTTTAAGTTTAGTAATATACTGTAACAATATATGTAAGCGATGTATTTCAAAGTTGAAAATTTGTGTAAAAAATTGTCTTTTCTTGAAAATTGGTATTTATTTTTGTTTAATTAATGATACTTATTACATTTTTGTTGTTAAAAACTAAAATATACGTTTAATTCTTCTGTTAAAATTGATATATCCGTGTTGGAGGTGAGAAAAAATAGTGTAAAACTAATAAAATTTGTTTAAATTCGTCTTTTTATTCTTAAAATTAATATTTGCTATTGTTTAGAATACGTAATAATAACTTTTGAGGAATGTATAACTGGAAAATGTTAAAAAATCTTAGAAAATTGGTATTAAAAATATTAAATACAGTTGCTTCAATGATATCTTTTCGATATGTAAAGTGATTGTAGCATTTAGAAATGTACTTCTGAAGAATGTATAATCGGAAAATGTTAGAAAATCTTAGAAAATTGGTGTTAAAAATATTAAATACAGTTGCTTCAATGATTTCAAAAACAAACTCTGTTAAAAAATTCTGTATGATTTCAAGTGAAAATAATCTGAACCTGAATACATGGTATTTAAAATACAAAATTCACGATTATGAACTAATGTTGAAAACATGGGTAACATTAAATATACAGCTAATATTTAATTATAGATTAGGAAATTCTTAAAGTGTATCCAAATTTATTAAATATAGTATTGAATACAGTGAATAAGTGAAATATGTGAATAAGTATTGATATTTCCATGTTGCTTTTGAAAATACTAGTGTAAAATTATTCAAATTCGTCTTTTCTTTAAAACTGATATTTATTTTTGTTTAATTAATGATACTTGTTAAGATTTTGTTGTTAAAAACTATAATATACGTTTAATTCTTCTGTTAAAATTGATATATCCATGTTGGAGATGAGAAAAAATAGTGTAAAACTAAAAAAAAAAAGTTTAAATTCGTCTTTTTCCTCCTTAAAATTATTATTAAACTAGTGTAAAACTAATAAAATTTGTTTAAATTCGTCTTTTCCCCTCTGAAAAACTAATATTTCTATTATTTTGTTTAATTAATTATACTCATTATGACTTCCAAATTTTAATTTGGAGATGTTGTAGTAACTGTTATAAAACTAGAATGGATAAATAACTTAAATCTCTTCTTTTTTTTCACTCTATGTGATACTTTTTCTTGAACGTAAACATTTGTATACCTTTGTAAGTTGTGACGTCAAGATTCTTTGTTATGTTCCCCTACCTGGAAAGCATGCATGGTGGGGTTGCAGAAAAAAGTTTTAGTTTAGATATGACGTAATAAGAAATGCTCTGCAGGTTCACATTTGTGTGTTGGGGATTTCTTTAAATTATTCGTTTATGCATTAAAATTCTACTTAGTTGGTATACATAAAGTACGATGAAATTTCCAATTAGAGTAAAAGTTAACCAAATTCGTTTAATTCGTCTTTTTTCGTTGAAAAATCATTAGTTTCCTTTGTTAATTGTTCAATTATCGAAATTCTTTGAGGTAACGACTGTTCAAAAACTAAAAAATATGTTTAAATTTCTATTTTAAGTTGTGTATTCTGATTTTATATTAAAAAATAAATAAATAAATAAAAAATATGAAGAAATCAGTTAAAAATTTAATATTTTCTGTTTTGCTTAATTAATAATGTTCATGAAGGAAATGGTTGTCCAAAACTGGAATGCATGCTTAAATTTCTTTCTATCAAATTGATATTCTGAAGTTTGAGTTGAAAAAATCGTAAGAAATCAGTCTTTTTCTATAAAACTTGATATTTTCCATTGTTTTTTACTTAATTAACGATACTCATTAAGATTATAGCTGTTGAAAAACTAGAATGCATGTTTAACTTTCAACTTGTAAGTCGATACACTGATGTTGCAGTTGATAAAAATCGTAAGAAATCAGTCTTTTTCTATAAAATCGATATTTTCCATTGTTTTTTACTTAATTATGAATGCTCATTAAGGTTATAGCTGTTGAAAAACTAGAATGTATGTTTAACTTTCAACTTGTAAGTCGATACACTGATGTTGCAGTTGATAAAAATCGTAAGAAATCAGTCTTTTTCTATAAAAATCGATATTTTCCATTGTTTTTTACTTAATTATGAATGCTCATTAAGGTTATAGCTGTTGAAAAACTGAAATGTATGTTTAAGTTTTCTCTCTTAAGTTGATAAAAATCGTAAGAGATCAGTCTTTTTCCATAAAACTTGATATTTTAAATTGTTTTTTTACTTAATTAACGATACTCATTAAGGCTATAGTTGTTGAAAAACTAGGATACATGTTTAACTTTCAACTTTTAAGTCGTTACAATGATCATATAGTTGATAAAAATTGTAAGAAATCAGTCTTTTTCTATAAAACTGGATATTTTCTATTGTTTTTACTTAATTAATACTACTCATTAAGATGTCTATGAAGCAAAATTCAAATATATGTTTAACTTTCTTGAGTTAAATTGATAATCTTATCTTGTAGTTGAAGAAATCTAAATAAAATGGTTAAAAACTGAGATTTTTCCAGTGTTTCGCTTAATTAATAATACTCATTAAAATTATGGTTGTTCAAAATTCAAATATAAATTTAATCTTCATCATATAGTAGGATTCCGAGTTGAGATGTGATTGATAATATTTTTAATTAGGGAAGGTCGTTCACCTATCCTGTTATAATAGAATATTCCTTTTTTCCACTAGGGGGCGCAGGAGGGCGGCGGTGAGATGGTGGGAGCAGGAGGGGCCAGGAGGGATGGTGGCGGGGCCGCAGGCAGGGCAGCCGGAGGAGGCCCGGGGCAGCCGGAGGAGCAGGCGGGGCAGCCGGAGGAGCAGGTGGGGCAGCCGGAGGAGCAGGCGGGGCGGCCCCACAGCCCCACCTGATCTTGAGCCCGTACTCTTATTTTCCTACTACTTTTGTATCTTTACAGATTTTTTTTTACAGTGTACTAACATTAAAAAACTGAAACATATTGTGATAAAACATTTAACAGGCATTTTAGTTTTTGTTGTAAATGTGATAACACCACCAAACAGAAATTGTAAATGTTTGCATTATCCTGCGGAGACATGGGCATCCATTAAAATGGATGTTTTGTTTTCTCTTACTGGTGAGTTAAATTTCATTGAAGCAATATAAAACCAATTTTGCATTGTAATGTGTAAAACAAGAATCAAAATTCAGCTTCTGGATTTTGGCATCGGTAACTAATTTGATTACAGAAAGGCGCAATGAGTGAGTCAAGTTAGAATTCGAGCCTCTGCTGGTAAGTTTCGTTTTGTATATTTTAATTTATTTCAACTATTCATGCGACTTTATCATTATTGCGACATTAATAGCAGATGTTAATGTTTGCCTTGTGTTTTTTTTCCTTTTTTATAATAAATTCTATTATATCCCATACTTTTAATATTTTTAAATTGATTTTAAAGCGACATACATTTAGATAGATATTCTGCGCAGCAAAATTAAAAAAGTGAAATTTATTAAGTTATTTTAAAACTAAGGAAACTGGGATTCCTAGAACTTTTCCTGTAACGGTAACAGCAAAAATTCAATTTTCAGAATCGGTTACATGAATCTTTCCTGTTGTCGTTACATGAAAAGTTCTTGGAATCCCAGTTTCCTAGGAAATATTTAATACCTTAACAATTTTTTTTTTTTTTTTTTTTTTTTTTTATACATTGCAGGGCTGCGGAGTCAGAGTCAGAGTTGAACCCACTTTTGAGGAAAAAACTTGAAGTCGCTAAAACATCAGCCAACTCTGATTTTTTGTTAGACAGTTTGAAGTAAAATTAAACCATTTATATGCAATTTTATATCCATAAAAGGAATTATTATTCTAATTTTTGGATTGTATCGGGCTAAATAACTTAAATATTCCCAATGTACTGCCCGGCGTACATTGTAGATGAAAACTGTTTTCAGTTAAAAACTGTAGTAGATTCCAAATTATTTCTAAACTAATTAAATTTTCATCTTTTTTTTTTCCTTTCAATCGAATTTTTTCTGCTCTGGACGACATGAATTAACTGCAAGATTATAACGATTTCCACTTTTCAAGTCCACTGAACCAAATTATAAAATTTCTGTTTTGTTTTCTTTTTTTGATTTCGATAGTTGAATTTTTCAGGTTTGTGGAACGTAAAATTGAAAAATTAGTAAAACGAATATATTTTTTTTTTCGTTCAAAGCTTTAAGAG
Organism: Maratus speculifer; assembly: GCA_964019185.1. NCBI lineage: Eukaryota > Metazoa > Arthropoda > Arachnida > Araneae > Salticidae > Maratus > Maratus speculifer. The sequence goes on from OZ025299.1 coordinate 139,640,195, forward strand.
CTGAATTAATATCGAAAAAGTGAAAAACACCTTATTTTTCTTGCGTTTCCTCATAATTTAAACTAACACCAACACTAGTATATTAGCCAGCCCGGAATCGGAGTCGGAGTCAGCCATTTTTTCCATCGACTCTGCATCCCTGTTTGAAACTCCATGTTCTAAATTAATTTTTCATTCTTTTGGTGCCTACTATCCGACCACTGAATTTGTCGGTCGAATTTATGAGCACCTTGTATTTATAGTTAGATAATTATTAATATGATATGTAGCAAATAGTTATTTAAACAGTTTGATAGCTATCAAATAGATATTAAAATATTCCTATCAATTCGACCCATTATGAATATACACTATCTATGTCTACCAATAAGTATTTGGAAACTTTCAATTTTTTACATTTTGTCAAATATTTAAAAATATACATGTCGGATTCTTCTGAAACTTCAGGATTATGAAGATTATGTCTGACCTCATATTTATCAACATTCATTTGATAAGCAGGGCAATTAGGGGGCCGACAAAAAGTTAAAGAATAACAGAAATATTTGGGATCATCCTGTACATGAAAATGCACGAAAAGATTTATCGCTGCAGAATAGAAACATGTGGATACTGCACAACATGTACACTGATTTTTGTAAGAATAGCATGTATATTCATGGAGAAAGAGTGATTTTTTTTAAATAAAAAATTCTGGTATGTTTTTTGTTTATATCATGCAGGGTTTTTGATCAAATTTAACGCAGATTTCAGAAATATTGGCAAAATCTAATAGAAAAAATATAACGCAATTGGAATATAAATATATTAAATATTTTATGAAGTATGAGTAGTTTTATGAAATAATTTTTATCTGCGCATGCGCGAACGATAAAAACGATTCTTTTACATCATTTAATAGTCAATTCTATGGAGTAACTTATAAAAAAAAATCCATTCAAATATCGTGAAAATTGAAAAAGACATCATTATTATAAGTAAGCTGCTTTTACATTGCTCTCTAAAAACGGCTGAATGATAAGGGATTCTCCACAAATTGACATTTTTTACTAACTGACTTTTAGGAAAAAATTAGTACTATTTAATGAATATAATATCTAATACAATATTGCTACTAATAAGTATCTTGACATCTGTGATGGAAAAGAATAAAAGCTCTTTTCCTTTTCTATCACAGGTGTCAAGATACTTATTAGTAGCAATATTGTATTAGATATTGCATTCGTTAAATAGTACTAATTTTTTCTTAAAAGTCAGTTAATAAAAAATGTCAATTTGTGGAGAATCCCTTATCATTTAGCCGTTTTTAAAGAGCAATGTAAAAACAGCTTACTTATAATAATGATATCGCTTTGAATTTTCACGATATTTGATTGGATTTTTTTTTATAAGTTACTCCATAGAATGGACTATTAAATGGTGTAAAAGAATCGTTTTTATCGTTTGCGCATGCGCAAATATAAATTATTTCATAAAACTACTCATATTTCATAAATATTTAATATATTTATATTCCAATTGCGCTATATTTTTTCTAATAAATTTTGCCAATATTTCTGAAATTTGCGTTAAATTTGGCTATACAATATTGCTACTAATAAGCATCTTGACATCTGTGATAGAAAAGAATAAAAGCTCTTTAACCCCGCATGCTAAAACCCTGCATGATATAAACAAAAAACATACCAGAATTTTTTTATTTAAAAAAAAATCACTCTTTCTCCATGAATATACATGCTATTCTTACAAAAATCAGTGTACATGTTGTGCAGTATCCACGTATTTCTATTCTGCAGCGATAAATCGTTTCGTGCATTTTCATGTATAGGATGATCCCAAATATTTCTGTTATTCTTTAATTTTTTGTCGGCCCTCTAATTGCCCTGCTTATCAAATGGATGTTGATAAATATGAGGTCAGACATAATCTTCATAATCCTGAAGTTTCAGAAGAATCCGACAAGTATATTTTTAAATATTTGACAAAATGTCAAAAACTGAAAGTTTCCAAATACTTATTGGTAGATAGTGTAAAAGCAATGAATAAATCCTGATATGAGAAAAATAGAATAAAATGAAAGGGAAAAAAGCTAATTCAAAGAAATCAACTAACAACAAACAAAGCATAAATCGCATGTAAATCTGTACTGTATAATATAGACATCACGTCTGTTATATAATGCAAATCTTTTTGTTTTTTCTTTGTCTCGTCTTTCTTCTTCTGAATAAAATTCATACACAGAACAAGAAAAAGATTTTGAAAAAAGTAAAAGCGTATTCAAAGATGCCTTGAAACAATTTTCAACATGTAAATTGCATGTAAATTTTAAGAAAATATGCCTTGCACAAGTATTTGAAGTTATACTTATTCCGATCCTTTTTTGGTTTCTTTATCCTTATGGCTTCTGGTGTGCTGTTGATCATATTATATTTTTTTCTGCAAAAGTTTTTTCCAATTTAACAACAGCAACAACGATATGAGCGTAAAAAAAATATTATATCTAGCCCTCTCCTTCGCCATTTTTTGAATTTTTAATTTCTATAGCATATAACATATATTTTTGAGTGCTTTGTGCTATTCTCTATTTGCTTCTAACATATCATGCACAGTGTATAGTCATATAGACTATTTTCAGAAGTAAGCCGTGGCGTTTAAAATTCTGTTTAAAACTGTGTTTTAAGGTTTCAGAAAACTTATTAAAACCTTGTCAAACTTACTTGCAAAAGTTTCCCAAAATCAGTGATAGCAAAAGAAACTTTATTTCTATAAATGCTCTTTAAATCTCAAATATGTATTGGCTTCTGAGGTTTCTAAAGATAAAAGCTCGAAAAGTTAATTGTATCTTTTCGTTCGGGGCTGTATTATAATAGTTTAGTAAATCAAGATTTTTTTTTTTTTTTTTTTTTTTTTTTCTGTGGGTTTGAAATTTGACTTTTTTTTTTTTTTTTTTCTGAAGCAAATAAAAACAATATACAGTACCTGCATTGCACTAAAATGAACTAGACTAATTTTTTGATATGGCGGCATAGAACAAATTCCTTTTTAGGTGAAAAAAGAATCATTTATATATTTTTTACTATCATATTAGTTCTATTTTAGAATTTAAGGTTCATCTTTAAAATTACGGGCTAGGCCTAGAGCTCTTGATGTCGTGCCTTAAAACTCTTAAAGCAATTACATTTATTAATAATTTTATCAATAATTTATCATTAATTGCTCTGAAAGCAAATAAAGGTAAGAAAAAATTGAAGTAAATTAGAATAAATATTGGGAAATAGTAGAAAATAAAATAAAAAATAAGAAGCCTGGATATATAAATGCTATTGTACTTTCAACCACTTTAAAAAATAAAACACACAAAATAGTCGAACTTATTTCCTCTCAAATTAAAAAGTAATGAAGAACAAGAATGTTACAAACTTTGCTGTAAAGCAATTTTAAATGGAAGGCGAAAAAAATTCCTTAAAAACCATTTGACCTTTTCTTTGGAAAACCACAGAATTAAAACAAATCAAGTGTAATTCATTAAACGAAGAAAAAAAATAACAGGTTTAGAAAATCAAAGCATTTTTTTCTTCGCAGAAATTCTTAAGGAAGATTTTATTTGCTTAAACTTAATACTTTAATTTAGATTTAATACTTCTAACTGTATTAATTTCAAGATGGGCACAATAGTGTAACTAGCGGCAATAAGGCATCCTATAATTATGTTAATGGAAATCGGTTTACATTATCATCAAAACTTTATTAGTCAGATAATTTGAAGTAAATCGATATTAATTAACAGAATCATTCTCTTTCTAAGTTAAAGTTTTAGTATGTGTTAGTTCTTCGCGTCTTCTAATTTTGTTTTATTTTTATGGCTTCCGAGCTCATTATAAGTAATGAAAGTAGAAATTAAACCTATTATTTCAAGAACATAAATAAACAGTGCATTAAAGAACTGCTTATTAATCAATACAATTTTGAAAGCCTTTAATTACTCACACATTTCTACTTATATAAAGATATAAGGAAAGATATTTTTAACTATACATAAAATATTATGATAATTTTTCTGAATCTAGAATACAATGTTGAAAGTTCATGTTGATTTAGATTAAAGAGTCGCTTACGTAAAAATTGTCGAAAGATTTCAAAATCTCTTTATGGCATGAAATTTTCATTAGTCAATAATATTTAGTCTTTTACCCTTACCACTATTAGCAGATGTTTTAAACTAATTCAAAATTAATGATTATAAAAATGTGTGCAGAAAAAAAAAAATGGTATTTTACTTTAAAACTTAGGGTTATTAAAAGTCTACAAATTAAAAACAATTTTCAGAGATTAAGATATCAATGAATCAAATAATATATTCTGAGTTTGTAATTTACTATTTCAAAAAATATATTGTATTTTTAAAATGACAGTAGTTATGATCAGCCTCATCGCAAACGATGTGTGCTGAGCTATTAAGAGTTTTAAATAATTTTTAGAATCTTGAATGAGACAACAAAAATATAACGTTTGAGTCAGGTGGCAACTTCTTTTTACTTCAAAAAAGCATTTTTTAATAATTATAAATCATGTTAAATGAAAGGTTGAATAGTGTTTAAGAAATAAGTTATTGAAAATGATACTGTAATCTCGTATTAAGCTTTGTATGTAAATGACAAAATGCAGCCCTCTTGAGATATCTAATACAGTAGAATACAGAAATGAATTTGCTTTCTTGTTATGGGTTATACATGTTTCAATCTTAATTTATACAGATTAGAAACGATTTGTAAAATATTCATGAAAGCTGAGTACAATTTATACACCATTTTTTTCGCATGATTGTTGATAAACAATGTCGATATTTTTTATCTATTAAAAATAGTATTTCCAATTAACTAGTAGACGTGTAAAATTTGTCTGAGTAATCATATTTTGAAAATGCAGTATCGTGAGCTGTTTTCAGAGATTAAAATACGTAAAACATTTATTAGCAAAAATATTTCATCCCTTTTACATTATGTAACATTTCAGAAGTAAAAAAAAAAAAAAAAGTCTTATCTTAAATTTACTGCATCATATATAAATTATGATTTCTGTAGGATTTTTAGTTAATGAAAATATGTAACATCAGAGAATTTTTTTGTTTTCAAAATCCCGGAATCAGATGTTAGATAACTTCTAAACAAACACTAAACCCTAAGATTATCCTCCAACTTCAATCGAGCACCTTTTAATTATTTTCTCTGCGTAAAGAAATGTTGTATAGTTAAATATTTATACATGCAAAATAATTATGATGACTTAGTGGTTTTTCTTAATAGCAAAATTTTAATTGTATCCCACAAAAACACATTTTAACAGTCAGACGATTTAAATCGAAATGACTGTAAAATAGTGAGAAGAAAATAAGCAGAAACATAATTGTTTAAATATTAACAATATAAAATAGTTTCGTAAGTGTAGAATGCATTGAAAAATAATGTTCAATGTTTAAATAACGCACGAATAAATAACATGTGAGTAAATAACGCACAACTCTTTTTTTTCGATGAATGCACACTTCTATGCCTTTTCGTTTCACAAAATACGTTTTTTCTAAAGCACATGTCGTTTGAATATAAAGGCTATTTAATTTCCACCATGGCGCGACTTAATCATTGTATCAGTGTCAATGAAACTATGAATTGTAAAATCCATTAGACACGGCTTAGTGCATTCTTTTGAAATGTATGACCTGGTTGATCGTTACACCACGAAAGCATTCTCTGAAGCTGATATATTTTGTTAGCCATAACACCACGTACTACAATTAGATAAATTGTATGTGGATCTTATTATTTTCATTTCTTAATGTATTATAGAAAGCAGGGTACATTTTAGTGTTTAAACCATAAAGGGCTACACTGTAAAAAAAATTCAAGAGGTTACTAAAATTTTTCAGTAAATTTGTATTCCACAGAATATTTTAGTAACCATTACAAACTTTTTTTTTTTTTTTTTTTTTTTTTTTTTTTTGGCAAGTGAAACAAACATTTCTTTTTTTGTAAACTGAACAAAAGAATTTTTTGTATAACTAACTTAAAGCTTTTTAGTATGAGCCACCAAGCAAATTTTAGTAATAGCTCCGAAATTATTTTAGTAACCATTACGCAGTAACTTCCTTGGAGCTGCATTCAGTGGGTAAAAAGACAGACTTCTGAAGCGGAATATTTTGGGCAAAGGCGCAATAGATGGCAGCACCAAACATTGCTAACGGCTCTATTTTGACATGTTTCTAAAGGGGAGGGAAAGTCCAGAGATAATTACCCATGGTAACTGCTACGACAGGATTTTCATAATCCCTTTATTTAACGAGTACTTACATTGCATACATTCGGTGCATATTTGGTGGCGTCTAGCATCGAACTCGGGTACTTTCAGACTGGAGTTCGGTGCTATGACCACTAGGCTATCACGGCCACACCAAGTGAGTTTTAGTAATAACTATTAAAAATGTAAAACTCTTAACTCTATTCGTTGCCAGCTTTTTTCTAGTAATTCTTACAGATTCCTTGTAACCGAGTAAGATTTAAAAAAAAAAAAAAATTAGTAATTACAAGGATTACTAAATTTTTTTTAGTAGATCGACTTTTTTTTTTTTTTTTTTTTTTTTTTTTTTTTTTTTTTTTTTTTTACATTGTACAACTAAAAATCTATACTTCATTTATTAAGTCATTGGAAAAAGATCTAATCCCTCTGACAGACTTGCAAAAGAGCAAAATTGTAATGTTGTTTTCACTGCATTTTGATTTAAATGCTATAAAAAGGCGAGTCTTTCAACGTTATACAAAAAACTTAAAAAGGAATATGAATGTAATCCTTGAGAGTATTAATCATTATTCAATGTATTCAAAATTCATTAAATCAATAAAATTATATTAATTAAAATATTGTTTGTATTGCAGTGAAATCTGGAACTTAGTGAACGTATTAACACGAGCTTGTCAGAGAGAGGGTTTTAAATCTTTTTCTGTCATCTATGATGTCATTTTGTTAGCTTTAAATAAATGAATCAGTATTTGTAGTATTATTTTAGAAGCGGGAATAAAGAGGTTAAACCTAACAAGGTCTTGCAAAAAAATAAAATAAATAAATAAGTAAATAAATAAATGAATAAATAAATAAAAAAAAAATAATATATATATATATATATAGCGTTCAAGAGTATGTGGCGTATAGACGTACTGTACAAATGAATAAAAACAATTTTAAAAATTTAAAATCAAATTCCGTTATGCATTTTCTTTCTGAATTAGCATGTTTCATATGTGAATATTAAAAACTTATGTAAAGTCCATTAACACTGCTTTGTTTAATCGGGTATAGATTTTTTTACAAAATATTTACAACAATGCTTACATTAATTATTAAATAACTAGCTGAACCACCCGGTATTGCCCGGGCACGTCAAAATATAGCAAGAAATCCGAAAAAAAAAAAAAAGAAAAAAAAACATTAAAATACGATTAAAAAAAATCCTCAAAAATTTGCTGCACTGAATTTTAATACACTTCACTGTAAAGACAAAAAAATAACAAAATTGGGCAAGAAGTTGAAGCCTCATTCCGTTTTCGAATGTGAAACAAGTAAGAAAAATCATGCGTTAAGCATAGATTATGAAGCATTTTCCAACACTTAAAGAAATCTTTAACAAAACTTTGTTATTAATTATGTTATTATTATGTTTAGGAAATAATAGTGTATAGTCAAATATACCCAAATATGTATTCCAGTACTTTTAAACAGCCCTGTATTTCATAATGTCAGTTGATATAATGGGAAAATTTAGTTTAGCCAGAAAGTACCCAGTAGCTTGAAATTTCTTTTTTCAGCAATTCATACTATTAGAGGGAAACATACTTGAATACTTTTGTTCAGCCCTGTAGTTTACATTGTACCTTTATTACACGTCAGCATTAGGCTAAAAGTTATTGTAAACTAAAACACTTTTAAAACAACTGAAATCACATTCTCATAAATTATCATTCATAGGCGTCCATGTACCGAATTCTTTGCGTGGCCCTGTATATCCTTTTATTTATATTCTGCAAACATTTCTCAGTAAATTGAATGAAGCTCAGCGTAAAAATGCATAGCTTATTTAAGAAACACGTTTAAATAATTTACGCTCATATTCAGTAACTTTGGTGAGCTCTTTTGGGTAGCCCTGTATATCAACTATAACATTTATACACACCATATAAAGTGCATATATTTAGTAAAATATAAACGCGCATATCATAATTAAAATGCATTTCATCCCTCCATCAGCCATCATCGGACACATATACGGTACTTCGGAAAGAATATAATATTTGAAATCATTTGTCTGGCCCTGTAAATGCTATGTATTTCATATTATGCAAGACAGTAGCGTATAATTTATATTAAGCTTCAGTGACATATATAAATTTTATTATACATGAAACAGCTTAATATATTTAAAATATGTCACACACAATTCCCCCTTTTACCATTCTCTAATGGAATTCTTTTGTGTGGCCCTATAAATGAATAATAGCTACGTTTTCACCTTATATTTTATAGAATGCATATTTTAATATGTTTGACAGGGTATAACATCTTTAAAATTCCTTTGAAACGATTTTTCCCCATAGGCCGTAATGTAATGGGAAACTTTTGATTCGCCCTGTAGATAAACTAATCATGGTAGAAACTTCATTTTCGGTAGGACTTGTGCTAGGGTAAACGTCAATAACGTCCTAAAATTTCATGGCAATCAGTGCCTGATTTAGGGCAGGGCTTTCGGGGCACAGGCCCAGGGCCCCCAATTTTCAGGGGCCCCCAAATGCTGCTGAAAAGTTTTCAACTATTGTCCAAAATCAATACAACTGCTTACAAAATCTAGTGGAATTTTACATTTCATTCTACATTCTACTGTGTTCATATTTTATTTTTACAACGTTGTGTATTTTGGTTGAAACATCCGTATTTAATCACTTTATTATAGTGAATATTTTCTTTTATCTATTTTTTTTCTTTTATTTTCTTTTATCACTTTAAAAATACATTGTATTTTTAATTTTTATTTAATCATGTTCCTGTTCTTGTCAAATTATTTGGGGTTGGTGAGTACAGTTCATAGGTGGCAGAGTCCCACAATATTTTAAATAACTATAGTTTGGTATTGTGGAATATTTCTGATTAGTTGTTGCATACTTTATCATTCCAGTCATATAAACTTGCGTAGCAAAAGATAATTATCAATACACATTTTATTGTACTACTTCTACTTATTTAGATTTCATATTTTGAAATAGTTATTTAAAATCTTAAATAAATGATTATCATATTTCATTTTTTAATTGGTATTTAAAAATGATTCAATCGTGAAGTCAATCGTGGTTATCTTAATAAGTAACTTTTTTTTTGGGGGGGGGGAGGGATCTTAATATTTTTGTAAGCAATTTTCCAAGGGGGCCCCTGTAAGCATCTGTGCCCAGGGCCCCCAAATTTGTAAATCGGTCCCTGATGGCAATCCGAGTATATTAACGATTATTCCCCATGGGCCGTAATGTAATGGGAAACTTTTGATTCTCTCTGTAGATAAACTAATCATAGTAGAAACTTCATTTTCAATAGGGTGCGTGCTAAGGTAAACGTCAATAACGTCCTAAAATTTCATGGCAATCTGAGTATATTAACGATTTTTCCCCATAGGCCGTAATGTAATGGAAAACTTTTGATTCGCCCTGTATATAAACTAATCATGGTAGAAACTTCATTTTCAATAGGGTTCGTTCTAGGGTAAACGTCAATAACGTCCTAAAATTTCATAACAATCCGAGTATATTAACGATTTTTCCCCGTAGGCTGTAATGTAATGGGAAATTTTTGATTCTCTCTGTAGATAAACTAATCATGGTAGATACTTCATTTTCAATAGGGTTCGTGCTAGGGTAAACATTAATAACATATAAAAATTTCATAGCAATCCGAGTATATTTACGGGAGTTACAGCGCGGACAGACGGACACCCGGCCAGACGGCCAGACTGAATGCATAAGCACTTTTCAACTTTGTTGGAAAGTGCTAAAAATTGTAGTGAATCTCTAAAAATCACTAAATAATCAAAAGTTGCAGAGAACAAAAATTGCTTATATCGAATCTGGGTTGCCAGTCTAGCCTCTACTTTCAATTTAAAAAATTCGAATTCACATCAGAAATTCTGAAAGAAGAATTTTATACTATGTATAATAGCGAAATGTCTGTATTTAAATAAAGAAAACTACGTAGTCAGAATTTCCTTGCGTGAATATAAAATTTCCCAAATAAAAAAGAGGCCAAATCTGGCAACCCAGTATTGCGCTAAATGATTAAATTGAATTTCTTCTACGAAAGTAGAAAAATCTTTGCTAAACACGAAAAAACTCCAAAAAATTCACAAAAATTTCGGAAATTTTAATTTGAATTTCGCAAAAATTTATTAAATAAAAAAAAAGGAACATTTTACGCCAATTCAAAAAAAAAGAAAAAAAATTGCTGAAAATTGCATTAAAATCGATAAAATTAAAATAATCGCGGAAAAGAAAATACACTATAATTCGGAAAAAGCATGAAACAAAATTCATATTAGCCTAAAAGTTTGAAACAGAATTCCTTTTACAAATGTCAAATAATCGCAGTGAAACCCGAAAATTTGCATTAAAATTGTTAAAAATGCATAAATCAAAGAGCAGAAAAATTAATACATTAAGCAAAAAGTTTAAAATGAAATTCCGTTTCCTAATATAAAAAAAAAAATCTCCGCGGAATTCGAAAAATTACTAAATGTTCAAAAATTGCCGGGATAAAATATTATTATGATGAGATAAAACACATTAATACGAAATTTTTTATGAAGACAAAAAGTCAACGCAGAATGCCAAAAACCACTAAAAATCACATTGACTATTCTGTAAAGAACTGCTAAAATTCAAATAAGTAGAGAATAAAAGTTACTACAGTTTTAATATTTAAAACCGAAATCCATTTATAAAAGTCAAAAACTTGCTACGGAACTCTAAAAATAATTAATAATCGCATTGAAATTCGTATACAAAATCGCTAAAATTCAATAATAGTATTATTCAAGGATAAATTTACTATATTAGGATAAATGATTGAAACAGAATTTCTTTTACGAATGCCAAAAAATAAAATAACAGTTGCACTGCAGGACTCGAAAAAACACTAAAAATCTCATTCAAAGTCACATTAAAAATGGCTGAATTATCAAAAATCGGAATGAATTAATATTTAAAATTTACTAAATTAAATAAAACATTGCAATCGAATGTATTTCATAAATGACATAAATTAGACACGGAACGCAAATTTTTCTAAAAATTGCTAGAAATTACATTGAATTTTGCATAAAAAATTGTTAAAATTCGAAAATCGAATTGGATAAAATTTGCTATATTAGTCTAACCGTTTTAAACTGAATTTCTTTTACCAGTATCAAAACATTTTCTTGGAAAAAAAATCGCAGTGAAAAATGCACTAAAAAACGTCAAAATCGTGGAAGACATAATTTACTACATCAAGATAAAAGTTTGAAACCAAATTCTTTTTCCGAAATTCAAGAAATCGCCGTGGAATTCGAAAAAACATTAACCATCTCATTAAAAATCGCTAAATATTCAATAATCACAGGGCACAAAATTTACACTAATCGGGTAAAACTTTATAATCTGAATTCTTTCAAGAATGACAAAAAAATTGAAGCGAAATGCAAGAAAATCTCCGAAAATCGCATGAAACATTGCATTAAAAATCTCTAAAATCCAAAAATAATAGAGGACAAAATTTGTAAAGTTAGGCTAAAGATTGAAACCGAATTCCTTTTACCAATGTCATAAAAGGCCGCAAAGTGCGAAAAAACATTGAAATTTGCAAAAAATTTGCTAACAATTTAAAAATTCATTTAGGAATTCCGAATGAACTTTTTTGAAAAGAGGACAAAATTTACGATATTGAGTTGAAATAATAAAGCCGTATTCTTATCAAATATGTTGAAAAAATACCTCAAAACGTAAAACAGTGTTGAAAATTGCATAAAATTCTAAATTTAAAAATATCTAATCAAAAAATAGAAAATCGGGCTTCGAGGTACAAAACTGCATATATAGATGTATCGTTATACCAAACTATTTAACCCTACGTGCAGCCGTTTTTGCGTAACACAGTCAACAAACACACACACTCATGCAAACTTCTTTACTTATTATTATAGGTATTGTTCTTAGAAATCGCCTTTTAAAATAATTAAACTTAACGTATTTTGATGTTATGTGTTATTATTGTTATTATTATTATTATTATTATTATTATTATGTTCAGTGTTCCAAATAAATCTTTCGATAACAATCTAGGTGAAAATAGTTGAGAAAATACCTATTTTTATAAAAAAATATTTTCTAAAAGTTGTGCTTACTTAATAACAATTATTCAATATATTTTGATTGAAATCTAGTATACCGTTTGGTCATCATTAAACGCATTAGATAAATTTTATCTAAAATTAAATTGAATGGAATTTTAAAATCCCGGTAGTGCATATAGGAAAAAAATTAATAATAAATCACGAAAAATAGTTTGCATCATTATAATAATAAACCTTTTTTGTGGAGAAATGTTTCATTTAAAATAAAATAGAAAATCAAATGTCTTATAATTCTAAAGAACCAAATTTTAACCTTCAATTGCTTTTGTATTACATTATTCGTCTTATCATTTAGTAAAAATATATAATCAATATAATTTTACAATTAATCTCTTTTGGGTGAACGTAACTTGCAAAACTTTAAAGAAAACATCATTTTAAAAAATTTCTAAAATTATGCCTTTCATTTTAAACATTTTGTTTTGCTTATTCTGACATAAATATAACCTCTAGTAGATATATTTGAAGTACACAAGGAAAATATTTTTTTCGTCAAAAGAAAAAGAAAATTAAAAATTGAAAAACATGCCAATTTATCGTTAAATTTTGAAAAAGTACATATTCTTAACTATTTTTTCTTGAATAACCACTTTGATATAACTCTTCACTGTAAAAGAATTCCACAAAAATGCAGAAACTGTACCGGTACTCGGTGTGTCAGTACAGTTTCTGAACTTTTTAGATAAAAACATCAAATATGGAAATAGCAGTGCCTAAAGTCTAGTTACATTTTACTTTATAATAAACAAACAGTTTTCATATATTTACAGAAATTGTTGCAGTTTATTATAGAACTATTATTTAAGGCAATAAAAATTGCAATTTAAAAACTGATCTTCTATCAAATGTTTGTTTAGCTTGATGCTCGTGTCATTAAATAAGTAAAAAAAATATTTAAATCCATTACGAACATCCTATGTTACGAATCTGTGTTTATTAACAAATTCAACCCAAATAATAATAATAATAATAATAATAATAATAATAATAATAATAATAAAGAAAAAAAAATCGAAACACTCAGCATACTTACCAAGAAATCTTTTTAGAACGGTAATCCGGATTTTATATTTATTCCAGAAAATTGAGACAGTCTTGGTATTTTACCAGAGAAACATTTGCAGTTTACGATTTACTTTCGTTTGTCATCTTCCGGAGACCCATCTGTTGATCATACGACAGCAACAGGAGTCTTCTGATACGGAGCTTTCTGCACACTAGAATGAAGAAAGTGATGAAGACGACTTATTGCTTTCTTAATTAGGCCACTGAACCAACTACTTCTACGACCATCAAGCCTCATCAAGCAGAAGATCCATTAAACTAGTATTTGGAATGGTAATTACTAGCAGATATCGGGACATTATTACTTTTACAGCCCAGGAGTCCATATTATTGCCATTCCTGCTAATAGCTTATCATATCTTGTCCCGATAGGTGCTCTGTTCATGAGAAACTTTCAAATGAGTTCAACTTGCTCTTGCTGGCCTTCTGGTATACAAAGACTAAAATAACCCCTGTTTAGCTCCGAAACCCCTATACGAAGACCCCCCTAAAATTTATTACTTTGCGCTCAGAGGTCTCGAAAAAAGCATCAATCTTTCTGCCAGCTTAGCAGATACACCTTTTCATAGTCAAACCGCCAAAAGGGAGCTCAGAGGTGCAGGCATTGAAGCACGCGCTCTTTTTGAATCCAGATGTATTTACCTATATGATATCGCTTACAAAGGATATATAAAACTAACCCTATTGACTAGATCAAGATAATTTTGATAACAAAACTTTCGGGACAGTTAGGTGCAGTAGAGATAAAATTTAGGAAGGAATTATTGATTTTTTAGCGAACATTTATTAGAAAGATATTAATTTTCCAGTGACTTATTCAATCAAAATTTAATTAAAAGAAACCGCAAAAGGTAAATTATATATTCTTATATAAATAAACAGTTAATTAATTAATTATTTTTAGAAAAATATCTCTGTATAGATTTTTTCATATAAAATTTGTATTTATATCTATATTTAGACTGAATGGAAAAGAAAAAAAATATATATATATATATCATTATAACTATAACTTTGCACAATAACTATAACTGCTTTAGCTATAACTTTGTAACTTTTAGAAACTGCGTAATGAACATGTCATTTTGAATGCGATGCGTTAATCAATTTATTAATGTGGTATTTAAAATTCGGACTGATAATTTTGTTTTTAACGACGCGTTTCATTTAAATTTGCAAAATTTAAAATTATGTATTTTTTCCTAAATTACAAAATCCATATTCAACTAAAATTCTGAGTTAAAAAAATTAAGATTTTAATCTAAAAATCTTCAAAATAATTGCTTTCATATTAAGTAATTAATATTATGATTTAATTTACATTGAATCGTTCACTTTATCTAACATAGCAACGACTTCAATAAAGTACTATTAGGAAATAAAGGTAGGATAATTCAAGGATCCGTGCTAGCACTGTTCGTTAGCAGTAATCTGTTTTAACCACTTAACTGATTTGCCCCTCCGTCGTACGGGCAAGAAGAGTTTGTTTGATCTATCACTTAAAGTGTTTTGACACCACTAAATTTTTTTAATAAAATTTTGTAATATTTAATTACAAAAGAATTTAGATTAAATATTACGAATATTTTAGCTTAAAAAAAAAGGTGATTATCTCATATTTTAAATTTAACGCCGTTGATTAAAACGCCGTTTTTGACAGCATTTTTTGCAACATTTTCTACATTTATCAAAAAATCGAATGACGGCATCTTGTGTAGTTTCTAAATAAGATAATAGGAAAGTTTAATGCATTTGAAAGCAAAAATGAATTCAAAAATAAATCAGAAAATAAGCAGTTTGGAAAATTTTCTCTTTCATAAATCTTTACTTCATAGAGTCAGATTGAAATACTGTAATTTGATAAATGTCATGAATTTTACAGAAAACATACTTAAGTTTGATTTACTTTTTCTAATCCTAAATGATTTAATATTATATGTTATAAAGACCGGTAAGATGTTGAGATAGAATAATCAACTTTCATATCCACGTGAATGTTAGGGAGTTGAACAGAAAACTTGGAAATTTACCTTTTAAATCATGCGAATTTGGACACGCAGAAAGTGAAAGTTTTTTGCAATATATTTATTCTGCACGTAAATTCATATATATATATATACATTTTTTTTTTTTCAAGTAAAGTCTAAATGGTGCCAGGAAAGTTTATCTGACGAGAGAGCTGTTAATTTGGATCCTAATTCCGTCAAGATGAACGTCACGTGAAGGGTATGTGCAAACCTTAATTTTGATTACCAATATTCCCGAACAGTAATTTTCGTTTCTTTTTTTATCATAGCATTTCTTTTAATAACGAAGGCTAGAATATTTTTCAGAAAAAAAATTTACTGAAAAATTTCAAATAATGTATGATACACTCGTCCCGTAGGAATTAATTCTATATGTCTGGATAAGAATTTGCTATAAATGAAACATCGTAATAGAAATTGTAATGGCCTTGATAGGATCAGGGAATTGCACGCGTAAAAAAACATCGAATTTTGAGTCATAACTGATCTCCTTCTAGAGTATTATCACACCCACTGTAAGTATTGTCACCTCATCTGACTAAGAAGACAGCCAAAGAATTCCCAAATTTTTCGAAAATATTAGATTTCATATTTTTTTCCGCTCTTTTACAAATGATTCGGGACACCAGGAAAGTTTTAAGGTAAGATCCATAGAGGAAATAATGTCACAGATGATAGCTAATGTAATTTAGATAGCTGTAGGAAAATTTTACTTCATATGGGCGGAGACCCTCAAGGTATAAGGATGTCTTCTAGCACATGGATGCAAATGATAATTGCCTTTTGATCACTGTGGGCGTCATGTTGTTTTAAGGTATCTTCGCATTATGTTTGGGCTTCAGATTTATTTTTCTCAATCTCGTGTTCCTTCAACCATGCTACTAACCCACCATTTACAATTTGGGTGGCAATTGTTTTGATGTAAGTTCTGTTGGGAAAGAAATTGAGACTATAGTTTTTTATTCACAATAACATAGGTTTTGAAAATGAAAAAAAAAAAAAAAGAAAAAGAATTGAAAGAAAGAAAACGTTTCAATTCAATTTTTGTTTGATTTTTTAAAGACTGAGAAAATAAAAATCAGGGGAATCTTATTGTAGGCATCGTATTGTTGTTAAATATGTGAGAATGCGAGAAAAAGTTGTTTCATTCAATAAAGTGAATGATTTCAGAACAGGTTGTATTGGCTTTTAGATTACGCTATTAATTTTATTTGTTTCTGAAAGCATGGAATTTTTCTAAAGGAAAATAATCCATGTCATTATACAGGGTAGTCTATTTTGACTCAAAATTCGTGAAGCAAGTTAGTTATAACTATAAATAAGATGTATATACGCTATAATGAGTATGCGCTACGACTGTATCAAACCATCCCCTAGTGCTAAATTTGGGAATTGAGAATCGTATTCGTAAATTGAACCAAATCCTAAATTGTCATACAGAAACTGTAGGAGATGCTACCAAACTCCCAATAACAAAGTTGAAGAGCCTCATCGACTTTTTAAGTAAAGGCGTTACATTATATGGATATGATACATAGTTGACGTGTTTTTACTTTTCCTTGTATGTACTACGTTAAAATTTTCACTTCATACGGTTCTCGGGTACGGTTGCCCTCTCATTTTACAAAATTGCATTTGCATGCGTTTATATTAGAAATTTCATTTTCAGAAAATTCCTCTTTTCTCATAAAAGTCTCACATCAGTACAGGACACTTTGGTTTACAATTTATGCAACTATTTTTTTTTTCTCATTTTTTTCCGAACTCTTGATCATTCAGAACTTTTCATCTCTTACTCCACTGGTAGTTAGTATTCCTCACTGCAATTAAATGATAATAATAATAATAATTTAGAGAATTGGATTACATTTTTATTTTATAAACTTTCTTAAAAATAAGTTGGTTTAATGTGCGGGCAACTTTTACTATAGTCTAAATTTTAGCATACGACACGTATTACAGCAGTTCGACTACTACTATAAACGAGATATTACATTTTATTTGTTACGGCCTGCGTATCCAATCTCAGAAAAGTTGACTTATTGTTAAATCATGAAGTATTACATACATTTTTACAGGCCTTACAACTACATTATATATATATATATATGTATACCAAGAGACCAGCATATTTTAAGCATGAATAGAAAAAATAACCCAACCATCACCAGTCTTTTCATTCACGAATAGTTTATTGCTAATGAATGAAGTTCACCATGATTGTCGCGCCTCTCAACACAAGACCAAATGGCTGTATTTCACAACCGGGCAGATATATAGTAGAACAAGTTAGAGCTATATATAACACAGCTAAAAAAAGCCACATGTGCTTGAATTCAAGAGCGAATGGGGTTGGCTATTGTTTCCTTCTGTTCCTAAACCATTCCTTCAATATTTCCCTATATATTTTTTTCAATTCTGACTTTATTCTTTGTATTGGGGGGTAAGGGGGCAAACTTTATGCGACCATCATTAATCTTCATCGGCCGCCTGGGGCGCTTGGCAGGCATTGTGGACGCTGACAACGTTCCTGCTGAGAACTCCGAGGGGATTTTCAATGGTTCTCCTGAACCCAGGAAGGGTGGTACGGAAGTCTTACCACTCAACACAACTTAGTAGTTTTCAGGAAGCTTTATATCTTGTTTTCAGAATGATTTTAGGAATCATTTTTTGATACTTTTTTATAAGATAAGGATATCTTACAGTTTATCTCAAGTATGACATTCATCAAATGAAAACAGGTTTATACATAAAAAAGTTTTAGTAAAAGTGGAGCCCATACCATGTCTGATAATAACAATAATGATAAATGTCTGTTATAAAACAACTCTACCAAGTTGTATTGAGATAAATATTAGGGGCCAAGGAAGTTACAACTTGATATTAATATATGGTTATGATTTTATTTCAGTAGGAAAATTAGTTTTAAAATGGTTAATTTTATGATAATGAAAGATCCGAATATGCATATTTGTGCAAAAATCTAATAAATAAAAATGGTTCATTGTTTGAGAAGGCGTTTTTATTAATTTATATATTCAGCTGTTTTTTTTTTTTTTTTTTTTTTTTTTTCATTTAAAGTATCATACAAGATAGTACCGAAGTGTAAAACAGATAAATAGAAGAGGTTTCCTGAAATAAATCATTAAAATACAATTTGTCCATTTAATATTGTACACTTTTTTGACATCACTTCCGGCCCTTCGTTAAAATTAATCTAATTTTACATATATTTACAGTTTTTTGAAAATAAACAAAACAATTTGAATATGTTTAGTTATTTATTCAGATGCGGATTTTTTTAATGCAAAATAATAATTAAAATTTAGTTTCTGTAAAAATATTTTTTTTCTGATAAAATTTAAATATTTAACAGGAAAGTTTTCTTATTTTATAATAAATTATTATGTATTTTACTGTAGAATAAAACATGCAAAAGCGGAAATGTTTTGTGATTGTGCACAGTAAAATAAATTAAAAAAATATATTTAACATAAACATTTGCATAAGCAATTAATTAAAAGGCAAATTGTACTCAATATACTAAAATTAACATTAATCGTTAAATTTGTTTTTCAAAAATATTGAAACTTAAAATATAATAAAATAAAGTTTAATTTAAGTTAAAAGTTAAAAAGTTAAAATAAAATAGCTATGCTTTTGTTAATACTTCTTAATTTCCATTTTCTTACAGATAATTTTCACACTTATCTAAGAAAAAAAAATAATACTGAATGTCGGATTCCAATTTTAAAAATCACAGAATAAAGCTTTCTGCAAAGGGAATTTCTTTGAGCGACCATGAATCAGGATCTCCGTTAGAGCTTATTTTCACAGGAGTCGTGCATTTCAGGCAATTTTACAGGACAAATATGAGTTTTTTGTTTTTTTAAAAATATATCTAGGTTAAAAGCGCGAAAGTTCGCCTTATTTAAGAAGAGATTTTTCATGAGAAAATACTAGTGCCGAAGAATTTCCTGATCTTCAAAGACCCCTAATTTTGAATACTGCAATTTCTGAATAGTAATATTCGCCTAACTTCTGTCATTAATTGACAGAAATTTGATCATTAACCAGAGCGTATGTGCGTTTTTGGAAATAGTAAAATTCAAAAGTGAACACCCGCGGAATCCTTGGTTGACATGTTAGATTTTATATAAATTTAATAAACCTCACCTTCAGGTCTTTATTATCGCATGGGCAAATCGAGACCCCCCCCCCCCCCCTCCAATTCGATACATTAAATTGTTTACTAATTTTTCCAACTTATCTATAATTTTAAGTTATTACATTCATCTTAAAGTAATATAACAAATTGCTAAAATTGCTTTAAGTCTTTTGTTCTGTACCAAGGAAAAAAGGGTAATTTTATAAATCAAGGTACTTAATTTAGAATTGAGACAGCTAAGAATTATCTTCAATATAAAATCCACGATGCGAAAATATTGTTTATGCATTACACACTACACATATGACTGATTATTAGTTCATTTTAAATAATTTTGGAACAATTCCAATATGGTCCCCTAATTTATCTTTGACCAGGGCCCCAATTAGTCATGATCGGGGCCTGAACCTCACTAATAACACATATATTTCTTTGTTTCATTCGATATTCAATACACATTTACACCAAATATAAATTCGTTTTCTTCTATCTTGAAAATAAAAATGTATCTTACAAATTTTACTACGCCTTGATCTTTCGTTTCCCCAAATTGTGCCGAACGAATGGACATTACTACGACTCTTATAATTTTATCTGGTTGTTGAAGTACAAGAAACGAAACTGTCCAATGCATGTCTAGTGAATATTAATTTACAGAATTTTGCATTAATTTACAGAAATTTGAATATTAAGCAGAGCGAATATGCATATTTGGAAATAGTAAAATCCAAAAGTGAGCACCCGCGGAATCCCTGGTTGACATGTTAATTTTTATATAAATTTAAGAAACCACACTAATAATACCGATATTTCTTTGTTTCGTTCGATTTATCAATACACATTTACACCGAATACAAATTCGCTCTATCTTGAAAATAAAAAATGTATGTTGCAAACTTTTTATGCCTTGGCCTTTCGTTTTTTGCAAATTCTGTCGAACGATCGGACTTTACTTCGGCTCCTATAAATTTATCTGGTTGTTGAAGTACAAGAAGCGAAACTGTCCAAGGGATATCTAGTGACAAAAATGACTGATGGATCACTGTCGGGATCTTCATTCAAAATCAATTTGTTTCCTGTCGGAATATGTGGGAGACCTTCTGCTTCACGTATCGTTGACTTAAATCAAGAGGTTTTCCATCGTTTTAGATTTTATAGAGCAAGAAATGAAATAAAAGCAATGGAATTCTTACAATTCATAAGTGTGAAGTAGCATTCTTATGAAACATGCATAGATGAATGCACATAAAGGAAATCTAATGATATAATGATAAAAATGTGCTGTTAATAAATCTATGCAGGAGTGTTAGTTAAATGTATTACAAAAATATCATATTCCACATTACTGATTAAATACGTTTCGTATTTTAAGTATGGGGGAAATTTAATGTTCATGAGAAACAGTATTTTATAACTAGTACAACTTTTTATTATCAATGTGGCATAAAAAAAAAAAAAAAAAAAAAAAAAAAAAAAAAAAAAAAATTAGGTTTGATAATTGAAATATATTTTTTTTAATTTTAATAATTTAATTTATTAAATTATTAAATCAGAGCGATAGTCATTTTCACATTTTGTTGATATTTAGAGCTGGTGTTAACCTGCTGGCAAAAGTAAATATTTTCAGGTCTTTAAAATTAAATGCTTACTTAAAAGTTCATATATTAACTAAGATATAGTTAATGTACTATTGCAAAATATGCTTTACGGATTAGTTTAATGCTTTTGCTTTTAGTTGTATTTTGATACTTTAATTTTCTCACTGATTTAAAGTTTACTTAGAAGAACAAATTGTCGTCTAATTGTTTTGAATTAAAATTTTATAGATTTTTCAAAACCAGAGTTGGGCAGTATCGAAAATACATGTATTTGAAATACATTTTCAAAATACATTTGTATTTTGTATTTTGTATTTTAACCCGACGAAACGAAAGTATTTGAGTAATGTATTTTGTAATGCTTTTTCCAAGTATTTTGTATTTTCAAAATACTTTTTTTATCAAAATACATTTATATATTTCAAGCTTTGCGGTTTTGTAAACCGCAAATCAGAGATTTGCAACAAGGAAATATCGTCTGTTTTGTTAAGTCTTCGAATTCTTTTCTGGGCATTTATAAACAAATTTTTCAACTAGTGATACGATAAAGATTGTTAATGAACAGGATGTATAGCTTTCCCAGAAGCATTTATGCTGAATGGTTACAAAAATAGTGTCATAATCTTACTGCTGCTGTGAGAATTACAAGAAAAAAAAGAGTTCAATGATAGACAGGAAGTATTGTTGTGAGTTTTACTTCTTATTGCTTTTTTATCAGGTACGTTAGAAATGTAATACAATTATTTATTATTAAGGCTCGGGAAAAGTTGAATAATACTTTAGACGCGCCCAATGAAAATATATCAATATACCAGGAGAATAATTTAATTGTGGTAATACATGGCGTGCAATATTAGACAAGAAATATTTCAAAATAATGTCTTCTCATGATAACGGAAAAGTTAAGGGAAAATACTATTGCATAAAACAAGAAGTTCAGTTACATGTACAACACTTTTCAATTTAGAATAAACTTCAAACTCTTTAAAGTTAAGATTTTAGTTTTGAACTGTGAAATATTAATTTTAGCAATATTTTTTCTAGTCTCTCAGTATTTATTGAATCCAGATTTTTTGTATGGTTTTCCAAACATTTGATATTAGTTTACTTGACGTGAAATACATTATAAACTAGTTCTATTTATTGATACAAAATTCGAATGTTCATTAATTGTATTTATTTTTGGATACAATAAACATAAAGATTTTGGTTAAAGATTCGCCCTTACTAGAATCATGCATTTATGCCGTATATATTATATTTATATTTATGTATATAAAAAGATTTTTAAGTTTTTATTTAATTTTTTTTTAATTAAATAATTAACGCGGTGCAGATTTATAATGATATATATTTATATATTTACCTGACCAAAACAGGATTTTCAAGTGTAAAGTGAATTTTGATTCTTTTTCAAGTTTCGGCAAAAAAAAGAAAAGAAAAGAAAGAAAAAAAGAAAAGAAAAAAAGAACAAAGAAAAAAAATTAAAAGAAAAAGTTTTCAGATGGAAATTTTAAGCAGAATCTATGCGTATATACAAATGTATTATTAATTTAGTTTAATTAGCTTAATAAATCCATACACCTTATAAATATACTTATGATTATGTTAAACCAAGAACATGCATGAGTTTTTTTTAAACAAAATAAAATAAAATTATTATTGTTATTTTTATTTGCTTTTGTTTTGTTTTTTATTTTATGACTAATTATCAAATGCATTTATTCGTTATTAATTCATATAGTTATTTATATGATGAAAGTACAAAAATTGATATCATTGTTAATTGTACAGAGAGAGAGAATTGTGTTTATCATTTGACTTTTAAATTAATCAAAAAAATATATCAAGAAAATTATCATTGAATAAAATAGTGTACTCATTCTTTTGAAAAGAGTATTTCAAATGTAACCTAATTGAGAGAATTCATAAGAGACCTTACATTTTAAAATAAACCGTCCGGTGTTTCTTGAGCCTGCTATAATAACATCAAATAAACAATAAATTTGTATGATTTTATACATTTAACATGATTTTGTCGGAATTTATATTTGTGTGAATAAAAAAATTTCTAAAAAAGTACTTATTTTAACTAGTAGATGTACTCGAAAAGACATTTTCTAGATTTTTATGTAGGGTCGTTTCATTGTTTCAAAAAAAATTTTGTAATTCGAATTCTGAACCGAGTGTGTTGGTCAGTTTTATCCGGCATCTTGTTTCGAAGTGGCGGCCATTTAATTATTTTAATTTAAAATTTAAAATTAGGTATACAAACATTAGAAGTTAAAAAAGATTTTTCTTTTATGAGCTTGATACAAAGATTTCAGAGCATTTTTTTTTGTCTATATCTTAAAAAATGGCTGAGTTATAGTACTTTGAATTTCTAGAGTGGCTGACATTTTGAAACCGTCTGATTTTTGTCACGTGGTAACACGCGTATTTATAAGACGATTTGGATGTAATTTGGTGTGCACATAGTATATAATGATGCATGAACCGAGTTCGTTGGCCAGTTTCATCCGCCATCTTTTTTCGAAATGGGGGCCATTTAAATTCTTTTTAAGAATTTTAAATTTTATGCACAAAAATTAGAAGTTAAAAAAGATTTTTCTTTTATGTGTTTTATCTTAATAAAAAGATTCCACAGCATTTTTTGTTGCATCTGTATCTTAAAAAATCGTTGAGTTATAACACTTCGAATTTCTAGTATGGTTGACATTTTGAAATATTCCGAAATTTTCTCACGTGATAACACTTGTATTAATGAATCGATTTGGATATAATTTGGTGTGTATATAGTACATATAAATGTTTGGATCGACTTCGTTGGCCAACATCGTCCCGCATCATGTTTCAAAAAGGTAGCCATTTATTTTTTTAAATATTTAAAATTTAAAATTAAGCACAATAAAATTAGAAATTGAAAAATATTTTTCTTCAATGTGTTTGACCTTGATGCAAAGATTCCAGAGAATTTTTTGTTTCATCTATATTTTTTAAAATGTGTGAGTTATAGCAACTTGAATTTCTAAAGTGGGTGACATTTTGAAAAATCAATTTGCCTGTGACAACACTCGGATCAATCGATTTCGATGTGAGTGAGCATGTGTTAAGGACTTACTAAGATCTCAATCAAGTTTATTGGTTAATTTCAGTGGCGTAGCTAAGGGGGGGGGGCGTCCGCCCCGGGCGCCTAGGCCTAGGGGCGCCAAATTGAGAGAAATTGTTATATATCTACATTGGGGTGGGGGCGCAAAATTTCTTGCTGGCCCCGGGCTCCAAAAAACATAGCTACGCTACTGGTTAATTTCACCCATCATGTTGTTTTAAGATGGGAGGCACCTCATTATGTCGCCGAGTTTGGTCATTGAATATAAATCGCTTTAAATAAAACCCGATTGTATAAAGTTGATTAATTTCTCGAAATTCCCATTTATATTCAGTATTGATAGAAATAAGCATTGAATCGTCTATTATCGTGTTCCACTAATTTGAGCTTTGTATGGTTTAATAATATAACTTGAATTTTTTTAAAGAAAAGTAAATAATATGAAAGCTGTCTCTACCTCCCGGTACTGGCCGGAAGGACTTTTTTTTTTAAACTTGTATTCGTGAGAACGTTACGGAATTTTTCTAGGTGATGCAAATCTAGTCTGATGAGATGCTTCAAAAGTACTATGCTCAGATACATACGTTTAGTTACTTTTAGCATAGAAAAACTGTCGTCTCTAGAAGGCGCAAATTTTTTGAAAGTGTTAAAATTCGTGACTTTAGAAAAACAATGGCACTGTCATAAAAAAAAGTTTTTAGCGATAAATACACAGATTTTGTTAATGAATACCCCTCCCCCCCCCAAAAAAAAAGTTTTTAGCTATAAATACGCAGATTTTATTAATCAATACTTTCCTTCTCCCCCCCCCCCCCAAAAAAAAAAAAAAAAAAAAAAAAAAAAAAAAAAAAAAAAAGTGTGCGTTGCCGAAAGAGAATAAAAGTCAAAAGTGAAAACGTTCCTTTTTGAAAATTTTCCGATATGAAATTAGTACTCGTATAGACTGATTTATTTCTTTTTTATTCATTTATTAACAGTTATTTAAATTTTTAACACTTTCAAACAAAGTTTAGCTTTACCTTAAGTTTGTTAATGAATTCGATTTGTTTGTCTGTCCGCGTTCTAACTCGTGTAAATATAGTCCGATTTTCATGAAATTTATAGATGTTCCTGTGCATCACTATACGACATGTTCGTACATATTGGAAATGAAGTTTATAGCTTTAACAGTTCATTTACAGGGACACACAAAATTGTGGTTACATTATGGTCTACGGAAAAAAATCTTTTGCGGTGTATTTTAATGATATACTATTTTAAACATATAAAAATGTAAATTTATATACATAAATTTATATATATCACTGAAGTGTACTACACGGCGATTATTGTTGAATAGGACGTGCACAGAATTTAGCATTCATTTTCAGGGACACATAAAAGAATTTGGCTACAGAAGAAACTCCACAATAATCGAACTTTTGAAGACTATGAACATGAATTGCTGGAAGTGCATTTTTAGTTATGGCACGCATTTTGAAATTGAATTATTTTTCTTTTATATGACTTGGGTTCTCTAAGAATTCTTTAGTACAATTCGTTTATTCACGGAAATTGCTGAATGGAAAATTTGAACTGCGTTATTCATTTCACTGAAATAACTTTTAGCGTAAAGTCTATAGATCGTATACAGAACAGCACACAAAAAAATGAATATTTTTTCATCTGATGATACTATTGGCAGAAATTGTGTTTTCAAATATATTACACCTTTACTTCTTTATTTCAACATCATTGTTCTCTTTAATAAATTGTAAACTTTTGCTACAGTATTCTGAATGTCTTAGGAAGTGTTTCATAATCTATGCTTGACGCATGACTTTTTGTTCTTATTTTCCTTATTTTGAATTTCAAAAGCTTAATCAGTTTTGAAAAAAACACTTTGTATTTTTATAGTGAAACACTCAGCAAATTTGAAAATGTATTTTGTATTTTGAATGTATTTTGAAAATACATGTATTTTGTATTTTGAAATTTTTCTTTTGAAAAGTATTTTGTATTTTGTATTTTAAGTTCTAAAAACCAATGTATTTTGTATTTTGTATCGAAAATGATATTTCGATGTATTTTGCCCAACTCTGTTCAAAACACACAAGGTGCGATAGTTACAAGGATTTAGTCTGGAACAAAATAACATTAGATTGCTTCTTTTATATGATAATCATTGTGTAATTGCTTGATCAATTAAAAAAAATTATTTTTGTAAACAGTTTTTCTAAATAAAAATTTCTAAATTTTTCTATATGAATGTTTTAAATAAAATTAAAAATAACACATTCCAGATTTTTTTTTTTTTTTTTTTTTTTTTTTTTTTTTTTTTTAATAGCACCATTTTATTAAAAATTATGCATACACCTGAAATAAGAGTTTAATTTGCTCAACTGCACAGTGGCTATATTTCTTTTTTTTTCTTTTTTTTTTTTTTTTTAACTTAATCTAAATGATTGATACTGGAATCACATAAGATGGAACTTCCCGACTGAGTGGGACCGACTTTTGAGATATTTTACTAGAAGAATTTCCCATTGGTTAATGAAAACCTTGATTAATGAAAACCATAATTCATTCTTACTACATGTGGGATGCATTATTTCGCAGAATTAAAGATTTTATCATTTTACTTATTTTTCATCCTTCGAAACTTGCTTTAATGTTTCCTTCCGCAGTTCAAACACTTATCAAATAGCTGTAAACATTTACGCTTTCCTAGTACCACTAAAATTTAATAACATTTTTGCCACACTTAAAAGCAGATTCCTCGATTAAATAATCAAATAATTGACTTGGCAATATAAAGGCCAAGTTTTACACTTTTTACTTAGCCACTTACAACTGCTCATATTTGGCACAAATATTGTTTGTCTGTGTCCCATCAATTAACTCAAGGCTATTTTTCCAAACTAAAATATTTTAAACTGAAATAACACAAATTATCAAAATCTTACCTTTTATATACCTCCAGACTTTAAGATAAGGATATTTAATAATAAAACAAAAGACAATCTTGTTTTTAATTTATTAAATTAGGAAATTTTGAGACTTTACAACACAGCTTATAAAACAAATAAATTGCTGTGATTGAGAAAAGACTGATTGCTCTACAAAACTGACCAACTGCGGACATGACGATTTTTGGAAGATTTTAATATGAAATTAATTATAAAAAATCAAGAATATTTATATGCGTTCCCTTTCTTCAATTATTTCATTCTTAATCTTTATCAATAATTTATCAATGTTTACGAAACACGCGTATATTTACTATAAAATAATAGATTAAATTTAACTGTAGGAAGTAGGAAGCAATGGCGTTTTAATTTCACAAGATCTATTAATATTAGATTTTTTTTTTTTTTTTTTTTTTTTTTTTAAATCTTGCTGTCAGTTGAAATTTATTTTCCCTATAGTACTACTATCTATAAATGAAAAAAAAAAAATCATATTTTATCTTTCTCAATCCAAACTCTATTGTTATAACTGATGACACCTGAATTGTATAAACTTTATTTATTATTGTTACGGAAGAAGAGTGTGTTAGCGATTAAATATCGAATTACATCTCTTACAATGTTTCTTTCACCAGCCACAGTCGGCCGCAATATTCCATTTATCTGAAGAATAGCGCCACAGTTACTGTTATCCATAAATGTACACATAAAATTTATTCTTTGCCGGATATCTTTACCTGCTACAAGCTGTCTACAGAATACAAAGAGTTTGTTACCCGCTGCGTCACTGCTTCTGAAGAGAGGTTTAATAACCACCCGCAGGGTTTACCTGCCTCCGTAAAACGAAGAAAGAAAAACTGTTGTAGAGTAAAGAAACAAATACTGGTACTTTTAACTAAGATTTTTATTTTGTCTTTTAATATTTTATATAGAGAAAATGAAAGTTGCGCTAATTCAAATTAAAAAGCAATGATCATTTGTTAGAAGTAACCATAAATCATTTGATAACACAAATTATATATTATTTAAATGCAATCTGAAAAATGAATTTAATCACCGGCGCAACAGTTAAAACAAAAATTGCTAATTTATGTAACATATTTATTTTGATCACACAAACGAAGATTAATATTTACATTTATTGATTTTATTGGACAGCCTTTTAAATAAAAAAACGTACCTATCTGCTGCACAGAATCGTATACATTGTAATTTAAAAAGAGAGAGAGAGAGAGAAAAGAAAAGAAAGGAAGAAAAGAGAAATGCACATATATATATATATATATATATATTTTTTTTTTTTTTTTTCTTAACTCTAGGAAACTGGAAGGCGTAAAGCTTTTTATGTAACTTCAACAAAAGTAAATTATGTAATTATCCCGGTTTACGGACAAAATCTTCATAAGCATGCATATTTCTGTAAGCTTTGCAAAAACTAGTTTTGTAAATTTACAATTTTTTTTTTTTTTTTTTTTTTTTTTTTTTTTTTTTTTTTTAGGTGTACAGTAAGCAAGCAAATTTCTGTAGCTTTACAAAAACTCGTTTTGTAGATTTACAATTATTTCTTATAGGGTATAAAAATGTAATTGGTACCACTTGATTAGTTTAACGTCTGCTTATTAATACATAAATTTTACTTAGAGTATTGTCGGCACATAGAAATGGAGACAATTTTTCGAAGTTTTAATATTAACACCTATTTTGATATAATATTTGTATTCTTCGACGAATTTTACTTTCAGATACCAAACGAGATGCATTTAATCAAGTAATTTAGGAATTATGCTAATTTAAATTTTGAAACTCCTAATGATAATACTATTCATTGCATCAAAAAAGTTTAGAATTTGTGTAATTTTTTTTAGCATAATCTAAAAACTACTTGATGGAAGGATCTATGTAATTTTGGACTATCATATTTGAATGTTCTAAGAATTCATTTCTGTTTAAAAAATTCTCAGGTTATAGCTGAAATTTCTTTCGAAAATATATCCAGTTTGAAACTAACTTTAGAAAAAAAATGTGAATTTTAATCCATGATTTTTGTTTCTTTTTAAAAGAAAAGCATAAATAAATTACAGTTTTAAAAAAAAAATATCGTTTTCTAGAAGCATAAAAATTACGGCTTATTCTACCAAGTAGTCTTTGAGCTATGCATAAAAACTTACCAGCATTGCAAGATGTTTTGCTGAAAATAGATATATATTTAATATTTTCAATTTTTAAACCTACCAAATTCGTAAAATAATTGACCGAATGACTTCCCTTTTGGTATCCGAATATGAAATTCACAAATAAAAGTTAGGTGATCCAGTTGAAAAATTTAAAGTTTTTAACAATTTCTGCATACATTTACTACATTTAAGAATAAATTTTTTTGTAGATTAAAATTTACGGAAGAAACAAAGTATGGTATCAAAATTGGAGTTAGCATTGAACATTTAAAAGTTTGTTACAATTTCTACGCGTAGATGTTTTCCTGCGTAACATTTAAGAGTATCATTTTAAAGTAGACGTTGTTAGTAATCGATATTTCTATACGCATTGCCTGGATGACCAACGGGAAAAAGTTCCATCTGTAAAATAATAGAAATAATACTATTTTTATCTTATTAGTAATTCAGTAATGATAGTAATTTTACATGAATAAGGCATTTAAATAAGTCGAAAATTTCTATTAAAATTTATTGATGTAAATTTGCCCCGTTGGTAACCAAGTCCTGTCTGTACGATGGTTTGTGACACAGTTATTGGAAGCTAACACTTTTTTTAGATTTTTTTTCCATTGTATTTGGACTGTCTATTATGAAAACTCATTATTAATAGACGTTATTATTAATAAAATTCAAAATTTCAGGTTATTTTAGCGTTTGTTTCCAACGGCATAAATATTTTAAAGTATGAGTTCTGGTTGAAAGATAAAGTTTAATTTGGAATTGAATGAAAATGTAGAGATTATTGCAATGCAATGTTATTCTTTCTGCATGAGTTGTAAAATAACGTAAGTACGCATGGTTATATACATGTATGATTACTATTAAACGTATAACTTAGCTTGGCTGTTTCGAAATTTTAGGCTTTTTAGCAACAAAGTTTTCATGTGGGTTGGATAAAATCACACATTGGATTGCGTGGTAATGAAAGAGCAGATTACTTAGCAAAATCCGTCATTTTAGAAAATGTATTTGACGAAGTATTGGATATCCCTGTTCCTTTTTCATATAATAAGCGTCATTTTAAAAATAATATAGTCACAGTATGGCAGAATAACTGGGAAATGAGTTTGAAAGGTAGGGATACCTATTCAGTGCTACGCAATACTGACGTCACTTTTCTCTGTTATTCTCGTATATCTGCTTATTTCATTTCCTCCCATGGTGCCTTTCCTTATTATTTACATAAAATTGGTAAAAGATCTGGACAAATGTAACTGTGGTAATATTGGAGACGTGAGACATTACATATTTGGGAAATGCCCATTAATGCCATTTTGTTTTATTTTTGTGCGTAATAAAACTTTATCTTGGAACCTTCAAAATGTATTATTATCTAGTTCAAACTATAAAAGACTTTGTGCTATATATAACGAACTGAATAAACTATATTCTTTTATTAAATATAAATTTTGATAAAGAGTATTTTTGAGCCACATTTGGTACAGACAAACAATTTAGAACTTTTGATTGTGCAGTCCATTTTGAAATTTTTGTTCTTATATATTTGTGTGTGGTTTATTTGTGTATGTGTAGATTTAAATATATTTATTATTATTTATTTATTTTTATGGTTGCTTTAGAATTTATTTTTCCTCGTCATTTGGAATCTAAAATGACGTTAAAAGTCTGTTAACTATCTCGACATTTGTTTTATTGACGTATAATTCTGTTACATTTTATTATTTATTTATTATTATTATTATTATTTTAATTATTAATTTATTTGTTATTTATTTATTTTTATTATAATTATTGCCATTGCTATTCTGCCACTGTTTGCTTGTGGTTGTGTCTATGGATGGCGGAGAGGGATTTTCTTCCAGGGATTCATGCCTTTGCCATTTCTTGGTTGGCTCCCTGGTAGAGTGATCTAGTCGCACAAAACAATTTTAAAAGATATATCCTCATTTTTAACCCTCACGTGCATAAATTATTTTTCCTTAATTTTCATTATTCACATTTTTTTTTAAATGATAAATGAAAACCCATTATAAAATAACTTTATTGTTGTGCTCCGTATTAGCTATTATCTGTCCACAAATCAGATCTCCATATATAAATGCTCTTTTTTGTTTTCCTTTATAACAAAATAATTATTTGTCCTCATATGAGGCCCGTATACATGAGAGGGTTAATGTTTTTAAAATGTTGTTTTTTATAAAACTACTTAGTTATTTTAATATTCATTTATTATTATTGCTGTTTACTATAGTATACTAGGGTTTGATGCGACTGTTGAACAAATGAAGCATACTTTAAAATCTTTCTGGATCTTTCAGCTCTTGTTTTTGTTTTAACCAATGTATGTATTTACTTATAGCATAGTGCATTGGATTGATGCTTCGATTAGTCAGAAGATGAATTTTTACGGTATAAAGATTGATAAAGCGATAGTCGAATGAGAAAAGAAATCATTTAAATTGTCGACAAATGAATGATATCCTGGCATTTAAAATTATAAAGAAAATATGTTTTAGGTAACCTCACAAGAAGTAATACAAAATGATGGATAAAATAAGAAATGAGAAACATGTTGGCTGTCATGACTATTGCCCCATCACAGTAGGGGTCGATATTTTTTCTGCATGAGGCCTAACATGCTCCGGCAATCCATCACTTCAGATAAATCTATAAAAACTGACCTTATGAACAAAACAAAATAAGTAGTAGCCACCCGGTCTCTGTAGTTTAGATGATCTTCAATATCGATTTAAGTCAATTGTTTTCTCTTCTGATCTTGTTAGAGATTGGAGCAGATTATTGTGATGTCGACAAGTGTTACACTACGGGTAAGCAACCACCTTTCTTTTATTTTTCTTTCACGAACACAAAAGCGATCTTTTTTTCTCCATTTTTTTTAATCCTTCGTCATCTAATTGATCACCCCTTTTCTTTTTTTGGAATTGCTGGCATTGTCGTGACCGGCTATTTAAAGCACACCCGTGAGATTTCAATAAACAATAATTTGCCATTTTGCAACAATGTAGCCTTTTTTTAACAGCTTAAATAACAAAAAGTGTTTTGTTTTATATGCATGTACTACAAGATGATGTTTTTTGATAGGTAATAAATGGAGACTAAATGAAAAGCATCCTCTTTTGAAAAAAAGCAAATTAATATTCTATTGTTTGTTTTAATTTATAGACTGAAGATGGTACAAAGAAACAAAGTAAGATAGGAATTAAAATACTCGAAGCTATACAAATTATGTAACCTTTCGAATAATTGTTGTTTTGTTTTTTTCTGCATTCAGAATGACAAAGTTAATTATATATAATGAGGAAAAATATAAGAAATTTGTTAATGAGCGTTGGAACATGTGTATATGTTACTGTAAATGTAATATGAATATAATCTTGTTAAATATTGGAGCAGAGTACTGTGATGTAGTCAAGGAACTGCGAGAAAACAAACATGTTTCATTTATTTTACATTCAGGAACATAACAGCAATATTTTTCAATCATTTAATCAACTTAATTGATTGCTCCTTTCTTTTCTAGTATTGCAGTATTTGTCGTGACTGGCTATTTAAAGCATACGCGTGAGATTTCAATAAACAATTAATCCTCAGATTGCTACAATGTAGCTTTTTGTATGTGATTGAATAACATGAAGTGTTTTGTTTTCTATGCTGCTACATGAACATGGTTTTAGATAGGTAATAACAGGAATTCAATCAAAACAATGAAAATGAAAAAAATAAAGTAGTCTTTTTCTTTTCTCTTCTTTTCTTTTTCTTTTTTTATTAGAAAAATAGAACATTAATGTTTTTCAAAGAATAATGAATTTCTTTCATAAAATGAAGACATTGAAAAAGGGATAAGTGTTGCAAAAAGCTACTCAAATATTTGTATTCAAATTATTGCAATTCAAGCATCGTCATTTTTTATTTTTATGCTCTTAATTTAGCTGTTAAATTTAGTATATTAAGGAAAAAAATAAAACAATATCAATCAATAAAGGGCAACAATAATATGATCAATAAAGGACAAAAAAGGAGCTAATTTAAATTTTATAATTATTATCTTAGAAAGGTACATGTAAATGAAATTAATTTATTCGGTCATTCGGCATTTAATTGTTCATTACTTTTTATTCTTGGAATTTTTGATGGAAAGCCCCTGATGAAATTTGCATACTAATTTTTCCTCTATTTTCAACTACATGGGACATCCTCTTGTTTTAGTGTTAAAGCACATCCGCCAGCTTTCAATACCTGCTATTTAAAGGCAATTTCAATAAACAATATTTTGTCAGCTTATTAAAATGTAGCCATTTTTTAAATAGCTTAAGTGATGAAAACCGTTTTGTTTTGTATACATGTACTATACCTGAAGATGTTTTTATATAGGTAATAAAAGGAGACCAACGTAAGAAAAAGCACTGAAATAATTTTTTTTTAAAGTTTTTTAAAAATAACATATAATTAAATTTTTAAAGAATATTTGTTTTTATTTATAGGTTTAAAATCACGTAAGGTGAAAAAATGAATGAAATGCAAAAAACAAAAAAAAAACGTTCGTTACATTGTAAAAAAAAAAGAAAAAAATCAAATAAAGTGTATTTTTTTCTCTTAAATTTTAACGAAAAAACGGCACTATTAAAAAATTAATAAACTTCAATCTTTACATTTTTCTTCTTCTTCTTCTTTTTCTCCCCCCCCCCTCCTTCAACTAATGGTATAAAGCAATTTTTGCCGTTTGAAATATTGCATAAATGTTATTAAAAATTAATAATAATTAATATCGGGGAAATTAATTTAAATTTTAAAATTTCAAGATCCGTCGAACCTAATATAAGACTCGCAAAAACTTAGAATAATTTGTCCATGTTATAGCTTGCAATTCATCATATTCTTGAAGAAGTAGACATGAAAAACAATCAGTCAAGATTTAATAGTATAGAATTTTGTGCTGAATCATTCTCTGTGCTTTGAAGAAGAATTCCGAAAATACTTATATATATATGTTGAAAATACCTTATTATATTTAAGAATCATAAAGCAATTTTCAAAATAACATAACAAATCAGAGAAAGATTTCTTTTCTCGCCTACGTAAATAAATCTTTACAAATCGAATTTTGCACGCACCAGTGTTCTATCATCATTTGAAAGTAATATTCGAATAATGTATTTAAGATGTTAGGAATGGTTTGTTGTTGAATAGTTAGAACTCAACAAGTTTTTTTTTTTTTTTTTTTTTTTTTTTAAATGAGAATAATACATTTATTATCATCTACTACTTAAACAAGATGCTTTTACACATCTCAAGCTTAAAGAAAAAAAAATCGAGTTAAAAATTCATGCGCTTTGAGTTTTTATGATATTACAGCTGTAAACACAATGTGATTTTAATAATGTGTGTTTGTTTCTTCTTGTGTTCGAAATCATACAGTCTTATTAAAAATATTTTCATTTACTCCGCCTTTTTTTCTTTTCCTTTCTAGAAATTTCTCTTGAGTATCTCCTGTTTTTTTTTTTTTTTTTTTTTTTTTTTTTAGATTTGGTTAATTTATATACAATATTTCTTAGTGGATACTATAATTTGTCTGTGTCAAAATCGATAACGAAGCCATATTGTAAAAGTTTAGGCAAGTTTTTAAATTAATTTATTAATTGAAATAATTTAATCATTAATGGTATTAATAGGTAAATATTAATGATTAGAGTAAATTGTGTGCAGTGTTTAGAAATTCCAAAGAGTATGGAACCGCCAATTCAGATTAGAAATATTCTATTTAATATTTTATTTACAAAATATGTAATCGCAATTAAATATGGGAGAAATTTCTGTACGCTCTCTGTTAAATTATTCGTGTTTTTTTAAACATATCCGTACTAATCATTTTAATTAGTTAATTTAAATATTCTCACTTTCACATTTTTTTTTTTTTTTTTTTTTTTTTTTTTTTTTTTTTTTTTTTTTTTACGTATCTAAATTTAACAGATGGAAAAATTATATGCTTTATTTAAAGACATTTAATGAGGATTAAAGGATTAAGCCGTTTTAGAAGTATATCTGTCAAAATTAAGACTGAAATCGTCAGCACACGATTATTTAACAAAGTAGGAAAGAAATTCCTGCTTAAAATCTTTACAATACTTGAAGAACTCAGATGATAAAAGTGGTATGTGCTTTTGATATTTAAAGGCATATAACAATAAACGGAAATAAAGATTTGAAACTTTACAGATCATTTTTTCAGAACGATGATTTGGTCACAGTACTTATAAATTGTGCATTATTTTAATGTTCTTACTTTCTTCTCCTGTTACTAATTCGTGATTGTGATCTTCAAATGATAGCATTCGAATTTGAAGCCTCATGCTAGGTACTCCAAAACTGGTTCTAAGAAAAAACTGTATTGTATTATCTTGTAATATAACAAACATCACAAGCAGTCCTCAGTTTACAAGTGATCACCATTCGAATCCACCTAAGTTTAGTATGCATGAAACTAAATGATTATTCCACATCTTTCATCACTAAAATCAGCAACAATTAACTGCAAAAAAACTATGATTGTAAGATACAAACTATTATTATAACCAAAGTTTTATTTTTACACAAACAATAAAAAATAGAACGGATCCTCCCCCCCCCCCCCGAGGGGCCGTAGCTAGAAGTGAACAACAGGGGGAGGGTCAAGAAAATGTAGGGGAGGGGCTCATATTTTTTTTTTCTCTTTCTCTTTGATTCAGAAAAATAAATTAGTGCATATTCACCTGTAAGGTACCATGTTTCTTATTAAACTGTTTGTAATAATTACATTTTTTACTAAGAAAAGAATATGATGCTGAAAAAATCGAATTAATAATTATGCAATATTAAAAATCATGTTAGCTTCATATGTGCAAATAGAATGAGAGAGTGTTGAAACACTTATTTTAGTTACAATTTAGCATTTCAGCTAAACTGCGAAAGGGCCTCAAAACTAAATTACATTTTTGAACAAAATTTTATTTGGATTTTTGGAACAAAAATTCATTTAATGACCATGAAATTTTTTCCAGGGGAGGCTCAAAATGTTTAGCTACGGCTATGCCCCCCCCCCCCCCCCCACTATTTCATTTTGAGATAGAAATGGAAATCAAATCCTGGCTCCTATGCAATCCTAAGAAATAATCACCATTTTCGTTTGTATGCCTTTCGGTTATGTGGATAATTTTTTGACAGAAATCAAATTATTATTTTTTTTCCCCAGAAAATGCACTAATTATACTAAAACACGGTAAGACTAAGAAACTATATAATTTTGCCTGTATAGGAAACCAAACACTGCCATTCGGCTTACTCAACGATTTTCATCTGTACTATTAACCAATACTAAACTCCTCGATACAAAATTATTATCGCATTCAGTAACACGTTCTTCTCTTCTACACGATGAACAAAAAATTACTTTAAACCTTTCGGGTCCGATTTACTTTTCAATTAGAGAAAAAAAATCTTTTACACTGAGAAAAAAAATATGCCTCATTCAACTAGAACAAATAGTTAGTCACTTTCTAAGTACCTAAACTAGAAATATAGATGTCCAAACTATGCGAGTAGGGTAAGCAACTAAGCTGAATAGGTGAAATGACTTGACATTTCTAGTCTCTTCTTTTCT
The DNA here is from genome assembly GCA_964019185.1 of Maratus speculifer. NCBI lineage: Eukaryota > Metazoa > Arthropoda > Arachnida > Araneae > Salticidae > Maratus > Maratus speculifer. The sequence continues at coordinate 139,677,410 of OZ025299.1, forward strand.
AGGAGACGAAACGACATTGAACCGTTTCAGTAGCGAGAAATTATCGCTTGATTTTAGGAATGATTTCTTAAGCTATAATTATAGTTACTAAATCAAATCTCTTGAGTTCGCATCTATTTGAAGACATTTTTAGATAAATTTGACAACAAAAATATCGGAAAACGTACTTGAATTCTAGTAAGAGACTCTGGAACTCTCTAAGAAATGGAACTAAAATTTATAAGGATGACATGGAACTATTTTTTCTAGAGCCATTACTTAGATTCTATATGCCAGAATCATATTTTTTTCTCAGTGTACGTTAATAATGTCATTAGTAGCTATTCAAATAGATTTACTGAATTTTATCGAATACGTCATAGTCTGAAATCTAACGAATGTAATTATTTTTCGTACTATTCGATTCATATACATATGACAATAGATTAAGGAAGAGTTTTTCGAGACATTTTGAAAATATCATATTACTAAACGATTTCATAGATATTACGGCTTTCTAATAATTTATGCGTTTATCATAGATTATCCGTTCAGAAGAATAACCTATAATAAAAATTTAAAGCATGAAACATACTGCATCCTTAATTCAAAAGTGAAAAAAAAAAAAAAAAAAAAAAACTTTTTTTTTTTTTTGTGAAACAGCGAAAAAATGTTTTCGGGCTGTCGAAGGGTCATTGGCCATCTTGCAAGCACAAAACCTACCTAGTGGTTGGATTTCCAGTGCACTATCTGGTAATTTAGGTGATTGGCAGAGGCATAAAAAACAAGTAGAATGGCAGCCATAATTCAAAAAACCCAATTTTTGAGTTTTGTCACTTTTGAAGCAAGTGAGTGATATGGTTAAAGTAAAAGAATCACCAACGGTGCAAATAAAATTAAGCAAATTTTTATTATTATTATTACAATATGTCAAAATACAAATGAAAACATAAGAATTGCGCCGACATATACTACCATTACGACACGTAAAATGTGGATAGTAGCAAAGTAATTGTTAAGTCAATATAATGCTCAATGTAATGACATGTCTTACGTAAGTCAGACCGGAAAGGGTTAAATAATTTTGTTAAAAAAAGTATCATTGATCATTTAAAAATTATTCTATAACATATTTCCTTTTTAATTTTACCATTAAAAACAACAAAAAAGTTTTTTGTGAAAAAATAAAAACAGTGCTCCAATTCGTTACGATACTTATGAAGTGTGAATTACTTTTATTTCTGTTATTTATTCGTGAATTTTTGGCAGCATTCAAAATAGAATCCAAATTCTAGGAGATACACTAGTTACTCCAAAACATGGTACTAATAAGAAACAGTATCGTGTTATCTACTAATAGGCCAAACATGGGGTCTCAGTTTTCTTTAACCGCTTCCAGCTGATCACCGTTGGAATTTTTTGCGGGTGCTTTTCAGGAATTTTGGGTGAGACCTTAGTGATGGATTAGTTGAAGAGGGAAAAAAACAAACAAACATGTAAGCAGACTTACAACAAATAAGAAAACCTACGAGTAGATCTAAAAACAGAATATGAAGAAGAGGAGAGATCTCAGAGCTTGAAACTTTCTGGAGGAAAAGAGGGATGATCAAATTAACAAATGATGTTGGCAGAGTATATCTATGATAACTATATAAATTAGGTTTCACAGTTTTTTTTTCTATTAAAAATAATACAGACTAAGATTTATTTGTTGTTGAAATCAATAAAATAACTCATCGTGAATATACATTATAAATGATTTCATGTTTATGGTCAATTTTTCATTTGTTAAAATGGTTTATGGTTATAAAAAGTTTGATTGATGATATACAGTGAAACCTCCAAATAAGGGACACCTATATTTAAGGGACAAAACCCCCGGTCCCAGTCCCTTGGTATAGGACGTGTAATGTACAGGGTGGTTAGTTATTAACGTCAGGTTTTCAGAGCCCTCTAGCGAGTAAAGTTTTGGGCGAAACATAACCAAATTTGGTCAGCATACATAGTAGACCTCGGGATTTCGAATTCTTAAAAAATATATAAAGAAAATAAAAAGTTTAAAAAATCACCACTAGGGGCAATTTTAGCTAAAATGCGACTAAAATGCATTTAATTTGCATAAAATCAGCAATTTTGGCACACCAAAAGTGTATTAGTGTAAATGTTGAATGATTAAATGGCAAAAAATACAGTACAGATCAATTTTATACTGCTGGAATACTGCCCGAGCGCTGATGGTACCTGCACACCTTTCATCTTTTGTTCGACAATAGCAGTTACAACTTCGTCAACTTGTTTTTGACTAGTCACTATGCGTCCTAGGCCTTGTTTCCGCATAGTTTCAAATCGATGAATCATCTTTTGTAAATTTGTTATGCTCATCGGGTTCTTTTGGCAAATTCTGTAATCGGTGAAATTCAGGACGAGCATCATTGCAATTCTCGTTCTGCTCATAACACAGCTTGACTAGTAAAGTATGGTGAGAGTTGATAATGATGAGAACTCTCCCAGCCTTTCCTTTTATACTCATGATTGCTATACACAACTGATTTTATGCAAATTAATGCATTTTAGTCGGTAAACAACGCTAAAATTGCCCCTAGTGGCGATTTTTAAAACTTTTTTTTTTTTTTTTTTTTAAGAATTCGAAATTTTATGGTCTATTATGTATGCTGATCAAATTTGGTTATGTTTTGATCAAAACTTTACTCGCTAGAGGGCTCTGAACACCTGACGTTAATAACTAACCACCCTGTATTTACCTCTGAATAAGGGACACTCTATTTAAGGGACACTTGGAAATGAGATTAAAGGGACTGGTTTTTGAATTTCAGATAATGAAGTAGTCTGTGATGAAAATGGAAATACAGATTTTAGTGAACTTATCAAACAGACAGAAAGTCATGTTGATACATATGCATACAACACAATTAACGACCATTTATTTACCCAGAATTCTGATTCGACATCAATGCACTGTTTATCTGCATTGAAAGTAATGCTCAAATTGTTTAAATGATTCTGAAAGTGGAGAATGAACGAAAATTGTGAAATAAAGAACTTTACCGATGCTTTTAGGCTGCTCTCAAATCCAAAAATGGCAACTTTTAAGACATAAGTTTTAATTTACTTTTATTTGGAAATGCCTAAAATTAGCAGGCGTTGTTGTTCAGAAAATGTGTAATTAAATCGATCACTTTATTTTATTTTATTTTATTTTATTTATTTATTTATTTATTTATTGCAAATGCAGCAGATTTTTCAGAAAATATTGACAAAGTGGACGTTTTGAACCAAATTTCCATGCGAAAGAAGAATAACTACTCAAGAAAGAGTAAAAAACATCATTGTCACGTGATCAATATCGCATAGAACGCAATTGGTAATTTATTTATAGAAAACAAAATGAAAACACTGTTCAATTCCAAATCGCTTCCATAGTCAAGCCATAGTCAAGCGTTCCAATTTTATACCTTTCCGTTAAAAATGAATTTTTAAGTAAAAAAACATTTTAAACGAATTTTAAATGAATTTATCATTTTAAATCATTTAAAATTACAATATCATTTTGAATGAACTCTGTGTCAAAACATCTTCCGTTTGCTGAGTAGAGCAGTGGAGAGATTTGTTGTCTTAAAATACGCAAAGCATCGGAATACTTTTTTTTTTGGGAGGGAGGGAGGAGGGATATTGTGGTAATGAAGAATTGTAAATATGGTAAATGAACTCTTCAAAGGTTTCTATTGAAATTTGCAAAACAATCCCTTTTGATTGATTACTTCAAGTAAAATTCTTTCAAATGTTTTTATACTTTTTGCATGTACATAATATGCATAAAAAATACAAATCATTCAACAAATCATTTAATAATTTAGTAATTAATTGAAAATTTTATTTATGCTCTTTTCTTCCTTTTGTCTGATTAACGGATACATTTAAATTTTACCTTTGATGCTTTGTTATTTTTATAGCCTTCTGAATTAAAAATAATATAAAAAACTCCGAATAAGGGACACCTCTATTTAAGGGACAAAAGTTCCGGTCCCATAGGTGTTCCTTATTTGGAGGTTTCACTGTATATATATGTTTAAATATATACACTAGTCCAAAGATGACTGGTCACTTGTAACTTTAAACGTTTTGTTTTTTATCTAGAAAAATATATGGGGAATTATTCTGAAACTCCAAATGTATAATGAGAGCACTATACCGGTCATAGATTTCCGTAAAGATTTTTTCCCGAAACACCATAGAGAACAGTCAACAAATGGAAAAAAAAAAAAAAAAAAAAAAAAAAAAAAACGAACATATTTTGGATAATTTTGTTAAAACTAATGTAGCAAAAGTGTTCAAATTGTAGGTTTTGATTAAGTGATGGCTTATTTTAATAATTTATGTTCATTTTTATGAGGCTAGTATACTAGCCTCATAAAAATGAAATGAACATAAATAAATTGAACATAATATCGAGTATACATATATGTATACTCGAGGAAGAATTCAGGTTTTCATAAAAAAGTCCCAAATTTTGCCAGGATATAATTTGAAGAGTTCTTAATGTAAAAAAAAGAGTTCTTTTAAAAAAATATATCAAACAACATTGAACACAATACCCTGGAATCAGAATTAAAAAATAATAAAAATGTATGAAAAATGCGTAGGATCACAAAATAATGTTTCACTGCGCACACGCTCGAATGTAATCAAATTATAATCTGCATACAGCGTTAGCTAAATGTACAGAGAATTTTTTCTGAAAGTCTCAAAAACATAGTTTGAAAATTATCGTTGATAGAAATCCCAAAGGGAAACAAAAAGATGAGGGGCTGTACCCAAAACGTCTTTCGATTACATAGTTTTTGAATAACAAAGCATGCCAGTTTTATGCGTTTTTGAACAAAAATTAATTAAAACTTGTGTCACAAAATTGTCCGTTTGGATTTGAAAAGCTCCTTAGTGGAACTATAAGTATTTCGTCAGATGATAAATAAAGAAGAAAGAACTTCTAAAAGTTATAATTTTGTCGGTATGATAAATAAGAAGCACCAGTGCATTTGATTGCTTGTTTTTCATGCATAGGGTCTGACGAAAATGTTTTTGTATGCGACTAAAAAGTGTTTCGCTAAAAAGTATTTTGTGCGTTGCTTTTCTGAGTAAAAGTTTCCTTTCCTTTTTTTCCTCTTTTTTTCTTTAAATATTTAAATTGGTTGAATAGAGATAGCTGAAATCTTTTTTAACATACGAAGTATTCAATTCGTGCACTTATTAAAGGTTAGGAAGCACCTGCAAGAGAAGTTTAAAGGGTTCCACCCAATTAGCTTTTCTGAATTAATAATTTCCTTGTCAAAATAGTAATTGTTGTTAAATTAACTGTATTTTATAATTTTTTAATGTTCTTTCTATTTAATTTCCTTTTTTTTCTTTTATCCCTGTTTATGAAATTATATTACCTTCACCAAAATGTGAAATATTTATGAAATAGAAACTAACAGCAATATTTAAAAGTATTTTATAGAGAGGGAAAAAAATTATAATGTTGTCACACAATAATTTGCTATACTCAAATTACAATTTAAATTTCCTAATGTACTCGAAAATGCTATTGCTTGGAATTGTTAAAATAGGGTGAAAAGGGATTAGACAAAAGATTCTGAAATTCAGTGATAGACGTTCTACATTTAATTTGCTTAAAGCAGAACCTATTAAATAGTAAGTCAGTTTATAATTATATTAAATGTCATTAAAAGTGGCTTATTTTAATAATTTGTGTTCATTTTTATGAGGCTAGTATGTATACTCGAGGAAAAATTCAGGTTTTCATAAAAAAGTCCCAAATTTTGCCAGGTTTTTTACTTATTATTTGAAGAGTTCTTAATGTAAAACGAGAATTAGTTATTAAAAAGAGATATTAGTATCCCGAAAAGCTTTCGTGCACAGGACACACGATGTGCCTATATGCCATACCCAGGGCTCACAGCGTCCCTAAAATTTTCCACATTTCTACCAGTATTTAAAATAAAAAATCTTCGTGTCAGATTCCTTAACATCTATAATGGAATTCTACAATAAATATTATTGTTTTGAAAATGTGGTATGAAAGTGTGAAATATTTAAAGACGCTGCGAGCCCTGAAGTCTTGGGCTTTTTTCCCCCATACATTCAATTATAGCATATCAATTCAAATTAAGCTTCGACCAGAAATATTTATAGCATATATTATATAGATAATTGAAGGAATAAAATTTTATTGATATTTTTTCAAATTTTAGCTGCATTTTAAATTAACTTAGGTTGTCTCAAGAAACATCGAAAGTACTTGGTAACAAAAAAAATGTGATTTAGTTTTTTTTTTTTTTTTTTTTTTGGAATAGATAGCTTACAATAAAACTTTAAATCAAGAAATTTTATTCATTTATCTTATAACACAATTTAAATGTCATTTTCATATGCAGAAAATCAAATTAACCAATTTTTCAAATCATTTTATTAAATTTTAATTTTGTGCACATTTTAAAATATAGAAGAAAGCAAAATATTAAAGTAGCAATAATTAATAAAGGTAGTTTTTTTTCTCTTCGATAAAATTCATTGCTTAAATGGAGTATTTCCCAACTCTTATAAACTTTGGTAAAGTACAAAAATGTAAAGTTTTCAATTCCTTTAAATACCCCCAATTGTAAAATTATAGCAAACAACAAAAATATAATTTTAAATCCCTTGAAGCATTCGCATTTTTAAATTTTTAAATGCATTTCCATTCAAATATTTAGAATTTTTTTCATCCTTTGCTTATCAACATTTTTATAAAAGAGATAAGAAATGACAACAAAAGGCACAAAAATGCAAGGAGTTTCGACAATGTATTGAAAGGCATGGATGATATTTAAATTTAAAACCAAGGATGCTTTATGCTAAACAATAGTCTGCTCATAATATTTAAAATAAAAGATGCCCAAAAATTGTAAAGAAAATTTACAATTCCAGTCATTGAATAAATTTTTAAAACAGAAATCTTAAAAATTTTTCAAAATTGAACTTAGCCCAGTATTCTAAAAGATAATGATCCAATAAAAGAAATACAATAAAACAAAGAAAAAAGCCTTTCAAACACCATAAGCATAGTAGTTGTGAACATAAAGTTGGTAGTTCTTCGAAAACATAGCTTTTTGGAATGTTTTCAATCGAAGCCTCCCTTGTTTGAGGTCGCTACAAGCATTAGGCGTGCCGAGCATTACACTGTCCGTTAGTCACCTATCAAGTTTGTAAAGGATGTTTAAATTTTTTGAATCTGCCAACATGGAAGGATTTTACAAACCGAGGTCTCTTTTGTTGCATTTGACGAGATCGCAAAGAAGAAAAAGAGATTTTAATATGTTTCTTTGGGGTTTTCTAGTTACTCTTTTTTTTACGCAAGGTAGATTTTGGTGTCGTAAAGAAAAGGAAAATACGACTAAACTCCAATTCAAGTTTCTGGAATCTTTAATTGGACTTTTATGTTGACTTTCGCATAAAATTTAAGTAGAAGTAATTGCTTTCTTCACCTTTTTGTGCAATAGAATTAATCTTGATGGCATTCTACTATAAAATTATTAAAACGACAAATTTATAACTGCATATAAAAAACGTGCTGACTCATTTAAAAATATTTAATGCAAATGTAGACCAAATGTGGTGGCAGCTATTTTGCACTAAAGGTGGTGTAATTTTTGATGTAGTAAAACTGTATGCATTAATTTTTGTGATCCATTCAGGATTCTTTTTTTAAATTTCGTTGCTATCATTTTGAGTTTATAGTTATAATGTATTGTTTTCGCTGCTTTAAAAATTGTGTTTAGATATTAAAAAAAAGAAAAAAACAAAAACAAATGTTAACTACATGGATCAGAATGTTTTACTCAAAAATGCAGAATGAAGATTTTTTTTTTTCGCTATATTTCTTTGCCATACATAGATGATCTACAATCTTCATAATTTTCAATTCATCAAAATCGAAATTAGTGTAATTAATTAATGCATTTTGAATTGTTGTATTTTTTCCCAAATTTCATTCACTTGCAGAATAGTTATATACAAGCATGCATATATATATGCATGCAAATATAAAATCATTCTACAAATAGATAGACATTAGAAAATACCATAAAACTTCAAAAAAACATTAGTGGTTTAATTAATTACAATTTAATTTTGATTTTGACAATTTGAAATTTGAATATATTGTTCGACCTCAATGTTTTGCAAATGTAGGTAAAAAGAAAAAAAAAATCCTTTCATTTGGCATTTTTTATAGGGAAATCAACTTAACTATGCAATAATTTCATATTCTGTACAATATTTTGCAGATAAAGCGTAATTTCTCACGTCATTTTTATATATTCACGTTATTTATTCAGATATATTATCCCCTTTCCGCGTGTTTTCCAAAACCTCTGCTTTTTTCAATAAAAAAAATCGCACACTTTGTATACCACCTAACTTTTAAAAAGCTTTATATATTTTCTTTATTAAAAAAAAAAAAAAAAAAAAAAAAAAAAAAAGATTAGAATAATTTTTACCTGAAAAATGTGAGATTCAGTTATTATAAACAATTTCACATTAATCTAATCACCTTGACCGTGGTGATTTTTCTTTCATAATTCGTATCTGAAGTAAAGTGTAATTTTTTTCCCCAATGAACGATATAATATTTTAGGACTATTTGTAATCCTGTTTAATTACATGAACTTTGCTGAAAATGAAAATGCAGTTTTTACCTTATGTACTTGCAAATATTTCGCAGTTATTTCACAACATCTTTATTTCTAAAATTGATGCCCTAAATGTAACAATAGCATACTGTAGATATGAACGACAATAAGGATTCAATAAAAAAAAAAAAAAAAAAAAAAAAAAAAGGTTAGTTTTGAAGTAAAAACACGGTATTCAATAATTTCCTGCTTAATGAAATATATGTTTATTAAAACAAAGTGCCAATTCTATCCTAAATGCGACAAAACTATGGGTAAATCGCGTCTCATTTAGGCACAAATGGTCTTATATCAACAGTTGATTTGGTGTTAGCACGTGATTGCGTGATAGTTCATCTAATTTTAAAGAAGTTTCAATACCGAATTTGGAACGAAATTACAGTTAATACAGCTGTTTAACAATTTAAATTTTTTTTTCAACTTTATATTCTTTAAAAACATTTTTAAAAGTTTAGAAAATAACATCCAATTTTTCCTCTTTTTCCCTGGACATTTCCCTGTTAAAATCTCAATCAAACTAATTTATTAAAACATAATATTATTAAAAATCTTCTTTTTTAAGTGAATTTATCCCCCCCCCTCCCCCACCAAAAAAAAGGAGATAAAATATTATAACATGAATTTCATCTACGATAAAAAAAATATGCCACATATTATCGTAAGTCAACACATTAATGGATTTGGATAATGTAAATTAAATTTAGCATTAAAAGATTACACAATAATGATGATAAAAATAACTACATGTTTATTCATAATATTAATTTTAAGAATAATGTATGGTGATAATATTAAATCATAAAAATTCTCGTACATTAAAAAAATATTTTGAAGCGTTATAGCTAAACATTTTCAATCAATGAATTTTTAAAAAATATAATACTATTTATATAAAAAAAATAGGTCAAATCATTTTTTAAATAATACCGAAATTTAGCAGCAAAATAAATAAGGCAGTCGGCTTAAAATATAGAAAAAAGAAAGAAAGAAAGAAAGAAAACGTGACAGATTAAATAAAAGTAATAAAGATATACAATATATACGCATTATTTATTTAAGCTTTCAAAAAATATCAAACTGAAAAATAAATTGTTAAATTACAGAACAAAACAATAGTTTCAAATGTGAACCTTAGGAGAAGTAACTTAATTTTGTCTCGAAACTAAAAATTCTCAATTCGTAAAGTTTCTGATTATCAGTTCGTCTCGAAGCAACAGCGACTTAAAAATCAGATTGCCTTAGCGATTTTTTTAGCCTCTTTCAGCTCCCGGAAGTAAAAATTACTATTTCTTCAAAATACGAGAAAGGTGATCGGTTTAATCTTCTCTTAGAAAAGATATTCTTCCACGATTAATAAGATGAACTATAATAGAATAAGAGTGAACATTTATAAGCAAACGTTGGGAAGAAGGGAACAATTTTTCAATTATGAATATGAACTGCTTGTTATTATTCGCACGCTATCCAAAATTGGAGTCATTTAGAAAAATCTATCGATGTATCATCAAATACATAAAAAGTGTGTTATTTTTCTGCACTTCGCATACATGTATATGTGTATCTGTACCTTTTTAAACATATATAATATTCCAGAAACCCAATATGAAATAATAATAATAACGATAGCAATATTCTGAAAAGAAAATTATATGCCAGTCTCTTTTGTCTCACAAAGTAAAAAAAAAATATATACATATTATCTTCTTAAAAATAATTTAAATTTAAAGAGAGAATTTTTTAATTGGTGTTTTGGCGTTGGACGTCTATTTATTTACGGTGAAAACCTAATTTTGTAAAATAAATAAGGTAATGAAAAATCCTCTGCTTAAATTTCCCCGTATGTTAAAATTTGATTTCCGATCAATGGAAATAAATGTCACCGCAAGTAATTGTACTAAATAGCTAAATTTTATATTCACATCTTATTAAATTTATTTTTCACACACGGTTTGCTAGTTTAGGATTATAATGTTTTATTTATCTTTTATTTTTTCCAGTCTTAATACCTCATATTCCCTAATCGATATAAGCAATCATTCGAAATTTATAATAATAATTCAAACTGACATATTTCAAATTAACACGCTTCAATTTAATAAAATCTGAAAATATTATATATTCTCAGGAAAATGCTACACTTTAGTTTTTCTCATATTTTTGCTTTAAATATGTACAAACAGTCATTAAATTACAACTGTGAAGACTTCTCATTCGCTATTAATTCCATTCAGAGTTAACTACTGAAACAATAAAAAATATAAAGGTATTATGATAATAACGCTGCAATTTTGTGATATATTATTTATTTATTCTTACTATGCTAGCATAGATTTGCTCAGCAATATTCTTTCGAGCTTTTCTTTTCTTTCCTTTATTTTTCTTTTTTTAAATATGTATATATATTACAAATTTTAAATTCTTTCGCCAAGATTAACCTTTATACTATATTAATTTCCTTTTAACAATATTCCGTACTTAGTCCAACTTATTAAATTAAAATCTTGTTTCTAAATCTAATCTATTAATCTTTATGGAAACGATATAAATTCTTAATTCGCCTTAAAAAACATTTATTCCAATATGCGTAAATTTAAAAAGATGGCCCTAAATAAAAAATATTCTTAATTAAACTTTATTTCTTAATATTCCAAATAAAACTCATTTTTTCTATGTTTTTATCAATCCTTTTTAAGAAAGTCTTATTAAATTTATTCCAAAACCATGCCTTTCAAAAATATCATTATTTTTATTTATTTATTTATTTTTCCTCCTTCAACATTTGATATTTGTACATATCAATAAATTCATTTCTTTTCTTTTTCTCTTAAAATTAATCGTCTACAAAAATATCGTTTGCAGGATATTTGAAATTCTGAATCGATTATAAATTAGTTAAATAATATTAAAAAAATATATATATCGTCTGAATGGAATAAAAATCTCGACACTGGACGTGAATTATGTTTACATGGGAAAATGATGGTTCGAGAGTAGAGAATTTTCTAGAACTTTGTTTTTAGATTTAAGAGGGAAGCCTGGAGGTGGTGAGATAGATTCTTGGTTTTTTCTTCGATGAGTACGGCTTGCTGAAGTAACGATGGAATATTCTTTTTGATGTGTCAGTTAAAGACGTCTTGCAAAGGGAGCCTTTCCCTCTCTCATGATTATAGTTTAATAAATTAACTTGCAGCAGCCAATGTGTAATTTAATGAATCTTCTACATTTTTTTATTTTGTTTTTTCCCTCGCTTGCCACGACTGTGTGTTTTTAAAAAAGGGGAACCAGTGAATATTTTTCGAGTTTATCCCTTAAATCGTCACACATATATATATACACACATAATTTAATTTCAAAAGGTGTTAACATTCGGAATGGAATAAGGAATTGGCTTCAGAAGCATTTGTGAATTTTTTCCTCTATCGATTCAAAAACTTTTTTTTTTTTTTTTTTTTTTTTTTTTTTTGTTTTAGTTATTGACATTTTCGAATGTAAAGCAACATCAGCAGCAAAATTATATCAATTCCAGATATTTTCATTTTTATATCTAAGCTAAATCGTGGTCCATACTGGCACGAATTTTATTCTAACATCAGTTTTTTTTTTTTTTTGATTTTGTCAATATTGGAGTGAACTATTATTTCAATATTTGTCTGTTTGCATTTTGTCAATATTGGCAAGAAAAAATAAACCATTATTTCGTATTTTTTTTTCCAATGCACTGCAAATATTACTGTATTTTGGCATTCCATTGCAAACATATCAAATATAAAGCCAATATTTAGCCGATATTGCTATTGGTTTATTTCCAAAGAATATAATGTTGGCGCGATACTTGACCCCAGTTTAACTAATGTAACCTATATGTTTCTTTTGCTACTGGGTTACGTTGCATTTCGCAGAATATTAGCATTTGATTCATTATACATAAAAAACAAACAAGTTGATAATATCGCTAAAATGTCTGCAATTTGGTATAAGGGTAACTTTTAAGTTTTCTTAACTATCGGTCCAATTTAATTTGTATATCTCGATTTATTATTGTAATGAAATACAGTCTGAACTGCAGAGTATTTACATTTTGCTAATAATGTATCTGTATTATCAAAAAATATTTCACCATTTGACCATTTTTTTTTTTAGACGTAATGCTGCCATTTCTGAAATATTTGCGTTCTTTGCAATTAATTCAAAAGTAAAGGCATGTTTCTTCACAATAGCGTAATTTCATTGAAATTATTTAAAATGCAAATTGAATATTTAACTAATATTGATATTCAATCAAAAGTTTTCCAGACGAATGCACAGTACTGGGCCTCAATGTAACTAGTATAATCATCATTTTTTAATATTTTCATAGTTATATCAAAATTAATACAAAGAATTAGTGAGAGCAAATTTTAATTCTCCACTGACTCATATCAATGAGACTCGAACGTATATATATATACATGTATGATGACCCCAGAAGCCAAAGAGTATAAGTGACGAAATTGAAAAATTGAATTAAGTGCACAAGCTATCTGAAAAAGTCTATTTATTTGTAGGTAAAGAATTATGAGTAATGCGTTTTAGAAGTCAGTTACTTAACCTCTTTCTCAAAACTGTGAAACACGTGGAGGCCAAGGGGTATAAGTGCACTTATATCCGTTGATGTCCACATAGTTCAACCGCCAAAAAAATACAAACAAAGACAGTTCCTGACTCTTAAAACGCACCGCGAATTTTATCATTTTTAAATGGCAATTGGTACAAAAAGAGTATCGCATGCCGATTTATACCAATCACAGCTTAAATATTATTCACTCCGTATGACGTTTTAAACGTCATGTGCTGGCATTGTATGTCGTTGATAGTGACTGAACGCAAGAATGACAAACGTGTTCTGTATAACATGTGTCACTAGAAAGTATTTCTGTAACTTTACACTGCTTAAACTCTTGATACAGTCATATTTTCAAGCAGCTTGATTTTTATTGTTACCAAGTTTTATTTGTTGCTAAATGATTATGTCAGATGAAAATAAAAACGGTACTTTCGACACTGATGGTAAGTAGATTTTCTTTACTGAATATTAACTTGTACGAGCTATATTTATAGTAATGATTAGACCTTATTGTAGTTTAAATATAATATTTATTTATTTGTAATAAAATTCAATCGTGTTCTCCTTTTAAATTTCAACCTGAATGCAAAGTTTAAAGTGTTAAACTTTTTAATTTATGCCCACCTACATAATAATGATTCAAAAATTACTTATTAAGCTTTTTTTGTTGACCATGCCATGCACTAAATTCCTTAAAGGGGGGGGGGCGGGGGGAGACCATCTCAATACTGACAACATGCACGCAATTTTTCATTCCATAATTTAAAGAATAATTTAAAAAATGTGATATGTTTTGACTTGCAAATGACAACTCCACATGTAACCAATTCTAAGGTTTATTACCAAGGTCAAGATTGGACGTACAGCTTGAATATTCTTAATTTTGAAAGTGGGACTGCCCATATGTACGTGGCGTGTGATATGAATGCCAGGCTTTTCGTGGTTGCCAAGAGATCGCATAATGTCTTTTGGAGTTCATAAGGACTCTTCCCTCTCAAGTCAGGTATATTATATCTTTTAGTGACAATTGTGGAAGACAGGATAAGAGCCACTTGGTTGTAAAGTTCTGGCTGAACATCATCAGAAATATACACGTAGAAACAGTTGATCATCGCTTTTTTGATTTCAGGACACTCCTACAAGGAATGTAACTAAGACTTCGGGCTTGAAAGAAGAGAAAAAAACGGATCTGTATATCCTAGATCACTGGACACAACATGTAAATGATTCCAGCAAAATTTTCATCGTAGAAATGCTAAAAGATGAAGCCACTTCCACCATTTTTTATAAGTTATCCGAACTATACGGTAACAGCATTTTGAGAGAAAAAAAAAGTACTTCTCGTAATTCTTCAAAGAAACTGTTGATAGTGAATCAGAACCTTATCATGGTCTAAAGATGAACTCCACCAGTGCCGGAAAATGCCTTACACGGAAAGAACGATTTTGTTAAAACTACCAAAAAAAAGTTGTTTCAACAAAATTTTTCGTGTACTATTTCCCCCACAAAACGTTTTGTTGGATTTACCAAATCAATTTGTTAGGTTTATTTTGTTATCGCAAGTAAATAATTTGTTTACAAGAACCAAATGAATTTTGTTAATGGGTTCTGTTTTGTCGTCGTAACCAAATGCTTTTGGTTACGATAAACAAATAGATTTGGTCATCGTAACCAAATCTGTTTGATTAAGAATTATTATAACCAAATGAATTTGGTTTCGCAAACAAAATAAATTTGTTTCTTGCAACAAAATTTATTTGGTTAATCGATATTTTAACCAAAGAAATTTTGTTTCAACAAACATATCGTTTTTGTTATTGAAACCAAATTCATTTTGTTAATAATTACTTAACCAAATGAATTTGGTTTGAAAAACAAAATAAATTTGTTTCTTGCAACGAAATTTATTTGGTTAATTGACATTTTAACCAAAGAAATTTTGTTTTAACAAACATATCGTTTTTGTTATTGAAATCAAATCCATTTGATTAATAATTACGGTAACCAAACGAATTTGGTTTGAAAAATAAAATAAATTTGTTTCTTGCAACCAAATCTACTAGTTTAATATCTATCATAACCAAATAAATTTGATACTTTGAACATACTTTTTTTTAATAAATTTTATTGCAGAAAACAAATTAATTTGTTTTCTAGAATCAAATTTATTTGGATAATAGTTAATGCAGCCAAACAAATTCGGTAACAAGAAAGTTATTTTGTTTTTTTAAACCAAATCACTTTGGTTAATAGTTTAGTGTAAACAAATGAATTTATAATGAGATAAATTTGGTTTTTGTAACCGCATCAACTTCATTAATAGGTGTTGCAATAACTAAGCACATTTGGTTGCAATAATTATATAAATACCAAAATTATTAAAGAAAGTCAGATAAAAGTAGTAAGTAGAACCCTTTTCTCACAGGGTCCTGTTTTGTGAAATTATAAATTAGTTTCTTATATTTGTGAAAATTCTAGTTAGAATTTTGTGAATTTTAAATTTTCGATTATTCAGGTTCTATTTTTCATATATAAAAAGCTAATATGTTCTTTGGTGACTTCAACTGCTTATTTACACGCCAGATTTTATTATTAAATGATTAAATGTGTGAAAAGATCCAATTTGAAGGTGAAAAAATTCTGTAAAAGGTCTATTTAAGAGGCAAATAATTTTGTGAAGGGTCCTGTTTTGAGATAAAATGTTTTGTGAAGGGTGCTGTTTTAAGATAAATTGTTTTGTAAAGGTTTAAAGGACCTAAACTTTTGTTAAACATATCCTTGCCCTGTATCTGAACTAAATGTTTCATTGTTTACACCCATAAATTATGTGCAGATTTTAGGGAGTCTTCTGTAATATATTTTTATTAAACACAGCTTTAAACAATGCTGGATGAATTCCTTTAACCTGTATATCCTCAAACCTTTTCACAGGTTTGAGAAAAGTTTTTTCTAATGCACTCAGCTATTATTTTCATAATCTGTAGTTTTTTTTTTTTTTTTTGTTTTTTTTTTTTTTTTTTGGAATATGAAACGCTGAAATCTTGATACTACACTTTGCTAATTTTTATCTTTTTCGCAAGACACCCCCCCCCCCCCAAAAAAAAAAAGAGTAAATAAAATTTAAAATAATAAGCATTAGAAAAAAAAAGTTTTCGACATTTTCTCATGTAATATAAAAGGTACAATTGTTAGATGTATGAAAATATCATACTTAAAATAAAATATGAAAGTTCTGAATGATATTTCTTTATTAATAAAGAAATTAAGTGATACATGATGAATACATTTAAAAAGTCAATTTGCATTTTGATATAAGTTATAATTTATTAATTTCAGAAAATGAAATTCAGAAAATGAAAAAAAAGATTTTTGAAGATAAATTGAAAATTTACACATAGCAAGATTAACAGTTATACTGAGTCATTATATATATATATATATATGACCTGAATTACTATTGTATCAAATAGCTTAATCAAACATAGAGAAGAAATAAATGTCTGCAACTATTCTACCATATTTAAAAATAAAATGAGAAAAATTATATTAGATAATCAGAAGAAATATTTTGAAACTCAGGAGTATGTTGCCAAAATCCTGCAGTAATAATAATCTATGCAGTAATAATAATCTATGCAATCCCATTTCCCCCTCTTCCTCAAATTTTATTACCATTACATAATTTTATTTTTCTGTTGCTAAAAGAGTAAAAAAGTTGTAATTTCAAATGCAATTCAATTAAATCTATTTCAATTTATGGATTTCTCATGGTTTTAAAATAATTTTCAAGCATGATTCTTTTAAAAATTTACATAGCACATCACTCAATTATGTAAATTAAATCATTTGAAAGCAAAGGAACAAAAAATATTCAACATTTGTTTCTGGCTAATATTCAATAATGAAATCAACACTTTTTAATGAGTAAATAAAACAAATATAATCTTCTCGCCATTGTGCCAAATTGCGACTAAAATTCTTCATTTGGAGAGTAAATAAGCGATTAGATTCGCCAAATTGCTAGTGCTGAATTTTTGCTTTTTCTTTCTTTTTCATTTTTCATACGTATGCATGTGTATCTATATATATATATACACATATTATAATATGTTGATATTTTTCATATATTTGTAGCGGATTGTTGAAATTAGATTAATAACAATTGCTGTCGCAGTTATAAAAACTTAGGTTATTTTAGAACATATTGAAAAAAAGGGGGTGCATTAAATGATTAAAGGGAAAAAAAATATGTGCTACACTTCAGATCTATTTTGCTAATACTTTTTTCATTTCGCAAATACTTTTTATTTTCAATTAGCCAAATTACTAAAGTTCGTCAAATGTCAACGAGAACACTGAATATAATGAATACATAATCAAAATAGATGCTTAAATAATCCCAATCAAAAGGCAGCTGCGAGTAACAGAACCCTCCGGTTAACCCATAGGATCAGCCATTAAAAAAATTACTTTAAAAAAATTTTAAAGCTTTTGTTTTTTAAATGCATGAGTTTTCATGGTAGGTATATATTGGATACTTACTTTGTTGGGTTAATTTATTAATAGCAGTGTCAACACAAGTGATTTTGTTATTACTTATATAATTTCTTTTTTTCAATATTCCTTAACAATAATAATCTATGAACTCAGTAGCAGAAAAACTTCAGGGACAAAAAGTAATCTGCAGGTAAAATATTTTTACAACTGAAGCATTAATTAACCAAATAATCATTTATCTGTAGTTTTTATAGGCATTTCATAATTTATTATTAATCTTAACTTTTGTATTAGGTAATGAAGAGCTAAAAATATGAAGCAAAATAAAGATTCGATTAAAAAAAAAATATTCCAAAACAGAAATTAAAATTTGCAATGCCCATCTCTGGTCTCAAACCTTCTGCTACCAGTGAACTGTTCCAAGATTTCGGCACTACTTGGTTAACGCGCCAACCCATTTTGCCAAATTATACAAAATCGCCAAACTATACATATTGACATAATTTTTATTTTAAATAACAAAAGAACAAGTAAGTTATTAGAATATTAATAAAAATAAAAATACAAATAAAAAGGTGAAATAAAAATCAATGGCACTTTAGACGCATGTTTCATATTTAATGTAATTGAATGTGAGATTTACGATCATCCATTGTTGACATTAAATCTTATAGTTCAGCGATAGATTTTTGGTTGACGGGATAACCAAACAGTAACTAAGATTTCTTATTTATTAATTTTTTTAATATGTATTAGAAAAGAAAGCATTTGTTAACAGCAGACTTGCAATATCTTAAAAAAATAAATAAATAAAGAGACAAAATAGTAACACAATTAAGCTGGTTTGTGGTATGCAGCTACTTTTATTGAAAATACAAATTATACAGTCTTTAAAACATATATGTATGCCAGACTAATATTTACTAGTACAATACCCTTTTACATAAAGAGTTATTCTTAGACAGTTTTAGGATTCTACTGCAGTCTGACCATTCAGTTAAAAAATATGCTATCTCGTGTCCAAATGAGGATCATGTATAATACAATGTCATCCATATATAAAGAATTCTTGAATCCTGATATATTTCAATTTAGGATTTCAGGCTGAGTAAAACAGAACAACTCCAAGCATCAGTTAAAGTCTCCACCTGTTTTAATGAAAGAGTAAAATTATTAAGACATAAAATTGTTTTATTGCAGGCATACATTGGTCAAATATGCAGAAATATATTTAAAAAAATAAAATTTCACATTGGGAAAAACAATCAAAATTTTAAAACAGTAGGTATGCTTTGCTTAAACCTTGGGGTAAAAAATTAAAAAATTCTTTAGAAAAATTTTCCCCTTGCATGGATGAATGTTGAACATTCATTGGAGAAAGGGAAAAAAAAAAACCATGGGATACAAAAACTCAGTTGCGCAATATATATATATATATATATAAATTTTTAAAAAGTGAAATTCAATAATACATGCATGAAGGCTGCATATCAGAGTTGGCAAGTTTTTGACACGCAACAGTTTTTGGCGGTTTAAACCGTCATGTCAAAAACCTATATTGATATGATTTAAATTTTTGAAGAAATATATTTTCAATATTAAACAAAACTTTAGATTTTGGAAAACTTATCTTTTGTAGCATAACTTATTAAATTTTAATGTGTTTTTCAAAATAAGCAGGGATATTATACTATGAAGAAATTAATTTATAAATAAATTTAGTGTACAGTTTAAAATATTAAAGATTAGACATGTTGATGTTCCATACTTGATTGGAAAAAGAAAGATGTTCAAAACTGGTTATTAGCATGGAGTGAAAAATCGAAAGTTGGAATTTTGATTTTGGATAACAGCCAAAAGTTGCCTTTTAGTATCTCTAATTACACATGCAAAATTTCATGAATTTTGAAAAACTTCTTGAATCCCCTACCAGGACATTTATATTTTCATTGATTTATACGATAGATTCTTATGATAAATTGTACATTAACAGAATTTTTTGGAAATCTCGTTTGATATTTTTATATTTAAAATGTTCAGTGTAATTCCTTTCATCATTTTCAAACTTTAAGTCTTTATTTTTAAATATCTGAAACGGTTTATTGAGTTTTAAAAATTGTATGTTGTCATTTTTACAGTCAAAACGAGTACATGTGTAAGCAAATATATGTGTAAGCTTTATCATTACGAGAAGTTAGTGATTCTTCAAAACTAAATAAAGCTGTTTTGCCAACAATAGCAGCATGCTATAAAATATTATTATTATATACAAAACAATAAATAAAACACTGCAGTAATTGTAAAGTTTCGCCAAAATCAAAGGAAAAAAAAATCCTAAGAGAAAACATCGAAGGCATCAACTATTGTAGTTTCCCAAAGACGTATTGATCAAATGATAGATAACAATTATTCTGAATATCAGAAGCTTATTCAACTCCCCAAAATCAAAGGAAATTATGGAAAATTGGAGATATTTGGAAGAACTATAAGTGAAAAACAATCTCTGATTTTAAGAGTCAAATGAATTTTATTTGGGACACATTACACCATCTTTTTGGACCAGGAAAAATCATTGCAGGAAGTATTAAAATATTGCACTGAAAAATATTTAAACCTTGATAAATTGATGGCAATAGATTGTGACGGAACAACTGTATAAACAGTAAGATAAAAAATCATGCTAATAGATTTTTGAAGCTAAGATTTAGTCGTCTGTTGTAGTGGTTAATATGTCAGCTCTCTGCAAACGAATTGCCACTAAGTCATTGAACTTGATAAACAAAATAAAGGCTCATGAGCTATTCCTGTTCTAATTGGAAAGTCGTTGGATCAATGTGAACAATAGACAGTTACGGAAATTAATGTTTCCTAACCTTATCGACAAAATTTGGACTTTTTTTGCACCGAATTGATGAAATTCACAATTTTTAATGATTGGTGAAATTTGTCAAATTTGATAAAATTTGCAATTTTTTTTATTTGTCTGGTGGACAAAATTTAAAATCATTGTGCAACTGCTGACAAAATTTGAGATTTTTTTCATGCTGGACTAATAAAATTCACAATATTTTAACAATGCTCTCCCCTCCCCTCCAAAAAAAAGCAGCAAAACTCATGTTTTTTCCACTAAAAATCACAAAATTTTAAAATATCCGAAATCTGTAGAGCCGTACCGAGTACTCAGTAAATACTCGGTATTCGGTCTATACCAAGTAGTTGTAAAAATTTCCTTTTTTAAGCATATGAATTTATAAATGATCTGTAAAAAGTTATCAGTGCAAAGAACCCTGAACGGGTTAAAAGCTTGTGATGCAGCACTTTATCTTATATATCTAAGAATTTTAAATTTGGGACTTAAAACTAATGATATCAAAATTTATTCATTAAGGTTTTATCAATTACATCTTTCATAAATTCAAAATATGAATCTTAAAAGATATGATATCAAAATTTAAGTGACGCCTTGACGAGGCTTTAAACAATGTTTTAAAATTCCATTTATTTATTTATTGTCTAAATACATTTTCATATCTAAACAATACTTTTCATTTTCCAATACACTGTTAAATACATCACTTTCACTGAATATATATAATGCACTGAAATGTATTTATTTGAATAAATAGATTTATCTTTTGGGCTACGCTATCCAAAATCAAAAATAACATTTGAATAAATATTTTTTGCGTCATTGTATCCAAAGTAAGTTAAATAGATACAATGACGCAAAAACTATTTATTTATTTATTTATTTATTACTATAAGTTTACAATATTCAGAATGAGTCAGAAAATGCATCATAATCGATGCAGTATGCATGACTCTTCGTTCTTGTTAGTTATGTTTTGTGGGGTCATCAAGGCTTCTTGTTAGTTATGTAAGGGGGGGAGGGGAGTTTGTATCGGGTTTAAGATTTTATTAAAATTTCCATGCTCTAGTCTGTACGTATTTACATAATTTTTTTTCTAAAAATCTTGATTTGATTAGATAATTGTTTTTTTTTTTTTGTTTTTTGTTTTTTTTTTTTTTTCGGGTTTGAATCTTGATTCAGTTTGACTTGAATTGGAATTTTCAGGTTCTTGCCGAGTTGCATTTCAAGTACTAGTTTTCAATTCTGGTCAGTGGATGGGGACGGAAATTATTTTGTCTTTCTTGAACAGATTTTTATTTCCTAATTTTTTTATTTTACTTTTTTTTTTTTGGGGGGGGGGGGGGGGAATGGATTGGGTTTCAGGTTATTTGGATCGGGTTTGAGATAGACTTCTATTGGAATTTCCATGATCTGGCCAATACATATCGACATAAATTGTTCTTTTTTTCCTAAAATCTTGATTCAATTAAATATTTTTTTTTTTTGGGGGGGGGGGGATGATTGAATCTGGTTTCGGATTGACTTCAAATGGAATTTTCAGGTTCTTGTTGAGTTGCATTTCAAGTATATTATTTTGTCGCAGATAAATTGGGTTACAATTGGAATTTTTTTTTTTTTTTTGAGGGGGGGGGTAGTGTTTGAACTGGGTTTAGGATAGATTTCAATTGAAATTCTTGTCAGTGTATGTAAACAGAAATTATTTGGTCTTTCTTGGCAGACTTGTGTTTCCATTGTTTTTTCCTTTTCGGGTTTGGATTAGGTTTCATGTTAACTTTCAGACTCTTGTCAGTGTGTATCGGCAGAAATAATTTTCTCTTTTTCGGATTAGGTTAAGGTTCGATGGAAATTTTTTTCAGGTTTCAATCAGGTTCAATTCAAATGGAATTTTCAAGTTCTGGTCAGGTTGCGCTTTAATGGAAAATATTTTGTCCTGTATAGAATACTAGGCTTCGGTTATATGGAATTTCCTTTTTCAGGTTCAGATTAGGTTTAAGATGGACTAATTGGAATTTCCAGATTTCTGATCACGCATATCTATGGAAATTAAGTTTTCTTTCGTGAATCGAGATATGGTTGGATAATTTTTTTTTTTTTTTTTTTTGGGGGGGGGGGGGAGAGGTTGAATCTGGTTTCGGTTTGATTTCAAATGTAATTTTCAGGTTCTTGTTCAGTTGCATTTCAATGTATTTTATTTTGCAGCAGATAGATTGAGTTACTCTTGGAGGGATTTTTTTCTTTCTGGTTTTGGATTGTATAGGATAGATTTCAATAGGAATTTTTCGATTCTGGTCAATGTATGTCAATGGAAATTATTTTGTCTTTCTTGGACAAATTTATCTTTCCATTAAATTTTTGTTGGTTTAGAATGGGTTTCAGGATAACTTGTAGGTTCTTGTTGGCAGACTTGTATAAAACCAAGAACTTTCTGCAAATTAATTTAATGTTGGGTGTAATTCGCATTTTTTGCGCAATTCATGGTCATCATTCATGTTTTTTATGCGATTTATGAATGTAATTTGCATTTTTGAGCAATTTATGGACATAATTCGCAATTTTTATGCGATTAATGAATGTAATTTACATTTTACATAATTTATGGACGTAATTTGCTATTTTTATGCAATTCATAGACATAATTTGTGTATTTTCAGCTTTCTGTTGACGAAATTTGTGTTTTTTAATCGATTTATTTACGTTATTTATGTTTTTATAGGATTTATGAATGTAATTTGCTTTTTTTACCAATTCTTGGACGTAATTTACATTTTTTGTAATTTATGAACGTTATCAGTGTTTTTTTTGCACGATTCATGGAAGTGATTCGCATTTTTTGAGTGATTTATGAATGTAATTCACGTTTTTATGCGTTTCATGGACGTAATGTGTTTTTTGAGCGATTCATGAATGTAATTCGCGTTTTTTATGCAATTCATGAATGCAAAACACTATTCGCTATTTTTATGCGATTTATAGACGTAATTTGCATTTCAGCTTTCTGCTGCCAATATTCGTGTTTTTTGAGCGATTTATGAACATAATTCCCATTTTACTACACGGTTCATAGACATAATTTGTGTTTTTCATACAATTTCTGAACGTAATTCTCACTTTTTTAAACAATTCATGGACATAATTCACGTTTTGACGATTTGTGGACCCAATTCACGTTTTTTATGCGATTCATGGATGTAATTTGCTATATTTATGCAATTCGTAGACATAATTTGCATTTTTTGAGCTTTCTGTCGACGAAATTTGTGTTTTTGATCGATTTATTGACGTTATTTGTGTTTTTATAGGATTAATGAATGTAATTCGCTTTTTTTACCAATTGTTGGACTTAATTCGCATTTTTTGTAATTCATGAATGTTATTAGTACTTTTTTGCATGATTCATAAAAGTGATTCACATTTTATGAGTGATTTATGAACATAATTTGCGTTTCAGCTTTCTGCTGCCAAAATTCGTGTTTTTTGAGTGATTTATGAACATAATTTCCGATTTACTACACGATTCATAGACATAATTTGTGTTTTTCATACAATTTCTGAACGTAATTCTCACTTTTTTAAAACAATTCATGGACGTAATTCACGTTTTGACGATTTGAGGACCCAATTCGCGTTTTTTATGTGATTCATGGACATAATTCGTGATTTTTATGCGATTAATGAATGTAATTTACATTTTACATGATTCATGGATGTAATTTGCTATATTTATGCAATCTGTAGACATAATTTGCATTTTTTGAGCTTTCTGTCAACAAAATTTGTGTTTTTGATCGATTTATTGACGTTATTTGTGTTTTTATAGGATATATGAATGTAATTCGCTTTTTTTACCAATTGTTGGACTTAATTCGCATTTTTTGTAATTTATGAATGTTATTAGTATTTTTTTGCATGATTCATGGAAGTGATTCGCATTTTATGAGTGATTTATGAACGTAATTTGCATTTCAGCTTTCTGCTGCCAAAATTCGTGTTTTTTGAGCGATTTATGAACATAATTCCCGATTTACTACATGATTCATAGACATAATTTGTGTTTTTCATACAATTTCTGAACGTAATTCTCACTTTTTTAAACAATTCATGGACGTAATTCACGTTTTGAGCAATTTGTGGACCCAATTTACGTTTTTTATGCAATTCGCTTTTTTTGAGCGATTCATGGACATAATTCAAGATTTTTATGCGATTAATGAATGTAATTTACATTTTACATGATTTATGGATGTAATTTGCTATACTTATGTGATTCATAGACATAATTTGCATCTTTTGAGCTTTCTATCGACGAAATTTGTGTTTTTTGATCGATTTATTGACGTTATTTGTGTTTTTATAGGATTTATGAATGTAATTCGCTTTTTTTACCAATTCTTGGACGTAATTTGCATTTTTTGCAATTTATGAACGTTTTATTCGTGTTTTTTTGCACAATTCATGGAAGTGATTCGCATTTTTTGAGTGATTTATGAACGTAATTCACGTTTTTATGCAATTCATGGATGTAATTTGCGTTTTTTGAGCGATTCATGAACGTAAATCACATTTTTTATGCAATTCGGTATTTTTATGCGTTTTATAGAGGTAATTTCCGTTTCAGATTTCTGCCGCCAAAATTCGTGTTTTTTGAGCGCCTTATGAACATAATTCATGTTTTACTACACAATTCATAGACGTAATTTGCGTTTTTCATACAATTTATGAATATAATTCTCGCTTTTTTACATGATTCATGGACGTAATTCACATTTTAAGCAATTTGTGGACGTAATTCACATTTTTTATGCAATTTGCTTTTTTTTAGCGATTCATGGATATAGTTCACATTTTTTATGCGATTCATGCATGTAATTCACATTTTTTATGCGATTCATGCATGGAATTTGTATTTTTTATGCGATATTTGCATGGATTACAGAGATAATAAAATTCACTGCCAAAAAAGCGGAATTCCGTGTTTCTGCGGAAAAGTAGCAGTCTAGATTTTTAAACGAAATTTGTGGTTGATTTGTGATTTTCTGACAAAATTTGCAGTTGTTTCAAGATTTTTCCATGAAATTTGCATTTCTAGTTTTTCTGATATTTGCAGGATTTTTTTAGTGTTTCTTTGACAAAACTCAAGATTATTTCCA
Source organism: Maratus speculifer (assembly GCA_964019185.1). Taxonomy (NCBI): domain Eukaryota; kingdom Metazoa; phylum Arthropoda; class Arachnida; order Araneae; family Salticidae; genus Maratus; species Maratus speculifer. The sequence continues at coordinate 139,703,255 of OZ025299.1, forward strand.
AAGCCTGATTAAGGATGTCTGGGGCCTAAGGGCTTAAGGATTATGTGAATTATTTGGAGTTATTTGATAGAGCGATGCAATTTCCAAGTTATCTAGTTTGTTTTTCCTTTTAAGTTTTTGAGAAAAAAGAAAAAAAAACATTTCTATGAATTTGTTTCAAAATTATTTTAATCAGTTTGGGCTCCCAAATCCTAGGCCATGGCCTAGTTGGTTTGTGCGGTAATCAGGCCCTAGTTATTTCATGATCTTTTGACGAAATTTGCGCTTTTAATGGATCATTTTACAGTAGAGATGCACAACCTGTGGCCCGTGATAGGTTTACGTGTGGCCTGCGAACTTCGTCAATTTACAACTAAAAAAAATTACAATTTTTGTTCAAAAGTTGTCGAAAATATCATTAATTATAGCAGAAAAATATAAAATTTTGTCAGACACTTAAGAATCGTAGATCAGGCACAGAAAAATCGTGAATTCCATTGATCAAGTGCGGAGAATTCACAGGTTTTGTTCATCAGATATGAACAAATCGTGAATTCTGCCCGTGAGGCTCGAAAAAAAAAAAAAAAAAAAAAAAAAAAGAAAAGAAAAGAAAATTTAGACGATTGGCCACGGAAAAATCCCAAGTTTTATCGATCAGACACAGAAAAATCGCGAGTTTTATTGATTAGGAACGGAAAAATCACAAATTTTGTTGGTCGGACACAAAAAATCGCACATTTCGTCGATAGAGCAAGAGAAAATCGTCAGATTTCTTGATGATACACGAAAAATTGCACATTAAACTCATCCGCTACGAAAAAAAATCGCATGATTTTTCGGTTTATGATGTGAAAAAAACATGAATTTCATTGATCGGGAATGAAAAAAAATCGCAAAATTCATTGATAAAGCACGAGAAAATCCAGATTTTGCAATGATGTGCAGAAAAATTGAAAATTTCGTTAATCGGCTGTGAAACAATCGATCGTTTTGCAAATTTATCAAGAGAAAAAAAATCACGAATAACACCTCAACGTAAAAAGATGCAGATATCATCTAAAATTATTTAAAAATTACGAATTTTGTTGATTGAGCTAAAGGCAGAAAAATCTCAAATTTTGTTGGTCGGACATGGAAATATCACAAATTTTGACGATTTCACGCAGAAAAATTGCAAAATTCGTTGATAAGGCTCAAATAAAATCGCGAATTTCGTCTATCTGGTGAGAAAAAAAATCAGGAATTTTGTCGATTAGGTGAAGAAAAATTGCGAATTTTGTAGATCAGCTTTACAAAAATCTCAAATTTCGTCTATCAGGGGTAGAAAAAACGCAAATTTCGTCGATCGGCTTTGCAAAAGTCGCGAATTTCGTTGATCGTCTTTGCAAAAATCGCAAATTTTGCCATTAGTTTTGTAAAAATGGCTAATTGCGTCAATCGGCTTTACGAAAATTGCAAATTTCAACGATATAATTTGTAAAAATCGCGAAAACCATCCATGTGGTAAGGAACAATCGTAAATTTTATCAATCATGTGAGGAAAAATTGCAAATTTCGTCGACAGCTTCGAAAAAATTGCAAATTTCGGCAATTGGCTTCGTAAAATTCACGAATTTTGCTGATCAGGCTCGAAAAAAATCACAAATTTCATCGATCGGCTTGGTAAAAATCGCAAATTTCGTCGAACATGTGAAGAAAACCGCGAATTAAGCCAATTAGCTTTGTAAAAATCGCACATTTGGTCAATCAGCGTCGTATAAATCGCAAATTTTGAATTTTGTCCTTCGGCTTAAGAAAATTTCGTCAATCAGCCGCAAAAAATCGTAATTTTATCAATCATGTGAGAAAAAAGCGCAAATTTCATCAATCAGCTAAATAAAATCACGAATTTCATCAATCGACTTTGTAAAAATCGTTAATTTTTATGATCAAGTGTGGAAAAATTGTGAATTTTCTCGATCGGCTTCGTAAAAATCATGAATTTTGCTGCCCGGCTTCGTAAAAATCATGAAGTTTGCCGATCGCCTTCGTAAAAATCGGAAATTTCGTCGATGGGCTTTGTAAAAATCGATAATTTTGTCAATCATCCGTAGAAAAATCACGAATTTTATCGATCTTGCGCAGAAAAATTGCGAATTTCATTGATCAGCTTTATCAAAATCCCGAATTTCATCGATCGACTTTGTAAAAATCACGAATTTCGTCGATTGGCTTCATAAACATCACGAATGTTGTCAATTGGCTTCACAAAAATTAATAATTTCACCAAACAGCTTTGCAAAAATCTCAAATTTTGTTGATCGGTTTATTAAAATTTGTGAATTTTGTCAATCGGCTTCATAAAAATCACGAATTTTCTCAACCCTTTTCGTAAGAATCGCAAATTTTGTTGATCAGGCACAGAAAAGATCGATTTTCCTTGATCAAAAATTGCGAATGTTGTCGATCACTTTAGTAAAAAGACGAAAATTGGTCGGTCAGATATGAAAAACTGCAAATTTTGATGATCGGGCGTTGAAAAATCAGGAATTTCAGTGATGAGGCACTGAAAAATCTTGTTGATCAACTTATTTCCTTTCCTTCATTCACAAAGTTCATATTTTTTTGGCACCAGTCAATTATCTTTGTTTTTTAGCATTTTAATAAAATAAATTTTACTTTCCGGAATAAAGTCACGGAATATTATTATTTCTTGAGAATAAGCCTTGCTATATATGTTATGTATACAAACATAAAAGCTGCTGATATATCCCTACCAACTGAATAAGATATTTTGACTGGTTAAGCAAGCCTAAAGGGGTATCGCCCCACTTCCCTCTGAAAACATAAATTTTATCCGATTATAGGTCACAGATCACCTTTGAAATCGATTTATCTCCATGTTATTGAATGTGGCCCTCGACCATCCAGACATATTTGTAAGTAGCTCTTCTCTTGAAAAGGTTGTGCACCCCTATTTTACAGAATTTACGAATCAATCCTTTGACAAAATTTGCTGTTATTTTGTCCTTTTTGATGAAAATCACAATTGATCATAACGAATTTCGTCAAATTTCATTGTAAAAATCACGAATTTCATAGATTGGCTTTGTGAAAATAGCGAATTACGTCAGTTGCCTTCGTTAAAATTGCAAATTTTGTTGGCCAATATTGTAAAAATCGAGAATGGTGATCAAGAATTTTGATCAGTCACCAAAAAATTGAGAGTTTTGACAATCAGGCACCGAAAAATAGAGTTTTGTCAATCAAGTGCCAAAAAATCAAGAATTTTGTCGATCAGACATTAAAAAATAGAGGAATTTATCGATCATGTGAAGAAAAATCGTAAATTTCATCATTTGACTACATAAAAATCAAATTTTATTGATTAGATGCAGAAAGATTATGAATTTTCTTGACTAGACATGGGAAGATCATGAATTTTCTCGACTGACGTCATAAATATTGAAAATTTTATCGATCAGGCGTGGAAAAATTGCATTTTTCCTTAATCGGTGGCAGAAAAATCAAAAATTTCATTGATCAGGCAAGGTAAAATTTTGTAGATCGGCTTTTCTGTCCTTTATTCATAAAGATCACATTTCTTTCGGCTTCAGCCATTAATGTTTATTTTTTAGTACTTTTAATAAAACTAAATTTATTTTCTTGAAGAAAGTCAAGGAATATTATTACATCTTTAAAATATTCTTCACTATATCCGTTATATATGTAGACGTAAAAACAGCTAATTCATCCTTGCCAACTTTGACTTTTTGACTGGCAAGGTGACCAAAGAAATTTAATTTTCAATTTCCCAGATGTATTTTAAACTTTTCCCTGATATATCTCGATGTTAAAGTTAGTTTCAAAAGAATGATCCATTTGATATACATCATAAGAAGTAAAATAGATTTTTATTTTAAGGAAATACTTGTTCACTCATACTTGGCCATGAGTACTTTATATGACTAAGTTTATTTCAAAAATTATACTTTTTTAAAATTACATAATTTACAAGTCTTTGAAAAGACGTGAAGCATTAGTGAGAAGAACGTCAAGATGATTTACCGCCTTAGCAAATAAATCAACGATTTTGTTTTTAAAATGATCTAATAAAAATTGTCAAAAAGGTTTAATTTATAATATTTTAAAAAAATAATGCATAACATTCATTGATGCAAATTTAACCATACAATTTATCTAACATTTATTACAAAAGAAAAATTAATAAAATACTCAGAAAGTCAAAAAGATATTTCTTCTTTCTAAATTTCAAAAATTGAGTCCAATTTCAATTTATGAACAATGGTTTTAAGATTCAAATTAAAAACTAAAGTCCTAGTTCTTGAAAAAAAAAAAAATCAAATTATAAATAAGATTCAAATATAAAAATTGAGTTATAGTCTTTTTGAGGAAAGTTTCTAGTTTATAAATAATATTTTTAAAACTAGACTTCTGGTTCTTGAAGAAAGTTCAAGTTATAAGTAAATTCAAAAATTAAAATACTTGTTCTATTGTTTTTTTTCTTCAAAACATCTGCAAAAAGTTTTAGTCCAGGGTTGCCACTCTAACCTTGAAAAAAAATTCCCTGTGTTTTCCCTGTACTGCAACGCATTTATTCTATGTTGAGTGCCCAAAAATGTATGCATGTATGTATGCTAATTAGACATCTTATAATTTATCATTACCCAATTAATTGAACAAATATAACACATTATATGATATGAGCAAATGAAAAAATCCTTTAAAGTTGTTACACTTATTACTAAATCTCACATTTTACATTAATAATAATAAAAACAGTAAACCAATACTCAAACATTCTGCTAAAAAATACTTTGAAGTATTTGTAATATGAATGTTAAAATGTCTAAAAACTTTGTATCTAATAGTTTAAAGAACATAAAATTTTAAAGAATCTTACCTTAAAATCAATTATCTTGAACATAATATCACAAAAATTACAGAAATAAAAAAGTAAAGAAAAGAGGAAAAGCTACTTACTTTATGCATTCAAATTAATATCAAAAATACAGGACACATAAAATATAGGATAACTTTGATACGCAACACTTTTTTTATTATTATTATCATAAAAGTATCATAAGATAATATTCAGCTTTCAAAATGAAAGCCGAAAAAACAATTTATGTTTAAATATAGTCAGTGTTTTTGCTGACGCTCGCGATTTCGCCAAATTGCGACTAAATTCTTCATTTGGCGAGTAAACAAGTGATTAGATTCGCCAAATTACTAGTGCTCAATTTTTGCTTTTTCTTCCTTTTCCTTTTCATTTTTCGTACATATGCATTTATGCATATTTTTAATATATATGTAGCGGATAGTTGAAATTAGATTAATAATAATCATTGTCACAGTTATAAAAACTTAGGTTATTTTAGAAATATTGATAAAAAGAGGTACATTAAAGGATTATTATTATTGTGCTACACGGCGAATTTATTTGGCTAATACTTTTTTTATTTGGCGAATGTTTTTCATTTTTAATTAGCCAAATTACTAATGTTGGTCAAATGTCAGCGAGAACACTGGATATAGTAGGGAAAAAATTCCCTATATTTTCCAGATTTTTTTCAAAATTCCCTGGATATTCCCTTTTTTGGGGGGGGGGGTAAAAATTCCTGTGTTTTCCCGGTTCTCCAGGTGGCGTGGCAACCCTGTAGTCTAATATAATTATGTAAAAAAAAAATTGTTTTAAATATTTCCTTCTTTCAACAACTTTATTTTTTCTGTAAGTAAATTTACTTCTTTTGTTGCAGTTTCTTCTTATATTTCAGAAATATTCTTTTCAAACTGCTTTGTTGCTACTGCCAATTTTCTTTTCTTAGTTTCCTCAGTCTCCTTTTCACTTTCCTCCAGTTTTTCTTTTTTACTGTGGCTTCTGTTAACCGTGCTCTAGCATTTATGTAGTACTGCATCAGACTGTGACTTCATATTTTCCAATATCATCAGAGTCATGAAAATTATCATATATAGTTCGCTGTGCCAGTAATGTTTCCTCAGCAAAATTCTCAATTAGACATTCCTTGTTTACTAAGAATCCTCGCTCAACATTTGCATTTCTGTGAGACATGATCACAGAAATTTTTAAAATTCCCCAAATGCATTTGGAGCCTTCAAATTTATTAAAAATAACCCTCCAAAAGTGACCCACTCGTTGGTAATTCGACAAAATATTATTAATATTTTTTTCACCTCTGTCTGTGAACATATAGCAATAAATTTACAATTAACCTTGTCTGCTGTTGTTGAATTTATCCACAGACTTTCACCCAAAATTGTCAACAAATTTCTTAGCCTCACCTTCTAGCGTTGGATAAACAAACTTAAAAGGGCAGTCCCTCACCACCCTCTGAAACTATATTTTTTTTATCCAATTATAGGGCCACATATCACCTCCTTGAAATCGAGTTGTCTCCATGTTATTGATTTGGCTCTCGACCACCCAGACATATTTCTAAGTGGTCCTTCTCTTGAAAATGTTAGAGAGTGTTCCCCAAGAATAGTGTTCTTTTATTTCCGCAAGGCAGCCCTTTTTTTTTTCTAGAGTCAAGACTAATAGCAAAAATATTTGTACTACTTTCCACATTGTGATTTTAACCAAGGGAATGCTGAATACCTTCCGATAGAAATTATAAAAATATATGTATATCAATTTTTTCCAAAAATTAACATAATTAAAAATAGGTTGCTGCATCCTTTTATATTCTGCTACTTTTGGGCCTATTTTAGATTTTGATATCTCCTTAATAATTCAAAATATACTGAGCATACAATTTTTGTTACTTAAATATTGAAATTTTGTCCTCCATGATTATGCAGCAACACAATCAGTATTAAAATTATTTTTAAATAAATATCAAAGTTAATAATAAATAGTTATATAACATACAAAAAAAATTATTTCTAATTGATCTACTTAATATGTTAATATAGCAGCAGCAACCATGTGGTATACGATTTATTCAATTTCAATTCTAAACATTGATATACTACATTTCTGCACTGTACTTTTTTTTTTTTTTTTTCAAGGGATAGTAATTTCAATAAATTATTTTTAACAAACTTTTTTTTTAAGCAGGTTCTAAATTCGACATTTGTGTGTTTCTATACGACAGATGAGATATACATATTTTTTAATAATTGAAAAAGGATAATATTCTTGAATTAATCCCATTTAAGTTTCAACGAAATTGGTTCAGTTAGTTTTTGAATATTGAAAATGTATATATATGTCTATTTTTAGCGATGTTTATCAAGTGACGCAGCACTATTTGTTTACATGTTTACAAGTTCAATTTTAAATTTTCAAGAAAAATATTCAAAAGCGTGAATAACTTACCTTTAAATGTTTCTATGATATGAGAAAATCCCCGTGAAGTAGCCAATTCTTGTAAGAAATTAGTAGTCGGTTTCGGCGTCCATTTTATTTTTTCAAAACACAACGTGCTCGTGCTTCAAGCCAGTCGCCATGTTGACACTACGCATCGTAACAACCTGTGATTCAATCACAGTTAACCAAATCATTTTGTTCCTCTAACAAAATAGATGATTCAATCACAATTAACAAAATTAGATTGTTAATTCCGTTGTTTTTTACTATTACATGGATGCTTTTTAACAAAATAAATTGACAAAATTATTTCGATTAATCAACCAAACAGTAATGTTTATCGTAGCAAAATATTAGTTAATATTACTAAAGGATATTATAAAAATGTGTGACAAAAAAAATTATGTTATTTTAACAAAACAGTTCTTTCCGTGTAGAGTTCTGCCTAAGTTTCCCTAAGCGCAAAAAACCTCAAGTACCTTAAGGTGTCGGGTACCCTTTAAAGAATCCCAAAATAGATTTTTCAAAAAATAGCTTATACAGTGCTTATAACTAACACTTATAATACTGTGTAAAAAATTTGACCCATTTGCTGCAGTGTCACTCCACAGCCTTTATAGAATATCTCTTTTATGACCAATGAGAATGCTCCTTAACACAGTAAAGCAGCCGTTTTCTATGAAAGCGGTGGAGTGACGCTGCAGTAAATGGGTAAAATTTTTAGCAGTGTAGTGCTTACAGTGTAACCTGTAAAAAATTTGACCCTTTTGCTGCATCGTCACTCCAGCGCTTTCATAGAAAACGATTACTTCACCCAATTATGGAGCATTCTCGTGGGTCAAAAGAGAGATATTCTATAAAAGCAGGGGAGTGACGGTGCTGCAAAAGGGTCTAATTTTTTACAGTGTATACACTTGTAAAAAATTTGACCCTTTTGCTGCATCATCACTCCACCGCTTTTATAGAAAACGATTACTTCAGCCTATCATGGAGCATTCTCATGGGTTAAAAGAGAGATATTCTATAAAAACGGGGGAGTGACGATGCAGCAAAAGGGTCAAATATTTTACAGTGTATGTCTTGCTATTTAAATATATCAGTTTCAACTACGCAATTATTATCGCTCAACCAATCAAAGTTAGAGAAAAAAACAGAAAGACAAAAACAGAAAAATGACCTACTTGAATTCCAGATTGTCAAGCTCGTTGTTAAATTCTGACGTCATTTAAAACTAATCTATTCTCTTAAACTTTCATTATTATTAAATACGTTTTAAAAGCAAGTGTTTCAACTCCGTGCTAAAATTTAAAGTTTAGGTGAAAAAACAGTCACTTTTGAAATATTAAGCACTCAAATTTGTTTATTTAATTCTGTCTCATCTTTTTAATTATTTCTGCCATAGTTTAATACAGCCAACCAACCGAATGCAAGCGGTAATAAAGTAACGTATTTTTTATAAGCGACGCTGTATAAACCAACCAACCGAAATTAAGGAAAGAGAGAAAAGAGAAAAAAAGGCGTATTTTTTATGAGAATGAGTTCCAAATTTTAATTAATTACTCAGTTAATAATTAGAAGTTTGAAATTCTGAATATCAGGGACATCAGAAGAGACTTTGGACACAACTCTCAAAAAATTTTGAACTTTTGAAGCTGTTGATTTTGCTAACCATCGCAGACACACACATACACACACACATACTAACACAGCTAGATAGAGCGATTTATTATTTTATTAGTATAGATAAATGCATTTTAACGGTTTAAAATTATAAAATTTCAATGTTTCAAAACTCAATAAAATTTTAAAACTTTTATTAGAACAAAATTTTGTTCTTTCATTCATTTGTATCAACATTGTTCTTAAAATTTTCGTAAATTCATTTTCTTATTTTATATTTTTTTCTTTTTTGAAATTATATTAAAACAAAATTTGTCTTTTCATTAATTTGCATCAACATTGTTCTAATTTTTTTTCATAAATTCGTTTTTCAATTTCAAAATTTTTCATTTCTTGTGTTCATTCGACACTTGCACCCTTTGGCTTCCAATCAGTTTGCATTACTGCTTGGAAGCCAAATGGTATAAGTGCCAAATGATGATCAACATTGCTTAGTTATAAATTTAAAACAAATTGTACTCCACTTTTTTTAAACAATTGTTGAAATAAGAGTTCAATGATCACTAATAAATAAGTAAAAGTTTCATAGTTTAATTCAGTCAATTACAATTAATGTTTAACTTTGAACTCAATTTACTCGAAATCTAAATTTTGTCACTTGTATCCCTTGGCTTCTGAGGCCCTCATATATAATGCAATGTGCCTCATATATAATGTTATGTTAAGAAGACAGATGGTTTGATAAAATTGCCAGCTCTACAAACTAGATGGCAGTCTGGTTACTATTTGCATTTCATATAGATTTATCAACCTACAATTGTTATACTGTACATGTAAGTCAATATTACAGCATTTGTGCTTCATCATACTTTGTCCCATGCCTCCCTGTTAGTAGGAAAGGTATGGATACATTTTCAAACTTACAATTTCCTTAATTATATAAATGTTTCTTCATGTTATGTTTCCATATTGCTCAGAAACATAAAGAAAATCATTTTGCCTTCTATTGGTTAAAATTTTTGTTTTTGTGTAAAACTAAGTTGACTTTCTTAATTTTGTAAAACGTGTCCTATTCCTCCCCACTCTCCTCCTCTATTCCTAAATCCTATCTTATTTTCAACTATTTTAAAATTTACTCTGCTTATACGTATCTCCAATCGGTTAAAACTAAGTAGAATTACAATTTTTGCACCCTGTATATATATATATATATATATATATGTGTGTGTTGTATTTGATACTTTAATACTTAAAAACAGATAAATAAATGATATTGTAAAAATTTCAGTCCTCTGGTATTAAAAACTCTTAACGAAGTTTTTCTCTTTATACTTTACGAGAAAAAGCACTGCTTCATTCAAACTTCGAAACTATAAAAATTTTTTTGCAATGCGAAGATAACCCCAGAATTTACTCTGTCTCTTCTCGTAATGGGTCACAGAAAAGATTTCATTTAAAGATTTTAAAAATTTTATTTTACTCTTTCTTTGAAGACGCATATCTTTCCTGTTGCTCCCTCAGAAAAAGAACATAAAAACTTTTATATTTCTTTTATCTTCTGTATTTCTAAGGTGCAAAAGATGAGATTCTTTTTTCTTGTTTTCGTTTCGGAAAATATAGGTATCGCTCACTGCGCCTATATATATATATATATATATCGATATAAAAAAGAGACAACAATGTACATGCGTTATTTTTTAAAAAAAAAGAAAGAATGAAAGGGGGGAACTGTGAAAAGTAAGTTTTAAAATCAATTCTGTATAAATGGGATCGAAAGAAAAATTTGAAGACAAGTTTTATACATCTGTGGGTTTGTCGAAATTTTATTACAGTTGTTTGTTTCAGATTTTGCGAGATGAAAACATGTTTTTAAATGAATGCAGTAACTTTATGCGATAAAATAGTGGAATTAGATAACTGGACGAGGATTTTATAATTTTACTTTACTTTCTTCTTTTTCACTTTTATACAATAAACGACTTTTCATTTCAGATTTTTCTGTGACTTTTCTTTGAAAGGAAATGTGAGCCATATTTTAAAATTCATGTTTCTATCAGCGATAAGCAAACTTTAAATAGGTCGGCGATAAAATTTCATTTAAGGTGTGATATAGAATGTATTTTAGCTTGTTTGCAGTAGGGTCTCATAAATTTTTATGTAGTAGAAATATGTTATAATTCCAATTCTGATTTTGAAGTCAGGAATCCGATTTGTCTTTGGTTTTAAGAAGTTTTTAATTAAGGTAATTCTTCTTGTGACCTCTAATTTGAAATGTGGTTTTTTTGTTTCCGTTTTCTTAGAGAATATAGACTTTAAGTAACATGTTTGATGCTTATTTTATGATTTTATAATTATTCTGTTCGCAACTTTAATAGTGAAATGCTATTAAATCTTTCAAACAATTATATATATACATGGTTATTCCAAATTTTCTTTACAATAAAAGAGGGGTGATAGTACACATCAAGACAAACAATATTAAATAGGAGACCAAGGGTCCAAAACGTTTTCCTAAGGAAATAGCCGCCATTAAAGTTTAGGGACCAAAATTTCAAATAAACATAAAAAACGGAAAAATCGGTCGATTGATTTGCGGTTTTCACTAAAATTATTCTTTATGTCGGCATTTTCTTGAAATTAAATTATAAAGATAAATTTCAAAAAATGCCGATAGAGGGCGCTTTAGACTTTGGAGTAACGAACAACTATTTTTTGCCGGTATTTTTTGCATCTCATTAAATGTTTTCGTAAGCTTAGACTCAAACTTAAATTTTGAGCTCAAAATCTGTAGTTGGGAGTGGTTAAGTAACACAAACTGAGCTGTGTTCAGAGGGTTCAAATTTCAAATGATTATAAAAAACGGAAAAATTGGTCGATTGATTTGCGGTTTTCACTAAAACTATTCTTTATTTAGGTATTTTCGTGAAAATAAATTATAGAGATAAATTTCAAAAAATGCCGATAGAGGGCGCTTTAGACTTTGGAGTAACGAAACACTCCTTTTTGGCGTTATTTTTTGTATCTTATTAAATGCTTTCGTAAGCTTAGACTTGAACTTAAATTTTTAGCTCAAAATCTGAATAGCTGGGAGTCGTTAAGTAGACAAACTTAGCTGTATTCAGAGGGTTCAAATTTCAAATAATTGTAAAAAACGGAAAACATTGGTCGATTCATTTGCGGTTTTTGCTAAAACTAATTTTTAAATCAGCAGTTTTCTTGATCAATTAGTGTTTTCTTGAAAATAATTTTTAACGATAAATTTCAAAAAATGCCGATAGAGGGCGCCTTAGACTTTGGAGTAGCGTACAACTATTTTTAACTGTTATTTTTTTAATCTCATTAAATGCTTTCAAATGCATAGACTTAAATTTTGGGCTGAAATTGTGAATCGTTAGGAGTGTTTAAGTAGCGAAAAATTGAATTGTGTTCGAGGAGGAAAGAGGGTTAAATTTCAACTCCTGAACATACTTCAGTTTGCGCTTCTTAACTCCTCATAACGATTCAGGATTTGAGCTCAAAATTTAAGTTTAAATCTAAGCTTCCGAGAACATTTAAATTGCTTTTGCAAGCATTTCATTAGAACCAAAAAATAATGGTTAAAATGAATTGTTGGTTACTCTGAAGTTTAAGGCGCCCTCTGACGGAATTTTTATGAGATTCATCTTTAAAAATTATTTTCAAGAAGATACTGACTTAAAGAATAGTTTTATTTTAAACTGCAAACGAATCGACCAATTTTTTCATTTTCTATAATTACTTTAAATTTGAACCTCCCCCTCCCCCTTGAACACAGTTCAGTTTGTGTTGCTTAACCACTCCCTACTATTCAGATTTCGAGCTCAAAATTTAAGTTTAAGTCTAAGCTTCCGAAATCATTTAAAGAGATGCAAACAATTCGGCAAAAAATAGTTGTTCGTTACTCCAAAGTCTAAAGCGCCCTCTATCGGCATTTTTTGAAATTTATCTTTATAATTTATTTCCACGAAAATACCTAAATAAAGAATAGTTTTAGTGAAAACCGCAAATCAATCGACCAATTTTTCCGTTTTTTATAATCATTTGAAATTTGAACCCTCTGAACACAGCTCAGTTTGTGTTACTTAACCACTCCCAACTACAGATTTTGAGCTCAAAATTTAAGTTTGAGTCTAAGCTTACGAAAACATTTAATGAGATGCAAAACATACCGGCAAAAAATAGTTGTTCGTTACTCCAAAGTCTAAAGCGCCCTCTATCGGCATTTTTTGAAATTTATCTTTATAATTTAATTTCAAGAAAATGCCGACATAAAGAATAATTTTAGTGAAAACTGCAAATGAATCGACCGATTTTTTCGTTTTTTATGTTTATTTGAAATTTTGGTCCCTAAACTTTAATGGCGGCTATCTTTTTAAGAAAACGTTTTGGACCCTTGGTCTCCTATTTAATATTGTTTGTCTTGATGTGTACTATCACCCCTCTTTTATTGTAAAAAAAATTTGGAATCACCCTGTATATATATATATATATATATGTACAAATTCTAAAATGGATTAAAATAAAAATAATATTTTTAAAATTCTAATTTTGAAATCAGCTTTATTTTGCACTTAAAAAATTTTTCAGGTATCTGACGTTAATGAGAAGTATGCTCAATGCAAATTACTTTTAAATTTATTTTACTTCATTTATTCATTATATTTATCTGTGAATTATTATACACGTACTTGAGTTATAAACAATCTTTCTTATCTACAAGATTAAAACTAGGGAAAGTTATAAAAGAAAATTACAGAAAAAGTATTATTGAGTATTAGAATGTGTGTGGCACAACAGGAAGGTATGTAGAAGATGAGTTTATGAGCAGAAGATAATATTTTTTGATGACCTGTTATGGGACAATCGGCTAAAATGATCGGTGGTATTTCTCAAGGAAATAGAGGGCAGACCCTTAAGGTTTAAAGGAAGAAGGAGAAGTAATGAATGCTGGGAGAAAGAGGACAATGATAGAGAGAACGGAGCTATTCGTATTGTAAGCACGGTATGTTTTATTAGAGAAATGTCTTGTTGGAGTAGCCAGATAGACATGTGCATTCGTAGTATTGAAAAGTGTTGATATGACGTTCAGGAAAAATGGTAATACTGTGTTATAGTGTTAATATAATAACTAATCAGTAGATAGTATCCCAATCTGTAATTTAATAGACAACAGGATCTCTTGTATTGTATCTGATATAGAATGATTGTAGGATCTGAAGTATGTAAATATTGAGTTTATAAATGCTGAAGTTTATCGTAAATAAATATTCAATTTGATATTTATGTAATGTGTCCTAGTGATGTGTATAGCGATGGTGTCAACATATTGATCAACGATTTGAAGAATGCATATATTTTCATATGATATGTTGAAAGTGGAGTAAAATATAACATAGAAAATTCTTAATTAAATTAAGTAGTAGTGTGTTTTCTCAACAATTTTTGAGATGTTATAACAACGTGAAGCGAAAATAAGACTGAAATTGTAGCTTGCTGTTTGGCAACAAACGTAGTTTGCGGAATGATGATTCTCATCAGTGCTTCATTTTACGGTCTCATGATCCATTCGGCAAATCAGTTTTTTGATTGAGTTTCTTTAGACGCATCAGAAAACATGCTGTTTATGTTTCGTTAAATTTTCAAACGTCTGAGTAAAAGATATTGCAATTTTCATGTAGAACGAACTATTGAAATTTAATATAAAATTATGTATGTTGATGATTGTTGATTCATAGTGAATTATCTCGCTATCACTCAGTGTCTTTTGAAAAGTTTTTCCACAATGAATTTAAGCCGTGCTGTGGAATGTTACCAAGAAAGGAATATAAATAGACTGAATGAACCGAAACTTTCATAAATGTTACTTAGTATTCTCATAGCCAGCATTCATCCATGAGCGTAAACTCTATATAAATTTTGGACTTTCACGTGTTTTTATTATTATTATTATTTCTGTTACGGTGGAAGAACCAACTAAAAATATTTTTAATTATGCTTCCAAAAAAGCTTTTAATTTATTGTATTTCTAAAGTATTTCTTTCAGTTTATTATTTTACATTTCAAAAATTTGTAAATTTCATCATGTTAAATTGATTTATGTCCAATGATAGCATCAACCAAATGCATTTTTAATTGTATTGAAATGAAATTGTGTATTATTTTTTACAATAAAAATTAGTAAATTCCATTTGTTAAAACCATTTATGATAATACTCATTCTAGAGTTGATGTAAAATTGGCTAGCGACCCCGGACCGAGTTGCAATTCACGTGGGCTAGTAAGTGTTAACAAACAGAGGACTGAACCTCTTCAAATATTTTAGTTACGAAAATGAGATTGCAGATGCAGAAAAGTAATTTAATTTTCATAAAATTATAAATTTTTTGTTTAAATATGTTCATTAGGCCAAAGTTTTTTCGAGAGGTAAAACTACTCCGATGCCCTAAAATTCAAGGATTTCTCGAAAATAATAATAAAACAAAAGAAACTTGGTGTTTACAAAAATCCATTTACTCTGATTTAGAATTTTTTTTTTATATATTAAAGTAGAAAATAACATTTTTGTTTAGTTGACGTATTAAAAAAAAAATGTCATCTCTCGTCAGTGCATCAAAAATGTCTTTCCGTCCTGTACGGGGGGAAAAAGTTGCTTCTCTATACCTTGTTTATAAAAATTTAGCTAAATTTACTCATATACATGGAACCCGATTAAAAAAGATTCATCCGCGATTTTCATAAATACTAAATTCGAGCGAGAATTGTGCCAAATTAGTTTATTATAGAAAAGTTGGAATTATTTTTGGTCAAAAATTTGGCAATATTTTTCCAAATTGGCAACAAATTGACACAATCGGGAAATAAATATATACTTTTCAGCATATGAAAATTTTAAGAATCGTTACGACAATGAAACAAAATTTGGGAGAAACCATACTCACCAAACTTATAAATTAAATCCGTTTACGGAGAGCCCTTGTTTAACAAGTTGAGTACCATGTCAGTCGCCGGTGACTGACACTAAGCTTTTTCTTTTTAGCCGCTTCAGTCACCGGTTACTAAGAGTTTAAAATATGATATAAAACTAGAATATTTATATTGATTTAAGTAATTACTAAAAATGCATTTAAAATTTAAATAACATCATATTTTACACTGTCAGTTACCGGTGATTGACGCGGCCTAAACAGAAAGTTCAGTATCAGTCACCGTGGCACTCAACATGTTAATAGGATAAGGCTAACTCAATCACAGTGGAAAATCGTCTTCAATTTTAATTAAACTTCCTGTATTTTTCAATGAATAAGTGAATCGCTTAGCTATGTTGTTCCCTTCTTATTATGTTTAGTTTTGTATTCCTTAAGTCCCTTCAAAATATTGGACATTTCTTCTCAATCCCTTTATGTAACACTCAAAGATGTCAAACTACATTTGCTGAGCAATGGAATTACCATATTTTTAAAAATCTTATACAAGCAAATCATTGCAATGTGTCACGGATCTTGCCTGCTCAACGAAACATTTCAGTTCACTGAAACATTTTAATGCATCAATTACTATTTGTAGTTATCGTGTAAACTCCATTATGTGACTGTTATCTACATGCTTGATTAATTGTTATCATGTTAGCACAGTGCTTTGTCAAATGAAAATGATTTAAAATTAATTTTGTTTATGTTACTTAATACTTCTTCGAAACACAAACATTGTAATTAGAGTAAGTGTATATGTATATTTTATGCTCACATGTTCTTTGCATATAAAATAGAGATTGATATGTTCATCGTAATTTATTCTCTGCTGTATAAGTACAATTAAATAAGGTAAATTTACTTGAAGTTGTACCAAACAATTCCGGTTCATTTTCATTAAAACAAAATAAAATAAAAATTAGAAAGTTCACAAAATATGAAACTATTTAACCAGCTATACAAAACAAATCTTCCATTCTGAATAATACTCAGAAAATTTAAACAACTCTAGCAGTAACAGAATTGCGAATTTCAGGATAATTTCTGGTTTTATTTGGTACATCAAAATTCATAAATATATATTTTTAATAACAACGGCATTTAAATCAACTTGCATTATTTACTTATTTTCTATTATAACACATAAATAAAAGAACAGGGGTTCTTTTACAGAAATGTAATAATTTAAATTTAACCTAAATACTACAGAGTTTTTTATTTTAAACAAATAACTGAGATGAATTATGACATTCAGAACTGAAGTGGATCTAGTCAACAATTTTAAATTTAGAATCAAATTACTTTTTTGTTATCATTATAAATCTTTAGAGTTAATAATAATATTTTGGTTAAAATTTTCATGACAAATTTACGCAAAAAAAAAAAAAAAGAAAAAAAGAAAGAAAAATATTAGCCAAAGAAAAAAAATAAAAATCAAGGAGAAACTATAATTCGATGTATCTCTAAAGTTTGAAGAATAGACTTGAGTTGATTGGACTTGAGCACTTTAGTTCTGGTCGTCTCAATTGAGAATTTTAATCAAATATTTATTTGGAATATACAGTGCCAGTAAAAAAAAAAATTTGACACTTACGATTTTAGATGTTTTGTTAAATATCTAAAAATATACATTAGTAACTATTCTGAAACTCTTCTGAAACAAGCAGGTCCTCCTACATTTTTGAAATATTCCACCGGGAGGGGGCGCTGCAATAGCGATTTTGTGCCATGTTCAATATTGTACCGACTAAATGTGTATGAAGTTATGAATGGAATTGAACCAATTTTTTTTTGTGTGTAAGTGTATGGCTATGGCTAGTTGGTCTTACCTGAATTTGAAAAAAATCCCCCGAAAGGGGGCGCTGCAATAGCGATGTTTGTGCCATTTTCAATATTCTACCGCCTAAAAGTTTATGAAGTTATGCAAAGAATTGAACCAAATTTTTTATATAAGTGTTTGGCTATGGCTAGTTGGTCCTCCTTGAATTAGAAAAAAATCCACCGGAAGGGGGCGCTGCAATAGCAATTTTTGTGCCATTTTCAATATTGTACCACCTAAAAGTGTATGAAGTTATGCATAGAATTGAATGATTTTTTTTTGTGTAAGTGTTTGGCTATGGCTAGTAGGTCCACCCTGAATTTGAAAAAAATCCGCCGGAAGGAGGCACTATAATTATGATGTCTGTGTCATTTTCATTATTTTACCATCAAAAAGTGTATGAAGTTATTCATAGAACTGAACTAAAATTTTTGGGTATCATAAGCAGATCCTCCCAGAATTTGAAAAATAAATCTGCCTATCATTCTATTGTCCATCGGCTCGTGCAGAGACGGAAACTCGTTTTTGCTCCGATTAATTGACTGAAGGAGAAATTTAAAATGAAAACCAAAGTTGGTATAGTATTGAATTAAAATTATTAAAGCATTAAAATGTGTAACTATTTTTTTAAATATTAAAATATACGTATGAGATAGAAGAAAGTTTTGGGATTGGCACATCCAACTAATTATTATTTTGCCATTGAAAAGCGTTTCATTGATTTTCAATGATTATGCAGAGCTGAACTAAATTTTTTGTGTATGGTGAGTAGATCCTTCCTAAATTTAAAATAAGAAACTGCCTATCCTGCTACTGTTCATCGGATCGTGCAGAGACTAAAACTCGTTTCTTCTCCGATTAATTGACTGGAGCAGAAATTTAAGATGAAAATCATAGTTGGTATAGTATTGAATTAATAATATTAAAGTATTATTATGTGTAACTAAATTTTGAAGCATTAAAATGTATGTATGAGATTTTGGGATTGGTACATCCAACTAGTTTAATATGCAACCTCGCTTGAAGTTGTAATAATTTAAATAAATGGGTGTCATTTATTAGACCATGAAAATCGTAAAAGAGGAACATTATGTATCTCAATCTTCTTGATGCATATTATATGTTAAACCCGTAGAGTCATTCATATTAAAATTTTCTCATTTTTATTTTCATAGATAAAGAAATATATATCAATTGAATACATAAAATTTATTTTACAACATGCGACTTCCTAACAGGTGTGCGTTTGCTGCATATTAAATACCACAAAAATTTTAATAATTTATTCAGATTCGTTGAACTGTAATTAAAATCGTATCCGTTCTGCTTCTGCCACAATGGGCAATCGATCACATGTTCGTGAGATGACGTCAGGTTTTGCAGCTGCCCCTGAGAAAAATTCCCTTTGGCCCCTGAGCATTATTTGCGGTAAATTCTATATTGTACGACCAATAATATTATTAACCCAAGACAGATGCAAAAGAAACCGTAAATTGTTTTACGCAACAGTTTCCAAGAAAAAAATAGCAATCAATTAAAATCCAATATCGTAATAGAGGATTACGAGGATGAAAGCCTGATATTTATATGGAGTAATGGTTTTCTTTGCAATCTTTTAAAGAAGAATAAGGTTTAATATACTATAGCTTCGCGTTATGGCGCACCCCGCTATATCGCTCATTGAGATTTCCCGTATCTTTCAACGGAGTGTATACCGCTATATAGGTTTTATGCGCGATTTGCGTTGCTGTAATACATTATATAAATAAATGAACATTAGTCAAAAATTTGATAACGTTATACATGCACAACCCATTTACAAAATAATCTACTAAAATTACAGCAATCTTATTAAAGTTTTATCTTATTGCAAGTACATAAAAACTTCTAGGCATCCCAGTTTCCTAAAAAAAATTTTAGTATGAAAAGTATCCTTACAGATTTTTCTTTTCATTTAAAGAACAAACGTGTATCTGTTACTTGAATTTTTGTTGTTGCCGTTACATAAGAAGCTCTAAAAATCCCAGCTTCCAAGAAAAATATATAGTAATTTAGTAACTTTATTTATTTATTTATTTACAATGTATACAATGAAAGTTTTGAAGAACAAGTTTTTATTTTCTAAGAAGTTAGTTTGTAAATTTCGTTAAGTCAATCATTTTATTATCTTTGAAAAAGTATTTTTTTGTGGCAGAAATGGTTTAAATAATTTTATATATCTTTAGCAACAATCTCTCAAGGAGAACTAATAACAGCAGTATTATTATTTTAATTACACCATTTATCTGTCAGGCATCAACTTGGCCATCATTTTTCACGGATCAGTTTAATTGAACGAAATACTCACTCTTTAGCCATTATACAATAATAATAATAATAATAAAGGCTGCTACAATAGTATTAATTCTATTACTCATTGGTAATTTTTTCATTCTTTAAAAAGTTAATATCGTTTTGCTTTCATTAACTATAAACAAACATAAAATCTATCGCTGCCTTATTATTCTATTTGATGAAAAGGGCAATTTATCATACTGTCATATGTCAGCTGAACTACGTTGACAAGTTGTATTTAATTATAATCTGAATAAAATTCGTATAATCTCCAGTTCATCTGTCTTTTCTTTATTCTCTTTTAGAGTTAAAATTATTCAGATCGCATATATTAGTTCTGATTGATGTCACGAAAGTGTGGCAGGTGGCACATCGTATTTGATCTGTGTAACTTAGTGTCAATTAATACCTTCTCGCAACTCTTTGCTATTCATTCATAAATCTTTTATTTGCATGATGCAAGAGAGTTGTGCTTTCCTATTTATTGAAGATGGATGTATTGGAGAAACAATGCTTTAAGTTGAGTTTTTTGTTTAATAAAAATGATAACTTTTTATATTCTAACTTTAAAGTACAAATATTTTTGTTAGTTTGGTGAAATAGATCAAGATGAATAGAAAGATTTAAGTGATTGAAAAATAATAATGGAGTGTTATTAACGAATTAAGTGTTCATTATTAAATAAGGAGTGGTCAATCAATTTTTTAAAATTTGTAAAAAGTGATTGAAACATTATAACGTTTTGAAGTTTGAAGAAACATTATAACGTTATATACACAATAGTTAGAAAGCTGCTAAGATTTTTTTCTTTTTCGACGAATATTAATTTTTTTCTATAATTTTTTCCCCTTATGTACAAAGAATACGAAATTATAATGATAAAACCACTCGCCCCCTCCCTCTATATGTGTATATGTATTTACTGTTAAAAAAACGGACGATTTTAAGGAAATTCTACTGGTAATCTGGACGCTAGTACAATTTACTGTTTTTAACGAAAATATTTCCGTAAATTCTTAAAATTTTTCCGAAAAAAAAAACTGAAAAATTCTGAAATTTACGGAAAATGTTTTGTTAAAAAACAGTGAATTATACTGGCGTCCAGATTACCAGTAGAATTTCGGTAAATCCGTCCGGTTTTTTTTTACAGTACATATATATATTTTTACAGATATTTCTGGATTTAATGTGTACGGAAGTCTCTTTTTTGAATCTTCCAGCTGTTTATATCTAATTGAGAGATAAAACTGTACATGTTATTTGTGATAATCAAGGTAAATAGGGGCTGAAGATTCTGTCATGGTTGCACAAATATTTTCATTGTTTACCGGTATTTTCAATTCCATGTTTTTACAGATATTCGAGTGCTTTTTATTTGTTGTTCATTTACATTGAAGTATTAAAAAATCAACTACAAGACGGGCTACGATAAACTTTGTTGTATGAAAAATGAAATTCTTTATTATTATTATTATTATAATTAATATTCTGTTAGTGTTGAAAGTATTTCATACTTTATGCCTGATTCATGATTTATTATTATCTTGGGATGAATTAACAAGACTACCGTTTTATACCTCTGTACTTTAACAAGGTGCAATACATATATATTTAATTATTTATTTACTTTTTTTGTTTGTTTGTTGTTTCCCCTCCGTATGTCCAGTTTCAGATTAATATCTGAATGTTAATAAATGTATAGTCTCTAGATAAACAATTTCTATTTTAAAATCATTTTTTAACGTGAGGGTACCTTAGATTTAATAGTTACTGAACTCCCAAAAATTCGTCCTTAAATTCAACAAGCAAAAATCATTTATTTGCAATATTTCAATCCGACATTAAAAGATTTCTTTAAAGAAGAGAGCAATAAGTAACGAGTGTGTTGACACTGAACTGTCAAAAGTTGACTTCATTAAAACAACTATTTAACTCTTTTTTTCTCTTTGATGCAATTTGTTCTAAAGTTGTCATTTAATACCGGATAACGGATTGGTTTATTACGAGCCGCCGCCGACGTGCAGCATCAGAGGACGGCGTTTTAAATAAAGGGGGTTGTTCCCGAAGTAAAAGGGGTGGATGTTTTTACGGTTGTGAGTTCTGCTCCCTGTACTCCTACTAAATGAAAGAGTTGTTGTCCATCCGCTCTGCATCTGCTCGACCCCAGAATGCTAAAACAGCTCTTAAAACAATTGCTGCTTTAGAGAAACACGCCATGTTACGCATTCAAGTGCGGAAACACAACACACCCATTGCTAGCGCTCCCATACAAGGAAACGGGCCGCTTGGGAAAAGGGAAAAAAAGCGCAAAAAAGTGTTTAGAGAGATGCACGCTACACAGTTAGATTGGTTTTACTAATAGATGCGCGTTAAGCCCAGATCGCGAATGATATGCGTCTTTTTTTGCTTGCGACAAACGTTATGCGGGACCTCTATGATTTGAATCGTTGTGCATGCAAACGGTCAAAGTACTGTCGCTTACACGAGCCTCAGATAAAGAGGGGCATTTGAGAATTAAAGTAGCTGCTCTTTGGATAAATGCACAACTGTACAGTTTTAGCCCAGGTAATAAATGTTTTTAACGCTTTATCAAATTATAAAATGTTCTTCAGTTTAACACGGTTGAACAAAATGATTTCCTTTAAAACATCTTGCTTTTTCCTAGAATTTGGGGTATATTGAGGAAGCAACAATTATTAAGAAATCTTATGGTAACAGCTGGTATTGACGTAGCTTTGTCTCGGGAACTATTAAGGTGGTTTACTATATATATCTTTTTAACATTCTTGTATTATAATGCGCTGTGTTTAGATCGTTTTGTGTGTCAGGGAAATTACTATATTTTTAAAAAAGCAAATTTTGTCAAGGTTTTGTTTACGAATTCGCGAAACTATGATTGTTATTTTGACAAGCAGTCAATTCATAATTTAGCGATTATCGAATCACGTAAATAATACAGAAATTGTTTCAATAGTTTTGAAAAAAAAAAAAGTACTTTAACATAACCTGTTTCCCATAAGATTTATTTTGTATTGCTTTGCCCTTAAATATACATATTTTTTGAACGAACAAATAATTTTCCCCTTAAGAATTCAAAATGAGTCATAATTCTTTAAGATTTAGCAATAATTTAAAAAAAAAAAAAAAAAAAAAAAAAAAAAAAAAAGGTTAAATAATTTTTCAAAATTTAATTTTTTTTTTCATATCTTTGCTTAAATATTCACACAACATACAAAAAAGGGTTAGTTTAATACTAACAAAATATTTCGTCCAAATTTATTTTATTTAATTTTACAGTCACGACAAAAAGAAAATAATCATTATCTTATCTAATTAGGGCTTTACTCATAAAAAGAATTACGAGGGAACTATTTTATATACAGTCGAGTCTCGATTTAACGTACTTTGATTTAGCGAATTCTTCGATTTAACGAATATTTTTTTCTGTCCCGAGGAAAAGGATGCTAAAATGCTCTGATTTAACAAATTTTTAGTTTTGATTTAACGAACAACAATCGCTGAAAAAAAATTCGCATTCGCAGATAAAATTGAAACTTTGAATTTTTTGCACATAAAACTTTGAATCTTTCATATCTAAATCCAAATGTTACATTTTTCCCCCATTTCTGGGTGGATTCAAAAGACAGTCTTTTCCCTTTTTTAACTAGAAACATGACAAAGATGCAGACAAATAGCTAAGTACCTATGTGATATTGAACAGAAACAGAATGAAAATTCTAAAAGTAGTCAAAATGATGAAGAAACGGAAATTCAATTAAAAAAGGTGATATTCCAAGAATCAATTTGCAGCTTGAATACTTTAAAAAATTATTTTTTGTCTCACGAGGTTAATGGTGTTGTTCTTACGGAGTTAGAAAATATCGACAAAACACTTTATAAAGTCGAAACAAAGCACTATCAAGGATTTCTTTCCAAAGTGCCAATAAGTATGTATGTATGATGTATTAAATTTCAAAAGCAAATAACATTAAAGAATTTAGATAATTTAAAAGTTGATCTCCTAACTTATAATTTTTAAGCTCGTAGTAAACAATTATCATTCTTTTTTAAATCTGTATATCTAAGGGGTATTTTGTATTGATATTTTTATACCATACTCTTTACAAAAATTGATATTCGATTTAACGAATTGCTTCGATTTAACGAACACATTTGTGGGTCCCAATCAATTCGTTAAATCGAGGTTCGACTGTAGTTTGAAATGAAATTTCCCGAACAAGGAATATTTTTTAAGTTTTATGAGAATTCGGTAGAGAAAATATTTTGATTATTATGAATATTTTACAAAGATTACAGATGTTTAAAATTAAGACTTATAAGATTATGGATATTTTAGGTAAAATAATAGTTTTATCTTCTATAAATAATTAAATTTTCCTGATTTTAACAGTCTTTTTCAACACTTCAGTGTGTATCTTGATAATAGTATGATAGAATGTAGAAATCAAGACCTCTGCTATTTTTAAAACATTTGTAAAATTATAACTGTCATGGGAATACTAAAAAGACAGATTCCTTATTATTAACGTTTAATAGCGTCAACGTTTCAAAAATATTGGGTGGGCTTAGAAAAATTTGATTAAAATAATATATATATATTTTTTTCTTATTGGAGAGTGGTGAGGAGCAAGTGACTAAAGATAATTCGAAATTAAATTATGTTTTTTTCTAAACAAATTTTTAATTATTATAATAATATTTTATAAATTATTAAATTATATTCTTTATAAGTTTTTCTTTATTACATTAATATTTATTTTGATTACATTGGTGTTATTAACTATTGAATACTCAAAAGAAACTAAATTTAAAGTAAAGCATTACATCTTTATCACCTAAGCGCTTTTTCAATTCAAGCTATCAAAACAGTAGCAAAATATGCAGAAAATTTGTTTTCGTGTGGAAAGTTGTTAGCCATACATCCGCTGAAGGAGTTTTTAGTGCTCTTCCAAGTAATTTATGGTCTTTCTACTTTTCAAAAATAAATAAATAAATAAATAAAAATAAAAACGTTAATAAAACCAAATTTTATTTCAGCAATTAACCATTTTAAAATTTAATCAATTTTAATTGGGTGGTCAGAGATATCAAATTACTAGATGGACTTGGGCCCCATGGGCCCATCTAAGTTGGCGCAACTGTTTAAGTTTTCTAGTAAGCTGAAAATACAACGATTCACATGCTTTTTAATTACTAAAAAAATATATTTGTCTTTTAAAGGTGTTTTAAAATATTACGTTTACTCTATTTATTAATTTTACATACCATAATACATTGAGATAATTGCGTACAGTCATTCTTTATAATTTTCCTGTAAGTATTGTTAAATTTGTGATTTTGTATTTAAATATTAGAATGCCATAGTTTTCGGGTGATTTTTTATGGTGGACCTAAGCCATGCATGTCCTAAAGTGGATTGCGAAAGATATAGAGCCTACGAACTTCGGAATTTCACAAAATATTCAGAATGTTGTTTCATGATTTACAAAAGAAGGGGTGCAAAATGATAGAAAATGTATCACCTCTTTTAATTTTATACAGAAAATGCTCATTATACAACGATGCAAAATTCAGAACTTTTAACGTATTTAAGGCATAGTTGTAGAATGAAAACAATAATTGTGTGTTGTATGTCGTAAACGTGACATAATTTTTAAGCTTGGAATTTATTTTTATTCGTTGTTCAGGATTATTTTAATGTTCTTTTGGAAGTTTTAAAATTCAATATTTACTTCAATACGAACCAAGCTTACAGAAATATATGAATATTTTTCTAAAATGTTTCATTTTTATTTAATTACTTATTAACATTAATCTTTATTTATAACTTTTTAATTTTTGATTTATTATTTTATTTCATTTTCATTTAATTGCATATTATTATTATATGTAATTAAATAAAAATTTATTATATACTTATACTTTACTTATTTAATTTGTTTTAACTTTTTTATTTATTTTAATTATTCATTATGTTTTTAATCATTTAATTATTTATCAATTGTTATGTATGTTTACATCAGCATCTGTATGAGAAAGTTTCAGAAACTTCTTTTATATTAAATGCCAATAGATTTACGACACATGACTCAATCCACAAACTTTTCACTACTCCTGATCCAGAAAACCAATAAACTATCACGAAGTATTGAAATTTAGCAGATACTGTCATATATATACGAAATATTAATATTTTATGTCAGAACCTTCTTTACCCAGGCACTTTTTACCGCATGGGCAAATCGGGACTTTGCCCATGGGCTTCCAAATCCATACATTTAATTATAAAATATTTACTTCTTTTTTCCAATTCTTATTCTTCCATATATTGAAGTTATTAAATTCATCTTAAAGTAATATAACAAATTGCTAAAGTTATATAAAAGGGTTTTGTTCAGTACTAAGGGGGAAAAAAGGTGTACCTTTATTAATTAAGGTATTTAATTTAGAATAGACGGAGCTAAGAATTTTCTTCTATTTATATCCAAGATGCGAAAATATGTTTATGCATTATACATACACACCATCAATTCTATTTGAATAGCGCTGCAGTGACTCGAAAGGGCCCCCCTAATTTATCTCTGCCCAGGGCCCCAATTAGTCATAATCGGGGCCTGTCTTTATCGAAAGATTTTATGAATCATTTTATAAAACGCCTATAAAATATTTCGTATTTAATTAAGACAATACTCAAAACGATAAATTAATTAAAAAAAAAAAAAAAAAAAAAAAAAAAAAAAAACACTTGTCAATGCGAAATTTTGACATATGCCCGGAATCCTTTTTATACCTAAACGCTTGGAATTTGGAAACGTAATTAAAAATGATTTGGAATGTAA
This sequence comes from Maratus speculifer, assembly GCA_964019185.1. Lineage (NCBI taxonomy): Eukaryota > Metazoa > Arthropoda > Arachnida > Araneae > Salticidae > Maratus > Maratus speculifer. The sequence continues at coordinate 139,730,186 of OZ025299.1, forward strand.
TAGTTTAATAGTTTTTCATTTTCAATAAATATATTTCATCTTGTATCACAATCTAAAATGTAGCATGACGATCACTTCCAGATTTTTGACATAAAAAGAGACATCAAAGCTAAATTTAAAAAAAAAGTTTTTAAAATGTAAATCGCTACACGTTTCCTTGTTTCAAAATGAGAACATCTATAAAAATTAGCGCATTTCAGAATAAAAAATGCCTTTGTGAATGTGTCATAAAAATGTTAGTATTTGAAAACGGCCCGAAATTTTTCAAAATGGATTCAGATATCAATAAACTGTAAATAAACAAATGAAAACGAAATCTTTTCCTAGCCAAACATTCCTTTACCTTCGTCACAAACATTAAAAGCCCACAAATTTACAAAACTTAAAAAAGCATTTCTAAAACAAAAATTTCTTTTCTACTCCTAATTTTCTAAAACGTTCCAAAGAAGTTTTTGCAGCATATTAATCGATTTCTCAACCCGGAATCAGAATAAAATTGTATGTTTTTCGAATGCTATCCATTCTCAAGAAAATACTTTTAGCTGCAGAAGTTATTACATGCATGATTAACAAAATAGTGTTTCATTTTAAGCTGTTAATTCATTATGTTTGAGGAACATACAAACGCTTACTTGTGAACTGATAGTATCAGAAAAACCGATATTTCATGTTGTGATACAGGGTATGATTAATACCACGGATCGAAAAAAGAAATTACTACACTGTATAAGGCTGTCACACACTGGGGAACACGGGCAACATGAATTGCGACTTCGGAGAAGAAACAGGTTAAAAAAAAAGACTAAAACTATTTCAAACCTGTTTTTCTCTGATCAACATGTTGCATAAGTCATCTCATTGTACGGCCTGCGTAAATCTAATGCAGAAACTTTTCCGAAAATCGTGTGCAGCAAAATACATTTTGGTTCCAGAATTGCTTTCTGAAAATAAAGAAACGCATAAAAAAAAAAAGAAGTTCATACTGTATTTTCGTCAACTTTCTTGTTTTATAGAGAAACTTATTTTAAGAGAGCAAATCTAGAAATGAGGACATAAAAAAAGCAAAACAAAATATAATTTTCAGTCTGTAAGTTTATGTACAATAATTTCTATATCCTAATGCTGTAGAAATATGAGATTTGTGATCTTGATTCCTTGCAGCAAATCATGACATTTCGAACTTTTTTATGGTTTTAGATATCCGTGCTACACTGAAAATTTTTCCTTTTTATGGTCTTTGAATCAATTAAATTTAAATGAAATTCAGGTTCATTGTGGTTTTATATGAAACTTAATTTTATATTGGATAATTGCACTTTTTATTGTTTTTACAATGGAATGTTTTACTATGAAGATCATTGATAATAATATTGATTCCCAGCATTGCTAAGTTGAATGAAAATGTGATAAAAGTGTATTATATTTTATTCTTAAGTGTTTAGTCACACTAATCCGATAATTTATTTTTATAAATCTAAAACAAAAGGAGATGTTATAAATCTTATTTAGATGTAGAATCTAAATATTTGATGTGTCCTGTAATCCTTTCTTGTATAAAAGTGACAGGAATAGTAACGGAAGATATATTTTTTAATTAACTTACATTTAAAATTTTGGAAACCTTAATGAAATGTACTTCTGTGTATTTATGAAATTTTCTTATCTTAGACAAATTCCCTTTTATGAAATCAAATATTATTTTGAATCTCAGAAATTAAAATCTCAGAAATTTATGAATGTGATCGTGGAGTAAGCTTCAGTAAAAACGTTAATAAATTACTTTAATCTCGTAAAGTGTATTTAAAAGAGGTTAATTTTCCACTTGTAATTTAAAACAGTTAATTGCTTTGCTCCCTAATTGAATTAACTATACGTAACATGTATCCTGTAGTGGTTACGTGGAACTAAGGGAGTAAAGTTTAAGTATAAAATATTAAGTTATGCAACTAACTGAATGATATATTATTTAATTTTCATAATGATTAGATACAACTTTTATTACAATTGTTTACAAGAAAACAGATTTATTGTTTTCAAGATAAGGTGCTATAAAAATCAGTCTAAAATTATAATTTTCACACTCTTAATGAACTGAACAATTTCCTCTCTTTAATTACCTGTAGATGGTGCTCTGATTTAATTTTATTGATTTATAGATTGAAGAATTATCCTTCGCAAAGTTCCTCAAAAATTTAGATTATAACAATTATTTTTGAACGTTAAAAAATAAAATGCACTACGTTGATTGGCAAAATGAATAATATATGTACTATGTGGAGTTTGAAACGGGATGTTTGAAGCTTTTATACACATTTGCTAAAAACTTGTTTCACCATTGGGGTGAGTTTTGCTTTAAAAATAGCCCTTTTTATGAAAGGATGACTTTTGTGCATGATTAGCCAACACTTTCTTTTCATTTAAATTCACCTTTACTTCGTGTAGCTTATTTCCCAAGAAAGGATTAAAACATGTGACAAAATGGGTGGTTTACCCCACGGCGGGCGCTTCAGCAGATATGAATCAGCGTTTCAAAATTAACAAGCATATCCATTTTGCGCTTTTTATTTATCTGGACCGCTTCTCTTTCAGCACCACCAATCACTTTCCCCTTTTATCAGTTGCAAGGGGTTGCGGGGGATCCTGTACCACTTTCACCACAAAAATGCAGACTCTTGTCTCTGCTTTAGACACAAACACTTTCCCCAATGATTGATCGGATACACGGAATGTATCTAATCGAGTTTAGGAAAAAGGACTGCTGCCATAGACCGACTACCGTTTGCTTGGACGGCTTTGGATAACCGGAGTAACATATCAGTTCCTCATTTTTAGATTTTCCACAATGTTATTAATGAATTCAACCCTTTGATAATGATAATAATAATAAATAAATAAAACTTCAGAAAGTTAAACTGCAATAATTAATGCAATGTTATTTTATCATGCACTTGATATAATACGAAAAATAAAATCAAAATACCCGTGATATTGTGGATCTAGAAAAAAAAAGAAGTTTTATCCTTTATAAAAATATTCCAAAATATATTATAATATGAAGCTAGACAAAGAATTGAAAATAAAGAAGAGCACTAAAATATTGGAAAAATGAAATATTTTTGTATCAAGGGCAGTATCACGAGGGACAAATTGCCTTAAGTCTACAAATAACGTATTCGATTTCATCCTTGCATTAGCCATAAAATGCTGAAAATGCAAAATCTAGACTTTCGTAGACAGTAAACCCAAAAGAGGAACTTTGTGGGCAAATGTCACATGGGGACAAAACTGGAATAATTTTTCTCTCATATCAATTTTTCAAAATTTGATTTAATCATTTATGTCCCAGCGGTAATTTAAAGTACCGTTAAAAAAAAAACTTGTTTTTAAACTCATTTAATACATTGATTAGTAGTAATTTGGTTTAGAATGAGTAATAAGATACATTACTTTATCTTTGTTCCAAAACCATTTTTGGTTGCACAAAACAAAGGTATAGTTTTAAAAGGCTGTTTTTTCTTTCATTTGAATCTCTACAGATTTTTTGACGTTAAAAGGTTGCGGGTGAAAAGTTTTATTTCTGAAATATTTCCATATTTCTATTGTAAGGTTGTACATTTACTAATTCTATATAATTCTTTAAAAAAAAACTTAAATACCATAATTTTCGGTGAATAATCCGCGGATCAAATAATCATTTTTTGGCCCAGAAACTTTTAAAAAAGAAATGCAACTTATTAGATAGCCGTAAATATTGGTCTTCAATCACTAAGTAAGATTTCTGAGTCCAAAAAGAATAGTTTGATCGGCGGATTATATGCCGGAAATTGCGGTAAAAGATTTGTGTGGAGTTGTAAACAGTCACAAATTCCCTATACATTCAGATTCGTTCATTCACATTCGTTCACTAATTTTAATTGACAAAATTCTTTTAACATTTACTAAAAGGTTGTGTAAATCCTCTAATTTAATTTGAAAAATCCACAAAAAAAAAAAAAAAAAAAAAAAAAAAAAAAAAAAAAAACAGTGAAATTTGTCTAAGCCGGAATCTGCCTAAGCCGGAAATCTGTCTAACGCGGAAACATTTCAGAGTCCCTCATTTTTTAACATAGAGATTTCCGAACAATCTGTCTAAGGCGAAAGGAATCTGTGTAACGCGGAACCGGACATTCATTTTGGGTCCCAGGTAGCAAATTTACTGCTTAAGACGGAAGAAAACTTTCCTGGAAAATATAAATGGAAAAAAAACTTTTCTTTTTATAATGAAATATATTGTCCAGTCGCATTCCCAGATGTTAAGAAAAGGCGTCACTGATTGCTGACAGTTGTTTGGGGATTATATTATTATTGTATATGACTGGGAACTGTTGAACAAATAGGTCACGGGATTTTTGACAAGTATAATCTTAGGTTACAATAAGATAAGAGAATCTGTTTAAAAAGAGAGGGTTGCAACATCGACAATTTATGGAACATTTCAGCACCCTTTCATGGTCTTCCGAAATAGCTTTGTTCCTGGTCAGCTGCTAATTTTTATTTGTCCTATAATACAACGGAAGTTGATTTCTTCCTAGAATTTCAGACAAAAAGAATATTGTCACAACTTCCAGAAATATCTACAAGATCTTTTAATACGTGAATAGAATGTACTTTAGGAAGTGTAAGTTATTTTAGTTTGTATTTAAGTCAGTAAGTGTTATCGTTGTCGTATAAACTCGCAGATTTGTTGTATAGTTTAAATCATTATTCCTAAATGGATAATAAATCAAAAACGTCGAATACTTTATCCTTAAAAGACAAAATTGATATTATTAAACTCGAAGAACAAAATATCCCAGTTAAAAGCTTATGTGAAAAATTCAAATGTGGAAAGACTCAAATCTATGATGCTATCAAAAAGAAAGATGAACTTCGTAAAGAATTTGAAAAAGGGGAAGATCGCACTCGCAAACGTAAAAGGCAAGTTGAAAACGAAGACATTGATAAACTAGCATGGGAATGGTTTTGCAATGCCAGAGCAAAAAAAATTTTCCATATCAGGAAAATCTAATTTTTAAAACAATTCGAGATACGTTGTTTTTAACTTTTAGCCAAAATAATGTTTAATACTATTCAAACAGTGTATTTATAAAGTTTTTCTGTCTAAACCGGAAATCTGTCTAAGGCGGAATTTTATTTCAGTCCCAAGCGATTCCGCCTTAGACAGATTTCACTGTACTTCAGAAGACGAAATTTTCATGAATTCATAACTTGAGACATAAAGGGTTAAGCGTTAAAAGAGTTTTTAAATCTTCACCTGAGAAGTTTTGTCTTCTAAAATTTATTACATGATTGTGTAAATCTTCTAATGTAGTTTGAAAAATCCAACCACACACACGCACAATAAATAAATAAATAAATAAATAAAAGATGAAATTTTATGAAGTCATAATATGAGGCTAAAAACTTTAAGGCCCCTGTCCCTGTCCGTAAAGACATTCACGAGCTAATGCTATTCCTATGGGGAGGCATTTTTCTAATAACTCTTTCGTATTTTGACATTTTTAAATAATTTTTTTTGCATTGGATAGCTGAGGTCCCTCTCGAGATCGCACCTTGATTACTTTTTCGATTTTGGTCGCAAGTATTTTTTATAAAGTTACTTTCACTTTCTGAAGCGGTTCTGAAAGTGAAAGTAACTTTATAAAAAAATATCCAAAAATAAATATCCAATGTAAGCAAAATCAAAAAAGTAATCAAGGAGCGATCTTGTAAAGGATCTCAGCTATCCAATGCAAAAAAGTTATTTAAAAATGTCAAAATGCGAAAGAGCTATTAGAACAATGCCTCTGCATGGGAATAGCATTAGTTCAAGAGTGTTTTCGCGGGCTGGGACAGGAGCCTTAAGCACTAAAAATGTTTTCTAAATTTTTACTTGAGATGTTATGTCTATGTCCTATTAGAAGTTAAGTCTTTGAAATTAAGAGGGAATATTGTAAAAATATATGTCTATTGTAAGATTGTACATTTCCTATTTCTATATAATTCTTAAAAAAATATTTTAAATAAAAGATTTGTGTGGAGTTGTAAACATTCAGAAAATCCCTATTACATTCAGATTCGTTCAGTCACATTGGTTGGTTAATTTTAATTGACAAGATTCTTTTAATATTTTCTAAAAGATTGCGTAAATCTTCTAATGTAGCTTAAAAAATCCACAAAAAATACTCCAGGCAATGAAATTTTCATGAATTCATAATTTGAGACATAAAGATTAAAGCACTAAAAATATTTTTTAAATCTTCGCGTGAGAAGTTATGTCTTCTAAAATTTATTACATGATTGTGTAAATCTTCTAATGTAGTTCGAAAAGTCTACACACACACACAAAATAATAATAATAATAATAATAAATAAATAAATAAATAAATAAATAAATAAATAAATAAATAAAAATAAAATAATAGAAGATGAAATTTCATGAAGTCAACCTTTTAAGACATAAAGGTTTAAGCACTAAAAATATTTTTTTAAATCTTCGCGTGAGAAGTTGTCTTCTAAAATTTATTACATGATTGCGTAAATCTTCTAATGTAGTTTGAAAAATCCATAAAAAATACTTCAGACAATAAAATTTTCATTAATTAATAATTTGAGACATAAAATGTTAAGCACTAAAAATTTTTTTAAAATTCGGTTGAGATGTTATGTCTTCTAAAATTTATTACATGATTGTGTAAATATTATAATGTAGTTTGAAAAATCCACACACCCACACACGCCCTCCCCCCCCCCCCCAAAAAAAAAAAAAAAAAAAAAAAAAAAAAAAAAAAAAAAAAAAAACTTTAGAGAGTGAAATGTTATGAAGTCATAATTTGAGACACATAAAAATAAGCACTATTTTTTTTTCGCCTGAGAAATTACGTCTATGCCCAATTAGAAGTTTTGGACGTCTGTGAAATTAACAGGAATTATAGTAAAAATGCAATTGCAAGATTATTTCTTACATTTGACTGTTTGAATTTCTATTTCTGAAAGAGACGTTTGGGAGAATGGGAGATACTTTTTATAATGTTAGTTTCACTTTTAAAACCGGTTTTGAAAGTGAAACTAACTTTATAAAAAATATGTACAACCAAAATCGAAAAAGTAAAAAAGGAGCGATGTCGGCATGCACCTCAGCTATCCAATACAAAAAAAATTACTTAAAAATGTCAAAATGCGAAAGAATTATTAGAAAAATGCTTCCCCATAGGAATAGCTTTTAGCTCGCGAGCGTTTCCTCGGCCAGGGACAGGGGCCTTAAAGTAACCTGCATGTGATGATCCATGCTTTTTGTCCTAAGATTTTCAAAGAAATCTTAATTTTATAATGGTGTTTCACATTTGCTTAACTTTTTGTTATAGTAATACCAAGACAAAACTCAGATTAATTTTAAGTAGGTACTGTCTATGAAACTATCTACTACTTTTATGAAGAATAAGTATTTGAAATCGGCTAGACAGTTTCAAAGTTTTGATGATTTTATATTATTTTTCACTGTGTCATTTTTTTTAATTTTGAGTTTTTTAGAAACAATTCTTAGAAAACATTTATGTCTTTCAAGTAATTGCCATATCAAATTTCAAAGGTAGCTAAATAATTATAGTAAACAGTTATCGTAAGTTTAAATAAATCTTAAATTTGTAATGCTTTCTATTCTCTAACACTTTTGAAGAAGTCGTACCGATATAAAAATTAGCCTAATGTTTGAGAAAAGAAAATCGGTAGTATTATGCGAATTAAAAAAAAAAAAGTCTGATTTTTGTTAAAATCAGTTTTAATCAAGTTTTTCGCTCATGAATCATTTTTAGCATATTCTAGGATAGACTGTTATGCTACTTTTGCCTATTGTAAAAAATATGAGTGGAAAAGAAGATACAAAAATAATTGTACCAGTAATTGGAACGCCACTACAATTTACTGTTTTTAACGGGAAATTTCCCGTAAATTCCAGGAAAAAAGGGATAATTTTCTGGAATTTACGGGATTTTTTGCCGTTAAAAAATAATGAATTATACTGGCGTCCCTATTAACAGTACAATCTCCGTAAAATCATCTTTTTTTTTTTTTTTTTTTTTTTTTTTTTTTTTTTACCATGTATGTGGTTTATCTGAAAGCCTTGAATTTCCAAATTTTAATATCTGGCTGATTAATTTTGCTTTGAGTTTGATTTCCAACGTACCTATTCTATCTTTATCACATACACACATATACACACACACACACAAATTGCTAATTAATTTTGATATTACTTCCAGTACATAGATTAATGAGTTGTGATGGAAAAAGTAAATTAAAAGCATTTTCCTTTAAACTCAAATTAACATTATTCATTTTGTCGAAATACTAAAGTAAATATAGTTTACGGTTTATTTTAAATGATATTGATTAATTTCATATTAAAAAAATAATTCTATTATTTTATATTTTAATATAATGTTTATTTTTCCATTTTAGTACAATAATAAAATATGCTATTATAATATTTAAAGAATTTTTCAATTTACTTAAATGAAAATTCACTGTAACTAGAGCCAACCATATTTAAATTTTTGCTTTTCACAATTGTTAAAATTACTTTTAGTGATGCTGAATAGATTTTTTACTTTTATTTAATAAGTGGTTTTTCTTTTAATTAAAAAGTTTTTTACGTAAGATTGGTTTTTCGGAATGAAGTTTGTAATTTGTTACATATATTCAAATAATTACAAAGGAAACTAAAAGAAAATAAAGATTAAAAAATAAAAATAAGTTCACAGGAAAACTTATAATAACATTTTTAGAGTTAAATATCATTTGAAAAAAGAAAAAGAAGTAATAATGATAATAATAATGCTCTAATGAAGAATCATTTTATTATTTCTGATGTCCTTGTCATTTAATTTTAGCACCCAGTGAATGAATAACAATGCATGAAGTTTCATACAAAAGCTTTATGAACAGATTTTGGCATAGTATTATTCAGATTTCGTTAAATTGTTTGATTAAAAATTTCATCTAATAAAAAATAATTAAAAAGTGTATCAGGAAATATTCTCAAGCATTCCAGTGCAAAAACCCTACAAGGGAGAATACAAATAGAAATATTTACAGAAATATTTTATTCAAAATTACAGAAATAGTCTAATCAAAGATGCTTATTAATGAGATTTTACTTTATTATATATATCATGCGATTTCTTAACATAAATACTTTGCACATGAATACACAAAAGAATTTTGCAGCTTTCATGTATTAAAAAATGCATTATTTTTATTTTTTATTTTCTTTTTTTTAAGTACAGTAAAAAAATATTTTTTTTATTATTTTAAGAAAAAAATATGTAATCTAAATACTTACTTTTGTCATGTCGAATAAGCGTAGGAAATACCTCAAACAATCACTTCCAATCTATAAAAATAACAAGACAAAATCAGTTATTTCGGAGACCGCAATTTTTAATAGATCAACACTTAAATGACATTAAATATTACTAGACATTGTAATGCATTAGTCACAATTCAAAGTGTTATGAAGATTTTAAATATTTAATATAATCTATCCAGCTTAATTAAAACACTTCTTTAAATGAACATTTCAATGGAAATATGCGCAATTTTATTGTAATGTTTGAATAATAATATATATAATATAATATATATAATATGTTTCAAATAAAAACACTCCCGAGCGAAGCAATATAAATATATCCAGCGAAGCGAAATGTCATGACATTTGGAATGTCGTGAGTAGATGATCATGGGAAGAAAAAAAAAAAAAAAAAAAAAAAGACTGTCGATAGTGGGTGTTTAATATATTTGTACATAGTATATAACACTTACATACCAACACATTTATATGTTTAATTAATATAAAACACAATGTGATGAACAACTATTGTATATTATTTTATGGAATCATAATATTATCATTTTATTTGTTAACTGGAGTATAAACATTTTTCTGATGACATAATCTTCAGCTTCAGTCATAATTTTCCCGCGGCTTGATGTGCAAGATCCAAAAGATTTGAATCAGGTGTGTTTGTCACCCTCAGCTTGTGATTATTTATTTTTTTAAAACAGCGTCAAGATGCCGCTTCCGAGCTTAAAATTGAAATTTTTATGTCTCATGTCGGCAATATTTGAAAATACAATGTATATTTATTATGGACTGTGCTTATGAAGGCTCTCTGAATACACATTCTTAATTTCCTCACATTTTACATTTTTTCACTTTCCTAAGTTTAATTTTTTTTCATCAATTTTTGTACCCTTTTTATTATTATTTTTAATTACATATATGTTTTTTGTCCGAAATGGTACTCTGTCATTCCCGTCCACCGTTCAATATATATTTTTTAATACGAGAACTTAAATTATATAGGAATAAAACGTGTTGCACAAGAGGAACAACTGTCAGAGACACTTTGACGAAAAATTATGAGTTTCTTTTATTTTTCTTGTTTAATTATTCAAAATTGCTTTGAATGGAAAGGAGTATTTCTTCAAGTGATAAGACAGGGTCTCGACCCTGGGCCATTTAGGCCCTTTTAGCTCCTTTCATACGAGGCTCCGTGCAGTCCCTGATTATCGCAAGGGCTCCTGAGGCTTGTGCCCAGGGAAAGAAATTTCTTAAGGGCACAATTTTTTTTCATAATTTCCTCTAAATTTCTAATAAGAAAATTATTTTTGTGGCAACAAATGTAATATTTGAGATATTAATACAATGAAATGACAAAAATATGATCTCAAAGTATTTTTAAAAGCACATTTCAATAAGTAATATTTATTATTATTATTATTTCTGGAATCTTCGAATTTCAAATTTCTAGGAAAGTTAATATTCTTAATTGAAACTTCTAAATATGCAAAAGAAGGCAGTATCAATAAATTAACAATCTAAAGGGGCATGAAAAACTGAAAGTGCCCTGGGCACAGAAACTTGCTAGTCGGGCACTGCCCACGTGGGTCCCCTTCGCTAACTCTTTCGGACTACTGCAAGGGTTGACCATGCTTCTCTCTCATATGTCTGGATGCTTCCGGTTTCGGACTCTTGAAGCGATAAAGAAGATTTAAGTAAACTTTTAAACTATCGATGCGCAATGACCCTTCCCCCCCCTTTTTTTTTCCAGATTGCCATGTCATACATACATTGTATGACATGTTTCTGTACTATTTCAAGCTGTCACAGCAAACAAAAAAACATCTCTACTGCTCATCTATAATTTAATGGTTATTCTTCATAATTCAGCCATTATTTTCTTTTATCAGTGAATGATATTAGTTTACTCTCATAATTATAGAATGAACGTTGCATCTAATATTATCCATTGAAATGAAATTATCTTTGAAAACTCGCATAATTTCTTTGTGTTCCCTTGCCTAACCTGATAGAATGATATAGCTGAAGTCGAACTCTAATTATCTCGAAGACTTATTTATTTGTAAATTAATCAGTTCTCAATAATAATCTGAATATCGTATTAGCGTACAAAAAAGAGCTAGGATTCACACATAATTTATAATTTAACTGAAGATATTTCAATCCTCCCTGAACACCTATTTTTCGTTTGTTTTTGTTTTAGCATTAATCGAACAAAATATTTTAATGCATCAAATATTGTACTTTTTAATAATTTGACAAGGAATAAAAATAAACAAGATATAAAATCATGCGACAAGCATGGATTAGTAAACATTTATATTCATACCACTACTACTACTACTAATACTAATACTACTAAAAAAAAAAAAGAAAAGAAAAAGAAAAAGAAAAAAAAAAAGAAAAAAAAAAGAAAAAAAAAGTTTTATAAAACGAAATATGATATTTGAGTGAACAAAAATTGGAAAAATATGACACGTTTGAAAATACAATTTCAGGACATATCACCTACTGTTGTAAAAATATTAAAGTCCCAAATCTGATTGATTTGTAAATATTCTAACGGTGTATGCAATAATATAGTTAGGAAACGCATAATATAGTTAAAAACTCCTCTTCAGCAATCCCCGTAAGTAAACGAAAATATACTTGAATCCTTTGCGCAGGTTTGAAAATGGTCTTCAGAAATTATGCACGCCAAATAACATGTAAAATATTAGTTAAACGTAAAACGCATACTACAACTGAATAGCGTATTTCCAGCAATTGTCGCTCATAGAATTAAATAAATACTATGTACACCACAGTCTTGTATGAATCTCGTAGTGCACCCTATTTTTGTGTAGTAATTTCAACTTATTTCAATTAATGTTACATTCTTAATGCACATTACAAACGATTTTTCTCCTTAGACCATAATGAATTACTTTTGAGTGTCTCTGTAAAAGAACTGCGAAAGCTGTACTCTCCATTTTCAATACAGAACACGCCACAGTAAACCTCAATAATATATAACAATTACATAGCAATCTGAGTACATTTATGTGAGTTGCAGCACGGCTAAACGTAAAGATAAAACCGAAATCATAAACACTTTTCAACGATGTTGGAAAGTGTTAAAAAATAATTGTTATAAGATAAAATATAGTGCGTAAAACTATTGACATTGATATAACATTTCCCAGAAAATACTGAAGAAATTCCAATTCATTAAAAAAAATACAAGAAGCTAAATTTAAATTTATTATTCGGAACGAAGCAGTATGGAGAATTTTAAAATGCCATAGTTTGAGGCTATATATATTTAAAAAATACAATATTTAAATAATGATACATAACGTAAATCGTTTTAAAAAGTCTAGGTTCCATGCCATAAAAGCGTACGAAATTGGTTCCTTTTGGTGACTGAACTGGCTTTATATTTATTCCTTTTGATATTTTATCAATTCATTCCAAGCATAGCGAACGGAGGTACCTTTTTCATTGATGTTTTTGCGACAGGTCTTTTTATAAATTCAATGAATAGATACTTTTTTTGATTCAACCATTTTCTATCTTCCGTCAATGTACATAACCAAGTCACAACAAAGTATGCATAAAAGGAGTATGTTTCACAATTACAGTGAATCTAAATATTTTACAATATTGAATAGTTATAATGAAGAATTACAATAAAAAAAAGTCAATTTTAGAAGAATCATCGAAATGGGACTTATTTATTATAGTTCTTTAGGATTCGTGCTATTTTTCAGATTTTTTTTAGGTATAAATTCTGGAAATGAATATGATTCTTGGCACAATTATTGTGTCATCTTCTAAATATTGAGACTTTCAAATTGCACTGATACTGGCTTTTTAACTTTTTTCTAAATGTTCATTACAGCATATATCCTATTCTCTTTACATGAATTAATATTTAGACACTCACATACTTGCATACTAATAATTCTATTCATTTAATAGAGCTCTGGATTACAGTTCTGTTAATAGCTGAAATTTCACTGTTAAAACTAAAGGTTGCATATGGCACTCCTAGGGGTGAAACGATTGTCCCGTCAGCGACTCCCCTAAGGGAGCCAGAATTGCACCACTAGAGGTGCCCTAAGGCACCTCTAGGGGTGCAATTCTGGCTCCCTTAGGGGTGTCGGTGTCGGGACAAGCGTTTCACCCCTGGGAGTGCCTTATCCAACCTTTAGTTTTAACAGTGTTCCAGCTCTGGCCCTTTATAAAAATTAAAGTTTCAGCCCGATTCTGGCCCGTAGAAAAAAATTATCGATTCGGCCCGGTATAATAGTTTATAGTTCGGCCCGAGACCAAACCGGCCCCAGTGAATTTCTACAAAGCTTTGATTTTATTCGTACCGAAGAATTCTAACCACAAAACTTATCTTTTTCCCCTTCTATCTCATGTTTATAACCTTCACTTATGCAAAAGTGCCGCAGGCACGATATTTACGTTTTTAATAACCCTATTCCATTAGTTGTATGAAAATGTTTCAGTTATCATTAATATTATTAATCCATATTCCATATAATGGAGACATAAAAATCGTGTAAATGTATTGTATATTTTTTTCTCATGTATTATTGTATTGAATTCGCATGGATAAACACATTTTTCAGATTAAAGTAAGATTCCGTCATAGGCAGGTTCTTTTTCATAAGTTTTATAGCGTTTTAATTTAGCTGTATAATACTTAATCCTAGAAATCCATGTTTCTTTAAAAAGAATAAATTTTAATGTTTAATTGTAGAATAATGGCGATTTAAAAACAAATGCATTTTGTGCAAAAATTTTTGCACCAGTCCAAATTGTACCAATCTTTTAACAGACCTAACCACGCCGAGAGAGTTATTTTCATACGGACTGGCGCGAAAGCGGGACTGAATATTTTGGTCCGTGAAGACTAGGAACAGTAACACTCCCGGCTCGGTACGGAAAAAATAAATTAGGCTCGGCCCAGAAAGAGTAGTGACTAGGCCCGATCTGGAAAGAGTAGTGACTAGGCCCGATCTGGAAAGAGTAGTGACTAGACTCGATCTGGAAAGAGTAGTGACTAGGCCCGGCCCGAGTGCCGTGCATGAAAATTGGCCCGAACTCGGACGGCTCGTGAAGGTCTTTACACTTCACCACGTTAATCCCTCCCGCGCGTATGCAAATCCTACTGAAATACGTGCGAAATTTTTTAAATATGTGGTCATACTCTCCCTTTTTCTCCCCTTTGTCATCGAATAATCATTATATCTTAGCACCCAATTCAAGTAACATTTTTTATAGCGCTTGGCATGCTACAAATTTTTCAGCCCTTTAAAAACTACTATTTATAATTCTAATTAATGGCTACATATAATTTTTACTAGATAAACATTGATTTTACTACTTTTGTTTCATTTAATTACATGTATTATTCCATTGTTATGAAACAAAGAAATGGCCAATTTACGAACAACAGTATGCATCTCTAATCGCTTAGATCATCTATTACGTACATTTCCATTCATCTCTTCTATTTAGGAGCCTTTGATCTACGTGCTCATTACTTTGAGGGTTCCGATAGAACCCACCCTACTCGTCATGAAAGAATGGGGGTGTTTTGTTTTTCCCCTTTTATCTATCTTTGACCACTGGTCTAAACAGAGGGATCCACTCTGTCTGTGATATGCTCATCCCTCATGCCACCACGCCCCCAGAGGGTCCAGGGACGAAGACCCCACTATACCCCACCCATTTCACCCAGCATCACCCATAATAAGGGTTGCTATAAAACGAAATTCAAAACAACCGCAATATATGCCAAGGATTTAAATATAACTAATATAAATAATGAAAGACAAAAAAAGAATATAATACAATTCCCATACTCATCTTAACTGTCCCCAATTGCTACTAATGCGCGTGGGACGCGTGTCCAGGATCTAAAAAATTTCCGGTCTTCATTAGTAATTTTATAAAAAAATGCATTACTGTCATAAAAAGTAAAAATATTTTGCTTTTATTATGTAAATTAAAGATCTATTATTCTGTAAAACATGCAACAACGAACGTTAAGATAAGAAGTTGCTTAAATGATATTTCTGTTTTTCTAATTTTGAATTACAGATGCTCCTAATTTTTATGTACACTTATGGAAATAAATAATTTCAGGTTTCGTACGAATCCTCTTATTTTCACAGTAAAATAACAGTATTTAATTTAAAATAAATAAATAAATAAATCTTACTTAAACGCGTGAAATTTCGCCTAGTTTTCTGTAAGAATATTTTCTATAAGAAAATACTGGTAAACGAAGAATTTCCTGGTCTTAAAATTCCAGGGCTCGTAGGAGCCTTGTAATAATAATAATAATATTAATAATAGTATTCGATATTCTGTTTAAAAAATGCAAAAGGTGCCTTCGAAATTCCTTCATTCTTTAAAGGCATCTTCATTGCAATCTGATTTGTAATATTCATAATGCCTAAACTACTTGGCCGAATGATTTTTCGTTTGATAACTCGAAAGTAAAATTTACAGACTGATCCAAATTTCCTTAGGTTTCGTTCTTTTAAAATATTAGAATCTGTTATAATTTCTATATGTTGGCTTCCCCCTAAGAAAAAAATTAGCATACCATTTATTACTAGATTAACATTTAGTAAAAACTTTAAATGTAATGTCAAAATTATGTGTTAGTACAGAAAATTTTCAAATTTAGTACAATGTCTATTTGCAGACGACCCCATAAAGAAAATTTATGCATAATGGAAAATTTAGCCAATCGATTTGTATCAGTAAAAAGTGTTTCTTTAGTTTGTACACAGCATGAGTTTTAGTTTTAATATTTCATATGGGCAACATTTTTTTTAATGCATTTTATTTTTTGTGTATGTTATAGGTTTAATTTTTTCACATTTCCAAACTGAAACAATTTCTGATTTGTTTGTGTTTAAATGTGCATTGAAATTTTATATGAGCTTCAAATTTGTTACTACATTATTTTTGTAAAACTTATATTTTCTTTCACATGCACTGTTTATCCCAATTCGCGCAGAATTACGTAATTCATGTTTATAGTACGAAAAAACTTGATTATGTCAAATTCATTTTTTATGAAAAAATTTTGATTCCGCACTATATGCAGAAGACTTCAAATTTTCCTCTTACAATTTTGCGGTCAATATTACAACGCGAAAATTTCATTCTTCTTTTTATTTATTCGTTGTTAAAGCGAGATAATTTACGATTAGTGGGGCCAAATATAGTTTTGTCTAGAGCTCAAAATTTTCACGATCGGAAATTTATATTTTTTGCTACTTAATGTTAGCTGACTTATATCGAAATATTGTCTTTCATCAAAGGTGAAGGGAGATACGGAAACATTTTCTTCCCATGCCAATTTATTTTTCACTTCGCATTTTCTTTTTTAATTTGCGAGAATATTTTTTTTGTTATATATAAATTCGGCTTGACTACTAGTTTTAAATATCTAAAATTAATTTTATTTAAAATTTAAGTAAATTATTATTTTGTACACATTATTTTTTCAATATGTTTTTGAAAGGTGTTCCATTTAATCAGTGATGACATGCGTATGATTTAAAGCAAAACTCTTAAGTGGGTAAACCAGTTTTAATAATTTTAAAATGGGGGATTTGATTTTTTTATTTGAATTATTTTAATCGCAACTTTTTAAATTAAAAAAGTAAATTTATGTGCAAATGCATATTCCTCTGGGAATAATTTACTGTCTTAAAGCATTAAAAATAATTTAATATGTAAATCCAATTAGGTCTCCAGTGTTTTCTGCTACAGTGGGTGACTAAACACGCTGAAATTGTTGCAGTTAATCTGAAAGACAGATGTATTTATGAATAAAAGTCATTAAAATCTATTTTGGGATTCAAACTGTTTTTAAATACATATATATATTTATATAGTTAAAAAATATATCATAATTCATTTAGTCATCTATATATACATATATGTAACTTATATTAATGAACGCCATCAATGCTTTTTAAAATATGTAAATTAGTAAAGTACTTTGATGATTGGTATCTACTAGTTTAGATGTCACAGATTTATATTAAATGGAATATTAAATGGAAAGACATTAGCATTATAGTATATTCGTTACATTGCTTAATATATTTAACAACACCTAAAGAGATAATATCCTTTAAAAATTCTCCTTATAGTTTTGGGGATGTGTTAATTATTACTAATGACAATTCTTAGTTCACTAATATTTTAAGAAATCATTTAGGTTGTCAAATCGTTGAATAAAAATTTAATTATTATATGCACACTTATACTATCATTGCAATTCAGAGGAAAAAAAAATAAATGTATAAACAAACAAAAAAAAAATGAATAAAGAAATTCTGAGTAATTAAAATAAACATATAAATAAAAAATATGGTGAAAAATCTCACAGAGCTTTAAAAATATATACATATATCAACATAAAGATAAATGCACATTTAATTCAAAAGCATTCGAAAAGAGCGCTCATTTTTCTCTAATGAAGACTAAACGTGAAGCCCGTTTGAAATCCGCGGTCGCACGGGAAGTTTTATTCAGTGCGCATAGCGCGCGAACTTCAGAAACTAGTAAAATTATCACCCTTTTTACATCCGGAAATGATAAAGCAGCCAATTATGGCAACCCAAAACGCAATCCTACTCAACCATGCCCACCCATCCCCTAGAAACACACGACAACACATACATAACCACCCTTCACTGTAACTCGCTCACTCATCTACTGTTGTTCTATTCTCCTAAACAGGTCCCGCTTATCAACTATTGGTCCAAAGTCTCACCACGTGATGTGGGTGGTCAACAACCGCATGGGACAGTATGATACTGAAACCAACACTCTCGCAAGTCAAGCATTGCAACTTTGAGAAAAAAGTAAAGAAAGAAAAAAATAGCGAAACTCAAAAACTGGTATGCCATTCGAAACGTCACTGTCGCCGTACGCTAATCACAACAGATACTATTCTGTTTCGCCAGCGTTGATCACGAAGGATTATACGTCAGTTGATGCTAATCACCCGCTCAGTTCGGACGATGTTTGTGAGAATTCAAAAAATCTTCTGGATGCGGACGAGGACAGCAATGAAGAGGCCAAATTGTCCGAAAGCCAACAAAAGTTTTTAATCCTGCAAAGAAACTTTTATCCAGAAGAAAACTGTTCTACCCAAATACCAATCACGTCTTCCTATCAGACGTATAGTCCGGGAAAACTTTTTAATTCTTATCCTGCCCGAATTCAAGAACAGACAGTGAGTTCTTTTTCTTCCGGAACCGGGGATTGCCCCCTTTCCGGAAAAAGTCCCGAATTCGGATCTTTAGAGTTTGAGAATTTCTCCGAGGATAAACCAAAGAATGACTGTGATGAACAGGAGCACAAGATGTTCACCCAAGAGGAAGATGTGAGTGATCCTTACTTGCAAAAGCCCATTTACCCCTGGATGGTGGATTCTCGGCATAACACTAAAACCAGGCAGCAGCAAATTATGCAAGATGGGAATAAGGAGCATTTAAACCCATTTTTAGGTAAGTTACACTTTTAAAATTCTCTACTTTGAAATTGAAGACAGGGGTGGAAGAATGTGGTGTATTTTGCATTCTTCTTCTTTTTCTTTTTCTTTTTCTTTTTAAGAGTGAATATGTTATAAGATAATCAATCAATTGTTAATGGTAAAATACTCAGATTTGAATTATTCTTAATAATATGTGACATTATAAATATTTTATTTCAATATTTTTATATTAAATAATTTAAATTTTAATAATTTTTAATATTTAGTAAATAAATGTTAATAGGCTTTTCTGAGAAAGTATTAACATTAACCATTAATGATTATTAACATTTTAAACATAGAAGCAAGAACCTAGTTGTCGTTCCTCCAATTTTCCGCAATTTAAATCAACATATTTTGAACCAGAAATTTTATTTAATTATTGAAATTAAATAATAAGGGTAGTTAATTTAAATAAAATTTATTAAATAAATTTTCAGCTTTGGTTTGATATGAGAATAGATTAGAAGACTAACAACTATGTACTAGAAAAAAATGAAAAATTATGCAACAAAATATTTAACTTTCTTTCGAATTTTTTGCTAGAAAACATCTTTTTAAATCGTGTCTTCAATTAGCACTATCATTTAAATATTTTGTAAGTTTTGAAGCAAAGTATAAAAAAATTTATTGGTTGTATCCCCCCCCCCCCCAAAAAAAAAAAAGCAAGAGTATGTTATTGTTATTATTTCAAAATGTCCATGCTTTTTCTAAATTATTAAAATTCAGAGAGTTTGAAAAAAAAGTTTTACAAATAAGTAGACAAATTTTTGTATTTGTTACAAAAGACGTAATTTCTTATTAGAAATAATAAAATGTCTTGAGCAAATAGGCAACTTTTATTCACTTTGGTCCAATTTCTACATTTGAAAATTTTGAACTCTGGTAATAATTTCCTGTTTTCAAAGCAAATACAATCATTTTTTTTTTTTTTTTTTTTTTTTTTTTTTTTTTTTCTTTAAATAAGTGATATTATTACTTTTCACTGCAAAATCAGGAAAAAAAATTCACTTGGACATATATTTTATTTTAATTTACTTTATTTATTTATTTTATTTTTTTAAAGTTTATGGCTATAGGGGAAATCTAGAAAACATAGTTTTGAAATAATGATAATTTTAAACCACTTTTGGTTAATTTTAATTGAGCAAAGGTTTTCAGTGAAGAAAAGTTCAAATAAGAAAAATAAATAAAGAAATACAAATACCTTTAAAAACTTGTCAATTTCAATAATCGAGGAATTTTAATCATTTAATTAGTTTAAAACAGTCATTTTGATCAGTAAAGAAATTATACCATTTGTAATTTTTTTTTTTTTTTTTTTTTTTTTTTTTTTTTTTTTACTGAAAAAGGTCTTTTTCACGCAGCTGGAAAAATTACAATTCGCATGATTTTTTTTTTTTTTTTTTTTTTTTTTTCAAATTAGAATGAATGATTTAAAAAATGAAAAGTAATTGGGTAGCCAACGTCTACTGGAGTTTTCTTTACCCGCGATTTAGCTATTGGGCTGCTTCAAAAAACAGACCAACTGTCATTGTCAAATGTTTGTCTGAGTAAATTGTGCCCACCAAATTTCTAGAAGGTTCAAATCCTGGACTGGGCACATTTTCATATTCAGTTGGAAAAATCATAACTCGTGTAATTTTAGTTATCTGCTCTAGTCTCTTTAAGAAGATCATAACTATTGCGAAATCACATTAAAAAAAAATTACATTGATGTGTGTTTTTCTCGGGATCTACTGAAGTGATCCCAATTCTTTTTTTAACGTGAAGTAGAAACTATAAGTAGAATAATCGGCAAAAAATAAAAATAAAAAATATAATCACTAGACAATTTCTCAAAAAGGAAATCTAGTTTTATTAATTAAGAAAACTTTTTTTTGAACGAACATTCCATTTTTAGTTTATCTATCAACAAAACTATTAAAAAGTGGTATTGAAATCTTTTCAGTATAGTTTTTTAGAAAAAAGTAAATCAATATCAGCCGTTCTTCATATGATTTTGCAATTGTTGTCGCTCCCTTAACTTCATACACGCGAATACCCTTTTTCGCTAATGTTAATCCATTGGAAGAATTTTTTTAAACGTCCCGTTTGCATTTCAATATTTTTATTTATTTATTTTATTTTATTTTTTACACTGGATATCCGAGGTTATACCTCAAAAAATGCCTTTTATTGCTTTTTCTGTTTTGTTTTCAGGTTTTATTTTTTATTTCATCGGGACATTTTCACCTTCGAAACCGGTTCCTAAAATAAAAGTGTCCTCGTTGGAAAAAAAAAATTCTATAAAGAGAAATTGAAAAAAAAAACTGGACTTTTGCAGAGATTATAAACTCAGCTATCGAGTGTAAAAATTATTTTAAAACAGTGAAATGCAACAACATGTAAAAAAATCTCCCATTGTCTTAGCCTTATCGAACGCATGTTTTTGCATGGCTGAAGTAGACTCTTAATGAATTTAAAATTTAATATGCATAATTTACATCAATTTCAGCTTTATTATGTACACCACAAATAAACTGATATGTTTCAAAAGAGCAGTTAAAATTTCTTCATAACTTATATTCTGGGTCCGATTTCAAAATTTTTGATCATATTTAATTATAATATTTACTTCTTTTTTTACAAAATTCTTCAACATTTAGTTTGTCATTTTTCCATAATGTGAATTCAGTTGATTTTACATTAATCGTAGATGTTGACTATTAACATTATTAAAAAGTGTTGTGTCAAATAAATAAAAATCATTCATAAATTTCAATAAAGGACTCAATGTTTTTTTTCTGAAAGAAATTAAGAAAGGTTTCAGTCACTTAGTTCCTCTAACCGTAGTATGTGGCAAGATATTAAATTGAAATGTAATAATGATATTATTATTTATTTATTCCAAGCTTGAAATTTGGATTATGAAAATATTATTTCTTTCCTTAAAAAAAAAAAAAAAAAAAAAAAAAAAAAAAAAAAAAATCTTTTTAAATACTGTAATTAAATATGTACACTTTTTTAAATACATATACATAATAAGTTATTCATAATAAATATATGTACTTCTATTTTAATTATCCTAATCTTAATTTCATTTCAATATTGAAATAATAATACAGTCAAAACTCGTTAACACGAACACGCTTAACGTGATTTATTTTTAACAAGAACTGTTTCCGACAGCCCTGTCCAGATGTATGTGAAATGTATATAAGTTCAGATAACACAAACTACTTTAACACGCAAATAAAAAAAAAAAAAATCCCTTTCATTTATTTATTCTAAGCTTTAATTATTGAAAATAAGAATATTCTTACGTTTAAGTTGCATCAGATATTGTCATGAAAAGTTAGATTGATTTCTCTCTAAAAAAACTTACTAAATATTTACTAATAATATTAGTTATAAAATAACAATATTAATAATACAACTAGGTGTATAACACGCTTCTTTTTAAAGTAATATATAAAAATTGAGATTTTATTATAAATATTTTGAATTTTCTGGAAAAAAAAAAAAAAAAAAAAAAAAAAAAACAGTTTTATATAATAAGAATTTACTTTTAGTAAATATTTGTATTTCAGTTTTATTTATTTTTATCTTTATTTCAATATTTTTAAATTATTATTTTTGATTATTAATGTATTCCGCTCTCACGTAGAACGTCTGCTTATTAAATTAATATTATTTATTTAATGAGTTAATTTTATGAACTGTGATAATTGAGGGAATATTTTAAAAAGTTTAGATAATGACAGGATTTTTTAAAAATACATATACCATTTTAATAAAAAGGAAACAAATAATAAATAAATAAATAAATGAACTTAGATGTGATATGATGGCATATCATTAATCAGGTTGATTTCCCCCTTCCTTTCAATCCTTATTTACCCTTGTTTTTCTTCATTCTTCCATTCTCTCTGAAAAAGAGTCTTATTATTCTTGGTGATGCGTTTGAGTTTTTTTAACAAGTTTCATGAGCAACCTTTTCACCCTCTCCTCTCACACTCTTGTATTGCGTATATTTCTAATAAGTTCATAATGCAACTGTATAAACATGCCATCAAATATTTTTGCAGATGAGATGGATATAGAACCAAATCAGGTTTTATAAGCTATAATCAGGTTCTATGAAGCAGGATCAACTGAGATTCAGCCCTGGCTCCCTAAATTTCAGAACTGTTTTTTAAAATTAATTAATTAATTAATTAATTAATTAATTTTTATTTCTAAGTGTTTTTTAATCTTCCATTGCGAGATTTATATACTGAATTTCAGCTCAGTCATATGTTGCGTTTTAGTTCAGTTATATGTGTTGAATTTTAGTTTAGAATCTCGATCAGTTTTGACCCTGTACTTATAACTCTGCGCAACAAAAACAGATAAATTTCATACTTAAATATTACTAATATAACTAAACCTCATTGAAAACGATTACGAACAATAATAATAATAACAATAAAAAAACTGAATTGATTAGTTTTTTAAATGTATGACTAAAGATAGGTTTTTATTTCTCTATTTCTCTATATATTACGTGTATAAATTATTATTATTATTATTATTATTATTGCTTTTTTTGTAATATATCGAAAAAGCAACCATTCATCAGTGTACAGTCAAAATTAATCAGTGTGACATTTTTTTTTTTTTTTTTACACTTCTATTTGAATTTGCTCTGAGATATGCACGATTGTAAAGGGCAGAAGAAGAAAAGTAGGATGTACCAATCTTAAATCTTTCTTCTACCTCATACATTATAATACTTCAAAAAGCGAATGTTTTTTAAAGCGAATTATTATTTTTATTTTTTTTACTATGCATTTTAGAAATAAAATAAAAATGAGTAGTTAACAGATCTGTCATTTATTTCTTATTTCATTTCAAGATTTCTTTGTTAATGAATAATGCAAAAATATTGGGGAAGGGGGATTATGTAACTTTAATCAACGATAAGTACAACAAAAACGTGAAAATTTGTATTTTAAAAAATATTCAAACGAAATTTAGATTGGATAATTGAGTGATTTAAAATGTTTTTCAGGAGCAACTGTGCCCATCCCGATTATCGAACAAAAATCGTTATTACAGAGCCACCTTCACGTCGCTTCTCTCTAAAATTTTATGCAAACCTCGACCTATATATACTATATTTAAATATAAAATTTCGTCCAAAAATATTTCTAAATACTAAAATTAAACTACAAAAAAAAAAAAAAAAAAAAAAAAAAAAAAGGGAAAATTGCTTTAAAATCGCCATCAATGCGTTCTCTTCAGACGGAATATCTCAAGGTGTCCATAGTCAAAAACATACATAAAGTTTGGTAAAATCCTATCTATAACTTCATATACACTTTCCGATGATACAAAAGAAAAATAGGCCTTAGATTCGCTATTACCCCGCCTACTTTAGACCGATTTTCTCAAAAATGTTACAAAAACCTCGGCCTATGGCATTACATCTATCTAAAATTTCGTCGTAAATACTTATAAAATCTACACTTAAACTGAAAAAAATTGGGAAAATCTTACAAAAATCACAATAACAGTGCCCCCTGCTTAGAAAATATACCAATTTTCAGCTGGAAGCTGTCGGCTGAATTAAAATATATATATATGAAGTTTAATTAAATTCTATGCATAACTTCATAAACTTTCCGAGTTTTACAATAAGAAAATTGACACAAAAATTGTTATCACAGCACTCTCTTTCAGTAGATTACCCCAACCTCAATTTAGACCTGCTGACTATACACTGTAAAAAGAGATTGTAAATTAACGGTACTTTACAGTGAATTATCCTGTAAATTTACAGAATATGTCACTTTTTTCACACAAACGGTCAACTTCCATAATTTTTGTGTTTTACGGGCAAAAACCGTTAATGTGATTGCAAAGTCCGTTGATGTAGGAATAAAGTCCGTTTTTTATGAACATTGTCTGGAATCTCTGCTGCAGCTTTTTTACAGTGAATATTCAAAAACATTTACAGGGTGAATCATAACTATCGAAACAATAGGCTTTTACTTAATACCTTGCTTTTACCCGTAGAATCATACTTCCAATTACAAAGTTTCATAAGAAAACGTATGTGTTGACAAAAATGATGACATTTGTTGCCACTCTATTGGGGGGGGGGGGGGTGTCTATTCGAGAAAACTAAATTTTTATACGGCCCATGTTGGGTGAAAACTCCAATCAGGAAAACTTTCCGATTTAAATTCTGCTTTAAAGACAAAACATTGCATCTTCATATCTGCAAAACTCACAGAGTTATAGCCGTTTAAAGAATTGACTTGGTTTTAATGGATTAGACACAAATTGAAATGCGTATAATTCAAGAAACAACGTTACTTTAAAAGTTCTCGCAAACACGTAAAAAATATATCAATTAAATTAGTTTTTTTTTTTTTTTTTTTTTTTTTTTTTTTTTTTTTTTTTTTTATTTGGCGGTCTGCCGTATTGTTTGAAACAAAATCACATTCTAAAATTTCTCATAAAAGTAATAAAAATTTCAAATATTTATTCAAATTTGCCAAATCAAAATTAATGTAAAATAATAATAATAATAATAATAATAATAATAATAATAATAATAATAATAATAATAATAATAATAATAAAGACCTAGTTTGCCTATTTTTTCTTAAGAATTCTTGACTTTTAATAATTTAAAGACTAGAAATGGTGAGAAAAAACCCATCATGCTGAAAAACGCATTGAAAGCTTTAAACAAAGCTTAGATCCTAAACAATGTTTAACTGTTTTTTAAAAAATTGGAAAAGAAAAGGAACTCCTTTGTGTAGCTTAAATTTCCGATTCAGTTTAACTTTTGCCATTTCCACCTCCTTTCTGTACTGTTTAAATATCCGTCAGTTATTTAAAACAACACTTTTTCTGATATGTGGATTAAGAACTTTTTCATAATTTTAGCTTTCACAACTTCATACCTGTTATTGCCGTGTTAAAAAAATCTGTATTCTGGGCTCAGGTCGGGACAGGACCCGGATATTACTTTTCCTGACGACTCGGCCAGGTTGGGCCTAACGTGTTTTTTCATACCGTACCGGGACTGGCTTCCTTATCTGCACGAGACAAAATTTTCAGTCCCGGTCTCGAACCCAACCCATATTAAAACTATTATCTCTGACTGATCTAATCCGTGCATTAAATAAATAAAATTTGGCTCAGTTCTTTTTTTTTTTTTTTTCTTTTTTACCGAAAACGCATGTTTTTAAATCGTTTTTTGTACCAAAAAAAAAAAAAAAAAAAAAAAAAAAAAAAAAAAAAAAACGCTAACTTTAAAAAAAAGATTAGTAGATTTAAATAATAATAATGTAACAAAACTAGTGAAAAAACTAGTGTCTGTGACAGAATTTTGTCTTAAACGGAAAATGTGTTGATCCATGCAAAATGAATTATAATAATACCTGAATACCTGAACCCATCTTTTCTGAAAGAAAAATATACTACATTTACACCTCCTAAGAAGGGAAGTTTCCTATAACGTATTTTTTATTTCTTTCTTATGTGATTCCGTCATAAAAATTTTCACTGTATTGCATTTTTCAAAGTCTCTCACACTTGGAATATGAATTAACGATATTAAAGGATTAGTAAAACATTTAGGAATAAACATAGATTTATTGATAAAATAAATATATCATAGCCTTTGGCGCTTCATTAATAATAAAAATTATAAGTATGAAAAACGAAAAGCTTTCATAAATATTTTTGGTGAGAACTCTTCCATACGAAACAATTTTTAACCATATCGAAGTAAAAAACAGTGTAGAAATTCAAGACCGAGCCGAGCTATTATTTAAACTTTTTTCTAGGCCGGACCAAGTTATGATTTTAACTTTTTATCGGGCCTGGCTGAACATTTTCCATCATGGGGCGAGTCGGAATTGAACATAGATATTTCGACTCGTGCAGACCTCTATTGCAGACCACCAGCATATTTTGAAAACAGATTTAATGTAAAATGTATACGCTGCTGTTTTATGTTCAAATGAGGGACACATCTTAAACCGATTTTTAATAAAGTAGAATGTGCGAATGATCCTAATTTTGCATTGAAATTGCGTGAAGAACTTATCGCTCAGAGGAGAGGTTAAGTGATTTAAGTCGCGAATTTTCGAGAATTTTGGATTTTAATACCTCTGTGAAATCAGTAGACATCGAGATGAAATGCTTTTTTGTTTAATTAAGGAATGGATAAAGAAAAATAACCTAAATAAAAATTTTATTCTACGGGGACCATATAAAAATTTAATTTTTGTATTTTCTGAAATAGACCCCCGATGGAGTTCCAACTTATCTCATCAAAATTTCCATCTTTTTATGAAACTTTGCATCTGGAAGTACGTGCCTACTGACCGTATATATGGAGATAGCCTATTGTTTTGATATTCATGAATCACATTGTATTTCATGTTTGATTCAATTCTATGCATAACTTCATATACAGTCCTTCCCACTTACTCGGGAACGGATAATGGAATAACCCTTTTATTCGAATAAAATTCTCCGCAACCGAATTTATTCCCATTGGATTAATGTTATTTTTCTCCGCTTAACCGAATACTTTTCACGAAATGTCTCCGCTTAATTGAATAACAACTGAGTGGGACAATTTGGAAAATGTGTGTGAAAAACATGTTTCACTTGGAATTCCCCCCCCCCCCCCCACCTTTTGTCATTTCCGTTGTTACGCTAAAAACAAATTTTCTGTACTTCCCGCATGAATTTCGGCAGGCAGGTCATGTAAGCTCCCTCCCCCCCTTTTTTTGAATGAATTAAAAAAAATGATGAAATAAATTAAACGGTTTCGTTCTTTTTTTTATTTTTATTTATTTATTTTTGGTCAAAGGATGTTTTTACTTTTTTGATTTTGTTTACATGCATTTTTAATAAGGACACCTTCATTTTCAAAACCGGTTTCGAAAGTGAAAGCAAGCCCATTGAAGAAATCAGCAATCAAAATCGAAAAAATAAAAAACGTCCTTTGTACATATAAATCTCAGTTATCCATTGCAAAAGAGATCATTTAAAAATATTGAAATGCGACCGAGATATCTTTATATATTTACTTCCATAGGATTAGCAATAGCGATATAATCATTTTGCGTGACTGAGTCAGCCCTTAATGATAATGCAACGTCAATTAGAGGCTCAACATGGTAATTAGGATACAATTCGAAAATTAACTCGTCATTTGTTCCTCTAAAATTGCACACAAACCAATTTAATCGATTTTTTTAAACCTGTATAAATATCGTAAATAAAATTTTAACAAGCATAACAAAATTTGGATCCAATTCACACGATTTACGTTAAATTTAATGTAAACTAATTGCATGGTTTTACTCATATTAAATTATTATGTATTTACTTCACATTATTTTGTTTTTATTTCAGTTTGTATTATTCTATTAAAGTCTTTAGCAATTTTCTTACTCTGTTAATAACTATACTTAAAAGCTTATACATACTTAATAGCTTTGCCCTTTTATAGCACACCAAACACTACATTTATCTGTTTCTCCATTTAATCAAAACCCGCTTAATCGAATATTATTTTTGGAACCGTCAATATTCGTTTAAGCAGAGACGTATTTATTATACATGATTCAAAGAGAATGCAAATCACAATAACAGGCAGACATTTTGTAAAAACAGATTTTTCGAGATAAAAAAAAAAAAAAAAAAAAAAAAAAAAAAAAAAAAATAGACATCCTATTGAGAATAATGACTGAGATTCTGCTTATGTTCCAGAAAAAAAGGAACCATTTATTTTGAAATTGTAACAAATTATAAAATTATCAGTATGAACATTCATACTTGAATTACTCCTTCATCGGGGCTGGTAACCCGCTTTTACTCCAACATCCGCTGTTCGGATCGTGTCGGATTGGCACTAGGATTTTTTCGTTACGGTTTCAGGTTAGATTGACTTCTACATTTTTGCTGCAATCGGGTAGACTTTCATGGAGGTTCGGGTGGGTTTACGTTTGAATTTTTAACTTTCGGGTGGACTCTATTTTTTAAAATAATGTCCAAAAATACTTTTTCAGGTGAAAAATCTGCATAAATTAAAATCTCCACAAAGAGTAGCTCCGAAAATCCTTTGTTTAGAGAAAACATTTTCAATTCATATAACAGTTCATACACTTTACGGTTTTACCTCTAAACAGTGAATACCTCCCAGTCTACACCAACGTAATATATTGTGTGCGTGTAAAATTTATCACAAAAAAAGACACATATGTTTTTGAGTGAATCAGAAATGAAATATTGATAATAATTTTAATATTCCGCGAGATGAAAAAATGTTTTTTTCACAATATCATAAACTAGAGTCGTTGGGGCACCACCATAATAATTACCCATCATGGATAAGCATAATGTAAAATATTAAAACAAAATACATGTAAACTATTTGTAAAATGCTTTGCAATTCCAAAATAATATTTAAACGAATATTTAAATACTTTAATGCATAGTAATAATCTTACTCTGAATTGCGGGTCCTACTTGATTATGACATCGACACATTTCGACAAATTCAGCTAAATAAATCTCCAAATTAGTCATAAGTTATACATATTGGCATATTTTTATTTTAAATAACCGAAGAATAAATAAATTTGTAAAAAATTAATAAAAATAGAAATTAAGCGTCAAATTAAAAATCACTCAATGACATACAAATACATATAACGTGTTTAATGTCAAGTGAATGTGACATTTATGATAAGCCAATATTGGTATTTAATCTCATAGTTTGACAAAAATTTTAGTCGACGGAATAATCAAGTAGTGAAAGAAACATCCTTATAACTCCAAAATGGATAAACCAATTAACTAACAATTTACTGCGTTAGATGAAGTGTTTCATTTCCAATTAAAATAGAGGGGAGAGGGGGGGCACGTTTGAACTGGGGGCACCTTTGAACACTCTAAATATTTTCCTTTAAGTAAATTATTTAAAAAAAATGTATATGGCAGTACATTAGGGCTGCTTCAAGGGAATAATTATACAAAGCTGTACCATTTTGTATGAACAATACTATCTAAACAAGATATGAATTTTTCTCCCTCTTGAATCTAAACTTAAGAAAATAGAGCTGTAAGATTTTTATTTAAAAACTTCTATCCCTAAATTTTTAATCTATTGTTCAATGCTTAAACAAAGATGTTAGCTTTAGTTTATAAGCTTTGTTTTATTAAAATTCTTCAGCCGAATTGAGTAAACCGTTGTAATTGTGAACGCCATGTGATGGGGCTCCATTGAACAGAGAAACAACACGAAATAAACTGGTGATAAATAATAATTTAAATAATTTAAAGAGAACACTTAAAACTATGAAGTAAATAATTGTTAATGTATCTAAATATTATTATTTCTGATTTTTTTTTTTTTTTATGTAAAAAAGGTTAATTAAGAATGTCAAAGAACGTGGACTTAAATTGCTAACAATTCGTTTCACTGCACACATAGATTCCAACCTCTGTATGTATAAGTGGTAGGAAGTTTCAAATCTAAATTCATTTATTTGGATAATTCCTGGATACAATATAATGATTCATGATTTAACAGGTTTCCAAACATTATTTCTGGTTTCCGTAACGGATATAACGGAATTTTATATCAAGTCTCTTAAAAAAAATAGCAAATGAAAAATTTAAATTTTCCAGAAGCACCAGATATCACATTGGTGTATTTCAAGGATATTGTAAAAAAGTTTTCACAATCAATTGATGGTTTTAAGTTTATTTAAATAAAAAAAAAAATAGTAATTTCAGCAAAATATAGTTATATAATTTTATTCATATTACTTTATATTTGTGTAACATATGCAACTTTTTTTAAAAACTCTCAAAATTTTCATATTTTATTCATTTGTTCAAAGATGCCCCTTGCTTGTTCAAAGGTACCCCTACATAGGGCAGGCTTGAACAAAAATCTTTCAACTTTTTAAATCCTGAGAACTTATTTAATTTCTTTGGAAAATGTTTGATTTATGGTTCATATGATGATGAAATGCGTTGTTTTTATTATGTAATATTTAAAACTCAATAAATATAATTCAAGTAAGAAATATATTGATTTTCTCAAAAAATGGTCAGAGTTGCCCCCCCTTTCCCTTATCTTTGAATTGAAATTTGAATGAATTACAAGGTCATGAAAAATGGAAGAGAGTGGAAAATAGAATTACAAATATCTCAGCAACTAATTCCGATCTACTTCATTCTTTATTCAAAATTTTGTTGTTATTTACAGCCTTACACTTCTTAAATTAAAAAAAAAATCGAAAAATTTTATATACCTTTCACCAGAAGGAATATTTCGAGAGTCCGAAAAAAAAATAGCTCCAAATAATCGAGATTACTGATATTCTATATGTTTCGTACTATTATTACATAATAAGTATACACCAAATTTCAAGTCTTTATTTCAATTTGTTCGGGAGATAGGGTGTTTTCAGACAGGCGGACACAGACAGACACACAATCGGACGCGTACGGAATTTATTATTATTATTATTATTATTATTATTGTTATTATTATTATTATCATTATTATTATTATTGGACTCTCGAGTGTCTCAAACGTGTAAATCCATATATATTTTTTCGATTGCAAGATTTACCCTATACTGCGTATGATTAGGTGAGTAATAAAGAATAATGTATGATCGCATTTTTTGTGTCCAATCTATTTCTCATGTACAGTAGTCAATTCAATAATCTCATATTTTCAAAGATAGATATTTTCAAAGATTCTAGAATAAACCAATTAACCCGACCCGCAGAAATGAAAATTATGTCTCCCCCCGAAAAAGAAAAAAGAAAACGACAACCAATGAGGGGACCATCCTATTTACTGATGAGTCTCGGTTTCGTCTAAACACTAATTGTTGACGTACTGTCATTTGAAGAAAGTCAAGAATTCATAGTTCACGATGCCAGCTAACGTTTAGCAGCCTGACTTCAAACAACAGTTTTTAAATTTTTATGCGAAGGCAACTTCGGATATAAGTCGAAAGTCAAACAATAAGTCAAATTTGGAAATAATATCGCAGTAATTTGTGAGTTAACCGAAATCTATTAATATTTAATGAGCATAAAATTTAAATTTATCTTATTACGTAACTTTAATTTTTTTATTTCAAAGCAGAATACGTTTAAAGATTCAAAGGTAAAAGTAATTTATCAAAGGTAAAAGTAGTACTGTTTAAAATATTAACCCCTTCTCCTACCCCCCCTCCCCACAAAAAAAAAAAAAAAAAAACTAGTTTTTTTAGTTTTTTTTTTCTTAAAATAATACAAATTTTCAAAAACTTATGAATATATAATTTAATATTAAATAGTTTAGATTTGTCCAAATATCACAATATTAACTTCAAAGAATTTGAAATTCGTATTGTGAAGATCACTGCAGTCAAATCTCAATGTTTTTATTTCCCTATAGATCCAATTTTATACATCAGTAATATTAATCTCAAAAAACTTTTTTATATTCAATAGCAAGATAGAGAAAATTTTGCGTATTTTAAGAGCACTCTGAGAAATCTCATTTTTAATTACATTATATATTCTTTAGCATTTGGAAAACGGATTTAAAATTTTTTAATTCGGTTATAAAATAATTAAATAATGTTTTCAAGGCCACAAAATAATGTTTTAACACTAGAACGTCCGAAAATTTTTCTCAAATAATAAAATAATACTTTGCAACAGAACTTTTAATCAAAATTATTTAATTGATTTATTTCACTTAATTCTGCAAGGTTTAAATTTAACTTATTTTTTGAAAAAAATTCTGGCTCAAATTGAAATTTAATTTCATGGTCGGAGTCTATCCGACTCCTTCCGGGCGTTCTAGTGTTAATCGAATGCTTGGATCACATCTAATTACAATTTTTTTAGTAATTATTTTACCGCATTAAATAAGTATTCTACTCTTATTATTATATATTATCATTGTAAACCTGCAGAATGTATCTCTGAAAAAGAAAAATACATATTGTTTCCATTTTTACCGCAAACGAGAGCTAATTCCTCTATGCTTACATTTTATCATTAGTTTAAATGCACTCAACTGCTTTTTGAAGGATTTACACATCGTAGCATCTATGCTCTTGCATAAAACAACAACAAAAAAATAAGATTGATATGCATGCATCATTTTTAATTTACGGCTGAGGTTTCTAAACGTTATGACATTCTTGAGTACATAGGCAGCTGAATATGCCCACACAATATGTTAAGAATTACACATTTATCTATCAGATACCCACTCTTTTTTTCAGAATCCCGGAGTAATAATTAGTAAAAAGGAAATATTTTTTTTCTGTTAGGTATTTTAATAGCAGCTTTTGGCAATTTGCGTCCGGAATAACAATCAATAGAGAATGCCCCTAAATATTATGTAGTCGTGAAACAATGTAACAACATACATACACACCCTCAAATTAAATACAAATACATCACAGGTCGTAAGCGGTGTTAAATCACACAAAACAAAATATCTACATATCGCAGAGTGTTTGCTGTGTAATAACCCAACTTAAATTAACCTTATCCATCAAATTGAAAGTAACGACCTTTCAAATTTCCATTCTCATACATTTGACCTCCCTTTGCCGTTCTAAAGCACTGAGCAAATTATAGAAATTATCTTATCGAATATAACGACATTCAAAATAAAAACACTTTACGGGTTGCTCTGCTTGATCATTGTACGCCAAGATCCGCCAAATTGAAGGAAAAAGTAACAACCAAGAAAGAAATAAAGAAATCCAATCCTTCAAATAACTGTTGAGATTTCTCCTGTGATCTTATGTCGGAAATAATTCTGTGAAGCTTCTTGATAAGATAATTCTTGGAATGAAACACAGATGTCCATCCATAAAGCGGCCAGTTTCAGTTGCATTTAATTAGGAAAAGATTCGGGGAGCACACATGCAATTATATTAACCACAAGTATTTGGTTTCTCATGCTCTTACAGAAGGTCATGAAATTGAGCCTATCTCTCATTTCTTTTTTCTTTATTTCTATTTTGAAATGTTAATATAGTCCCTCCCGCACCAAAAAAGACAAACTCGGTGAAATTATTTTTAATACTACTCAACAAAATTTATAGTAATTATTAATAATATATGTTTAATAATTTATTTTATAAATCGCGAAGCTAAAAATTATAATGTATCACATCAGTAAAATGGATATTTGGTTTATTTGATTGTTGTATTCAATGCAGCAACATTTAACATACCGAAATTATGGCTCGAGTTATTCAATGGTTACGGAAATAAAAATAAACATTAAATAAAGTAAAAATAAATAAATAATGTGCATAACATGAATCAGTACTTGAACACTGTTTCATGACTTCATGCAACTGTCATGCATTTCAGAGACTATGCAGTTCTATTTTATCTCTTTTGAAAATGACTGGGTTGAGGTTGAAACATGGTGTAAACAATCGAATAAACTTATTTCTTTTCTTTTTTTTTTTTTTTTTTTTTTTTACTTTTATTTTATACCTTTTAGCAATTAAAATTGGTTTTTACATCACTGTTAAAAGTATTTCGAATGAAGTGTGCAAACATTCCAATGATATTTATCGATAACGGTTATTAAACTATATTATAAAGCATATATGACCATATTATTGTCAGAATAAGTTAAATTCTGTTATATAAAAATTTTGAATAAAGACAGTTAAAGGACATTTTGCCGCAAACACCTAACAGTGCATGGTAAACAAATGTGTTATAAAGGAATTTATAACTTTAACTTTGATTATTGTTTAACATCATTGGAATTTTTTTACATTATTTTAATTTCAAATTTGGATATTAGCCCCTGACGCTTAAAACAGGTTAACTCATGCAGCAAAACCTCTAATACTTCACATAGAACTCATTAGTCAAATCGTAAGAGATTTTTAATTGACCCTTTTATAATTTATGCAATTAGTGTTATATCACGTTGTAATGAATAAATTTCAATTAATTGCCAATTAAGAAGAGAAAAACTTAAACAAATTGTTTCGTCTAATAATCTAAACTGATTGATTTCAACATTGACATCACATTCTTTTACCGCGATTATGTGTATGCGTGCATAGAGCTTTTATAGGTACGAAGGAGTTAATTGTTAAAATACATAGTTTTTAGATGCAAAACTATTAAGAAGTGCCGAAATCAATTGCGTCCAAACTTCTAAACCAAACACTTCCCGCACTCCAATACCCAGAACCTCAAGCACTCATATTTACTAATTTTCAATCTATTTAGACATGTTTATACAAACGTTTCGTTTTCTTTTAAACCTACTGAAAAAAAAATAGGTTCTCAAAATTGAGTAAAAAGTACTCAATTTTTTTTAAGTACGTCTTATTCTCAAATAGCTCCAATCTAAATGTACACAAACTGAGAAACACACGTGTACTTCTTTTTGATTCCGCGATTGTGTTCAAATATAAACTGCTATGAAATGCCCCCTGAACTTACAAATTATAGTAAAAATGTATTGTCATTTATTCTCTCTGAAAATTAGCAGCAATAAACGTTTAATTGATTATTTATAGAGAAAAATAGCAAAATTATTAGCAAAATACCCAGATCGAATATTTTTATGACGACGGCACTATTTGCTAGCATTTTTAAATTATTATAAAATAATGTACATCATTTAATATCTACATTAAGAAACATTTTTTATGCCGCCATGAATGAAATAAACCATTAAAAGGCACAAAATTATTATTATTATTATTATTATTATTTTTTTTTTTTTTTTTTTGATAACATGTGGTGTTTCAAAATTCAGAAAGCCATATGTGTTCCTTTTTGATCCAAACATATTCAATTCGATATGAGTACATCGATTTACTCAACTTTGAGTACTTCTTTTTTTTTCAATGCAGTGTGCCAGTGCCTAGTGTATATATTTCTTGCAAAAGAGTTCTCAATTAATGCTACAGCATTCTTAAAGTATTACACATTTATATTAATTTCGTTATGCAATTTTTATATTACCTGATTTAGACAAGCATTCATGGAAGTTAAAGCGAATTAGCAAATGAAATGTGTCATATCCAAAAAAGAATTTTTTGTCTATTTTCTCTTTTTAAATGTATAAGTTTTGTCGAAGAGAATTAAGAAAAAAATGCAAAAATCCTGCAATACAATAAAATGTTAAGCACAGTGTTTATACTTTCCCAAATGGGCGCATAGTGATTATCAGGATATTTTAATGTGAAAAATACAAGAGAAATTTTAAATTTCATTTCATGATTTTGTAATTTTTTTTTTCAGAATATAAAACCGTGTACCTGAATTTAACTTAAAAAAAAACCCCACCTCCTCTTTTTTAAAATAAGTAGCACGAGTTAATACACAATTAATAATATTTCATCGTGTTATTAATAAAATTGCCATAGATTTGAAAATAAAATCTTGTAATCTGCTCATGAATTGCAAGAAAACCAAAAAAGAATATATTTTTTAAACAACATAAGTTGGATTTCATTAGTTGTTAAAAAAAACCCCAGAAGTGTTTTTATTTTTTATTTTATTTATTTATTTATTTATTTTCATTATTTTTTTATTTATTTTATTTTATTTTTTGGAAAGTTATTACACTTTCTATCAGTAATAACGAAGTATATATTTTGATATACAGTAAGATGAGTTAAATTAGTGCAAAAATTTTAAATCATAAAATGACATTTACCAGTTGTGGAATAGTTTTGTAGCAAATTATAATGTTCTGTCTTATGAACTACAGATTTTTTCTGTGATCTCAATGTTCAGTAGGAATCGTTTCATTGTGACTTTGAATGGTCTTTGAAGCTAGAAAAAATAGAATTTAGAGAGAAGAAGAGAAAGTTCAGTTATGTATTTTGCGCACTTCACTCCACATAACGGAAGATCTTTTGGTCCCTAAATGTTTAAATCCCCCCCCCCCCAAACTACCATAATGATAAATGTTACTTTTTATAGCATTAAAAACTCTTCTGAGCTGTACGCATTATATTAAATAAATACTTTATCAATTAGATTATCACATCACGCATACATTTTTGCAATGTAAGATTGTACAATTAAGACACGTTTCAACGAATATTAACATTTACGGTGGGTCGATCTTCTGGTAACAGTGAAGAAATGAACGATGACTGATTTCTGTAAATTCATTTCAACAAGCCCAGTAAGTAATTTATAGGATAATTTTTAGCATTGTTTTTATCCGGTTATACTTTTTATATTGTGTAATAACTGCTTATTTTGTCAGCACAAAGAATCGACAATTTAAATTAAACTTCTCTGTTCAAAGTATCGTGCAGAAAATTTCCCTTGACTTTTGATGCATTATGATTAATATACACACATAAAATAGCTTAAGTGTTTAGATATGTGCTATTCATCATCAGGTACCTGATTGTTTCATTGAAACTTCAGCTTATGGGCGCAATCATTCTTTTTTAATTCAAAGAATATCGATAATTATTGGTACAAAACAATGACGCACATCTCCTTGAGAAAAAGTCTTCAAGCTTATGGTTTCAACATTAAACGACTTCGAATAGCTTAAGGCAATGAAGGTCACATTATGTTTGATATCAGTAAAATGAAGTTAATCTGGGTTTTATCCGTATTAAGTAAAACCTATACGAAAATAGTGCAATAATTCATAAAGAAGGATTGCTAAGAATTTCCCTGTCGTCTATTTTAATATATTTAGATTGATTTCGTATATAATTTACTTCAAACTTCACTCGTAAAAAAATAAAATAAAATAAAATAAAAAAGGAAAATATTACGGTATTTGCCTACGTTTAAAACGTCAATTTTGATGGAAATTCCGATTCCTTTTTATATATATTATTATTTTCATATAGAATGAACATTTGAGTTTCTAAATCTGTTTTTATTTTTCCTGTTCGACAATTAGAAATTAAATTAAAGCTCTTTAAAAATAAAGCAGACGACGTTTATTTAAACCGAAGTTGAAATTCTCTTATTTAGAAAGCAGTCAATATAATGCTGTAATACAATGCTCCGCAGCTGCCATATACAATGCTGTAAAATCAATATTTTTTTTTTTTTTTTTTTTTTTTTTTTTTTTTTTTTTTTGCAACAAAATTAAATTAATGTATACCTTAACTTCTTTTTATGTCTGTAAAGCATGTTTCTTGAACAGCCATTAGAGTGGCAAATGGTCAATGAAATATGTTAATGCGCGATAGATATCCAAGTATTACGATATTTTCAGCGCTTTTTTGACTTATATATGAACGTATACATATGATTGTTTTAAGTCAATTCGAAAACCCATCATAAGGAAAAAAAAAAGATGCATAAAACTTAAAATTTATAGATAAGAAAGGACAAATAGTATTCAGAATACCCACTTCCATAAAAACTTTGCAGCCAGACATTGACTTTTGAGTCGAAATATCTTTTTTTTTTTTTTTTTTTTTTTTTTTTTTTTTTTTTTTTTTTTTTTTTTAAGTTGAGATGTATACAATTTGCTAAAAAATTTCGAATTTTGGATGCAGATTTTCATTATTAAAAAAGATTTTTTCTATTTAAATTTTAACTAATTTTCAATTAATTGTGATAGTATTTTTGCATGTTTGAAAATATATCAAGTAAATAATATTAGTGCAGTACCTAAACTAATTCTAAACAAAGATTTGGAAAAAAAAAATCTTGATCTTTTAAAAAAGTTTAAGATTATTAGAAAGAGAGAAAGAAATCTCTTTCATTATTTTTTCCATATTAGTTAATTCCTTATTTTATGCGACGGAAGCGGGATGTATGTGAAAATTAAGATAGATGTTTATAAGAAATAACATATAATAATAATAAAAAAAAATGAGGAAGTTTGAGATTTTAAATTATGTACCTTTTTTGGAAGGAGAGGAGAGTGGAGAAAAGGGGAATTTAGATAATAAGCCGTTCATTTACTGTTGCTACAACATAACAGCTAGAGTCGGAAAAAAACACAAATACTGTACGTTTTGTATGTAAGGGGACAATTTGTATTGGTGCTTATTTATTATCAATGCAACGAAACGTAAGACCAAAAAATAAATAAAAAATAAATAAAAGTAAATTTAGAAAATTTAAAAATCGAAAATCTTAAACTGGTAGAGGTGAGGAACACACAATTTCGAGGGTGCTGAGGAAAGAGGATGAAATTTTGTAAACCGCAGAAATTTTTTACTTAGAGATTTTTAAAATGAAATACTCCTTTATTTCGTATCTAAGAAATAAGAAGGATTTTTTAAATATATATTATTTCATGTGTAGATGAGTTATAAAAGATTTTTTAAAATTTCTTACGTAATAAGTAAGTTAACAGCAAAATTTCTATCGAAGTGCGATTTTTTTTTCAAGAAATCCCCTGAAAATATTCTTTTAAATAAA
This sequence comes from Maratus speculifer, assembly GCA_964019185.1. Taxonomy (NCBI): domain Eukaryota; kingdom Metazoa; phylum Arthropoda; class Arachnida; order Araneae; family Salticidae; genus Maratus; species Maratus speculifer. Next base: position 139,769,584 of record OZ025299.1, read on the forward strand.
AAAATTAATTTAAATGTCCTTAGGACTTTTAAACTTTCAAAAAATCAGTTTTCGGTCATTTTATTCGGAATTTTTAAAAAATTCTCAAGGATATGCAAAAAAATTTCATTCAAAAATTGGCATTCATTCTCGAGTTTTAATTTATAAACGGTAACAGGTGCATTTTCTCAAAATAGTAAATTTGGAATTTTTGCGTACTGTTACATTCAAACTATGCTACAGTTAAAAAAATAACCAAATAAACATTTCTTTATAATCTTCATGTTTAAAAAAAAAAGGCGATATTTTTGTTATTTATTTTATTTCATTTTATTATTTATTTTATTTTACTTTATTTTATTTTATTTATTTATTTATTTATTTATTTATTTATTTATTTTGCACTTGAAAACTTGAATAAATTTCAAAAATTAAGATTTTTTTTTTTTTTAGATTTTGCTTTAAAATAAAATTTTAAACAAAACTTTATGCGTATATTTTCACTTTAAATTAGAAATATGTCTGTTATGAATCTATTTTGTTCAAAAATTGTTTTCTATATGCATTATTTAGAGTTTTATCATGCGCGCATCGCTTAATGATTTAAATTTTTATTAATATAATAATTATTTAAAGAATTTCATATACATGTGTGTATGTGTCATTATTACTTAATTTGTAAAATTTTTCTTTGAAGTTATCTACCACTATTATCCGTTACAATAATTTTCGTCTTATTTAATTCAAGAAATTTCATATTAAATAAGACGAAGATTAAAATTTGGGGAAAAACATAGCTATCTTGAATAATAAATTCCCTAATCTGGCAACAAAGTCGTGTGTTTAGCTTAAAAAAGAAAAAAAAAATCTGTCGTAATAGTACAAAAAAGCTCAAAAATGCGTTTTGCTTTAAGAACAGATTTAATACACTTACGAGTTCTTTGTAAATTTTACGTTAGTTGTCATTTAAACACGATCATTCGCCTACGCTAAGAAGACGATAGCGCCTGACATGAATATAATAAATTATTTTATTAACCAATTATGAGACTGCCAATTTGATTTGTTCTTGAACTTACTCGAAATCTTTATAAAGAACCTTGGCGTTAATATTAAGCTATAAATTCCTTATGAATTCGGCTTCTTTGAAGAATAAATATAAAATGCTGTGAATGAAGTTCAATGAAATGAAGCAACTTTCAATCAACACGCCGTTATACAATACTACGCCGTTATAAAAAATTTCAGAAATTTTTCAGAAACAATGCAAAAAACAGTATTTATAATTTTGAATAGAGAAATATTTTATAAAATTTTCGAAGATGTAAATTTTTGTCAGTTTCACAGTTTTTTAAACATAAAATTTATGTATGATAAAATAAAGGAATCTATTCAGGAATGATTGCGATTTAGCAAAATGCCGAAGAGACGAAATATTTTGGGACAACACTGCGAAGTAGATGAATTTTAAAATTTTAGTTAATGCAAATTCAAAAATAAAGCGCTTTACTATAGTTATTCTTAATTTACTTGCATTATACAACAAAGCAATGAATTTGAGTGTTGACAGCAATTTAGCAAAATGCCGAAAAAAATCGTAATAATTTCGTGTTTTTAAAAGGAAAAATATTAAAATGTAGACTACATGGCCATTGATGACCGTTCACTTGCGATTTTAGACATTTTGTTAAATATCTAGAAAAATACATGAGGAATTATCCCGAAACTTTTAGTGTATAACTATGATAGTACAATTCATACATTTCCGTGAAGATTTTTTCCCGAAACTCCATAGGGGACCGTCAACAAATTAAAAAAGAATGGATATCTTTTGGATAACCCTGTCAAAACTAATGTAGCAAAAGCGCTCAAAATGTAGATTATGATTAAGTGGCTTATTGTAATAAACCGTGTTTATTTTTATGCGAATAACATGTATACTCGTTGAGAAATTAAGGTTTTTATAAAAATGGTTCCAAATTTGCCAAGTTTTTTGCTTATAATTTGTAGAGTTCTTAATAGAGTAACATTCTTTTCTGAAAATATGACAAATAACATTGCACCCAACACCCTGTAATCAGAATTAAAAAATAATCAAAACTTATGATAAATGAGTAGGCTTACTAAATACTTTTTCGCTGCACATGCGTCAACGATATCAAAATTTCATTTGCATATTGTGTTAGCTAAATTTATAGAGAAACTTTTGAGAAAGTCTCAAAACATAGCTTGAAAATTCTGAAAGTAATCTATAAAATAAGCACAAAATCCGTTCCCAAAATGAAGCAAAAAAAATGAGGGATTTTATCCAAATGTAGTAGTACGTCCCATATTGTGTATTCGATATTGACACTAATCAATGAATATATGGATACAACCCCTATTGTTTTTGCTTCATTTTGGGAATAACGGATTTTCAACTTATTCTATTAAAGATTATTTTCAGAATTTTCAAGCTATGATTTTGCAACTTTCACAAAAGTTGCTATATACATTTAGCTAACATAATATGCAAATGAAATTTTGATATTGTTGACGCATGCGCAGTGAAAAATTATGTAGTAAACCTACTCATTTTTCATATAATTTTTATTATTTTTTAATTCTGATTACAGGGTATTATGTGCAATGGTGTTTGTCATATTTTCAGAAAATAATATTATTTTATATTAAGAGTTCTGCAAATTATAAGGGAAAATCTTGGAAAAATTTGGAACTGTTTTTATAAAAACCATAATTTTTCTACGAGTATACATGCTATTGCCATAGAAATAAACGCAGTTTATTACAATAAGCCACTTAATCATAATCTATAGTTTGAGCGTTTTCGCTACATTAGTTTAGACAGGGTTGTCCAAAAGATATTCATTCTTTTTTATTTGTTGACGGTCCCCTATAAAGTTTCGGGAAAAAATCCTCACGGAAATACATGACCTGTACCATTTCGTTTATACACTTAGAGTTTCAGGATAATTCCTCATGTATTTTTCTAGATATTTTACAAAATGTCTAAAATCGCAAGTCGACGGCCATCAGCGGCCATGTAGTGTAGATTTATTTTAATAATTTAATTAATGGAAACTGAAAAAAAAAAGACATTTTTCTTTAACAACTATGTTTTTTTTCACATAAAATAAAGCTATAAATTTCTGTGTTAAATGCAATTTAGAAGATTGCTAAAAAGACGAAATATTTGGGGGTTTTTTTCTTAAAAGGAATAGTATTAAATCGAATACTTTTGACAATCTTAACTAATGCAAATTAAAAGTATGTTTAATAACTGGCTTTATTTATTTCCATATATGATAAAATATACATTATATTTTTCATATGTTTCTTTAATTTTTTAAAAACCTTCTTTAACATTTAGATGCGTCTGCATACAAATTAAACATTTGTATTCATTGTTTTTATAGCAAGAATTTTTTTTATATATAAATTTTTTATTAACATCTGCTACGTTTATTACAATTATTTTTACTTTTCTTCCGGATAAATATAATTTTTTTCTTTTCTTTAAAAAAAAAAAAAAAAAAAAAATCGATTTTTTATATAGCTAGCAGACGAGCGTTTTATAAACACACCTAAATTATTAAGCTATTGGACAATTAAAGGTTGTCAAATTTATTAAATGTGGGACATTACAGTGAAAAATAATATTTTGTAACAAAAGATGAAATTCTGTAACTCAAATGAAAAAAGTATTTTTATGTATGATTTTACTACTAAAAATAATTATTTTTTTCATACAAAATTATAAAGTGTCTTTTCAAAGTGATGATTAAAATATGTTGGCTTTTTCTTCAAAAATTATAGTTTATCTTTTAAACAGAAATTTTTTAATACAGAAATTTCAAACACAATTTGGGAAATTTTTCTGCAATTTGCGGAAGACAATTTCCATTAAAGTACATAAATAGCTCTGGCGTCTCGATTGAAAAAACAATTTCCATATAAAGATTTTTTTCAGTGTACAATGCATGCAAAAAGAAAAAAAATGTAAAAAAATAAATCCATATTGCCAACAAATGAGAATTGGGTCAAACAAGAATGTGATTCAGGCGTTTGAAATGTTTTAAATTAGGACGCATACAAGTGTCTGAAAAAGTAAGACACCTTAAAATTCCTGAAAATTGAACACTAAATTTAAGACACCTATATGTCTGAATTTCAGGCATTTTAGTTAATAGCGCAAGAGCGAAATAAATATTAAAATATACAATGAATGCAAATTTTTAATAAAAGTCGTTGGTGAAATAGTGCTGTGATAATGTTTAGTATTCTGAAAGAAAATTTCAACAGTGCAGGTTAGCCAACGATAACTATTTTTTAATTCTAATTCTCACCACATTTTCAAATAAAAAATCTTTTAGATACATTTTGATAACATTCACAAGAGAAATGTATTGCAAAATGCATTTTTTAAATATAGCGGTGCGAATAGGATATAAAAATAGTCGCCTGTTGTCACCATTGAAAGTGTCATTCGATCAGTTTTGATACGTTTTGTGTTAATGCATCTAATCAGTAGATTATAGATGAATTGCTTAAATGATGGAATCAGCGTTTATGTTAATGAAAAAGTATCATTAGTCATGCAATTTACACTCGAGAAACTAAAGTATACACTTATTTTTATTTTTTCACAGATTAAAAATAAAATATAAAATATTATTGCGTACGTTTTGAAAATATTTTGACAACTAAGAAAAGAAGAGATATGTTTTAAGAAGAGTACATAGAAAAAAGAAGTGAAAAATATTAAATTCACAGGGAGATACTTAAAAATAGAAGTTCCACTCTCATTAGGTTAAATATTAGCGAGTGGAATTTAAGATTCGACTAACCACCTGAGATGACACCTTCAAGTCACATTAAAAATTAACATGCAGTCTTACTATTGATAAAGTTGATAGGAATAAAAATATTGAAAAGTAATTTAAATAAAGTACTTAATATATCCTAAACTGTTTATTCAAAAGCTTATCTTTAAATAAATTTAAACTAGTTTTAAACTGCATTACGTATTTTCGACATATTTAAAATTTTATTTTCATAACTTAATTAAACAGAGTATACTATGTTTTTTAGAAATATCAAGATTTCCACCTTCCCTAATTCATCAAAATAATAATAGGAAGTATAGATATGTAATTAATTTAAAATACAAACTACTTTTATTAATATTTGTCGTAATTGAAAAAAAATCCCCTTTGATGCGCAGCTCATAAAACAATGAAGCTGAGATCGTATTTATATTTAAATATTTCTTTAGCATTCATTTTAGAAAAGTCCATTTATTGTTGTTCTTATTTAGATTTTAGTATTTTGTATCAACAATGTACTATCCAAACTTTCCGAAAAATGGAGCATATACACTTTATGTATTCTTATTCTTTATTGTTATTATTATTATTATTTCGTTAGATGAAAGAAAATATATAGTTTAAAAAAAGTTATTAAATCTTTTCTACAATCGTATTAGTTAAAAAATGTTATTGAATATTTTCGCTTCACAACATTCATTTTAGAATTCTTTTCCCCATATTCTATGTAACGCAGCAGAAAAAAAAAAAAAAAAAAAAAAAAAAAAAGTTGCACATGAATTAATTCTTTGCTTAAAAGTGGATTATTTGAACACAGTTTTAATTGATCAGTGTATAAAGAAGAAAATGAATCGCTTGAACTTTCTGCCAGTATTAAATTAATTGATTAATTTTAAAAATTTTCTATCTCAATTAAAAATAATTTTCCACCGTTGCTCTCTTAAAAAGTTGGTTTTCTACTTCTCTTAAATTTGAGAGCACAGAAAAAGTAGTTTGTAGAACTCTAATGTTCAGTAATAAGTCACCGAAGCAGATGTTTCACTAATGAGTAAGCCAAGTGTAACAAATGTGACAAAAAAGCAAAGCACCCCTTTTCGTATTTATATTTAAAGGTCTTTTTAGTGCAAGCTGGAACAAATGATAAATACGGTTTGCCATTAATATCTAGAGAACTATACAGAATTACTACAAAAATAAAAAATAAATAAAAGCAACAAATTTATATGAATGATGCGATGATTTTGTCAGACTTGTAGATTTGGCTTGATTTATCTCATTTCAAGAGTTGGATATTTTTATGGTATAATGTAGAATGTTTTAAGAAAATTCTTAACTTAAAAGTATTTTGTTTTCTTTTTTAAAAAATGTTAGTATGCCTGGAAATTCTACCAGAAAACGCAAACTGGAACCGTAATTCTAGGCTGACAGTTTGCTTTCAAAAGTATTAGATTATGAATTTATTGCAAGTTTTTAATTTCGATAATATTTTGAAGTTATTTTTATGTAAATTTCGGAAATAAAATCAATTTATATTTTATGTTTTACACGTAAGAAAAAAATAATATGCAAAACTTATTTCCCAATAAATATCAGTAAATAATAATGCATTTAAAAGAATAGTATAAAAAAAAATTCAAAATTGTTCTTAACCTCTTCAAACACTGGCGGTGTTTTGAGTGGAAAAAATTGTCGTGACTTTTAAAATAATTAACATCTGCGATTCATTTACCTTCTTTCCAAAGACTCTTCAATATTCAGCCAAATGTTTACAGATGAAGTTCGCAATTCTTTCAATTCCCTTTCATTAATTTTATTGGTAAGTCACGATTGGTGTATGGAATACTCCTCCCTTCTCTTTGTATAATATATTCTATTTTCTTTCTTAAGAGGATGATGGGTGGTCAGATTAAGAATTTTCTGTTTTAATTACAAAGCACTTTGTATTTACGAAGCACTAAAATCAAGTAAGTATTTTTTTACGTGCAGACTGTATGTTTTTAAAAAAAAATCATAAATTTTCTCCTCGAAAAAATGTTTATCGAAATAAAATAATGCATATTTAAAAATGCTCCATGCAATTTCTAAATGGTTGAAAATTGGTTATTACTTTATGCTCAACATCTAAAAATAATCCACATACTGTATTAGTTTCGATATACATAATTACTAATAAAATTACAGGGTTTTTTTACTCATGTTCGGCTAGATTTTCGATTGTTGACTTGGATATTGCATTTTATGACACAATCTTTCTTTCGCAAGTGGATACCTATTTATTTAAAATATAAAACGATTGACATGCTTATGTTAAAATCCAGCAACCAGGTAGCAGTTGTGGTTGCAAAATGAACATTGAGACTACGACAGCCGAAAAAGTTTTTCGCATTTCCTAAAAAACGAAGTTTTTAAAATTTGATACTTTTGTAGCCAGGGTGCGATATGGGGTACAAAACTTTGTGTATCAAAAAGCCCAATTTATTAATTTAAAAAAAAATGAAGCGGAAAAAAGAGCGCTATTTAAATTACCACCTGTCATATTAAAAACAATTTTATGTGCGCAGTTTCAATTAGTTCATATTATTTACGTTAGAAATATAATAATAAGAAAGGACTACAACATATTTTTTTTTTAAATGAGGAATTCAGCAGTGTACATATTTTTTATCATTAAATGAAACATTTGACCCATAACAACGGAATGTGTTTTTATTAATAATACATCGTTTTGAAAATACAAACTTTTATATGTAATAAACGTATAATTATATTTTAAGGCTGAACAAGCCCTGTATACTTTTTTTTTAAACTTAAACTACACTACGACTACGCAATTAAATATATGTGTCTCTCTCCTCTCTCTCTCTTTCTGTTTTTTTTTTTTTTTTTTTTTTTTTTTTTTTTTTTAATCTGTCTATATACGAATATAGATGCAAACTTTTTTTTTTTTTGGCTTTTCTCCCCTTTAACTTCTAATTCTTGAAAACACATTCAAATAAATGTAACAGCATTGAGACTACGCCTAACAATTTGACCTATGAAATACAAAACACCGCAATTTTCAAGAATTTCTTTCAAACCGATATGATTAACGACCGATGATACATCATCCAAGATGTGCTCTACTGCTTTAGAAATTTAGTATAAAGAGCTACTCAGCATCCAAAACGGAAAGAGGGTGTTAGAAAAAATGCAGGCGAGCACTCTGAAGATAAACGCCTCCGGTGTTAGCATCCGGGATCGGAAATGCCACTATTTTAAACCTCAAGTACATGGAAAACAACAGATGTGGACAAGACGCTTTAACATATGAACCTTTTCATTAGAAACTTTTCTATTTCTTTTTGTAGTAGAAATTAGGATCTAAATGCTGAGTATTTTGATTTGAAGTTTACTTGCAGCAAGCACTGAATACCCTGCGTGCAATAATAAAATAGGATTACGTTTGAGTATTTGTATTTTTTTTAGTCTATAATTCAAAGTTTATTAATTTTTTGTTTTCCTGGTGATGATATTGCTTATTCTAAATATAAACAATAGGATTATATATATATATATATACATATATATATATATAAATACTTTTATAAATACATCCAAAGTTATTCAGACAATACCAATAAAAGAACCAATGAAACCAGTATTTTTACATTCATATTATTAAAAACAGTTGAAGTTTGAAGAGAAATAGAAGGCAGATTACCAAATTACTAAGAAATATGTGGATAAATTATATAACCAGAGTAATTCATATATTACCATATAATAAACCAATGAAACCAGTATTTTTACAATCATCTTATTGAAAACAGTTGAAGTTTGAAGTGAAATAGAAGGCAGATTACCAAAATAATGAAAGATAAATGGATAAAAAGGCTGTAGAAGGCTTTTCCAAACTACTTCATCAGGGGTGTATAGTTTAACAAAAAAGCAAAAACATCAAAGATATACATATTGAATCTTGGCGAAAATTTGAGAAAATTTCTGGAAAATTTCTTCCTCTTCCCTCTCCAAAAAAATAGAGGGAGGTAGGACACCCTATATATCTTAATCTCCAAAACTATCGCATGACAAAACAGAAACCTAAAAACTATGTCTTATTTCATTATCCTCTAATTTTGCCTGAAAATTAAGTCTTATTTCAATTTACTTTTAAAAGTAAGCTTAGGGGGCGACTTCATGCTGAAATTGTACCAAACATTAAAGTTTTCTAAAAACGCCTAATTTTGACACCATATTTGAATTTTTTGTTAAATTTTACTTATATTATGTATAGATTAAATTATATTATAGCTAAAAAAGTAACTTTTGGATCACTCTGTTAGTGTCTACCTGTAACCATTTGTACAGTCACTGTGACTTTCCATCGGCTATGCCAGGGTACAGATGTAAGTTCTTGAATATGTCTTGTTTATATTATATGTATATAATATGTATCTATTTCTCTCTCACCATATGTGTACATATATATACATATATAATTTTTTCTTAATGTTTTAAGTTATATCTACATAGTAATTTTTTATTATTATTATTTATAATACTTTTACTTATAGTTTAATTTTTGAACACTGATATTACTGATAATGCGCATTCCTGTTTTACGATACACACTTAGTTCAGTAATTATTAAATAACAAAGAATCTATGACTAGTGTTTATTCCATTTGTGCTGTTTCTGTTTATGCATATTATAAAACATCCTAATTTTAGAAGCATAAGAGAAAAGTTTTCTGTAACAATCTCAATATGAAAATTATATGAACAAAAAACTCATATATGCTCGCGGATGACCTGTATAAAAACTGCTATCTTAATGTTTTCCACTTCCTTAATTTATACGCAAGTACTCTGATAAATGGTATAAGCCTTTACAAACTAAAAATGCCTCCAGACATTTATAAGCTTTCCTCTCGCAATATTCCCTTCAAAACTATGTCTTATTATTCAAATAAAATCATTTTTCATCCACTAAAACGTGAAGAGTGGCTCGTTTTATTTTTTACACTCTGTTTCCGAAACATGACTTGTTAGTTTCATGTTCCTCGTAGAAATTAATTATCTTTTAAATGAAGAAGAAATCTGATATCACACGTAATGACGTTGAGCTAAATTTTTCTTTCCATCAAAATGGAAGTCTGAATACCATAAGATGTATACGTAATAATTGAAATTATTGATTGTTAGAATGGTAAAGCAATTTAATTTCGAATGTAACACTGAACGTGAAATTAAAAAGTAAAACATAAATTAAAAAAAAAAAATTGTTATTTGTTAAATTTTCTGATTGAAGGTTTCCGCTATCTGGTGAAAACTTTACGTTGGTTTATATTTATCAGCTAAAAATAAAATTTTAAAGTTGAAGATCCTTATTAATAATAAATTATGCCATGATTAAAGTTGATTATTATAATCAATTTAATTAATAAATCAACTTTCAATCAACATTGCAATTATTAAATTCTTCTATCTTTAGAAGAAAGTATTGATTCATGAAATTTTTTGAAATCCGTTTTTCGACTGATTTACACGTTTTAATGATCAGAGAACCCGTAAAACATGTTTTTACAAATGTTTTTCTGTGAGTGTGGCAGTTTTTCTGTGAGTCTAGCAGTTTTTCTGTCTGTCTGTATGCGATAAAAAATTTGTGGACACTCTATCTCAAGAACTAATACACGGAATTTCACAAAACTTCAGATTCTGTTAGACCTTGATATCAATTAGATCTGATTAGTTTTTGGTGTATATCGCTCAATAGATGGCATTGCTATGCTGCATTATTCACAATTTTCACAATAGCCATATCTCAAGAAGTATTGCATGGATTTTCATAAAACTTTAGTTTTAGTTAGTACTTGATATAACATGGTGATGATTAATTTTTCGTGCACATCGCTCAACAGGTGGCGCTACCATGGTGCATTATTTTTGATTATCGCAATAGGCCTATCTCAAGAACTAATGCACGAAATTTTCTAAAACTTCAGATTCAGTTAGTCCCTGATATCGATTAGTGTTATTTAGTTATTGATGTAAATCACCCTACAGATGGAGCTGCTATGCTGCATTTTTCAGGATTTCGCAATAAATGTATCTGAAGAACTACTACATTAGATTTTCATCAAACTTCAGATTTAGTTACTACCTGATAAAAAAATTTATCCTGGTTAGTTTTTGGTGTACACCACCCTACATGTGATGCTGTTATTCAGGTTTTTTTAAGATTTTGAAATAGCTCTATCGCAAAAATTAATGCACGGATTTTCATCAAACTTCAGATTCAGTTATAATTTGACAAGTTGTTGCTGACTATAGATTTTGGTTTAAACCATGTAATCAGTAGCGCTGTTATGCTGCATTTTGCAGAAAGTATTAACATGCATAAGACTGAAGAAAGTTACCACAGATTGCCACACCGGATTGCCACATCTGACTAATTTTTATTTATTTTGTAAAATATATTCCAAAATTTGAAAAATATTGTAACTTTCCTGCTAAGTATTCAAAATTTAGAAATACACATAAGTTTTTATATATTTTCAAGGCAATAAAAATAATTTATGATGAATGAAGCGAAATAAGAAATATAAATATTTTAGTAGTTATAGGAAAAGAATCTAACCACTTGTTTTCAAATTATTCCATATCCGTTGCCAGACGTAATTACGCTAAAGTCATACCGAATTTGAATACGCAAACTTCAGAATTAGGCTAACCTTAAATGTACAATCATATGCTAAAGAAAATACTAGGAGTACACCTAACACTGATTTTGACGGGAAAATTGGCACACGTGTAAAACGAATAGTGAATATTCGGCTAAACAAAAGCAACTATTTGGTCAAATAATATAAATATTCGGCTGACCGAATAGTAATTATTTTGCCGAATACTTTTATATAGCAGGTTTAAAGGTATAATAAAGTTGAATTTTAGAACAATTTGAAAGCATATGTATATCGAAAACTTTTTCTCATTATAAACAAAAATGTTTTTTGTTAAATCTGCGTTTTTAATTCTCATATATTTTTAGAACTGTCCATCCATTTGATTCCTAGTCTTTAATCTAATTCAATTTCTTGTTACATATGGCATCGTTATAAATGAGCCTGATTATTTTATTAAAAAAGAAAAAACAAACAAAGAAACACAAAGATACTTCCTTGAATGTAATTAACCTCTTTGGGATCGGCGGCTGTTACACTACTTTTATTCGGTTGGCACCACTTTTTAAAAAAAAGATACCTTTACTTAACTACTGATTTACCCGAACCCGTATGCCTTACGGGCGTGAAGAGTTTCCTTGATCCATCACTTAAAGCTTTTTGTTAACACTAAATTTTAAATTACAATTTTCTACTGTTTAACAACAGGAATTTTTAGAGTAAATATTACGAATGTTTTAGTTTTAAAAAATGTTGTTTATCGAATATTTTTAATTTATTGTGTCAAAAAAGGAAAAAAAAAACATTTAATTTATTACGCTGTTAAATAATCAAGAAAATGCTTTAATTAAAGAAAGCACTTTCTTTTTTACTGGTATCAGAAACAAATTCTGTACACACTGTCTGAAAGTTGCATATATATGCTCCCATGTTCCCGACTAGGTTAAGACATTATCTTCAAAGAAATTCTTCATTCAAAGTAACATGTTCAGGTTATCGTGTTTTTCGAGCTATTGGAATAATATGTTCTTCAGCTTATGTCATTGTGATTGCGTATGATTAAATATAATAAAATGTTCCCCGAAGTATTTTCGATGCTACGTCATAATTTTGATACGACCTTCCAGATCAGGAAATTCCCAAGCATATCGTTCTTTTTCAACGGTGTTCGCAACGCCTGGCCAAAGAAAAATTATTGGAGTTAGGGTCAGAAGTCAAGCACGTTTCAGAGGTTAAAACATTGCCGGCTATCAAAAAGAAAAGGTGCATTGAAGTTGAGACATATGTGAGGAGCAGCAGGTAGTTTTGCCGCAGATGAGTTAAGATGGATGTTTTTATAATTTTATGCCTTGGATAGTATCAGTCCGCAACCCAAGGGCAGACCCTTGCCCTGACAACGCGAACTTTAGCAGCTCGAAAATCCAGGTCAACGAATGCTTTTCTAGAGAAGGAAAAAAACTATGTACAATGCCTAGAAGAGAAAAGAAAAAGAGTTGTATCATATTAAATGTTTTATAATGTGGGTGTTTTATCTCTTGGCGTCAGGAGAGTTAGCTAATCTCCGATCTCCGCGTTATTGAAAACCGCAGAGTACTTCGCCAGTTGAGTGATTATTGCTTCATTTATTTTCGTGAAACTCTTTTTGTTTATTCTTTTCCTAAATAAATTTTTCCTTTTTTATGATTGAATACCTGTTTGTTTTTAAGGTAAGAAGCGCATTTTTCAAGTACAGTTTCGTTGATCTTATCTGATCCAATCGATCTTGAAAAATGTTTCCATGTTTCTTTAAGGTGCGGTTGTTATTTTTCTCATTCGTATTATTACTAATGGAAAAAAAAAATCTGTCTAAAAAAATAATTAATTTTTAAGCCACCTTCTTCTTTTTCTTTTTTTTTTTTTTTTTTTTAGCAGCTATTATGGAATTTTAATATATTCTGTAACTTTTGCTTGTTTTTTTTTAATGTATATTTGATTTGATCTCGTAGTTTACAAATGAGAATTACTATGAAATTTTCCTATGTAATTTTTTCAAGCGGTGTATTGGATTTTATCTATTTCCCTATCCTTCAAGATATGTTAATGTAATTGAGGTATAAAATAGTTGTAATAAAAGGATTTTCAAATAGTCTGAGGACAGTGTAACTAAAACCTAATGAAATATGCCTAAAATAATGTAGAAAAAAAGTCTTGAAAAAATATTGTCGATCGTAATGTAAAATTATGTAAGTATAAATATTTGGTCTAAATCATAAAATTTCAATAATACACCAAAACTAAAAAAAAAAGAGAGAGAGAGAGAGATATATATAATGCGATTTTTCTTCTGTTCTATATTTTAAGATTCATATTTTGATGAAACATTTTAAAAACCTCAAAAGCAAAAGTTATTTATTTACAATTACATTCCGCACGCAGGTTAGCCATACATAAAAAATATGTTAACTTTATTTTAAGCCTTACTCATAACTCCCTCATTGCCTCTACTGAATACAGGTAAATATTAAAAAAAAACATTACTGATTTATAAGTATTTAGATATTGTTAAAGCCCACTGAACCTAATCTCAATTCAGACAATGGCAAAACAGAAAATGGGCATTTTGTTAAAATTCATCGTTCTCTCACAGTCACTCGCTCATAACTCTTATTTAGGCCTATTTGGAGAGAACAACCCATCTATTTACGTCAAGTTCTAATATAATATGAAATTTGATGAAATTCTCTCTCTCTGCTTATTAATTCTTGAGATACAGCTACTTTGGAAATTGTAAAAAAATATAGCATAACAGCGCAATTTATTGCCTGATGCCCAAACTTAATAAAGGTCTATGTATGTCAAGATCTAAAAGAATCTGAAGTTTAACTGATTTCTTTGCTGTACTTCGTGAGTTTGAGCACCCACAAAATTCGTGCCACATGAGAGACACGCAGATAGACACACCGTGGATCAAATCGTATTCAGAGCCTTCTAAAACAGTTCCGTTGGAAACTGGAAATCGAAATTTTTCTCTAATCTAATACTCTTTTCTTTATGCAAGAAAGTAAAAATATTAATTATAAGTACGCTTTTAGCAAATAAATTAAATGTATTTATTTGAATTTTTACATATAAAATTGGAATTCGTTAGAATTAGTTAGAAATATAATATAATATGAAAAAGCGCATTCATGCTGCACGAAGAAAATTTCAGTGTTCGAATAAAGAAAGCCGTAAATTAGCATAATGTTTTTGAAAATAATATTCATAAATATACACAACTTCAAACGATATTTGATTACAAGTGGATAGAAAACACACAAGTCATTATGAGATAACATTTACTGCGTAGAATAAAAGCTTCGACCTTCGAAAGCGTTTGAACGTATGTGGGTGTGAAAGTAAATAGAAAAATAGTTCACAAAAAATATAATAAAGAAATTTACAAATTTCGGCCAACTTGAATCAGATAAATTCCGTTTCTTTCATCTGTTAAATAGGACACCGTGCATGTTTAAATTGAATCATTGATAGAACGTTGATACACTCCACTTAAAACTGCTTTTAAAGTATACTTTTGTTCGCCATGAAAATATGTTTTATAGCGAACATTGATCACAGCAAAAATACAGGCAAATGTTTTTGAATATAATGCGAAATTTAATACGATTTTTAAGGCAAATTTAATGTATTAGTCACTTTTCTCAACACAAAATAACGGATTCCGGATGCTATTATTTTTCAAAAAACTATGTATTTTAAGCTACATAACAAGCAAAAAGAAAAAAAAAAAGCTAACGCTAAAGTTGTTAATTTAGCCTTATTTGCCTGTCGAAAATGTTTGTTGAGCCTTAAAATTTAACAAGTCAATTATAACGAAAACGAAAGGTCTACAGCATTTTCTCTTTATAACAAGGTTAATGTTAAAGATGTTAATGTAGCATATTTGCCTGTTGAAAACTTTTGCTGAATTTTAACATTTTAAGAACTTGATTATAACGAGACTTTAGCATTTTCTCGTTGTAATAAAGTTTTTGCTATAGCATAATTCAATAATTCACAGAATGTAACAAAAGAAAGCATGTATGATTTAAATTATTAAATTAAAAAAAATACTCAATACTCAAATACGTTCAAGCTCACATTTTTAGTTTAGCTGAACGCGTGAAATTAAATAATTATTGATACTAAATTGACTTCTACTTTATCTTTATATATATAAATCTTCTGTGCGTGTATGTCACTAAACTCCTCCTAAACGACTGGACCAATTTTAATGAAAATTTTTGTGTGTGTTCCAGTGGATTCGAGATAGGTTTAGATTCACATTTCATCGAAATTGATTCAGTACTTTTTTAGTAATTAGGCAAAAACTAATAAAGTTAGTGATTTTTCGCTAATTAAAAGTGTTGAATAAGTTCGCTGAATAGAGTGCGGACAGAATGGCCGAGCGGACTAAGGCGCCAGATTTAAGCACATGTTGTCGAAGAAAGAGATCCTGTGTTCGAACCCCACTACTGACATACGTGTATGATTTACAATATTTTTTCCTGTATTATAATTTTAATTAACCGACTTCAGAAAATCGTTAACTTTTAAGTAAGAAGATAAAAATAAACTTTTCTATAAAAAATTGAACCGACTTCAAAAACTACTGCAAAGTGAAAAAAAAATTCCTTACGTAATTGTAATAAGAAATTAAATTAAAAGCGTAGTATTTATCATGCGTATTATTATACTTATGTACATTTATTTGATTTTTTGGACTCGGTGCCAGCCGAACCAATTTCAAAATTAAAATTAAGTATCCAATGCAGATCTTTATATACAGGGTGAGTCATAAATATCGAAACAATAGGCTATCTCCTTAAATATTGCCCCTAGACCCATACTTCCAATTGCAAAAATTCATAAAAAAAGGTGACATTTTTGATAAGATAAGTTGCCACTCCATGGGGGGTCTATTTGAAAAAGTGCGAAAATTAACTTTTTATATGGTCCCCGTAGGATAAAAATTCCAATTAGGAAGACTTTCCTTATCCAATTCTGAATAATACAGAAAAAGTTGCATCTTCATATCTTCAAAATTCGCGGAGTTATAACCGTTTGAATAATTCATCAGGTTTTAAGGGATTAGACACAAATTGAAATGCGCGCAATTCAAAAGACAATGTTACTTTAACAGTTGTAGGAAACGCATAAAAAAGCTATCTTTTGAGTCAGAATTTTGATTTTTTTTTTCTTTTTCCGTGATGTTTAGCCATATAATTTTCTAAGAAAATCACATGCTAAAATTTATCATAAAATTTAAAAAAAATTATACAGTTAGTACTGGTTAAAATGCGATATTTAAAAATTGTTATAACTCCAAACATTATTTATCGGATTTCAATTTCTTTCTATTTAATTAAAAATGAAAATCTGATTTTAATTCTGATTCGAGGTTTTTGTTTTTCAATATTTATTTTAGAACTATTAAAAATATTTATTTAAAAAATAATAACTTTTAAAAAATCATATTTTCAAAATTAAATAATTTTTCATTTTGTTTTTAAACAAAAGTAATGTAAAATAATTAAAAATGACATGTTTGAAGTTTGTACTTTTTTTCTTTAACAATTCTTAACTGTTAATAATTTAAAGACAAGAAATAGTCAGGAAAAAAATTCATTATACAGAAAAACGAAATGTACTGTTTTACTGCCCATTAGTTATTTAAAAGAATGCTTCTCTAAGATGCAGATTAAGTCCTTTTTAAAAATTTAGCTCTCACAACTTCAAGCTTTTTATCGTCCTGTAAGAGGCTGTTAAAAATATGTATTCTGGGCTCAGGTCAGACGAAATTTTCTTTCCCGGTCTCGAACAATTCGTATTATAATCACAGACCTAATACGTACATGAAAGAAGTAAAATTTGGTTTAATTAATATTTTTACGAAAACCACATAAATTTTAAAACCGCCTTTATTTTACAAAACAATAAAAAAACTTTAATTTTTTTAAAGAATAGCATATTTAAATGCTAAAAAATTAAACAAAATAAAACCAGAGAAAAAAATCTGCCTATGACGGAATTCTGTCTTAAACAGAAAATGTGTTGATCCATGCAAAATAAATACAATAATACCTGAGAAAAAAATAAACTCCATTTAACCTTCATAGGAAGGGCATTTGTCTATTACGTATTTTTTCTTTCGTATGTGATTCCGTCTTAAAAGGTTTTACTGTATAACATTTTTCAAAGTTTTCACCGCACGGGATGTGGATTAGCGATAATAAAATATAAGTGAAACATTTACATATAAACATAGATTCACTGATAAAATAAATATATCACAGCCTTTGGCGCCTCTTTAATAATAAAAATTATAAATATAAAAAACGAAATTCTATATTAAGTATTTTTGGTCAGAACTCCTCCACGAGAAACAATTTTCAACTATACTGAAGTAAAAAACTATGTAGAAATTTACGGCTGAGCCGGCTATGAGTTAAGCTTTTTTCCAGGCTGGTCCGTATTATGATTTTAACATTATTTCATGCCGGGCTGAACTTCTTTCCATATGGGTCGGTTTAGGACCGGACCCAGATATTACGATTTATTCTGACCTTTAGTGCTAACGATCAACATGTTTTGAAAACAAGTTTCGATTTAAATCAATACTCTGCTTCATTATGGCTAAATAAGAAGCACGGTCTTAAACCGTTTACTAATAACGTTACAATTTGTGGACGATCCCTTATTTGCTTTGAAAATTGATGAAAAACACTTCATTTACAGGCATGGTAAAGTGGTGTAAGTCACGAATTTTTGAGAATTTTAGATTTTAATATCTCTGTCAGGTTTTCAGATAGGGAGATGAAATTTTTTTTGTTCAATTCAGGAATAGATAAGGAATAATTTCCTAATTGGTAATTTTGCTCTACGGGGGCCGTATAAAAATTTAATGTTCGTATTTTTTCAACTAGACCCCCTATGGAGTTGCAACTTATATTATCAGAAATTTCACCTTTTTTTATGAGTTTTTGCAACTGGAAGTATGGGTCTAGAGGCAATATTTAAGGAGATAGCCTATTGTTTCGATATTTATGACTCATCCTGTATATAACTCTTCTGTGCGTGTGTATGTCACTGAACTCCTCCTAAACGACTGCACCGATTTTAATGAAATTTTTTGTGTGTGTTCCAGTAGATTCTAGAATGGTTTAGATTCACATTCCATCGAAATTGATTCAGTACTTTTTTAGTAATTAGGCAAAAACTAATAAAGATAGTGATTTTTCGCTAATTAAAAGTGTTGAATAAGTTCGCACAATAGAGGACGGACAGAATGGCTGAGTGGTCTAAGGCGCCAGATTTACACTCTGGTTCTCGGAAAAAGAGATAGTACGTTCAAACCCCACTTCTGACATACGTGTCTGATTTACAATAATTTTTCCTTTATTATAATTTTAATTAACCGACTTCAGAAAATCTTTAACTTTTAACTAAAAAAAGAAAAATAAACTTTTCTATAAAAAATTGTACCGACTTCCAAAACTACTCCAAAGTGAAAAATAATTTCCTTATATAATTGTAAAAGAAATTAAATTAAGAGCGCAGAATTTATCATGCGCATTATTATATTTAAGTGCATTTGTTTGATTTTTTGGACTCGGTGCCAGGACAACGTCTGTCGGGTCCGCTATTCTTTATATATATAAATCTTCTGTGCTTGTGTTTGTCACTGAACTCCTCCTAAACGACAGGACTGATTTTAATGAAATTTTGTGCGTGTGTTCCAGTGGGTTCGAGAATGGTTTAGATTCACATTTCATCGAAATTGATCCAGTACTTTTTTAGTAACTAAGCAAAAACTAATAGTTAGTGATTTTTAGCTAATTAAAAGTGTTGAATAAGTTCGCCGGACGGAGTGCGGACAGAGTGGCCGAGCGGTCTAAGGCACTAGATTTAAACTCTGGCTCTAAAAGAAAGA
Source organism: Maratus speculifer (assembly GCA_964019185.1). Taxonomy (NCBI): domain Eukaryota; kingdom Metazoa; phylum Arthropoda; class Arachnida; order Araneae; family Salticidae; genus Maratus; species Maratus speculifer. The sequence continues at coordinate 139,789,002 of OZ025299.1, forward strand.
GATCGTGTGTTCGAACCCCACACCTGACATACGTGTATGGTTTACAATATTTTTTCCTGTATTATAATTTTAATTAACCGACTTCAGAAAATCGTTAACTTTTAAGTAAAAAGAGAAAAATAAATTTTTCTATTAAAAATTGAACCGACTACAAAAACTACTGCAAAGTGAAAAAAAATCCTTACATAATTGTAATAAGAAATTAAATTAAGAGCGTCGATTTTATCATGCGCATTATTATATTTATGTACATTTATTTGATTTTTTGGACTCGGTGCCAGGACAACGTCTGTCGGGTCCGCTAGTTATTTATAGTTTATAAGTAGGATCAAATAGTATGAAAGTTACTGAATAAAAAACTTCTCATTTATTTATCAATTTAAATGGATATTAATAAAGTTTCTTTGTTTCTTGAATTTTTTTCCATATTCATATCATGCATTTTTCTTCTACCGAGTTCAATGACACCAGAAAGGGGAAAATGCCACAAATTGCTTCGCTGTTCTAGAGCGAGCCATACAAATAAAAATACAAATGCGATGCTAAAAAATATTTAAAAAGTTATTATTATTATTAATATAATTATTAATAAATTATTAATAAAAAGAATTAAAATGGAGTTCATAATAGTTTAGTTTTCTTGAATTTTTTTCTATATTCATATCATGTATTTTTCTTCCAACTTGTTCAATGACATCAGAAAGAGGTAAATTCTACCAGTTGCTTTGCTATAAACGTGTTCGATTATCGCTTAGAAATAAGATGATAATAAAATAAAAAGATTTAAAAAGGAGTTGTTTTCCGTTATTGTAAAAATATGAAAAGGTTAATAAGCTAAAAGATTACTAAAGGATAAACGAAAATATTTTTAATGGAAAACTGTTTTTAACCATTGTCAGGTTCTGAGTAAACATCTGCTACAGATTGGAATTTCTGTTACTTCTCTATCTTAAAATTTTATGTACTGTACCGGCTGTGTACTGGAATTTTTAAGGTGACATTCTTTTTTTGTAAAGTCAGAATTGACAGGTGATCATGTGCAGGTGGTGAGTGAGAAAGAGAATATTGCCGAGAGGCGTGTTCATCCGTCAACGATGTATGTGAATGATGAGCAAACAAGGAACATGCCACGAATTAAGAAAGCAATGTGGAATGTGTCCAATGGAGGAGCTCAAAGGGGATTTACATTGGAGGAAGGCAGTGATTTGAGAAGGTCAAGCCTTGTCTGAGTTTTGGCAGTTCGTATCCGGGCTCGTACCTAGAGAGCAGTGTAGGACGGAGGTCCTTGCAGAGAGTGCTCTGTGTCAGAGAGCGTAGGCTGAGTTCGTATCTAGAGAGCAAGGGATACAGACGCCCCGGTGTATAGTGCTCTGGGCCGGATAGCGTAGGCCGAGTATCCATGTGTTGGGAGATTCGAAATTGATCTCCGGTAAAGTGAATCTAACGTGCATTGAGTGTGAGGGAGAAGGTGTAATTTGAACAGTACACAGCCAACCTTTTACTGTATTTAATTTAATGTTGAACCGGATCATCTATATCCGAGTTATAATTGTAAATAGCATAATTATTGTGTACATATTGTATAAATAAACTGATAATTCAGTTAATTGACAGCGTCGGTGTTCATTTACACAATCCTCACAGTTGGTGACCGATATCACCTAAGAATATCGGTGGTGGTAGCTATAACTACTACGGACTTTCTTCAAAGTTGTGCGAGCTGAGAGGAACGTCCGACAACCATTGTTTTACAATTGGGTGAATTATATTAGCCTTGATAGCCACCTGTGAAAAGAAATAACAGTTGCTAAAAATCGGTCTGAAGCAGTTGAAAACGTCTCCAGTTCGCTCTCATTGTTTTTCAAAGTATATTTTGGGAGTTAAGTCTAATTTTATGTGTCTTTTCTAGATTCTTTTGTTAACATTCTACAAATTCTGATTGACCAAATGATTATAAGCAATTTTGCCGGTAAGATTGTGGCAGTTAAGTATTGTGCGGTAGCACAATGCTTTTTATTCCTAATGTGACATCTCAGTATTAATACTATCACAGTGTTAAACATCGAATTCAAAGACGTCAAAGAGCGGGAAGGGTTGGACTAGCAATAGAATGAACTAAATACATACTAACACCTAATTTTGACATCATATGGAATTCTTCTCTAAATTTGACCTTTTGATACACAGTGGGATGAAGTTCGATCAAGTGATTTAACCCCTTCGCGACGGGAGCCTTTTACGAAATTTTTAATGTTTGCACACCTGTTTTTAAAAACAGAAATTTGAGCCTTATGATATCGAAAAAATGCACCGATTAAATAAGGCTAATTTTACTGGTGGGGATAAACAAGGATTCTTAAGCCTTTTTGCGGCACGTATACGTGTCGCTCGTCCCCAAGGGGTTAAGAATTATGCAAATTAAATGTTCATGTTAAATTCATTTTTAATCCTTGCAAAATTGATTAAAATGCAAAAAGATTTTTAAATTTTTTCAGGCGTAGCAGAATTATGTTCATAAAAGAACGAAATAATTGATTGACACTAGAATATTCAAACGAATTTCTTAAGGAAAAAACCTAGCTATTTTGCATTTTTATTATAAAAGCCAATTTTTATTTAAATTTTCTTGGTGCCATTTGTCATTTTTGGAATTGAAATTAGGTGGCTAGACCGTCTAGACACTGATGTTGAAAGGATTAAGCATAACTTCCAACTTATCTTGAATGAGCTGTAATTTTCAGATGCATATTTTGATATATATGTATATATACATATTTTGAAGCTTCTGGAAATGAATTTCAGTTTAAAAAAAAGCACAGGTTACTTTTAATAAGTTTTCAATTAATAATAATAATTAAACAAATATACGTTTTGTAGCCAACGTACTTTTTATTGCTGTATGTTACTGTAAGGATCAGAATAAAGACAAATTTTATAAATGTTTTTCAACGTCAAATATTGTTTAATTTTCAGTGTTTCCTAGCAGTAAAAAAAGCGCTTTACCATTTTAAGTACCGAAAAAACCTCTGAAATATCATAAAAATATAAGATATAACTCGATACATTTTTGATCGTAAAAGAAAGGAATTTTCATTGTTTACTTATTAGAGCGTGGACAATTTTTTTCTACAAAAGGTGGCAAAAATTGTAAAAACTTATAATTTTGTAACATAATATATGTGGGATATGGGTCTGCACAGACCAGAATTTCCACGGCCGGCCCCGGCCCATATACAAAAATCAGTGAAAAAAAGCCCCGCCCGGCTGCAAATAAACAAACACTCAACGTCCCAGCGCTTCACGCCAACCCCCGTAGCCAAGCGCTTTGGGAAAAAAAAAAAAAAAAAAAAAAAAAAAAAAAAAAAAAAAAACTTCGAAGAGCATGCAAATCAGAAGTTGCTTCGATGTTTCATATTTCATCCATTTGACCGCGTACGTCTTGTTTATGGAATATTTGTAAAAATACGAGTGCGAATTAAAAAATGCTTATTTCACCTTTTGAAAAATTATTCATGCATTATGAATGCTTTGTAAGTTGACCTTTCTAATAATAATATAATTTATAATCAAATTAGTTGCTGGTTTAGAATATGTTATAATAAATGGTTTGTTGCTGATTGATAAGGGGTTAAAAATATCCAATAATAGACACAATCGCCTCTCCTCAAAGTGTTTGGTTCATAAACAACTAGGAAATAAAAATTTAGCCTTTATTCATTTTCTTTCAGAATCCTGCTTGTACGCTACGATGCTGTTATACTAATAATCTTGATTAAACCAGTCAGGAAGCAGATTTTTTTTTCCTTCATAATAATAGAAAATTTTGAATTTTATTTATGCTGCCATTTATAAAATTGTGTTTATTTCAAAGATTGCAAGACCAATATATATTAATGGAATGCTCACTTACTTTTCTTTTATGAGCTACTACCGAATTTATTTAAAAAAAAATTAAAAATTATACTTAATTATCAGGAATTTGAAAAAGTAAAAATCTAATCATGCTTGTTATTGAATTTGTAGTATTCTTGCAATTCTGCATTATTCCTTTAGAATGTACTTTATACTATCAATACTTAAGAAACTGTATAAAAAATAAATCTATTATTTTCTGAAAATTAAAAAGAAAAGAAAAAAAAACAACGAAAAACCATGCTTTCAGTATAGACTATGAAACATTTTCCAACACTTTCAGAATATAGTAACGAAATTTTGCAATTTATTAAGCTGAAAAATGATATCTAAATAAACAATTTGAAAACCTAATTTCTGTAACTACCATCAATAATTTAAAAAATATCAGTTTTCTTCTGAACTTCCTGTTTATAATCTATATGTGTCTATGTGTATTACTACATAGTATGCTAAAAGTTAATTTAGTTAAACGTAGTTTAGTTGAAAATCTCCTTTAAAATTGCCATCAATAAACGAAATTGTACTTGTGATACACAGCAGCCTTGTATGTATATAATATATAGAATTTCTACTCTCTCAGTAATATGAAAAAATAAATAATAAATAAAGTAAAAACGAGCAGCACAAATGAAATCTCACTTCCAGCAATTATTATTTGAGGAGTACTACTGTCAAACTCTTTTGTGTGTCTTTGTAAATGAACGATGAATTCTATGCTCACCCTATTCTACTGTTGGAGCCTTAGAGTACCTCTCAATTGTGTATAAATTTCAATATGCTTAAAATAATGTAATATCATTAAAAATAAAACACACCGCAAACGATTTTTCCACCACAGATAGAATAAATTGGAATTCCTTTCATTATCTGTGTAAGCGAACCGTAAATACTAAAAAAAAATGTTTATTTTCATTAATGAGTATTTCATCGTAAACCCCCAAACATGTAGTACAAATCAAGTTCTTAAATACTTTTCCACGATGTTGAAATATCTTGATGAACTAAGTCAACTATTGTTTCAACTATTATACCTTCATAACACTCACTAGAAACATGCAGTTTAAATTTTTCAGCATCAGCCTTTACTTTGTAACAATATAATCTTTTTGTAACAGAAACTGTATTTGACTAAGTCTAATCAATAACAACTTGTGTGGATGTAGACTTAAATTAACTTGCAAGTTCAAAAGCATTTTCTTTGAAAAAGAAAAAATTATTTTACTTGAAAATTCTGTATCCAAAATATTCAAGTTAATTGGATATAAATATTTGCACATGTAAACTTCAAACTACGGTACTACAATAGAATGTAGCATGCACATTGCACGTCGAACTTAATTTTTTCGCCAAAGCGCTTAGCTAGAGAGGTTGGCGTGAAGCGCGTTGGGACGTTGAGTGTTTGTTTATGTGCCGCCCGGCTTATTCTGGCTTGTAACAACTTCTACTATTTCTAAAAAAATAAGATTTTTATCATATAATTAAGATTTTTTTTAAAATGCTACATACATATCTATGAGACGATTTTACAGTGTATTTTACAAAAAATAACACATTATCAAAAATTAATGATTACTTAGATTCTTGTACTTTCAACATTCAAATAAAGATATTAAAAAATTAATATGGTTTAGAGTAAAAGAAAGTGAAAAACATCGTAACTTTTAAAGCTGTATAATAAAAGTAGATTTATAAAAATATTTCTATATCATTCGAAAAAATTCATCTACAGATGAATATTTTTTAAAGTTACCTCGCACCACTTTTCAAAGCAAAAATCTTTAACATAAACTTTGAGAACATTGGCAAGAGAAATGTATTTTTTAAAAATATAGGTGCGAATTGAATATAAAAATATTCGCCTGTAATTAAACTTTTGTGATAACATCACGTATATATGTTGTCATAAATGTGTCTTACGATACATGCAATTCATCAAACAATGAATTGTATTATTTCTTAATGAAAATTATGTATCTACAGTGCATGCCAAATTAGGTCCGTGATGTGTTACAGCTCTAGTTTGTACTACTAAGTTAATCAGTAAAATTGATTTAAATATTTTTAATTATAAATAATTATTTCTTATAAAAAGAAACCCATCAGCCATTTTGTATGTAGCATTAAGATGAAAATCTGCTTTAAAAAAATTACTTTTCTTGTAATACCCGTCAAAAATCTTAACATAAAAATCACGCCATAAAATCCGTATAATCAGTAAACAGAGCTATAAAAAATACACAGTTGCAATTTAATAAATTGAATAATGTGTAATGTTACTGCACAAAATGTTTTCGCATTATATAGTTTATAGTTCAATCTAATATTTAATCGTTCGGACGGGTAGAAATATTTTCCAATCAAATAATTTATGCAAAAAAAATCAGACCCTTTTTCATCGTGATTAAGTATATAGCTAATGAAATACAGCAATTTTATTAAAACATTTCATGATCTGAGCAAACACTAACATGGTGTTAGATAAATTCAGAGCAATATAGAAGCATTTTTTAAGCATGAATTTTTAATTTATTTTCGGAAAATTTAATATGAAAATGTACTAAAAAGAGAACAATATTATTCTATGAGACAGAAAAAAAAAAAAAAAAAAAAAAATGTAAGCATAAACCTTTAAGGCGCCACTTTTGATTTTGTGCGCATACTTCAGCATTTTCTCAATGCTGTTTCAATAGGATGAAATAGAGATGAAGTGACTCCACTTAACACATTACTCACTTCTAGTAAACTTATAAAATCCTTTCTTTGAAGTCTCCGAACCTGATTTCTGCTGGTAAAAGTGCTCTTTTATAAATCAACGGTTTTATATCACTTTATCGTATCTTATTAGAAATAAAAGATAAAAAATTACACTTTTATAACTTACTAGCTAATCCGCCCTGCGTTGCCTGGGACCATAGAAGTTTTCGAACAAATTGCGAATATTTAAAATCACCATTCATATTAAAATAGAAAAAAATATACATTATCTGAAGAAATTTTTAAAATTTAGAATGCTTTAAATTTTATCTGAGTGAACACAGATATATATTTTTCTTACGAAGACCATATTTTGGAAGGATAAAGAAAAATAGTAGTTGATTTTAGCTGTTTTGAACCACAAAAATAATGCAGTAATTGAATTATTTTAAAATTTCTTTCTTCAATGAGACCTACTCCATGAAAAATCTTCTGTGAAATTCATTCGTTAAATCTCATATTTACCGACTGATCTCATTGGCTGACTGCTTCGTAAACGGGGATTGGCGGCGAGCTGAAAATAGCCTCTAACCTGGCTGCTTCATTGACGTGAATTGGTGGAAAGCTACACATATCGTCTTACCCAGTGTGTTTTATTTTTTTAAATCTAAATTGAAATTTAAAATTCCGGCTGCGAAGTGCTCTTTCCGGTGTTAGCATCCACACATTAAAAAAATGTCAGAGACCTGGGTATTATAATTTCGGCGTTATCCGCGATGAAGCAGGCAAGCAAGAAAAAAATAAGAAGATATTCCTTATCCATTCCTTAATTAAACACAAAATATTCTACCTTCATATCTGCAAAACTCACAGAAATATGTCCGTTCTAATAATTCGTTGGGTTTTAAGGGATTAGACACAAATTGAAATGTAATTCAAGAAACAGTGTCACTTTAAGAGTTCTAGGATAGTTGTAAAAATATATACTTATCGAAATAGAAGTTTGATTTCTTCACTTTTTTTGTGATGGTTAACCATATAATTTGCAAACAAAATCCAATCCTAAAATTTCTCATGAAAAAAAAAATAAATAATAAAAAAAAATAATAAAAAAATAAATAAATAAATTATTGTTAATATTTTTAAGTGGCGATTAATTTAAAATTGTTATAACTGAAAACAATATTTGTCGGATTTCATTTTTTTTCCATTTAATTACTGAGGAAAATATAATTTTAATTTTGTTTCGGGATTTTTTTTTTAAATATTAATTTTTAAAATATTAAAAACATAAGTTTAAAAATGATGTAACTTATTTTTAAAAACTCATATTTTCAAAAGTAGATATTTTTTCAAATTTCCCCGAAAAAATTTCATGTAAAATAATAATACTAAAAAAAAAAAAAAAAACATGTTTCAAATTTACACTTTTTTTCTTTAACAATTTTCGATTTACAGTGCTGAGCAAAAATTTAGACACTGATGATATTTAATCTTTAAATTAAAAGTATGAACTTTAGGATTATACAAATGTCTATACATATTTTTAAGTATATTTTAAACATTTTAAAGTGAAAATAATGGTTTTAACATAAGATAATATTTAATGTAGCTAAATAAATAAATAAATAAAAAATAAATTTAAATTCGCATATTGTAAAAGTTTAGATACTTTCTTGATTTTTGGCAACTGTTCACAGAAAAATGAAAATTTCAAACTTTACACGTCACAGCCATGAAATATCTAAGCATTTTCTCAATAGCATCGGTTAATGAAGATGCTGCGAGCTAGAATTATTTAGTCAGATGAAGTAATTGAAGTATGGAAGCTCGAATCGAATGGGAAGACTATTGCAGAAATTTCAGCTAATTTGAATCGTCCAAAAAAATCTGTCTGTCAAGTATTGTCTAAGGGTGACTCTTTCAAAGCAAAATGTAGATCTGGAAGACCTCGTGTGCTCAGAAAACGAGTTGGTAGAAGGATACATAAACTAGCATCTACACAACAGATGAATTCTAGTCACATTAAAAATGAATCAGGATTATTTTGTCAATGGAAACGATTCGTAGATGACTTAAAGAAAAAGAAAAAATAGTTTACATGAAATTGATAAAACAACCAGCTTTAAAATCTCGCTCATATTTGATGAGAATACAGTGGGCACACAAACGTGTGTGATATGGACCCACGTGGTGCGCCGTGATTTTCAGTGAGGTTAAAAAAGCGCAATTCGGATGGTTCAGATGGTTGCGCATGCTATTGGAACGACTTTCGTAAAGAACATTGGACTTTCTTTAGTCATCAACAAGAAGGTGACTCTTTAATGATAAGGGCGCTTCACTTTACTTTAATGCTCAAACGTCTCTGGAGTTCTTCGATGGTTTCTAAACAACGCAAGGCTACAAAAAAAAAAAAAAAAAAAAAAAAAAAAAATTGAAATTTGCATATTGTAAAAGTTTAGACACTTTCTTGATTTTTGGCAACTGTTCACAGAAAAATGAAAATTTCAAACTTTACACGTCACATGCATGAAATATCTAAGCATTTTCTCAATAGCATCGGTATTAATGAAGATGCTGCGAGCTAGAATTATTTGGTCAGATGAAGTAATTGAAGTATGGAAGCTCGAATCGAATGGGAAGACTATTGCAGAAATTTCAGCTAATTTAAATTGTCCCCCCCCCCCAAAAAAAAAAAAAAAAAAAAAAAAAAAAAAATCTGTCTGTTAAGTATTGTCTAAGGGTGACTCTTTCAAAGCTAAACGTAGATCTGGAAGACCTCGTGCGCTCAGAAAACGAGTTGGTAGAAGGATCCATAAACTAGCTTACACACATTTGAGAACAATTTACAGCCATTTTGTGAACATTTAGCTGGCCCATAGTATGTTTTTGAGCAAGAAAATACGTTTATTCATGTCCAATACAAAACAAAAACTCGGTCTAACTCTCAAAATAGTACTGTTTTTGATTGGCCGGCGTGTATTCCTGATCGGAACCCAATCCAAAATATTTATGGGATCATATTTCGTAAAGTTTGCGCTAATTTTTGACAATAATCTTACGTCTTTTCTGTTAATGAGCTTCGAAATGCTATTGAACGTGTTTGGTACAAAATAGATCCTTAAATGATGTAGAAATGAGTTTCTTTGATGAAAAGTCACATTTTTTCACTAATTGCAGACAATGTGATTTCAGTTCGATTTTGATTTATGGTTATTTTTCCTATAAATATACAGATTGTCTATACTTTTGCCTCAATGTTAATTCTGTTTTTTTGCCATTATGTATTATGTAAATTGTATAATTTAAAATTTATTGTTTATGATTAAAAGATAAGTCACAAGTAATATGTGACAGTTGAGCTAAAATAATTCGTTGCATATTTCTCAATACAGATGCGTAATCGATCATTGTCTAAACTTTTGCTGAGCACTTTGTAATAATTTAAAGGCGAGAACGGGTGAAAAAAATAAAACCTTCGGCAAAAAAACGCATTTAAAATTTTAACCAAGGATTGGCTCCTAAAAAATGATTAAATGCAGTTTAAAAAATTACAAGTGAATAACTCCTTTAAGTGAATAACTCCTTAGTGAATAACTCCTAAGTTTAAACTTCCAATTCAGTTTAACTTTTGAATTTTCCAACTTCTTTTTCTACAACTTAAATTTCCGTCAGTTGTTTTAAAACAAGTCTTTTTATAACATGCCGATTAAAAGTTTTTTCAAAATTTCAGCCCTCATAACTTCAGGTTTTAAATCGTCCTGTCAAGGTCGTTATAAAAGTCTGTCGGGCCGGTTAGGGCCCGGACCTTACTTTTTTCAGAGGGCTCGGCCAGGCCGGGCCTAAAATATATTTTCATACCGAAGTGGGACATATTTCCTTTTTTCTATAGGTCTGCACGTGGCGAAATGTTTTGTTCCTATCTCGACCGCTCGTATTAAAATCATTGTCTGTGACTGCCTGATCAGTAAAAAAATCAGTAAAATTTGGCCCAGCCCAAAAATTTTTACAAATAAGTCATTTATTTTTAAACTTCCATTATTTCACAATTAAATTTTTAAATTCATTTTCAAAGGATAGTAGATTTAAAGACAAAATAAATAAATAAATAAATAAATAAAATGCAGTGAAAGCAGTGGAAAAGAACCTGCCTATGACGGAATCCTGTCTTAAAGTAAAAAAAAAGTGTTGATCAATGCAAAATGAACATAATAAATAATACCTGAGAAAAGAATAGACAACATTTATTTCTACTAAGAATTGAACTTGTCTATAACACATTTTTTTTCTATCCAATGTTATTCCTTCTTACAAGATTTTGCTGTGTAGCAAAGTTTCACTACATGAAATATGGGTTAACGGTATTAAATTATTAGCGAAACATTTACATGCAAATAGAGATTTAAAAAATATATAACTCATAGCCTTTGGCGCTTCTTTAAAATTAAGAATTATAAACATAAAAAAAGAAAAGTTATAATAAGTATTTTTGATCAGAACTCATCTATTCGAAATAATTTTTAACCATATCGATAAAAAAAAAAAAAAAAAAAAAAAAAAAAAAAAAATTATTTTTTGTAGAAATTCAGTCAGGACGAGCCTGTCTAGCTCTAAGATTTCAACTTTTTTTCCAGGCTGGGCACAGCTTTTTTTGTATGGGTCAGGACGCGACCGGGTTAGCATATTGCGACCTGTTCAGGCCTCTATTTATGACCTCCAGCATATTTTAAAAGCAAGTTTAACGTAAAATCTATACACTGCTTTTTTATGTCCAAAGGAAAGGAACTTTCTTACATCGATTTTTAATAAGTAAAATTTGTGGATTATTCCTACCTTGCATTAAAAATGAGTCAATAACTCGTATCTGAGTGGAATGGTTAGATGATGTAAGTCACGAATTCTGGATTTAATATCTCTGAGAGTTTTGCAGATATATATATTTTTTTAATTTCAGGAATGGACAATGAAAAATTTTCTAATAGGAAATTTTTTTCTACATGGGTGTATATACACACATATATATATATATATATATATATATATATATATATATATATATATATATATATATATATATATATACACTGGTGTCCAAAATTTAAGCATAATTGGTAATTAAGTAATTATTTTTAAGTAATGAAAGAAATATGATTCGGAATGTGCTGAAACTCCAGGTGTGTAAACAAAATAGTACGCGTCACATATTTTCGCTAAGAGTTTTCCCCGAAATCGAACAGGGGACCGTCAACAAATTGAAAAAGAACGAAGATCTTTTCGATAACCCTGTCAAAACTAATGTAGCAAAAGCGTTCAAACTGCACATTATGATTAATTGGCTTATTATAATGTACTGTGTTAATTTTTACAAGGATAGCATGTATACTCGTAGAGACATTAAGGTTTTTATAAAAACAGTCGTAAGTTTTTTGCTTATAATTTGCAGAGTTCTTAATATAAAATAGTGTTCTTTTTTGAAAAAATGACAAACATCATTGTACACAATACCCTGTCATCAGAATTAAAAAATAATAAAAATTGCATGACAAATGAGCAGGTTTACTAAATAATTTTTTACTGCGCATGCGTGAACGCTATTAAAATTTCATTTGCATATTATGTTAGTTAAATGTATAGAGCAACTTTTCTGAAAGTCTCAAAAACATAGCTTAAAATTTCTGAAAATTATCGTTGATAGAATGAGATCAAAATCCTTTATTCCCTAAATGAAGCAAAAAGATGAGGGGCTGTATCCATATTCCATTGTTTAGTGCCTACACAATATTGCACGTACAACTATATTTAGGTAAAACCCCTGATTTTTTGCTTACTTTAGGAATAACGGATTTTGAGTTGATTCTATAGGCACCCATTTTCAGAATTTTCAAGCTATGCTTTTGAAACTTTGACAGAAGTTGCTCTATACATTTAGCTAACACAATATGCAAATGACATTTTGATATCGTTGACGCATGCGCAATGAAAAATTATTTACTAAACATACTCATTTTTCTTACAATTTTTATTATTTTTAAATTCTGATGACAGGGTATTGTGTACAATGATGTTTGTCATATTTTCAGAAAAGAACATTATTTTATAATAAGAACTCTGCAAATTATAAGCAAAAAACATGGAAAATTTTAAGACTGTTTTTATAAAAACCTTAATTTCTCTACGAGTATACATGCTATCCTTGTAAAAATTAACACAGTACATTACAATAAGTCAATTAATCATAATGTGCAGTTTGAACGCTTTTTCTACATTAGTTTGACAGGGTTATCCAAAAGATCTTCTTTCTTTTTCAATTTGTTGACGGTCCCCTGTTCGATTTCGGGGAAAACTCTTGCGAAAATATGTGACGCGTACTATTTTGTTTACACACCTGGAGTTTCAGCACATTCCGATTCATATTTCTTTCATTACTTAAAAATAATTACTTAATTACCAATTATGCTTAAATTTTGGACACCAGTGTATATGTGTTTTAAGGATTTAACTGCTGTAAGAATCTAATTTGGCTAATTAAAGCTAGACAATGGACTGGTACATCGAAGTCTGGTAATTGTGGAAGCACTTAAAAGGATTTTGGTCCTTTTTTCCCTGTAGACAGCAAGTCTAGCGCGGCCTTTTTCATGTGACATTAGCATATTAGTTACGGCTACCATTGATTAATCGCCAGACCACCCTGAGAAAGCCAAGAGTCGGAGGAAATAGTTTCATTTCCCAGACGGACGATGGCAATCTGTCGCCAAGGCGTATCCCAGCTGAACCAATAACTTTGATCTGGGAGGGGCCCGAAGGAGAGTTGCTCTCCTGATGGGGATGAGAGAGAGGTTGGAGATGATTCTCGATGATGGAGCTCGCTGTAAAAGGCGTGTGGTTTATTTTTTCATATAGAACCCAGAGTTCTATGAATCTGTATTTAGTTATCTATACCTTGAATAAACGGATTTAACATGGAAAGGATTTGCATCACTTACTTGCTACCAAATAATTACTAAACCATTAGTGAAGCAAATTCCTCACAGTGGTGGCAGCGGAAGATTATGAAAAATAGCCACTGAAGCCCAGACGCAGCGGAGACGATGATGAAAATCGCTAGTGGAACCCGGACGCAGGCGACGTGACTCAGAGTTAGGAGAGTCAGACGTACAGCGGGGACCTGAACGAAAGAGCCCAGACGCAAGTGACGTGACTCAGAGCCTAGGACTCCAGACGTGCAGCGGGGACTTGAAGGAATTAGCCCAGACGCAAGCGACGTGACTCAGAGCCGAGGAGAGGTCAGACGTGCAGCGGGGACTTGAAGGAATTAGCCCAGACGCAAGCGACGTGACTCAGAGCCGAGGAGAGGTCAGACGCGCAGCGGGGACGTGAAGGAATTAGCCCAGACGCAAGCGACGTGACTCAGAGCCGAGGAGAGGTCGGACGTGCAGCCGGAGACCTGAGACGAAAAGGAATCAACTGACGGAGACCTGAGCCGAAAAAGAGGGAACTGATGGAGGTCTGAGCCGAAAGGAGTCAACTGACTGTGAATTGAGCCGAAAGAAGGTGACTTCCCTGACGCGGTAAAGACGTAGCCCGGAGCCCGAGATAATCCAGAAAAGGACGCCCGGGGAAAGTCGACTGTGGATTACCCTAAGTGTGGAAGCTGTAGACATCCGAAAAAGGAATACAGGTCAGTGCTCTTTAATTGTTCTTTGCAGAGGTTTTCACTGTAGGTTGTGTGTTCGTTCAAAAAAAAAATCATCGGCAGTTATCTATGATTATTCAAAATTGAATTAAATTAAATTTGCAAAGTTTAAAATTAAAAAAGTTTTAAGTAGGGTACAAATTGGCATGCAGTAATTTGAGTAACTAATTATTTATTGGAAATGCATTTTAATTCTTTTGAATAAATATAATTCTGTGATTTAGGATTTAAATCTTTATGTGTAGTAAAAGTTTAAATATTATACTAGAGTTTTGCGATTAACTAAAGAAATTTCCATCTCTTATTTGCATATTAATCAAAATTAATATTTTTTAAGAATCAGTTGATTGTTTAACATTGGGTTCGGTAAAATGCTTTAGAAATATTTTCCTGTTTGAGTAATGATAAGAGCTATTTAGCATATTGTTGAGTATTTGTATTGTGAGTATTTTCATAGTGTATTTTGTATTGTGATTGACATGTCGCGTATTATGATTGTGAATATTTACATTACGGGAAATAATTGAGAAACATCCATTTACGTAGTTAACCTAGTATAGATTGTTTTTTTTTCATAATTACGCACCGTTCAGAATGACGTGGTCAGGAAAGAGAAAATGTGATTTAAAGGAATTAGCTGTTGAATTTGGCGCAAATGTAGAGGATTCGGATAATATTCCTAAAATCATAAAAAAAACTAATTGAAGCACCTGATTATGATGAGACTTTGGCATTAGCCCAGCTAAAAATTATTGAAAAGGATAGGCTAGACAGGGAAAATGAAGAAAGGGCTGAGAGAGAATTACTGAAAGCTTATGAGAGGGAACAAAAGACTAAAGCGTTGGAAAGGGAGCATGAATTAGCGAAACTAAGGTTAGAACGGGAGACGGATACAATTAATTTGGCCTCTAACCAGAGCGAGAGAGAACCAAAAATATCTTTAAAGTCTGTTCTACCTAAATTTGATTCAGATAACTCCGAGATTTCCATTTATTTGAATTTGTTTGAAAGACAAGCACGTAAAGCTCAAATCGATAAAAATCAGTGGGTTACTCATTTGTTAGGACTATTGCCTACCGATTTAGGGGAATTGATACTGCGCGAATCTCCCTCTGATTCAGATGATTTCGACCACATTAAAAAAATGCTTCTCGAAAGATTTCAACTTTCAGCAGAAGACTTTCGGCTAAAATTCGTAAATTCTAAAAAGCCCGAGAACAAAACATGGAAAGATTTCGTGTACGAAGCTTCCAATTTCTTTGACCAATGGTTAAGTGGTTTAGAAATAACGACATACGAACAACTCAGAGATTTGATAATCACTGATCAACTGAAACGGAAAATTAACCCGGAAGCGAAGCAACATTTTATTGATGTTTGGAGCGCGATAATTACACCATTTGAGTTAGCTAAAAAGTTAGACGCGTACGAGGTGGCGAGGAAAAATATTAGGCGGGAAGGATCCCCTAAAATTCATAGCGCCGCTAAACCTTTTGAGCGTAAGTCTAAAAGCGAAACTAGAACGGATGAGACCAAAATAAATTGGAGGGATAAAGAAAACTCTAAAAATCGAAATGAGATATTCGATAAGAGAAAAGAAATTACTTGCTTTAATTGTAATAAATTAGGTCACTATAAAATTAATTGTCCGGAATCAAAAACTGAAAATACTGAAACAGTTTATCATATCGCGGGTTTACGAAATTTGGAAGAAGATTTTGGTCCCTATGTCAGTCGAGGGAAAATTAATGGGAAAGAAATGAAAATTTTACGCGATACAGGATCTACGTTTGACCTAATTTCTGCTCACGATGTAAATAAGGACCAATTTACTAAAGAAAGGGTTTGGCTAAAACAAGCCTTAGACAACAAACTTCGTTGTTTACCAGTGGTAAACGTTGAAATTAGGCTAAGTGACGGCAGCTTCATACGCACTAAAGCGGCTGCAGTTGATAAAGAAACGGATATGATCCATTATTTATTAGGAAACAAAACCCAAGCGTTAATTGATAAACAGAGGGCAAGCGCGAAATTAGAAGGACATATCATTCCGAAACCATGCGTATTTTCGAATTCCGAAACTAGGAACGAGTGCGAGAAGAGAAAACCTCGATCGCTGGACGAGCGAACCGGTTTCCAGTTCTCTGCGAAAGAGGGAATTGTCAGCGCCGAGGGAGAAAGAGAGTACCCCCATTTCGACCCACCTGTGTCGAGAGGAGCGATATACCAGCGCGCCAAGATAGTCAGTCCGAAGGAGGGAATTTTCTCGCAGAGCGAAAGAGAGGATCTAGGAGGAATGATAGCCTCGGGCAATCGGAGCGCCGTTAGTATTTTTAAACCAGAAGCGAAAGTAAAATATACTAATCCTGAACCTGACGAGAAAATATCGCTCGTTGGAGAAAAAGGAGAATTAGGGGAATGCCGCGTTTTAACGGATCAGCGAAAAGGAAAAACTAATCACAGCCCGATAGACATTGAGAAAAATATCGGATCAGGCAACCGTGATTGTGTAGAAAAACCGGAAATTGTGAAAGAAATTGAGAGCAAAATAGGGGATAATTATTTTTGGCCAAATGCCGAAAAAGAACTGAAAGAATTATATGAACGATGGAAGAAAGGTGAGATTTCCGAAAATACGGTAATTGAATGTGCCTTTGATTTGATGAACCTCATGAAAGGTCATCAGGTATTAATAGGGGAAATGATGACAAAGGCGTCTGAGAATAAGACGGAGCAAAATGATGTAGGTACGGTGGAAGAAAAATTAACCGAGACGGACGCTGTCACTAGTCAGTTGCACCGCAGAGCGCTTTCCCAAAACAATAAGGAAAATTTTCTTAAAATGCGTGTTCCAAGAGAGTCGGAAGTTGACTTCTTGGGTAAAAAGGCATCGGAATCTGATGTAACGAGGGATGATTTCGCTACTAGATCTTTAATCCGTATCCCGAAAGAAGTTGACTCGGAAAAAAGAGGATCAAATGATAACAAAGTGGTGAGGCTCCGCCCGTGTCGGAAATCGCAGAGGCATAAAGAAAATTTGAAAGTTAAGGTTACCAAGGGAAAATCAGCACTGCATACGATTAATGAGTTGAGTCGAAGGCTAGGTGACAGAGGACGTAACTCAACGGGAGTTAAAACACGAAATAAAACAGAATTTTCCTCGCCGGAACGTAAGCCAAAATTTAGTCGTTCGAAATTGTTGCCCGATCTTATCCAAAATTATGCTTCGGTAATAAAACCTGAGACGCACGATTTTCAGGAAAAAAATCGGAAAACTAAACATAATTGGAATCCAGAAAGGGAGGAAACTTTCCTCACATCGAAAGAGGTAATCGAAAATCCGATCTGGGAGATGCCGAATTACGCGAAGAAATTCGAAAATAATTCGAGCTTATCATCACTCTTTCAAGAAAAAGGTTGTAAAGGGAAGGTTACACATTAATGTTTGAGTAGAGAAGAATGAATGTGAGCTGTAAATAATATTTGTATATAAATTCTTAATTAGCTTGCATTCAAATTATTTCTATATTATATTATTAATTAAAATGTGTATCTGGCTTATAAAAATGTTGTATTGTAGTAAATTGTGTGTTTTATCTTACAAGTTAAATTAATAAAATTAACTGGTGCTAACCTCTGTAGTGAATTAAATTAGGAGTAACTGTAACTCGACGTAAGATTTTCCACATGTGAAAAATCTCTGCCACAGGAGGGGATGGTTGTAAGGATTTAACTGCTGTAAGAATCTAATTTGGCTAATTAAAGCTAGACAATGGACTGGTACATCGAAGTCTGGTAATTGTGGAAGCACTTAAAAGGATTAAGGTCCTTTTTTCCCTGTAGACAGCAAGTCTAGCGCGGCCTTTTTCATGTGACATTAGCATATTAGTTACGGCTACCATTGATTAATCGCCAGACCACCCTGAGAAAGCCAAGAGTCGGAGGAAATAGTTTCATTTCCCAGACGGACGATGGCAATCTGTCGCCAAGGCGTATCCCAGCTGAACCAATAACTTTGATCTGGGAGGGGCCCGAAGGAGAGTTGCTCTCCTGATGGGGATGAGAGAGAGGTTGGAGATGATTCTCGATGATGGAGCTCGCTGTAAAAGGCGTGTGGTTTATTTTTTCATATAGAACCCAGAGTTCTATGAATCTGTATTTAGTTATCTATACCTTGAATAAACGGATTTAACATGGAAAGGATTTGTATCACTTATTTGCTACCAAATAATTACTAAACCATTAGTGAAGCAAATTCCTCACAGTGTATTTTCTCAAATAAACTCCAACATGGAGTTCCAATTTCACCTTTTTCATGAAACTAGGCAATCGAAATTATATGTTTGGTGGCCATATTTAAGGAAAAAGCGGATTGTTTAGATTTTTATGAATTGCACATATATATAATGTCTGTGTGTGTTTAAATATACTTTAAATGTGATGATACACAATCGTTTCCCAAAAATTAAAGTATAGCAACTTGTCACCAACAATTTATTTGCAGAACTTATTTCGAAAAACTTATTCCAAACTTCTCTCCCCCCCATCATTCCTTAGTATTGAAAATGAATAAATTAAAGCATATGTTTATACTTTTGCTTATCCCTTCTTACTTTCCTTTATCTGAGATATAGAGGATATTTTCTTATTTTTTATTCCAGAAGGGGAATAAAGTAAGCATACTTTAAATTTCAGCCTTTTTAGGACTATAAACAAACAAATAAATAAATAAAAAACAAAATAAGTACCACAATAAAAGTAAACGCATGTGAAAAAATACATACATTTCAAGATGTATTGCATGTATATGACAGATTTGTATCTGTGCCAAAAGTAGAATATATGAAATACTTTCCTTACCATCATGTTTATTGCATATTTTATTTCCCGAAATACAAGTTTAATTTTAAAAAATGAATATACAAATCTGTCATTCTAATATAATAAATGGATATTGATAAAAAAGAAATATGTCCCTTATCTTATTATCAAATAGGTAACGTTGCTAAATTAAAAGGGTCTTGATTATATTAATTAGTTGAATACATTTATATTTTTTATCTCTAAGACTGCGGTGGACAAATATACTTATTTTCCTTTATTTTTATTGCTGAAACATTTAATAATGAAAATTGAAATGTAAAATAATGAATTGATGAAAAAAAAATCAATGTTATTTGTATAACAGTATTTTTTGACTATTTTAAATTATATATGTAAACAGCAACAACAACAACAAAATGCTGATAATAACAATAATAATTAATACTAAAAAAAATAAGTACCCTACCGGAACATTTTACTTATGCTCCAGAGAGAGTTGTACAGTGATAAATGCTTTCCATTTTTAAACAACTAACTTTATATTCAACAAGATACATATATGCTTACATTGCAACAACATATTAGCACCTAGAATGTACAGGTACACAGCAATGAATTTTCATTAACTGAATCTAGCAGTGACAATTTTGTCACTTTTTTCATTTCTAATTTTCATTTTATCACTAAGGAAAAAAAACTTCCATGCGCTTGATTCCTATGAAATTTAATAAATATACATTTCAATTGAAAAATCTTGCAGATTCCGTCTGTCCTACATTTTTTTATAACGATGCTTTTCAAAAAAGGAAAATAATAGCTATTATGTCACTAATAAAATAACTGCTGATAATAATAATAATAATAATAATAATAATAATAATAATAATAATATATGCTTATGATTGAAATAATTTGAATGATTATTTTGTTTAATATGGAATTCAGATTCTAATCCTAAATCTTTGCAAAGATCGTCTATTGGATGTAACTGCTTATTAAACCAACTTAATCCAAACCACTTACCCCTAGCATAACAGGGGTTGCATACGGGGTGGGGTCACAAAGGGAATTGGTGACATCATAAAGCAGACCGTGAATCATTGGCAATGGGGAGAAAGTGCTTATTCATATGTGATCCAACACGTCATGGTTTGAACGTGTATTGCCAGATCCAGAATTCTCGAAATATGCAGCTCATTGAAAATCCATCGATCTTAAAGCGGTAGAAATTTTGATGTATCGCATAGATGGGTAACCGAATTCAATTAATTGAAGGCGTAAAGAAAAAAATTATTTTTCGCTTTATGATGTTACGCCCTCTGAAGGGAGAAATCGAACCCATTGTGTGTGTATATATATATATATATATATATATATATATATATATATGTATTCCAAATTTTAAATGGATTTAGAATATTTCTTTTGGTGAATTTTTTCATTATTTTTTTTTTTCATCATGAAAACAAATGGGAAATTTTTGTGTTACTGCTAGGATTGTGTTTATGCCTAAAGCTCCAATGCAAACAACTGTAATATTGTGATAAAAACATATCATGAAATGTTCTAAAAAAATAAGAAAAAAGAAAGAAAAATTTTAAAAAGTGAAAGATTCATTAATTATTGCAATAGAAATATTTCTATTCGCATTAAATTATCGTAATAATATCCTCAAAATATTATCAAAATACTCGTCTTCAATTACTGTCTTAAAATATTTATTTCAGATTTTATCTCATTATGAAAGAATTATGAATTAATTATGAAAGAATTAAATATGAATCATATACTTATCAAAAGTTAAACTCATATTATTCATATCATGAAACTTAAAAATCATCTGCAAAAGGAAATTATCTCTTAGGAAAAAAAGAGAAAAAAAAAAAAGCATTACAGTTATTTAGTACATTTAACCAAAATTTGTTGAGATACAACTAGCTATGTTTAGTTTTTAAAAAATTAAGAAAATTCTGAAAGTTTTTCGCTAATTAAAAATATACTAACAATATTAACCAAAAAAGTTTTATATCGTAATAACAATAACACATATTCTAAAACGAAAAGGTAAAAACTTAAATTATAAATAATTATTTTGCTTATAAGAGGTTACTTCATTAAGGGGCTACTTCAGTCAAATGAAAAGGTCCATTCGCTAATGCTAATCCTATGGAAGAAATTTATAAAGATATCCCGATTGCATTTCGATATTTTTAAATGATTCTTTTTGCATTGCATAGCTGAGATCGATCTCCATGCAGGCCGTTTTTTACTTTTTTAATTTTGTTTGTAGATATTTTTATGAGGACGCTTTCCTTTTCGGAACCGGTTTGGAAAGCGAAAGCACCCTCATAAAAAATATCTGGAACCAAAATCGAAAAAGTAAAAAACGGCCTTCATTTAGATCGATCTCAGCTATGCAATGCAAAAAGAATCATTTAAAAATATTGAAATGCAACCGAGATGTCTTTATAAATTTCTTCCATAGGATTAGCATTAGCGAACGGGTCTTTTCATTTCACTGAAGTAGCCCCTTAATAAAACATTTAAAATATATGACATGTTTCATCTCATTTATATTGAGCCATCTTCAGAAAGTAAATAAAAAAATTACAAACAGTTACAAAAGCTAAATTTCCGCTGGATCATACCTATATAATAATGATAATATAATAATAATAACCCAGCGGAAATTTAATAGCAGACGTAAAGAGCATATAACGGACATAAAATATAACAGAAGGAAAACTGCTTTATCCAGACTGAATGAAAAAGAGAACATTAACATACTTTTTAAAGAGAGTAGATTAATTTACAGATCTAATTTTTATTTAAAATGATTCATAAGAGAGTCCATTGAAATTTATTTAAAAAATTCACATGTTTGTAACGATTTGTTATCTTTCGCATCCCAAGTATATGAATTGAATGGTTGGATGGTTTGCAAGATAACTATATATAAGTTAAGACACGGACAAGAGGGAGTTATATATTTAATTTGAATTCAGTAATTATTTATTCGAGTTTTTCACGTTGAATGTGTTTATAATTTTCTATTTACTTTTTGAAGATGGCTCAGTTGAAATGAGTTGAAACGTGTCATATATTTTAAATGTTTTATTAATAAAGTAACATCTTACAAGCAAAATAATTTTTTATAATTTAAGTTCTTACCTTTTCGTTATGGAATATGTATTATTATTATTATTATTACGATATAATTTTTAATTGATATAATCAAGACTTACTTCTGTTATATTTAACATTGACAAAAAAGTTCTTGCATTTCTTGTGAAGAGGAAGAGCTAGAATATCTTGAATTATATTTAGTTCGTTTTCGGTAATTACTTGGTTTCCTGAGAATGTTCTTTCTTCAATTCGGAATATGATAGCTAATATAAGTGAGATGCATTATTGGGTCAACTATATATGGCGTTGCGCTTATAATTCGTAAAATTTGTAATAATATTATAATAAACGTTTTAAACGGGAATTTTTTTAAGGGACTTTCTAGAAGGAAAGATCCAAATTTAAAACAAAAGAAAAATCTTGCTTTTATATATTACTTTAAAAATAATCTAGGACAAAAAAACCAAAACCTTTTCATATTTCATGCAAAAATGTTCAGAATTAAATAATAAAATGATGCAACCAGCAATTTAGAGATTAAAAAAAAAAAAAAGACCGAAGTATATAACGTTTATTTAAGTTATTAGTTATAGTTTTTTTCTAACAACATGTTAGATTAAAGAGAGAGAGAGAGAGAGAGAAACATGTAACGTTTTTTAAATTGCACTGTCTGTGTATTTGTCTCAGAATGATGGATGTTTTAAAAATTTTGCACACTTAATTTGATATACCTAATTTCTTTCTTTCTTTTTTTTAAAGTAAAACTGTGAAACTTTGCAGACCTGTGCTTGCTTATGCATATGCCTAATGTATCCCTTTGAATTAAACCAGTAATAGGCAGTGACAAATTACTAAAAATGATATTTACAATGATTTTTTTCTATTAATAAAGATACAGGAAAAACATTTATATAAAAAGAATCAAAATATAGATTCAATATCTCTATCTATTTCTACCGGTGATTTTACATAACACATTTAATTAATGATTTTCAAAATTTTCCCTATTACAATCTTTGTCAGTGATATAACAACTAAAAAAGTAGTAAGAGTAACATTTAAAATATTTTTTCTGCGTTCTCATTCATTTGGTAAATGTTTTAAAGAAATTTTCATATTATACTCTTTAACTTATTCAGAGGTAACGATATTCTATTGTTATATGTTAAAATGTTTGAATGGCAGAAATTTTACGAATATACATTATATAGCCAAAGGTGACAGGCCACTTGTGATTTTAGACATTTTGTTAAATATCTAGAAAAATACTTGAGGAATTTTTTTGACACTCCAGGTGTTTAAGCATAATAATACAGGTCTTACATTACCGAGAATATTTTCCCCTAAGAGTCCATAGGGGACCGTCAACAAATTGAAAAAGAATTAATATCTTTTGTATAACTCTGTCAAAACTAATGTAACAAAAGCGTTCAAACTGTATATTAAGATTAAGTGGCTTATTGTAATAAACTACACTGAGAAAAAAATATAGTTCCGTCATCTAGAATCTAAATTGTGGCTCTAGAAAAAATAGTTCCATGTCATCCTTATAAATTCTAACTCCCTTTGCTAGAGAGTTCTAGAGTCTCCTATTAGAATTCAAGAGCGTTTTCTTATATTCTCGTTATCAAACTTATTTAAAAATCTCTGCAAATAGATGCAACACACAAGAGGTTTGATTTAGTAATTATAATTCTAGTTTAAAAAACCATTCCCGAAATCAAGCGATAATTTCTTGACAGTGAAAGGATTCAATATCGTTTTGTCACTTAAAAACAAGAGACAAGAAATGCTACGTCATTTCATCTATTCAGCTTACTTGTTTAATTTATTCGCATAGTTCGGTCATCTATAGTTCTAGGTATTCAGAAAGTGGCTAACTATTCATTCTAGGTGAAGGCGGTACATTTTTTTCTCAGTGTTTGTTCATTTTTGTGTAGATAACATATACTCATGAGAAACTAAGGTTTTTATATAAAAAAAGTCCCAAATTATTCCAAGTTTTTTGCTTATAATTTGCAGCGTTCTTAATATAAAAAAAAGTTTATTCCAGTAAATATGACAAACAACATTGTACAATATACCCTGTAATCAAAAATAAAAATAATAAAATTTTGTAAAAAATAAACATGTTTACTAAATACTTTTTCACTGAGCATGCTTCAACGCTATCAAAATTTCATTTGTATATTGTATTAGCAAAGTTTCTCTGAATAGCGCGGACACCTCTCAATCTACACACACGTAACATGTGTATGTGCACATAAATTAAGAATAATATACTGCTTCTGTTTTTATGTTCATCTAAAACGAAATGTCGATAACACTTATCATATTTCGGAAAAAGAAAAAAATGCTTCTTAAAGAAAGAATAATCTATGATTGCCTTTCTTAAATCTATTTTACTTTCCATGCAGTAAATTAACCATACACTGTTAAAAAAATTCTGCAAAAACACAGAAAAAAGCGACTCTCTTTAAATGTACACTATTTCTAGAATAAATTCATTTTATTGAGTTCCTAATAGTCATAATTTTACAGACATTTCCCTTATCTCATATCTAATTCCCTGGAATGATTTTCATGGTTTTATTTAAAAATATTTTTATCTTTGTTGAAAATTGCAATTCAAAATACACACTTCTAAACATCTTTTGCAATTTTATTACACACATTGAAGAAGAAAATTTAGTTTAAAAACTATTTTTTTTTAAACTTAGACTAATTTAGAAAGGGAAAAATCATCTTCTCGGAGTTAGTGTGGATTTTTATCGACAATCATTTTGCCTACTATATCATAAAAGACATACTTTGAACGGAACAGCAACAGCTTAGTTAGACCGTAAGGTGTTCTCCCACTGCCAAGAGACCCCAGAACGACTGGAAGCAAACTGTGTAAAAAATAAATGATACAATAATTCTAATTTACTCAAAAAATTCGCTACAGATTGAGTGATTCACTAATTTTAAAAACTAAGTTAAATTATTATCATTTAAAATATATTTACAGAGTTTTGTGTATTTTTAGCGATGTTAATTTAGAGAGTCTAATCTAAATTTACCGAGTAACTTCTCTGTTATTTAACAGAATCTCGGTTTTTCTAATTGCTGTAGTTTTACATAAGACGTAATATAATGGATTGCCCGTAGATTCTCTGTAATTTCACAGAAATTTTTTTTAACAGTTTATAGTCCTAGATATTCAAATGAATATTTATTTTCATCTGAAACATAGTTGTGCTCAAACTTTTTGTGAAACTATCAACTAACTGAGAGGTAAAAAAAACTATACACGACTTTTATAGCATTAGAGATACAATTGTAGATTATTTTTCATAATGGCATTTAAACAACTCGACTTAATCTTCTAATATTGAGGTTTCGGATCGGGTTGCGGATTGATCGAAAACTGATTTTGCGAACCCGAAACGCTCAGGACTCCAATTGTTTATCCGAATGTTAATTATCTCATTATATATCTATTTTAAAAATCATAAGTTTAAGTAAAAGTTACGAAATCTATTTTTAACTTTCTGAAAAAAATTATCAAAGTTTTTAAATTAAATATATAATTTTAATATTTGTTTAAAATCTAGCAGTTAAATATTATTTCGAAGTGTGTTCACCGGGACTTAATATTTTAGGAAAACAATTAACTCAGGTAAAACTCTCTTAAGTTTTGTACAAATGACCGACCTATTTTGTCTCATTTAAAACCATGTCGACTTTCCGAAGCAAGGCTATTCATCTTCATCGAGTCTCTGAAAATACAAAGCTTCCTGTTTATGCAGATTATACTATTCGATTTGGTAAAATGTGTAATACTTACTTTTAAAGTTAGATTTTTGCATTTTTTTAAGTGTTATTTTATGTATTTTTATTTATTTATTTATTTATTTTCCATTTAATTATTTTTTATATTATAACGTTGCATGTTCTGTTAAATGAAATAATGCATATAAAAATAAAACAAATAATAAGTTGTTGCTATCATATTTGTTACTGACATTTTATCGCATCGTATAAAATGACAAGTTGACAAAATGACAGTCTACATCGTTATACGCAACTATAATTTTTTCGTCTCTTATATTGAATATACTCTAGGATAGAAGCTGACCAACTTTTGAGTCTGCGTCAATCAGTAAAATGAAGCAACAAAAATAGGTGACAATCTTTAACATGTTGCATAAAATAATTAAAACTATAATAATAAATGTAAATACATAAACTGAACGCAATTACAGTTTTCAAGCAAGATTAAATTATTATTTTGTAATTCAGTAGTTTGTTTGTTTTGTGGTAGTTTCGCGCCGCAAAACTACTATTTTTATTTTAAGGGTGTTCTCAAATCCAAAATGACAATTTTATGACCTCAGTTTTTATTTATTTTTGTTCCAAAATGCAGGTTTTGCTCAGTGGACATTTTGAATCGAATTTCCACGCGAAAGAAAAATAAACACTCAAGAATGAGAGAAAATTTTTTTTATCGCGTGATTAAAGACACGTATAACTCAATAGGTAATTTATTTATAAAAAAAAATGGAAAACAGAATCCATTCCAGATCGCTTCCATAGTCAGGTTTTCCAATTTTATATCTTCTGTTAAAAATTGAATATGTAAATGAGTCGAAACATCCTGCGCTTATTGAGCAGAGCAGATGAGAATAGACTTAAATATTATAGTATATATACAAATGTATATTTCAGCAATTACGCAAGTGATATCTATCAGAAATTGCCTTTGAAAATTTCAGATATCAAAGGCTTCTAAACATTATAAAGAAATATGTTGATACTAAGAATTCTGGAACAAATAACTGTGTAAGATTAATAATTGTTATCTAGGTTCGCGGGAAGAAATATAATCTAATGTGCGTATCATATATGATTATTTTCATATATATTACTGATTATTTATATCATATATACCATTTATTAAATTTTCTGAAAGCAACATTCGTATATCTGTAAATTTCTCTTCCTCTGAACCTTACTCACGGTTATATAACACCCAAAAAGAAAATACATATCATACAGGTGTGTAAGAAATTATCCCCATTCATCTTTATTACACAATTTATCTTACACACACTTAACACCTTAATCAGTAAGGAAATATTTCACTTGTACGGGCAAAAAGATAAATGCTCATTTACGAATGACGGTCCTCAAAAACGTTTTGTCTTTCATCATTTTTTTCCGCCCTAAACTTGTTATCTTCATCATCACCACACAAGCTTTAAAGAAACCAAATGCATGCGTGACAAAATTAACTGAGAAGCAGTCCCTCAGGTGATTAATAGTTCCAGCTATTACGGTCCCCGTGTGTAAACAGTTATTGTTTGGTTTCGGAAAGCTGCGTGTGAACACGGGTCGCCATGAGATAGATGAATGAATTTTGTCTCCACGAGTTTTAGACTGATTCCGTCTTCATCAGACGGTTGTTGTTCATCGCAAGGATCACTCATTTTGAGGAATTGTGCATTTTAACCCTTTCGGGTCCTTTTTTTTCAGTTTTTAGAAAAAGTTACTTTTACATTAATAACATTAACACTAGCTATCCAAATAGATCAATTAGTATTTAACGAATATTTCATTGTCTGAAAAATAACAAATGTTTTTGTTTTGCATATTATTCAATTAATATTCAAGAAATTTTTTTTGTTTTTTTTTAGATTTTTTCTGGAATTTATGGGAAAATTTCCGTTAAAAACAGTAAATTGAATTGGCGTCCTTATTACCGGCACAATTTTCGTAAAATTGTCCCTTTTTTAACATTTTTACCTACATTTTAAATATAACACTTAAAATACGTTTTTTTCTTCATATATTTTTTATTGCGAATTTGTGCTGTTGCATCTTTTCATATGCTACAAGTAAACCTTCAGGTAATTACACACGAGTGTATATGTGGTATGTGAAGATACGGTTCTGAGGATTTTTAAAAGCCCTAAATAAAATGCGAATTAGTTATGTATTTAAAATGCAATATATTCACAAAAAAAAAAAAAAAAAAAAAAAAAAAAAAACTATTATGCTTAAATAAAACATGTAGAAGCTTTATAACCCTTGTTTGTATTTTATTAATATCTTTATGCATAATATTTTTCTGAAAATGAGATAGAAAAAGAAATTCTAATCGCATTTTCAAAGTAATTTACGCCAATGATTGTAATGATGCTCAAGAATCCAGGACAAAATATAGAGGACAGATCAATGCAGGATCAAATGTTAGATTTATATGATTTAAAGTTTTATAACTTTATCTTTGATTAAGGGTGTATTCGAAAAAACGGTTTTTCATCTTCAACAGCTCGAAATTTTCCGATACAATTTCAGACACATTTTTAAAAGTAGAAACATGAAACTTGCTGAGGTGATTTTTGAAGAGACGTACAAGGTGCCGTGTGATGTCTTTTTACGCTCAATTCACTAGAATTTGATATATAAACAATTATCTTCTCAGTATGACCCTTTATTTCGTTCGCAGACCTCCCGCTTCGGAAAATTCGGTCCAAAGTGCTGTTTTTGATTGCTTTTTTTGAAATATTTTCTGCATTTATCAGAGAATCGATGATTACGGCACCTTTACAGGACGATTACAGGACGTTTGACTTTGGGAATTCTGTCAAATTTTGAATTACAAGGGTTTCTTAAAAAAATTTGGAAACGTACATTGTAATTTCAGAATCGCGTACCAAATAATAATAATAATAAATAATAAATAAATAAATAATAATAAATTTTATTATTATAATTTAAATAAATATATAAATAAATAGTTAAAAAGTGCACGAAATATCTTAATACTTAAACGAAAATCTACTATAATATCTTAAAGAGTAATAATTAATTTTGAAACTCCAGATTTCCAGCCCAAAGTTGTATTCCAACAACTAAAAATCGAAGAAAACACTAGTGCTCTAAATTAAGACGTGAAAATTTATTTGAAGACGAGATTAGTGACACTATCCTGTTGTGTTCAATGTACGCTTGGCGAAGATACTGCACCGGCAACCCTTAAAATGCAGCTTCCTATAATTTATTATCCAGTGATTTTTTTTAATGTGGCCTCTACGTTGACATCCAATCTTTCGCTGGGATCTTTAACAGGACGTTCGGAGTGTTCTTTTTTCTTTTTCCCGCACTTGCCTGCTCTTCGTACCTCTTAAAAGGATATTTATGATGAAGTTCAAATGCCGGAATGATCTGCAATTAGTTACGTTTAGGAGATTTGAATTACACATATCTGAATGGTTGCACATTTGTAGACCGCCTTTTAGAGTAATTACTCAGATTTTGAGTGATACCTTTGTTATCGTGTTATAATAGATTTTGTGTAAAAGAAGCAATGATTTGGAAGATGAAAACGCATTTATTTTTGAGCTTTTGTTTGTTTATTCATGTTTCTACAGTGGGACACAGATTATACGGTTCTCAGTTATTGTTTTGTTTCCTAAATATATATATATATATATATAATTTTTTTTTTTTTCATTAAAGGAATTCATATATTTCTATATTTCCAAAAAGTAAAAAAATATTTAACTTTTAGCTTTTATCTGTTCATTCAAGCTTATACAATCGACAATCGAATACTTTTTATAAGTTTCTCATTTATGCATTTGAAGAAAACGGAAAAATTCCAGGAATTTACGGAATCTTTTTTCATTAAAAAATAGTAAATTGTACTGATTACCAGTAGAATTTCCGTAAAATCGACCTTATTTTTTATTTTTATTTATTTTATTTTTTTTCTGTCACAGAGTATATATATATATATATATATATATATATATATATTTTCAGTTAACGAACAGGTCATTTTTTACGTTTTTAATTAATAAAAAGTAAAAACATTTTTTTTAGCTTGTATTTGATCATTCATGTTTATGCATTGGAACACAGTTTATTACTTTTCTCCTTTATGTGTTTTATTTCCCAGATTTTTATTTTATTTTATTATTATTATTATTTTAATTTACGAACGGATCAATTTTCACATTTTCAATTGGCGAAAAAAGTGTTTCATAGCAGTAAAATTATTCATTTTATTTAAACAGTTAGCATCTGAAGATTTTTAAGTTTTAAATAAATTTCGAAATTGATATTAAATAAAGAAATTATTTTATCGTAAGCTGTAACAAATTTTGCCTGCAATAACTTTCTTCGTAAGCTTCTTTACCCTATACGTTTTTAAAACAAAAATTCATCATTTCAATTATATTAAAAATAAATTAGCGGATGGTAAAATGTGTTTAATTAAAGTTTATTCTACCAAGGTATATTCCATCTAGAATTTCTTAGGAAATAAAAATAACTCACATACTTTATATTCACTCGCATATTTATATACATAAACATTTTTATTTAAAGATTACTTTTTACTGTTAATTTAAGTCGTCTTAAATTTATTTAAAAACATATCAATAACTTAAATGTAAAAATATTGAGAGTTATGTTTTTTTAACAGTTTCCATAAAAGCTGAAAATTGTTTATGAATTCGGTTTATATGTTTGTGCTCTAACTCGCGTCATTGTATTCGAATTACCATGCAATTAATAATGTATGTTAATGAGATTTATTAACGCATGTTCGGTATTGAAAATTAAGTGTCTAGCATTCACACTTCATTTACGGGGTCACACAAAAAAATTCCTTTACATTATGGTCTATGTTGGGAGGAGAATCTTTTACAGCACATTTTATTGCTATTGCGACATTTCAAACATAATGAAATCGATATGCATCTTTGAACTGGTCTGCAACAGTCTTTCTCACTAGTATAAATAGGTAATATTTTTAATTCGTGTACAGGGCGCAGAAAGTAATTTCATTATGTTTTGATTTGTGTGTGTGTGTGGAGTATCGTCTGTGGTGTATTTTAATGATGTTTTGATAGTTCAAATAAATTAAATTAAAAAGAATCACTGAGGCGCTCTGAGACATGTATTCCATCAAGTATAAGGGCATAGCATTTACCATTTATTTATAAGAGACACATAAAAATATTCGTTATAAGACTGATTTGACCAATAATCTCTGAAAGTATTTTTTCCGTTGTGTAGTATGCATTTTTAAACTTATCTAATTTTAATATCTTACGTGATGTGCATAAATTTTATAGATATTTTATAGGGTTACATGGAGAATTCCCTGCACATTTTCGCATATAGATAACAATAGTTTGCTTTTTTTAAAACTGTGTATTTAAATGCACTGTTAAAAATCTTGTTCTAGTTTGAACCAAAAAAGTTTGTTTCTTGGTGCTCAATAGCTGCCACCATAAGATGGTGAAATCTCGTGCCAACATTTGGAGCTTCCTAGTTCAACCTCGTTCCAAATATTGGAACTATGCTTCAATGGGAGCTCCAAATTTTGGTTCAAGGTTTCACCATCTTACGGTGGCAGATATTGAGCACCAAAAAGCAAACTTTTTTGGTTCAAACTAGAACAAGATTTTTAACAGTGTATTTCATTTCATTGAATGAAAAAAAATTCCTTAATTACATTCTATTACTGTTGGACATTGTTTCATAATCTAAATGCTTGATGCATGATTTTTCGTTTTTGTTTATAGGTGATTCTATTAAAAGCACAGAAGTCGCATTTTTGAGTTAAAGAGAAATTGTTTTATATCAGTAGAAAATCTTAGTTTTTTTTACTAAGATAATGAGAAAAACCTAATGAACATTAAAGTTAGCAGCCGATATTTAATTTTCGATAACAAAAAAAAAAAAAAAAAAAAAAAAAAAAATGAAATTTTACAATTAAATAAGAGAGATTGTGTGACCGTTTACTGGTTATAGTTTTATCATTATTGTGTTTTATACTATGCTTAAGAATATCTTTTAGTTTATACATGCTACACTGAAAAAAATAAGTATTCGAGTAAATGGTGTACTCATATCGAATTGACTATATTTGGATGAAAAATGAACCTATGCTTTCTCAATTTAAATAATTTACATGTTATTAAACAAAACGGCAACTTTGTGTTCTGCAATGATTTATTTCACTTATGGTGTCAGAAAAGTTGTTTATTCATGTAAATATTAAGTTATGCACAACTTTTTAAAATAATTTAGACACTTATAAATAATGGTCTTGTCATACAAATATCCGATTTGGATATCTTTCTAATAATTTTTACATTTTCCTTAATAAATAATCAATTAAACGTTATTGTTATTAGTTTTAATCGAGAAATAAATGTCAGAACATTTTTACCTTAATTTGAGCTTTCAGGATGGCAGTACATAACGATTTATTTGAACACAACCATGAATTCAAAAATGAGTACGGGAGACTGGGTCACTTGTGAACACTTCACGCAAACATAGCTTTTTCTCGAAACTGGGTTAATTTCCTACAAAACCTACTGAATGTAGTAAACTAAACTTTCTTTTGCGTGATAATTTAAAAAAAATCACCTGCATAGTTCTTATATTTTTAATAGTTTTTTAAATTCAAAAAATTGTTCACATGTGTCCCCACAAGCTGGGAAAGTTTTGTTAACACACATGTGGCACATGTGAACCCAAGGAAAAAATATCCTTTAACAGGCTTTTTAATCAGTTATTCATTTGTCATCATAATCATTTGTTATATTTTACCTATTAAATTCACCGTAAAGATATATGTATATATATATATATATATATATTCGGGAGGAGACTTAATTAATTCGTTAAATACAGTTGCAATAAAATAAAAAAATAAAGAAGTAATTTAAGTAATAGAAATTAAAGCTTTTAAATTTTGCTTAGGTGGTTTTGATAGGGGAAACTTTAGAGAGGGGGCATTTATATACTATTTATTCGAAATTTGCCGAAATACGAAATATTCTCACTCTAGTATTTGCCTTATTTACTTGTATAATATAGATAAAGAAGGATTTAAATATTAAAATTTAAAGATTTATATTTCAATTAAACGTAAAATAGCTTGTTGCCTTTTATGCACTTGCTGAAAGAGGTTTTTGTGGAAGTTTATATACAAAATCAACTTTATATGAGGAATATATTTCATATTTCAGGAAAATTATAGATATTGCAGCTAACAGTATTTCTCATGAAGTTAACTCAAACGAACAGAATCCTAGAATGATTATTGGGGCACTTATGAAGTGTTCATATCTGCCCCAATTAGTATGTTCACAAGTGCCCCAAATGGCTGCAAGAGTTAAATTGATAAATTATTAACATTCATTAATTTTAAAAGAAAAAAAAACTTTAAAAAATATTTATTACTATTCGTAGTTTATGTTAAAACACTCATATTGAAATAAATGAATAAAAAAAATAAAGTTGCTCACTTATCAACTTGGAACGAAGATTTCAGTTTTGAGATCTATAAGCAGCGTTTTGGCGACGCAGGGCAAGCAAAATGTTAAAGAGCTCCAAAAAATTTTTGCCATATGCCTACAAGTGTATCATACTTAGTAATTTTTTCAAATATAGAACTTATAGTAACTATTCAAAAATGGGGATGATCAGCCCCATGTTCACATGTGCCCCAGCCTCTTTTACACGTATTTCTCAATTTTGAGTATGTGTCGAATAAAATTGAGTACCTTTTACTCGATTTTGAGAACCCATTATTTTAGTAGATGTTCACAGATTTGTAAAGTTGCCTAATTATACTATATTGCTTCAAGATAAGCTTTGAAATCAATCGTTGCATATGAACTTTTAAGTAATATTGTGCTCTACAACATTAATTTGTTATGCTTAAAATAATTCTAAATTTATAACTAGAGCCTATAATTAAAAAATGATAAATAAAAATGTATAACTACGACAAAACTTTGTTCAGTGCAACTGATATATAATTTTTAAGCTATACGCTAATTCTGTCCTCAAATTGTTTGCAGCGGTGTTAATGGAAATGTATGAAATGAAGTAAAATGAAACTATAGCGAAAAAAATTAACAAAACATGCAGATTAAAAGTATTTGCATTAAGAGAAAACCGGATATGACACAAATTAAAAAGAAAGTTGAATTGAATTATAAAATATCTATATCAAGTACAGTATTATAGATATTATGTATTATATTATTTTTTTACTTACAAACACACACACACAAAAGAATATATATATTTCTGGCTTCTAGAATCTATATTGTGGCTCTAGAAAAAATAGTTCCATGTCATCCCTGTAAATTATAATTCCCTTTGCTAGAGAATTCTAGAGACTCCTACTAGAATTCAAGAGTGTTTTCCTTATTCCCGTAGTTAAACTTTTATAAAAAATCAGTGCAAATAAAAGTTAAAAAAGAGGTATGTTTTAGTAACCATAATTCTAGTTTATGAATCCATTCCAGATATCAAACAATAATTTCTCGCCACTGAAATGATTCACTATCGTTTACTTACCTAGAAAACAGCAAACTAAAAATTCTAGATCATTTCGTCGATTCAACTTAGTTGTTTGCAACTTGTTTGTCAATTTATATTCGCATATAGTTCGATCATCTATATTTCAAGTTTATGTATTCAGAAAGTGACTAACTATCCATTCTAGGTAAAGAATGTATATTTTTTTCTCATTGAAAAAAAAAAATAAATAAAAATAAAACTTATAATAACATTTTTTTAAACTAGCATTTTATCAGATATATTTCCCTCCTTTTCTGTCAAATCAAAATCCCTAATAGTTTAAAAACACATTGCAAGACTTTAATTATGTAAAATCTAGATTTTTTTTATAGCGATCTGAAAGTAGAAAATTATACATTTATTTTTTTAGACGGTTACTTCATCATCCATAATTATTCCTAAATGGTAAATCACAACAGATTCATTACAAGATTTATCCAAGATGAAATATATTTGCCTAGCCAAAAGAAATTTCTTTGAACACTGAACTTATTTAAATAGAAGAAATTTCATCAGAGCATTATTTCTTTCAAGTAAATCATTCAGCAAGAAAATTTCATGAAGTAAATAATAAAAATTTATACATTTTATGTTGTTATTATGATAAAAGTCTCAACAACCATAAATATATTTTAGAAAGACGGATAGAAAATATTTGTATTTGTGACATTTAAAAATATACTAGGATGACAAAGTTGAATTCAGGCATATTAAATTATTGTTTTGCTCAGTATCAGCGGCAGAAATCGGTAAAGGTTGTCGCAGAGCGAAGAAAAATTTCCCGCCTAAAAACAAACGATATCATGTGACAAGTAAGACGGCAGATCATTTTTCATTTTCTTTTGGTATATGATTTCTGCCTGCTACGAGATATAAACGATTTTTTTTTAATTCACTTCCGCGTTTTCAACTTCTAAAGATGCATTTGCGTCCATATCTTGTTTTTAATTTAGATTTAATAGGAACTTGTGGCTTTGATGTTTATTTTAATTATTTTATAGCAGATCAAAACTGGCGTTACCCGGGTCCCGGAGAATAATCTCATGCTCATGCATACAAAAAAAAAAAAAAAAAAAAAAAAAGGTTAAATTTACGTTAAAAACTGCTGGCAGCAGTGTTGCCACCAGTTTTCGGGCGTAAAAATTACAGTGAAACTAGATGTAAAAAAAAAAAAAATTACATGTAATTTTACTGCAATTTTTACGCCAAAAACTTCTGGCAACATTACTGCCAGCAGTTTTTGCCGTAAATTTAACGGATTTTTTTACAGTGTACCTAAAACTACTATAACATTTCCCGGGATTATTTTAAACATACTTGATTACACTGGTTGGTATATGATTCGCAAATAAACCTCTTTCTACGCGCCCATTTTTTAAAATTTCCTGACATCGATGTCACATACGTCGTTATAGCAAATGTTTTTGGTGATATAGGAATATTCTAGGTTAACGAAAATTACAGGTTGTGTATTCCACTTTTATATATATTTACAGACCGCTCGAGTCACGTTATGCTTGAATCCACCAATGCAGGTGTACGAAATGAGAACCACGTGACTCTAGTAATCTGTAAAAGTACACTTGGGATACACCACGGCACTGTCTATTTCGTTAGCCTCGGGAATACTTGGGAAACCAATACTTTAACTTTCTCCTCATTGACATTTGGCTTGGTTTCGAAAGCAAAAATCAATAACCTTACTTTATTCAATAATCAATTAAAAAGGCAAATTACTTCATATTTATTTTTAAAATTTATTTCCGAAAGTCTCCACAGTTCAGCGGTGTTAAATTTAAGATCGGATTGATAACTATGATAGCACATACATGCTACCACCAGTTTTTCGAATTAGTGGATATTTCGATTCGGACATTCCAAATACATACCAGAAATTAAAAATATAAGTATTAACTTTATTTAATAACATATATTCCATATTTAAATAACTAGAAATATATTTTTAAAATTTTCTGGTTTAAATCCAGATTTCCAGAATTACGAAATTTCTAGAACGAAATTTGTCTTGTGAATTAGAGCGTTAATTAATTATGCAATTATTAAAAAAATAATAATTTTTAATCATGTACTTTTTGTTTAAAATTAAATCCACATGGTTGCCACCATCCCTCAAAATAAATAAGTAAATAAAAAAATCATAAGTACAGTTTTTTCAACTCTGGTTTTTAGGTAAAACATTATTAGTAAATAAATATAATGATCGACTACAGTTCCTTTAAGGAATCGGACTGTAGGGGAGAATAGAGAACGATGGGGCAAGTAAAAAAAAAAAAAAAAAAAAAATTTCATTAATCATTTTTCGCTAGTACAAAATGGAAAATTTCAGAATAACATCTTGAAACATTTTAACATAGTTAACACATTCGCTGCCTATCACGCGCTGGCGCGTGATATGGCGCCCACGTTAAGGGGCCACTCACGCACCAGCGCGTGATGTGGGGTGATGCCCAATAGCTAGTCACGCGCTGGCACGGGAAAATCTTTCACTGATTCTTTGCTATAAAAAGTAAATCGGCTTCTGGAAAAAATCCACTTCTACAGTGCGGCATTAACTATCATCACATCTTCACGCAAGCGGCAGCGAACGTGTTAAAAATTATCATTTTGATTATAATAATTATAATTTTGAATTAATAAACTAATTAAATAAACAAGAAAAATGTCCATGTTTTTAAAATAAAAATTCATTCTTAATTTTTAGCAATATGGGTTAAAAATAACAAATATAATATGACATTTACATTAAAAAGGTTTATTGTAATGTGTCAAATCACAACGTTTCTTTTATTATACATTGCAAAATACAAATAAAATGAAAGACATGCCTGTGCTCGGCTAGTGCTGCCAATTAATTTTAGTGGATGTAGATTTGCTATTATGCCTTGTTCATCAGTCATGGAATAGTCAGTTTCTTGCGAGAAGATGATGGACGTTCTTTTTTTTTTTTTTTTTTTCTTTCTTTTCAACACAAATAGGGTATTGCCATGTAAAAATAAAAGTCTACAATTTGAGTATTTAATGCTACAATACAACATTATTCAATTCCAAAACAAAAAAGTCTTATAAATATAAAATACCAAAAAATTGTATGCTATTAAGCATAATTATTTGGATAGAGATATTACTTAGGAAGG
The DNA here is from genome assembly GCA_964019185.1 of Maratus speculifer. Taxonomy (NCBI): domain Eukaryota; kingdom Metazoa; phylum Arthropoda; class Arachnida; order Araneae; family Salticidae; genus Maratus; species Maratus speculifer. The sequence continues at coordinate 139,826,796 of OZ025299.1, forward strand.
ACATGTCCCATGCTTGTCTGAGTCATTGTGTTCCATTCCTCCCTTAGAGTATCAACAGCATGGGGTTTTTAGATTTAACTTAACTGTTTATTTATAAAAGGCATATCGTTGAGGTTAAAAAATATTAAAAACGATTAAGTTTGCAACAAAGAATGAGATTGAAAATATACATTAAAAATTGGAGCAATTCTTACTTTTGATATTGTAGGGTAACACCCCCAGTAATTGGCATGCACCAGTGATTGGCACATTTTACAAACATGTCCTAAAAACAGATTTATATCCAGTCTTTTAAAAATCCAAGACCATATATCAGTTATATGCTCATTTACGTTAAAGATTATAACTTTGATTTATTTTACAAGATGACAATAGAGCCTAGGAAAGAGAAACAAATCTGGCTTGTTTCAAATTAGCCATTTTGTTGCAAATTCTTGTTCTTTGGCTTAAGGAAGGCATGCTTTTCAATTCATTATTATCTGATTTATAATATATTTTAAATTTTAATTGGCAACAGTTTTGTTTAGTTAAAAAGGGTTACTTTAATTGTGTAACAGTATTTTCGACACAAATATTTGAATTTCTGAATTAATGATAGTTGCCAATTAATGGTGCTTCAATTTTGCTAGTTCCGAGTAATTGGCACCTATTCCAATTACAAGGAATTCGCAAGGAATTTGAGATTAAACCATTTATTTTGGAAGTACTTTTAAAATTATAGACTAATTTTGTTTATCATTTGTTTTTATTTGAAAATATAAATTTTATCAGTAATTGGAATCCATTAAAGCTTCATGTGACAATTACTGGGGACAGCATGACAATTACTGGGTATTAATGTAAGTATATTGTATTGTTTTAAAATGTTCGCATTTCAGATTAATATGCTGATTTCTTACTCTCAAAAACCTGAAATATGGCATCTTCATCTACAGTAAATTAATTTAAAGCGATTAAACCCAATGCAAAATGTAAAGTTTTTTTTTAATATAAACATATGACAATTACTGGATCACAAGGTGTCATACATTGGTGCTCTGGGTGCCAATTACTGGTGATTTCAGCAACTTTTTATAAATATATTTTTATAAAAATACTTTTTAAATTTTTTTTGCTTTTAGTCGTCAAAATAGATGCACAGATATGCATTCTTTGATTTAAAAATATTTCCAAGTAAATAGCTTATTTCTTTGTAATGAAAATTTAAGTAAGTTTAACGACAAATTCTTAATGTGCCAATTACTGGGGATGTTACCCTATAATAACCTATTCAAGTCACAAACTCAAAGTTGCTTGCAACTAAAAAGATTTATAGCAACAAGTATAAGGCAATGATTATTGCATCTGGTGCAAGAGTCATAAATTGAAAATAAACCTTATTTTAAGAATTATTGCAGGTGTCCCATTCCTCCCTATTCTCCCCTTCATTAAAATTGAAAATCTTTTTTTCTGTCATCTTATTTATGCAAAATATTGGTAAGAAAATATTCACTTGTGAACTTTTAGATAAACATCGTTACACTGTAAAATTGCAAATCATTTTTATTTAAAAAATAATCTTTATATCATTATTCTGTTAATTTTAGTCGCAACATCATAAAATATTGAAAACGCGTTTCTTATAAGAGATCGCAATCCAAGGAAATAGTATTTTAACTCCTTTAGTATGCTTTGACAGGTAACGCAATGAAAATTTGTATTTTGTGTTTAGAGTAAATCGATACTGCAAATTGATTGGAGGGGAGGGGGGATATATATAGTGTTTCGTATTAAGTGTTTCAGAACTCGCAAACAAATTAAATTGTATACTACCCACAGCGAAAATTTAAGTGCAATGAATTCCATCATAGTAGATATTGTTTTGGGGGCTATAGCAATAAATTTCATTCTGTGACTTTTAGAACTTTTATGTGCATTAGGATTTTTTCATTTTATTGCTCTTAAAAATATTCCTAATAATAATGCGTTTAATTTGGACAATTAAACATCATCAAATATATAATACCGAATTATTATTTTTTTATTTTTTCTATTTAGAAAGGCATATTTTTTGTTCATGTACACTCCAAAACTGGGAGGAGTGAAAAGCTCACTTTTTGTAGGAGTGATTTGCATTTTCACTCTTTATACAAATACACTCTTTAAAGAGTGGAATTTCCGACTCCCTAAAAAGGAGTGAAATATCTCACTCCGTTGTCGAGAGTGAAATATCTCACTCCATGGTCGAGAGTGAAAAATCTCACTCCGTTAACGAGAGTCAAAGCCCGGCATTATACACTTGAAAAAAATACCCGCTCAACTTTGACCCAATATATGGAGTAAAACAATGAAAAGTACCAAAATATGTCAATTCTTACTTTTCAAAAACTACATTTTATAATATAACCTATAAAATTACGCTTATTTGCTATTAAAACGCACTCGTTTTCAAAAATGAGTGTCACTCCTTCGAAAGAGTCAACGGTCACTCTTAAAAAGTGACTTAGATATGTATTACGCATCAGCCAATCAGAAATCGTCTTCTCAGTTGTGATGATAAAAATGTTTCCGCCATTTTATCGTGTCCGTTATGTGTGCGACTTTTGTTTACTCGGTCTACAAATGTGGATCTTTAATTTGGATTATTAATACTGAAAAGTAGTTTAAATTTCGATCTTGGAATGATATACTCCGATATCTTATGATTCAAAATAATACACATAGATTAAGTTTCTTGATCTGGAGTCAAAATGGAGAACAAATAATTCTGTGAAAAGCAATAATACTCCATTAATACTCAGTGACGAAGATGTTGCACTGCACATATCTTATTTATCAAACAAAGGATTATTATTCATCAAACAAGGGATAATATTTAACATAAAAAACGGTAAGTCAATTTTAATTTCAACTTTTTATTTTCCGAAAGTAAATTCTAGAATGTTGAGTTAAAAGTTTTACTTTACACAGGAAATTGTCTTCTATCTCTATGTGATCGGAGAAAAAAAAAAAAAGTAAAAGAAAAGAAAAGAAAAATCGCTGACGCAAAGATTGGTATTTTATGCCTGTTGTTAACAGAATAAAACGCTTTAGTAATTTTAAAAGTTTGCAGTATGACTTATATTAGATGACATTTATTTATTAGAGATAAATAACTCATTAAAATTGTTTTTCCAACAGTAAGAACAGAACATATGTAGCAGTGTTGAATTCAGAGGGTGTCCCGGGGGAGGTATTCCCCCCGGAGCATTGAAATGCCCCCCGGAAATTTTGTGATTTTGTGTTTTCAATGGTCAAAATGGGCAATTTCCCTCCCCGGAGCTCTATAATGCCCCCCACGGTGCCAGAAATATCCCTCCCGGAGAAAAATGTCTTAATTCAACACTTATGTAGTCATTTCTTTTTTTTATATTTTCTTCATTTTTCTTTTTCCTACACGAGTATATTTTTTATAAAACTTTAACTCACATTCATAGAATACTATAGGGTAGATGTAGCAGTATTATAGGGTAGAAGCAGCAGTGTACACACCTGAATGTTTTTGGTTTATATAAAAAAAAATAATAATAACTAATAAAAAATTAGCTTTTATTTTTTTTCGTAACTCGCCCTTGCATATTTTATAATTTAGCACTATTGTTGACACTCTTAATTAAACCAATCAGGAAGCACAAAATAATGTTTTTAAGTTTCACTGTTTTTCATTGTAAACCGTGTTTTCATTGAAAATCATACTAAGATCTGGCTTCATTTAATAAATTTATGTATTCCTTATTTTATTTCAAAATTTGCAATTTTTTGATTTTGTAGCTGAAGAAAGCTTTGAATTTTATGTATTTAATGTCGTTTATAAAATTTCATTAATTTTTAAGGTTTTGAGAGGAGTGTCCATTACTGGAATACTTAAGTAGTCATTTTCCAGTAATGTACACCTCATATAGGCACTGTTAAAAAAGCAATTATGGTAATGTTTATAGTGCATAAAATATTTTGATTTAATTAAAAACTTAAGTAATCAATTTTAATTTTTAAATTGCACTTACCAGAATATAATGACACCAAAATTTTTATAAATAGCTGTTTTTAAGTTATATTAATGTGATTTATAAAATTTCAATATATTCTTCATTTTATTATTATTGTTTTTTAAAAATGAATCTAACTATGTTTTGCCTATTTTATAATCTGGCAATCAAACCGCTCATGAAGCCGAAAAACATGTTTAAGGGCACAGTCAAAGAGGGGCTTATAGGGCTTAATCGTTCACCATTTAAATAAAAACACTTAAGTTACAGAAGTAGTCAAAAACACATTTTCTCTCTTAAATATTTGTTTATTTTTACTTTTTCAATTTTGTCTGCAGATATTTTTTTAAATAACACTTTCATTTTTGGTACCGGTTTTGAAAGTAAAAGAAACTTTATAAAAATATCTGCGACCGAAATCGAAAAAGTAAAAAAGATGCGATATAGAGACGAACTTCAGCTATTCAATGCAAAATAAATAAATAAATAAAATGTCAAAATGCAAACGAGATATTAGAAAAATCTCTCCCCATAGGATTAGCATTAGCTCGTGAGTGTCTTCGCCGGCAGGTACTACATGCACATCTACTCTATATACGGTAATAAAAAATTGAAATTAAATATGATTTACCATGTCATTTTATAAGTACGGCTTGTATTAATATATATTTTTCAGAAATAGGATTTTAATTACTCATAAAAAAAACATACATAACGTGCATTATGGATTTATTTAAATAATATGTAAAACTTAATGGGTATCTGAAAAAATGTATGTTTAATATTTTAAAACTGTTTAATAACTTGCGCTTATGGGCATTTTAAAACTATCATATATTTATGGGACTACCAATGAAACCAAACACAAGGAGAAAGATTGGAATAAAATAGTTTATTTCTGTCAATAATCTAATTTAATTCATGTGTAACTTTAATTACGTTTTCCCTTAAAAAGTTCAATTAATGTTACATACTTTGAATTAAATAAATATTGTCAATAAAGTATTTTATTCCTATCTTTACCACGTTTGTATTTCTTTTCATTGTATGTTCCAAAAGACACGATTCTTTTAAAATGCCCATAATAGCAATAAAAAAAAAAGAATTCATTGCAAAAAAAAAAAAAAAAAAAAAAAAAAGAGCATTCACCCCTATGAAAAAGTGACTACTCACTCCTACTAGGAGTGTAAAAACGCACTCCTTTAGCAAAAGTGAATAGTCACTCCTCAGAAATAGTGATTATTGACCCCTGTGTAGAGTGAATATTCACTTCCTAGGAGTGAGTATTCACTCTTTCAAAGAGTCAATGATTCCATTTTTGCTCAAAGTGAATAGTCACTCTAAAGAGGTTGGGCATATTTTGAGTCTGCGATAGAGTGAGTATTCACTATTCTGAAGTGACTATTCACTCCTTTTTATTTAGAGTGTAATAGCGATTACTTATCGCCCCAAATAAAATTACAAATATGAACGAAAAATAATGCATCAAGTGTAGAAATATTTTCAACAGAATGTTATTAAGAATTATATTTTTTCATTAATTGAAATAAAATATTTAAATAAATAATTTAAAACACATAATTCATTAAATACTTGTTTACTAATTGCTGACCATTATGAGTATTCATGCGAAATCTATCGTTCAGTTATGTAAAGGATCCATAACATATATACACTACATGTATTTACACTTACTACAGTAAAACCTCCATAACGGACACTCACGAATAGCGGACACTTCTATTTAACGGACAGTTTTCAAATCCCCACTCCCAAAACTTAAGTTTTTGTATGTTTAACCTCTAAATAACGGACATTCCGAATAGCGGACAGTAATTTTTGCAAAAAAGAATGAAAAATTATTTTTAACGATGAAAAAAATAAAAATCCTCTAAATTTTTCAGGGCAATGTGTCACAAATTTTGTGATCACAGATAAATGTCAGGATGAGCTCGAGAAAATCCCCTCTCCCCCTACATTTATCTGTGATCGCCACCCCCCCCCCCCCCCCCACCTCGGATTTGAGATTGCATGCTTTTAAGAAGCAGAAAAATACAGTAAATAGTTATACAATTATTTTTTAGAAAAAGATGATTCAAAAGGATTAAAACTACTGATAGAGTTAAAACTTCGCATTGAAAAACAAATTACATGCAATCGCAAGTAAAAGCAAAATTTTGTTAAAAAAAAAAAAAAAAAAAAAAAAAAAAAAAAAAAAAAAAAGAATGTAATAAACAAAGGATAAAGGTATGCTCAATTTTATTTCAGTTTTATTGCTTTAAAAATTTTTTGATTTCTGGTTAATCATATAATAGATATTTTAGGACATATTAAAATCGACTAATGAAGCATTAAGCATTCATTAGCAACTTTTCTATCTCTGAGGTTTTCCCAATAGCGGACATCTCCGAATAGCGGACAATATCTGCGCTCCCAAGGTGTCCGTTATTTAGAGGTTTTACTGTATTATGTAAGTTTAAAATATCATACCACCGTGAAAAACGCATTACCGGCAATTATCGAACATAGTCAGTCCTATAGTTGAATTATTTTACGTGTCATTGAAAACGTACTATAATTACTACACGTTCCATATTTTATAGAAAACATTTTGTAATGTCCCTCAGTAATAAATTTTCATTTCATCATGTTTAAAGAATCATACCGTCGTTAAACTGCACCACAGACGATTTTCCCTCAAAGATCATAGTAATAATGAAATTCTGTTGGTCGTTCCTGTAAACGGACTATAAATGCTATTGATTCAGTAGCCCCGAGAAAGCATGTTTTAGTCCGGCTCGCTGATGCATATCAATTTCATTACGTTTGAAATATTGTGAAGTCAATAAGGTGCAGCTTAATTTATTTAAAATAATGTGATATAATAAGTAATGTGATTTAAATTAAGCAAGAATTTTTTTAAAAATGTAATTTATTGCTATGTTATTTTTTATTTTCTGTTGCATATATTTAAAATATAATAAAAAATGATATTAGTATGTAGCAATATTATTAAAATAATATTAGTGTGATTGAAATTAAGGAATAATTAGAAAAATTGTAATTTATTGCTATGTTACTTTTTTTCTGTTACATACATTTTTAATATAATAATATCTCATTAGTTATTTTAAACCTAGCAATAACATTCTAAAGTGACGAAGTGTATAATTACACTTCAATGTGTTTCCGTTTCGAGACAAGTCTAGACTAACTTAACTATTCATATGAATGACTTTAGAATATGAAAAAAAAAAAAAATAACAATTTTACCCCCCCCCCCCTAAAAACCTCCAGGAAATTTTCAAGAGATAATAATCGAGCTTTACGGATCAAAGACACAGAAACTAATTATACAAATGACTTATATCCTTTACTTCTTGTAGTTGCTTCTGTTCTTGTTTTATTAATGATGTTTTCTCGTTAATGAAGCAGATCATTGGCTGTGTAATATAATAAACTTTTGTAAAAATTATTCGTTAATTAATTTATAGAGCCTTCAGATTAAACATTTTAATTGTTTATCTTTGATATATACATACATTTCTTTTCTCTTATTTCTGAAATTGTTAATTTCACAAAATTAAACACAAATTTCACGGGGTTTGATTAGATTAATTATAAATGAAATAAGAATGTGAAACAATGCTATAATTTTATTCCCAACAACTTTTCTAGAGACCACATTCGAGCTTTGCGGATCAAAGGTAGGGGATAATTATATGAATTATTTAATAATGCATTTATGAAGCATGCTATTAAAATAACCTTTTGCTTCTTGTGGCTGATTTTCTTGCTATTTTCTTTATACTTTTCTATTTCAAGGAAGAATGTTTTCGATAAAGTAATGTGGTAAACTTTTACTTCAAATTTTATTAATATACATAATTTTCACATAAAAACTCATTAAATTATAATAAAAACTTATAAAATCTCATTAAATTATAATTTAATGAGATATTTCTTTCTTAAGATCTAAAACTTATTTTACTATCTGTAGCAGGAAATAAAAATATGTTAAACAAATCATCTGGGATAAAGATATGAAGTCAGAAGTTTTTGCATTGTATTTATTGATGTTTTTAGACAAAATAAAGAAATTTAGAATCGGAAATATTTGAAAATTTTCTTCATCTGATGGAGTGTATGTGTCACACCCTTCAGTCGGGTGTCCATTTTACTCATCTGAAATAAAATTTTGAGTTAGATTCGGAAGCATTATAATTATTTTTTAGAGTTCATAATAGAAAAATGTATTACTTTTAATAATTATTAAAAAATATTTAACTTAACTATTTTTTTTAAACGTCAGAGAATATATTTCAAAATCTAAATAAAAATTTTGTTTCAGATTACTGATTGGTGAAAAAATCACCGATCAATTTGAAATGAATGCCACATACTTTCCGTCAAGTAATGTCTCAACTACTTTGGTTAATATAATATATATATATATATATATATATATATATATATATATGGAGCTTTTTCAAACATGCGTAAGAACAAAAACCCATGATTCATTACTTTATCCCAAGTTAAGAGGAAAAATATGCTTTATTTTGCCCAAAATAGTAAATTTCTAAGTGTTCTACATAGTTTGTTTAGAATAACTTTATGTAAGAATAGAATGCTGAAAAATGTTAAACAATGTAATTATTTTACTTCTAAATATCTTTCCAGACACTATATTTGAGCTTTATGGATCAAAGGTAGGCTATAATTACTACATAAATTACTTAAATATGGGAACTCTGAAGCATGCCATCAAATTAACCCTTTGCCTCTAACGGCTTTTTCGCTTCATAATTTACTGATATTATTTTTCTCTTTCAAAGAAGAAGGTCATCTGCGATGTTTTGCGATGAGGCTTGAAACATATATCAGGTAAGTAAACTACTTTCAAACTTAATAAAATTATGATACTTTTCGATTTTTTTTTTTATTTTGAAGTGTTTCATCTCAATATATTAAACATATTTTTGATTTGCAGGTCTTGTTATGGATATGGTGTTTTCAAGACTGGAAGAAAAGTTCTCAGGTCACAGGGAAATTGTTCTGAAAATGCATTAAAACTGATGCATTCAAGTTTGAAAAATCGTCGTTTAAAATTTCTGAAGTCTTAGCTTCGAAATTTAAGAAAACAAATGTTTCAACAAGTATAACAATTGAAGAGATTAATCTGAAATTCTACTAAAATAATTCAATTCGAAGTGATTTTATAAAAAAATGTTTCATAGAAAATATCAAGATCAGCTTTTATTTTAAGTTTTAAAGTTGTATCTTGCAAAAATCGATGCTGAAGCACGTTAGTTTGACGATTGCAAAAAGATGTTTCAAATCCTGCGAAATTTCTTTCAATGTTTCAGATTACTTATTCATCGAAGTTTCTAAATTCAGTGATTAAAATTGGTGAAATTCGGAATTATGATACTTAAGAAAACAAATGTTTCAACAATGAACACCTAGAAGATTATCTGAAATAATTCATTTTCTTGGGATCTTACAAACATGTTTCATAGAAAGTTGGCGTAATTTGGTGACTCATGCATGCAAATATGGATACCGTAAGTTCTTCAGCCTTTTTGCCTGAACGTCGTTTAGCACAATAAATTTTCAGCGTATTTCATCTGAAAGCTACTGTCATTAAATAAGGCACTGTTTTAAATTGCTGGAATCTTTGAAAACCCTTGAATATGGAACAGTTTGTGCTACAAATCAAGAAATTCAATCATTTTGACACTTTTTATTATCATAAAACTGTTTATACATGAACATTCTTATTAGGTATAATAACATTTTATGCTAATTTTGAAGATTCTATCAAGAATGAATATTTTTAGTCCAATTCAAAAATTTCAGAAAGACAGAGACAAGAATATGTGTGCAAGGTGATTCCATTTAAACCACAAAAAGTTAAAGGTATTTGTAAAATATGTGTATAACAATTTATTTAACTTTTTATTTTGATGTTATGTAATTAAAGCTACTTTTTGCAAGAAATCTTTTGTCTTCAAGTTTGATGCAGATTAAAGAAAGAGAAAAGCTGCTTCATCGACTCATTTATCCAAATGTTATATAATTGTTATACGTACGATAATTCCAAGAGTTTTTTGTATACCTAATTTCAAGCATATTTATGGATTTTAAATGCATGCTTTGCAAGTGAGTTCATAATCTCAAACTCATTTTTTAAATATTTGTACTTATATTGCTTGTATTATTATGTAGAAAATGTAACTGCTGAGCACAATTCCAAAAATTTAATTTCCAAAGTGATGGGTCTGATTATATTAAGAACGCATTCGATTATTTTCCTGAGAAGTGTTTTAAATCCGATTAAAATATAATTGGCTGGCTGCTTTAAACAGAATAATAAAATCGCAAGTGGAAATTATTTTTAATTTATTTTCTAAAACAATGCATCTGATTCATCAGAACATAGTTAAATTAATCTCCTAGTGTATCTGTTTTCTGAGAAATTTCTATTTTTCCTGAGTTGGGATTTACAAATTTACCTATTGATTTGCAGCAACAACATTGAACCGCAAAATAGAAAAGTTTTTTAGTAACTAAATTTATTTAATTAAAATAAAAAGTAACATTATATCTTGTCTTTTATCAGAATAAATTGTAATGATATTGTATCAAAAGAATGATACATCGAACTATAATTTATTTATTTTCTCATCTTCTTTCTCTAGAATTGAAAGAACTTGTAAACGTACTTGCATTGCGTGATAATTTATCGCAAATAATAATCCGTCTAAACACAAATGAAGTAATTAAGCTCGTGTGAATGTTAAACACAAATAAGCACTATAAAATCTATTCCCACCGCCAATTATAATACCCCATAACTTTATCATCCATTCGCTGCGTCAAACTCAACAGAGTCATTGCGTGCTAGGATTGACTTGAGCAATTTAGTCTGCTGTTTCTATAGCGATAAGTAAGAGTTTATCCGACAAGTAGTCACCACTTTCCCTGCAGGGATAAATCAATTTCTCTAAGATTTAGAACTCGCGGTAACGTTTTAATACAGCTAAATGTTTGCTTGTTTCCAACACACAAATTCTGCAGATTAAAAACCCAAAAATTTTATTTTAAATTTTAGCTCAAATTTCGTTTTTCCTCCGAGAGCTTGAAATTTATAAGAATATGATAAAATAAATAAATGAATAACTGAAAAAAAAAATGAAAAAAAAAATAGAAGAAATTATTATCGGTATTTTTATTTTTATTTATTTATTTAATTATTTGGCGGAGGAGAAGGGGCACGAATAAATCAACTTAGAAGCAATATAAAAAGGCCATGAATTAAACTGGGAAACACATCTTTTCCTTAATTATACTCTTTATTTTGCTGAATTTTAGAGTTCAATAGGTTCTTTCATAAAAACAAACTAATATTATCTTGTGCTATAACTGATATTTTCTTATGTACTGGATAAATAAAATAATATTTCTGATTATGTTAAAATATGTAGAAGTACTTTGAATATTACCTGAAAGTCAATCATGCAATGAAAAAAAAATAACAAAACTGCGAGAAAACGAGGCATGAAGAATATAATTTGAGAGTAATTTATTTATAAATTCTTATATCAAACTGAAGTTTCAAAGAGATTTATAATTCTTTGATTAAAACACGGCAAACACAATATGGTGTTACGGTTAGGCCATTTACATTTAATTCTTCAATGAGTATAACGAAGAATGAAGACTTCGTCATATGTTCCATTATACTTTAAAACTGCATGCTTGTTCTGAAAGAAAGTCTCTCTCTCTCACACACACGTGTATGCATTTATGCCCATTCTCTCTCTCTCTTTGGCTCTAATTTGTATGATAGAAGTACACTTAGTAGAATAATTTTTATTATAAAAAGTCATTAAACTTTCTTTCTTAAATTTACTATTATAATACAGAAAATGAGTTATATAGATATGTATTAGCTTTAAACGAAATGCATTTGAGGATTTAACAAGGACATTTTGTTGAACATTGTGAAAATATATAGGTCAATATATTTTAGCATTTTTTTGTTTGTTTGTTTTTGTCTCACGACGCACTTGAATGCATTATTAAACTTTTGCGGTACACGTACATTAGATTAAAAAAAATAGCTTTTTTTTCATTTATTCATTAAAAAATGAACGAAAATCTGGGAGGTAAAAACTTTAAAAAATTTCCTTTTGCTTTCTGTTTTTATTATAAACTTATCTACATTAATTTATATTTCAAATTATTACACTGTGATATGAAAAATGAGAGTGCACTGTAAAATTTAGCTTATTTTTGAAAATCTTTTTTATAAAGTTGAATTTTGGACCGAAACATTTTTAAATGTTGTTATTTCTGAAACCATACCTTACTTTTATCGTGTAGTTGAAGAAAAGCTCACATTACAGTGATTTTCAAGAAGGAATATGCATTTTTTATTTCTTATTTTCTTTTCTTCATTTAACTTGCTCTATTTAGAAATTCATTCAAGAAAAATAATCAAAAGTTAATAATTTAACTGTTAAAAAGTTCCCTAGCTCTCTTGAAATATTCTCATTTTAGTGTCCCTCTACATAGTGGATCAAAATATTTGATCTAGATCAGATATACAGTGATACTCGGCTATTTTGTTTCCAGAATGAGACTGAAAACGCTCAATTTGATCGAAAGGGATTTGCATGAGTCATTATTTCTATTCATTATGCTTTTATGTCATACATTTTTTTTTTTTTTTTTTTTTTTTTTTGGGGGGGGGGGGGGTCTGGAAAAGCTGAAGATGATCTGATATTTAAGTGATTTCAAAAATCGAACTCTAAACACTACTGAACATTTCTGTTGGTTATTGTGATTTTCCTTCTATTCCATAAATGAAATTTGTCCACAGCTTTTAAAGAAATGTATCAAAAAGTTTTTACCTAAAATTTTATTTTATCTCTCTTCCCTTTTATACTTCAACTTTCTCCTCTTTTTTTTTTAATATTCTAAAACGGTGTATTTAATTTATTATTATTTTTTTTTCAGTTTCAAAACAGTACTGGTTTATTATTTATCTAAAAGTTTGAGTGATTTATCTATGTGAAGCCGAACCACAGAAAACGGGACTAATGATACACGATTATGAATGTTTCATTTCATTTTCTTTTTATCATTTTACGTTCCTTCGTTAGTTTTTCGAATGCATTTATGAAAAGCTCGTTTATTCTTTCTTTTCATTAATGGAAACAGTCTTCCACTGGAATCGGGCAAGTTCAGTTTTTATCATTAACGTGTGCCTGCCGTCTTATTAGCACGTTCGATTGAACGTTCCCGATCATTGTTACTTAAAGAAGAAGTGCGGGGGTGCCAGTACTGAAGGGGAAAGCAAAAAACGGCATTTTCATTTTTTTGGCTCTCTCTTTTTTTCAAAGATAGTGCGAGCTACCCTTCCCCATCTTTTCTCGGCGCTACTAATTGATCTGGAGCTTGTTGTTCAGGTGCCACAACTATTGAACCCTTCTAATTATCCAACCAAGATAAGACAAGAAACCTTTAAGAAAGGGTGAGTGTCGAAGACAACTTAATTAGTACTCTAGCCAAAGCTTTAATCAACGCAACGGCACTCTCATTAAAATCAGACCTGGTGTGTTCGCCACCGTACTCTACTGCCGCCCAAATCTAAATACTCGATACAAGTTGGTGATGCCACCAAGTTTCCTGGTACCTTTTAATTGATAAAGCGCTCATTAATAAAATACTTTTAAAGGATGCGGGCTTCTATCCTTCTTGGACTAATTACAAGGGTGGGGGAAGACTTCTTTTTCTATTTTAATCAATTCCTTGACTTGCTCTAATATTTTGTTTTCAGTAATCGAAATCCACGTTATTAACAGTTTTGTAAACCAAGCAATATTGGAAGAGGATTCAATAATTGGTAGAAGACCGTTTGTTTAGGCGCAAAATTAAAATCAAGCTTTTCTGATTAAAAGTTCAAGTGAAAATTCGTGTCTAGTAATTTGGAAGAACTTTAACCACTATAGATCCGTAAGCCCACCATCCTGAAGAACGTAATTAAATACCTTTCGATGTATTACTTGAAGGAAAATTCCTTGAAGAAATTAAAAGGGGAATATATCAAGTGAGAGTTTAGGTTTAATACATTAGTAGTAAATTAAATTGATTCTGAAGTTTTTGGGTTCGGGATTTATTGAGATATTTTGTGCTTTAGCATAAATTTCTTAACGAACTCTTCAGATGCAAAGAATTATTAAATTTCGATTTGAGCTAGAAAAAGCGAATACTTTTCTAAGCTTTCCATTTAACTTACTGGAAATGAGTTTATGCGTGACTAAACTGAGTTTATAATTCATACTGAAGTTATAAATTTAAATTTACTGATTTCCTTAAGCATAAGCGCGGCATCGTAATAAGATTTAGTAAGTAAGACAATAAGATTTAGTAACAAGAAGATCCCATAGAAAATTTAGTCTGTCAGTTGTTATGCACAATATTTCATGCATCCCAGAGCTACAAAGTCATTTGAATAATAATTGCATTATGTTAAAATTACTTAATGATTACGATATGCGTATTATTATAATTTAAGCGTAATCAAAATAATCAAAATATTTTAATTTGTCAATGTTCCAATGTTATCATAGTGATCGAGTTATAATTAAGAATTCTATTATTTTTCTTAAGCAACAGCGTCTAACAGCATTCAAAACCAAGAGGTAAATTAAATTTATTTTTCGATAAATTGAGGAGCAAAAAAGATATACTAAATAGAATCATTCGTAAACCAGCACATTACGGATGCCCGGATGGATAGAGAATTTGGAGTTAGAATCAAGTTAGAATTTGGAATTTTATTGTTTTTTATATATTTATTATTATTATTATTATTATTATTATTATTATTATTATTATTATTATTATTATTATTATTATTATTGTTGTTGTTGTTGTTCAAGAGAAAGTAGCTTGTCGACATTCTATCAAATCAAAAGAGAAAAATGCGATCTATTGACAAAATTTAAGCAATTTAATTTTGGAAACATTAGCATTTTTAACATGTATAAAACGGAAAATTTAATACAGCATTAAAAATAATATATGTTCATTCTTTTTTTGGCTACAGGGGGAAACTTGCTGAATGTTTTTTTTATTGACATTAAGAGAACTACAAAATAATATAGTATTAATATCGATAAATTTTTTCAGTACTTAATGAGTTAGATATAAAAAAATTCTAAACTTAAAGAAAATAATTTGATGTATTATTACGCGATTTAACAAAAAATATAATTGTGAAACAAGCGAAATACGGCAGTATTTTCTAATAATAATAATAATAATAAAATGATGGTTTCTCTTGTTAACAAATCCTGTGCTTTGAAATTTATTTTAAGTAGAAATGTGAAATCAGAATTTATTTCCAAAAAAGAAGCACAGCTTTGTGGAAAATAGATGTAGCTGTTTGCTTAAAATTTCCATTAAAAAAATCATGGTAAGTTTTTTTTTATATATAAATCAAGATAGATATGAAAAAGTAATGGGATTAATGGTTATATTATTTTAAATTCAATAAATGTCAAAAATATTTTGCATAAATTTTACATAATTAATCGCATTCTTTGTTCCGAAACACTTGGGGTTATAGAGGCTGCTTTTATTGCTATAAATTTTTTCTTGTCACTAACTGTTATTTCAAGCTCGTTATACATCCAGTTAAAATATTTTTGGTAAAATTAATCTATCATAAATTCTTAGACCACTGATTTATCGTATTACAATACTTATATGCATAATATATGCATAAGTTTAGAATTTAAAAAAGATAGCAAAACATACTTATTTTGTAACGTTTAAAAGCCATGAGAGCTTTATGCCGATAAAAGATACGATGCAATGATAGAAAGTTCCAATCGCGTAGGATGCAATTTAAACCCGATTGGTTAGCCGGGAAAGCCAAGTAAATATTTAAATTCCTTACATCAACCATCACAACCTGGAGAGAAACTCTTTCCAAAGAGGTTCTTATTTCCCAGCAATCATTAAAATTCCCCTTTGCCCGTGTCTCTTGATTTGCATATTCAAGAACAAAGATGGGTTAAGTAGACAGCTGGGAGTAAAAGACTAAGATCTATCCTCACTGCAGCAGCTTTCATTTGTAGCTGCAGCATTCGACTAGAGCTCTAGCTTACTTTATCTTTTTTTTTTTTCACCTTGCACATTCTTAAGTCTGCTTCCCAAAGGGATTTATGCAGTACTTTAAGAAAAGAATGGTAAGAGAATGGAATATTCTAGCTTTACAAGAGGGAGGGGGGGGGGGGCTCAGTTTTGTTTGGCATTTTAAGGATGGGCCTCGTGTTCCCCTCTTAGGGGAACAGTTACTACGTACAGAATTTCAAAGTATAGCATAATTTGCGTACAGTTATTCAATGGAATTATTGAAATTTGCCTAATAAAGTCAAAAGAAAAAACAAAGTTCGGAAAAACATCCCGACTTCAAAAATAAACTGGATGGTACATGCGGTTGAGTTACAGTACTACTTTATCGGATCTTTTTACGAAATTCAAACGAGGAATAATTTTGCTTGATAAGAGTTCGGAGCTATATTATTGATAAAATGATCACATAGAGAAAAAAATATATATTGTGGAATGAAACAATAAAACTTTCAGTAAAATTATTCACATCTATTTCTTAGAAGAAAATCTCAAATATTATTTTCACTATTTATGAAAATATGCAAAGAGAAAAGTAATTTTTATAGTTTTAATACACTTTACTTAGATGTCATCCACGAGAAGAAATAAAAATCACCCTCTAATGAAAGGTAAGTAAATAAGTAAAGTAATAATAACGATTTCTGAAACCAAATGTGTGTAGTTCTCTACGGAAAATAATTAAATGAAAAATCGCACTTGAATGCAGCTACATTTTATGAAAGAATACCATGCACATATTTAACTATCTTTTGCAGCTCGTCAATAGCGAGATTGGATTTGACGAGAATTCAGTTTTAACAAGAGGCTAATGAGCATATGGCTTGTGTAGTAAAAAAATGCATTGAAAAAATAATTTCTTAGTACGAGTAAACTTCACATACAACAAGCAAAAATCAGCAGACTCATAAAAAAAAATACGTATTCTCTTTAAAGAAACCATGCTATTTCATCATCAGAGCTGGAAATGAGAAGGAGGAAAAAAATGACTGTGACATTGATGAGAGTGCAACAATAGTTTTTCTCCGACATATGCAAGCACGAAATTTCAAAGCTTCTTATACATAAATGCGGCAAATGTTAATATTTTGAGTGCAATGAGCTTATTTAGACGAAAAATATAAATATATGATGAAAGGTATTGTAAAAAAATTAAGAATAAAATAATTTTTTTCAAACTTTCAGTAATAAATAAATGATTTGGAATTTCTTTTCTTTTTCTTTTTTTTTTTTTTCATCGATTTGTTTTCTGTGATTCATTTGTTTGCGCATTTTAAGAATTGAAAGAATAAAATTAAAGATTGCTTTTATAATTAATAATTTCATATTTTAAAATATAAAACGTAAATTTACCTCCAAGTTTGTTAAAATTTTGTTTTTTTACTGATTTAAACAAACCTTCCTACATTAATTTGCATAAATAAATGAACAGGACTTAAACTCTACCATTGCGAGTACTTTGTTTTAAGGAGCAATGACACCACACTTTTCATTCTCGTTATAGCCATGATTGACTGTGTTATGGTATTTATTTTTATACACGTAGTTATACGAAGGCATGGGAAAAAGTTTTCGGCATTTCCTTGCAGCTCTCTTTATTTTGGTCTTGATACAATTTCTCTTTATTTTGGTCTTTAATACTATCTATTCAATTTAGGTAAAAATTTACTTAATCGTATTCAAAGTACTCTCCGTCAAAACACACACATTTGCTCTACCGCTTTAGGGGTTGCTGAAACCAATGAAAAGATGACGAAGAGCCAAAAAATCTGACGGTGTTAAATCTGGTGAGTACAGTGAGGCTGGTGGAGTAGTGGAATGCACTTTTCTGTGAGCCGTATTTGCACAACAATCGATATGTCGAAGGAAGCATCGTAGAAATGCAGTGACATAGTCCTTGGCCATTTGATGGGAATTTTTTATTCAAATTACCTCTCTTAGTCTTTCCAAAACTTGCACGTACAAGGGCCGTTAACAATTTGTACAACTAATACAAATTTATGGTGCCGCACACACTCTTTGTCAAAAAATGAAATGAGCATTATTTTTGTTTTAGATTTGACATGATGTCATTTCTTTAATATGAGAGAGGACGTTGTGTGTCATTCTGGGTCCACAATATAGTGGCATTAAAAAAAAAAAAAAAAAAAGATGTTACTAGCTGCCTATCTGGCTTTGATCGGACCCGTAATAATAATATTTTCAAATGAACCTGAAAATTGTATCGTAGTTTCGTACAGAGAGGGGTGAGAGTGGAAAGAGACTGTGCAAACTACTAGGGCCCGAATCACAAGGTGAGGGCCAACCTTCATATTCCCAGATTTTTTGATTATTTTAATATAAGTAAGAGAGCAGAGACTCTTTAGCCTCAGATTCAATGGATTTTATACAACGCTCCATAGTTCTTGAGAGACTGGGGAGTCTAATATTATGGCATAACTTAAATATTTACTTAGTAAAGGAAGGTCATGGTTGATCGTAGCTCAATTAGTGTAGAGTTTGCTCGCTGACCAGCGGTCTCGAGATCGATAGCTTGTCGCGCTGCTTTTATTTATTTATTTATTTATTTATTTATTTTTGTTTTTGTTTTCTAAGCATAATTATAATTTAAAAATCTTAATATTGTACTTTAACTACAATTTTAGCATATTTAAATATTAATTTAGCATTTTTTATTTTTATTTCTCATCACTTAAGGTTTTTTTTATTTATTTATTTTTTATTTATTTATTTATTTTTTTTTTTATTTTTTTTTTTTTGACTTATTATTGAATAATAATAATTCCAAACTTTTTACGAAATCTGTTGGGGCTATTTGTGATAAAATATATTCAAGTAAAATAAAAATAAATGCTGGAAAAAGACAAATCTGAAATCAAAATAATTCAAAGAGCAAGCATACGCATTTAGAGGCCTGCCCGGGCCCGGGCCGGGTCGGCATAAAAAATGAACGGGCTTACAGGCCGGGCCGATAAAAAAAAAAAAAAAAAAAAAAAAAAAAAAAAAAAAATTAGCGGGCCTACTGGTCCGTTATAAAAGTTTACCCAAAAGCGATAAATGATAAATATGAACTATTTTCAATGAATATGGCTTTAACGATTATAAATATAAATGTGCGTCACTCGCCGATTCTATTTTGACAATATCAATTTAGAAATGTAATTTGTATAGTGTACAGATTGTTTTCAGATAGTTACCTTGTGTCTAACCCGGATTTAATATATTTTTTTAGCAGATTCGTGTCAGGCCGAGTTCAGCTTGCATTGTTTTTCTACATATAGTCGAGTCGAGTCGGAACTAGACTTTTAATTATTTCTTTCGGGCCGAACTTTTGAGTTTTACAGTTGGTCGGGCCAAAATATCTTTCATTAGGGCCGGGCTTGGGCCTGGAAATTCCGTCCCGTGCAGATCTCGATACGTACTACAAAATTTAAAAATCTTTAATATGTAAAAATACACTGAAAAAAATGAAGTACTCAAAAATGTGTAAATCGATATATTCATATCGAATTGAGAACGTTTGGATAAAAAATGAACCCATTGCTTTCTCAAAGTTATTAAATGTTATTAAATCATCATATGTTATTAAATCCAAGCAAACGATAATTTTGTACCCTGTAGTGGTTTATTTCATTCAGAGTGGCATAAAAGATGCTTATTAATGTAAATATTAAATTATGCACAGTTTCTTTTAAATAGCTTAAAAGTACTTGAAAATAATGCTCTTATTATAAAAATATTCGATTTAAGTATATCTTGATAATAATTTTGCTATTTTTCTTAATAAACAATCAATTAAACGTTTATTGTTAATAATTTTGAGCAAGAAATAAATGCCAGTATATTTTTATTTTAATTTGTGAGTTCAGGGCCATCGGGGCTATAGGGATTCATATTTGAATACAATTACGGAATCAAAAATGAGTACATGTACTGCTCAGTTTTGAGTACATTTGGATCGGAGCTATTTTGAGTATGTAAAATACTTAAAAATGAATACTTTTTACTCAATTTTGAGAACCCATTTTTTTCAGTGTAGATTGCAATTTAATTCTTATGCTGATTTTTAATATAATTATATTTGTTACTTTAAAAGCAGAGTAATATTATCATCACATTCATTTCCTTTCTTAAAGCAATACATAAATGATGTTTCTTTAAAATCACGAATTGACACAATTGTTCGGCACCACTGAATTGATAAAGAATGTATGAAATACATTAAAAAAATTAAAGTTTTGGGTGTTTATATGATGTTTTATACAACTATTTAGTTACAAATAAAAAAAGTAAATAGGGCAAAATAGAAATTATATACAATAACATAATTTTTCATTGACAATGAGATTATTTAATTATAATTACAAATGTATTTATAAAAGAAAAAAAAGAGATAAACAAATGAAGTGCTACCGGGTATCTACCCCGGGCCCACTGGTCAGCAACTGAACGCTGTACCAAATTAGCTACAATCAAAGTACACAACAAATCACTCTCGGTACACAATCAAAGTAGCTACACTTTCTTTTCAAAGAAATTATTTAAGTTGTATGATAATATTACCCCCCCCCCCTGTTTCTCAAGTATTAAGGATCGTTGTATAAAATCCATTGAACCTGAGGCTAAAGGGTCTCTCCCCAACAACATATATTAAAATAATCAAAATATGTAATTATCAAGGTTGGACATCTCTTTATCTCTTGGAAAGTTGTGTAAAGTTACAGGTTAAGATTTTGAATTTTTATCTTTCTCTCACTTTAAACTTTTTTATTCAAAGTCAATTGATGCATTTAATTTATATGTAAATATGTTTCCAGTATTTCACATTTTTATTTAAAATTATTAAATGAAAAAGTATATATATCATAAACTGCAGTACTGACAAAGAAATAATAAAATTGCAAGCAATTACTGCTATACAAAATTAAAAAAAAAGATACTATTCTGCAAATTTCTTTTCTAATGGAGTAAAGCCTGTTTATACCAGAATCGTGCAATAAACTAAAAAAAAAAAAAAAAAAAAAAAAAAAAAAAAAAAAAAAAAAAAAAAACTGGTTTTAGCTTCTTTTCTTCCCCCCCCCCCCCCAAAAAAAAAATGCATTTATGTTTTGCTCAATTTAAAGAGACTGCATAAAACGGAATTTATCACTTACTGGCGTTTCTATCTGGAGCAGATTTTATTGTACCTTACTCCTGGTGAGGGCCCTGTATTTTATAAGGATTTTTTTTTTTTAATTGATATAAATAATAATTTTTAAAAAATTGTAATTAAAAGAATTGGACAGAAAAATGAAGTTTCTTTATTATTATTATTATTCGATACATTTGTGGGGTTTTTTTTTCTGAAATGATTGAGTTAAAATTAAGAAAAATTAAAAACCCGTAAAATTGTAAAAAAATACCATTTTTTTTATTTAATGAGTTCGACAATGAGATTTATAAAATGCAATAATTTTTTTTTTTTTTTAATTCGATTCATCTATGTGTAGTTTTTTCGTTTAATAATTCAATTATTTTAATGTAAACAATATTTTCTATGTGTATTTATTAACTTATTGCCATATTTATTTACAAATGTGGGATTTTCTTTCACTTTAGATACCTTTAACCCCTTGAGCTCTGATGGTAGAATTTTCTACCACATAATTTTAGTTCCGAAATGTCACATTGGTACCAGAAAATTCGAGCGGATTTATTTAAAAAAGGTTTAATACCTTTTTTCGTGTTGATCGTTAACCGGTTTTTTTCTTTGCAAAATACTGGTGCCAATGTGACATTTGGAATTTTGAAGAAATTTACATCCCTGAGCTCAAAGGGTTGAAAGAAAAATAAATACCCTAAAACAACAAAAATGCACAAATTCAAATTCCAACATAGTCCCGTCGAGTTTCGAACCAGAGAGCTTTCTTATAGAAAGCTAACGCGTTAAACAACCACGCTTGAAGTAAAAGGGTGACAAATAACGTAAATTAAGGTTCCGTATCAAAGCGTAAATGTTTTTTTTTCTGTTGGTGTCGGTTTTATTAGCGTATTTTAGTTTTATTACCGTAACAAATTGTTGTCCGAATTCTTGGAAATTGTAATGGATCGTAAGTATAAGTGAAACCAGACGGTTTATAAATTGTCATTAAAAAAATATGCATATTTAAGAGGGAAAACGTTTAACCTATTGGTTCTGTTTTTATTATTTTATTTTCCAAGTTTTCACACATTTTATTTTGTATAAAAAAAAATGTTCCTACCCTTCCGAATGCTTCAAAATTTTTGTAGGTGGTGTGAATCTGATTTATTTGATACTCTAAAAATATTGTGTTAACATACGGACGTTTAGTTACTTTACGGGTTGCGAAAGAGCGAAATGTAAATAAACCCGATTTACCTCGACCTAAATCCTAGCAAAGGACTTTTACACAATAACCAACGAGATGTGTTTCATTTGGGCGTTGCCATTAAACAATTAATAAATAATCGCCATTTCTGTGCCACGTATGATAGTATAGTATCCGTAGATAGATATTTTGGCATAAAAGAGTTATAACGAAATTTTGCGAACTTTTTGACTTCCCTTTATGTTATTCCGTTAAATTATTTTTTCATTCAATTTTGCTTGATAATTAGTATGAGGTTTTGGAAATTTTGGTTAAGCAATTTAATGTTATATTTAATTTATTAAAATGTTAAAATTAAAATTCTTAAAATGTCAAAACTGATTCAAACAGCAACAGACATTGTTATATTAATGAAACTTTTTCAAAGAAAAAAAAATCTTCAGTAATTATTACTTCACAAATTTTTACACATAAGACTTTCCTTGCTGAGGGAAAACCTTTTGCTTTCTATCATTTCAAGAAGTATTATGAAAAAAAAAATATTTCTGAAAATTGTGTCGGTTGCAACAACTGTATTTTTTTTACCCACGAACAAATTTGTAAATGGCTGAGATGCCTATATTTTACGATATACTTATGCTGATTGTAATTTGATGTAAACGAAAAACGATTTGGAATATAGTAAAATTTCGATTTTCTAAGATAAATATATTCATCGTATAAAACTATTCCGTTTTCAATCCTGGTGGATCAGAAATAAATTTCGTCCAGAATTTCGATCCTTTGGGAATAGAATCCTTTCTGCATGATGCTTGTGATTGGCTGTTACATTCCCAAGTTAAAAATTATGTCTTTAGATGATTAATGGAAATCAATTATAAACTGTGTTTATTTTAATATTGTTCGGATAATTTCAACGCTGGAAATTGAATAGAAAAAAGATCCATTGTTTATGTATCATACATTTACTTCATATCTTTAACGAATCCTAGATTTTCTTTTGAGATCTTTCCTAAATCTGATTTCTAAAGTGTTACTGTTATTTAGATTATTAAGCTATTGCGCTATTTTAAAGGAGAATATAGCTTCTTATTAGAAAAGGTTAAATTAATATATATACGTATAGCATAAACTGCCGATGTTTTGGCTTTTCCGATGAGGAATTTTGTGTGTGTGTGGGGGGGGGGGGGGGGAGGGGGAAGAAGGATTGGTAAAGATTGCAACTTTCCTTTTATTTTTCAATTTCTTAAATAAAAGCTGTATGCTGTGAATACATTAATTCCTAATATGAATAAATTATTGCATAATTAATATAAATATGTATTTATTAATTTTAAAACTATTGATTAAAATAATCTTAAACGTATCCTAGAATTTCTAAAAGCAGGCTGAATAAGCTCTTGTCAAAGAAACAGGCACAGGTTGACAGCATATGTCAGATGATCTGTGATTCCATGTTTTACTCATGCGGGTGTTAAAGACTACGACCTCTATAGGTAGCCTATATAATATGCTAGTTATAGTTGCCCTTCAAAAGCATTTTCATAGATAACCAAAACATGGATGTAGAGAAAAATATATCTTTCATATTTCTACGCGGTATTTTATGGTAATTTAATGTACCGCTTGATTTATTTTCTCATATTAAATTTCTAGAAATAAATCGTGTTATTATCATTATTATTTTGATAGATTTTCGGATAAACGTTCCAAACGGCAAAATAAAGGAGGATTTTTTTTTTTTTTTTTTTTTTGGAGCTCTTATGTGAAGTAATATTTTTTTCTGAAAGTATAAATTTTATTGAAATAAAATAGTATTTAAGTTGATAGAAACCATAATTTATTATTATTTTTCTGAAGACCTTAAAAATATTAGTGTTTTGGAACTTAATCAGAAACTCTAACAACAATAGTATTTGAACTCTCGAAATGGACATTAATTTCTATACAATAAATTTTACATTTATCTGTAGAAAATTCTCACTAATTTTCAATATTTAACTTCTAATTCAAAATTGAAAAAAAATATACAACATAATATTTCAAGCTAAATGTTTCCTATTTTCCAATCTATATATTACATTTTATTTTGCATTTGACAGTAGTTTACTAGAAGAGACTGAATAAGAATTCATTATTCCGAATTTGATTCGCATCGTATTTGGAAACATGACGAAATATGAGACAATACATATATCTTCTGCTATAATAATATCAAAATATGACTTTTGTATAAGTTAAGAGGGGGAGTGGGGGGAGGGGCAATTTCAAAATCCTCAATTTATAACTTATTCGAAAACTAAATGTTTGAAAGACATGAAAAAAAAAATCTTGCATTTCATTTCGCCTCGAATTAATTATAGACCGACTTAGCTATAGCCTTGAACCCCATATCTATGTATAGTAAAACGTGTATTCCCAAAACTTTAAAACATTTTTCGGTGCCTCCTATCGACAAACTGTAGAATTAGAATTCGTATCTCAAAAACGATACGAGGTACGAAAAATAAATAAATAAATAAAATAGTAAAATTGGAAAATGTCGTAGATTTACTATGTAAGGATATTTAATATATAAAAACAACAATATTAAAAGGCCTGAAATGTAATTTTTCGTATCCATTCACCAGCTTAAATATACTGCTAATTGCATGTAGAAGTGTGGCATTAGAAGGCAAATGCATATTTACTAAAAACGAGTAAAAGGAAGGTATGCACCATCTGACCAATGATGACTGATCACTTACGATTTTAGACGTTTTGTTAAATATCTAGAAAAATACATGATTTATTTTCCTGTAGCTTCAAGTATCTACACAGCATAGTAAACGTCATATATTTTTGCGAAGATTTTTTTTCCTCGAAGCTCCCTATGGGTCCTGTAAACAAACTGAAGAAAAAAAAGCATCTTTTGCATTACCCTGTAAAAACTAATGGTGCAAAATCTTTGAAAATGTAGCCCATTAGGCTTCTTGTAATAAAATGTGTTCATTTTGATACGGATACAACGTACACTGGAGGAGAAATTAAGGTTTTTATTAAAAAATTCCGAATTTCACCAAGTGTTTTGCTTATGATTTTCAGACTTCTTAATATAAAATAGTGTTTTCGGGAACCATGGCAAACTGGATTGTACATAATACCTTGAAATCAGAATAAAAAGATAACAAAAATTGGATGAAAATGAATAGGTTAACTAAATGTTTTACTAGGCATGTGTGAATGCAATCAAAACATAATGTGCATCATGTGTTAGCTAGTACAGATCAACTTTTGTGAAAGTCTCAAAAACATAAATTGAAAATTCTGAAAGTTATCGTTAATAGAATATTTTCGAAATCAGTTGTTCCCAAAAGAAAGCAAAAAGATGAAGGGCTGCATCCAAATTTATTAGTACGTGAACTACTGTGTACGTGTAATAGTGCATAACATATATTATATTTGATCTAAATTCAAAAATTTCAAGCTAAGTTTTAAAGAATTTCACAAAATTTGCTTTAATACATTTAGTTGAACATTATACACATTTTATCTTGATTGCATTCGCACATGCGCTATGAAACATTATTTAATGAACCTGCTCATTTTTCATTGAGTATTTATTCTATGTTAATTCTGATTACAAGGTATTGTGTACAATGTCTTTTGTTATGGTTTCTAAACAGAACATTCTTTTATATTAGCCCATTCGAGTCTGATATACTATCAATAGTACATGTCTTTTCATTGAATATTATCCTGTGTTATCAATTTCTTTTGTTACTATTTATATGTAGTAGTAATAGTATATGTCGATATATTCCTTATGGTTTCATTTATGTTTTAGCATTTAGTAATGATAAAAATAATAAAAGTTTGTTTAATTCTTTTTGCACCTTTGGCGACTCTTTTAATTTAAACACATATTTTCCTCTTTAAATTTAAAATATAGCTTACTTTTCTGACAAAATCATATGTGATAAATCGCAAACAAATATTAGAAAGTTGTAATACCAGCCAAATTCTGTTGTAATACAATATTTTCAAAGCGTATCCAAAAACTCTTCCTTAGCCTAATGTCTTATGAATATGAATTAAATATTATGGAAAAATTGTTACATTCGATTGATTTAAGAGAAAGCCAAACTACTTAAACTTCAAGAAATCTATTTGGATAGCTACTATTAAAATAAATGCAATTTTTTTCTCAAAAAAAAAAAAAAAAAAAGTGAAAGGATTAAGAACGTTGCAAATTATAAACAAAACTTTTTTGGGGGGATTGGGCAGAAATTTGGGATTGCTTTTATAAAAATCTTAATTTTTCCGCGAGTACAATTATTTTATTACAATAAGCCTCCTAATCATTTTCTACAGTTTCAACGCTTTTGCGATATTAGTTTTTATAGGGTAATCCAAAATATATTAGTTTTTCTTCAATTTATTTACGTTCACCTCTGGGTTTTCGGGAAAATATTCTAGCAGAAATATATGCCATCTTACTATGATGTTTACACACCTGAAGTTTCAGGATTATTCCTCAAGTATTTTTCTAGATATTTAACAAAAATAGCTCGTGAACAGTCATCGTTATGGCCATAAAGTGTAGTTTATTTTACCCTTCCAACGCTATTGAAATTTTAATCCATCTTCATAAAAAATTTCACAATTTTTTTTTATTAAAAACTACTTAACATATTTATTTTACTTAGTTCTCTGTTGCTTTTATTTAACTTACTCTTTGGAGAAATTTCTGGCTCGAATCAAATGAAAAGAATTATAGGAAAGGATCGATTAGACCCATTCAGGGTAGAAAGTTTGATAAGAAAAACAAATTAAGTATGCTCAATGTGTCCAACGTCAGCAGCAATGCATTATGCTGAATTCCACATGTGTCTCAATAGTGGACACAGTGAGCATACTTAAATCTATTTTATTATGAAAATTAATTGTATCTAGCTTAATTCTCTTACTTTTCTTAAAAGATTTTCATCTGCATTAAAATGTCCCTCTACTACATTCAATTATAGGATAATTTAGCCCGAGAGAACTCGCTACATAAGATTTTCTCTCACTATCGTACATTTTTTAAGATTCTTATTTAAACCCCATTTCCTTTTAATTAAAATTTCAAAATATTATTTCAATTATTTTACCTGTTTTTGTGAATAAAAGTACTAAGGCAAAAAAGGTGATATCAAACGAATGTAAAGTAAAAGAAAATCAATTGAGCACCGTGAGAGAAATTCTCACTAGCGAGTTCTCCCGGGTTAAACTAGCGATTGGATATTTAAAAAGTACACTCCAAGTCTTCAAATAAATTTATTTTTACATCGCAAGAGAATATTTTATAATAAATCAAAGACGTTCAACTTCTTTTTTTAATTTTTTCGGTATCTCATACCATTTTGAGATATAGGAGCGGTAGTTCTGCAGTTAGCCGCTAGGGGACACAACCAAGTACGTCGTTATGTTGCGAATATCTGTTTAATTAGAACTATGCATTACGCTCATAGTTTGTAGTAAATTTAGTTCATCAGTTATTTGAGGCTAAACGGAATTAGGGAAACGTCCTGTATAATATTTAATCATGGGTTTTTAACTGCAACACTTTTGACGAAATTTTATAAACAATTTTACTGAACATAATTGTAATTGATATCAAGCCATTCGTTTTTAAAATAATTATTTTTTTTAAAATTCACGTTTTAGAATTAAATTTATAAAGACTTTTTCTATAGATTACCCTCCAATATAAGCCAGATAATTTAAAGATCTTTAAAGAAGATTTTAAAGATATTTTATACAATTATCCAATATGAAAAATTTCCGTCACCCATTTTTCCATTCTTTTAAACGAATATTAAATACCTGCACACCTACGATACAAAACACAATAATATTAAAAACATATTCCTAAAAAAAGATTTATTTTCTAAAGGTAATTCGGCATTCAAACATTTTCACTCAAATTCACCCTGTGTATAAAACAGAGATTGGATAAGTTAATCCTGCCCATTATAAAATAAAATAAAAAACAATTTTCTCAATCGAATCATATATATCTATAGATAAAAAGATCAAACATGCAATCAAAACAATGAAATAAGTATAACGCATTAAAATTGCAAAACTTTTGGAAAATTTAATGCATCTTGACACTATCGCCGTAAAATACTTGTTACTCTCTGTTCATTAAGTTTGAGATATGCATTCACGAGATATTAAAGTTTGAGCAAAAGCTCGTCAGTTGGTGCTTTGAAAAACGCAATTATTTGCATGAGAAAGTTATTAAATCAAGTATTAAAACTTAAGGAAATGCGACTCTCCTACAAGCAGTAAATTATAAATGAAGCGATTTTTTTTTCTTTCGGAGGGTGATATTTCTTTCCGTTTTTCCGAGGCAGCCCTAGCAGTTAATAAATTCATTGACAAGAATGAAAGGAACTAAATGTCACCTAGATTGATATGTATTTTTGAAACGCATATCGCATTTTTTCCTCCTTTCCTCCTTATCTGGAAATGCCGCTCTTTATTTGATTTGCACAAGCAGCATAAAAAATAGATCCCCACATTTCCATTTTAAACATATTAAACACAGTAATCCAAATATGACTGTGGTCCATTTGGAGCTCCAGGAACTATGCATAAAACATGTCTAAAGGAAGAAAAGGACACAGAATTATCCGTGAATAGAAGATGCAGGTATTAGACTGATATATGCACACGAGAAGTCGCTGTGCATCGCGGAGGGATACTTTCAGACGGGGGGATGGCTGTGCTTCAAATGATGTGGATTCCAGTTTTTGTTGATTCCATTTTCTCCATTTGGAACAAAAACTTGCAGGGATGATTTATATTTGATAAGACATGCTGGATTTACTCTCCCTTTATTTTGCTTCCCCCTCTTTTTTTTTGCTCTTGGAGCCCCCTTTCTCCGGTTCCCCCCTGTCGAGAATTTTCGATCTTAGTTATAATATTATCTGGCCGCTTTCCAGGTTATTCAAATTTGGCGTGTTACGCTATGATGAATAGAGAGTCCATTCTTCAATTTCATGCACTATGTTTCAAATGCAAATCAGGTGCTCTGGTATTTGAATACGGCGCGCACTTTGTTTACGATTCGCTGCTTCGTGGGTTGTCCGAGACGATTTGCTTTTCCCCCTCCCAACGGTTTAACATTCGGAAGACAATCTTCCCCTTCAAATGTGCCGCATAAGATTTAGCTGGCATGTCAACCAACACTAGTTTATTCAGCCCAAAACAAGGCGAGCGATCCCGCTCATATAAATGATGTGAACACATCATATACTTCTGTTCTTGAGAGAAAAATATATGTATATATATACTTCCACTCCCAGTCAACATTCCTGCAATCGGAAATAAACTAGACGAAAAATTTCTTTCAGCATCGTCCGACAATTCATAAGACAAAACCAGTCTTATTTCAGTTTCTTGTCAAAACTCTTATCTGGCAGCTTTGCTGAAAGATGAAAAATGAATTGCTAAAATTAATGCATACACGGCTCAAATGCGAAAATATATTATTATTGAACGTTAGATATTTTGTCTTTTCCTACATTTTTCACAATACGCTTTTATTATCCCATAAACAAAAGCAAAGGAAAAAATTCCTTAAGTTTGCAGTAAAATGGAAATTTTGGCAACACTCGTTGTTTTATACAGTTTAAATCAAAATAAGCTTTAGAACTCGTTAATTTATTAAGTCAAAACGAAACTCTTACTTTTTTTTCTATGACAAAATATGATTTTTGAAAACAGCTCCGGCCTCCTGCATTTAGAGAATAAAGTGGAAGGAGAATAAACGTCAGAGCTTGAAATATAATGATAAATTTAATTAGAGGGACTTCATTTTGCGAATCTTTTTTGCGTCTGTAATAAAGTGGAAAGCGCATTTCATAGTTTTGATTCTGTTTAAAAGTTTTTTATTTTATTTATTTATTTATTTATTAAATAATTGTAAGGTTAAAAATATAAAGAAAAACTAAGTTTCATTGAATTTTATTTTTTAAGTTGGAAGCTGTAAAAAGGACTTTATCTCTGTAAATTTGTACAAAAAAAAAAAAAAAAAAAAAAAAAAAAAAGGCTGACTTAATATTTGAAGGGCTCAGGTATAAACAATTGATATTTGCATTGTGGATTTTTTTCAATGTAACTTTGTTTAACTATAGATTGACAACATTTTCAAATTACAAGGTTTATTTTTATTCAATGTATGCCAATAATAATCAATTTCAGATATGAGTTTTAGTACTGAAGATTCTTTACAGGCAAGTTCAGTAATAACTATAATAAATAAAAATTTATTCCACCAAAGAATGCTGTACATATATTAGCTGATGTAACTTTGTTTAGCTATATATTGACAACATTTTCAAATTACAAAGTTTATTTTTCAATCAATATATGCCATAATAATCAATTTTAGATATGAATTTTAGTACTAAAGATTCTTTACATGCAATTTCAGTAATAACTGTAATAAATAAAAATCTATTAAACCAAAAAATGTTGTATATAAATTAACTGAAGGTCCTTTTATTATGAAAATCTCGAAGCATGCACTTTGTTAGTTACTTTGTTGAATTAAAATTTAACGCTGCTCTTCAATTTATTATTATTGTTGTTGTTTAAAATGTTTTTGAATTATTATTGAAAATAAATTTCTTCCGAGAAAATGAAAGCACAGACAC
Source organism: Maratus speculifer (assembly GCA_964019185.1). NCBI lineage: Eukaryota > Metazoa > Arthropoda > Arachnida > Araneae > Salticidae > Maratus > Maratus speculifer. Next base: position 139,858,032 of record OZ025299.1, read on the forward strand.
TGGAATTAATTTTTGATGCAACTGTGACTGTTTTGAAGTGATTCGTGGACATCTGTTTAATAAATAACGGTGATTTGTAATAAGAGATAATGATAACATAAAGCTGATAATTATAGAATTTATTAAAGAAAATATATTGGCAGCTCTTTCCTATATTAATTACTTCAAATGATTAGTGAACATATTTATAGATAAATATGGATTTTGTAGGGCCTTTTTTTCTACCAAGGCACCGATTAAATTATATTTTTAATAATATCGATCTTCTAAACAGCTCCAAAAATGAAAAATTAGTGCCAAAAATTTACCGTGAATTTCAAACCGAGGCCATTTTGTAAAAAATTCATTTATCTTATTAATTTGAAGACCGAAATCCAACTAATTTAATGTATTTTAAGATTCTATGGGAATTTTTTATTTCGGATTATTATAAAAGCAGTTATCATTTACACCAATGTACTTTGAATATAAAACTGCGTCGTAAACTTAGGAAGAATTTAGGTTGATTAAAATCTCAATCTTTTCAAATGACAATATCTACGCAATTAGAAAATAGTACAGTAAATTCAATGCCCGAATCATTTTTTTCCTATGCACATTATTTAACAACAAATAAATAAATAAAAATCTTAGAAGTGCCTTAAAATAAGTCGTATCTGAAGAGCCTACTCTTAATTAGCACAAGTATTATTTTTATGTAGCTTATATTACGATGTTCTATAATACATCCTAGTTGGGATTAAGGTTTGTTATGCATTTCTGAAAAAAATATAACGCCAAACTAAAATTGATAATTTTTTTTGTAAATTACTTTTTATCTTAATTTTGATTTGAACATTGGAAACATCTTCGAATTTCCGTTTCTCTTAAAATGTTTCGATCGTTCTTGACATATATATTTTATGCAAATGATGTTTCTATGATAGAAATGTGAGATATACTAAAAATGTTTATATTTTTAAGCCACTTTTTAATTATGTATATTTTAAAGGGGGGGGATTCGAGAAGCATTACTTATTTGTGTGTGTCTTGCAGTAGAATTGAGCGTTCCTTTCGGTTGAATTATACATAATTTATTAAAAGTTATTTTTGTTCATGCAGGTAGTATTAGTCTAGATTAGAAAACCAAATTCATAATTAAAAAAAAATATTTTCACTAAGCTTTTACTCAAATTTGCTAATTTATAACTACATAAGTGTGTGTCGTCTTTTCATGGTGTCCCGAAAATATGAAAATGCGCTTTCACTTTTTTAGTAAATGTTGGGAATGCAATGTAAATTGCAAAATAGTTCAAAATAAACCCATATAAATGAAAAGTCCCCGCATTACTTTACAAAAGACTTCACTTTTTAAGTTTTATACGACATCCGCTCACAAAATTGCTCTATTTTAATAAATGTTGCTTTTCACCCAACAAGATCATGTTAAAAAAAAATGCATTCATATATTTTTAAAAAGAACTTTTATTATAATAAAGGAAATTAGAAATACCGCATTATCATACATTTCAAATACTATTTCATTAATAAAAATAGGAACCATTCACAAATTTATAATGACATTCTTTAGATCTAAACTTAGTTAAAAAGTTTGAATCAAATATACATCTAAGGGACAATCCATTAATTACGTTACGCAAATTCCGTGAGTGTCATACTCATCCCTTCTCCTTTGTCACGGGTTGTCACACTCTTGGGATATGTCCTCTCCTTGTTATCGTACCACATTATTTTCAAATATTAATTTAGATCTTATTTATGAAAGAAAAAGTGTTATGTACGAATTATTACCCAATCATGTAAAAGTTACACAACCTTCAATTACTTGTTCACTTTTATTTCAAGCTGTTTCAGTTCATAGAAAAAGGAGATGCATCTCATAATTTATAAAAAAAAAAGTACATCTATTTTTTAATGAATTTAATTAATACTGTTTGCAAAAAGTACCTAATAATTTTGTCTTTGCATTTTAGATCTGACGCCGCACAATGTTACACCCCCCCCCCTCCCCTTCTCGCACTGTGTCATACAATGTGTATTCTCCCCATCTCGTCAAGTATAAAGAACTAATTGAATAAATCATCATACAGGAAGAGATCACGGAAATAGAAAAATACAGTTTTAAGTGCAAGAAAAATCCCCCAATCCACAATGCATTATCAAAATATTTTCTGTTAGTTTCAGTAAATAACTGAATTCCTTGAATAACGTTTTCTGATTTTTCTAAGGTTAAATGCATTTACATTATCGTCCATGTTTCTTTCTTTTCTCTGCATTATCTCACAAATTTACATTTCTGACTCGATATATGGTCCATATTCACAATAGTCAATGCTTAATTTAACATAAATTGATCATTTTTCAAAGATACAAATATGTAGTTTTTGTAATGATCTTGTTACAGAAAAGGAAAAAAAAAAACTGATCAGTCTTGTTCGCGGGTTCATATAAAACTTGTAAAAGTATAATTTTTCATAAATTAATGAGAAGACTATTAACATAATGATACTTTCTAGAATATTTTTAACATACTTGTTATTTACAATACTCATTATTAACTCCAGCAGGTAAAAAAATGAAAGCTCGTATTTTTGGGATATTATGTATTGATTAAATAATTTTAACTTATGAAAGAACAGAGAATAAAAGTCCTTTTTGCTATAAGCAGTACAAAAGATTATTACAAGCGATTTTTGCAATAATAATAATAATAATAATAATAATAATAATAATAAAATAAGTACATTTTAAATATAAATAAAATGAAAATAGACAAGAGACGAGGGAAAAAATTACAAAAGCAACTTCCACGCAAGACAGAGGGAAAGGGGTGATGAGAGATCATTGAAAAGATTATTAGAATTTTTACAAATAAAATAAGCTTTATGAACATTTAAGTGAGAAGAAGAGGCAGGATAAGAAATACGTTTTTTCGAAGGTTTTTCGTTTATGGTGGTTTTTACAAAGTGTATTATTTTAATCATTAATTATCGCCAGTGTTATCGGTGTTTTTTCAATATTTAATTTCTTCAAGATAATTAAAGTACGCAAAAACCAATTACATATCTGCCAATCTTCCGTATTTTTTTCTGGTCAAAAAATCATATTTGAGCAACATAAATTATTAACAAAAGTGGTTCTTGTTTAAATGTTGTTATGAATTAAGTGCTTTTTATTTAATAAAACTTCTGGTTTTATTATTATTCACTTTTTCTTTCTTGTTTTATTGTTGTTATGAATAAAGTTTTTTTTTTCCTTCAATAAAATTTCTTGTTTTACTTGATAAATATGCTGCTATATGTTCTAAAAAAACCGAAACTACTTTCATTTATTTATTTTTCAATAAAATATACGTGGATATGTCTGTGTGTTTTTGTGTGTGAGAGATAAAGTCATAGAGAGAGAGAAATAGAGAGAGATTCTAAATTTTAAACAATTTGAATAATATATTTAAATTAAAAAAATAATAATATAAGCTAAAATTGATATTTTTTTCTTCCTAGGTGATCAGCCCACCAAGAGAGCTAGAACTGCTTATACAAGTGCCCAGTTAGTTGAACTCGAAAAAGAATTCCATTTCAATCGTTATCTATGTCGGCCTCGGAGAATCGAAATGGCAAACCTACTGAATCTCTCAGAGCGACAGATAAAAATATGGTTTCAGAACAGACGAATGAAATACAAAAAAGAGATGAAATCCAAAGGTGTCTTTATGCAACAGGCGGAGAAAGACATATCCAGCCCTGTTGGAAGTATGGCGGGATCTTCTCCTCTAACAGGTTCTCCAAATTCTCCTTCTATTGCATCAAGCTGCAATATGGTTTCTAGTGGAACACATTCAACTGCAACAGACAGTTCACCAGTGCAATCATCAGTGTCCTATGGTAGACAAACCTCATCCAATATTTGTTCTGATTTATCTTCTTATACAATCAGAGCACATTCTGATCCTCTTCTAAATTCACCGAATAAGCTATCAACTTCAAGTCCGTCCGCATTCCCTTGCTCAAACGGGAATAAATTCTTTTCCTCTTCAAATGCAAGTCGAAATATTCAGTTTCCAAATACATATTCCGATCCGAACATGCTTTCACACCGTCATGATCTGCCTTTTGCTCAAAATGAGACAGAAAAGAAAAGAATTTTATCATCACCTTCAGCATCGTCTACTCCTTCTCAATGTGTATCAACTCCGCCTTCACCAGTGTCTCCATTTCATATAAATTTACAACAGTCGTTATTTTCTGAATCTCAGACAAATGTTCCTCTTTCTTTAGACAGTGAGAATAGTCCAAAAAATAGCCCATTTTATTACAATTCGGGCTCAAGAATAATGGTTCCTTCCCATGCAAACTGGGATCAACATATGCCGTTCCAGAATAATTTATCAAGTTCCATGGGTTTATTGTGCACGGCAGTTGATTATACCACACCAAATAATATGCGGGCTCTCGTAAATAATGCAACATATCCTTCACAACTCCATCATGGTTCTTACTATTATCATCATCAACAAATGATAAGCAATGGTCAAATGGCACATGAATGGTTAATGTCGTCTCAGGAAGCAAGTAAGCCACCAAAATATCCATCACCACCATCTCCTAAGCTTGCGGATTTGTAACATTAAAAAGTACCATTCCTACGTTCATCTAAAAATATACTTTCTCTTCATTATAATATTAATAGTGATATTTCATTACAAATTAGGTAATTTAATTCGACAAATATTGAAGACATTTCTAATGTTTATAATGAAGATCTCAAGAGATCATGAAATACCATTTTCAAGCAAGTTCATTTTCGAAAAAACAATATTCTTCGAAATGATTAATTTTTGCAATGATATACGAGTACGAGAAGTGCGTGTTATATTTATAATATTGATTTGTGATTATAACTTTAAATCAAAAGCTGTGCAACTTGAATTTAAATTGTATAATTTTTGTGTTTGTACTGCAATTGAGTGTTTTATAGATTTTATGCATAGTAAAAAAAAAACCCTTTTATAAAATCAAAACATGAAAAACTATAATATTTCAAATTGACCAGTGTTTTATTGTACATGAAAAGCATTAATTTTACATAATAGGTTCGGAGTTTTACACTTGGGTACTTTATATATATTGTATTTTGACAAGCTTTAATCTAAATATATATGATGAAATAAAAACATACAATTTCTTTGTTATCTGTTTTTTTCCCATATTCGAGTAACATAAAAAGCATACTATAAATAATTTTCCTGACATAAGATAATTATAATTATATGCTAATCAAGTAGACTACTTCAAAAAATCTAAATAATAAAAAAACATATACCTCAATAATTGACTCATTTTATGTCATTAATTGTCAACTTTAAAACGGGAATGAATATTGAAACAGATAATATAGGGAAAAATAAAAACAACGTTTGTCAGTTTTTTTGTAGACTCACATGAATCACATTGTTTTAAAAATACTATACAAAAATGACACTGCCATAATTATTTCACGAGAATACATATTTTTTTAAATTATTAAAACATGTAAATGATCTGAACAGTTTTTTATGCTTGTTGTAAAATAAGGGAGGCTCAAGTTGAAATTTATTATTATAGTTAATCTTATTACCAACTTTAATACTGCATTTACAATTTAAAAAATCAGCATGTGTCTAAAACTATTAGTTCTGCGCAATGAATATTTATAATCGGGGAAATACGCTCGCTGTTTAATAAGTTTATAAAAAAAAGATTTTCTAAAGTGTATTTTTTAAAACTTTCAGTCTCAATAAGAATATTTATAAGAAGATACATTTAAACAACATAAGTTATCGCAATTAAAAAAGTATACACGATGCACCATAACTGATTTGCTTACATATGTACTCATATGGCATCGTAAGTTTACACAAAATAAGCTTTTTTTTCCATGTTAGAAGTAATTAGATTCATTGAATGATGCAGTTTTGTTTATTTGATATTGTTTTTGCACTGGTATTATATTTTGATTTTTAAAATCAGATGTAGTGGAAATAAAGTGCGAGATTTATTTGCTGCTTTTATCTTTAAATAATCAAAAACATAAACATAAAAATGTATCTGGTGGTTAATGTGTGATATGGTCCTTATTAAGAAAATACATAAATTTTAAACCTTTTTAAAAATCTATTATTTGATTTCCATGATGTTTAAAAATTTGTGCAATTCTGAATCGAGCAAAAGCACTGCATGAAAATATTCAAAGTAAATCAGTATCGATTTGATATTGATAATTTTAGCACAGACTCAAATCAATTTTTAATTTTGCATTATTTGAAAACTCTGGTTTTGCCACTTGTTAAGAGTGCAAAATAAATAAATAAATAAATAAAAATAAATTTAAATAATAACTATAAATTAAATATAAATATAAATATAAATATAAATAAATTAAAATGAAATAAAAAAATAAACATAAAAATAAAAAATGATCACTTTCACATAATTTCTTTTTCATGAACAAGCATAAAATGACATGCATCTAATATTTTTGTTAATTCTACCTTTTTTGCCAATTAAATGATGCAAATTTTATTTGCTGTGATTGACCTGTGTTTTGTTTAAATATTTTTGGAAAAAATATCATCGTTCTAGAGTTTGTTAGAATTATTTAATTTACTCAATTAATAAAAATGCATATTCTAGAAAAACACTGGAGAAGTTCAAAATTGTATGCAATTTTTAAAAATAGGGAAAAAAAGAAAAAAGATTAACTCTCTTTATTCTGAATGGGCAAAGTATTGCACCATATCTGCCAGACTTATTTTAACAGATAAGCTGCATTTTGTGGCACTTACAATCTATACAAAATTTGACATTTCGACATAAAATTTGAAATAATAATTTAAGAATAAATATCAATATATTTTACGGTACCCAAAAGTTATCAAGTATTTTATTTTCAGTGATGCGTTAAAATCCCCTGCAAAATACACTATTAAAAGTTTTGATGAATATCTTTGATCAAATGTTAGTGTTATTTTATAGTTTGAGTGAAAATATTACTGTTTGCCTGAGAAATGTTTTATAAAGGGATAGAGAATGTGTAATCGAATTCAGTTAATATGCGGCTGGATTATAAAAGTTTTTTATTTGATGGGAGATTTTTTTAAACATATCTAGCATATTTTAAAAAAAAATGCTCTTTCCTGCTATAATCTGTGAAACATTCTGACTTATAGAGTGATATAATTTACTCAAATTATTATGACAAGAAAATAATGATCGTTTTCTAGGTTTGTTGATGTTGTTGTTTTACATGTAGAATTAAATTACAAGGGCTTCAGCAGTTTTATGCATCTAAATTTAGATAGGTTTAGGTGTGGTATATATAGAGAGAATCTACAATAAATTTGCAGAATAATTTCTACTTTTCATAGAATCTCGGATACACTCTAAATTCGGACACTTAAGTGTCTGAAACGGGTTATTCAATTTTCAGACGTTCTAAAATGACTTCATATTTTCATATACTTTATGCGTCTGAATTTCAGATACTTAAAACGTCTGAATCGCAGCCATTTTTTTTTTTTTTTTTTTTTTTTTTTTTTTTGTAAGAATTATACGTAGCCATGTTTGATTACGTTGAAACCTGGAAAAATATTTCCTCATGATTCTGCTGCCTCCACTGTTTTAGGGACTCAATAGCTGGTATGCAATTTTCGTAAACATGATATTTTATCTTTTTTGACACGGTACTCATTATAACCAATATTTTGAACTTGTAGAGAGGAACAAGATTTAAAAAATGTATGTTTATATAAATACAACAAAACCACTCAGTAGGGATCACCTGGACAATTTTTCCTTAATTTGGAGGTATCTGCTTTTTGAGGTAAAAGTATATAAAACGTGTGCATGCTGACAGTGAAAAATACATTGCTTAAAAAGTGTTCTCTATTTAGGAGTATTCAATGGAGGTTTTACTGTAAAACCTTCGTATGAACAACTTTAATTAGCGAACACTCACCTTTTTCTACTTAAAGATAAGTTTTTTATCTACAAAAAGTGAACACATTTAAATAGCAAAGAAATTGAGCTTTTAAGAAGTACTTGTTATTGAGAAGTTTTGCTGTATTTAGATTTTTTTATTTATTAAGTTTTTAACCTTATTCTAATTTAGAAGTTCAAAGTGTTGATTATAATCATAACAACGTTAAAACAAGTTTAAAATATAAGCTTTACAAAAATTGCATATCTAATTTGGGGCTCCTAAAATGGCAGGGATAGGGAAAGGGACACTGTCAGAAAAATTCGTCAATATACACTAAGTTATCTTTATTTTTTCACAAATAATTTTCGTATTTTCAGAAAACATATTTGATCCGCGAATTCATTCCGAACGTCTAAAAATGAGGAAGGGATTCCGTTTATTTCTATCATGCATGCGTATTGGGTCTGTTAGTAATAAATTCGACTTTATTTTTAAAATGAAAAACAAAAAATTCTATAGATTAAAATGTCTAATATAGTTTAAAAAGATAAAAATGTTTTCGAATTTAAAAATAATTAACAATTACTTTCTTCTTTCACTCAAAAATTCTCACAATTTGTTATTCAAAGTTGGATAAGTTAAATAAAATTGAATTTACTAAGTTATTTATATAATAAGTATTCGCATTTAAAATATACTTTAAGTGAACATAGGTAAAAGATATTTTAATTAAAAAATAAAATGCAAAGAATTGTTATTATTCAAAAAAATCTTATCGAATAAAAATAGAACATCCATATTTTTCCTCTAGCAATCTACGTAAATATATTTAAAATTCACATTTTTATGCTATATTAATACTAACGTATAAAAACTCCAGTCCCAGTTTCATTAAAGAAATTAACTTCAAAATTAAACCTCCCGAAATTAACTTCAAAATTTAAAAGCTTTTTAACGAAATAGACCAAACCAAACCCACATGAAATGAATACTTTTACTTCAAAGCTTTTTCCTGCTGCACAATAGTAGCACCATGCCAGTGCGCTCGTCTACCAACAATGGAGTCGGTGTTCGATCCTCACGTCCGCCGCATTTATCTTTTCCAAACTTTTTTGAATTGACGGATATTTTACCTCATTTGACGGAGTAAAAAATAAACGGATATTCGTTAACTAACAGACAATTACTGGCAGCAGTGCTGCCAGTACATTTTCTGTGAAAAGACGGAAGTTTTTTTGTGAGTGGACACTGCCCAGTTTGCCCATACTTCAATCAAATTCCTTTTCAGCAAAATGTCCAACCTTGTATTGTATTCGCTAAACAGAGGTATCCTGTATTCGGGAGTGTCCTTTATAGAGATTAATGGAAATTTCCTAAGTGCGGACAACCCTATTTAGCAAAAGATCTTTTTTATCCAAAATGCATACACATTTGTTTATTTATTATTTATGATCTTCGAAAGGGAAGCTATTGAGCGGTTTTTCGGAATTTTTTAAAATATATTTTGTGTTTTTAATTCTGTCCAACTCTAAAAGTTCTTAACAAAAATTAATTGATAAAATTAATTGATTGTAAAATTCGAAAACGTTTATTTCTCATTTACTTATCATTTTTAATTAAATTAGAAATTTTAATACATAATTTTTTTGCTTTTTTGTTTTTAAAATGATTTCTGATTTTAGTATTAATAGCGTCAATGCGTGCGGAATACACAGCGTACAAAGTATGAACGGACTTTTTCCTTCTTTTTCTGACCTTCGGCAAGAATTCATGGATAATACATGTTTTTATAGAAGTATGGATATTATTTGCTAAAAAAATGAGGAATAATTTGTGAGTTTTTCTTACTGCATTACATCAGTTGCCAACAACTCAGATACTTACAAACAGATACTTACAATCATGGGGTTTCCCGTAAAATAAATAAATACATAAAAAGGAGACATACTGAAGGAAATGAAAAATCTTGAGCTCATCAAATAAATTAAGACTAAATAAATTAGCATTTTATCTTTAGACGTTCGAATTCTTCATAGGTATAGCTTTTTTGTCTTTGTTTGCATCGTATCTTCCGATCTGTCAACAGCTTCATGTATTACATCACTTAATCTTTGTGTAGCTAAGAAAAGTTCTAGTCTCTCACAAGAGCTATTTTAGTGTGAAAGAACTGCGCTTGTTCTCAGATAACAGAAACAAGAAATGTTCTATTGTGTACTAAAGAACTATTTTCCATGAAGTCAAACAGTCTCATTTTGTAGCATTTTTACTCACAAGAAGTAACATTCTTCCGTGAAAGAACTGCAGATTTTCCTTGCTGAAAGGAATCTGTGTTTTCTGCTAGATGTTCTTTCTGATACATTTGCTGTGAAATTTTGCTTAATAAATGAGATGTCTGTAAGCATAGAATTCCTTTAGGTCGAAGTTTAAAAATCGTCGTTGTTCTCAAATCCGAAAGAGCTACATTTTGACCCCTTTCTGAATTCATTGTTGTTCTTAAAAATATGAAATGGATAGATGGTGTTACAAATTGATTCGGAAATCGAACGCCGTTTTGCTTTTTTTTTTAAGTAAAGACAGAAAGTCTTTCAGAAAATACTGTCAAAGTAGGCGTTATGAAACGAATTCCCGACGCGCCAGCGCGAGAAAAGGAATACAATAGTCGTCATGTGAGAAGAATCGCTTATAACTCGATAATTAATTAATTTATAAAAACATGGGGGAATCTGAAATAAAACGGTGTTTATCAATTGTCAGATCTGCCAATTTTATGATTTCTGTTTAAAAATGAGACAACAAAATGTTTAAGAAATTTCGTGCATTTGACCTGGGAATTCGAGAACCGCTTTTCTCAATTTTAAATTTGCCACATTCATGAAATCATTTTTATTTATAACCCTTTCCACTCCTTGGATGTGCATATGCATCTTCCAGAACTGAATAAAGCAATTGTTTATGGTACCAGTAATAAAGAAAAGTAATATTTGCCTTATTTAATTAGGATATTTCCGCTTTTAAATAAGTATAGGTAATTGTTTTTTAAAAAAGCAGTGCTTATTGTATAAAGTTTGTGTATTTCCATACACAAACTTTATACAATAAGCACTGCTTTTTTAAAAAACAATTGTCTTTTAATAAGTCTATTAATTTAGCGGAACGGGATTACTTGCAAGAAATTTGCAAATGTTATTAGTCAGAAACTAAGAATTTTAATAACTTTATTCCTTTTTTGATCAAATTAAAGTATCTTTCAGAAAATTATGTCACAATTGGCGGTTAAGTTTACTTTTAGAAATCAGAGAGCCTATAAAAAGTTGTCATGAGGCAACAATCGATTATAACGCATGATATAATACGTATACCGAAAAATGCAAAACACTATTTAATTGTAAATGAGGACAATAATCATACCTAAATTTTTTTTTTTCATAAAAAAGAATATGATGTAGAATTAGGTCATAATTTTTTTTATTCCACATTTCAAAAATAGCTTTTTTTAATTAATCGTAGAATTTTAGTCCTCATATGAAACGAAAAATTCTATTTGAAAATGCACATATTAAAAAACGAAGCGATTGTCAGCTATTTTTCATGTATATTTCGGAAACCATATTAATTATATGCAGAAAAACACATAAATTCGGAGCTTGCAGAGGAATAAAGAACCTTACTATGTATGTGTCGAAAAAAATAGTGTTTTTGGAATTTCAAATTTCAATGAGAAAAAAAAAAAAAAAAAAAAAAAAAAAAAAAAGGCGGGTATAGATAATTTTTCCATAGCATAACATGGGATTTCATTTTTTTTTTTTTTTTTACCCGAACAGATAAGTCCCCTTAACCACAATATTCCATTTTTAGTATCAACCGTAAAACGTAGAAAATTAATAAATTTGAAAGTATTATAAGTGGGTGAGAAAAAAGAATTTCCAAATTTGAATGAACAAAAAGGATAAATAATTTTCCCATTTTAGTGTCAACCGCGAAACGTAGAAAACTGGTAAATTTGAAAGCATTATAAGTGGGTAAGAAAAGAAGAATTTCCAAATTTGAATAAACAAAAAGGATAAATAATTTTTCTCTTTTACTATTTTGATGTAAATTTTTAAGAAGCTCTAGTAAATGCTATTTTTATTTTGTGTACTCTTTGTAGTATCAAGTTTAGCCAATCCATTGATAAAAATAATCAAAAAGAAGTGTAGAATACGTGCCAAAGATAACAAAAAAAACTTACAACACACACATGTAACTAACATGGAATACACAGACTATTTCAATTCACGAACTTTAAAGCATGCTTTCAAATATAAAACCCTTCATTATTCATGCCAAATCATTTATTTCACTAGAAAACTACAGAACACTCTTTGATTTTGAACACAAGTGTTTCTATCAAACATGATTAATATATAAACATTAAGTGAGACAAAAAATTCTGTTCTTTCCACTGTGTTACCAACCGTGTCTTCTTGTTAGCAAAGCAATCAGGTAATACATAGGGGATTCTATTGTTTTAGAGCAATTTTCCAGTCACTCTTTCTGAAGAATTAGACAAAGTTCTCGGGAAACAAACATTCATTTATTTGCCGGTGAGATCAAAGGCACATCAGAAACAACACAGTAAAATTTTAGAAACATCACATCTTAAATAACACTACAATGCACTATATCATTGTAACAAAAGACTACGTCTCACAAGCAATGTGACCATGATTTTGAAGGCAGTAACGAGAAATCGCATTGAAATAGCAACTGAACTTTTTCAGAATCTGTGGTTCGTTATGTAACATGTGATAAATTTCATGCGTATTTAAGAAAGTATCACAAAAAACTATTGGGATATTCTGTGACAGATATATATGGCAGATTAAAAATTAAATCATATTTTATAAGTAAATCATCGAAAAAGCTGTGTAATTTTTATCTCCAATTGTATGAAAAAATTTTCCTATAATTTCTAAGGAAAAATACTTTAGCTAATTTATCTATGAAACTTACCATGTCCTTCTTGTACGTGAGAAATTATAAAAATGTATATTCATAGTAATTAAAACGCCATTTTTAAGGAAACACAATATATATTGGAAAAATCCTTATTCATTTTAACTTTTTAAGTCTGGTAGTCATCGTTTAGTGTATATATATATGGTACCAAATGTAAAAGGTAATTATTTTATTGTGAAATGCCGATAAATAATTTTAATGGAGATTGATATTCTTTGATTTGAGTTATTTACACGGATGAAAATGTTAAAGTTTTTCGTCTTCAGTGTTTCACAAATTTTCATATTTGAGAAATTAACAAGTTTTTGCCTAAGAAAAAAAAAAAAAAAAAAAAAAAAAAAAAAAAAAAAAAAAAAAAAAAAGGCTTTTAATTTTTGCCTATCTTTTTCAACATTCTTTTCTCCTCAACTTTATCGTTAGTTTTATCGTTTAAATTTTTTTTCACTACTTTTTCTTCAATTCTATAAAGATATAGATGATAAAATAAATACATTAAACTTCCAGTAAAATATTTCATTGTAAACTAACTGTAAATTCTCAATTCCAAACATTCAGAGTTTTTTTTTCTGTTTTTTGAAAAACTTATTAAATCAAAAATCAACATTCAATTAAAGATAAGAGAAATAACCAAGATAAGATTATGGAAATAATGAGCGGCTTGTGGACCAAAAAAATTTCATAGAGAATTCTGAATTTTTGTATTCTTAAACATCCGTGATCAAAAGCTAATAATAACAATATGTAATTTCTGCTTCATAAAAGACTTTATTTGCTACATTTTCTTAACTGAATTTTCAGACAGTTTGCGAAGTACATGATTTTAAACGTGAACCATAAATCATATGAATAAAATAGACACAAAATTTAACATAATATATTGACTTATATATGACTTGGTATTCTTCATCATACGACAGATGATAAAAATATAATTATAATATATATATATATTTAAATTTAAACATCCATGTACTATATTATGTTCCATAAAGATCTGATGATTAAAAATATTCGAAAAGTGATTTTTATTCGATCTATTACCATTTAAATGATTCAGAGGTGCAAACTTTCCATTGATTTTTCTCAGTTTTTGTTTATAAGGTGGTCTAATGTAATAACGCCAAGTGCTAATACTATGCATAATTATGAAATAATCTGGTAAATGACACTCATGTGCTCTGCGCAGAAGAGTTTTGAGTCATATAAATCGCAAAAAAACAGCTTTACAAGCAACTAAAATTAACGCTTGATCTAAAATTTGCGAGATACGTTTTGTGATGTGAAGACTATTTTTTTTTTATCCGGAAATACTTTGTTAATTACATAAATTTGTAGTACATTTCATGGACTTTCAAAATGTTGTTGAAGATTTTGGTTATCTTCTCGAGATAATTTGTAATTTAAAATGCACAGCGCAATAACTATAACGGGGTAATAACGCCAATCCTTGGCATTAATACCCCGGTTGTTTCCCTACAGTGGCCGAGCTACATCCTAAATACTGATTCAAATAAGCACAGTTAAAACTGTGCAATATTTCTAATAATTCTATTTAAGCGGTCCTTTTTAAGCAAAAAGAAGCTCACGGTCTGATATTCTTTTGCTTCATCCTCCTCCCCCTCCCCCCCCCCCCCCCACACACCACACCTTTATTTTTCTTACACTTTCACAAAAAATTGAACATTTTCAATAGCTTAGAATACATTTTTTCAATTTCTAAGTTTGTAGAGTTTGTATTTTTAGAATTGGGCAATCTACATGCAATTGTTCCATCTTATTTCATAGTTTTGTTTGCATGGCGTTATTACAAATATAGGTGGGTAATAACGTCAAATAGCATTGGTCAAGAAATCACGCCATTACATTTTACGAATACATATCTGTTAAATTATATTTTTTTATATAGATAGTCAATGAGTTGCTGTATCAAATCATATATTTGTTTGAACAATACAATCTAAAACTGAGCCGTGAAAATTGGTAGAACCTTAACGTGGCGTTATTACCCCAGGGTACCTTAGTATAATCCAAATGCTGAAACTTAAACTCATATACTTTTAGGTCGGCACCATATTTTTAATAAACAATTCTTATGGCGCATTTAATAAATCTAATGATCAGATTTCACTAATAAAAATAGTTTATTTCTGAAAAATAAAAATGTCATTTTTACATATAGTATAGCGTTTTGTTTATTTTTTTCTTAAACTAATTAACAACTTTTTAAACGTGGCATTAAAAGTTTTTTAAATAATTTGACACGTTGTATGCCACGCCAATCATTAGTAACTGACACTCCCCGTTTTTGGCCGCTCCAGTCACCGGTGTCTGACAGTATAAAATATGATATAAACTAAATATATATACTATGACACGTTTGATATTAAAAATGAGGTGTTTACGGTTCATTCACAGCGACACTCAAGAAAATTCCATTACATTATGGTCTATGGGGGGGGGGGGACTTTTGCGGAGTTTTTTAATGATATTACACTACATATTAAAATTAATTCATATCGTTGAAGTTTACTACAAGTTTCTTATTAGAAAACATGGAGAGCATAGAATTTATCGTTCATTTACAGGGACACATGAAAGAATCTTTGGCTGCAGAAAAAAATTAAATTTTTACGGCCTATGAACAATAGTTTCTGAAATCGTGATTTCACTTGCGGTATGCTTTTAAATTTAATTATTTTAAATACTACTCGTATTTAAATTCCATACATCATACATAGGGCTGTACACGAATTTTCAACAACATCCTTTTGTTGGCGGAAATTACTGAATGGAAAATTTTAACAGAACTAACGCGTTTAATTTAACTAACATACTGTATAGTATGCATACATGTCAATAGATCATATACAAGGCTGCACAAAAATTCACACATTTTCTCTACTGTTCATGGTAATAGCAGAAATTGGGTTTTCAAATATACTATGCAATTTCCAAATTGTTCATTTCGACATCTTTCATCTTAGTGAAATTTTGTTGTAAATTATCATTATTCTGAATGTGTTATAAAGCGTTCCACAATCCATGCTGTATGCATGATTTTTCTTTCTCGTTTCTTCTCAAAATCATTGAAGGTGAGTGTAATAAAATATTTTCCCCACTCAACAACATGAAATTTCTGACGCATTTACGATACTTTTTTAAATATAAAGGAATGATACTTAAGTGCTTACTGAACTGGTTTGTAATATTACTTTTATTTTCCAATAAATCAATTACATCTTCCGTTATAAGTGATTATTAAACCAGGATGACAGGTTTTTCCCTTTCTTGTCGTGTCGCGTCCAGAAATTCCGTTCGTTTAAAATCTGAATTTTCACAGTATTTTCTGATAAAATTCTGTTTTGAGGGGGGGGGGGGGGTGCAAAAAACAGTTCAAATAGTTTCTTAAAGAATAATCTTTCCCAATTTGATATATTTGCAAACAAAAATAAATTTGAAAATGTGTCAGAAAAAAATTGACAGTCTGAATTTCAGAACAGAATTAGTAATATGTCAAAATTTTATTTTTAAATACACAATTTATGTCTCCATTGTCATTCCATGGTGAATAAAATAACATCTATAGTAAATGAAGGCTATAATTTTAAATATATTTATCTTAAAACATGCGTAGTGAACGTTCTTTTCATTTACTATTATTTTAACACAATCTAACTGATTGGTAAAGTTATCATACGAATTGAATATTTCCAGTTGAGCGAAAAATTGCCCAGGCCGGGAATCGAACCCGGATACTTGGCTTACAAGGCCAATGCTTTACCTGTTAAGCTAACCGGGCGAAAACCGGCTGGGTTTTTTCGCTCAGATTGATTGATTGATTGATTTTTGACGTCCGATTATCTGCGCTAGGGATATAGGACCAGGGGGGAAGGCCCTTCGTGGGGGGTCTTTCTAAGGGAACCTAACCCGTATTTACGCAAGGTTCGAAGAAAACCACGAAAACTCCGAACGGTTAGGCCGACAGCCGCGATTGGGTTCGAACCCAGCACCTGCCGTCTACCAGTT
The DNA here is from genome assembly GCA_964019185.1 of Maratus speculifer. NCBI lineage: Eukaryota > Metazoa > Arthropoda > Arachnida > Araneae > Salticidae > Maratus > Maratus speculifer. The sequence goes on from OZ025299.1 coordinate 139,875,015, forward strand.
GAGAGGTCCGAACCTCTCGGCCACTGGTGGGGCCGTTTTTTCGCTCAGATAACCATATTGGCCATAACATCTGGTCTGTCATTTAGACAGACATTTCGGGTTCGATTCCCGGCCTGGGCAATTTTTCGCTCAGCTGGAAATATTCAATTAGTTCTTTTCATTATTATAATGATCACAAATCCTAAAAAATATCTATATCTGTTATTTTAAAATTTGAATTTTTAAAAAAATCAATTTTTTTTTTTTTTTTTTTTTTTTTTTTTTTTTTTTTTTTTAATTAAGATATGTGTGCAATGTAATCTGAGGGTGAAAAAGAATCATCTTGGTTATGTTTTTTTAATTTTGATAAAAATATTTAGAAATTAATTCAAAATTTAATTTTAAAGATATTTTTGTGATTTATGAACCTATTACAGTATAATAACAATGAAAAGAACTATTAGTAATGTAAGTATATCTAATATAATTGACTTCATTTACTGTAAACATAAGAATTAATGTTGTTTTACAGAAATGCATTTAAATCTTAGAATATAATCATGTAAAAATATACACACGTTAAACCCAAATAATTTCAAAGTGATACTCATATTATTTCACTTCTACAACGGTATTCTGTCTTCGCGATTATTTCGTCATAATCATTATTAGAAAAATAGAATATGAATTAATAGTCAAATCCTTGTGCTAACTTCAGATACAAATAAAAATTAAGCAGTGAAAATCCGCATCTCAGTGAAATATTATCCATGAATATCAAGAATCTTTCACTTATAAATGTAACAATATTTTAAGTCTATATCAGACTGACACTTCCTTTTTTTCCGCCCTTCTTTCATGTCGTTTTTTAAAATTACTCTAATTTTACGTATTACTCTAATTAAACTTAATCATTTAGATCGTAATTTTTTGCGTATTTGTTATAGCTTACATATAACTCGCTTTCCTACAAAAATTTGTTTGAAATAAAATGCGACTTATTTCTTCTTAGTATTTATTTGTCTTCATTGTTTAAATAAAATTTCTGGTTTGAAATAGACTCAACTGAGCTACGGCGGATGCACGAAAAATTACGGTACAAGTATTTCGTGCTTTAAAATAGAAAAAGAAATCACGATATCATTACATTTTCAATTAAACTCTTCATTGAATTAAAGATTTATTTTTTTAGAAAGTGGCATATTCCAAATATATATTTTATTTTTATTTATATTTATGTAAGTAAAATGCATGTATTTTTTTAGTTTTATTCTTTTAAAATAAATTCAATTTTAAAAGTAAAATAAATCACTTGGTTCAACTAAATATTATATTTTATTCTTAAATTAGTGAAATGTAAATATTTAGTTATTGAACGTTCAAATCAATACCAAATCTCGAATAAAAATATCTTAGATGAACAAAAAGGAATAACTAAATTTTCAGTTTAGGAATTACATTAAAGCAAAATAACTAAATTTTCAGTTTAGGAATTACATTAAAGCAAAATAACAGCTGAGTGATTTTCTTCTCTACTAATAGAGGGCGCTAAACAAGAGGCTGGCTACATTAAGTTGAGTTGTACGATGTTAATTGATGTGTTTGTTTGCTTTGCAATTGCTCGTTGAAAAAGACATCATTCATTTAATAGGTAGGATAAAATTTAAATTTAACGTCTTCATTCATCTCTTTTCAAGTGAGACTAATTATCTAAACATGTTGTCAACAAGTTAAGTTTTTAAAATTCAATTTTTGAAGATTGATGAGCGAAAGAATGTTTTCTTTCGTTAAAAGAATTGAGATAAAAGAAATGAAATTTGATATAAATAATAATAATAATTATTATTTTATTTATTTATTTATTTAATAGTGAGTCGCAAAACATTTGAAATAATTCTGTAAAAAATATTTTTACTATATAAGGATTAAAAAATATTTTTAAAATCTTTATTTTTGTTCCGCTCCGCGACTCGAATCTTTCTGACATGGTTAGAAGTTCAATTTTATAGAAACATAGATAATGGCAAATTCCAATGCAACACTTTTATACATAAAGATATGCCCATGCTCTCGTGTGTTAATGTAACATAAGAATGCGATCTATTTATTAAATATTGCTTTATAAAACTGCTTTTATTTAAACACGGTAGAACCCGTCAAATTTTGACGCAAGAAAATGTTTAAGAAGGAACTGTTTCATTGATTTTTAATAAACCTAAAAAATTAGTTATAATAAAAAATGCACCTTATCAGTAAATCTAACTTTTAAACAAATATTTAAATTATTTTATTATTTAAACAATACTTAAATTAAAGTGAACAAAATACTATTTCTAATAAAACTTGTAGACATTGTTAAAATTAAACTTTAATCGTATATGTAAAACATAAAAACTAATAAAGACGACTAATAACTTTTATTATGATAAAAATATCAATTAAGGCTCTTATGCTAGTATTCCAAAATGAATAAAAGCAAAATTTATTCATCTTTGATTTAATCATAGTTTTCCACGTGAAATCTACACCTGACATCATTTTCACCATATCAACATTTACACACGCGCATTTCATATCTGTATTCAAGTTTGCAAAAAAATTAATATTTTTATTTGATCATTAACTTGAAATCTCGATGCTGTTAGCTGAAACAGATACTAAACTGGTTATATTCTTTTAAGTTTAAATCAAATTTTGCAAATACAACCAAAATTCACAGGGTTTTATAACAGACGATATACTTCACACAGCGCGTATTTATATTTGAAATTAATAAGAAAATGGCAACATAAAGATACTGTGATAAAAAAAAAAAAAAAAAAAAAAAAAAAAAAAAAATTCCCATACGATGGTGTAAAAATTGAAAATTTGCGATGCATAGAAGTTTAAAAATTTGCAATAGCAAAAATTACAAAACCGGAATTTTATTTAAAATTGGAAAGTGTTGCCATTCGCAAAATGATGTATGCGTTAAGCCGTGGCATACGAGAAGTACAAGGCCATTTCTTGCCCTCCCCCAATTGCTCTGACGTCATCATACTTAGGGTCCGAAACATAGGGTCAGGAGGGACGCTATTAATTCACTCTAACTGGACAAAAGACTTTCACTTGTATTGTGTCATACGTCGTGACTTGGTTTCGCTGTGTTGAAAAATAATTTCAAGCATTGAAATGTATATTTTCACCTAAACTGTATATATATATATATATGTTAATTTTTTTTTAATGTAAAAATGCCGTTTACGTGCTCAGTCCCAAATTGTAATGGGAACTACAAGAAAGGTCCGAAAGTAAAAGTTTTTAGTTTCCCCAAAGACAACAGTCTTCGCTCGAAGTGGATTTCTGCCATAAAACGTAAAGATTTCATCCCGAATGAAAACAGTAAGGTAAGTTTTTTTCCCCTAGTTTTTAACATTGTTTAACTTAACATAAAAGATTCCTTATTAAATTAATATGTACATTATTAATAGTTAATGTCACTTTACGACTTACAGAAATTTGTATAGCTCGAGCAATTGATACTTCGGTAGACATTATATTTATGTGCATTTAAATTTGATTTTTGCTTACATAATATAAAAATCATGAAATTTATCCCTTAAAATGAGTATATATTAAAAAGGAATATTCTGGTCGATTACTTTAATAAATTTATCACGGTGAGAACATTTTAATTGTCATTGTAACATTTTTGAATGTTTTATATGTATCATTTCTGTTTGATCTTTTATAAATAATTAAATTTGATGCCATTTAATGCCAGTTTTATGCTTTGAAGTAACACATCATCTGTGCCTGAATTTACATTATACAATTTAGGAAAAAAAAAATGAAATTTACGTAAATCCATAGTCATAACTGATTTGCATATACATATAACTTTTATTTTTAAATTTATGTACCTAAAAAAGGAAGATATTTTGGTCGATTATTTTGACTAATTTATCGAGGTGAGAATATTTTAATTGTCACTGTTATGATTTTGAATTCTTTATATGTATCATTTCCGTTTGATTTTTAATCATATTGTTAAAAAGTGATTGAATTTAATACTATTTGCAATTTTATGCATTTAAAGTATTACTTTAGCCTGATTTTACATTATAGATTTAAAAGAAATCAATATTCATAACTGATTTGCATATACTTAACTTTAATTTTTAAAACTTATATACCTAAAAGAGAACATATTCTGATCGATTATTTTGATTGATATATCACGATGAAAATATTTTTTAATCGTCACCGTTATCATTTCTGTTTGATCTTTGACAAATAATTAAACTTTATAGTATTTGCAGTTTTATGCTTTTGAAGTAATACGTTATCTGTGCCAGGTTTTCTATCATAAATGAACAAAAAAAAAAAAAAAAAAAAAAAAAAAAAATTACATAAATGCATATTTATAACCGATCTGTTTGAAATCAACTCTAATTTTTTTAATTTATATACCTAAACGAGAGGATATTCTGGTCGGTTATTTTGATTAAATTATCATGCTAAAAATATTTTAACTGTCACTGTTATTATATCTGTTTAATCTTTGATAAATAATTAAATTTTATAATATTTGCAGTTTTATGCTTTTGGAATAATACCTTATCAATGCCAGGTTTTAAATCATAAATTAAAAAATAAATAAATTACATAAATTTATATTTATAACAGATCTGAATGAACTTAACTCTAATTTTTTAATTATATACCTAAAAGACGGGATATTATGATCAATTATTTTGATTAATTTATCACGATGAAAATAATTTAATTATCACTGTTATCATTACCGTTTGATTTTTGATAAATATATAAATTTTATGGTATTTGCAGTTTTATTTGATAGTATTTGCAGTTTTATGTTTTTGAAATAATACTTTATTTGTACGGGTTTTCATTATAATTTAAAAAATTTAAATTTACATAAATCTATATTTATAACTGATCTGCATTAATTTAACTCAACGTTTTTAATTTATGTATCTAAAAGAGGAAGTTATTCTGATTGATTATTTTGATTAATGTATCCCGGTGAGTATATTTTGATTCTCACTGATATCATTTCTGCTTTATTTTTGATAAATAATTAAATTTCATAGTATTGGCAGTGTATGCTTATGAAGTAATACTTTATCTGTGCCTGTTATTACATTGTAAAATATTAAATTTACATAAATATATATTCATATCTGACCTCCATGAACTTAACTCCAATATTTTAATTTATGTACATAAAAAAGGGATATTCTGATCGACTATTTTGATTAATTTAGCCCGGTGAGGATATTTTAATTGTCACAGTAATCATTTCTCTTTTTAATTTTGTTAAATAATTAAATTTTTATAGTATTTGCAGTTTTATGCTTTTAAAGCAATACTTTATCTGTGCCAGGTTTCACATCATTAATTAATAAAAAAAATTTACATAAATCTATTTTTATAACTGATCTGTATGAACTTAACTCTGTTATTTTTTAATTTATAAACCTAAAAGAGAGGATATTCTGGTCGATTTGATTAAATTATCATGCTAAAAATATTTTAACTGTCACTTATCTCATCTGTTTAATCTTTGATAAATAATTAAATTTTGTAGTATTTGCAGTTTTATTCTCTTGAAATAATACTTTATCTATACCGGTATTACATTATAAATTGAAAAAATTAAATTTACAGAAATCTATATTCATAACTGAACTACATGTACTTAACTCTATACTTTTAAATTTATATACCTAAAAAGGGGGATATTTTGATCAGTTATTTTGATTAATTTATCCTGGTAAGGATATTTTAATTGTCGTAGTTATAATTTTTGTTTTATTTTTGATAAATAATTAAATTTTATAATATTTGCAGTTATATGCTTTTAAAGTATTTTTTTATCTGTGCCAGGTTTACATTATAAATTTTAAAAAATTACATACATTTATATTCATATCTGACATGCATGAACTTAACTAAAATTTTTAAATGAGTATACCTAAAAAAAGGGATGATCAAGAATTTTCATTAATTTATCACCAAGAGAATATTTTAATTATAATTGTTATAATTTCTGTTAGATCTTTGATAAATAATTAAATTTTATAATATTTGCAGTTTTATGCTTTTGAAGTAATTCTTTATCTGTGCAGGTTTTTCATTATAAATAAATAAATAAATAAATAAATAAATAAACATAAAACTCTATTTATAATTGAACTGGATGAACTTAACTTTTTTTTTTTTTTTTTAATTTATGTACCTAAAGAAGGGGATATTCTGATGGATTTTTTTTATATTAATTTATCATCGTAATAATATTTTAATTGTCCCTGTTTTCATTTAGAATTCCTTATAGCTATCATTTCTGTCTAATTATCAATCATATAGTTTTAAAAAAAATGTAAAATTCGTGTTATAAAAAAGGGATTTTTCCTTTTTCTTAAGTGGAAGTTTTGAAGGAAATTATTATTATTATTTTTTTTTTTTTTTTATATAATAAATGCTTTTACTACATCAAAATTTCCTTATGTAAGGAAAAATATTAAATATCATTAAAACTAGTTTTTTTCCCTATTGTAAATGCATATTGATACTAACAACAATAATGACATTGATGTTTAGTACTAAAAATTTAATTTTTCATCATCATAATTTCCCTCAGAAATTTAACGTAATGATTTATAACTTGTCATTAAATTTTCAAAAAATAATTTAAACTGTAATTTCCTATCCCTTTTTAATTGCCAGTAATGATAATCTTAACTGGTGTTAAATATAATGGGCTAATTTTGTTTAAGAATTTACATTTTTAGTGACTTTTTAGGTAATTTTGCAGATGAATTCTCATTTGACTATATTACTAGTTATAAAAGTTTAGTTACTTAAAAGTTAGTATTACTTGTTATATAAGTGACTATATTACTTCAAACCGACCACGAATCCTGAGTCTTTTTTTTCTTTCTTTCTATGCAAAAACTTTTTAAGTTTCTATTATTATGTCTAATACATTATATTTAAAATTTAAAAATTATTTAATTATTTTGTAACCATTGGCACATTTTTTTTAATATGTCCGTAATTTTGCACAATTTAAGATGCAGCTGAAAAAAAAAAAAAAAGATCTGATATTTCATTGCCACTTTTTATTTATTTTTTTTTAAAATATCATTCTTTTTAAAGTATAAGAATTTGTTATTAAATGTGTGAAATCCTAATTTTGACATATTACATATTTTTATGTAATTGGATTACATATTTTTATGCAATTGGAAACTTTTCTAAATATATATGAAATGAAAAATAGAAATTTTCTTCTGAAAAATTTGGAAGTTTTAGAAAATTTGTTTAACATTTTTTAATAATTTTTCTTACAGTTATACTTTTATCTAAAACGAAAAATAATAATCATTTTTAAAACTGGCTTTTTTTACTTTAAATGAATGTAGATGATAACAACATTAATAATATTGATTTTTTTTATTATTAAAAATTTAATTTTTCATCATTATAATTTCCTTGATAAAGTTAACATTACGATTTATACGACAATTTCTATCGTAAATTGTCTATAATACCAATTTTGAAAATGTAAAATTGCTATGGTTTCAAAGCAAAAATTTAATTGCTTTTAATATCCCATTTATAGCGGTAAACGGCATAAATGATAGAAACAAATTAGGAATACCAACCTACCAAATCGTTTTCTTCCTATTTTTTAATTTTAATTTCATTTATTTTTCAAGAATTCTCAATTCAGTTAAATTTGCTTTACACAAACATGTCAATCTCTTTATTTCTTATATATATATATATATATAATTTGAACCAGAAATTTATTTAAAGAATGGAATTGAATAGTTTTCAATTGCGTATCATATTTCGCGCAAAAGACATTTAACATTCTCGGCAATAATTATTTTTCTAATTTTTGGGAAAATAACTTTTACGCTAACAAAAATAAAAGTAGCCGTTGAAATCACATAATTCACAGTTTACTGAAATTTAACGAATGTATTCTTTATAGAAACCTAACGAATGTAGTTATGTTGCATGTTTTTCATGTAAAAATAATTGCAATTCGAAGCAGGGGTCTCATATGAGGTTCCGGGTGACGAGAGGTTTAATCAAACAAAATTTCTGGTTCAAAGTATATTTGGCATATAAGTTAAGTTGGCAAGTTTGTTTACATTTGAATATTATCCCCCTTCCCCCCCCCCTCGCTTTTTTAAGTGTTTTTCTGATATATTTTAGGTTTGTGAAAAACATTTTTGTGACGATGACATCATTAAAGAAGTCTCGGAATATAATGAAAATGGACAACTGATAAAAGTTAATCTAAAAATTTCAAGATTAAAGACTGGAGCCATTCCAACGATATTCCCGAATTGCCCAGATTATATGTCAACTAATAAATTTACCAGAGAGGAGCCAGAAGAAAGGAAAAAAAAGAATAGAATTTGAAAATTTATCCAAAGCCATCGAAGACAGTGTGAGAGAAAAAGTAGAATATGAAAAAACTTTTTCTTTTCAGAGTATAGAAGAACTTCAAACTAAATTACATTTAGTTGATTATATTGAAAATTGGAATGCATATTCCAAAGGAGATAATTTTATGTTTTTATTTATAGAACTGTTACCTGCTCCAGAGGTGAAATATTCTGTAATTATAGATAAAGATTTGCAGATATCAGCTTTTGGGAAAAAAATTCCCATTTCAAAGATTGGAAATTTTACTTTGCCCCTTAAAGTTAACAACTGTAATACTTTGAGTGAAATTTTGAATGCTTTTGTTAATTTGTCAAATTTTTCTAATTCTTCTGATAATTCTAATTTTATAATTTTTTTAAAGGATTTGTTAGAGTCATATGTTAAAGAAAATAATGAAGATGCTTTTTTAATTTTTTTTATGAACAAATTAATTTAAAAGCAATGGCAAAACCTAATTATACCCCCGAGATGTTAGTTTTCAGCACTTTACTTCATACGTTATCACCTCCTGCATACAAATTTATTAGACAATCAAAGAAAATTATTTTACCTCATAAATCGACTATTCAAAGGTTATGTTTTAATTCGAATTTAAATCCTTATTCTGAGCAAAATGAAGCTAATTTTTTAAATTATCTTAAGCAAAAAGTCTCTCATTTAAATCCCACAGATTTTAATGTAATGCTTGACATTGATGAAATACATTTAAAAGAATTTTTAGATTATAAAGGGGGCAATATAGCAGGAATGTCATACGATTATACAAAATTAGCGTCTAGTGCTCAAGTATTTATGATAAACAGTCTCCAATCACCATACAAAGATGTTGCACATGTTCTCCCTGTAAAAACAATAACTTTTTTTGAATTACATAACTTTATAAGAAAAATAATTGTGCATTTAGAAAAAATTGGGTTTAATGTATTTTGCGTTATTACTGACAATAATGAAATTAATAGAAAAGCCATGTCACAATTTATTTATCCTCCTAAACTTCAATTTGTGTATCCTCATCCCGTTAATAAACAAAAACCACTATTTTTCATAATCGATCCAGTTCATCTTTTTAAATGCATTAGAAATAATTGGCTTAATCAAAAAGACAAAGAGAAATACATGTATTTTCCATCATTTGAAAACATAACAGACATTAAGGAATTCCATACAGCATCTTTTGATACTCTTAAATTTTTGTATGAGTGTGAAACAAACAAACTACTAAAATATGGCTATAACTTAACATTTAAATCTTTATTTCCATCTAGTCTTGAAAGACAAAATGTTAAACTTGTATTAAAAATTTTTAATGAGTTTATTATTAATGCCCTACTAGAAATTGGTGAAAAAAACAAATTCCACATTATAAAGACACAGCTGACTACATACAAATACATTTAAATTGGTGGAAAATTATGAATGTTAAATCTAAAAATGTTGGTATTCGGCGAAATGACCCTTTAAAAACACCCCTAACTTTTTCAGATGATGATGATAAATTGAAATTTTTATATAATTACTTGGATTGGTTGGAAGCCTGGGAAAATATGAAATGCACTAATGGGACGTTAACAAAACAAACACACAGTGCTTTAAAATTAACTACCAATGGTATAATTGAGATAGCGTCTTATTGTAAAAATGAACTAAATTTAAATTACATTTTGCCAGGGAAATTCCAAACTGATGACTTGGAACTTAGATTTAGTTTATATAGACAATTATCTGGTAGCAATTATCACATATCGATTAGGCAACTATTTGAATCTGAAAATAAACTTCGAATTCGGGCCAACATGAAATTGGGAATTTTAGGTAAAAAGAATCAAACTGTACAAATATCCGATATTATTTTAAATGACCATATTGAAGATCTTAGCCAAAATATGAGAAGTGAAAACACTTTTAAAATAAATATAGATGATAATGAAATAGCAGAGGCAGAAGAATATATGCCTGTTTTGGTTTATATATCAGGTTACTGTGTGTTTTCTGTATTTAAAAAAAAATAAATGTGAAAGCTGCAAAGAAGAATTAACTGTAGACGAAGAGTTCGATTTGACTGAAATACATGATTTCATATTAAAATTTGATCGCGGTAAACTTTTTTTCCCATCTCCCCCTGTTGTAAATGTAATATTATATAGCTATGTAATTCTTAATAAAATACTAAATGAGAAAGAGGAGGAATTCCTTAAATGTTCAAATCAAAGAGAAATAACATTTAGAACATTAGAAAATTATATAACTAATCAAAATTTGTTTCAGTTTGATTCATTTTGTGAATTTCATCATAATTCACAAGACATTTAAAAAAAATTATTATGGGCAGCAACGAACATATTTTTAAACAACTTTTGTAAAATAAAAAATTCAGTATGTTATGCTGAAAAAAAAAGTCAAAAAAGAAAATTAAGTACATTAAAGTAATTCTTATTTATTTATTGGTCTTGATGCAATGTATATAATAAAAGTTTCTAATCAGCATATATTGTGTAATTAATGTATATAAATAAAATGTTACTTTTGAACATGTTTATGAGTATCAGATTTTTCTTTATCAGTTTTTTCTTTTATCAGTTTTTTCTTTTATCAGTTTTTTCTTATATTTTAAAGTAAAATAAATAAAATATATTTGTTTTCAGCAGTGTGAAACTTCTAAAAATATATATTAAAGGTACAAAAAAGTATAAGATATTTTTCTTATATAATTAGGAAGAAATAAAATTATATTTAGTTGAGAATCGATATTTAGATAAAAATGAAATCTTCATTGTATGATAAATTGTCTGAAAGCAAATGAAAGTTTTTAAGAAGAAAGAGCTTGTAAAAGGTAAGTTTAAGTAGGAAAAATTAAAAGGTAAGATTTTTTTTTTAAATCTTAATTTCTTGAATCCGCTCACTTTAAAAAAAAAAAAAATTATTTAGTTGAAATAAGATAACCAAGTTACTGATATATACCACAAAAATATAAACAAAGTAAATAAATGCAACTTGCATTGATAAAATGTTTTTTCTAAGACATTTTTTTATATAATTGAAACATTCAAAGCAAGGCTCTTTATATTTTTAATATTTTGTATTAAAATTTAAGTTACTAAGACATTTTAAAGAATAAAAATAATAATTTTTAAGAATTATTTTTAAAAATTCTTTTTATAATGTTTAAAAAATATATAATTTTACATATATTTTAATTATTTAGAAATACTTTGAAATAGTCTAAAATAAATATTATTCACCTGGTGATTGTTTTGTAACACCCATTTATTTTGAAGCCTATGATGTTGAAACTTAATTTTTAATGGGGTGACTTATTTGGCAAAATAAAATTGAAATATTAAGGACAACCTTTAAATTAAAAACAAACTTGATAATTTAATTTTTCAGAAATGAGCAATATATTTCTTCCATCCAGGTTGAGAAAGCCAAACAGGAAACAAAAGAATTTAAAAAAAAGGAATTAAAAAAAAAGAATAAAAAACCTTGCCCTTGTTTCTATATTTAGATATTAACTTTATTAATTTTTACAAAAAAGTGACATATTGAAGAGAAAAATTGAAAACATAAGCTTTAAAAATGTTTTTACTGAAAATGCATACAAGGGGGAGGGGGGGGGGGAGGATAGACGAATCTTTTTGAAAGAATAAAGTTGGGAAAAAAAATCGACAAAAATTGAGGGATACCCATTTCAACAATCCATTATCGTAAGCATACGGAGAGGAAATATTTTCTTCACTTTCCTTCCTAGCCCTAAGTGTAGTGACGTCACTGTGGGTTGAAATGGCCTTGTACTTCTCGTATGCCACGGTTAAGAGCCTGCATCAGTCAAACCCAAACTCAAAATCCTATCACAAACCTATGCGTGTTGCCACCAGGAAGGCGTATCCCGAACCCAAAGATTGACACTTTAAAAGACCAATGATATTTTCCAAGCTTGTAATTAATAAGAAAATGGTCATCTCACGCCAGCCTTTACCTCCAGGCGATAAAAATGGGATAAGATACCCCAGGAAGAAAAAAGTCATTAGCAAATGCTAAAAACCCTCGCACCTTTTCAATACTGATAGCCCGAGGGATATGTGCATTTGGATAGTTTCTTCGAGATAATTTTTGAACAAAACACTCGGATCCGTTTTAAAACAAGTCGACATTGACCTTTTTTGTTAGATAGTTTCAAGTGAAATTGAATCATTTATATGTAATTTTAAAAGACAACATACAGTCAGAGATTCAGTTATTATGTTAGAGATTGCACATTAAACATTTTCCAAAGAATCTCCTCTACATTTTAATATTTTAAAATGATTTTTTTAGCATTGAATAGCTGAGATCATTGAACTGTACAAAGACCGTTTTATATTTTTTCGATTTTGTTACGAGTATTTTACAGTGGCTTACATCAATAGAGCGGAATCCCAAGATAGAAATTTTTAAGATATCTCGTTTGTATTTTAATATTTTTAAATGATTTTTTTAGCATTGAACAGCTGAGATTTTTCGGTATAAAGAACGTTTTGTACTTTTTTGATTTTGTTTACAGGTGCTTTAAAGAGGCTACTTCAGTCAAGTGAAATCCAATGGAAGAAATTTATAAAAATATCTCTTCTACATTTTAATATTTTTAAATTATTTTTTGGCATTCGATATCTCAGATCTTTCGGTACAAAGACTTTTTTGTACTTTTTCGTCTTTGTTTAGGGGAATTTTTAAAAAGCTATTTCAGTCAAGTGAAATACAATTGTAGAAATTTATAAAAATATCTCTTCTACATTTTAATATTTTAAATGATTTTTTGTCATGGAATAGCTGATATCTTACGGTACAAAGATCGTTTTGTACTTTTTCGACATTGTTCAGGGGAATTTTAAAAAAGCTACTTCAGTAGAGTGAAATCCAATGGTAGAAATTTATAAAAATATCTCTCCTATATTTTAATATTTTTAAATGATTTTTTTTATCATTGGAAAGCTGATATCTTTCGGTACAAAGATTGTTTTGTACTTTTTCGACTTTGTTCAGGGGAATTTTAAAAAAGCTACTTCAGTCAAGTGAAATCCAATGGTAGAAATTTATAAAAAAAGCTTTCCTACATTTTTATATTTTTAAATGATTTTTTTTTTTTTTTTTTTTTTTTTTTTTTTTTTTTTTGTCATGGAATAGCTGATATCTTTCGGTACAAAGATCGTTTTGTACTTTTGTCGACTTTGTTCAGGGGAATTTTAAAAAAGCTATTTTAGTCAAGTGAAATCCAATGGTAGAAATTTATAAAAAAAGCTCTCCTACATTTTAATATTTTTAAATGATTTTTTCTCATTTGATAGTTGAGATCTTTCGGTACAAAGACCGTTTTCTACTTTTTTCGATTTTGTTTACAGGTGTTTTAAAGAGGCTACTTCAGTCAAGTTAAATCCATTGGTAGAAATTTATTAAAATACTTCTTCTACATTTTAATATTTTTAAATGATTTTTTTGTCATTGGATAGCTAAGATCTTTCGGTACAAAGACCGTTTTGTAATTTTTCGACTTTGTTTACAGGTGTTTTAAAGAGGCTACTTCAGTCAAGTGAATTCCAATGGTAGAAATTTATAAAAATACCTCGTCTACATTTTAATATTTTTATATGATTCTTTTGTCATGGGATAGCTAAGATCTTTCGGTACAAAGACCGTTTTGTACTTTTTAGACTTTTATTAGGGGCATTTTTAAAAAGCTACTTCTGTCAAGTGAAATCCAATCGTAGAATGTATCTTTTCTACATTTAAATCTTTTTAAATAATTTTTTGGCATTGGATATCTGAGAGCTTGCGGTACAAAGACCGTTTTATATTTTTTCGATTTTGCTATGGGGGTTTTAAAGGGGCTTACTTCAATCAAGCGAAATCCTATGAAGTTTTGAAGTTCATATAAATATATATTTTTCTCTTCTACATTTTAATATTTTTAAATGATTTTTTTAGCATTGAATGTTAGAAATTTATAAAGATATCTCGTCTAGAAGTAAATATAAACTGATGATTACGTCAATCAAGTAAAATCCCATGGTAGAAATTTATAAAGATATCTTTAAGAACATTTAAAAGTTTATTCTAAAGATCATTTTAATACTTGTAATTTTTGTTTCATTATATAACTGATATCTTTCTTTACAAAGAACGCTTTATATCTTTTCGACTTTGTCACGGGTATTTTATAATTACTTACTTCAATAGAGCTAAATCACATTTTATAAATTTTTAAAGATATCTCCTTTGTATTTTAATTGCCTTTAAACTTTTTTTCGGGGGGGGGGGGGTTGGGCATTAGATATCGGAGATTTCTCTGTACAAAGATCTTTTTACATTTTTTAGATTTTTTACGGGTATTTTAAAGTGGCTTACTTGAATAGAGAGAAATCCCATTATAGAAATTTATAAAGATATCTCGTCAACATTTTAATTTTTTAAATGATTTTTTTAGCATTGAATTTCTGAGATATTTCTGAACAAATGCCTCTTTATATTTTTTCGATTTTTTTACGGGTATTTTAAAGGTGTTTACTTCAATGAAGCGAAATCCTATGACAGAAATTTATAGAAATATCTCGTCTATATTTTAATATATGTTTTTTTTTATATTGAAAGCTGAGATCTTTCTGTACAAAGACCGTATTACAATTTTTGATTTCGATACAGGTATTTTAAAGTGATTTACTTCCGTCAAGCGAAATCCCATTGTAGAAATTTATAAAAATATCTCACCTACATTTAAAAAAAATTATTATTATTATTATTTTTTTTTTTTTTTTTTTTTTTTTTTTTTTTTTTTGTCTTACATTGAATAGCCTTTACGATTTCATTTATTTTAAAGAGGCTACTGCAGTTAAACGAAACAATGCCTTCGCTTTAAAGCTAATGCTATGAAAGAAATTTATAAAAGTTTATCGTCTGTGTTTTAATAGTTTTAAGTATTTTTTTTTTCTTATTTTGCCTAGTTGATATCGATTTGCACAAAGGCCATTTTCTATTTTTCGATTTATTTTACGGGTATTAAGAAAAAAAAAACTAATCAAGCGAAACAATTTACTAGCTTATAATAATTCTTTCGACGATAATCCAACGGTCGAAATTTATAAATAAATCTCGTCTGCATTTTAATATTTTTTTCCCTCTTTAATAGCTCAGAGCGATCTCTTCAAAGGCCTTTTTCTACTTTTTTAATTTTCTTTACAGGACAGTTTCATTTTCGGAACCGTTTTCAAAAGTGATATTATCCTCATATTTAAAATCTACAATCAGTATCGAAAAAAGTAAAAAGCGGCCTCTATACTAACCATTGTCAGCTATACTATGCAGAAAACAAATAATTAAAAATTGGAATGAAAATATGGCATCTTTATAAAAATCTTCCGTAGGTTTAGTATAATTGAGTTTGTCTTTTTGCGTGACTGAAAAAACCGTTATTCTAAAATTTAGATCAGTTAGACTATGACAGGCTTTGGAATATATACGTATTATTTAGTTAAAATAGTATAAGAACTTTAAAAATCATTCGTTTATCTTTCTGAAAGGGAAAAAGAAAGGAAAGACAATTTATATACAATAAAGCATAAATATATCATTTACGGATGTGAATTTTACCGCAACAGAATATATTTGCTAAAGTACTGTAAATTAGTCATAATTTTCGATAGAACTGTCAAAATAAATATATTTCTATCTTTTAAATGAGTGTTATCCAATTTAATCATGAATTGCATAATAATTACTTTATATTTTAGAGTGGGTATACTGCAAACTTTTATTGATTAAAATAGAAATATTTATGAAATATTTATGAAAAGGAACATTTAAACTAATTCATTAAGAATTGTCTAAAAGAATGATACAAAAAAAAAAAAAAAAAAAAGATATAGAAAAATTTAATACAAATGTATTTATTCGCGAATATATCTATTCATTTTTAATGTCAGAACCATTGTTGTTTTCTTTCTGCCCTTTCTTCTTTTCCCTTTGTCGACTGCAGATGACAAAAAGTTAATTCTGTTATGTTTTATGAATTAACGAATATATCACTTTGATGTTGTACGCAATTAAAGAATCTTTTTTAGAAATTAAACTTCAAATATATGGAAGAAAAATAATAAAAATGGTAAACCTGTTTTTATTCGAAATCAATAATGCTTTTAAAGTACATTTCAGATTAGATGCCTAATTAAACTTTTTGAAATCAACATGTATTTACATCATTTCTGAAATTCATTTCTGATCGAACTTCTTGCGTGAGATATCATGCATTCAGAAAAGGATGTTTTTATTTTTTCATCCTAAAGCAGCAAACAACATTTTACTAATAGCCACAGGCAAGATTTTACACCTTCGTCCCTGTAAGACTCCCTACAGGGTAAACCCATATCGTCTTTCACCCTAATTACTCTTAAGGCGTCTCCCTTTTAAAGGCGGAGTTAAACACCATTTTCGACTCTTTTAAATCAAAGTGCTTCAACTTTTTATACAAATAGCATAGATTAAATTTTTTAAAAAATCAAAATAAAAAACGTTTTCTGAAAGCTAAATAATTAAACTCTGCATGCTATTTTACCAAATTTTAAAATGTCAAACAGATTTTTCGTAATAAGACATTAAAGGTGAATTTTAAAGACTATAAAATAACGCACTTGTATCGCCTTAAAATTCAAAAAAGAAATAAAATTTCAGAATGACGTGCATACTTTAAACCTACAGGTTTTCAAAACAACAAAAATTATTAAATTTGAGCAAAATGCAAAGGAATGAAAGCGATAAATTTCTTCCATTGAAATAACATTAGCCGTTCTATCTCGGAGCGTTACTGATGTAGGGCCTTAAGCACAGATACGTTTGGCCTTTTTAATATAGATAGACTAGACAGGAAGCATGCTGTCATTTAAACTAATAAGATACTATAGATTAAAATAATAGAATGTGCTATATAAATATAATATATTAAGACAATAAAAAAAAAAAAAAAAAAAAAAAAAAAAAAAAAAAAAAATGAATTTAAACTTTCTATAAAAATAATTGATTAATCTTAGAATAGCGATGTAACATATTTTTATTTCAAGTTATACACATTTATACAAGTTATAGAAAACAATAGACTATGCCATATAAATATAATGTATTGAGACAATGTAAATATCCAAATAATTGTATATAAAATTTATATAAAAATAATTGAATCTTAGAATAGCAATATATGCATATTTTTATTTCAAGCTATACATATTATTTATATTATGAAATAATGATTTATAGCTTACAATTTTAATAAATTCCTCCTCCTCTCTCCTTTCCAGGAAAATACATGTTAACTAACCCTTGTGATTCGTGTGTATTTCCTTCGTTCTTTCATTTTGATTTTCGTTTTTTATTTACTGCTATTCTGTTTACAATTTACTTAATTTTCACTTATTTTTTATTTATTTACTTTTTCTTTGCTTTTGACGAAAAAGGAAGGAAAAAAGACAAATTTTGACAAAATATCTTTTATCGGTCAAAAAAGACATCTTTACATCGTTCGGAATTAGATAAATACTTAGCACCTACAGTCGTCATCCGATCCGTCTGTCCGTCTGTCTCCGCGCATGTAACAGGGCAAAACCACTTAACCGAATGATTTGAAATTAAAAAATATGTAACTGATGAAGAATTTTGTAAAGTCATTTCAAATATTATGAAAATCGGGGAATATGGAAAATTACAGAGATAGTCAAATGTATTCCGTTACATTATGGTCAATGGGAGAAAAATGGTTTAAAGTGCATTTTAATGATGTTACACCCTTTCGAACATATTGAAGTTTATATGCAATAGTGAAAAATCCCCTTACATAATGGTATTAGAGGGAAACATTGTTTGCTGCGTAACTTATGTTAACCCATTTCCCATATGATGAAATTGATATACGTTACTGCGATTTACTAAGCGTTACTTATTGTATGATGGAGATTGCACGATATTTACAGGGACACACAGTAGCGCCAACATTTCTAAAATATTGGATGGGCTCAAAATATTTTGAGTAAAATAACACAGATATTTCTTTTCCTCTTAATGTGTGTGTGTGGAAAGATATAAAAGAGGAGCGGATGACTAAAAATAATAATTCGAAATTAAATAATATTTTTTTCTAAGCAAATTTTTAAATTATTATAATTTAATTATGATTTTATACGTGATTTTATTAAATTAAATTTTTATAAGCTCTTTCTTATAATTACATTAATATTTATTTTAAATAATATTCGAATCGATAACTATTGAAAATGCAAATAATTAAATGTTCACAATTGCATACGTTCCAGTCAGGTAAGTTCTTTGTCAATTCAAGACATCAAAACTGATCGCAAAATACGCAGGAAATTTGTTTTTGTGAGAAATCTAAATATACATCTGCTGGAAGTGTTTGCATCGTTCCTGTTAGTCTAATTGATGTGTTTACTATTTTTTCTAACAAAGTGTTTTGAGAATGTTAATAAAACCAACTTTGATTACAGAGATTAAATAAATATAAAAATAAATTAGGGCACATTACCGTCATCAAGAATGAATCGATTATATAAAGGCATATCGTATTTACGGGGAGGTGAAAAACGCTGTTTGCTTCTCAGAATCTGTGTATATTCAGTGATGTCTGGAAAACACATGATTTATGTTCAGAAATGAATTTGTTTATTCTTGATGCGTCACATGATGATCGTTACCTAATAAAATATCGAGAAATTCAAGACTTCTATACGTTATATACATTAAATCATATTTCAAAATATCTTGTAAATGATAACAAAACAATACAAAAGGTAAAAAAGATCAATGAAGAAAGTATTTTTTAATTTATATTTATAGTAAAAATGAAAAATGTTCTCTTTGATACTCTTCTTTTAATTTTGTATTGTTTTATTTCGTATGTTCATAATAAAAAGACATACGTTTGCAAAAGTATCGATTAAAAATAATAATAATAAAAATAAAACTTATAACTGAATTTTGTAACTATTCTCCCTGAAATAAAAAAGTTTTAATTTACATGTAAAAAGGACCAAAGTCATTCAAATGTTTTCATATATATTTGCATATGTATGCACAATCTCAAATACAGAAGTAACAGAAGTACAAACTTCTATACCGAATATTCCATTGTTTTATTTACATTTAAAATTTAAAATTTACTTTTTTGTAAACTAACTTTTAATAAAGTTATGCAAATCTTTTTGGAAGGAAAAATATCTTTTCTTATTGCAAAAGCAAACGTAATCGTATAAAAGATTATAATTTAAAAGAATAAAAAAATGCATACTGAGACATGCAGATACAGAATTGGAGTTTCTCTTAATATATTATAATATGCATGTTTTTAATCTCAATACATTTGAAATACATTTAAGTAAAAAAGTATTGTTAAAAATGTTATTATTGGATAGAATTAAAAATTGTTATTATTATTACTATGTACTTTATGCTGTAATATATATATAAATAAAATATATCCCAAATGAACATAAATAATAATTATTGCAATAAATTTCTATCATGTGTCACAGTAAATCAAGAAAATCAATCACGTTTGACAGACGAATCAGGAAGTTAGTTGTTTATTTATCACTTTTATGTGTAATCACTGTTAATAATTTTAAGGAAATTCTAAAACTCATTACAAACTTTAGAGAACTCTTGAGCATTTTCTCATTAATAACTTTAACATTACATATAATAAATTTCCCTGCATTACTTTTCATTTCCTGGTTTAAATATGCAATCTTTTTATTTACGCATTATTAATAAGTAATTGTTATATTCATAAGTCTCAGTCAGAGACATGTAACGTTTTCGCTGCTCCTCTTTAATAGAATTGAATATATATCTTTTCTTTTTCTAAAGTTGATTATTTGCATAAAATGAGAAACAATATACAGTCGACTCTCTATATAACGAAATCCATCGTTCCAGTAAAAAATTCGTTATATAGAGAAATTCGATGTATAGAGAATGATGTTAAAAATCGTATTTAATGTGTAAATTTTGAACAAATATTATTTTTGATCTTTTTAATTAAGAATTTGAAATGTTTAAAAGTAAATATTAACCTAACATTTTATTGCTTAATTGTTTAAGCTTGTTTCAAAAAAGAGAATAGACATTTATTTGAAAATCAAATGAGGAAGACTTGCATTAATTTCAGACGAAGAAGTCTGTAATTTTTTGTTGTTTTGATTTTAAAATTTTTACAGAAAAAATATGCTCAAATTTAGCAAGGAATGAAAAATTGTAGTTAACATTTTCCTCTATTTGAAAGCCTCCCTTATGTCCCTCTCATTGATTCTTCTCTTATATGTGTAACAATCCAACTGACTCTGTTTTGAGAAGTATGTTGAAAGGTATGTGGGAAGTGGGATAAACTCGTTGGATTTAAAGAACAAGAAGAGAAGTAAAAAAAAAAAAAAAAAAAAAAAACTTAGCACTGAGCTATGAATCAAAAATACGTGATGGAAAATTGATTCCATATGATTTCGAAGCTTTTTCAAAAATGAATAAATTAAAACCAATTTATGAAAAAATTCGTTATATGGAGATATATATTTCGCTATATAGAGACTGTTTTTAATGTAATCATGCGAAAAGGGGATCATTCCTACTAAAAATTCGTTATATAGAGAAATTCGATGTATGGAGTTACGTTATAGAGAGACTCGACAGTAATTAAATATACAAATATCAAAATACCATATATTTTTAACTCAATGCAGATTTGAAAATATGTTTTTAATTTTTGATCACAAGAAATATAGAAGTATAGTTTTGTCATTAAAACTGCACAGACCATCGAATAATGACAGTATGGATGAAAGAGAAAAAGAATGAGAGGAAGCGTAGACTGTATATTCGGTCTTACTGCTTCCGTACATCTCGAAAGTTTTATTGTACATTCAACGAAATGCAAGTCGACGTAAAATTACCAGATTTTAAACCGAAACATGCCAAAATGAAATCTAAAACAATTTTGCATTGGACAGCATTAATTAGCTAAAGTTTGAAATATATATATATACAGGGTGAGTCATAAATATCGAAACAATGGGCTATCTCCTTAAATATTGCCTTTAGGCCCATACTTCCAATTGCAAAAATTCATAAAAATAGGTGAAATTTTTGATAAAAAAAATCGCGACTCCATGGGGGGGGGGGGTGTCTAGTTGAAAAATAACGAAAATTAAATTTTTATACGACCCCCGTAAGATAAAATTTCCAATTAGAAAAACTTTCCTTATTCAGTCCTGAATAAGACACAAAAAGTTGCACCTTCACACCTTGAAAACTCGCAAAATTGTAGCCGTTTAAAAAATTCATCAGGTTTTAAGGGATTAGACACAAATTGAAATACGCGCAATTCAAAAAACAATGTCACTTTAACAGTTCTAGGAAACGCGCAAAAAATCTATTTTTTGAGCTAGAATTTTGATTTTTTTCTTTTTTTTGTGATGGTTAGCCTTATAATTTGCTAAGAAAATCACATCCTAAAATTTCTCATACAATTTTAAGTTTTATATGGTTAGTACTGGTTTAGATAAAAATGGGATAGTTAAAAAACGTAATAACTCGTAATTCGTATTTATCGGATTTCAGTTTCTTTCCATTTAATTAAACATGAAAATCTGATTTTAGTTTTATTCCAGGGTTTTTTCTTTTTAATATCTATTTTAAAAATATTAAAAATATTTATTGAAAAAGTAATATAACTTTTTAAAAAAATCATATTTTCAAAAGTAAATACTTTTTCAAATTTGCCGAAACAAAACTAATGTAAAAAGAAAAAAAAAAGAAAAAAGAGAAGAAAAAGAAAAAAAAATGGCGTGTTTCAAGTTTTTTTTTCTTTAAAAATTCTTACCATTTAATAATTTAAAGACAAGAAATAGTGGGGGAAAAATTCATTATGCAGAAAAACGAATTGTTTAAATGTCTATCATTTATTTAAAAGAATGCTTTTTCTAAGATGCAGATTAAGTCTCTTTTTTTTTAATACAGCCCTGACAACTTCAGGCTTTTTATTGTCCTGGAGAGGCTGTTAAAAAATCTGTATTCTGAGCCGAGGCCGGGCCAGGATCGAGATGTTACTTTTTTTCTGAAGACTCGCCAGGGGCCTAACGTACTTTTCAGCATGGAGGGGACTGCTTCCTTCTTCCTAGGTGTACTGGACGAAATTTTCAATCCTGTTCTCGACAAAACTTGTATTAAAATCACTGTCTCTGACTGGCTTAATACGTGCATAAAATAAATAAAACTCGGCTCAATCGAAATTTTTACAAAAAACACATAGATTTTAAAATCTTTATTTTACAAAGAAAACAAAATTAAAACAATTTTTTTAAAGAATAGTATATTCAAAGGCTAAAAAATTAAATACAATAAAACTAGTGAAAAAAAAGTCTGTCTATGACGGAATTCTGTCTTAAACGAAAAATATATTGATCCATGCAAAATAAATACAATGATACCTGAGGAAAAAATTAAACTCCAATTACACCTCCTAGGGAGGACATCCTTCTATAACGTATTTTTTCTTTCCTATGTGATTCCGTCTTAAAAAGGTTTTAGTGTATAACATTTTTCAAAGTGAAACATTTATATTTAAATAGAGATTCATTGATAAAATATAAATATTACAGCTTTTTGCGCTTCTATAATAATAAAAAGTATAAATATAAAAAACGAAAAGCTATAAAAGGAATTTTTGGTCAGAACTCTTCCATACAAAACAATTTTTTCCCACACCGAAGTAAAAAACTATGTAGAAATTTGCGGCTGAACTGGGCTATGATTTAAACTATTTTCCAGACCGGTCGGAGTTATGATTTTAACATTTTTTCAGACCGGGCCAAACGTTTTCCCCTATGGGTCGGTTTGGGACCGTACCTTGATATTTCGATCCATCCACACCTCCAGTGCAGACACTACCAACATATTTTGAAAACAAGTTTAGATTTAATTCAATACGCTGTTTTGTTATGTCCAAATGAGAGGCACTGTCTTAAATCGGCAATTAAATAATGGGCAATTTATGGATGATAACACACTTGCTTTGAAAATGAGCGAGAAACTCTTCGCTTACAGGCATGGTAAAGGGGTGTAAGTCACGAATTTTGGAGAATTTCGGATTTTAATATCTCTGTCAGATTTTTACATATTTAGATGAATTTTTTTGTTCTTGTTGTTCATTTTAGGAATGGATAAGGAATAATTTTCTAATTGAGAATTTTGCCCTACGGGGGCCGTATAAAAATTTAATTTTCGTATTTTTTCAAATAGACCCCCCATGGAGTTGCAACATTTCTTATCAAAAATTTTACCTTTTTTTTAATGAATTTTTGCAATTGGAAGTATGTGTCTAGGAGCAATAGTTAAGGAGATAGCCTATGGTTTCGATATTTATAACTCACCCTGTATATATATATATATATATATAACAAAACCAAAAGAAATTCCATATCCCCAAAATACATGGAAGTCTTCATCAGGGAGGCCCCTCCATGTAGGGGTAAATAAAGAGAAGTTTCTGAAAGGATGTAAGCTCATAAGCTAAATTACATCCTTAGCCCCCAACTTCTCAGATTTCAGAAATCAAACTCAAACCTTCAAAAATATTATAAATATATACAAAAATTTTTTTAAAAATACCAAAGGACAAGACCAAAAATTACACAAACAAAAAAGGAAAATTACCTACAAAACTAAATATAAAAATAAAATTGTAAAATACAAACCCCCAGGAATACAAAACCCTCTTCAGCTAGTGGGGCCATTCACTAGCGCTTCAATCTCGCCCTAAATTGAAATCAAGCATCCGTAAGTAAAGAAACACTGAGACTCAGAAACTTTCAGTTAACATATAAGATGGATAACAGTTAACCATTAAAATCTTTTTTAAACCACTCATAGCCAATTTCTTAATTAATTGGCTATGAGTGGTTTAAAAAAGATTTTAATGGTTAACTGTTATCCATCTTATATGTTAACTGAAAGTTTCTGAGTCTCAGTGTTTCTTTACTTACGGATGCTTGATTTCAATTTAGGGCGAGATTGAAGCGCTAGTGAATGGCCCCACTAGCTGAAGAGGGTTTTGTATTCCTGGGGGTTTGTATTTTACAATTTTATTTTTATATTTAGTTTTGTAGGTAATTTTCCTTTTTTGTTTGTGTAATTTTTGGTCTTGTCCTTTGGTATTTTTAAAAAAAATTTTGTATATATTTATAATATTTTTGAAGGTTTGAGTTTGATTTCTGAAATCTGAGAAGTTGGGGGCTAAGGATGTAATTTAGCTTATGAGCTTACATCCTTTCAGAAACTTCTCTTTATTTACCCCTACATGGAGGGGCCTCCCTGATGAAGACTTCCATGTATTTTGGGGATATGGAATTTCTTTTGGTTTTGTTATATACATTTTTTACATTTCTTTTTGTAGCATTTTGCGCATTGGTCTGTAAAAAACTGTTTATTTGTTTCTTCATTTTATAAAAATTAATTGAATGGTTTTAATAAAATTGTGTATATATATATATATATATATATATATATATATATGTTACAGGCCAAACCCGATTTTAGGCCAAACTATTTTATCCTAACGCCCATCGGATAGACTAGTTTTTCCTAGGCCAAACCGGTCTATCCTAACGCCCATCGGATAAACTAGTTTTTCCTAGGCCAAACCGGTCTATCCTAAGGCCCATCGGATAAACTAGTTTTTCCTAGGCCAAACTAGTCTATCCTAAGGCCCATAGGACAATCTAGTTTTTCCTAGGCCAAACTAGTTTGGCCTAACTCTTATAGGATAAACTAGTTTAGCCTGCGGTTTATTGATCTGAACTAGTTTCTCCTAGGCCAATTCAATTTGGCGTGATTTTATTGAATTCAATGACCGCCACAGCGCCAACATTCTAGTTTGTCCTAGGCTGATCTAGTTTATCCTAGGCCAATTTAATTTTACGTGTTTTTTAGCTCGAAGGCATCAAAGCCTGAGAAATAATGGGCTCGCAGGTTCTGTATGTATGAATGTACGTATGTATGTACGAATGTACGTACGCATGTACGTGCGTATGTACGTAACGCGATAACTCGTGATAGAAATATCCGATTTGCTTCAAATTTTGGATGTACGTTCATTGATATAAGCTACTTTTCTGAATAATTTTGGGAATTCATTGGATAAGAATAAAGGAGAGCGAACGGGAGGCTAGTCCCCCACCGTTAATTTAGAGATATGGATTTTTGATGCAGAATTATCAGTTTTCATTTAAAATTTTAGATATAGGATCATTCTGACAAGGCGCCTCCATGATTAGTTATGGATGTTTATTGTTTAAGTGTAAAAAAGGGCAATGTAGGTTAACCCCTCCCCATAATTTAGATAAATGGTTTTTGACGCAGAATTTACGGATTTGCTTCACATTTGTATATAGGTTCTTTCTGATAAGGCGATTCCCTGAATAGTTTTGGGGATTAATGGTTAAGTATGAAGGGAAAAATTACATCTCTTACATAGAAAAAACTAGTTTATCCTATGGGCATTTAGATAAACAAGTTTGATGTAGAAAAAACTAGTTTATCTAATTGGCATAAGGATAAAATAGTTTGGCCGAGGCTAATCTAATTTAGCTCGAAAACGGGCCTGGTCAGTAAAAAACATATCTTTCACTAGAAAAAGTATAAATGTGTGTCAAGGGTCATTGCTTATAACACCTATACAGAAATTTAACATGTTCACCTTAGAGACATGATGCATTGGACATGGTGTCTGCACACTCGTGCCAACTGAGATGAAGCTGAACAAAATTTGCAACCGAGCAGCATTTTCCATTTTTGAGAAATTAATTACCTGTCGACATATAAACTATTCTTGTCACGGCATCATTTTTTTTTTTTTCCGTGAAGTCGTAACCGGAAATTCGATTCAAAACGTAGCTTTATTATTTTCTCAAAGATACATCACTTTTATGAAAAAATGGTTTACGCCATTCGATTATATATTATCTGAATCTGTTAACCTTATGCATTTCCGAAAAGGAAGTAGTTCATAAATGTGTTAGGATGTAGTTCTTTAGGATTTGAGAAAAACCTTAAGAAATGACAGAGAAATATATTCATAAATCTACTTTTTACTGAACGGATTCAAAAGTTATGATATTTATAACTCTCATATTTTTTCTTTGGTTCTAAACTACATTGATTATTTAATGAATCCGTATTTGAATATTGAAACTCTAAGAATCTAGATAATCATTAATACATTGTGTATTTTCCATTCTGTGAACACAACATAATTTAAAAGTACATTGCAAATTTATCCAATAAGTATATAAGCAGTATTTTTTAAAGGAATCTTAATTGTATGTGAAGTAAAACCTGAATTTTTTTGCAGAAATTGAGTAGGGCCAGATCGAGCCGGACTGAGTTTTTTTTCACTGATTTTTGTACAGACAGAGCTCTGCCTGTACAAAAATAAATAACATTAAAGTCAATAACATTAAAGTAAATAATAATAATTTGCTTGAATAAGCAAACACCATGTCCAATGCATCATGTCTCTAAGGTGAACATGTTAAATTTCTGTATTGGTGCTATAAGCAATGACTCTTGACACACATTTATACTTTTTCTAGTGAAATATATGTTTTTTACTGGCCAAACCCGTTTTCGAGCTAAATTAGATTAGCCTCGGCTAAACTATTTTATCCTTATGCCAATTGGATAAATTAATTTTTTTTATACCAAACTTGTGTATCTAAATGCCCATAGGATGAACTAGTTTTTTCTATGCAAGAGGGTAATCGTTCATTTTTCCCTTCATACTTAACCATTAAACCCCCAAAACTATTCAGGGAATCGCCTTATCACAAAGAACCTATATACAAATGTGACGCATATCCGTAAATTCTGCGTCAAAAACCATTTATCTAAATTATGGGGTGGGGGGGGGGTAACCAACATTGCCCCTTTTTTACACTTAAAAAATAAACATCCACAACTAATCATGGAAGCGCCTTGTCAGAATGATCCTATATCTAAAATTTTAAATGAAAACTGATAATTCTGCATCAAAAATCTATTTCTCTAAATTAACGGTGGGGGACTAGCCTCCCGTTCGCTCCCCTTTATTCTTATCCAATGAATTCCCAAAATTAATCAGAAAAGTACCTTATATCAATGAACGTACATCCAAAATTTGAAGCAAATCGGATATTTCTATCACGAGTTATCGCGTTATGTACATACGTACGTACATTCGTATATACATACATTCATACATACAGAACCTGCGAGCCCATTATTTCTCAGGCTTTGACGCCTGCGAGCTAAAAACAAGTAAAATTAAATTGGCCTAGGATAAACTAGATCAGCCTAGGACAAACTAGAATGTTGGCGCTGTGGCGGTCATTGAATTCAATAAAATCACGCCAAATTGAATTGGCCTAGGATAAACTAGATCGGCCTAGGAGAAACTAGTTCAGACCAATAAACAGCAGGCTAAACTAGTTTATCCTATAAGAGTTAGGCCAAACTAGTTTAACCTAGGAAAATCTAGATTGTCCTATGGGCCTTAGGATAGACTAGTTTGGTCTAGGAAAAACTAGTTTATCCGATGGGCCTTAGGATAGACCGGTTTGGCCTAGGAAAAACTAGTTTATCCGATGGGCGTTAGGACAGACTAGTTTGGCCTAGGAAAAACTAGTCTATCCGATGGGCGTTAGGATAAACTAGTTTGGCCTAGGCCAATCTAGTTTGGCCTAAAATCGGGTTTGGCCTGTAACATATATATATTATCGATAATGCTGCTAGAAATGAAAAAAACCATGTTCATTTTGCTACGTAAATTGCCAGATAAATTTCTCTGAAATAAAAGAAATTTCTTTCAGAAAATATCTTTAAGAAAAAATGGCGAGGAAGGGAACACAGAAATATCGAAAAATTTGTATTTATGCTTTTTAGCTCTAAAAAATATCTGCAGATTTTGCAGTTTATTGACACATACAAATACAATAATTTGATCCAGATGTGTGATATTCTTATTTTGCAATGGTTGTGATTTATGCAGTCTCTTCAAGAATTTAAGTCATTTTATATCAGAATTTTAACCCTCTAAGTGCTTGGAACGTTATATTCTGTTCACTAAGCCCCAAGTTTCACTGTAATATAAACAATATTTAAGATAATATAATTCTATAGATGTAATGAATTTCCAAAGTATTTTAGAGTTATTAATACTCTCAAAAATTACATTCATATTTGTAATTAAGCTTTTTTTTTATAATGTTGGAATAATCATATTTTATGAGCATATTAAATAAAATTCAGAGAAAACATTACAATTTCACTCATTTGCAAGAAGCTCAAAGGGTTAAAATTACGAATGTAGTGTCAGTTAATCCTTCTCCCCCGCTCAATTTTTTTTTCTTATTCTGAAAGAAAAGAATTATACAGCAAACCAATTATATTTTTTCGAAACAGTAGTAAAATTAAGAATCTAGGTTCTTAATTTTATGTTTCAACTATGATATTTAATCCAATTAATTATTTAATTGGTATATAAATGAAACCAAACCTCCTGTAAATCATTTAAAACACCAGTAAATTATATTAGTGTGCATTGTTTCCTAATTTAAGGAAGTTGCTACATATGTTGCTATTATTAGAAAATTTAAATCACTAACTTTAAGTAGTGTTAAACTAGACTTTTTTAAAAATAATTTTTACTGCATTTAATTAAATATTTTACTTCAAACTGCACATGAATTAAATCTTAGTAGAAATGATTTTTAAATTCCTTTTAATAATATTTTCTTAGTTAAAATATTTTATTTTAATATTTTTAAAAATTCTTTTTTCACCTAGACACATTTTAGTAGGCTCTTAAATTTTTAATTTTTACAAAAATTCTGTTGTAGCTAGATTCAAGAGTTAAAACAATGTTACACTGAAATAATTGTTCATACAAGGAAGCAACGGGCGAAAAAAGTATTGTCAAAATCCATATCCATGAAATGGTATAAAACTAAATAAAACTAAAAATAAATAAATATATAAATAAAGGTTTTGTTTTGTTTTTACCTTGCAAATGATTATGTTTCGAAAAAAAAAAAAAAAAAAAAAAAAAAAGAACCTTCACGGTTTGTCTGTTTCAGGTAATCGAGACCTCTAACGTTATGAATTTCGAAATCAAATTATGCAACTGAAATGACATGGCAATTTTCTGTTTGAAAGATTTAATATTAGCACTATGTAAGGCCATATCAGACTTCCATTATACGTTTTTCATCACATACAATAATAAGTTCACGTATTTTGTAAAGTAGCATAGAATAATTCAATGTCAAATAGTTGTTATTTATATATTATTGTATTTGGTTGATTCATTTTCATCATTTAAAATAATTTTTCTAAAACTAAAAAAAAAGTAGTACGGTTGTTCAGTTACCTGAAATGTGCATAAAGATACCTTTTATCTGATATAAATAAATGTCTTTTAAGTTTTGATTAATGTTTTGAAAAGTGCTGTCCTTAATTACTAGACGTAAGAATAATTTTATTAAAAACATTAAATGTAGATTGTAAAAAGGAAACAAAAATCTGGATACAGAATAAATACGATTTCTTTAATTTCTTTGATATGTTTGATTATTAGATAATGATATTTTATCAAAATTCAGCTATTCCTTCGATTATATATACACACAAACACACACATATATATATATTTCTTCTTTTCCGCGACACCCCCCCCCCCTCTCTCTCACTCCTTACATACTTTATATTCTCAGTAAACAGAGCATACATAATGCCTTTGCACATAAACAAATGAGTTTACTTTCTTTTCTTTTATATGCTAATTGCTCATAGTGCAGTCATAAATATTACAATGGGAATGCAAACATTTTTCAGAGGACGATGAGCTACTGTAACAACTAAAGTATAGTAAACGTTCATATTAAAGAATGTTAATCCTTATTATTATTTAACCATCACTATCACTTTTTATCACCAATAGATTAGTTAAGTCTCATTATTATAGTATCAAATTACTACTATTATCTAAATACCGGGTGTCCCAAAAATGACTGATGGATTTTAAAATTCAATAACTTGCAAACGGTGACAGCTATTTAAAAATTTTTTGCAGGAGGCTTATGTATAATGTCAGGAGTTTTTTTACCGTAATTTTTTATTTTAGTTTGCATCTCAAACAATAGGTGGCGCTGACGGCGATTGAAGCCCAGGTCGACACTTCACTCAGCACTGATCACCTGGCCTTCAATCGCCGTCAGCGCCACCTATTGTTTGAGATGCGAACTAAAATAAAAAATTACGGTAAAAAAACTCCTGACATTATACATAACCCTCCTGCAAAAAATTTTTAAATAGCTGTCACCGTTTGCAAGTTATTGAATTTTAAAATCCATCAGTCATTTTTGGGACACCCGGTACATTATATTTTGAAATCGAAAAATCTTTAAATATATTGTAAAACGCTTCTTGAAAGTAAAATACTAATTTATGTTTGTATTTAAAATTTCCACTTTAATATTTCCCTTGACAGTCAATATATATATATATATATATATATATACACACACACGTGTATATAAATACATGCAGAAAGTATCTTACACGAAAATCTCTACAAGTACACTTAGAACCAGTCCAATAAATACGCAGAAGCGAAAATTCATGACTACAAACTACAAAGCTATTCATTCTTTCATACACTCCCTTCTCCATATTCGATAAATCAAACAAAACGGAACACATGAAAAACCTCAAAAAGCAAGTGCCCAAAAATTTAAATGCACCTTAGTAAACAAGTGAAACTTTATTTAAAAAAGAAGGGAAAAAATATAGTAGCATCCAGATAAACACAGACTTTGCGCTGAATAAACACTTTTTTTGGCCATTCCCAAAGATCCCCCATACCTTAAATGATAAAAAAAACTAGCATATAATCCAGGGGAAGGGCCTGAGAAAAAGCACATCTGATTTCCATAGAGTGTTGTTCCCCTGCTCTAGCTTTGTGGGTATTTTTGAATATCTACATACTTAAACAAATAAGCTAGAGAAAGAAATATAAGTGAAGTTTGTACAAGAGTAAATTGCGAAGCCAGACGCTGTTATTTGGAAGAAAACATCATAATGGAAAATGCAAGCGTTTGAAAAAAATGTGGGGGAGAGGTTCAAGTAGTATGTAGTCTTCGAAATTTTTGTGTATAGGGATAAGTAATCAACTAAAATATATTTGCCAATTGCTAACAAAAGGAAGAAACTTTTCCTAGTTTTAAATTTTTCAGAGAAGAACAAGAGCGTTAGCAATATTTATTTCTTTAATATCAATTTCCAAATATATGCCTTCTAATTTTTTTTTTTTTTTTTTTTTTTTTTTTTATTTAAGATTGATTATCATGAAATTAAGGAATGTCAAGAACTATTTTAATATATTTTTATAATTATCTGTTTACTGATTAAATGCTAAGTGAATCTTTATTTTTTCTCAATTTCTTTTTGAATTTATAATTTATGCCTTGGGAAAAAAAAAAAATAAATAAATAAATAAAAACATAAACTGTATTTTCAGGGTTATGAGTTTTTCATTCAAGGTAAAACAACTTTTACAGATATTAATTATTTTTATTGACTTATTATTTTAGCTCACGCTAAAACTCATAAAACTACATAAAAGGAAACTGTAAAATTATTTCAAAGATTTATATGCATACACATGTTGTAGAAGAAAACTATGATGTATATAGGGGATGAAAATGTAACCTGAAAATTGCTGTAATAAAAATTAAACAACAAATTGGACGTAGGATACTTTTTGATTTGGAAGATTTTGTATTTTGGAAAGGATTCTTTTTTTAATTGTAACTTGTTGCAAAAGTTCAGTAAAACTTTAGGAAAATATCTACTTTTGTGCATTGAACTATATTTATATTTTTAATTTGGTAAACGTAATTTAGATTTAAATTAATTAATGGGAATGAAGCAATAATTAAAATTGAACAAATTCCTAAATTTTGAAGAAATGATGGTAAAAATAAAATACTTTGATTTCACATCATGAGTTCGTTGAAATAAAATTCAAGAACTTATTTTTTTTCAACCATATAATTTTTAGACCTTCATGAAAAAAGGTGATTAGAAAAAAGAAATATTTTAAACATTGAAACTGAAATCTTTACAAATACGTACTGATGATGTAAAGATAAAGATATACTATTTTAAACATTGAAACATTGAAATTGAAATCCTTACAAATACGTACTGATGATGTAAAGTTTATTACCCTTTAATAAATATCTTTAAATAATTAAAATTTTTCTTCCATAGCTTGAAATTTAGATCTATTCGATTACTCAGGTTAATTTAGAAACATTTTAATAGTTATTTTTATGACTTTCAGATAGGCAAAAAATCTTGACAATCGGAGGTAGTGTGCAAAAATATCTAAAAGAACTCTATAAGATATCTACATGAAAAAACAGATTTTTTTTTTTTTCAAACGGCATTAATGAGTTGCAAAATTTCAAATGAAAAAGTAGAAAAGTTTAACCATAAAATTATGAACCAAATGAGAATAACGAGTGTAAAGTTATTCTCAAACTATGTGTTCTTATGTGTTCTCTTTTTAAAGTAGATTTATTTTTAACTCTTCAAATAAGTCTGAATATAAACTATACGAACATATCTTAAATGATCAAACCGCAATAAATCCCTTCCACCTACTCTTCAAATGCGTTACCTTTTTTTTCAAAATATGGCATGATTAAACGCTTTGGGATTTATCTTCAGAAAAAAATCAATTTGTCCGTTCTTTCTTTCTTTTCTTTTCTTTTCTTTTCTTTCTTTTTTTTAACATTGATTTTTAATATTGCTTTATACTAATTTTTATCCAAAATTTATTTACATTTCTGTCAATAAGTTTAAAAAAAACCCTGCGAGTTAATTAAATTCAAAATCTAAGGAAAAGTATTATAGAAACACTTATAAAATTCCAATCACATTCACACATTCGAAAACTATCATAATTACATATAACATATCTATTTAAATCGAATAATTCAACGCTTGTATCAAATGCCTATGTTGAGGAAGATTTTGCAGTATATAACAGTAGCAATGCATCATGTTAAGTGAGTGAAATAGTCATATTGGCAAAAAAAATATTGGCAAGAAATACATTAATAGAAATAGACTTAGTCAATCTGTAGCTTTTTAATATCCTTCTAGTACCGAGCTTCAATTTGGATACAGCTGCTAAAATAATCCCATTTTAAAATAATTAATTCGTCGCAAATCAATCGTATGAATTTCATGAAAATGTATATTTAGGCAGAGTTTATTTATGATGCCACAATTGGACCTTGCTATAAAAAAAAAAAATAAAAAAAAAAATAAAAAATGCTTTGGTTTGATATGATCTCCTAAGCAAATTTTATATACATAATTTAAAATGAGTCTTTATTTTCAATCGTTTTGTAGCAGTAATTTTATTCAATGTTAATTTGTTGCAAAGTTAGCAGGGATTGTTTACTTTTTCCCCATGACTGTATATATCTAATAATCATTAAATCTGTGTGATCTGGAGGTAATCGCTCAAATCTGAAAAATCTCTTAATTTTGAGCATGAGTATGGATTGGCTATGCGCAGGACCGGACCCTTTTCCTCAAAAAACTAGTGTCATGATGGGCCTTGACTTAATTACTTTCTGACGGGTTGTTCATTTATTATTATTATTATTTAAGTGATAATGTACATCTGTTTAACTGAATCCTGAGCATTTTTATTATTTAAATATTAATATGAAATGTTTTTTAAATTATTTATGCATGTAGCTTTAAAATTGTGACATTTCAATCAAATCTTTATTTAATTCTAAATTAAATCCATTATTTGTAATGCAACTTCATTTGAATGCAATTTTCTAAGTGACCATTAATATTATTACTTGAATTCCATGGATTGCTAAGGTATGGGGAAAATAATGTACATTAATTTTTTTAGATAAATGTGTTTGTAATAAACTTTTATATAAATTTTCATGGTAGGATAGCATTTGCTAACAGCGATCGGCATTGTTTGAAGAAATTGAGAATGGCCGAACCTGATTTCATTGCCGGCTACAAGAAAAATTAAACGGGTCGAAATTTTGGCTTTTGCACTCAGCCTGAAAATTCTAGAGATAT
Source organism: Maratus speculifer (assembly GCA_964019185.1). Lineage (NCBI taxonomy): Eukaryota > Metazoa > Arthropoda > Arachnida > Araneae > Salticidae > Maratus > Maratus speculifer. The sequence goes on from OZ025299.1 coordinate 139,909,707, forward strand.
CAACTTATCAATTAATAAAAGTGAGTAAAAGTACATGAATGATTGAGATACTTACTTTTAATACATTCAAATACTAAGATGTAATTCCTTTGTGTACCTGAAAGAATTAGTTTTCAAATTTAAGATTATTATTATTCAGAAAGAAAGACGAATGAAAACAAATAAAATAATTATATATATATATACATATATATCTTATATACAGGGTGTCCCTAAACAAATGGTATATACGCTAGGGGGTGATAGAACACATCAAGACGAGTAGTAGTAAATAGGAAACCAAGGGTTCCAAACGTTTTCCAAAGGAGATAACCGCCATTAAAGTTTGGGGTCCAAAATTTCAAATACACACAAAAAAAACACAGTTCAGTTTGTGCTATTTAACCACTTCCAACTATTCAGATTTTGAGCTCAATATTTAAGTTTAAGTCTAAGTTTACGAAAACATTTAATCAGATGCAAAAAATAACGTAAAAAGTAGTTGTTCGTTACTCCAAAGTTTAAAGCGCCCTCTATCGGCATTTTTTGAAATTTATCTTTATAATTCATTTTCAATAAAATACCGACATAAAGAATAGTATTAGTGAAAACCGCAAATCAATCGACCAATTTTTCCGTTTTTTATAATCATTTGAAATTTAAACCCTCTGAACACAGTTAAGTTTGTGCTACTTAACCGCTTCCAACTATTCAGATTTTGAACTCAAAATTTAAGTTTAAATCTAAGCTTACGAAACCATTTAATGAGATGCAAAAAATAACGGCAAAAAATAGTATTAGGATGGATTATTCCATTAATCCAAAGTCTAAAGCGCCCTCTATCGGCATTTTTCGAAATTTATCTTTATAATTTATTTGCAAGAAAATACCAACATGAAGAATAATTTTAGTGAAAACCGCAAATCAATCAACCAATTTTTCCGTTTTTTATGTGTATTTGAAATTTTGGACCCCAATCTTTAATGGCGACTATCTCCTTTGGTAAACGTTTGGGACCCTTGGTTTCCTATTTACTATTACTCGTCTTGATGTGTTCTATCACCCCCTAGCGTATATACCATTTGTTTAGGGACACCCTGTAGATAAATCCCCAAATAACTATGCAATTATTTGTAAATCTTTTTATCACAATCTTTTAACATTATCTATTTCATCAAATAATACTTTCTATAAAACTAATGATGATACAATTGTAAACAATCGTTGAATTAAGTTTTTATAAACTACTAAATTTTACACCTACTAACTTTAATTATCCTTATTTAGTGCTAATTCCTAAGTTTCATAAGAATCCCATTAAATTTAGAACTGTTACAATAGGTTCTAATACATATAACAATTATACTAACAATATTTTGTTAACAATTCTAAATCAGATGTATAAACTCACTATAGCGAAAGATAATACACATTGTATCAAAAACAGTTATCAACTGGTTAGTATACTTAAAGATATTAAATGTGTTAAAAATATGAGAACTTTCGACTTTAAAGATCTATTCAATAGTATCAATCTCTTAGACCTTCATAAAATCATTAATCAACTATTCAAACAATTTAAAAATCAATTAACTGTTTCTAATTATATGGATACGGCTTATTTTCGCACATTAACTAATTTCAGTATACACAAAAACTTTATTTTACAAGATAATTCTATATATACAAAAAGTCGGAATTCCTCAGGGGGGGCTCTACGTCAAGTATTTTGTCCGATTTATTCTTACATCACTATGAAAGCAGTTATTGTAATGGCAATCTTTTAATGTTTCTCTATATTGATGACATTAATGATATTGATGATTTTAATTGACACCACTAACAGTGTTAGTACTTCATTTCCTATAAATTATCCCACTAATCTGGAACTTACGGAAAACCTTTTATCAAACAATAGTATTATTTTTTTAGATTTAAAAATTACATTAGTTGAGAACAAAATAATTACTGATCTATATGACAAACGTAAAGATTTTAAATTTAAAGTCAATAACTTTACTCATTTTAAATCTTGCCTCCATATTTCTGTTTATCGAAATATACTCCTCAATCACTTGTTCAGAATCAAAAGTTTATGTTCCTCTCATATTATTAACAAAAACATTAAACAATTAATATTTGATGCGATAAATTATGGTTTTCCTAAGAAATTCATTTACTCTTTATTATACAATTAATACTTTTATTACTTATAATTTGCAGTAGGATGTTTATTTTCAGTTACTTTTAGCATTTTGCACATAAAAAAATATAAATGAAAATACAAAAAATAAAAATTACAAAATAAATAAATAAATAAAATAAAAAAATTAATAATAATAAAAAACTATAAAATGTTAATAAAAAGACACTAATCAATATGTCGGATGGGCGGGAAGATGTTAGATTAAGGAGGTAGGGAAGAGCTGCTGGAAAATATATGCGCATATGTTAAAATATTTAATCATATATATATATATATATATATATATATATATATATATATATATATATATATATATATATATATATATATATATATATATATATATATATATATATATATATATATAAGAGGGGGTGGTAGGAAATGGTGCAGTTTAACAAAAGTGTTTATTTATTATGTATGGTAGTTGTTGTTATAGCATTCCTTGTTTAATCCTCTGGCTTTAATATGAAATGTAGTTTGAAATTTTTTTAACAATTTTCTATTGCGGTAGCAAGTTTCAGTAGCCTATTCGTTGGTGCCGAGAAAAAATTAAGCTCTAACCTGTCTATAGTCTAAGGAGTAACGATTTTAAAGACAGTAACGCAGATAGCTCACGGTTCGGGTTTCAGTCCAGGTTAGATGTCTATGGAGATATTTTAACGAGCGCAACAATAAATTGCCTCGAATTACCCGATTTTAAATTTTGTATTCTGCTTGAATTTTGACGATTCTGAAGCTTATAAAACAAAAAAGATTCCATTAATTCAATCCAAAGTATCGAGTCGATTACCTAAAAATTATTATCGCCAAAGGATTAAAAGTTACAAAATAATTCAAAATTTAAGCTGCATAAAAAATTTTCAAAATAACAATTTATTCATAGGTTTTTTTTTTTTTTTTTTTTTTTTAACTAAGCTATTTTACATTTGTTGTATTTAACGTTTTATTTTGTTATTCATTTACTTAATTTAATAAATCGCATTTTGATATTTAATTCAAAATCTTCTTTAGAGTTTTTTTAATGTATTATTTTTTTAAAATTCTATTTATAACTAAATAAACAAATAAAATTATTCGGACAAATATTTCATTTCCTTCGTTGGTATATAAATGAAGATGCTAATTAAAAAGTATTTATTTTAATTAACAGAATAACTATAAGTGAAAAGCATTTAAATAACTTTCTTATTAGTTTAATGGTAAAAAATAAAAATCAACCGTAAAGCCGCTAAACATTTTAGTCATTATAAGGTTTATCAAATAAATAAAATATTGTTGTACATTTTAATTGTTATTCGTTTAATGCTTCATGTTCGATTTTAAAAAAATAGCATTTTTTAAATTTTCATATTAAGTATACTTAATAATATAACTATCTATGTACTTTTTTGTTTAATGTACATGTTTTTAGAACATATTGTAATATATAAATTGCTAATTTAGTGTTAGATGAAAATTCTATTTATAAGTAAAAAATATTTAATGTATAACTTATGTTTTCTATCAATGTGAATCATATTCATCTATCTTCTAACACGTGTTGTATACAATTTAAATAATTGGAATAGTTATTTCTAGATCTGAAAGGCAACCATATATTTCATTAGTTGGATAATTACTGATTTTAAATTTAAAAAGTAATAATAATAACAGAATAGTGCATGCCTAGCAAAGCTTTAAAAGTATGAATGCAGGAAAATTAAAGTATATGACACTTAATTATAATATTTTATTTTTTATATTAATATTAATATCAATTAATTGATTAATTTTTCATATCAATTAATTGATTTAAGATTATCAATACAATGCGTCGCTCACAATTGAAGTGGGTGGTAGTGAAAAATTTAAAAATTCCGATGCTTCATAACAATTTATTTCTCTTTTATATTATTAAGAAGGCAATATTTTTTTATTAATTGAAGTAATCAGTTATGAAAAAATTTAATAATCGTAACAATATAATGCATGCCTCACTCATCATTTAACAGTTTTCGAAAATTTAATAAACCAAAATATTAATAGGCTTAAGATTATGGATATTTTATTAAAACCTTATCTCCTTTAAATTATCAAGAATATATTTTTTCTAATTAATAAACATTTTAAATTATTTAAAATTAAAAAATAACAATTCAATTCATGTCTCACTTACTTGTTAGAAGATTTTTTTAAAGCAGACATTTCAACTCAATTTTCTCTTGTACATTATTAAGCAAACAAATTTTTTCTTGGTAATTAAAATAATTAATTGTTTAAAATTACAAATTAATAGTGTAACGTCTGTCTCATTCACCACTTTGAAGGTTAAAAAGAAACTCTGACGCTTCATTGGAATTTTTTCTCCTTTTTATTGTTAGAAAATAAAAAAAAATATCATGTTAATTTAAATAATTAGTTATTTAAAATTTAAAATTAACAGTATAATGCATCCCTCACTGACCACTTAGATGGAAAAGAAAAAGAGCTTAAAAACTCCGACACTTCATTACTTTTTTCTTCTTTACATCATATACAAATTACCTATTCCCGCTAGCTACTCAAAATACACCTCCAGTCAACTATGCTGATGATAACATCCTTTATTGGTCTCTTCAGCATTATTAATACAAGAGCGATAGAATATTTTTACAAAATGAGACACATACAAGTAGAATATTTGCCTTTTAATATAAATTCTGACTAAGACAGGAGCAACTCATCTGTTGCAATAACTAGAAATTACGGCACCAAATTTTGAAGAAAAAAAAGAAAAAAAAGCCAAAAACTTGAACCTGTAGACTGTATTTCACGTTTTCCCATCTGTTGCGTTATAACAATTACCATAATGGATAGCATTCCGCCTAATTTGCCGCGATATAGCGTTAATATTGGGTGGAAAATTTTGCAGCGCTCTAAATGACTTGGATCAGTTTTGTGTTTTACTCCGCTGAAGTTAATTTCGAAAAAATAATATATTTTCCCAGAGTGTTTTTTTTTTCTTTCTTCAATTTTGTCTTCACAAGAAGTATTCATGCACATTACTCTAAATTAAATTTACTCTAAAAAATTGCTTGCAATTAAACTAAGATTTTTTTTAAAGATAAATAAATGTTATTAAAAGTATGATTTATAAAATAAACGTAATTCTCAAATAAAATCCTGCACAGTTTTTGAATTATATTATTGATAAAATTTATTATTTATTTTAAATAGTAAAATTTTGTAATTCTTTTTTAGAAATGAGTTAAAGTTTTTAGCAACTGCTTGTGACAGAATCAAATACTTTTTTTTTTTTTTTTTTTTTTTTTTTTTAATCAGTATATTTTTTTCTGTGATTCAAGTTTCATACTTTGCTGTATAAGGTGGTCTCGTTTTCTGTATTTTATTTTTTGTTATATCACTATGATTTATTTTTTATGTTTATTTTTTTATACTTTTCTCAAAAATTTCTAGTTAAAGTTTTCACCTATGCCTGCTTATCTACATGTTATTTGTTTATCATTTATCATAATTTACTTTTATGATATTTTCCTTTTCATCCCAGTCACAGTCATAAACTTTATTTCAATTGGAGAATTACCCGTAATCTAAATTTTTTAGTAAAGTAAATTTATGAAACAGGATTTATAAAGTTGTCTTAATTCTCCACTAAAGAAATATATCCATGTTTTAGATTATATATTTGGTATTAATAGAAGAAAACCAAATTTTTTCTTGCAATACTTCATAGACTTAGTTAAATTATTATCTTATACTATAGTGCATTATAGTGCATTATAAAATGTTGTTTCTTTATCAATATAAGTTTCATCCTTTCGTTTTTTTCTGTCTACTTTCTTCTTCTGTTTCACTTTGATGAATACTTCATAGATTAAACAGTGAAAATTTTCAAGATTTCTTTTAAGGCTATTATTATTTTTGCACAATTAAACCAAGTCTTTTTTATCATCTTTTAATGTATAAATAAAATATATAGATATAATTCTTAACTAATATATTCTATTAATATGTTTTAAAATTATATGATTGCTGCTATTTACTTTAAGAACATTCTAATTCTTTCGAACACAAAAGCAGAGCAGTTATTTATGTAAGTGTAAAGAAAAATATACTTTAAAAAAAATCAATGGACTTTTATCTGCATTTTCTTAGTTTCAGAATTAATCAATATTTTGCTATGTTGTTGCGACAAGTTAACAGCATAAAATAATTTTTTTTTTGAGCTTTTAGAAATACTATACATAAATTTCAATATTTTAAATAATTAAAATATTTCTCTTGACCAGTGCGTTAAATAATTCTACTCGTAATAAAAATGAGTGATATTATGTAAATTTAAAATATATTTTTCCATTATTTATAAACCATATATTTCTATTTTTAAGCTACACTAAAAGAAAGGCAGGTTTTTTATTTGGGGGAAATTACAATGAGTAAAGAAACACTTGATTTTTCTGACCAATGTGTATATTTTACTTTGATGCAAATTTCATGAGAAATAAACATTTCCCTATGTCATCGATAGAAATCAACTCTAAAATGCATAATGCTGCCAAATGACATCATTTTATATTTTGCTTTATATGTTGTTCAGATTATAATGTAGCATTTAAGAAATTCATAAATTTTAGTTAAAAGATTGTATGTGACGTTTTAAATATTTTTCTTTTTCAAAGTAACATCTAACTCTAATATTACATAATAATATTAGAGGGAGGGGATGGGTGATTAAACAAATCATGTGCTAGAAGGTTAAGACAAAAAAATTGACAGAAATTTTTCTGCGTCCCTATAAATTTAAATATTTTGACTAAATTTCCGCAATACTTATAAATTTAAATATTATGGTTAGTTAAAATGTTTCTCCGCGCCAATGCGCAAAAGAAAACTACTGATAATGAAACTAATTATTATTATATATTTAAAAGTTACTTCATTTTATAAAATATTATTTTCCTTTTTTAAATTACAGTAACATAAAGGTAGACTAATTACTTATGGTAATGTGATTTTTTTTTCTTTTAACAATGTTATATTTGTCTTTGGTAAAGGTTTCAAATGCAATCAAACTTTTCCCATGTTAATGCAACTAATTAAAACCGAGAAATTAACAGAAAATTTTGTATGGCGTAGTTTCCTTACATTAACACAAACGCAGACTAGTTATTTATGCTTGTCTGATGAAACACAAACTTATTTTTTTCAATCAATATGCATATTTTTCTTTAACAAAGTTTTCTTTGCAATCCATTTAGGATGTTATTGCAATTAACTAGTACAAAATAAAATTTAAGGCATAGTTTCCGCAATTGCCTATAAATTTGAATTTTATGATTAATTAAAATTTGTTTCTAGAGCAACGCGCTATTGAGTTCTATTCATAACAAAACTTTTGAATAAGAATTTTCAAGCTATGATTTTGAGACTTTCACAACAGTTGCTCTATACATTTATCTAACAAAATATGCAAATAAAATTTTGATGAAAAATTATTTAGTAAACCTACTCATTTTTCATACAATTTTTATTATTTTTTAAATTCTGATTACAGGGTATTGTGTACAATATTATTTGTCATAATTTCAGAAAATAATATTATTTTATATTAAGAACTCTGAAAATTATAAGCAAAAATATTGGAAAAATTTTAGACTGTTTTTATAAAAACCTTAATTTTTCTACGAGTATACATGCCATTGACATAAAAATGAACATAGTTTATTACAATAAGCCACTTAATCATAATCTACAATTTGAACGGTTTTGCTACATTAGTTTTGACAGGGTTATCCAAAAGATATTCATTCTTTTTTAATTTGTTGACGGTCCCCTTTGGAGTTTCGGGAAAAAATGTTCACGGAAATGTATGACTTTTACTATTATATTTACGTGTTTAGAGTTTCAAGATAATTCTTCATGTATTTTTATAGATATTTAACAAAATTTCTAAAATCGCAAATGAACGATCACCTTTGGAAAAATAGTGTATAGCAACACAATTTTTTTCCCTTTAGAATTACAATTTCAGGATATATTGAGGGAAAATATAATAATTTACATTATAGAAACTCTAAATTTTTCAGTGTTTATAATTCAAAAAAATATTATGAAATGAGATGAAATTTCATTTCTAGGTATAGTTTGAATAGAAGATTTAAAATAGTTTTTCAAAATTGAGTGTTGCCTTTGAAAAAATTTTGTTTGGTCTGGTTTTAATTTAGAGTTGTCTCCGAAAGCAAATTTTATATACATCATTTAAAAGTAGACTTAATTTCCAATTGTTAAATATTACCAATTTTTTTTCCACGTTTACTTGTTGCAAGGGTAGTAGGGAGTGTTTACTTTTTTTTTCCACGACTGTTCATACGTTGATAAATTACTACAAAAGTAAATATTCAGCAGTTATAATGAGCACGCATGGTCGTGCGTAAGAATTTTCATCGTCGGAAGATATAAAACAGAGCTTAAAATATTGAACAAAAATATTGGTTAATAGATAGGGTATGGTACCCTTTTGCAGTTATACAGCTCTCACAACGTCAGCTCATACCGGAAATCAGGGACTTTATGGGTTCCTGTGCAGTGGCGCCAACTTATATAGGCCCATGGGGTGCGAGTCTACCCAATAATTCGATACCTCCATCCACCCATTATTAATAGAGCACACCCAATTTTTTTGTATTTGTTCAAAATCTTTTGAGCCCACCCAATATTTTTCAAAAGGTGGCGCCACTGTTCCTATGGTAGTTCGTCCCACTCCTCTAGCAAAAAATTTTTAAGGTCATGCGTGATTCTAGGAGGTGCAAATCGAGTTCCAATTTTCCTTTCCAGAGTATTCTGGATATGCTGTATATAGTTTAGGTCTGAAAATCTGATTGGCCAATCCATCAAGCAAATATACTCACGTTCCAGAAATGAGTCGACCAGATGAGCTGAATCTGGGAGATTGTTGAAGCCCATTAAAATGATAACAGGGTCAGATATCGCTCACCGATAGACCGATATCGCTTACCCGCGTGAAGTATGACACATCTCGCAAAAATTCATTTTACATTTTATTCTATTAAAAGGTCGGTCATAGGTGCGCCCTGCTGCACAAAAAGTTTGATAAGTGTAGTTGTACGTAAAATCGCTTTATTGCGCTGTATGTTAATTTTCAAACAAAGAAATGGTGTGGATTGCGTGTAGAGGTTGATTTATCTAATCCAAATATTTTACTATATCTTCACTGTTAAGGGTTTTATGCTCTATTGTACGTATGCTTTTATTACTTGATGCAGAACTATGTGTAAAAATTTAATGTAACATAAAAACATGCAAATTTTCTTTTGCTTCTCCTGTGAAATTTACTTTTGTCGAGCAAGATGCGTCACTTTTTTTGCTGGTGAGCGATATCATCCCTACACATCACACTAATCTTACAGTCATTCCCAAACACAGAGAAGGATGTATACCCATCCAACATGATATGCCCATCGAACATGATATGCCCATCCATCAACATGATGCTTACTCAGAGCATCAAATGTCCGTTGCGCTAGATGCCTTTTTCTTGGAGGCAGGTAGCGGATCGCTGTTTTTTTTAAATAAAGGTTCATCGAGAATTAATGTTTCGACTGAACTGGAATTCCCCATTGAACTCTGATCAGTAGTTGATCTCTGCACAATGCTAAACGGTCTACACAGTGTGCAGAAGTGAACAAAACGGAATAAGTAGGTGTTATTACACACAGCCTCTGTCATGTAGCAATTCTGCAAACAGTAACCCTTAAAACTCGATTTCCTGCAGCGCATAAATGTCCCGAGAGAGCTAAAAAGCCGTTGCAGTCTTGTAACTTCTCCCTATAATTGAAAAATAGCGATCTTTGTTGGTCGTCGTGGCTCTTGGGCAACATAGCCCAGGCTTTCTCTCCGTGTATCCAGTATCTTTGCTGTTTTCATAAGTTGGATACGACGTTGGACATCACATTGAAGTCTCTAGGAATCTGCATTTGTGACTAGTCTCTCCGCGATTTACTACTTCATTCCATCATCTAAATGCAAGTTAGTGCAAATGTTAGTCTAAATGCAAGTTTAGTGGTTACTCATTTTTACTGTTTTCTTATTAATTTCATTAAAAGATGCAAAAAATATTAAGATATTTAGTGAGATATTGCGACGTTTTATAAATTCTATTCCTCTACCCATACTCCGCCCATACACACGTATACGCTTTCGTATTCGAATCACCAGAGTTGTATCTTTGTTTAAGCATTAGTTTTACTTTCGTTCAGTATTTTTCAAGAAATTTGGCAAAATATGCAAATTTTCATAATTTTGAATATGAATATAATAAGAAAAAGAAAATCTCCCGGCAGGATTACCAATGCATATTACCATGTCGATGCAGGTTACCAAAAAAATTTTAATGTGATTAATGACACATATATTTTACAATATATTTATTTTAGTATAATAATAATATTATAAAAGTGTATCCTTTAATGTGCAATTTTGAAATATAATTATATTAATTGAATTACTAGCCTTAAAACTGAGATAGGGTTGAATAATGCTTTTAGATCTTTATAGATATTTAGTAATTTAAAAGATTATGCTTAAACATAAACGAAATCTTTAGAGATTTCCGTTTTAAAAGAAGCTTCTGTTAATGAAGTACAGGAGCATAAATAACAAAATCTGAATTTTGAAAGTTGTTCAATTTCGGAGTCAAATATATTCACGGCTGGAGTTAAGGTATTGTTGCATTTCACCCCCATATGTTGCATATTTTCGCAACCAAAAATCTAAAGGATGATTAATTTAACGTATAGAATGTTCACACCCAGTTCTAATTCTCCATTTCTTCAAGGATTATTAAAATTTGTCACCGTACATATTTGGAATATGAAAGTTGTAACATGGTACATTTTCTGTCAACCAACTGCATTTATTTGCTTCTTAGATATTTCGCATGGCTATATCAGTAAACAGGCCGAGATTGTCACAAATTAAAATTACCAATGATGTATTTGAAATAACTTTCTAAAAATACGGATTAGAACATTTCTTTTGTTTAGCACACTTGGATTAACATATTTTCACTACGTATGCAGTATTAAAAATATGATTCAATGTTTCACACATAAATTGGTTCCAATTTAAGTGCAATCAAGATATTCATATCTTTGGTGTTTAGTTTCCTCATTTTATTGGCGCTTTCAAAAATAACATTACATTACATTAGCATTAGTACCATTATAACATGATGGAGAAAGGTTGAACCACGATTCACCTTTTTTTTTTTTTTTTTTCTAAATCAATTTTAAGGAAAAAACTTGTACTATATTTGTACCATAAACTTGTTTCTTATTTATTTACTTTTTTTAACCAATTTTATTTGTGAAAGATTTAATCGTGATTCAAGTGTGTTATTCTAATTGAATCATGATTTAGAGGAGTAAAGTAGATTTAAAAAAATTGATTCAAGTGTGTTATTCTAATTGAATCATGATTTAGAGAAGATTCGTAGATTTAAAAAAAAAAAAAAAAAAAAAAAAAAAAAAAAAAATGTTAATAAGAAGAAAAATGCACGGAAGTGAAAGACTGCTGTTGGGAATTTTGTCTCTGTTGCAGCAAGGAAAAAAAAAAAAATCCTATTGAATGACAAATCTTTTCGAATCCAAAAGCGAATTTCTTGAACTCAATCTATAGTTTTCGTACAGCGACATAGTTAAAGAGAAATATTGAATTTATCGGAAATGGCGATAAAATTTTCAGTCATGAAAATATATACCAAGTCTATATATTTTTTAATTAATCAGAAAATTAATATTTTATATCTGTACTCTAGAGCCAAATACAACTTCTTTATATTAAGAAGAACCTCATATGAACCACGTTATGCACTATTACTTGCATATCTGTAAAACAGTAAGGCTTAACAACGTCACAAGCTAAAAAGAATAAATCAGCTTGAATTTATTTATTTTAAAAAATATTTAAGATTATTTTTGTTGACAGATAAAAAAATGTGTTTGTGATTATTTCATATTAATACCAGCAAAATAAATTATATTTTCTTAAATATGTCTTACCACTGTACGAATAACAAAGAATAATGCTCGAATCTATTCCGACACATGGCAAAAGAAATCCCTAAATTTAATAATCAGCCTTCTGATTTTAATGAAATAAAGAGTAGCAAGGGAGGGGTAAAATATGGTCTGATGAAGGCTACCATGATCAAAAGACTGAACTCTCTCAAAAAGAACTTATCATTGAAGGGGAATTGGTATTACCAATATTAAATCCTATATTAATTAAGACAAACATTTCTTAAAAAATATTAACCTTGCAGTCTTAATACTATTTGAAATAAAAATATCATATAGTATATTTTCATTTTTCATGCTAGTAACAAAACATAGGTGGTAACTCGTGTCGTAATACTATAAATATTTATCTTCAAGACTCTTTACACAAACCACATACATTAGTATATGGGGATAATATGAATTCTTATCTCTCCTAGCTGTCTTCAGCGTCATCTAAATCTAATTAATATATGATATAATCCGTTTTTAAATCATATATTTTAAAACTTTAAGAATAATATACTTACTAAACTATTCTTTAATATTTAAAATAAACTAGCATGGGTGACTAAGATAATCTCGGTCAAAATTAACTTTGTGTTCAACTCGATATAATATTCTTACTGCACCATTCTCTCTGTGTTATTGCTATAAAGCGTGTTATTTATAACAGTATTATTTATAAAAACGTTTAATATGAAAATTATGTATTTACGTATATGTATATAAATTTTACACTTTTAACACATCTACAATGAAAGGACACCAATCCAATAAATCACATTTTTAGATCGACTCTCATTGGTTTAGCCATTATTAACCATATAACCTATTGGTTTATCTTCATTCTTATTAAGAATGTCTAAAAAAGTTCTTCACATTCTGAAAGCCAACTTTTTTTCTTCAAATCTAGCCAAATTTGGCACATTCTTTCGTTTTGCATCAAGTACGTATTTTGGCATTCATAATCTTGAAAGTTGTTTTTTCGGCAAATGTCAACAATATTTTGTAAAATATCGATAACTTATTGGCTGTTGTAATCTTCTAGGCTTTGTGATTCTGACACGTACTACCTAAAATGACCCACTAATCAAATTCGTTCAAACATGTGACTTAACTCAATGGATTTCTGGTAAATGAAAACGGTAAAATGCAAAATTTAGTAAAAATTGTTTAAGCTGTTTCTTAGATAGCCCGACCCTTAGTGAACCGCAAAATGACCCACTAATAATATTCTCGAACATGGGACCCAGCCTATGTCTTTTCAAGTCCGAGAACAGTAAAATTTCAAATTCAATTAAAATCGTTAGAACGTATTCTGATAAAATTAGCTTAAGCCTTAGTGACCCAAGAATGACCAACTAGTCGAAATTTCTCGAACATGTGATCTAGCCCAATGATTTTATCATGTTCAAACAGGATATAATACAAAATTTTGTCACTATCATTTGAGCCATTTTTAAATGCAATTAGCTTAACCTTCATCTATAGTGATTCAAATATACATACTAATAGAATTTTCTCGAACTCGCTGCTAATGACCTTTTCGTGTTCAAAAATGACTAAAAATACTAAATTTAAAAAAATCGTTAAAGCTGCTTTCCAGATAAAATTTTATTGACCCGTAGTGACCCGAAATTGACTCATTAATCGACATATCTCGAACATGTGATCTTCTCGTGTTCAAAAACGATATAATATAGAATTTTCTCAATATAATTTGAGCAGTTTTTTAGATACATTTAACTTGACCCGGACCAATAGTAACCAAAAATGACCCACTAATGGACATTCCTTGAGCATGTAATCTAGCCTTATCTATTTCGTGCCCTGTAACGGCATAGTGTAAAATTTTCTCAAAATCTTTTGAGACATTATCAGAAACAATTAACTTTATTCTGACCCATTATGATCCAAAATGACGCACTACTCTAATGTTCTTGAACATGCAACCAAGCCCATTGGTCTTCTTGAACCCGAAAGCGAAAAAATACAAAAATTAGTTAAAATCCCTAGAGCCGTTTTTTAGATCAAATTTCCTTGATCCGCAGTGATCTCAAAACGACCCATTAATCAAAATTTCTTGAGCATACAATCCTAACCCAATGATTTTCTTGTTCCTGAAAACGGTATAGTACAAATTCTCGTTAAAATTGTCCGAGGCTTTTTTTAGGTTTAATTAGCTTGACCCTTATCAATTATGATCCAAAATGACCCACTAATCAAATTTTCTTGAGCATGCAGCCCAACCCAATAGTATTCTTGTGCCCGAAAACGGTATAATGCAAAATTTAGTCAAAATCATTAGAGTCGTATTGTAGGTAAAATTAGCGTGACCCAAAAGTGACACTAAATGACCCACTAATCAAATTTTATCTTATATGCGAGTCAGCTCAATGGTTTTCTTGGATTCCAAAACCGTAGAATAAAAAATTTAGTCAAAACCGTTAAAGCTCTTTTTTGAATAACACTGGTTTGGTCCACAATGACCCAGTAACGACCCATTAATTTAAATTTTTTTCAACATGGGAAATAGCGCAATAGTTTTCTCGTGTCAAAAATGTTTGGATACAATTTTTTTTAATCGATTGAGATTTTTTAAAATTATAATTGGTTTGATCCTGACCCATTATGATCCAAAATGACCCACTAATCGAATTTTCTCTAACATGTGATCTAGCCCAATGATTTTTTTCGTGCTAGAAAATAATAGAATATAAAATTTAGTCAAAAAGTGTTAGAGACATTTTCTAGATAAATTTATTGTGAGCCACAATAAACCAAAAATGACCCACTAATCGAATTTTCTGTAACATGCGATTCAGTCCAATGGTTTTCTTAATCCCAAAATCGAGAAAATACAAAATTTGGTCAAAATCTTTAAAGCCGTTTTTTAAATAAAGTTGGTTTGACCCACGATGATCTAAAAATGACCCACTAATTGAAATTTCTCAAACATGTGACCTAGTACAATAGATTTTTCATGTCAAAAAATGCTTAGATACAAAATTTTGTTAAAATCAACTGAGCCATATTTTAGAAATGATTAACTTGATTCTGACTCATTATGACCCAAAATGACCACTAATAGAATTTTCTAAAATATATGACCTAGCCCAATGATTTTCTGGTGCCTGAAAATGATATAATAGAAAATTAGCCAAAATCGTTCGAGTCGTATTCTTTATAAAATTAGCGTGACCCACAGGGACCCAAAAAATTATCCCCTAATCGAATTTTCTCTAAAATGCGACTCAGCCCAATGGTCTTTTCGTAAACCAAAACGGTAGAGTACAAAATTTAGTCAAAATCGTTAGAGCTGTTGTTTTAGAAATATCTGACCTTAGCACACCGGTCTTCTCGTGCGCGAAAATGGTGAAATGCAAAATTTTGTCAAAATGAAACCGCTTTTAAGATAAAATTTACATAGACATATACACACATGCAAGATTTCCCCGTGTTATAGTATAGTATAAGATACTAAAGGCAATATACCGAAATTACTTAGTAAAATACTTTTTATAAATTTATTTTATAAGGTGGGGATGGGGATAAAATCTATATTTGCTAGGGTAAAATAAAATCCAGCCTTTCCCTTTATTATAAAAATATTTTGTTAGAAAGAAAAAAAGTAACTAAGTCGTTACATGCATAGGATGAGATACTCAGTAAAATAGCCAGTTAAATATTTATGTATCTAGACATGATCCCAATATAAATACTGTTATGCAAAATATAATTATTGGGATTTAGAAAACATTAGATGAGCTAGATTTTCGTTAGGGAAAATAATCTCTCATAAATAAAATGAAAAGAAATACAAATCAAATTTATCAACTGTTAAGATTGAGAGATGAGTTAGTCCAGAATTATATGAAAAGATCAATAGAATTTTAGCTAGTCTTATGTTTGAAATCTGTTACCTAGAAAACAAATACTGATACTTTTAATGCATAATTTATCTGTATAATTTGTTCTTAACTATGCCACATTTAATTGCTGATTCTTTACATATAACCTATCAATTACCGACAACCTTTGTGTCTCACATTGTCCTAAAGCGAAATTTATGAGTTACAGAAATAACTACATTCTTAAAAACTTTGTAGTTATTACCTATCTTGCATTCAAGCAATCCATTGCGAAGTTTTGTTCAGAGTTTTGAAGAAAAAGGTTGTGTTTTGCTGTAAAGAAGCAGACTGTGGCGTATAATTTTCTACTTACAAGTTTGAGTGCAATATTTCTCTGCCCTGCATTATTTAATGCTCTTTTCAAAAGTTACTTTCCTTCAATCTAAGCTAATTATTATTCTTAATAACACCATCATTTATGGGCAGAAAAAACATTCATGATTAAATGCGTTATTAAACAATAGTTTTCCGACAAAACTCATAAATTTCTTCAGAATTTGTTTTACTCTCTAGATTTTGTTAGACCATCAGATAAATTTTCTTAGTGTAATCTTTGTATCGGTTATTTTTATTGTTATAGAGACAAGAAAAATATGTTCGGATTTAAATGCTCCTAAAAATTTAAATTTACTTTTAATTTCAGACATTTGTTATCTTGTCTAAAAAAGCAAAAAGAAATACTGTCTGAATTTTACTAATCAGACCAATCGTGGCAAAAATTGTGTTCTATATTTATTATTTAGTTATGTACTATCAAGTCATGCATTACCGACAGCATGTTTTTGTAACTCTGTAATATAATGATTTTAAGTGAAATAGACTATTCCTTACTTCTTCCATTTGTCCGACTCGTAATAAGTCATAAAAAGTCAATATATTTTCCCCCTACAAAGCCTTAATTTAATATCCCCTGTCAAGCCTAGTATCACCTAAGAGCGCAAATACAATATTAACTGTATATGCGTAAAAAAACTATAAAAGGAGTAAAAAAAAAAAAAAAAAAAAAAAAAATAATAATAATAATAATAGAGAAGAATTCTTAAAAATGACAATAAATGGTGAGACCCTATGCCAGTGCGACACTATATGAGGGTTTTACTGCATATATAATTTTTCCACCTGGGTGTTTGTAAAAAAATATTTTTCCCGTTTAAAAGCACAAGTACGATAGATGATCTACATTTTCAGTTATAAGTGATTTTTGTTCGTTTCTTTCTTGTTCTGGCATATAAAAAAATTAGCAATTCTCTGAAAAAAAATTGTGCTTTAACCATAAAGCAAAAAACACGGTTCATTTACAAAGTTTATTATTAAGAATTTAATTTGATAATTCGATACTGAAAATGGGTCATAAAATAGCCAGTTTGAACTCTAAAACAGTCTTAATTGAAAAACACATTGTTTTAAGAATTTATTTATAAGAATTCCTTTGCAGAGATTTGAAAATAAAAACCTATTAATTTTAGTTCTTGTTGATGCAACAGAAAAGTATGTAGTATCGTTTTACATTAAGCAAATCTACTTTTTTTTTTAATTATTACAAACAATTTACATTACTTGAGAGAGGTGTTACGAAAAATTAAAAATAAATAACATTGACATGTTTCGGCTTCAATCTGATAAGATCCATAATCAAGATAAAAATAAAAATACAAAGCGTTTCACGGTCAATACAAATGGCACGCGAAAAAAGATGTAAACAAAAGCAATGCGTCTAAAAAAAGGAAAGAAAGAAAGAAAGAAAATTAGACCATGATTTAAAATTTTCTAACTTGGTTCATCCCATTCAAGTTTCATAAGAAATTTATTCATTACCTCTAACCAGGAATAATAAAAGAAACAGTATCATTGCAAACAAAACTTTTACGCGTATAAATTTCTGTAGACTGTCTTATAATGGACTTACAGTGTTCCCCACACAAATAAAGCCACCATAATTTTGTGCCGTAATCGGAAACAAAACAAAACCACGCGAACGAAACAAGTATATTAAGAAAGACTATATAGAAAATCATATTTACAAGGAATAACTCACTCCCTGCCGTACTTGATCAGGAAAAAAAATAAATAAAAAGAATATTGCCCAGTTAAACTGATGGCATTGAGCTCGCTGGCTACGCATACTAATTGTACATTACAGCCTTATATTTCCAAGGGTTAATTCCGTTCGAAAAAAAATATTAAGGAGGGGGGATCAGCTCCCCCCTTTCCCCTTTTTATACTTAATCATTGAACCCTCTAAACTGATCAGGGACATGCTTTATCATATAAAAAATCCATATCCAAAATTTAGAGCAAATCGGCAAAGTCTTAATAAAAACCCATTTATATAATTTAAGAAGCGTTATCATTCTCTTTTATATACTTAACCATTAAACTTCCAAAACTATTCAGAGATTTGAACGAAATCTGACAATTCTGCGTGAAAAACCCATTTATATAAATTAAGGGGAGGGGCATTAGAACCCCCATTTCCCCTGTTTATATTTATCCAATGAACACCTAATACCAATCACGGAAGCGCTTCATCAGAATGATCCTATGTGTAAATTTTGAACAAAAACTAATATTTCTGCATGAAAAACCCATTCATATCAATTAAGGGGAGGGGCATGAGCCCCCCGTCCCCCCTCTTATACATATCGAATGAACTCCAAAAATTAATCAGGAAAGCGCCTTATGAGGATATACCTATATACAAAATTTCAAGTGGATGGGATAATTTTATCAGGAGTTATCGCGTTACGTACGTACGAACGTACGCACATTACATACAGAACGGGCGGGCACATAAGCTCTCAGGCTATGATAGCCTGTGAGCTAATGAATGCCAAAAAAAAAAAAAAAAAAAAAAAAGAAGGGGAGAAAGTGTTCCGCCGAAATAAAGCCACTACTGTTAATAGCAATTATATTCGCCATGCTTACATATGACTTGAAATAAACGATGTGACATACCATTTACCAATCCCTGGATCAATTTTATCCCAGGCCTCAATGATGGCGGCCTTCAATTCTGCCACAGACTTGAACTGTCTGCTATTGGCATTTAAAGTTCTACTGAGAATATTCCACGCATTTTCTTGGGAATTGAGATGGAGGTACAGGGCAGGGCATTCCATAACATGTCCCCAATCATCCAAAAAAACTCTCCTAGGGGGAATTTGCAAAGGTTTTGGGGGCGTTTTCCAGCTGAAAAATTCTACTTAGCCCACCAATTCTCTCTTAGTTGGCAATACGTGGGTTTCTAGCAATTCTCAGCAATTGGTAGCCTCTATGCCGTCTGAGGGAAGAGCGAGGTTAAGTTTACCACCATTGTCGAAGCCTTCAATCACCATTAATAAGTAGCCATCTACCCAAATTGAACCTGTCCATGTTGAAAGCTATCCACAAGCAAAGCAGAGTCCATGGGGTCAAATATCATCAAACCTGGATTTACCAGTGGCATCTTGTTATATTCCCAGATAAGAAAACAATTACTTTGGATAGCTCAGACTGTCTTGCTTTCTATTGGGTTTGACATGAGGAAATGAGAGGAAATTTTCTCCAAAATACAGCATAATGGAGGTTTATTAATAGTGGTGAGAGGCTTCAGCTATAGGGGGGATTAATGTTGTTTTAACCATAAGGAAGGCTTGACCTACATTACAGTTTTAACATTTAAAAGAATTTCAGAGTTTTGTCAATAAGTGGCACTTAAAACTACTGAAATGTTCAAACAATTGGCTTTGTTTCATGCAGATAATCGAAACAGGTGTGGAAAAATCAATTACGAAGAGTTTTCAGCTTAAAAAACGTATTTTTTAGAAATAACCTGTAAGACTTTTTCACATAAAATATATCACAAAAATTTAAATGAGTAGGTTTTAAGTAATGCAGAAATGTTGAGCTTTCATTCCAGGCATTGCGCAGTAAATTTGTCTAAACATATTTATGTGCTATTGTTTAAAAAATGATTATGTACAATCAATATGAGGAAGGGTTAACCAGACTTCAAATTTCCCTTAATTAAATGCTTTAGAAATTGTTTTTATTACACACTGCACATAATGAAGGTTTAGTGGTTACATTTCTAAAATAATGTAAACATACTTTCTAAAGTTACAATAAAATGGAGTGATAGAAAGGAAACTGTTTAAAATCGATTAAAGGAAGATGTGAAAAATTGCTACAGAAACAAGAAGAAATTTAATGAAATAAAAATTGGAATGTTGACTGTAACTTTTTTAAAATTTAAATAGCACCTATAGTAAGTAAATAGAAAGAATAGAAAATATTGGAAAACATGAAAGCAGCAGCCTTAAGAAAGATTAAGTGTTCATACCTCTGCAAAAGAACTTAACATTGAACGAAAAACTTCAGGAAGGTGTTTAAACAAATTTTTTCCAATATGAACACAATAAAATTAAGGCAAACTATGTGGAAACGATTGTTGCCAGGTCAAGTGTCACAAAACTGGGTGGTTAAAGCGGACTTTTTTATTTATTCTGTGCAAGTAGATTTGTTTTACACATCGCATTTCTAAAATATTTTTTAATATTTACTAAACAATCTAGCATAAATTTATTCTGCCTTTTTTAAAACGGATTTTATTTCCCTTAACAAATATTTCAATATAAAAATAAAGTGAGTCAAATCTCTCATATTTGGAGAGCATTGACTCATTATTTTTTCCCGATTAAATTCAAGCATTTTTAGAGCTTCTTATATACACTTATGTCGCAATTTTATTTTAATAAATATTTGCATAACGATTAAATTAATATATGAAACTTTATTCGTTGGTCCAACAGTTAAAAGATAAAAAAAAATATTTTTTAAAAAATGGACCAACCATCCCTAGTCTCCCCTATACATTAAAAAATGTATATAAAAAAAATGTATTAGGATTTTTTTTTTTTTTAAATCTTAATAGTAACTTTCCGGATACAGGGAAAAAAATGTTTTTATTCCCCATTATTATTTTTAAATCCTTGTTTGTTTTACATGCTTATTTAAATGAAAAAAATTGCGAGATATCTTTTATTAGAAAGATGAAAGGAAGCATCTTAAGGTGTATTAGTCAATTTCCAAAACTTATATTGAGAATTTTATTTTTGTGCACAAATTAAGTAAAAGAGATTGTGGACGAAAATATATTTCAATATTAACAAACTTATTGCTAAATAATTTCATTATTATTCGCGTTATTGGCTCATGAAACATAAATTCAAGTATAGTAATTTCTTTACTTCCAGCAGTTTATCAAATTACCAACAGCTCATAACAGTACATTCTGCGTATAAAAATTGTCTTTTGGAAACATATTAACGAAAAATAAATATTCATGTGGAAAAGTTGTTTAATTCTTATGTAATGTCACACGAGAAAAGAACCTTTATTTATAAGCATAAATTAAAGACAACCAAACAATTAACTATGTAAAATTTTGCTGTATTTATGCACTTCACAAATGAAAATTTACGAATGAAAATCCAACAGACACATGTAAATTTTCACGGCTTTGGAGTGGGATATTCTTTCTGGCACGAATGTATAAATGTTAAATGTGTCTTTTGGGATAAATGTTATCTATCTGTCGTACATTTTCATGGATTGTATAAAGTGGTGGGGTTGGTAAACTATACATTATGCAATTCTTTTAAAAAAGCTTTAATTTGCAGTATTAAAAGTGATATTATTTGAAATAAATATTAATTTGTAATAATACTTTGAAAATTTTAAATGGCTATTCTCCTTGAACAACTGGATCAAAACCATGAAATTCAGCCCTGTCATTCATTTCTAGAAAGTAATGGCAATAAAGTAAACAGAGCTTTCTTTTCATAAACAGAAAAATCGGTTTCAAATAAGTGGTTAACTTACACAATACAAATTACTCATACGACAAGCTGCAACCCAAATTTAACAATTCAGTAATTGATTAAATTAGTATAATTAACTCAGTGTATTGATATATTTAAAGCTACTGTATATCGCTCTTATTTGAAAGTTTCAAATAACGCTCATCAGATCATCATAGCACACGCAAATGTGGTCACGCACATAATAGTTGCACTGAGACGTACGCTAGTACTCCGGCTTCTTTGTATATTACATATATGCATGGCATAAATTTCTTCCCCTTTATTCTAAAAAAAATACACCCACTCTGAAGCTGGGGATAAAAGGGGTGGGGACTGGAAAAATTTTCATGCGTCAGTTGCCTGCTTGCACGCACTAGGCAGGGAGCAAACCTTGTCATTGCCATAGGCGGCATGGCAGAAACTACTGCTAAAAAAAGGGAGTGGGGAGGCACAGTATTTGAATGAATTTTGCATTTCTTTCTTCTCATATACATAGATATATATATACATTTCTTCTTTCTCTCTTGCGTTTGAAGGAAAAGGAGAAATGGACGAAGGGGTGGGAGAAGCCGGTAGCTACGCCGTTGGCAAAAACGTTGTGGGATATTGGTTTTTATTCCCGATTTCAAATGCTAACAAGATGAGCAGCGGCTACCAAAAGAAGCAGTGAAAAATAAAATAACAAAGAGAAAGAACGTTTTTCAGAAAATGAAAAGAAATGAAATGGACGAAAGGGAAATGGGAACAAATGAAATAAAAAAAAGATATTTTTCTAAAAGCAAGCAGTCTCCGTTATGGATAGTGATTGTAGAGGTATAAAAAATGCACAGCAAAAGCATGTATTAGAACACTAGTAAATATTTACCACAAGAAAAATGTGACAGACATGCAGAAAAAGATGAATTAGAAAATGAAGAATGTGTCACTGCTATGAAAAAAAAAAAATATTTTTAAAAATGATAAGTTACTCTTAATATAAATTTACTACTCGTGATACCCTTAAATACTTTATTCTATTTTTTCGATTAATTATTAATTATGAAACTTTTTGTAAAATCTTTGCTTTTTTAATTTCTCTCTCTTTTTTTTAATTGGTTCTAGAGATCTTTTAATATTATTAAAAATTAATGATTTTTACTGGTTTTAATATTTTACAAGAGGATATGTCACATTCGACCATAGTCGTCGTTTGAAATTTTAGACTCACAGATTTCGAAAAATAGCTATGTTTGACACTATCATTGTTAAGTAATTAATAATTATAAATTTTTTAAATTCATTATGGTAAAAATTATAAACGATATTTGTAGTTACAAAGCTCGTTACAAAATAATTTGAAGTTACATTATTACTTATATATACATAATCGCCAGAAATCTATTCAAAATCTAACAAAAATAAATAAATAAAATAAAATGCCAAAACTGAAGCAGATTCTGTAGATTTGCATCTCAGTGAATAAAACATTACATTTTCTGTGTGGCGAAAAGAAAAAAATAAAGGAAAGAAACTTTTAATCTTAATCGTTTCCATATAGGTTCAGTATTTTCAGCTACATATTAAAAAAAAATAAGTAAGACAGAAAATAAATTAATGTTTGATCACAAAAAAGACAATACTAAAAAAATGGTTAAGGGTAATTTACCTCTGCGCCAATGTCAATCTCTATTTTTTACACTTTATGTGTTTTTATTTAAGGAAAAATTTGTTTAATGAATGCGCAGTTAAAAGTAAAATATTTACTGACTTTTTTTAGTGCATAGCTCTAATGTACATATTTATAGATCTAATGATATTTTATAAATCTAATAACTCCACAAAATAATTCCGATACAATACTATCTGACGAACTATAAATTAAACTCCACGGTGCTGCAATCCTATAAGGCATTATAGCCGGCGGTGCTCAACACTTCTGTCTTGACCATTGGTCTTAGTGTGCTATTTGTATAGATTCTTGATACTTTTCATTTTTTCACCCTTTTTGAAAAGTTTTGTATTTATTCATTGACAAGTACACTGTTTTGATTTTCATGCTTTTCTTTAACGTCTTATTGTTGTTTAGAAAGTAATTCATTCAAAAAACACTAGTGGGAATTTAAATAATCTATACATTAGAAAGTCAAAGTGAAAATTATATTCGGAAACCACTCAAACAGTCAGCATAAGGAATAGAGTCCAGTATAATGTCTAAAATTGCGTTGTACGATAACATAACGTTTTCTTAAAAGAGACGTTATCGAAGTTTTTCCGTGGAAGTTAATCATTCAAACAAGGAGTCCTACAAGGAATTGAAAATTCAGATAAACAGTATGGCCTGTCCGACTCTACATTTAAAAGAAATGAAGCGACTGCGTACCTGAACATGCTGAAAGGAGTCTTCGTGAACATAATTAAATATGCACAGTACATGTACGTCTATAGAAGTTGAGGAAAGTACCTTGAACATGTGTTGTAATTTAGAAAAAATAAATGCGTTTTTGGAATTTTTTTATATTACTTTCGATATATCAAAGGAGGTTTATTTATTTATTTATTTATTTTTATGGTGGGAGGAAAACGTGAATAAATTCAATACATAATATCCATTAGATTTAATTTTTAAAAAATGCTTTTTCAAAAGTTCAAAATTTTCAATGTTTTAAAATTTTTTAAAGTTAATTTATTTTTTCCTTTTTTGTTAATCTTTTGATTTTTGAAGTAAATTTTCTTTAATCTAATAAGAAATATCAAAATGATCATTTGTCAAAACGCTGTCAATATGAAATTTGGATGAAATATATGTTGTTTCGCAAAAAATAAAAATAAAAATAAAATAAAATAAAATAAAATAAAATAAAATAAAATAAAATAAAATAAATATAAAATAAATAAATAAATATAAAGTAACAAGTAATAAAATGAAAATAAAAATAAACTAATTTCGTTCAAAAGTATTCGATTTTAAAACTGTTTGCTTTGTATTATCAAGAGTTTGATAAGTATTTTTTTTTCCCTTGCACTGAAATATTCTTAAAAAGGGTGGTCAACAAACACAAAACAAGAGCTATCAACCAGATATCAAATTCTTCTTATTCTTGATGAGCATCAGAGCAGCACTAGTTTACAGAACAGACGAATTATTATTGAACGATAAGTTTCAAAATTTTCCGATAACTAAGACCATTGCTTTCTAATTACTAGAGATATGTAATGAAAAAAAAGGGAGTTTAGTTATTGGGTACGAGATTTCCCTGCGAACTAATTAACAATCGGTGCGAAGGGCTATTGCTGCGTGGGCACTAATTTTCCCACACGAATTATTGCTTCCGGAATAGGGATGAACTAAAACTCAGCAAAATGGGAAAAAGAACACTTATTCTCCGATTGATTGACCAAGTCCAAAGACAAAAGAAAATGTAACGAGCCTCGAACTAGGAAAAATTGTGGGGGGAGGGGAGTTTCATAATAACGAAAGTACTAATGACACATTGGAATTAAATGAATAAGCTTCACTAGCAAGTAAGCGCGACAAACTTATTATTTTCGTATGTATGGATCATTAGTCATTTTACCTTTGTGTTTTTGTTGGAGGAATTGAAGGCGGTGGTGAGGGGTTTAAAGAGACTTGTTTTGCGTCACTCAAAACATATTTGATGATGGTCTTTGATTTAGTGTGTGGAGGATTTGCTGCAATTTCCCGATATGCGCCTTTCCCCGTATCAGGGCCACGCCATTGTCTGCAATTTCCCGCATTACCTGGACTTAAACAATAAGCAGACTCCATCATCATAATTAACCGTTTCTATTCCAAACTTGTCCGAGCTTCCGTTCCATGTTGTACTAGTATCAATGTCGGGGAAATTTTCTGGGTGGATATGCAGGGAAAGATTTTCCGGAAATGCAAGATCTCGGAACAAAGAAAGAAGTGTAGTCTCCTCATCAAGCGACGCATGGAAATGAGAAAGCATAATGAAAAGGAGGAACAGGGGATAGATTAGGGAAAAGCCCTTTCCACACTCCTGGCAAATGATAATTACCACTGGGATTCTGCCACAATAGCGCAGCATTATTTGCAGTTCCCAATTCGTATACCCTACTTCCAAAGAACAGACAAACCTCACCACTGTTCCTTCTTGTTTGCGATTCCTAACATATTTACATAACGCAATGCACAAATATGATTAAAAATAGCTATGGTTAACTAGATTATCTGCAGTCTTTGTCACACTTCAGAGCAAAAAGGAATTATTAGAAGCGTTCAAATGCTTATTTCTTCGAGCATGCTCAAGATCGTCTTTTGCATAGTTGTGCTAAGCCGGGAAAACCTTCGCGGGAGAAAGTTGTATATCCAAACAAAGTGTTCAAAATTTTGACACTCTTTTAATCGTTTTTTCTTTTTTTACTTCATTTATACTAATAAAAGTAGCTTTAATATAATAGATTTTTGACTAAAAATTAACTATAGATTTTTTTTAAAATATTAATAATAAGATTAAATAAACAGTTTGGAATTCATAGTTTTTTATTTTAACGATGTTCTTTTTTCTAAATAGCTGTTTTGTGTTTACTAGGATATGCTAAAGATTTATTTATTTATTTATTTATATGTTGAACAACATATATCTGACTTGTGTGCTCGACATGAAAGCCTGCTTATAAGTCATTGTCAATAAACAGAAACGAGATAGCACAAAGAAATTTTACAACACGACGGAAATACAGCCGAAAGTTAAATACAACGAGTGTGTGCAATGGAGCCAGCCGGATTCAAACCCGCAGCCTCCTATGCTAGCAAGTGACTAGCGGCGTGGTGTCTTGACCACTCGGCTACGGATTTCCCATGGATTTATAGGGAAGAATATTTTTGATAGGAGGACTTTTAAAAGAAATCATGTTTATATGCTTAAATATAAAAAAAAAGAAAATATAAAGATAAATAAATAAAATTCGAACAGAATGTTTATTACGTTTAGGTTGAAAACTCAATAATCATGCATCCGATGATGTGCTTTTGGGACTTCTCCTGGTTAGTGGTGTTTTTCGTTAAGACTGGCGGTTGACTTTCAAGGTATTTCTCTGATAATAGGTTCTGAATTCCCTAGTTGGTTGCATTTTTCGCACTATATTTGAGATTTTTTTCAGAGCTTTTATTGTCAAGAGCGGAAAGATGGGGAGAAAACGAGTTATCTGAAATTTCCATAGAAACTAGTGAGGATGGCTATGACGGATAACCGCCAATTGAAAAAGATAAACGGTAATAGCATAAGGTTGTATACTACATTTTCTAGTATAAGAACACTATAGCTAACAGCCAAATGTGCCAGATTGGATATTTACAGTGAGCCGATTTCCGCTTTAAGGCTCCTATACTTACAGGCGAAGACAGTCGCGAGCTATGCTAATCCTATGAAGACGTTATTCTCTAATATCTCGTTTGCATTATGACATTTTTATTTATTTATTTATTTTTGCACTGGATAGTTGAGTTCCATTTCTACATTGCTCTTTTTTTACTTTTTCGCAGTCTATCACGGCAAAAACAGAATTATGATTGAGATGACACACGTTGTTTTAAGAAATAGACATGGGAGTGCAATATTGACAAAATGTAAATTTTAAATACATAAACTTTTTTTTAAAGCCTCTGACCTAGTTACACAATGGGTCTAATTATCCCTAACTTATTTTAATCCAAAATCAGTTTAATTCAAAATCTGTATAGATATGATGCTTGGGATTTTACAAAGCATAAAATAAAACAAAGGAATAGTGTAATACATAGGTTATTCTTGGTGGTGTATCTACATAAACGTTTATTAACCGACTTCAAGGAGGAGGTTATGATTTCGACCTGTATGTATTTGTTGTTCACTCATAAATTCTTTAAATATGAATCGATTTTGATAATTCTTTTTTTGTTTGAAAGTATAAGCTACTCATGTGGATCCATTTTAATTCCATTAAATTCTGATGATTAGAATTTTTTTAAATAAAAATATGTGGATT
Source organism: Maratus speculifer (assembly GCA_964019185.1). Classification (NCBI taxonomy): domain Eukaryota; kingdom Metazoa; phylum Arthropoda; class Arachnida; order Araneae; family Salticidae; genus Maratus; species Maratus speculifer. The sequence continues at coordinate 139,937,695 of OZ025299.1, forward strand.
TGATAAAAAAAAAAAAAAATAATAATGATTTGTCGCACATCATCTTTCATTGTTGCAACCGTATTCAAATCATAAGCATATTAAAACTATGCATTCATATGCGTTAGCGCCAAGTTGTCGCCAAACTTAATTCTTTTTTTTTTTTTTTTTTTTTTTTTTTGAAGTCTGTTAGTATTTTTTGTAAGCATATTTTATTATTTTTATATAACTTGTGTCCTTTATTTATCTATTTAAATACAAAGTAATTTTTAATTTTCACATTCTTTAGCCTAATGAATTTCAATATATATATAAAAAAAACTATGGTGTTGCTATTAAACTTTCAAAAGTTAGTTTCAATATTGATTTGCAGCTGATCCCTTGAAAATATTCAAATAAAAAAAGATTGGAGGAGTTGCAATAAATTAGAAGACGAAGAGAAAAAATTCTCAATTCCAGATGCGAATGAAAAGTTGTGAGGGAGTGACCTTTGCATAAAGGCACTCTAGTATTTCTGAGATCGTGACGTCAATAATTTAACAAGTGTAAGCGTAAAAGCGACATCTATCCTCTCTTTTACTTTAACTTTCTAGAGTGTGTGTGCTCTTTCGGGTTCTGCAGTTAGCTCGCGGTTATTAGTAATATGTTAATGTGAAGTATCTCAGTTTGCAGCATATAAAAGCTTGGGTTTGAGTGAATGGGGAGCGTCTCTGGCACTAGCCAGCGAGAGAGTGTCTCTGGCATTAGCCAGCGAGAGAGCATCTGTGGCGGTAGCCAGCGAGCGAGGATCTCTGGCATTAGATATCGAAGTGAATTATTGTTCAGCGAAGTGCTAGCAAATTGAAAAGTAGCAGCGAGCCTCCAGTGAAGTGTAGAGGAGTTTTGATAGTTGACTTGAGAGTTGGCCGGGGTAAGAAACTTTATAGTAGTTTCATTTTGATTATTTGTGAATAAAGAAATACATACAGCCACGGGCTGTCTAATTAAGCTTTATCTAGCAGCTCAGCCAAGAGATAGGGAGAAGTATTAGAAGGTGCCACGATTGAGCTAGGCCGAAGCTTGTGAGTATGTGTTTAGCCTTTTCATAGTATTCTCGGTTGTGTAAAATTAAGACTTGCTCCACTTCCCTTCAGCCCTCATCATTTTAATAAACTTTGTTGTTTTATCTTAATTACTGAGTATGTCTACATTTAACCTCCACCACGACCAACCTAACGTTACAAATGACACTCAGCATGCATGTAACGTTACAAATGGCGCCCAACGAAATGTCGGACATTGTGAGATTGTGCCACGGGTGTATTTCACCGGTGAGGGTGATATTAGTGAATTTTTAGTTAAATTAGATGATTATATTTCGTTCAATAATATACCTGAGAAAAGTAGATACGTAGTGCTTAAATGCTCATTGAAGGGCGAAGCACATTTGTGGTTGGAAAATATAGGAAAGTTTTTGATTACTGATGAAGCGAAAAGATTTGAACAAACTGTGATTGAGTTAAAGAAGGCATTTCCTCCCGTTAAAGATAAGAGTATTTTGAGAAAAGAGTTCTATTGCAACAGGCAGAATATTTATGAGTCGGCGTCAAAATTTTATCTTCGTAAGCTGGAACTAAAAAATAAATTAGATTTAGATATCACATTTGAGGAATTGTTGGACATTGTTTTTCCTCTTTTTAGTCCAAATATACAGGACTTTATTGAAGTTAGAGCACCGAAGAATTTTGCAGAAATGCATCAGATATTATCGAAGTATGAGACTCGGCATAGCTCGGATCAACGGGATTTGCTTAGCCCTCGTCAGAGACCTGTCGCGGATAATAATTTGAGAAATGAGGGGGAACGTAATTTTGTGTGAGGGGGACAGCGATTTCCGAATAATAATTTGCGTAATAGAAATGATGGATTTGGTCGTAATATGTCGAATACGAATAATGGTAATAGGAATTGTGGTGGTGCTAATAGTTTTAGAAGTGGTGAGAGAAATATGTATGGAAATAGACAGAATAGTGGTTATGATCGGAGAGGGGGAGTACGGGACAGGAATGTTTCTTCGCAAGTAAGGAGATTAACTTCAGATGAGAATTTGGAAAATAGGTCAATGCAAAAGAGATGTGTTCAGAGGTCGGGTCAGTTAAACTGGTAGGTGACTGTATTTCGGAAGGTATGCAGTCACAGATTAAGTCGGAAAAGCCTTCTGTGAGTTTGAATAAAATTACTATTAATCCGGTTGAGTTACCTGAAGTGTTAATTGTGTTAGATGGTATTGTCGTTAAAAGTGTCTTCGATACAGGGGCAGATAAGTCGTTCATTTCTTTTGATCGTTATCGGAAATATTTTTCGTATAAGAAGTTGAAGAGGTTAAGTCTGGTGGTTCAGTCGGCACAGGGAGTAGCTTGCGATAATAAAGGTTCAGTAGAATTGGAAGTTGAAATTCGTTCGGTTAAGACATGTTGGGAGTTTTGTGTGTTAGATGGATTAACAGTGCATTGTATAGTTGGTGTGGATTATATGAAGGATAGAGGAATTAGTTTGGATTTCTTTAAAAAGTCGTTAATCGTGAATAATGATGAGAATGTGAGTAAGAAAGAGCATGTTTCAGTGTCAGTTAATTTGGAGGAGTCGGGGTTAAGTGAAATCGAGAAGGAGGAATTTAATAAGTTTTTGAATGAATTTGGAGAGGTTTTTTCTGATAAACCGGGTTTAACGCATGTTGCGAGGCATGAGATTGATACTGGTTTAAAAGCACCTGTTGCTAGTAAACCATATCGTTATGATAAAGTTAAACAAGGTATAATTGATTATCATATTCAAAAAATGCTAGCGGACGATATTATAATGCCGATTGAGTCTCCATTTGCATCGCCAGTAGTGTTATGTCGTAAAAATAATGGGAAAAATTTAGATAATCCAGAGGCATACAGGTTTGCAGTAGATTATAGAAAGTTAAATGCGATAACGCAATACCCTCAGTATCCTATTCCAGTTATTGATGACATTTTGGCTAATATAACGAGTACGAATTATATGTCAACGTTAGATCTTACGTCAGGTTATTTTCAGATTGCAATGAAGCCGGAGGACATACCTAAGACTGCGTTTATTACTCGGGACGGTTGTTTTGCTTTTAAGAGAATGAGTTTTGGTTTATCGGGAGCGCCAGCAACGTTCCAGAAGGCCATGAATAATATCCTTAAACCTTTGCTTGGTAAGGGTGTCTTGGTCTACCTGGACGACATAATTATAATGGCAGCTACTTTTGAAGAGCATTTAAGATTATTGAGGGAAGTATTTACGTTGTTAAGAGATGCTGGGTTAACAGTTAAGTTAGAAAAATGTAAATTTTTGAGAAAAGAGATAAAGTATTTAGGAGTTAAAATTACGCGTGATGGTATTAATATAGATAATGAGAAAATTGAGGCAATTACGTCAATGAGTCCCCCCAAAAATAGTAAGGAAGTGGCGACATTTTTAGGGATGGTGGCTTGGTTTGCCAAGTTCATTCCACGTTTTTCGGAGTTATGTGAACCGTTGTATAATTTAAAAAGGAAAAGGGTGAAGTTTGTATGGTCATCAGCGGCTCAGAGATCGTTTGAATTATTAAAAGAGGCAGTAGTTTCCCCTCCTGTTTTGGCTCACCCCGATTATTCGTCTCAGTTTGAAGTGTATTGCGATGCGAGTGCAGTGGGGGTTGGAGCGATGTTAGCACAGAAAGGTCGACCTATAGCTTTTGCGTCGAGAATTTTAAATGCAGCCGAAAGGAACTATTCGATTACGGAAAGGGAGTGTCTTGCAGTAATTTGGGCTTTGAATAAATTTCGTTGTTTTTTCACTAATATACCGGTTAAAGTCATTACGGATCATTCAGCTTTGACAAAGTTAACTAATGGAAAGGGTTTGTCGTCTCGTATGGTCAGATGGTGTTTGAAGTTAGCAGAGTATAATGTGGTTATAGAACATAGGGCTGGCAAGGAGAATGCGGTAGCGGACGCTTTGTCACGAAACCCGCATGGTGGTTTAGAGGTCACGGAGGAAGTTAAGTGTTGTGCATTGTCATCGTTGGTGTTAAGGTCACGAGAACAGTTAATAAGGGAACAGAAACAGGATGAGGAGTTTGGTAGTTTGTATCGTTATTTGGAAAATCCTGATGATGTCCCGAGCGCAGATGTGCCTATGTTTGAGAAATAGTCCCAATCTTTTAAGCTTATCGATGGTCTTCTTTTTTATTCTAAAATTGTAAATTCACGTGGTGAATTAAGAGTTTTTATTCCGGCTAGTCTTCGTAAGGCCATCTTGAAAGAATTTCATGATAATCCATTACAGGTCACTTAGGAATCAGGAAAACTTATGCTCGAATTTGTGAATCCTGCTACTTCCCTAAAATGCGGAAAGCAGTGCGCGCTTATGTCTCCAGCTGTAGCACATGCCAACGTTATAATTATAAAAATGTAAGTCCAGTTGGCAAATTAATTCCTATTAAAGTAAATTTTCCTAATGAATGTGTAGGTGTAGATTTAATCGGTCCTTATCCATTGTCTAATCCTAAAAGATATAGATTTGTACTAGTTATAGTTGATTATTTTAGTAAATGGGTAGAGTTAGTCCCCCTCAGGAAGGCTTCTGCACCTGCAGTTGCCGATGCATTTTTCGATAATTATATTTCTAAATATGGTGCACCAATTAGGGTAGTGAGCGATCATGGCCCTTGTTTTATTTCTGATATATTTAAGGCCCTGTGTGAGAAGCTGGAGATCGATCATTCTTTTACTGTTCCGTATCGTCCTCAGTCTAATATGGCTGAACGTGTAAATCGTACATTAATTCAAATGATTTCTTCGTATGTTGGTTCTCATCACGCAAATTGGGACCAGTTTCTTCAGCATTTTGCGTATGCACTTCGTACAGCAGTTCACGAGTCGACGGGGAAAACGCCAGCTGAATTGTTTTTGGGTAGAAAAGTCATTACTCCATTCCAAAGGCTAGTTATGGTGTCAGATGCGGAAAGTCAGTACATGTGTCAGGATATTGAGAGGTTGGTTAAGGAAGCTCAAGTTCAGATGGGAAAAGTGCAAGAAAAGCAGGCTCAGTATTATAATATGCGTAGGAGGGAGTTAGAAGTGAAAGTTGGAGATTTTGTGTTAGTAGAAAAGCATTGGTTAAGTTCAAGTCGTCAAAAGAGAGTAGCTAAGTTTGGTCCGAAGTTTGTAGGTCCGTTCGAGGTTTTAGAAGTTCGAAATAATAATTTGGTTGTTGATGTCAAAGGTTAAAGAATGACGGTTAATTTGGATCAGGTTAGAGTTTATAAGTTTAGAGAAAATGGTAGTGAAGGTTCTCATGTGTCGAGTGGTGTTTCGCGAAATTCCCGATCCAATGAGTGTCCCGAGTCCAGCACTTCTTCATCTAATTCTTTTCATCAATATTCAAGAAGAAAATTTGGTCAAACAGCTCCAAAAACTGTTGTTGAAAGTAGAAAGCCTATCAATCCGAGAGCACAGTATGATAATAAAAATAAGAGAGCTGTGTCAAATACATCAGATTCTGTGTGCCATAAAAGGAAAAAGATTATAAACTGTCCCGTTCCTCCACTGATTAGACAGCAACCTCAGAAACACAAATTATCTAATAGTTCACCATCTTCGGTACTTAATCCCCGGAAAAGATTTCAGATGGACACTCGCCAAACTGTTAAAAGGACTTTAAAGTCGGAATTTTTGCCCAATAAGAAACAGCATAGGTCCGGAAAGAAACGTGGTCTAGGATCTTCAGTAACTTCGGGTGCATCTAGAAAGAGGAGACAACGCTCAGATTACCGGCATCAACAGTGTGAATCTCGCCATGGAGTGACCCCAGCGAACCGGCCAGAGCAGAGTCGTCGAGCGGAACCTACAAGTATCCCACGGCATCCATTCAGAACCAGGCTGCAGGCACGACAGTCAACTGTGGCGTCACCGTACAGTTCCGATGACGAAAGATCCTTCGTACAAGGTTTCTGGGACAAGAGGAAAAAGCCATCCTGTAGTATGAAGCCTGCCAGCAGCGAATCATCTCTATGATTGGGTGATAATGTTCTTTATTAAATTTCTATTAGAGTGCATATATGTGGTAGCAATGTGAAAGAATAGAAAGCAGAAAGACTGTTTGGTACTTTTGGCCATTTTTGGAATTTTTTGACGGACTCACGATTAGTGCTTAATTGTGTTCAAAATTTGTTTGCAAAATTGTTAGTTTTATGTATGTTTGAGATTTTGGTCTTAACTGCTTTTAAAAATTCTGGATCTATTGTTAAATTGTTGTGTTATTTGTTAAAAATGTTACTATATTGTTATATTGTTCATGTGTTATAAAATGTATGTTAATGTATGTTTAAATTTTCAGAAAGTACAGATAGTAATTTGGGTTATTTTGTACACGCTCCGCGGTTCAGGCGCGCACGTGTTTTGCGGTCAAGAAGTCCTTGACACGCGTTTCTATCTCTTATACTAACATTTAATGAATTAACTTTCTCCTTATCGTTCGTGTTTTATGTGTTGCGTTTGTACTTTAGTTGGGAATGGTTTCCGCAAGTTGCGAATTTTTAAGCTGCCTTTGAATTTGAAATTGTATTGTATTAAAATTGAATGTTAATGTGATTTTCTTGCAGGGAAGTATACCTGTGTTATGTATTGATTCTGGTATTTTTCTTTTAGTTAATACAGATGAAGAGCATGATGAGGTCATTTTGTAAATTTTTGATATTTTTTTTTATTGTTGCATAAGCACAGCGATGTGACGCTGTACGTATGTGCCCCGATTATTGTTAAAGTGGAGTTAAGTTCTGAAGAATTTTGGAAGTTAGTTCATTGGCTAATGGGTATGTAGGTATTACGTAGTAGCAGGGTTATTTTAGTATGAAGTAAATTTAATTTTAGATGAGTTCGGAATTTGGATGAGGAAAATTTTTGCGCATTGGGTTTTTTGGACTTGGTGCGAATTTTAGTATTAGGAAAGTTATGGAGAAATTTTTGGTAAAATTATAGTTGTATTGCAATATTGAGGAAAATTTCGGAAGTTTAGTGTTTTGAGAAATTTTAGCACTCCCAGTGGAGTGGGCTGTTTTGAATGAAGAAGTAATTAGTTTTGAAAGTTTTACGAGTTTTTGGAAGTTTTACGGAGGCTATTTGTAAGATAGAAGAATGATTGGATTGAATATGTGGATTTTTGAGGCAAACTGAGGTTTTTTGGTTGTGATGGGTTAAAGTTTTGAAAGTTATGTTTGGTTCTAAATTTCACCCATCACTGTGTTTTTTACGGTTCGAAATTTATAACAAGAAAAAGTCCTGGGCATGCATTTGGCCCAGTCCTTTTTCTCTGCTTAATCCGAGGGGTGGTTGTGAGGGAGTGACCTTTGCATAAAGGCACTCTAGTATTTCTGAGATCGTGACGTCAATAATTTAATAAGTGTAAGCGTAAAAGCGACATCTATCCTCTCTTTTACTTTAACTTTCTAGAGTGTGTGTGCTCTTTCGGGTTCTGCAGTTAGCTCGCGGTTATTAGTAATATGTTAATGTGAAGTATCTCAGTTTGCAGCATATAAAAGCTTGGGTTTGAGTGAATGGGGAGCGTCTCTGGCACTAGCCAGAGAGAGAGTGTCTCTGGCATTAGCCAGCGAGAGAGCATCTGTGGCGGTAGCCAGCGAGCGAGGATCTCTGGCATTAGATATCGAAGTGAATTATTGTTCAGCGAAGTGCTAGCAAATTGAAAAGTAGCAGCGAGCCTCCAGTGAAGTGTAGAGGAGTTTTGATAGTTGACTTGAGAGTTGGCCGGGGTAAGAAACTTTATAGTAGTTTCATTTTGATTATTTGTGAATAAAGAAATACATACAGCCACGGGCTGTCTAATTAAGCTTTATCTAGCAGCTCAGCCAAGAGATAGGGAGAAGTATTAGAAGGTGCCACGATTGAGCTAGGCCGAAGCTTGTGAGTATGTGTTTAGCCTTTTCATAGTATTCTCGGTTGTGTAAAATTAAGACTTGCTCCACTTCCCTTCAGCCCTCATCATTTTAATAAACTTTGTTGTTTTATCTTAATTACTGAGTATGTCTACATTTAACCTCCACCACGACCAACCTAACGTTACAAATGACACTCAGCATGCATGTAACGTTACAAAGTCATTTGAGATGTAACAAAAAATATATCCAAATGATTTCTGATAAAATTGTTGCATTAAGTTTTATAAGAATAAAAATAAGGTTTTATGCACAAAATATTAAATAAATCAAATTAGAATGGTCGTATAGTTCGAAGAAATTTTTTTTCTAAAATATCTTTTTAAGTATACCGAGGGAGAAAAAAAGCAATTTTTGCTAAAAAATAAGATTTTAAAGTCTCAAAAATTCGAAATCAAATATTATTCATTTAAAAAGCAAATAGTATATGCTTTGAGAAATTATATATTTTTCAGAAACCTAACTATAAACACCTCTTCGCTTTTCTCACTGTCAAGCATGAGAATAATATGGTTCTATGAGGGGCTGTCTTTGCGGAACTGACTGGAAAATTTATATTGTTTGAAAATATCATATTTGAAGCTCAGAGAAAGATTAGAAATTGTTACTTCGAATTAAAAATTATGCTAATCTAAATATTATATATTTTTCTTCATCGTTTTATAGCCTAATATGTTTCATATTTTTTCTTAATATTGCTCCAGTAAATGTTACGAAAAAGTAGCCATAAAGAAGAGAGTGAGTAAGTAATATACACTCAGTTTTGGGAAACACGATATTTATTTGCGATACATGACGACCAAATCGTCTAAAGCAGTGGTTATCAAGGTTTTAAGAAAATGTTTTATCATATGATTGCTGCGATAATTTGCTTTTCAATATGTATTTAATATTTGACGTTAGTTTGTGATCTACAATCGAAATTTATCTTCAATACCAAGAGCGTTTTATACCTGTACAAATTGTTTCTAAAACTATCAATAATGCAAACTTTTTTTCACTAACCCAGTTAATTGCTCCTTGCCATATACAGCTATTAATAAAAAAAGCTCGTCCGGTACGTCTTGGAACTTTGCATAATCTATGTGAGAAATATATATGTCTTTAGGATATATGGAATGTTGTTGCAGAAAAATTTCAAATCAACATTAATCTCTAATTTAAAAATATTTCAGGAGCTAAGAAAAATAATAAAATAACTAAGGATATAATAAATTTTATTACCATTATTACTATTATTATTATTATTATCATCATTATTATTATTACTATTATTATTATTATTATTATTATTATTATTATTATTATTATTATTATTATTATTTCGAAAACGTCGTCTTGCAATGCACAATTAGTAATATTTTCTATATTTATAAGTACATAATATTACAAAATGCGGAATAAAACGTTTTAAAATGATTGCGGATGTAGTTTTTATTCATGAGTTATTTATTCAAACTTGTACTAAAATATATATAATTTCAGAATTAACCACTCATAATATAATTATGATAAATATATAACAGTAAATATATACTAGAGATAAATCTGTAATATTTTGTACATACAATCACGCACACACACATATACATGCGTGTACTAAAAAAATGGTAACATTCAATTACCTTTCAAGCATAAATCTCTCAATTTTTTTTATTATCAAGAAATTACTTTTAATTTGAGTGAAATGTCCAATCTTTAGGCCATGCACTTTTGTTGCCTAACTGTTTTCCTTGGAGGATGAGGTAGGTTTGTTTTTTTAGTAGTCTTTGACAAATCTCAAAATGATATCCCACCCTATTTTATTGCTTTGCGGAGGAAGCTAGCTGTCTGCATGACTGTAAAACCTTATTTTAGTGTCAAAATGGGAGAGCCCAAGAAACATAACCAGAACTTGTAGGAATAATTGATTTTATGAGTCAGATTTTTTTTTCGTTTCTTTATATATTTATTATATAATAATTGTACACAACTGTGGTTCATATTTGTAAAATGGATTTTCTAAAATTAATGTTTTTGGGTTAGAACACAGTTTTGAAAGGTCTTTAGTCTTTTTTATTCTTATTATAACTATGCATACGCTCCAGCCCATATTTTTTTTCTCACAGTTTGTGTCTGAATACACAAACGAAATGTAACACTGCAGCATTTATATATATATATATATATATATATATATATATATATATATATATATATATATATAAAACTTACATAATATTCACTCGCTGATTTTCGTTGAACTTTCTAATGTGTAATATACTTCATATTTCAAATTATGCAGAAAACATTGCTTTCAATTGAACTCTCTAAACAATGGTAAATTTATTCATTAAAATAGCTGCACTTTAAAAATCTATCCCATAAATTTCAATTGATAATAATCATTTTGAATATACAATAAAATCTGCTAAGACAATATACTCGTTGAGATGTACGGAAAAGTTATCAGAAAAGTAATTGTTTTCATATTTCTTTCAATTTTGTCTTAGCAGATTTTATTGTATATTTAAAAGGATAATTATTAATTGAAGTTTATCGAATAGATTTTTTAAGTACAGCTTGGGTAACTTCATACCTAAAAATAATCTTACCCAATTTGGGTATTTTTCTGCCCGTGTTAGATTTTATTCTTTTTCGGTATATGGAGTTGAACTATATACAATTATACTGAAATTTCTCGGAAGTTTGGCCCTTTAGTAGAATGACAATTTAAGTGAAAATTAGATTTATTTCCTTAAAATGATTCTCCTTTCTCCACCCACCCCCCGCCCCCAACCTCAATACACATAAATTGGGATTTGACAACAATCATTTTCTGATTCTTAAAAAAAAAAAAAAAAAAAAAAAAAAAAAACTGACAAAAATTTTATGCATATTATTTTTTAAAAAGTAAAATGCTATTGAAATTTATTATATCCATGGACGATAATACAGTCCATTTGTTTAAATTTTTACTGAGGTCTAAGACTAAAAATAATAAAGTGGGATTCAAACATACAATATAAGGATCTACCATCGCGTAAATATCTGTCAAGATAATGAAGGTACAATTTTTATTTGCATTTCATTTTATTATAATCTCAATTTTAGTAACTATTAGAGAAATAAAAATTTGTAACATTAACAAAACTGAGACAAAATTTTAAAGTGACACCACTGTCAAGTTAACTTCCTGAGTCCCTAGACAAATATTGCGAACGACCACAAAAACTTTTTTAATTTATTATAAAATATCCCCATTGATGTATCAACCTATATATCAATGCTTATGATTATGCACTTATTTATTAAAAATGATAAGAAATAATTTTAACATATACAGCAGCATTTAAATTCATTTGAAAGGTGTTATTTAGTGTCTCCTACAGGTGGCATCAGCATTGAGGAGGTTAAAGCTTAGATTTTTCTAGGTGAAATTTTACTCAAACCATGAGACATAAATCAGAAAAAACAATTATTATCCATTAAAAAAACTTAATTTATTTTACTCTAATTTTTTTATGCAATTTAAATCTGTTTCTTTTTATTTTCCGAGAATAAGACTCCACTACTGAAATTATAAATTTTTGAATATTCGGATATACTTCTTACCTCTGTACCGAACTCTCAATTTGTATTGATCGTAGTGATCTTATCCCATGGCCACTATGGTTATCAGTTCTTTCACACTTAAATTTCAGTGCAACATTTTATTAAAGGTGAGATTTATAGTCCACGACTAAGGAAATATGTTCCAGAATTGAAATTATGAACCAGTATTACACTTCGTTTGACTCCCATGAACATGTTCTCAAACATATAGCAAGAATTTTTCCTAACAATGTGACCTTTTCCACACTAACAATGCATATCCACATAAAACATTTATGAAAAGAAACGGTAAATTTTGTGAGTTTAACTATGTTATAATCCTCTGTATTTTCACTTTGACTGTATAATTACGCATGATACAAAATAACTTTTTTGACAAAATAACTTATCTTCACCTTGTTTAAAATTAATAATTCATTAAACATAGTAAATGTATTTTTAAAATAACATCATGTTTCGCAATGAATTTTATTTGGATCTAGGTCATTATTATGAAAATAAAAGCACTGATCGATGGAAAGTTGGACATCATGAACATTTTCCATACTGACGGAAAAAATGTTAAAATTATGTCAGGGGCAAATGAACTTATAACCAGTTTGATTACGAGCCATAACAGGACGTCACCTGAGAATAATAAAGTTCTATGAGTGTTTTTTTTTTTAAAGTTACTTATCGATATAGAAAGATTCTATTTTTTTTTTTTTTGTATATATGAAGGCATTTTTGCATCAAAATGATATTATATATAATTTACATATGATCTTACAATCATAATATGACATTATTTTAATCCAGAAATGCATTTTTGCATCAAAATGATATTATATATAATTTATATATGATCTTACAATCATAATATGACATAATTTTAATCCAGAAATGCCTTAATAGATATAAATAGAACCTTTCTATATAGGTAAGTCAATTTTTTAAAAAACACAGATAGAACCTTATTATTCTTAGATGACGAGGTGACTTATTTTGTATTCAGTCGTATCACTATTCACCATTTCTTAGCTGGAAGATCTCAAATTGTATGGCAGAGATTATTTTTCAAAAAGTAATACGAAGAGAATAAAAAATAGGTCACTGATATGTATATGTTAAAACTCGTAATCAAAGGGTTCGGTACTTTGTATTCAGTCATACCACTATTCATAACATTTTTCTTATCTGGAAGATCTCAGACTGTATGGCAGAAATTATTTTTCAAAAAGTAATACTAAGAGAATAAAAAATAAGTCACTGATACGTATATGTTAAAGCTCGTAATTAAAGGGTACAGTATTTTGGTTAGTTTTTTATTTTATTGTAATTAAGTACAGTAAAGTCTCTTATCAATCTTATATTTGTATGTATACCGTGTTTCCTTCTTCATAACTTGTTCATATCCCTGGGGGAAAATTTCGAAAGTCATACAACGACTAAGTAAATGAAATTTCCCTAATCATCTTGTTAAAATCCATAAAAAAGTTGTAATAAAAAGTATGTTTTAAAGTTCATTAGAATGTAACGTTCATTAAAGTAAAAAATATCTGAAGTCTTTTTACTTATACTTACAACATAAAAAAATTTTAAAAAAGTGTTTTTATTGGTATTTATGAAAATATTGAACCACTTTCCATAAAGAACTTTTAAAAAATTATAATGAATAAGGAACATCATTTATTTGCTATTTTTTAAAACAACGCTATAAAAAATATTGATAAAAAAGTGCGATAGCAAAGTTTCAGTTTATTGACCTCATCCAAAACAAATGTTTTTAATAAACAAAAGAAAACAAAAATTTCAATTATGTCACCTTTCATCACAATTTTTTCAGGGTTTTTTAAATTTATTTATTTATTATAAAACATAATAAATCTGTTAAGATGTGCTACGCAATGAATGCCCCCCCCCCCTCAAAAATTTTTAGATTAACTGTATCAATTAATTGCTATCTATCATACATTTTTAATCGCCTAAATTTTTTTTTTAAATCTTATTCGGTAAAAAAATATGAAAGTGCAAAAAATTAGAATGCGTTACAATGCAATTTAAAGTATACTTTTATCCACTTCAACAGAGGAAAATTCAGTTATGAAAAATGTTTATTATAGAATTACAAATTGCTGATTTTCTAAATATTACCAGAGTCCAATCAAAGGAGCAGTTAAAATGATGATCTCGAAATGGATGCTCAATTTTTCAATAAAGTTGCAGTCGGCAACTGTTTCTAGCTTTTTTTTTATGTTCAGGAGTGATAATGTCGTGCTTTAAAAGATCTCAATTGATACCCTATTAGCAATATAACAAAAGTAAGTCTGAAGACTCATAAAATTCTATCCACCATCTCAATTTTTAAAAAAATGTTTTACATATAAACTTGGAAAATATTTAAAAACAGCACGTTTTGCATTTGATTAAAATTAGTATATTAATAAACAGGCAATGACGAATAATATTTCAATAAAATGAGTTTTTTAATTTATTTAAAAACTGTTTCTTTAAATATCTTTCATTTTAGTATTTTTCTTGCATTGTATTTATAAAGTCTTTAGACATTTTTTCCAGTTCATTTACATGATGATCATAGTAAGACACTTATGTATATGTATCTTAAATTAAAAGACACTTATTGTGTCTGAATGTTCAGATTCAGACACTTAACGAGTCTGAAAATCTTTTCCAGTCATATATCTATTATACATTTATTAGCAGTGTAATACTTTATCAATACATGGTATAAATTCATATTCAACTGCGCTCAGTAACATTTCAAGGGAAATGAAAAAAGCATCTTACATGTAGTAAAACGACTATACACTAGCATATAGGAGAGATGAAAATGACTGTAGCATCCTAGAGGCAAAATTAAGAAATTATTAGTTTTATCCCAACTCAAACCCAATAGATTATATTAATTCTATGATTTTTCATGTTGTGTAAAAGAATATCGACCTTTGCTGAATTCGCCTTTAATATCCATACGCGGCACATAATTGATTATTTAAAGGTTAAGTTTACCCACATATACAATTACACTAAACAGACTGTAGTATACCATTATTTAAATGTTTTCCAATCTTCGCTAATCATTTTAATCTTTTATTATAATTTTAAATAACTTTAAATAATAATTCGAGGATTAATTCCAAATTTGGCATTTCATATGGGAAATTTTAACAAAAATACAAAAAGAAAATATGAGTGAGATGACAACCACAGTAGATCAAGTCCATTTTTAAAATAATAATAATAATAATAATGATTAGTCCTAGTAGGTGCACAAAATCCGTTTTCTCCACTTTTAGAGTAAACCAAGTCAGCAAACAGATTACATACATGGGAAAATATGTGAAAATAGACTTTGGTTTATTTTAGAAATGAATAAAACACACTTTATGTGCCTTCTAATAGACTGTCTTTTTTTTTTTTTTTTTTTTTTTTTTTTTTTTTTTTTTTTTCAAAATGTACTTGGTCTACTACGGTTGTCAGCCTCTAATATAGTTCTCTTACAAACTAAATTTTAAAGACTGAACATTTTTGTAATTATTGTGGATCTTTGTCTTGTTTAAAGTGACTCATTTTACACTCTCAGAAATAAAACTCTCACTTTTGACGATTCAGCAATCCGCGAATTTTCGTCGTTTTTGACGATCATTTCGTATCAAAATCACGTGATTTTAACGAAACATGAACTCTCAAATATTTAACGAAAATATTTTCTCAGTCACTGCCAGGGTCAATGCATTTTAAGGAAAAAGTTTCGGTATACTGTTCGAAAAAAGGCGCGATACTGCACCTCTTCAAGTCCTGCGATTTTAGCAAGCAGATATTTGAATATTTATGTTAGTCCTGTAATAATTTATTTTAAAGCAGCACTTTCTTAGTGTTTCAGGAAATACTAAAATATAGGTAGTTAATGTTTCTGCATTAATTATTTTTTCTAGGTGTTAAAGATTTTAGGATCTTTTATATCTATATATTTATTTATTTATTGCTGATCTTTGTGGTTTAATTTGAAACGAACACATTCCACGCGTTCTAAAAAATCGTTAAAAAATAAAAAATTTTGAAAATTTCAAAATTCTAGGATATTTTCTTTATTTAATAAGTATATTCGTTTTTCAATCAAATTAAAAATATACTTAAGTGATCCCTCTCCTCTCTAAAAACAATAAAGTGTTAAAATCTTAACAAGCTACACTGTGATGAAATCTACCCTAATATGCACTTCAAAATTCGTTATTTCAGAGCAACAAATAAACCAGACCATATTCTAATCTTTAGTTGAACAAAGAAAATTTGTCTAATAAATTATTTAATCAAGCCATGTTATAATTATTCATTGACCATTAGAAAACCATAATAATAAATTAGCGTTATTAATTAAAACTGGCAAGAATTATAACAACATCGATAAAATTACAATCTACTTTATAAAAATATAAAAAAACAGAAGAATCGAATATTTGCCTTTAGAGTCACATCCATTCTAAGACTTCATGGCGTGAGAGCTACACCAACGGACTCCCACACCAGAGGTCGTCAGTTTGAATCCCTCTGTCAATAAATACAGGTGCCTTCAAACTGTTCAATAGGTGGCACCACCAGCCCTTTTATTCCACTTTTGACAAAATTTGTATCTACAAACAAAGCAAAGAGAGTAATTTTCTCAATTTGACGAAACATTCTTTCGCAGGATTTTCCATTAAACGATTTCGTCAAAAAATGAAGAAAACTTCGTAAAACCTGAGCATCCATTTCTGAGTGTGTATTCTTTTTTTTTTTTTTTTTTTTTTTTTTTTTGTAAAAATATTCTAAAAATGTGAGATGTAAAAATATTTTTATGGAAAATTCGGATAAAAATATTAATGATGTGCAATGGCTTATCCTATAAGCAGACGGGCATTCCCTCAGAATTTATCACTCTTCAAAACACTTTAAATAATAACTCAAGGACAGGTTTCACGAACCACTTTTAGTGTGGAAATCACTCTTTTAACAAAGTTTAAGCCGGACTTTTCTCCAATTTGTATGAGCCTTCGTCCTGTTTAGAAACAACTCATTTTATTTAAATCAGTAGTCAGTAAATATATCCTAAAAACATTATTTTATTTCACATGATTTTGTCGATTTACTTAACTTTTAAAACTACTTATTTCTAACTTTAATTAGAAATTCCGAGCATTTTAAATGATAATTAAAAACTTGATTGGATGCACCACTTTTAGTATGGAAACCACCCCTTTCACAAATTTTGTAGATCGAATATTTCCTCAGCTAGTATGAGCCTTATTACCCTTACCTTAAGCACATTATTGTTTTCCGTTACTATTTCAAGAAGTAAATAAAAATATTTTATATGTTAAGTGTCGACTAATATATAACAAACGCATTAAGGCCTGATCTGTGAACTGACCACATAGATTTCTATTCTAAAAGTGCTATTCTATCTCATGATTTATCCATTTTGCAAACTTCGCCTCCCATTTTCACCTTTAATTAGAATTTCAAAGCACTTTAAATAATAATTCAAGGATCGATTCCAACTGCTACTTTTATTATGGAAATCACCCCTTTAACAAATTTTGTAGCCCGAACATTTTCCCAATTAGTGTGACCCTTCGCCTTGCTTGAAGCAGTGGAGAACGTAACGGTAATTGACTACTTTGTGGTATTCATTGAACACAATTCTCGCCCGAAATCAATTTAATTCAACCGCTTCATTTTAAATGCACGTTCCAGTTTATTTAAGTTCGACCGCAGAACAAATATTAAGAGTTCACTATAATGAGCGATTGCCGAAATAATGGATGCAGTTTGAATGAGTCAATGCATAAATTCGGAATTTTCAAAGGAGTTTTAAAGAAAAGGGTATTTTTATCATGCATTTAAAAGATGGTTTTGCTCAAAACCATTTATTTTCACCTGTGCTTAAAGTGTTTTTGCGTTTATAAAATTACAGTTAAACAGATTTAACTTGATTCTAGCGATTTAAATGTGTCAAGCTGAATAAACAAAAATAGCTTAATTTTAAACATATTGATATTTTAATAATTGCGTGTTTATTTTCTATATTGTGACCGTAAAAGGTAGACTAACTGCGTGCTGTAAAATGATGATGAGTTTAAAATTGTCCTTACATATAATTTTTATTTAAAAAAAAATCCCCATTTTTTTAATAATACTTACTTTTGGAAAATTTATTTTAAACTATGTTAAAGTGGCTGACATGTGTACATGTTAATGTATTTTTTCTCTTAAGTAAGTGTTTAAAAATTATACTTAAATCAGATTTAATATGATTAATCTAGATCTGCGCACTTGTCATGCGAAATGAATTAACTTTTGAAATGTGTTACTTTTTTAAGAGCAACTATATTAATTAGATGCACATTTCGTTGATTACACAACAATAAATAATAAAACAACACCTTCTTCTTTGAAAGATTTTTTTTTTTTTGGGGGGGGGGGGTTTAATCGCAATTGTTTTGACATTCACATAAGTTTCAAATATGCTTACTTTTGTATTTATGTTAAATTTTTCACTTGAAACATGTCGAACTGAATGTTAACAGTTTTTGATCTAAATAAATTATGTTTGGGATAGTTTATTTATTTTAAAGTAATGATATACTATTAAGTTCGCGTGCATTTTCTTCATTATAAATATAAATTTAACTGTTTATTCCAAAATGATTAAGTTGGAGAATGCTTAAAAATTTCTTATAAATTCGCATATATTTTCACGATTATTTTAGATGCATAAATCAATTATTTTCACTTGTCTTAAATTATTTCATGTTTAGGTAGGTGCTTATCAAATTATAATTATAGGAAGTCTAGCTTGATTTTGATACTGCCATAACTGCCGGGTGAAATAAAGAAGACTTTTGTGAAATAGATTGTTTGTTTTACTCTCTAATATTTAAAGAAATATGTGTGATTTGTTTTATTATATTAGATTAAGTTATAATATAACTGTTTATTAAAAACGTGTACATTTTAAATGAGCTTAAAATTTTCCTGTAAATAATTTTCTTCGGAATAATAATAATAATGATAAAAGACGTGATATATATGTTAAAGAGGATTTTGTTTTAAGGTATTTATTTTCACCTATCTGTAAATGTGTTTTTGTTTAGATAAGTGTTTATAAAATTTTAACTTAAATACATAAAAAAGTTAGTTGGAACAGAGACTGATAGAATACAGTAAATAAACCTGATTTGCAGGTGAGTGATCTTTTTAAACATATTGTTGATTTCGTAATATAATAGAGTAGATGATTGAATAACAATTCGTCTCAAAAGTTTTTATACTGAATAAGTACATAAATGACTTGCAAATAATAACTGCCAGATTAGTAAAACATACAGAAAATAATTCATGTAAAGTCTGTCAAATAATCATATCATGATTGCCTTTTTTTTATTTTCATAAGAATAATATTCATAGAACTAATACTAAATGTGTTTAAAAAATACTTTACTTATCAAATTTACTTATAAAATTGTGTTTAAAAAATACTTACTTATAAAATTTACTTATAAATTTGTCAATGGAGATCGATTTCTAGAAAATTTAAGTATGAGAATACAAAATTATAACAAATATCAAACAGTAATTTTTGAGTTATGCTTGAAAGACCATAAACGTTGTTGTTTGTTTTGCAACCTGAAAAGGAGTTTAACATTACGATTTCCAAACAGTAGACGCTCATTATTTATAAGGTGTTTCATTAT
Source organism: Maratus speculifer (assembly GCA_964019185.1). NCBI lineage: Eukaryota > Metazoa > Arthropoda > Arachnida > Araneae > Salticidae > Maratus > Maratus speculifer. Next base: position 139,956,988 of record OZ025299.1, read on the forward strand.
ATGACTTTCATCTCAGAATAAAATTTGTCAAAGAATACATAATATGATATCAAAATTAGTTGCTCGTGTTAAAAGTTTTAGAGTTTTTTACAATTTAAATATGGTAAAGGACCTCTAATTTCTTTTTAAATAATTTGAAAGAAGACATAATTCCCAACAAAATGACTTTCTCCATTTTCGTCAGCCATTATTTGGGGATTAAAATATAGAGTGTGTATTATATATTTTTTGGACGATTGAAGATGAGAGAAGAATGGAAATTTTCCGTTATTGCAGAAAGAGAGTATTTTAATTATATTCAAATGTACATCTAGTGTCATTCAAAACTTCAATGATTAGAATTAAATTATTAATTTTTTTCTTCAATACCCCCTCACATCCTATGATTGACATATAAACAGTGTCATACTTTAAGTAATAGGTTGTTGCCTGGTGCAATATGATAAAGTTAAAATTATTTTCAACGTTAGAACACCAGAATATTCGTATTCCAAGCATACCGGTTTCGGTAGCATATAGCATACCTTCCTCAGTGCTCTCAGTGCCCTCAGAGCACTGAGGAAGGTATGCTATATGCTACCGAAATCGGTATGCTTGGAATACGAATATTCTGGTGTTCTACACTGTAAAAAAAATTCTGTAAAGGTACTAAACTTTTTCTTGGAAACTGGGATTCCTAGAACTTTTCCTGTAACGGTAACAGCAAAAATTCAAGTTTTAGAATCGGTTACAAGGGTTTTTCCTGTAACCGTTACATGGAAAGTTCTTGGAATCCCAGTTTCCTAGAAAATGTTTAGCACCTTTACAGAATTTTTTTTACAGTGTAACGTTGAAAATAATTTTAACTAGTGTCATACTTTTCCGTAAAATATTGTCTCCTTCTTCACTTGTATTCAACCTGTCAGAAGTCATTAGTTTTAAAAGGTAATGCAAAATACAATTCTGCACCGCTGTGCATAATTTTAAAATCTCTTACTTGTATATTTCATTATTTTTTCATTAGTCTATTACCCATTAGAAGTGAATAAAAATATTTGTATTCCTTTGCTTTACAATTTTTATTTTCATTTTATTATTATTTTTTTTCAAATTTTACGGAAAAATAATTTTAAATTTACTAGATCCTCGGTTATTTATTGTTTTTATACAAATTCTATATCCGAGTATATTCAAGATAAAACAACTGACTGCAATTTTTGAAACATAAATTTAATGTAAATTTAGTGTTAGCCATTTATTTTCTCAGATATTTACAATTACTTTAAATTTTCCTCAGCAACATACAATAAAGATCGACTTTTTAAATACTATTAAAAACTAGTTGCATGTAGCAATCCCAAAATTTTCTTCTATCTCATGCATGTTAATACTTCTAGAAAAAATGAAACAAAGCAGCTCCACCGGTTAGGTAATTTACACCAAAATCTAATCTGCAACAACTTATTTCAATTTCTAACTGAATCTGAAATTTCATGAAAATCCATGTATTTGTATTTGAGATAGTACCATCTCAGTAATCGTGAAAAAACTGGATAGAAGTGCCACTTGTTGAGAAATTTACTACAAAAACTAAATAATATCAATTTATATAAGGGACAAACTGAATTTGAAATTTGATGAAAATTTGTGCATTAGTTCGTGAGATAGAGCTATTGTGATAACCGTGAATAATGCCACATAGCAGCGCCACCTGTTGAGGGATTTACTCCAAAAACTTAAGAATACTCATCATTTATATTAAGGAGTAACTGAATCTGAAGTTTGGTGACAATTCGTGCATTAGTTCTTGAGATAGAGCTGTTACGATAATCATGAATTATGTCGCATAGCAGCGTTACCTGTTACACGCCTTACACCAAAAAGTAATCAAGCCATATTATATCAAGGATTAATGAAATGCGAAGAATTACGAAAATCCGTCCATTAGTCTTTGAGATATAGCTATTGTGAAAATCGTGAAAAAGATATCACAGCAGCGCCACCTTTTGGGTGATATACACAAAAAACTAAACAAATCTAGTTTATATCAAGATCTAACTGAATATAAAGTGTTGTGAAATTTTGTGCATTAGTTCTTGAGATAGAGTGCCCACAAATTTTCTGTCCCATACAGACAGACTCACAGACAGACATTTTGCAAAAACATGTTTTTTGGAATCCCTGACCCCTAAAACGTGTAAATCCGTTGAAAACCGGAATTCGGAAATTTTCACGAATCCAATACTTTCTTCTTGTAAAGATAAAAGAAAGTAATAAGGGACGGATTATTATAATTTTTTAGCAAAACTTAAATTTTAAACTAAGGTACTTGTACCCAACATGGACAGTGCTCTCAATATGGACACCCCTAATATTTTTAAAAGTAATAATTTTGATATAAATATCGTGCTACATATCCGTGAAGAAAAGTATTTGAAAAGATAATTAAGTCAGGAAAGTACAAAAAAGCGCAATGTTCGCCATTTAGAAGGAAACTTGTTTCGTGGTGCGCTGATCGTAAATGCAGGTAAGTTTAAACTCTTATTAGACATTGTAAAATTACTTTAAATATTGAAAAGTGGAGTGTTTTAGAAAGCTTTTAAAACATATTTTCAATTGCTATTGCATATATTGCTTGAAAAAGTTTTCGTTATTTATTTATTACAAGATTTAATAAAACTACTCCCTATTCCCAATATGGACACTTTATGTCCACATTGAAAGTACAGCAGGTGAATCTTCAGATTCACAAAATTAGAAAGCTAAGCAAAACCAATTACCATTTCATAATATTTTGTAGTAACTGAGGTTCTTTGCTTCGGTCTTCGAACAGCCATAACCGAAAATCACCGCCCGTTCCTAAGTGCATATTCTGAAAATATTTACTGTGCCCTACCTCTCCTGCAATACCTTAAGATAATTTTTTTTATCCCCTTTCCTCTAAAATTCCATAGAAAAGTGGTTCTTCCATACACCTTTTGTAGTAGATCAATAAAGAGTCACCTGTCCATAATAGGGACTAGTGGTTCCTTATATGGACATTTGTAAACATTTTTTCTTTTCATAATTTAAATTAAACCGGATTAGTTACAAGGTCGCTAATTTTAATAATGATAATCAACAGTCCAGGTCATAGTCATATATTTTTGGAGTCCTATTACGTGTACATGGGGGTGAAAAAAAATAGATTTTCCTTACGGTGTCCATATTAGGCACAGGTACCTTATAATATATTTAGATTTGATTAAGATATATATTTCTTTCTCGCCCAAACATTTTCTAAATAAACATTTTTTATCCTTGAATATCCTTGGCCCTTTTATAGTAACGATAGTCCAGTGATGTCGACAAGTACATTTTTTTCATGGAAAGGGTGACGACGGAGAAGGAAAGCGGATTTAATTTCAAAGCTTTTCTTGTTAATGTATTTATTTATTTATTTATTTTTTTTTTTTTTTTATCAGTTTTGAGTCCATTATGTTGTTTTGACACAATTATTTGCCGCATTCCATTATTTTACAGTTTATTATTTTTTTCTTTCATTTTATACAGAATTATTTTAAAACACGCATCATATCCTCAGTCTATTTATCGTTTTTATCTAAAAGCCATATACGAGTAATCAAGAAAAAAAACTGACTTCAGTTATTTGAAAATAAATGTAATAAATTTAATGTAAATTTATTGATGTCGAATTATTTTCCTAGTTCTTCACTTTTTTTTTTTTTTTTTTCAATTTTCCTTAGCAACATAAAGCAATCTAATCATAAGTTCTTTAAATTCTCAGATCGAACATGAATTATTCTTATGAAAATTTTCTTTCCCCGATGTACTTGAAATTGTTTCTTGAAATTCTCTAATAAAGAGCCGCTCTGTTGACACTACCAGAAGAAAATGATGAAAAAGGGGGGGAAAAATAAAAATAAAAAATAAAACACAAACCCAAGAATGCTTGATTAAGAAAGGATAAGTTTCTTATATTTCTTTCTCACCCAAAACACTTTTTTTTAAACAGGTTTTTTAATATTCGCCATCTTCTCTTCTTTTTTAATAAAAATATTTTTTTTCCCCACTGTTCTTGTCGATTTTCTTGTTTGTGAAGATCTCCTTTTCATCGCTGTTTCGATGTACAGCGAAGGGAGGGGGGCTTATTGTTTTCTAGAGAAAAAGGGGGGAGATTTTTATTAACACGGGACATCACGTGGCCTAGCTCTTGTTTCGAAATTAACAGAGCGAAGCACCCGCGGATTTTCAGTTCTAGGAGACCTATTTTTGTTTTCAACTTTAAAAAAAAATCTTCAAAAAAAGAAAAAAAAACTTCACTGAAGTAAAGAACATATCTGGCGGAACTTTGTCAAAAATGTGAGTCTCGCTAAAATTAATAAAGGACAGGGTCTAGCAGATTGCATCACAGCTTGATGTGGGTCTTCAGTGTAGAACAGAAATAAGAAAACTATTTTACTTTTAAACCGGGTAGGATGTTAGGAAAAAAAATATATGTCAAGCTTGTTGTTTTTATATTTATGATGCCTTTACAAAATCTGAAGAACTGGAATTGTTTTAGTACGATTATTTAATAGACAAACAGAAAACTTTCAACTTTTCATTTTGTTATGAAAAGAACGTGAAAAAGTTTAGTTCTGTTTGAAAAAAAAATGGAAATCAAAGGAACAGAACCACGCTTTTTTGTTAATGTTTATTGTTTATAAAATAAAATAAGTCGTTGATCGAATAACCATGAAACTGAAAAATTAATTTTAGTAGAGAAAGGTTTCAGTTTTTCTAGATAGATATTATTATTTGATTTGAAAATGTAATAAATTAAAAAGTTTTGTTTATGTGTGCTTTTAAACATGAGATATTTTGCTGCTGTTTCAGTATTTATTAAAGTAATAAAGCATAATTATGAGATCAGATTTTCGTTTTGTATGAAAGCAGATTTAGCACCGTAATGTTCTTAATGTTTTGTAACATAGTTGAAACACATGTAGGATTTCGGCTTTCCTTCCAATCTGTGCACCATAAGACTGAGAATGAGTAAAACCTTAAAGTTCTCATAAATTTAAATGCTATGGTTGTTAAGATAGTCAGCAGAATATTTCTTAATGGAAGCTGTCACTAAAAAGTTTTTTTTTTTTTTTTTTTTTTTTTTCTCTAGAGAGTTTAAATATAATCTATTATTTCTTGAGCTAATTTTTTTTTATGAATTTTACATTTTTTTTTTTTTTTTTTTTTTTTTTTTGTTTCAGTAAATTCCAGAATGTTACTTATTGAATAAGAAAGTGAACTCATTCCAAGTTTCAGCTGAAATTCATAATATTCTATCTATGCACTAGAGTTCAACTGCTCTTTCGAAAATAATCGGAATAAGAAATCAGAGTATCTAGTTGTCAACAAAATTATAGTCCATACTTAAAATGACACTGTAACTTTAATATGTATTTGTTGTAAAACTTTTTAAAACATACACTAAGGCAGTTCAAATTTAAATATTAAGGCAATACATTCCAAATTAAGAATAAGCAACTCTTTGTTTATACCTAAATTATCTTTTTTTTTTTTCTTTTCTTTTAACGGCTAACAATTACTTGTTATGAAAAAAGTTGGAAATGCGTTTGCAGTAACAGGAAATTGAATAAGCTATCACAGAATGTTTTTAGAAATGAATGTTTTAATGTTACCAAATTTGAATTTTTAAAATTCATGAACAAAATATCAAAGAAAAATGCATGCTTGCAAATAATAATAATAATAATAATAATAATAATAATAATAATAATCTACCAATTTAAAAAGCACTCAAAATAATAATTTTTAACGTTAACTACAATTTACAAACAAAAAGTTAATTACCTTTATTTAACGTTTCAACTATTATCTTACGATATGAAATAAGCAATGTCTATTAATTTTAAGAATTTGTTAAATAAATCTAAAACTTTAGATATAAAAATTTAGAATTTTCGATAATAATTTCAACTATTCATATTAATAAATCTTTATGAAGTTTAAGTTTTTGGATTAAAGAGTGCAATATGTAAAGATAATATTCATTATCTGTGTAAATGAAATTCAGAAGTAATTAATTTCTAAAAAAGTCGTTTGTAAATTCCGGTGTCGGTGAATAATTTCTCATCTTACGAATAGAATTTGCTTGTGCCGGAAAGAGTTAGAAAGAAGTGGTATGTGAGCAGGGCCCGACTTAGACTGTGGGGAGGCCCCCGGGACAAATATTATTCGGAGGATCCCTTCTATCTTTTGAAAATTTGCGTAAATTATGCGGAAGTGACTAAAACGCAACTTCAAACTTATTCTACGTACACATAAATTTCATACTAAGTGTTATTCACATTCATATACAGAATAGCACAAGAAAGATAACTCTAAGAAAATACAGAAAAGATTTTTTTTTCGGTTATATAATTATAAAGATAAATGTAGGCTGTTAAAACGTAAATGCTGTTTTTTTTTTTTTTTTAAATCATTATTGCATGCATTTGGGCGATTCTATCATATGGAAAACAAAAATTACTAAAGTTCTAAAATTACTAAAGTACCTACATTTAACTTTTTTATACTTTGTAGGTTCGTTATCTTCATGTTCTGCTTCAACCTAAAAATGCTGCTGAGATACGGCGAAATGACCTAAACTTGGGACCACTTCATTAAACCCCTTAGTTGAGAATTTTTAAAATGGATAATATGCATGTTTAAGTATGTATTAGTAGATTAGTGATACTAAAACTCGTGCCTCTATCTAATACTGCTGCCGAGATAAGGCGAACTGATCTAATAGTTTTGACCTCCCTTTACGCTCCTTAGGTAAAAGGAGGAGAGATCCTAAAATCGCCAAAATGTACGTTTAACTACCTTCTTAATATGTTTGTTATTCGGAATTTCATGTTCCTACCTTAAACTGTTGCTGAGATAAAGCCAAATGCTCTAAAATTTTTGATCCACCTTCAACTTTCTTAGGAGGGATTTCTAAAATCCCTAAAATACTCCAACATAAAACGGCTGCTGAGATATGGTCAAATGTTCAAGAATGTCTGACCCTCCTTTTAATCCTTTTAGGGGGAATTCTAAAACTGTTCAAATACATTTAATTATTTTTAATTGCTTTTTTATCTTAATTTCATGCTCCAACCTAAAACGGCTGTTGAGATATGGGTAAATGTTCTTAAATTTTCGACATCATTTTTAATCCTTTATCTACATAATTATTTATCAAGAAATTGCTTCATCTAAAAAATAATCTTCTTTAATATATTAATATATACTGAAATTTTTCAATAATAATAATGTAAAATTTAGATTTTTTTTCAGTAAAACTCCTTAAATATATCGGCAGTTGTAACTTTTTTGTAAAATAGTTACAAAAATAATCAGATTAATCAATCAATAATATTTTTATGAAATATTACAATCTTTATAAAAGTAATGTATTTAAGTGTGTTACGTTCTTCTCGGTAAATTTAAAGGCTTTTGCAGTTGAAAATATTTCATATAACTTTTGTTAACGAAAGAAAAGCTAAACTTATGAAAATTATCAAGAAAATTACCACTTTTTGAAATGTTTAGCATCGACTGTTTCTCTACTCTAATCTAAATTTGATTGAGATGAGTACATTGTGTTGAAAAAAAACTTTTATTAATGGGTAGAGTAAATAAATTTTATAGTAAATCTTCTTCAATAGTACTTAAAAGTACCGTTAGTGCATAAAGGGTTAACCCCCTTAAGGGAAATTTTCTAAAATCGCTGAAATATATGTTTAATAATTTTTTAATAGATTTATTTTCTGGAATTTGACGCTCCTACATAAAACAGCCACTGGGTTATAACCAGATATTTTATAATTTCCAACCTTAAGGGTGGGGATATTTTAAAAAATCATTTCTTAGTGTAAGCTTATGTCAAAATAACTATTCTCTCCCTCCTTCCTCCCCCAATTTTCATGCTTTTAGGTTCAGTAGGTGGGGTTGTGCGTTGATTATGGGACAAAACAGTCAGGACAAATATACTCTTATCATGGGTATCTTATATATAATTTATAGATTTTAATTAAAAAGTGTCTTCAGTTTAAGTAATTTTATCTCTTAATCCATTAAGACGATTAAAGAGAAAAATTAATTTTAAAATATTATTTTTCTGATGAGTAACTAAAAAATGAGAATACATTCCACATCATTAAATTTAACATTATTGGGATAAAATTTGAGGACGGACTACACCCTAAACCAAGTATACAAAAAATTGCATAAAATATCAGTTGCAACGAATATTTTCTTAGCGGAAGACAATATTTAAAAAGTAATTAGAACATGTTAGACCTTTTGTAAAAATTAAAGGTATGTATTATTTAATTTAAAATTAAAAACTGCTTGTTATTTTAATTTTTGTGATTATCATTATTTTATTATTATTATTATTCTTTTAAAGTTGAACCTTTGAATAACAACCATTTCTCATAAAAGGTAACTTTTTTACGGTCGGAGTGTGTGCAATTCAGTGGTTTTAAAGAAATATAAAATACTGCAATTTGTGAAACGAAATTTTATACAACCTATCTGACGTTATTTTCTCCATTTATGAGCGTATATATATGTGTGTATTTAGAACATTTTAATTTTTATGTAATTAAACATTATTTTTCTATGACATATGATAAAATTCACAATTTATGGAAAACCTTTTCTTATAATCTTATCGCCCCATGTTGTATTATATATTTCTGAAAGTAACTGAAATATAGCTCATCACCGATAACATCCTGGATGTTCACATTATTTTACAGTCCTTTATTTAAATAATATAATTGATTGGTAAATTATGCGGGGGGGGGGATATATTACTATTCTCGAATACACATTTAAAAATAATTTCATCTAGGTTATATTTTGCTAAATAGTCAATATATTCAATTACTAATTGCAGTTACAATGTTTCTTTTGTACGTAATACAGTACAAACATCTTGGGAAGAAGCGGAATGCATTTGCATTTTTAAAATATCTCTTTCTGAAATGCTTTTTTTAAATCACCCTTTTTAAAAGATGCCTATTCTTTACTTTTTTTTAAATTGATAAAATATTTCTGAAATATGTACTTATTATTATTATTATTTTGAATGGATAAATTGTTGCTCACAATTTGTCAGCTTCATTAAAAGAGACGTCTTTTAAGGGGGCTCAGAGGTTGAAAACTTTTCAAAAAATCGACTTTTTTTTATGATCTACACTGCTCAAAACAATTAAAGGATATTTGAAGTTTTATATAAAATAAAGATATAAACGAAATTTTTTTTTGCCGAAAATAGAAGAAGAAAATCACAAATGCAAATTTTTCTGGTTTTCAAACTGTGGAGTATGCAAATTTTGAGTTCGACGTCAAAAACGTCGCTTCAGCGGCAGCGAATGAAATTTGACTTTCAACTGGATAAAAGAGAATGAAGACAAGGATGATCGGCATTCAGGCCGAAGACCAGGGCAAGGTCGTAGACGGGCAACAACGCCCAATGAAGATCGGTATTTAGCGTTAACAGCTCGGAGACACCGAAAAATGAACGCTACTCTTCTCCAACAACACCTTCGCTCGGATACAGGCACCACGATTTCAACTCAGACTGTCCGAAACCGGCTCCATGCTGTAGGTCTGTATGCTCGCCGACCGATGGTATGTGTTAGATTAACATCAAGGCATCGTCGCGACCGCAGGGAGTGGGCAACCGAGCAAGTCAACTGGAGGAGAAATGAATGGAGCAATATTCTGTGTTCTGACGAGTCTCGTTTACCTGTGCATTCTGATAATAGGCGTATTTTCATCTGGAGGGACCGTGGAGGTAGGAATAATCCTGCGTTCGTGTACGAAAGTGCCAGATTTGGCGGTGGAGGAGTGTTGGTGTATGGTGGCATCTCTATTGACGGGCGCACTGACCTCTACATCATTCGAGATGGAGGTCTGACTGGTCGCCGATATAGGGATGAGATCCTCAGACTTATTGTAGTCCCTTACGCTGCAGCAATCGGAGATAACTTCATTTTAATGGACGATAACTGCAGGCCACATCGTGCAAACCTGGTGGAGGATTTCCTTTTCGAGGAAGGAATCGTTCGAATGGAATGGCCAGCGTGTTCTCCAGACATGTATCCAATCGAGCACGTTTGGGAAGCTCTAGGAAGACGAGTTTCTGGCCGCCAACAACCCCCACAAACTCTCCAAGAACTGGAACGAGCTCTTCTGGATGAGTGGGGCAGAATACCCCAACTCGTCATTAATAGCCTCATTGAGTCCATGCCTCAAAGGTGTTCAACGTTGCTGGCCGCCCGTGGAAACCATACCCCCTACTGAAAATGATTTTCATTAAAGAAAACACCTTTTCTTATTCTTTTTTTCTCATATGCACAAATTGTGTTTTTTCCCTTTTGTACACAAATGCGCAATAAAATGCATTTTTTTCTGCCAAACATGTGTAATTTATTCTCATATAACCTACTATGTCTGTCGACCATGTATCAATCAGCTAAAAAGTTTCCCAGATACAAAATCCACCTAAAACTGCAATATCCTTTAATTGCTTTGAGTTTGATTATTCAATTAATTCTTAACTCAATGCAAAAAGCCGCATAAAAATATTAGCATTTTTAACGGAGTTATAAGCATTTATGTATCAATATTTGCATAGCCGCATCCATATAATTTCAAATTTAAGTCGTGTTTTCTCAAAACTTGATTTTTGACGACTAACACCAAGATTAAAAAAAACTATTTGATGGAATGGCTTAATTTTTTTTTTTTTTTTTTTTTTTTTTCATATAACATTATTATCTAGATTATGAATTAAGGATATAACTATCACTTAAAAAAAAAAAAAAAAAAAAAAAAATATTAAAAAATCTTTGAAATTTGAAAATTTAAAAAAACCCTAAAAAATACAATTTTTAATCCATTAAAAATGCTCAAAATATTAACCTATCTAAAATATATTAATTCATAATCTAGATAATGATGTTATATGCATGCAAAAAAAAAAAAAACTAAGCCATTCCATCAAATAGTTTTTTTTTAAATCTTGGTGTTAGTCATCAAAAATCAAGTTTTGAGAAAACGCGTCTTAAAGTTGAAATTATATGGATGCGGCTATGAAAGTGTTGATGCATAAAAAATCGATTTTTTGAAAAGTTTTCAACCCCTGAGCCTCCTTAAGAAGACTACACAGATAAAAAATGCTAAAATATTAATTTTCTTAAGAAATATTTGACATATACGAATACATTCTATGTCCACAAGCTTAATATTGAAGAGGGGAATTAGAAGTCTGACTGACCAAACTTTTAATACTTATAGTACTCTGTAAATAATCAGAAATAAATAAATACGAAGCACATTTATTTATTGAAATGAAACTTCTATATGAATGAATTTAGGCAGAAAAATAGGTAAACAAATTATGGATTTCGTTAATCAAATTTGAAATATTGATGTTGAAAAAATCTATTATCGTATATATATATTATCGTATATATATATTATGTGAGATTATAAATTAAGTAATTTTTTAATTAATTAATTAATTAATACTTTACTTATTAATTTTGCTTCATCTGTTTTAATATGTTTGTTACTTTTTTAATAAAATGACCCAAGTTCTTCACGTATAAGGTATTCCTGTATTTCTAAGTTTCGAAAATTTATTATTGACAATGAACTCTGATAAGAACAGAAATCAACCAAAATAAATTAAGTTAATCTTTTTAAATATATAATTTGTAGGGTGTCATATTTGTTCGGGGATAACATATGAAGGTAATCACATTTTTATTTACTTTTAAAAATTAAAATGCGAAATCGTTTAAAGAATTAAACATTTTTGATAAAATATCATTTCCTTAAATAGCCCAAAACAATCTCTGGTATTTTAAGCGTTTCTCTTCCAAATGTGTTAGATCTGTAAATTTATTCATAAATTCTGTGACATTCCCACTGGTGGGAACGAAATGAGTCAAGAAATCCTTTTTCTAGGCCGCTTTTATTCGATAACTTCTTGAACTAGCAGTTGATGCCAATAATTTTGATATAATTTTTCTCATCCTTTACACTTGTGTCTTCTTTTTTTCCATATTTTATATTCCAGTTTGCTTCTCTAAAATTGTGTTGCATCTGGCAGGTAGTGAATGTTTGTGTAATGAGCAAAAATTAAGAGAAAAAAAATAATCATATTCCGCCGAAAATGATTCCGAGAATCAATCCTCTCAAAGTTTTATTCCAAACTAAATTTTCGAATCTAAAAATTAAGAGAGCGACAATTTAGTGGAATTTTTCTGTCCGAAGTTTCCGAGAGTCCAATTATTCAAAAATGAATAAAAAATCCGAAACAAGGCCTTTTCCTTGCATCTAATTTGAAACTGGAATAACAAACAGTCGGAAATACTGCTTTTAAAAATTTAAGGAAGTGGAATGAAGGGACGGCAGACACATCGCTGTAAATATTCCCTGATATGGAGATGAAGAAAAGGGGGTTGTGAAGACAGGGGAATAAAGGGGAGGGGGCTGGAGCTCCAAGAAATGAGAGGGGAGGAACAGGGAGGATAGATTTTGGCCACAGCTGTGATGACGTCAACGAATGAGAAGGGAAGCGCAAGAGCAACGGATGCTAAGAGGCAGAGAGATGCTGCAGATAAAATAAAGGAAATAGAACAACAAGAGCCAAACTGCAAGCTGCTGCAGGTTTGGTTTCAGCTTGGGCCTCTTGGAGCTGGAACTAGCAACAGTGTTTGCAGTACGTGCATTTTGTGCCAGACAAAAATTCTTCTTTACTTTTTTGTGCCAGGCATTTTTTCCACCCCCCTCCCGTTTGCTTTTCCCCAGTTTGACGCCAGATGGCAAGGAAGGCAATGTTGGCACACGAAGAAGCTTGGGATATTGAATGGGGTACTGGAACGGGAAGATGGGACTTTTTTGTTTTTCTTTCGACATTCCTTTTTATCCTTATTTGTCAACTGAAACTGTCACATATTTCGCAATATATCACGGAAGGTTTTATGAACAAAATTGTCCTTCTATTTCTAACACCTCATGACAGCTGTCCTGCATGGATATACAGTAGCTTAGTTCTCATACTCAAGCTAAAAGTAAACTTTACTCGAATGTATAATCCATACAATATTGTACTGTTAGATAATATAAAACAAAAACAAAACTAATCATGAAGAGTAAAAAAACTTTTATTTTCAGCATGAAAGTTTTCAATGAAAAGCAAGAGTTAAAAAGATAAAATCAATTTTATTTCTTTCGTTTCGGTTATTATAGTTAAATGGTTGTTTTAAAAAATGTTGATATAATAATATTTATGATACAAATTAAGGATTTTATTCATTTTCATTATTTTAAGTATGTTTTGCATCTGTATTTTTAACTTTTGAGTTAATCTGTCATGAAAATAATTCCTATTGATGGTTTTATAAAAAAAAACTTTTTTGTTGTTAGTTTTGGACTTGAAAAAAAAATAGAGATTAAAAAAATATAAAAATAATAATTTATTTTGTTTTATTTACAGTTAGGATATTCTTTAAAAAACGATGCATTGAAGAATTTTTGTGTTATTACTTTGAGCTTATTTTATGTCTGAATTTCTTATTTTTGAGTCAGTTTGCCATGAAAATAATTTATATTGCCAGTTTAAGAAGAAAACTTCTAACACTGCCTGTTATCAAAAATAGAAAGACAACAAATTTAAGAAAATAATTTATATTGCTAGTTTACGAAATAAAATTCTAACACTGTTTATTAACAAAAATTGAAAGGCAACAGATTTAAAGGTTTATTTTCTTTTTAATTATTTTTCTTGCTTATAATATGCTGTGATCTAATCTTCAGCAATTAGTAACATATGTATATTAATGCCCAGTGCAACATTTAAAACAATTAATTCTATAAAGTGATAAATATATTTTAGTGACTTTGAGCATGTTAGAGTAAAAAAGATGAAATTCAAAGGATGACTAATGAATGGATAACACAAAATAGCACGGTTCAATATGCTTTTTATGGTCATCGGCATAAAGGTGAAATATTTTCTAAATTGAGAGGCACAGTTAAAATTCATTTAAAAATAGGTGTATTATTTTATGAAGGAAATTTATTTTATTGTTTTTTGATAATAAGCAGGGCTATCCGGAATCTTTTTGTCTAACTGATTTTGGGGGAACCTATGGCATATAAACCTATATTTATTTTCAATATATCTGGAAGCATTCAGAAATTGTATGGAATTTGTATGGGAAAGCATACAAATAGAAGGTTTTAAAATAAAATTCAATTATAGGCTTATTCTAGTTTATATTTTTGGCATGACGTACAGAAAATGTTACTATTAAAAATGCAAAATTTCGTTATTATGCGATAGAAAATATAGATATTTAAAAATACAGGACTAGTACTATGCAATTTGATAAATAACTTTAGTAATTACACTCCATCATGATTTGTATCTTTTTGATGTCCTTGGCCCAGATCCTCAACAGCCACCCGTTAGGAGAATTTTGTTTGTAGTACGTAAATTGTCGAGTTTCAGTTTGTTCAAAAACTCTAATTTAAATCTATCTTTAAATTAATTGGAATTTGCGTAGTATAAAATATCTTAGGGGAAATCTTCAGTTCTTCTCCTTTTCCCTGCTAACCCCCAAAAAATACCTTATTTAGGTATTCACTGGCTTCGCAACCCCGGGCTCCTGAGTGATATTTCTCTTTTCCTGTCTTCTTATTTCTCTTGTCTGTCTGTCCTCTGTGTTTCACTCTCTTTGTGGTTTCCTCTTCGGAGGCGAGGGCAATTCTGCATGGTCCGATATCCTACTGTTTATATCGACTTATAGAGAATCAAAAAACACCCACGCATGCGTGGCGACCCGTGTCCCTGGAAATGAGGATCCTGGCAATTGCAGGAAACCAACACACTGCTTTGACCTCTGCTCCTGGTAGACAGGAAGTGAATATTGATACAGTATGCATCAATCGGCTGGTCAGCTTTTGCCATTGGCTAAGGGATCAAGTGAGCGAGCAACTACTAGTCACGAATGTGCATCCCCTTGTTGGGCTCGGTAGTGGGCAGTGCTGCCGGAATCTGAATTATTATTTTCACTATGGGTGGGATTACTACACTTCCTCCCACATTTTTTCCACGTGGAATGCAACAAAATATACAGAAAAATTCATTAACCCATTGTTTTGTAATCAAATGCAATGTCATTCTTATTTTTCTTTTAAAAAACAATCACCATTTCTTATCACAAAAACATTTTAATCTGTTTTCGGACATGGTCATTCACTTAAAAAACTGTAGTATGGGGATATACTGGTGGAGGTAACTTCTCCAAAATAATCACAAATGATCTCAAATTGTACGACAGTCGGACCTCTTTCAGTTTCTGATCAGGTAAATAGAACTCTAAATACCAGTCTTGATATAATATCCGAACAAAAAAAAATATTTTCCACAAAAGGAGAACTCTTAGAAAATTCAAAACGTCAAAATGTCATAAATATACGCCGTATAACAATTTATCGGAATGAGAAAGTGTTTCCCGCGAAGCACATATTCTGTCTTCCCATAGCCCTACTCTACCTACTAAAATAAAAGCTGCCTAACCTATACTGCCCTGTTCGACTTTATATTCCTAACCCTCTCTCTCCGTTATTTTAAATGCCCGCGTTATGGTCATACTAATACTACCTGTCACAGCTCTGTTACCTGTGCACGTTGTACAGAAGCCGGCCATGACTTTAAAACCTATGAAAAAGCCGAACGCTGTGCAACCTATAAAGGTGATCATACATCACATTCTCGCTCTTATCCTAATTGGATGAGTAAAAAAAGAAATTATTTCAATTAAAATTAAAATTACTCAAGAACTTTCCTAACCTGAAGCTCGTAAACGTTTTGATTTCAGAACCCCTTCTATTGGAGTATACAACTCCAGTTTATTAAAGCAGCGATCAAACTCTGTAAGGCACATTAGCACTCAGACTGACTCCTCTGTTCCACCTAATAGTTCAGCTATCGCACAATCAACCAGCACTTCAATTAAAGAAACCTGTGGTGTCAGTTGTGGTAGTAAATGTTATGCAACGTCAAAATTAGAGCGTGGCTAGCATCTTCAGAACCTTTTACAAAAGTCTACCAAATAAATCAGCCACAAAATCTTCTGGTCAATCCAAAAAGCAATTCAAACGTTCCATTGAGCAAACTTCTGCCACCTGTATGTAAATTGCAGACACCTAATACCTCTCAACACCATAAACCCAATCAAAAATCTTGTTTAATGAAAAAGAAAACCTCAACCCAAGCATCCTTACAATGGAAAACTGTCAAGAAAAGGAACAGAAGTTCATGTCTTAGCACATGTATACTGATCTGAAGGATCCCAGATAGCTGCAACACTATTTAGAGAAGGACATGGAATCAGAATCCTATGATTCAATTGAAAATTACGTTGATTTTTTAATCTTCTGTGAATTTTACATTTTTTTTATGTAGTATTGAAGAATATCTTATATTTTATTTATGTTTTATAATTTATTACTTTATAACCTTTTAATATTCTAATTATAATTTTTTGTCCTTTAACTATGGTATTTTTACCCTTTTAAATGATTTTAATTATACTTATCATTACGGTCAATCTGATTGATCAGATTTCAATTCTGAAATTTTGTTATTGTAAGCCTATATGTTTGTAAAATATTTTTTCAACAAAGTTTTGTAAATTATTATTATGAAATTTTATGTATTTTTTTTTTTTTTTTTTTTTTTTTTTTTTTTTTTTTTTTTAACATCTTCTTAACGTATTTTTCAGTTTTAAGTTTTAACTATCTTTTAACTTAAGTATTTTGACTAGGTTAACTATTTTTTTTATCATTATATTTTTTTATTAAACTGTGTGGCTTTCACTGATGTTATTTATGTGGCAAATTTCTAAACTATAATTCTATATCTATATTTCATCATTTTTCTTGGCTCAGCATGTCCCTAAATGGACTTTGCGCCATAAAGTCTAACAAACCAAACAAACTTTTCTATGCTAGTATGGATGTGTTATATTTATGATGCAGTTCTAAATTAAACCATTCCATAATTGAACCATTCAGAATAAAAGAAGATAAAGTTCATAAAACTCGATAAGTTTTGTATTAAAGTTAAAGGGATCTCAAGCATTTAATTTAAAATCGTAAGTACACTCGAGTCATCCGTTACTCGTAATTTAAATAAATGATTTTATTTTTAATGGCAAGAAACAAATTAATATCGATAAAGCAAGAATTCACCTCAAACTCTGTTAAAAAATTGACTTGGTCTACTTTGGTTTGGAATGAACCGTTTAATCAATAACGTTTCACTATTTTTTTTTTAAATCATAAACCAAAATCATGCTGTACTTATATTTATGCACTAATAATAATAATAAAAATAATAATCCTCCTTATTCTTAAAAATATATGTACGCTTCTAAACTAATTTATTATCTGATACATGTAACGATTCCAGGGAGAATTTTTATATCGCGTTTTTATTCTTCAAACATACTTATGCAAAGAAAAAAACAGTAAACCATTAGTGGTGTTTTTCGAAATATAAACTGAATTTCAACATTACTTATTCTAATGTGATTTCGTTTTATATGTTCTCCACTGTACCTTATATGTCCCACAAATACATGTGATAAATACGCTAAAAAAATGACAGATAATTTCTTCTCTCTCATGTGACATATCAGTGACATATTTCTTACGTTATGCGTCTTTCATATTTGAAATTCCTTTCAGTAATTAGGCGTAAACCTTATCGCTTATGGTAAAATCCTTTCTCCCTAGCTTTGGGAAAATCACGAAACCATGGTTGCCTGATAGTCGGAAAATAAGACGTAGCACAAAAGGGAATGACATTGTGTCAAGGAAATAACTAATGTTGTTGCTAAGATACAAGTTGCTTTGCGCTCTGTTTCGCTCACTGCTATAAGGGAAGAACTTTCCTTTCGCGAAACTCGGGACCAAAGAATGAAAGCTTGTATATAATTCTTTTTTATTTGTTGTTATGGCACATTGATGTTTTCCAGAATTAATGTGTCTTACGTTACCCTTACGGTATTATTGAAGTCTCAGGAAAGATTGAAATTAATGAAGAAAAACTGCTCAAATACTTAAATTTACTTTCAGTATACTGTTATGAGAATATTTAGTTCCGTATATCAACTGCGCGAAAGAAAATAAGTATGTAAGGTTGATAACGGCTCTGAATTAAATTGAAATATTTGAGGAAACTATCCAAATATTTGATTATTGCTAAATAAAAATCTAACGGGCATATTTCAATTACAAATAACAAAACATCATAAATTTACCTTACAGTTCCCAAAACACAGTTCAGGGTACGCCGTTTTTATCCCCGAATTTTTTGAAAATGCATTTGCATATTATTTTCTTCTTCTTTTCTCATCAGATATAAATATCATAGGTATATAAATACTTTCAGTTTTGAAATTTATTTCATTTATTTATTTATTTATTTTGTATGTCTTTTAATGTTTATTTTTTTTTTCTTTTTCTACACTGTAAAAAATGTGTGTAACGTTACTCCGTAAAATTGGTGTCAGCTCATATTTTATAGCGTAATTTTTTCAGTTATATAATGGCGTAATTTAAAAATATATTAATGGTGTAACATTACGATGTTATAGTGGTTGTATTCGTTGAAGTACTCCATAAAATTGGAGCCACTAATTGTTGCCACTATTTTTATGGAGTAACGTTACACAAATGTTTTAGAGTGAGGCTTTTAATAAAGTTTCGTCACAGAGAAGGAAAAAAGTAATAAATACC
The DNA here is from genome assembly GCA_964019185.1 of Maratus speculifer. NCBI lineage: Eukaryota > Metazoa > Arthropoda > Arachnida > Araneae > Salticidae > Maratus > Maratus speculifer. The sequence continues at coordinate 139,975,834 of OZ025299.1, forward strand.
TAAAATACATATAAATTTTAAAACGTTTTCCGCATCGATGGTCAAAATTTTGTCTTTTGTTCTATTTTGCATGGAAAATACAACATTTTGATTGTAAAAATATGACTATACTTCAATCATTTTGACACAAAATGACTTAAAGAGCTTTTGTGAATTTGATAGTGAACATTTTTTTGGAATTTTTATTGCTTTAAAATAAACATCCTTACAAAAAACTGTGTTCCAGTTTTATTAATAATTTAAATATTATAAAAGACAACTGAAAGAAATTATTTGAAAGTGTTAAAATTGTATACATTTGTATCAGTAAAGCCCAATTTTGAGGTTTTAAATACCTTTTTAAACAGAAAATTTAAGGGAAAATTTAAAAATTTTTAGCTTAAAAACGCTTAGTCCCTTGAGTACAGGAATTTTATTTAATGTTTCACGAAATTAATTAACTTGAATTAACTTTTTAAGAAATTAAATGTGTTTTATTTTTATTAATTTTAAGTTCTAGATGCATGTTTAAAAAATGTTTCATGCGCACTGTATGATATTAATAAAACTCAGCCATGCATATAACAATTTCAGTGATGCCAACTTTTTAAAAATATTGAGTTGGCTCAAAAATATTGGGTGGGCTCAAATATATTTTGTTAAAATGGTACGATCAGTTTTGTTTTCCTTTGAATGGTGGATAAATGGTGAAAGATGAGAATTTTAAGTCAAGCTATCATGTTTAAATAAAATTGCACTGTTATTAAATTATATTTTCATGCGTTTTTCCTTATAAAGACACTAATATTTTTTGTAATATAATCATATCATGAACATGACTACAAATTGAAGTAGCAAAAAGTTAAACATGGAGCAAATCATTTCAGTCATTTGAGATTTATGGGTGTCAGTCGAAGAATTAAAACACATGGTCATTGACAAAATAAATTTTGTTCTAGGAGGAAAAATAAATAATAATGAAATAATAATGAAATAAATAATGAAATAGAACAATGAAAAATGGCTACGCTAGAATTCAAAATTATTGGGTGGGCTTGGGCCCCGCGGGCCCATATAAGTTGGCGCCACTGAACAATTTGATATATGTTTTGTTAATGTTTAGATAAAAAGTGATTTATTAAAATGGCCTACACTCAAAACAAAAATTCCATTCTTTCAAAAGAAAAAAAAATCGGAAAAATCGAAAATTCGGTAGCTTTTAAAAAAATATAAATTGAAAAATCAAAAATGTAAATCATTTTCTGTTAATTCCTTTTTACTTGTTAATTCCCTTTACTTCCTTTTTACTCCTTTTTACTTTTACGAAATCCCAAATTTTATATTAAAAAAATATGGTTAGATATTTTAGCGAATATATACGCATTAAAAAAAATTTAGTTATTACTATTTAAAAGCTCTAAAGCTGGAAACACACAACGTTTTTGAAAAACGCCATATGAAGTCAGATTGGACCGAGCTCCCTTTAGCAACATTTAAATTCCGCCTAACCCTAAAAATATTTTAATCATTTAATAATAAAACTTTAAAACTTTTGCTTTCAAGCACACTTTAAACTGTCAAAATTCGGAAACATATCAAAAATCCCTAAAATTAAGATAAAAACATTTTAGGTTCAATATTTTATCATTAAACTTGCAGTAAAAGCATTCAGAATGAACCCACGAAAAAACATTCAGTTCTCCTTCAACTTTGCTGGGTATTTACGCTAATCTTTAGAGAACATAAAAGTCAGGATGATTTTGCAAATGTTATTCACATCCCATTTGACTTTATGCATATTTGTAAAAACTTTATTGCAGTTTAGTTATTATAATATGAAAAATTGGCATTTTTTTCTCAACTATGTGAAAATGTATCCAAGACCGAGACTTGAACCCAGGATCTTTTAGATTTAGCGTTATAGCTTATTTGTGTTAAGATAAATAATGTTGTATTATCGATGTAAAAAATAGGCCAGCTTAGATTATAGGAAACAGAAAATAAACAATATTACTATAAAATATATGCATTATATGCAAATTCGTTTCTGCCAGAATTTTCCAATTATCTCAAAGTTTACAAAATAAATATATCAATTAATAAAGTCTTGGTATTCATCAATATGCATTTTTTTATTACCTAATAAGTGAACAAAAGTCTATTTGCTTCGAACTCGATTTAAGATTCACTATAGCTTAATTCAATCATAATCAATACGTGGAAAGAAAAGGAAGTGAGAAGTATAAGCGAAACGAAATCATTCTCTAGGAAGTAAAGCAACATACAATTCCGATAAAGCCAATCATATTCCTTGTTATCACTGTATTTCCGATTTGTCAGATATGGATTCTAAAATATTTATCACACTCAAACTAGAAATTAACAAATCCCAAATCCATCAGAACAACTCAATAAAAATTGAAAAAGAAAATGTCCATCCATTTCTTTGCACCTCTTGTCTTTGATTTTGTCCCAAAGACAGGTTACTGTGATCAAAAATAGAAAAAAAATACATACTTGGCAGATAAAAAGAAATATTATCGATTTTTTTTTTCCTTCTTTGTCTTTTACCAATGCCAATATCCAAACACTCGGGACCTTCATAGTATTTTTGAACTAAGTCCTGCACACACAGAGGCGGCTGCTCAAACCATCGCACTATCATTCCCTCACTATTAAACTATCTATCTATCATTACTTTTTCTTTTTTACCATCGTTCGATTTTTTAGTCCCTCTTTTACTCCTTACCCTGTGAGTCTGTCCCGCTTTGTTTTTGAATAGCCAAAGAGCGCTAAAGATAAAAAAGAAAAGAAAAAAAAAATGAAAAGAAAAGCTCGCTACCAATAATCATTTGTTCATCTTGAAATCTGCACCCGATTTGAATTATCGGCACTTTTTCTCTTTTCATTTTTTTTTTTTTCTCTAGCACTTTTCATCTCATATCTTTTCTTTTCCTGTTCTTTTTTTTATATATTTTTTCACACATTCTTAAAAACAATGTTTTCATCAGTGACGGATGAAACTAAAAGAATTCTTGATGCAGAAGACTTTAATGCAAGAAATTTTCTTGTTCTTCTCGTCGTGTGACTAAATAGGTTTAGTTTCGGTCTTGCATTGGAAAATGTTTCAGAAATGTATTTTTTGTGAAATCTATTCAAAATGCAAGCCAAGACTATGATTTTTCTCCCGTTTTCCTCCATGAACCATGATGTTACTTAGTTCCATATGTTACACTCATCGATTGAACCAAAAAGTTTTTGGAAAAGTTGAAGATTATTAATAATTGTTCGCTAGATGCTAAAGTAAAGTTTTTAATCGAAAACCAAAACAAAAAGCTGTAAAGGAAAAGAAAACTGGTCTGTTATATAAAATTTACTTACTGTAAAATCTATACATAAATGTTTATTTATTTTCACATATTTTAACATTCATAAACAGACACATTGAAAATATATACAAGCTTTTAAATAATTAGCACAATTTTCTTTAAAAAAACAAGGGGATATAAAAGATTTTTCGGGAGCAGAATTTACATGTTAACCATTTTTGATGACACTAATAGAATTTTTACCTTTAATATATATTTTTAGAGTGCACACTGACGATACCAAAGGTCACATTTATATGAACAATGGCAATAAAGTATTCATTTTGGAAATTTATTACAGGTGATACTTTCGTACTGGTCGAAGAAATGGCCAAAGATCACTATTTACAATTATTTTTTTTATTCAATTCAATGATTACTTGTCTTAAATTTGCGTTTATTTATATTCTATTGTTTTATTTATTGATGAATGTTTTAATTTCCTTTTGAAATGTAAGCTGGAAGCAACTGCTGAGTTAGTTATATTAAATTAAGTGCAAACGGATGAATCTTTCGTAATCCTTGAGATGCGTTAAAGATAGATTAAAAGAAAAAATCATACTTAAAAATTATTTTACCAGCAATAAAAACCGAGCAAGTATAATTGTATCGAAGAAATTGCATTCAAATCAATTTTTCAAACAAATTGCTTTTTAAAATACATTTTTCTTCTGTAAAGTGAAAAAAATCAATACATTTAGAAATCTAAAGAAAATTGCGGTAAAAGTAAAATTTGGTCGTCTGGTGTTGCTACTATCAGAATTATGGACATCAACATTACGAATGGATACTTTTGTCCTTTTCAATGTATATATAAATTTTATTTAATATGAATATTATGGATACGAGTATGGAGAGGCTTTTTCAAATTAACATTAAATCATAAAACCGTAAGTGACCATCAGTGTCGAACGAGACTAAAATAATTTTTAATGTAGAAGACTTTAATGCAAAATATTTTATTGATCTTACCATCGTGTTACTAAATACATTTAGTTTTAATCTTGCACTGTAAATTATTTTGAAAATGTATTTTCTCTCGAATCGAAATGTATATTCAAAATGAAATCCTGGACCTTGTTTTATTATTATTATTATTATTATTATTATTATTATTATTATTATTATTATTATTATTATTATTATTATTATTATTATTATTATTATTATTATTATTATTATTATATTTGGCCCATCGAACCATTTATGGTCTTTTCAAGACCATAACTGGTTCCATCATTTTATTTCTGATGGTGGTAACGGCGAATGCTACCGAAAGGAATCTGTATTTCGTTAAAAATTTTCTGCAGATTAAAACTTTGTTTTAACCACTTATATTATTGATAATTGTTCTCTGTATTATAGAAACTTTTTATTCAAATAATAAACCAAGAATAAAAGCTCTAAACAGTAAAAAATGGCCTATTTTATAAAATTTACTTGTTATTAAATCTTGAAGAATTTTCCGATGCAGAAATTTTAAATGTAAGAAATAGATTTATTCTTCTCATCATGTAACTAAATAGGTTTTATTTCAGTCTAAAGTTAGAAAATGTGTTTTAGAAATGCATTTTTTTTTTTTTTTTTCTGAAATCTATCCAAAATACGAGATAAAAGTTTGTGTTCTATTTTATTTCTTCCATGATCTTACTTGCTCCATATGTTACATTCATCGATTGGAACGAAAAGGTTTTCGAGAATTTGAAGATTATTAATAATTGTTCTCGACATACTAAAGTAAAGTTTTTATTCAATTAATAAACCAAGAAATAAAGATATAATCAGAAGAATCTTACATATATTTTATTAAATTTTCGTTTTAGATATCTTAATAAAAGTTTGCTTCTTTTTTCTATTTTACGGCAGTAAAATAGTCACAAAAACAGACATTGGAAATATTCAGACGCTTTTAGACAATTTTCATAATGCATATATACTTTTGTACACAATTTTTCCACATAATAATGATTATGTTTACAATTAAGGCAGAATTTTTTAAATGCAGATTTCTTTGTATTTAAAAGTAAATCGCATTTAACCATAAAGTCAAATAAGTAACAGAGAAAACAGGAATTCTTGATCCAGATATCTTTGATTCAAGATAATTTTAATATATTTTGATGGTGTGACTAAATAGGTTTAGTTTCGGTTTCACATTGGACCGTGCTTGACCAATGTCTTTTTTGTGAAATCTATTCAAATTGCAAGATTTGTATTATGATAATTTTATTCTATTTTTCGTAAATGATGTTACTTAATTCCATATGTTACTGTCATATGATATTAATGACTTGCGTCATCAATTGAACTGAAAAGGTTTTGGAAAAAATGAAAACTATTAATATTTTTTTTTCCTAGATCTACACATTGCACCTTTCTATTTGATTAATCATCCAAGACATAAGTAAGCAAAAAGTGGTTTACTTAAAACAATATTCTTACTGTCAAGGCGGTTCTGCGAGAAATATTTTCCCTCGTTTAACAATGTGCTAATTTCTGATACACTTTCATAATCATTTTTAAACGTCAAAGTATAATAATGTACGTGGTACTTTTCAAGTATAAGGGCCTAGGCGTTTGCAAAAAAAACTTGGCGCGATTCGGGAATCATAAAAGGTATTTTCTTTTCTGTAAAAAAAAAAAAAAATCTCAAGTTGACAGAAAAAACTAATTTTTGTGCTAGTATACAACCGTTTAATTTACAGAAAATATCTGTAATTATCAGATTTTTTTTTTCAGTTTAAAAAAAAAAAAAAAAAAAAAAATTCTCAGTAAAAATTACAAAATTTCAGAAATAAAAATTTTTTCTGTAAAAAATAAAATATTTTTCAGTAAAAATCATAGATTTCGTCTATTTTTTTTTTCCACAATGTTGCCAAGTGGTATAAACAGCAATGAAACCAAACCTGTTTAGTTTATACTTGTTTGTATGCGAATTTATAAATTTAGATGCATTTTATTTATATATATATATATATATTTATTATTGTGTTTTCTTTACAATTTAATTATTTTTTATGAAAAAAGTTATGAGTTACTTCTTTATATTAAAGTTTATAATTACTGAAAACTGTGCTTGTACATATGAAACAGTAAATATGCTGCCAAATTTCATTCTAAGACCATTTTTGCAGCATGTTTATTGAATCGATTTGTAACCGAACAGTTCTTTCAATTTTTAAATATATAAATCTAATCTTAAGTTATAAGCAATTATAGTCTCAGTACGATTATAGCTTTCATTTTTTCCGTGCTTCCGCGCTCAGAAATTTGGCTCAAAACATTCTTTGATGGAATTTTCTGGAAAAAAAAAAAAAAAAAAAATCTGACTTTGCATAAAAATGAAAAACAAAAAAAGCAGTTTGATCGCATAATTTCTTTAAAAATGCGCTGCTAATTGTATCCACTTGCAAACCAAAATTAATTAAATTAATTAAAAAATATGCCAGAAAGTAACCAGTTTGTATTTAAAAACAGCTTTAAATTTAAACAGGGTGGGTTTTCTCCGCTTTTTTTTTTCTTTTCTTTTTTTCGTTATAAAATCATAGAAATTCATATTTTGAAAATTTTACACCTAAATACTCTTTTGAAATAATTTCATAGTTCCATTTAACAAATGTATAAATTCTTCCTAGAATGTTTAGCATACAGGTTTAATATAATATAAGTATCTCTATTTGGAGCTATCTAGGAATAATTCGAATGAAATGAAAATCAGTGTACTTACTATTCGAGAAGGGGGAACAATAAAAAAAATTATTTCGATAACCGCCAACAGGTAGCGCTACAGGTCCTGTCTCCACAAACGCCATTAAAATTGTCAAGAAAAAAAGAAAGTGGTGATTTCTGTCGGTCAGTTTTCTCATTACATAGAATAGTTAAAAAAAATAAGAACAATGAATCAATCAATTGAGAAGCATTTTGTGTCACGCTACTATTAGAAATGCCGCTTAACTCCTTGGGTTCGAGCGACCGGTATACGTGTCACTTAAGTTGTTCAAAATCCTTCTTTATTTTCACCAGTTATTTTTTATTGTAAGGTTTACCTTATTTGATCAAACTTATTTATTAGCAAACTTTAGAAAATTATTGTGTAAAAATTAGAAAATTTTCTGTTTTGGAAAACCAGTGGTATAGTATTAAAAATTTAACAAAAGGCTGTCGTTGCGAAGGTGTTAATGATTTCGTTGATAATTACAATGGCATTTGCACAGACGGCGTAAACAGTAGTGCAATTTGTTGGAGGTTATTGAAACTATTTTTTTTATTGTTCCAATTCTCTTCCCACTTCTCGAATTGGAAGTAAACAGATTTGGTTTCATTTGGGTTAATCTTTGTGGCTACAGACAGCTCCAAATAGATTACTGTACTTACTTATATTATATTACTCTCTTACATATATTGTAAACAGCCGGAACATATAAGTGTTAAGAAATAAGGTATTTCTAAATAAAAAGCAAAGAAACTTAATCATTATAAAAGATTTTTTTTTTTTTTTTTGGATTAAATTCATTTAAAATTTTGTTTAGTAAATTCATAAAAATTGAAGTATGTTATACCCTGATTTTATGATACAATATTCATGTGTTAAACAAATCATGTAATGTAGTGAAAAGTAAGCTGTGGCATGCGGCGTACACCTTCAAGATACCAACCGTGAATACCAACCGTAGTTATAGTGTATAACTCTTTTATCCTCTACCTATAATAGCGTATACTCTATGATTTTTTTACAATTACACCGCACTGCTATGAAGGATGAGTCGAAAAAATTCAAAAATTGTCTTTCAAGCCGCAAAGTCACAAAAAAGTTGTGAATTCGAGTGACTAAATATTAGGTTAAAAAAAAATCTGTTTATATATTCTGGTTGCACTTGTGCTGTAAAGTTTGCCGATACATAAGAAATATTCACATTTATACATTTTTTTCTTTAATTAATCTTTTTTACGGATGTAACAGCAGAAATTCTTATGTATTAGAATAACAACACACAATTTTGAAACATTATTTTAATCCAGCAACATCTTCCGATCGCGCATGTGTTCTTAAGTTTGGCAAGAATCGCATTTTTAGGATAATCTTTTATCTTACTTTAGCTTGTCAATATTTAAGTGTGCGCGACCGGAACATGTTGATGGATTTAAATAATATATCGACATTATATTTCGTTATTCTAATACAGTAGAACCGATAATCTGGACCGGTCTTGACAATCCGGTTAATGAAAATTCTGGATAACTGGACAACTTAAAAAAAGGCTACAACAACCTTTTTTATCAATCTTCCCTTCACACTATTTCCAGGCTTAGGAATATCCATTGAAGCAATGCACATTTTAGCATATTACAAACCGCGTGTTTAGAAGTTATTTCGTATAACTTTTTTAATTTGATTTTCTACAAAATTGGTACGAAGTTATGCATAGTATTATGCATAGTAACCATATAAATTAATACATGTGTATATACATTACACTTCACGTACAAACTCGAGCAGAGAGAAGAGGGGGCTCTCTTTTCCAGTACACCATAAGAGATAAAAGAATCAATTTTTTAACCCCCTTCAGAGAAATGATAAAGTGAAATTTTCCTGGGAAAAAAAAAATATGCATGGGGCTCTCGTGAGTTATGTAAAACTTGTTAGGTTCTAGAAACAGTTGATTTTATTCATTACTCTCTTTGCTTTTGCAGGCCATTTTATTATTACAGGACTAGGAAATGGTTATTTAATGGCTAACTTTCGGAACAGCTAGCCGAATTTATCGTACCGCATCAAAAATATTTTCGCTTTAAAGAGTTTGAGGAAGGGGGGGGAAAATTGTATGGTCCTTGATCGATCCGGTTAATCGGTGTCCGGATAATCGGTGCTCTACTGTACATAAAAATTTCAGCTATTACATTCGCGAAGAGACTAATTTCAAAAATTTTGTAACAATGGGATTTTTTCCAAGTTTTGGCAAACTTTATAGCACATGCGCGACTGGAAGAAACCGATATAATATATTTTTATACCCAACTTTTAGTATCTTAAATTCGCAACTTTACCGTGGTATTATGACTTGAAAAACAATTTTTGAATTTTTTTGGCCCAACCTACTGATTATCCCCCACCTATCGCAATATCTTCAACGATTGTTACTTTATGTTCATTTATTACTATTTGTTTATTATTATTATTGTTAAAGCATTTATTTTTCAACGTAGCAAATTATAAAAATACATTAAATAAATAAAAATAAATAAAAAATAAAAAATAAATAAATAAATAAATTCAGAACATTTGGAGAAATTTCCTTTTTGATTTCTGCTTTTACTTTTTGACTGTTTGCTTTAGTTGCCTGAAGTGGCATTATGATTAAGATTATATGTATAGATGCACATATATATATAGTATATATGTATATATAATTAAAACTATAATAATGACAAAGATTCTTCTGAAAAAATTTCTGAAAATATTTTATGAAATAGCTGATTACTGAAAGGATACAATATAAACTTTGTTACTTACAATTTTCTGCTCTTTAACAAAACAATTGTACATAGTCTTAAACATTTTTTTTTTTTTTTTTTACAAGAAAATGATGTCAATCTACAAAACTTGTAAGCAAAACTAGAGAATTTGTAACTTTACAAAAGAATTTACCAAAATTTTAGTAATTTTACTAAAATTTTATCTGTAATCTTCGTTACCGTTACTTAAAATGTTCTGGGAATACGATTTTCCAAAAAAAAATTTTAGTAACCTTAGATTTTTTTTTTTTGATGCAAAGTGCAAATCTGCATCTGTCACATGAGTTTTTATTGTTGCCATTGCATAAAATGTTCTTGAAATATAATTCTATTATAAAAAAAAATTGTAATTTTCCAATTTTTTTTCTTTTTTTCCTTTCTTTTTTTCTTTTTTTGTGTGTGTGTGTGTGTGTACGTATGTGTATCTGTAGCTCCCTTTTGTTTTTCTTTGCATTTTTGCTCCTTTTTAAGTTTTCTAGAAATTATGTTTTCGTATAGCTGTTAAGACAATTCTCTGATTTTAATGTTAAAGCAGAGTCATAGGTATTATTATTATTATTATCACATTGTGATATTCACTACCTATAAATAATCTGTTAAACTTTATTCCATATTACACATTAAAACAAATTTATTATGCATCGCAAACGCTCAAACATTTGTCAAAATTTGCGTGGTTACAATTCGAAGAATATTTAAAGATATTTTATAGAACTACATCACCTTTCAGAATTTACTTTTATCTTTTATATTAACTGTCATTACCGACCAATGCGTAACAAATCGCTATCTCAGAGCATCATGGGATAGGCTCTGGCGCCATATAGGCCCCGTCCTTTTTACCATTTAGATAGTCTTTTCCTGTCTCTCTGTATTATATGTGCGTCCAATTACCACGACTCCATTATCTGATTACGAGTCTGGTCTGCCATTGGCCTCTGACAATTCTCTTTTGTGAATAATCATTGCCGCTACTTCCCTCATCTTGTATCACAATGAATATGTGATTGAAGAAAGAATAGATTTTATGGATTATAAATAACTAAATATGGTGGTGTTTACGGCGGTGTTCAAAGAAAACTTTTCAGCTAATTATTTTTTATATAAAAAAAATACAGGAATTCCTTCTTTAGATACCAATTAAAGCATTTTTTGGGGGAGGGGGGGGGCAAAAAATTCTTATGTTATATTAGTCGACTCTGTTACAACGAGATCGAATGAACTGCAGCATTTTCCCTTTTATAGCAGATTTCTAGAGATAACAAAAACACAACATCTTAAAAAAGTTTAAGAATTTAACTTCTGAAACTCAAAATAAGTAAATTTGATTAAAAAATCAGAATTTACTCTTCATAATTTAAAATTTTTAAAACACATTTTAAACTTACATATTGAGGTAAATTGTGCTAATAAATTGAATTATAGCACACGAATGACAATATATATATATATATATATACACATAGGGGAGAGTGGGGATACTTGAGCATAGGGGATACTTGAGCCACCCCTATTATCTCAACAGTTGGTTAATTTTTCTTTCTAAAACTGCCAATATGATATCATATTTATAGTTCTGAACATGTAAAAAAGAAATCACACATCTTGGTACCATTTTGAAAATATAGTGATTAATAGTTGTCTTTTCCATATCTGAAGTAAATATTTGGGTGCATGGCTTTTTTGTTTTTTTGTAATCAAAGTTTTGTTTAAAGTTGCAACTATATACATACATTCAATAAGCATAATTTCAATTGTATTTTGAGTCTAAAATAGTTCTAATAGCTGCATGCTTTATTTAGTAAAACTCTGGGAAACAAAAATAGTGATAGTGGGGATACTTGAGCCAATGAGAGTGGGGATACTTGAGCCATATCTCAACCATCCCCACTAGAAATTAAACATGGGTGAAACAAACAAAAAATAAAATTCCATCCTTATATTCACTAATAGATATTTTTCTGGATAAAAGGGATAATAATTTTTCATTTTATTTTTTTTTTCCTTAAAAAAATAACGACCTAAAAATGTTTAAAAATGTATATTTTTTTAATAAAAATATCTATTTTATTTTTCATTTTGACTAACAAAATAGCCTGTCTAGATAAATGTAAACATAGTTTTCAATTTAACTTTCATTAAATTAAAATAACTTTTTAAAACGGTTTTACAGGCTATAATCTCTAATACTTTAATTAGTTAGGTCCAACATATTAAAACATTTATTTTTTAATATAACATATTAAGATTAATATTTTATATTGAAATCGTAACCTCTGTTGCTGTAACTTTTTTTTTTTTTAACTGAGAAAATTGAAGAAAAATTGGTAAAAAGAGCACACAAAAAACAAGAAAAGCAACAAAAATCCCAGTTCAAACTTACCTGCATGGAGCCAAAGAGAAAGACAAAATCTTTCCTGTGAAATCAAAAAAGTGTTTGAAATAGTAGAATGATACATCCGGCTTAAATTCCGACAGCTACGTAATTAAAAGCATGAGTTCGACAATATCATTAGAGGAAAATTCTGTCAATGATGGTGATGATGTGAAAAGAAAATCTTCTATTGATGGTTGGTTACTAATAAAATATGCCAGAAAGAAAACTGTAAAAATATTTGTTGGATAAGTGCTTAATATTTTGAAAATGAAATTTGCCCGAAGAATTGCAGATTCCAAATTTAAATGGCTCTGAACTGAGGATGTTTCTACCGTCGTCATAACTCAAGTTGAAATTATCCTCCGACAACCAGTTTTAACGACAAAAAATGATCATATTACTAGCTTTGTTTTCTCAATTGGTTTTGAATGACTTTACGTTTCATAATTTATCATTCTGTAAAATGTTTGTGCAAAAATAAAGCGAAAAAAATTACTTTTGTAGGTATTTTTCCTTAGTGACTCAAGTATCCCTTCACTATGGCTCAAGTATCCCCGCCATGGGGATACTTGAGCCACGATGTAAAACAAAAAATAAACATTTATTATACATAGAAAAATAGTTCAAAATTAATTGAAAGTGGTTTTTAGTTGAAGAAAAAATATCAAATTTTCATTTTCAACATTTTATTTTATTCTAAAAAAATATAAAAAATTAAAAAAAATTAAACTTCTAAAAATGGCTCAAGTATCCCCATCTTCCCCTATATATATGTAACAAAAGCGATAAAATAAGGGTTTATACAACAAAAATAAGGTCATAATCTATGAAATGTTTTTGTAATCTTTTTTTCAAGACCAGTGATATATATATATGCATTAAAATATAGGAACTACCTCATCCGCATTTATAAAAACTGAAAACATCTTAAAATTTGAGAAAAAGGTGTATAAAAAGTGAGAATATATTAAATAAATTTTGAGATTTAAGTGCATGAAAAAAAAAAAAATAATAATCAATCGAAAACTTTTTTTTAAGAAAAGGCTATATCTAAAAGTGCATAATAAAATAATAACAAGAACTTTATCGAAATTATTCAAAATATACTCTAAATGGAAATGTTTGAAATTCAGACACCAAGTGTTAAACGCTTAAGTGTTAAGTTCTTAAACGGAGTCTTCAATTTTTATGCGTTTTAAAATGTCATAATTTTTTCGGACACTTTATGCGTCTGAATTTCAGAAACTTCAAGCGTCTAAATCGCAGCCATTTATTTGTAAGCATTACTCGTAGCCATATGTAATTATGTTGTATCCTGGAAAAATATTTGGCCATGGTTTTACCCCTCCACATCTACCTTTTAGTGGCTCCTAAAGCTTGTATGCAAATTTCGTGAACTTGATAATTTATCTTTTTCGACATCGCAATCGTTATAATCAATATTTTGAACTTCTAGAATAGAACAAGATTAAAACAACAACAAAAATATATATATATATATATTTATTTAAATATAATAAAACTTCTCAATAGGAGGCACCTAGAGAAATTTTCCTGAATTCGGAAGTGTGTGCTTTTTTGAGCTGAAAGTGGACAAAACATGTGCATGTTATGAAAGGAAAATGTGCTTCTTAAAAATGATGTTTTCTATTTAGCAGTGTTTTGCTGCAAAACCTTCATATGGACAATTTTATTAAGCGAACACTTTTTCAACATTAGCATATATTTTTTACCCCAGAAAGGCAAATATCTTCGAATAGCAAACAAATTAAATGTTCCAGAACTGTTTATAATTAAAAAGTTTTGCTGTATTTAGATTTAGGTTTATTTATGTTTTTTTTTTTTTTTTTTTTTTTTTGTTTTTTTAACCTTGTTTTCAGAAATTCAAAATACTCATTATAATAAAAACAATCTTGAAATAAATTTAAAATATAACCTTTTCAAAATTTGAATATTTAACTTTGGCCCCTAAAATGGTCGGGGGGACCACCACCGAGTTTGCCCATTCAATCAAATCATTTTTTTCTGCAAAAAGTCAACGCAATATTATCTTTAAATAGAGGTATCTGGTAATCGGGAGTTCCGTTGTAGAATTTAATAGACATTCCCTAATTCCGAACAACTCTTTTTATCAAAAACATTTTTTAATCCAAAATGCATCCATATTTGTTAATTTTTACCTCACCAAAACAGACACCTCCGATTATCGAATATATTCCGCAATCCTGAAGTATTCGCTATTGAGACATTTTTCTCTATTTTGTTAAACATATTTTATGTTTTTAATCTTTTCCGACTCTAAAAGTTAAAACTTTCATTATAATCAGTGCAATGTCGAAAAAGATCTAAGATATCAGAATACGAAAATGCCATACAAATCCCACCCCCCGGGAAAATAATAATAAAAATTCATATGATTTAAGATCTAGCTTTTTAAAAATTTATATTTCTACATGGGTAGGTTTTGACACGTTTAAAGCAACGAAGTGTTTTAAAATAAGGCACTTGCAGATATTTTACACATCCCAGTTCGTATGTACCTTGACCATTGTAGACACTTATGTGTCTTAATTTAAGGCATTTATAATGTCTTAAATTTCAGATTAAGACAGTTAAAAGTCAGAAATTCTTTTTCAGTCACATATGTTTCTAAATTTAACCCGGGAGAACTCGTTATGAGAATTTCTCTCACGGTGCCCAATTCTTTTCTTTTACTTTACAGTCACTTAATATCAAATTTTTTGTTTGGCTTAGTATTTTTATTCAAAAAAGAGGTAAAGTAATCGAAATCACTTTTTGAAATTTTATTAAAATGAAAAATAGTCTTAAAAAGGTTACGATGGAGAAAGAAAATCTCATGCGCGAGTTCTCCCGGGTTAAGACTCTATTTGCAGTGTACACGATGTGAACTCACTTATAACAGTATAGGTACGATCTTAAAAAATTGGTATAAGGGAGGAATGTAGCTACAACACAACTATTTACTTATAATCAAGCGGATAGTTAGATATTTATACAGATGATAGCAATCTACAGATAAATTTGATATAATAATTTATCAAATTCGTTTTCAGTATTTTCCCCCTTAGAGCAAGACTGAAAATCTAAAATCTATATATATATATACATATAATAATAATAATAATAATAATAATAATAATAATAATAATAATAATAATAATAATAATAATAATAATAATAATAATTTAAAAAAAAATCTTGCTATATAACGACAGTTTATTAAAATTATTATGAAACATGGCTGCAAAGCTAAATAATATTTCATTTTAGCAATAACTTTTCAGAGACCTTAAAGTACAGTGCTAAACTTGTTGCTAAAAATAATAAAAAGAGTTTCTGCATGAATGTTGATAACAACATTTGTCTGTTTTGTGGATGTGGGTTTTTGCTATTTTTTTCCTCTCCACGAATAAAAAGCGGTTTATATTCTGCAATGAAGATTTCGTTTCAGATATCATTTGTGGCGGCGGATAAAGGCGGAAAGAAAAAAAAATTCGATAGTAGAATTAACCCTTGATAACCTTTTTACCAATAGTTTTTGTTATCTTATAATTAGAAATCATAAGAGAAAGAATAAACATATCTCTAATCACAGTGAGATTCTACAGCAATTTATTGCAATTGCTATTGTTTTTTTTCTCATTATCAAAGCTTATTGTTTACGGATTAATTGATCACTTTTGTGAGCAAAAATTTGGTTTATGGTGCGATAAATATTTGGATTATAAAATTTATGCGACCTAACCTCTCAAATCTTCTTTGAATTCGGTCGGTATTAGATATAGAATAATAGATAAGGTGCAGTTTACTTTAAAACACAGTAAAACTTGAATATAAAGAAATCTTGGTTAAAATTAAATATATAAATATAATATTCCTGATGAAGTTAATATAATTCAATATTACCTACTGTGGCAATATTCTCTCTCTCTCTCCCCCCCCTCTCTCTATATATACATATAAATCCGATTAAACCTACTGTGACGATATCCTCTATAACAAAAAATTTCCCGACCCCGCGATTGCATCTTATCAAGTTTTAATGTATTTTGTCTCACTTATCAGTATGGCCTGATTTTTGAAATTTTATTTTAGAGATTTATCTTTATTTTTTCTTTTTATTCAAACTTTAAGCTTTAATGTAGTGCATTAAACATTTTAATAAAATTTAAAATATTTAGATAATTTATCGGATGTTACAAATATTATTGGCGTAAAGTTATTTCCTCTCAGTTTAGTATTTAAGGAGAAGAAAATTAAAAATAAAATTTGATAGATAGCAAAAAAATTTTCACGCAACCCTTGTATATAGTTTTCATCAATTCCACTATTGTAGAAAAAAAAATACAAAATCAGATTTTTTTTTTTTCTGTGAAAATATATTCATGTAATCCAAATAAAAAGTTCCACAGTTTCTTTTGCTCAGCATTAAAACTCGTAAAATATTGCTTATAATCACACAAATACACGCATATCTCGTTTGACGTTAAAACTAAAACTTTTATAATTAAATTATCTGTTGAAACCTTCTGGACGTGAAAAAAGGACAAAAAATGGAAGCGATGAATAAAAAAGGAAAAACCAGCTCATCTGCAATTTAATAAAGAAAATCCACTAAGTCCGGGGATTAAAAAAAAGCGATAAACATTTTTCCTTTCTGATTATAATAAGAAAATGAAAAAATGATAAACCGTCGAAAAAAAAATGCAAAAGCCTGACGAAAGAAGAAAACAGCGGAGCGAGTTAAAAAAACAGAAAATAAGAAAACGTTTTTAATTAAGAATGGAGTGGCAAACATTTTGTAACGACATTAAACTTACTAAGGCGTTAGATCAATAATGCAACACCGCTCTCTTATACTTTTTGGGAGCCGAGAAAAAAAATGGAAGTCAATACTTTCAAAAACTTCGTTATTATCAAAAGAAATGTCTCGATTAAACTTTTTTCCCTTCTTTTCTGTTCCCTACCCCTTCAGTATTTCACTCCCCCTCTTTATTGAGGTTAAGAAAGAAGATAAGTTTTGGTGCCAACTGGGTGCATAATTTAGCACTCATTGGAGAAATATAGGAGAATATGTATTCAAATTACGCGAGGAATGTTAATTCATTGCCAATTTAAACGTTGACTTGATCATGATAAAAACAACAGGTTGGATAAATTTTGCTCTTGGAAAAAGTAAATAAAAACATACTTATTTCTAATGATGAAACTCGATAGATGAATCTGGAGTTTAATTTACGAAATGTATAAATTTTCATAAGTTATTCGATATAAATGTATTAATTTAAAAGGTGAAGCGTAGAAATCTGTTTTTAGAAAAGTTTAGAATCGTATAAAACATCATGATAAAACAACCGGTTGAATAAATACAGTTCACATAAAAGTAAATACATACTTATTTTTAATGATGAATCCCAATAGAAAACGCTTTAGTTTCATTTAAGAGTCATGTTAGTTTTCGTAGGTTATTCCTATGCAGTATAAATGTGTTAATATAAAATGATGAAGTGTAGAAATTTTTATTTTGCAATGTTGGTTTAGGTAAGAGTAAAAAGAAAAGGTTAGATAAGCTTCACTCATAAAAATAAATAAGCGCATAGTTATTTCTAAGTTTGCTTTCCCGTTAAATTAATTTCAGTTTTCACTAAGAAAATTGTGTAATTATATTCGAATCCTATAGCATAAGATTATTCTATTTCTTCAGAATTTCATTCTCACTCTTTATTGATGTTGAAAAAAAGATAAATTTTGGTGTAGACGCAATGAATAATTTAGCCCTCATTGGAGAACTGAGAGAATGTACGTTGAAACTACGTACGGAATATTAACAATTAACTGCTGTGACAAAAATTGTCACATAACTACTGTGAGCTGTCTGTCAAATCGCTTGATTTAAAGATGAATAAAATGTTACAGTAACTCTCAGAATACTATTTAAGTATTAAACTTTATATACCAGACTAAAGGGTGATTCTACGATAAGAGGTAATTTGTACGGCAATCCGTTTAAAACAGATTTTTTATTCTATATGTTGCTATTTTTTTCAATGAATCGCATCATCTTAATATACTTTATTAAATAACATCACGATTGAATGTCTAATTAAAACACATTTTTCTGAAATTTCTTATAAAATCTAAAATAGTCTCTACCCTGACATGTCCCCTTGCTGGTTTCAACTTAACTTCCAAACAATACATATATTTTTTCCATCAGATGCTTAGCTAAAGTATGTTTAATTGGAATTAGAGTAATTATACTTACGTATTATAAAATAAAAAGTAAAATTATTTTGTTAATTTCAAATAATTTTTAAAATTAACTTTTGTCTCGCTTTTTTTGTGTATCTACCCTGTCAAATTTCGTTCCGCTGAAACAAATATAAATTCAAGGATGGCTATATTGGAAGTAGCGACATCTATCGGCTTGAAGTTAGCAATACTAAACGCGCAAGCCATTTAAGCGTTGCCATTTTTAGTTGTTGCGACGCGACCGTGCGGTGTAGTGGTTTCGCAAGGTGGTCGTGTATCTCCCCTGGTAAGTCATAAAACTTTTAATATTCATTTAATTCAATTGCATTTACTGCCCTAATTAAACAATACAGTAATAATTAAAGTAAAATATACAATTACCCCAAAAACTAATTCAGTCAGTTAAAAAATTTGAATTTTTCATGAAAATGTCTCTCCCCTGCCGCATTTCCCCTGTCAAGATAACTGCCAGGAGAGAGAGTCACTGACCAGAAAAAGTTATAAAATATGTATAAAGTGACTTGCCCTTATATGAAAAGGTAAATAAACGGGACAAAAATCACAATTTAAAGGTTTTTGATAAAACTCAAACTTTTCTTTTTGGCCGTATCTTCTATGTACTTGAAACCTCTTATCGTAGAATCACCCATAAATAGAATTCCGCTATTCAAAAGTCTCTAGTAGCAATAAGGCTCCAAATGAAACAAAATTTGACCAGTATCTATAGTTAAACTAAAAATTACGAGTTAAACTGTGAAACGTGAAAAACTCCGAGGTCTCTGAGACCGCTAACAGTACTTATGTGTTAAATCTTGCCAATGTTGAACATACATAGATTATATCTAAATCTCTATATCTTGATAAACATAAAAGGTTGCATATATGTTATTCGTATAAAATAAATTAAAATGTTTATATTCCTAAGATTGAATTCAGCTATATGAATTTCAAGTTTCATTTATCATTTTCCTTTGTTTCTATTCAACAGCATTAGTATTTTTCATGGTATATTTTTACTTCTTCAGTAGTTCTATTACACCTATTTAATGGAATGTAAGAAATAAGACATGTTTACGTGCATAACTGCGAGTGCATGATATATCATAGTTCTCATTGGAAAAATAAAGGACGGTATGTATTCAATTTACGCGAAGAATGTTATTAATTACCAAAACTGATTATACCTCTCATCCGCAAGGAAAGAGACACATCTCGCCAGTGGCGCACCCAGGATTAAGTTTTAGAGGGGGCTAACGTATTTTCTTAATGTGGGACGAGCTCGGTCCGATTTTTTACCTATCATTCAAAATTGACGAGATGCGTCGAGCCCAACATACATTTTTTTTTTTTTTCTGTTCACATGTTGCAGAGCGAAGACTGGGGATGGGGCTCAGAAATTTTTTGATGGGGCTGATTCTGAAGATTTAAATCTCTTTGATAAATAAAAAGAAAATATTGTTTTAAGTGGTGAAGATAGCTCGGTCCGATTTTTTACCTGTCATTCAAAATTGACGAGATGCGTCGACCTCAACATACATTTCTTGTTTTCTGTTCACATGATGCAGAGCGAAGACTTGGGGGTGGGGCTCAGAAATTTTTTGATGGGGCTGATTCTGAAGACTTAAACATCTTTGATAAATAAAAAGAAAATATTGTTTTAAGGGTGAAGATTAAAATGCTAACATTTCAAATTTCACAAGAACATTTACAAATAAAAAAAGAAAATTTTTAAATAAAGGAAAGGAAAATGATAAATAATATATATATATATATATATATATATATATATAAATATATATATATATATATATATATACATATATATATATATATATATATATATATATATATATATATATATATATATATATATATAGGGAAAGATTAGTATTTTTCAAAATATCTATTTTGCAGGGCCTATTAAAAATAATAAAAATAAACTTTCATAATTTTAGAAAACTTTAATTAGTTAGTCTAATCTCGCGGTCTGGGAGGGACTCCAGCCCCCTTAGCTCCCCCCATGAATCCCCAATGCATCTCGCAGAAAATCATTTATTGTATTAACAGATCTATCATAGATGTATCTTGCTGCAGTGAAAGTTTTATTAAGTGTAACTACTCAGAAAATCGCATTCAAGATAAACCTTTAGGGAAGGATTACATCGGGAAGTAAAGTTACTCAACCTTTCAAACATAATTTGCGTCTTTATTCTACGCTTTTATGCATGTTTTTATCACTGCATGCAAAGCTACATGCAAAGTGATATAATTTCATATTACAGCAAAATCATGCAAATCTTTTGCCTCTCCTGCGAAATTTACTTTGATCGAGATCTGTCACTTTTATTGCAGGGGGGGTGATATAATGATAAAAATAATAGGTCGAATAATTTTGCTTTTGTACAAAATTAAAGAGGTTCTTATTTCTAACAGCAAATTACGATATTTGAGTCAGAAATTTCCTTTACAATTTGTATAATTTTCATAATTATTCCTCTGCAGAATAAATTTATTAATTTAAAGACTAAGAAAAGAAAAAATACTGCATTTAGAAACGTTGCTAAATGCCTGGAAATCTTCATTTAGCAATGTTCACTTGAGTATGATGAAAACTAACAGGCTACATAAAATTCAACCTAAGTAAAAGGTAACTAAAAACAAAATTTTAAGATAAGACGAAACCCAATAAATGCATAACGAGTTTTAATTGTGAATGTTATAAATATTCATAAATTATTCTTACGCAGTTTAAAGGTGTTAATTCAAATTATATAGAGTAAAAATCTTCATTTCGCTCTTGAATGTATACATTCAAGAGCGACATCTTTAGGATGTTCTCAAATCTAAACTGGCTAATTTCTGACACATTTATCAATTCATTTTTGTTCGCAAACTTATAAAATTAGCAGGCGCACTTATTAAGAAATTACGTAATCGAGCAGTTTTTCCGTTTTTCGACAAAGGCAGAAGATTTTTCTAAAAAGACTATCAAACTTAGCATTTGACCGGAGTTTTGGACACGACAGTGCGGGTAAAAATAAAACTGCAGTCATGATAAAGCAATCGTTTATAATTCAAAATGTAATTATATCTTTAACTGACAGTGGATCTTTATTTGAGCAAAATCGTCGCAAGAAAAGTCTATTTCCGTGGTATAATAGTACCAAAACGGTTTTTTCTGAAGGTTATGAAGGTTCTTAATTTATGAAGGTTTTAAGAAGTAAATAATAAAGGTAAGTGAATTTATGTAATTTAAATCTGTTTTTCTCAAAACTAATATTTCAGCGTTTTTAGATTTTTGAAATGATTCTTGTGACGTAATTTTTGATCAATATTTATGAAATTGATATGGAAGTATTGTGATATTGTTTAGAAAGAAATTGCGTAAGCTTTTTAAAATTCGTTTTCATTAAGGTAGTCAAATTTGATTTTTTACTTATTAAAAGGCAATATTTATGAAATTGATAAGGAAGTATCCTGATATTGTTTAGAAAGAAATTGTGTAAGCTTTTTAAAATTCGTTGTCATTAAGATAGTCATATTTGATTTTTTTTACTTATTAAAAGACAAAATTTTGATGAAAATCGATGTGGAATTTAGAAAAAATCTGTAAAATATTAACAATTCAAGAGATTAAAAAAATTTTACACAAATTTGTTTATAATAGAGTTTTAAGTGATAGAAATGCAAATGCAAGAAAATATCTCAAAAATTAAGACACGAAAAGCATTTTAAAATTTCGTTTAAAAATTTAAAATAAAAAAAAAATTTAATTTTAAGAAGATTGGAAATTTTTTTTGAAGGTGTTCTATATGCTTTCGATGGATTGTATATATGCACAAAATTTCATATTGCTATGATGAAAATAATAATGTCCACCGTCCCCTTAAATAAAAAAAGGAAGACACTGTTCGAACAGAAATCACTTCAATAATCATGCTTTCAAATATCACACTTTTATTTTTAAAAACGAATCAGAAAAAGTGACAGAAGGTTTTGTGTTTTTGACCAGGAATTTCTTTTCCCTTCTTTTCTGAGAAACTCTTTAAAAAATAATCATTAAACATAATCACTTATAAACATGTTCAGATTTAATAGGAAATGTATGAAACTAAAAAAAGAAAAATATGTTTCAATTAATTAATTTTTCTCTCCGTTAATATGAAGAGACCGTATGTTTGACTGCGATTATTAAAAAAAAAATTATTGTCACTGACTTTAAGTCCATGATTTTACGTATTTTTTTACCGTTTAGGACTGCATCAGACATACATTTTGGTTAAAAAAAAAAAAAAAAAAAAAAAAGTCCACAGAAGGATAAGTTGCAAACAATTGTTAATTGAACAACCCAGTAGAACTTTAAGTTAATTTAAAACCAAATAAGGTACTTGTACCCAATATGGACAGTGCTCTCAATATGGACACCCCTAATATTTTTAAAAGTAGCAATTTTGATAGAGAAATCGCGCTACACGTCCGTGAAGAAATGCAATTTATAAGACAATTAAACCAGGAAAGTATAAAATAGCGCGCTGTTCGCCATTTAGAAGGAAACTTGTTATTTCGTGGTGTGCCGATCGTAAATAAAGGTAAATTTAAATTCTTATTAGATATTGTAAAATTACTTTAAACATTGAAAAATGGAATGTTTTAGAAAGCTTTTAAAACATATTTTCGATTGCTATTACATATATTGCTCAAAAAAAATTCTTTATTCATTTATTACAAGATTTAATAAAAAAACTCTCGATTCCCCATATAGACACCTTATGTCCACACTGGAAGTACAGCAGGTGAATCTTCAGATTCACAAAAATTAAAAAGCTAAGCAAAACCAACTACATTATTTCATAATATTTTGTAGTAATTGAGGTGCTTTGCATCGGTCTTCGCAGAGCCACAACCGAAAATAACCCTCCATTCAAAAGTACATGTTCTGAAGATACACTGCCCAAAACAATTAAAGGATATTTGAAGTTTTATATAAAATAAAGATATAAACGAATTTTTTTGCCGAAAATAGAAGAAGAGAATCACAAATGCAAATTTTTCTGGTTTTCAAACTGTGGAGTATGCAAATTTTGAGTTCAACGTCAAAAACGTCGCTTCAGCGGCAGCGAATGAAATTTGACTTTCAACTGGATAAAAGAGAATGAAGACAAGACAAGGATAATCGGCATTCAGTTATTGCTTTGTTTCGATGAGTACGATGTCTCAGCGAAGTCATTTGACAGATTCAGAAGCTTGGAGAATTGTTGGTAGGTTAGAAGGGGGCCAAACTCAAGCCGAAGTAGCGCAAGCCATTGGAGTGTCACAAAGTGTCATTTCCAGGATCTGGAACCGTTTTTTGGAGAGTGGATGTGCAGGTCGAAGACCAGGGCAATTTCGTAGACGGGCAACAACGCCCAGTGAAGATCGGTATTTAGCGTTAACAGCTCGGAGACACCGAAACATGAACGCTACTCTTCTCCAACAACACCTTCGCTCGGCTACAGGCACCAC
Source organism: Maratus speculifer (assembly GCA_964019185.1). Classification (NCBI taxonomy): domain Eukaryota; kingdom Metazoa; phylum Arthropoda; class Arachnida; order Araneae; family Salticidae; genus Maratus; species Maratus speculifer. Next base: position 139,999,846 of record OZ025299.1, read on the forward strand.
GATTTCAACTCAGACTATCCGAAACCGGCTCCATGCTGTAGGTCTGTATGCTCGCCGACCGATGGTATGTGTTAGATTAATATCAAGGCATCGTCGCGACCGCAGGGAGTGGGCAACCGAGCATGTCAACTGGATGAGAAATGAATGGAGCAATATTCTGTTTTCTGAAGAGTCCCGTTTTTCTGTGCATCCGGATAATAGGCGTATTTTCATCTGGAGGGACCGTGGCAGTAGGAGTGTTGGTGTATGGTGGCATCTCCATTGACGGGCGCACTGACCTCTACATCATTCGAGATGGAGCTCTGACTGGTCGCCGATATAGGGACAATAATCCTCAGACCTATTGTAGTCCCTTACGCTGCAGCAATCGGAGATAACTTCATTTTAATGGACGATAACTGCAGGCCACATCGTGCAAACCTGGTGGAGGATTTCCTTTTCGAGGAAGGAATCGTTCGAATGGAATGGCCAGCGTGTTCTCCAGACATGAATACAATCGAGCACGTTTGGGAAGCTCTAGGAAGACGAGTTTCTGGCCGCCAACAACCCCCACAAACTCTCCAAGAACTGGAAAGAGCTCTTCTGGAAGAGTGGGGCAGAATACCCTAACTCGTCATTAATAGCCTCATTCAGTCCATGCCTCAAAGGTGTTCAACGTTGCTGGCCGCCCGTGGAAACCATACCCCCTACTGAAAATGATTTTCTTTGAAGAAAACACCTTTTCTTATTCTTTTTTTCTCCTATGCACAATTTGTGCTTTTTTCCTTTTGTACACAAATGCGCAATAAAATGCATTTTTTCTGCCAAATATGTGTAATTTATTCTCATATAACCTACTATATCTGTCGACCATGTATCAATAAGCTAAAAAGTTTCTCAGATACAAAATCCACCTAAAACTGCAATAGCCTTTAATTGTTTTGAGCAGTGTATTTACTGTGCCCAACTTCCCCTGCAATACTTTTTTAAGATATATTTTTTTATCCTCTCTTCTCTAAAACTCCATAGAAGAGTGGTTCTTCCATACACCCTGTGTAGTAGATTAATAAAGAGCCACCTGTCCATAATAGGGACTGGTGGTTCCTTATATGGACATTTGCAAACATTTTTTGTTTTTATCATGTAAATTAAACCGGAATAGATACAAGCTCGCTAATTTTAATAATGACAGTCAACAGTCCAGGAATCATGGACATATATTTTTGGAGTCATATCACGTGTACATGGAGGTGAAAAAAATAAATTTCCCTTAGGGTGTCCATATTAGGCACGGGTACCTTATTGTTATATTAAATTCTCCAGTTGCAGAAACTATGGTTAATTATTTATTTAGTTTCCAATCTCAAAAATTTGACAGACATTTTAAATAGGTTGTATGTAAGATTTTGAAAACAATACCCTTTATCTTAAAGAAAAAAAACTAGCAAATTTATTGAAAAATTACGAAAGAATTGTTTACTTTTGCATATTTTAAAAGAGTTACATTGAAGAGAAAAGATTTTTAACAAAAAGAAAAAAAAAGACGAAGAAATTAAGCATTGTGCACGGATTATGGAGTATTTCAATGGCACTTTTTGAATTAAACTGATAATAGACAGTTTGATAGAAATGTAAATGTAATATTTTTTTTTCTTTTGTGCTTCTAACATATGTATTTATTTTATCAAGATGTGTGAAGAAATAACAATAAGAAAATATTAAGGATTCCTTATTCATTAATTATAATTCATTTTACTGTTTCATATACCAAAAGAGAAAGATAAAATGCACTTAAAAATATATAAATAAATATGTATCATAAATATAATATTTATTTGTAGACAAAATTTTAGAAGTATGTATAAGTTTAAAATAAAGAAAAAAAATGTGTGCCATATTCAGCCTGATTTTCTAATTGTAACATCTCATGATATGGCAAACTACAGTTAATGCTATCAGTTAGCTGGTATACACGTGCACAGGAATATAGAAAAAAAGAAACAACTTCATCAATAATGTTTCTCGAAGTAGTTCTAAAAATCAAATAGTTTTCTAATCTTCACCGATACACATAATTTGACTATTACTATTATTATTATTATTATTATTATTATTATTATTATTATATTTATTGTCACAGTACAGAGTATCAAACTTAAATAAATTACTTTCTTTGTTAAAATTAAATACATTTGTTCACTTTATACCATAATTAACTGAAAACACCTTATTTGAATATGTTTGAGGACAACTCTTTCCGTTTTGAAAATCCCCCCAAACTTTATTTTAGATGATTTTAACCGATTCTGGCAAAGAAAAGAAAAAAAAAAGTCTGGCGAATCCGTCTGTCAAAGTCATTAGTGATGTACAATAACAATAATAATGGTATTAATCTAACAATAACAATAACAACAATAATAATAATAATAACATATAATAATATCAATAATCATAATTTTTAGGTTCTGACATTAGTAAGGCATATGTGTTAGGTAAATTGCAGTTTATTTATTTTATTTTCAGTAATTATTATATTTTCGTGTGTTTATTATCTTGGTACTTCAACTATAGACATATTTTCTTCAACAGGAGGATATGTAGCAGTAGAAAAAAGAGTTTATGAACAGAAGATAATCTTAGATGATGACTTGTCACAGGACATGTAGCCAATAGTGACACGAGGGTTTGGCAGAGAAAATAAACGGAAAGACCCCAGAAATTTGAAGGAAGAATTCAGAGTAAGGCGGACCACACACTAAGGCGGTATATGCAACATATCGGTCGATTTCGAGAAGAGGAATGACTGGTTTGAAACAGCTTCCTTCTTTGTTTCGACTCCTTTTTCTCCTGTCTTGTCCTTCATTTTTTTTTCTTGTCATCTCAGTGTGCAACCTGCCTAAGGAATGCACGGATTAAAGAATAGAATCAGATTAGGGCTGAAAGGTGTTAACTGTGCTGAGAACACAGGTGTTTTCTTTTAGAAGCGTCTTGTAGAAGAATCCTACGTGTGTGCCGAGATTTCGGATAGATCTGTTCGGTCGTAATACTGGATAAGCCTTGCTGAGTACGCCCAAGAGAGACTTCGATAGTGGACTATAGTGTTACATCCTTCTACGTAGGTAGTATCCTATAAAGTGTAATTTAACTTAGGCCAAGATCAGTTGTATCCTTGCCTATAAACTTAAATATTGTATTTCATATAACTGTTGTAAATGTTGAAGTGCATAATAAATAAATGTTTAATATTTATTTGAAGTATCCTTATTAAGTGATTTTTAAATTTTCAGGACTGAAAATGATGTAGTATACATCACAATAACAATAATACAGTATTCATATTAATAAGATGATTCAAATTTCACATCCTAGAATACTTTAATTCTTCCTAGAATAACTTCAATTTTATTGATTTCTAGGGTTATTTTTCCTTTATACCTTTCCTCCCCTTTTTTTACGAATTAAATTATTTGATGATCAACTAATATAAACACCCAGTCATGGGGGTGAAAGGTAATCAGGCCTCTAGAAATTCGACAAATAATCATGTTAAATGAAATAATTACCAGCCATCTGGGAATAGTATAGCTACCATTTAAAAATTAATCATAATTTACATTTTGGAACCGTCTACATCTTAATAATTGCACCAACTTTCGCTTTTAAAAATTTTAGCATAGCTTTTAACATTTTTTTTTTTTTTTTTTTTTTTTTTTTTAATGTTTTTTCTAATAAGCTCCGGAAAATATTTAGTTTATGCAAATTTCTTGCATCTTCAAACAGTTAGAAAGTTTCAAACTTTAAAATTTTAAATCTGTTTATTAAAATTGTATAAGATGCGAAGAAAATAATAATCGGAAAGATGGCTATAACTTACTGCAATATGTAATGTGTTAATTTGCATAAAGTTCTTTATAACTATATGGGATTTATTTTTTCACAAGCATCTACTAGCAAAAATGAATCTAGTTTCTAAAAATCCAATAGCTACACATTAAACATATTCAGATTTCCTCAAACTAAAATGTGTAGAAATGCAAATTCGTATCAGTTTTGAATGAGTTTACTAAAATATAAATTATATATATATAAAAAAAAAAGATTTAAAAAAAAGATTATGTTACAAACAAAAAGACAAACAAAAAACAAAAATTTTGATTGGATCAAAAATGATATCGATAACAAAACACCCTTTCCCCCTAGAGATATCTTACGATTACGATATCATGTGTCAGACCCCCCCCCCCCTCCCCCCCTAAAATGATAACGTTATTTATGCACGACCCGTTAAGTTAAAAACTAATAATTATTTATTTTTTTAAATCGTAAGTGTATTAATTTTAATGCAAAAGTTTCGTAGACGATATTTTTTTCCTTTAAAAAATATGCAAAATATAAAATGCAAATTCTGACTCAATTACCAATGAGCAGCATGCTTTGTGCAAGCATTTTTATTCCATTAAAATTATACAGCTGAAAGCCCTGGGCTCTTTTTACATACCCGCAACAAAAAGAAGAAAATTTTCTCGCGTAACTGAAAAGAAATAATAAATAAAGCAGAAAAACATCTTTTCCCTTCTCTCCCTCCACTAAATTACGTATTACAAATGGGGCAGTTAATTTTGAACTCAAGTAGTTTTCAAGAGCAACTAAAAGCTTTGCAGCTCGGCTGAAATATTACTGGGAATTATTCGTAGGTACTGACCCTTATAATTGTACATCCAAGTCATTTGTTTAACACTAATCCTCATAGCTAAAATACTTGGCTGTGTGCCTTGCTTGTGGTATGGGAGGGGAGCCATGCCCCTTCTTAACTTTACTGAACTCCAATGAACAGCACATTAAGCAGGGTAATGACGTGACATAATGGAAAGATTATTTCTATCACATTCATCTCCTGATTGTTTTCCTATACCCTGCGTTTTCTTGCTTGTTTTCTTTATCTTATTTGTGTTGAGGGAGTTGTTTTAAGAAAACAAAGGGCGCATTCTTTTGTTGCTTGTTCCCGCCTTTTCGAATTCTGTGGTGGTTTCGTAACCCCCTCTCACCACCTCAATCCCTTTTGCACTTTAAAAAGAAATTAAGGCCCGAAGAATTTGCGTCGCTTTAATAAAGTTTTATTTATACGGGATGTATAATGGCTCTATTTTGTGATCACAATTTGCTTCATTAATTCGGGCATACTTTAAAGCAAAGGTGTGAAACGTTTCAAAAGGTAAAAGCGCAACGAAATTTAGCAAAAGATTAAAATGGGATAAATTAAAATTTACTCTATTGTCTCGGAGATAATAAACTCGTAGATTTTACATTGCTATATAATCAGCATTGCTTTTGTTAATTTAACCTAAATTCTTTTTAGGATATTTGTATTATAATTTAGTTAATTTGGAGTAGACTAAAGTTTAGATAAATGAATAATGTATTTAACTTTGTGGTTATCAATTGAACAAAGTTTCTACAACTGATTGCGACTTTTTTTTAAATACAGACAAATTGTTTGTTAAAAAATTGTGATAAAACTTTAGAATCATAAAGATAAAAGCATGAAGTTTTTTTCCACCTTCAAATTAAGGTGTGTGTACATTATTATTTAAATTGGATAAGCATGTCAAGATTTATTATATTTTATGCAATCTAAGTGAGAACATTGGCTAATGATTTTTCTATCGCATGTTGCATGTGTGCGCGCACAAGACTATAGGGAATTTGTACAAGTTTATCTAAATATTTATATCGCACTTAGTTATCATTTTAACATTTCTGTCATATGTACACATTGATTGTTTTTATAAAGTTATATATATTATAAAATTAGCGAATCAATGAAAATCACCAGTAAATGTTGCGATGAATTTTCTACTGAAATGATTGGAATATTTGTATTCGTATTTAATGTTGTATTCATTTAGACAATACTGTAAATGAATTTTTTAGATGTGCTTCGTCTGAGTAATTGTGGGGGAAAATCATAAAGCCTTAACGGAAAAAAAAAAGAAAAGAAAAGTACTCCTTGATTTCGCTCATCCATGTAATTCATGAAAAATACTAATGATACAAATCCTAAATCCTAAATTATTCACTGAAAAGTACATACAAAACCAAACTTCCTATGAAAAAGCCATCATGAATAAAGTTTGGAAAGTGAGAAAATATAATCCAACAGTCGTATAAATATTCCCAATATGAACAAACGTTCACTTTTCTATCCCACCTGGTTGCAAATATCGTTGAAAATAATGGTTAAAATGGGCTGTAGAGCAATTATACTCAATGATAAAGTATATATATCTATGTGATAGAGTGATCATTAACACGTTTTATAACATGACTGAAATAAATTAGTTTTTTTCGCCAGTCCGAATTGTTCGGACATTTACCATGTCTGCTCCTCCCCCCCCTGCCACCTCACCCATAGTAAAGTTTAACATCTGTATGAATGATGTTATCTAAACGAATTTTATGAACTATCCAACTCCCCGATCTTCCTTGAAAGATGTAAAGAGTGAAAGGTTAATTTGATGGAGCAACGCATGCAGAGTTATTTCATGACGTTAATGTTTTTGCATTTCCATTAACAGTTCGCAAGCTGAAGGAGACCCTAAACTGATTACCAAACTCATAAAATTGAATACCACTGAGCTCCAATGTTATAAAAAACACTGGTAATTTGATTATTTCTGTGAAAAGGGTAAATTTTCTGTTCTTCAGCCTCGCAACTTAAGCTAATTTATGTTGCTATTATGCGATATTATCACTCTGTCATAATAAGTAAGTAATTAAAAGAAAATGACAAACGAAAAATTAAAAAAATAAGAAAGAAAATAAATCCTCTTTTTTCAACATTAAACTCAACTGAGTATTTTCAATTTTTAAAATGATAAAAAAAAGACTCAAAAAGTTCCAATCACTTGTAAATACACTTTATATTTTCAATCACAATTTAAAAAAAATAGAAAATAAATATAAGATAAGAAATTTTAAAAGGTTTGTTTTTATTATTTTCTTAAATTTAGTGTGATTATTAACAAAGTCCATGAACCCTTTTTTAATTCACGAATGTACAAGACTTTTGTAAAATCATTTTAAGACTGTGTACTAAGATATGTATGCAATCTTACACATAGAGCCTGATTGACACAGGTCCAAATTACCAGGAATGTTTTAAATCGGAAGTTTTCGCCTTATTTGATACAAAAAATCTACATTTAAATAAGGTGAAATTTTCAATATTAAAATAGGGCTGGGAGTTTGCCACTCCGATCTTTAACCCCTACATGTCACATTAAATTATTTTAGAATCCTTTCATTCATTACAAAGTTTGATTGTATAAAAATATGGCCTTTTAATTAAAATTTAAACAATACCTTTTAAAATATGGTATATAAGATTTTTTTAATAATTCAAAACATTCGTGGTTTAAGAAGAAATGTCTGTTTAAATAAGGTAATTTTTTATCACAAAAACAACTCGATCCGGATAAAAATGATCGGACAGATTGTGATAAAGGGGAAAAATGATTTGGAAGAAAATAAAGAATAGAAATATATTTTAGAGATGAAAAGAGAAAAAAAAGATTCCATTTCCCTAATTTATATTGAATGATGCATGATGATGATCTATGAATAATATTGAAGATTACACCAAGGCTATAAATGTTTGCCTAAGGTATCGTATCCTCCAGTATCTAGATTTATCACTTGAAATCTTTAGGGCACACTTAATATCCAAAATTAATGTTCAAGTATTTGACGTGTGACTCTGCTTCAAATAAAACCTCGATTTTAATATAAAGACAAAAATATTTTGATGTATGTACGTGTCTCTTAAAAAAATCTATATGGAAAATCTTTAATGTATATTAACAAAATTTTTGTGTTAGGAAAATAAATGGATAAATCTTCCGGATGTAAAAATGTTTATGTTTTACAAATATAAAAAATTATGTATAAGAATATCTCAGTGTCTAAGTTTATTGTAGAATTAGTAAAAGAAGAAAAAAAAAAAAAAAAAAAAATTTGGGAATGTTGAAAAAATGAGTTACTACACAACCACTATATAAATTACACCATAACAATAACCGCCATTCTATAGTTATAATCATTTGTGAATAAAAAAGTTAGCTTCATTTAATCAGGGATTTGATTTTATCATATACACATTGTCGTCTAAATGATAAAAATATGCTGAAAAAATGAGACAATGCTCAGGGATGAATTTTTATGAGATATGAAATGATTTACATTAAACTTTTCATTAGTTCATATTGCTGTATTTTCACATTTCACGTGTAAAATGTTTGCAATACTATATGTATCAAATCTTACGATGGACTTTTTCTTATAACAAGCAGATAATGTCTCATAAAATATACAAAATACACTTCGAGATCAGAAAGAATAAAAAATAAACTAGTTAAAGATACTTCTTTATTATCTAACTTAACCTGTTTACTCATTGAAAATAAATTTTTAATAATTTGACGTATCTTAAGGAATGCGTATAGCACATTAATAGGGACTTACATCTTGCAATTTGAATTCGCAATCAATTTAGATTAGGGATTTATATTATTTTCAACATATTATTTTTAAAATATTGCTGAAGCAGCTTAATTTTCATGCTTGAAAATTAAGTATTTAGAACTCACCTTAGATAAAAAGAAGTAGCCATGAGTATTTTATTTCATCCAAAATATATAAATAAAATTTTCATCGGCGGCGGTGGAACGGAACACGGCAAGGAGGTGTGCAAAGTTATTATTTTGTTAATTTTAGAGGAGGAGGGAAGTATCTTTGTGGTAAGCTAATGCGTTACCCTCTATTCTAATAAAATACAGTTTTGCTCTGTACGTTTCGCTAAAAATTAAATAAGTAAAATTTAAAATCCTTAAAAACAAAATAAATTGCTTAAACGAAATTGAAAATGCTGAATTGTTAATAAATTGCAATAGTTTTTTAAAATATAACGAAAATTCAGTTCTAAAGAAATAGTATGAATGTCAGCTGAACGATGTTATAATAATATAAACCCTTAGATTGGCAAAACATATATATTAATTAAATTCATCTTAATGTGGAAATTTCCCTTTCCCGCACCAGGGCTCGAAGCATGAATTTCCTGTTTACCAGCGAGATGCTTCACCTCCAAGCTATGATGTCTGCACGAAAAACGTTGAAATTTAGGTTCTTTTTTAAAAATTTAAAGCGCAAAGAAAAAAAAAACAGATGACATTGCAAAAAAATTATTTAATTAAAATTATAGACTTTTCAAAATTGTAGAATTTGTCGTGAGACATGAGGTAGTCAGCTGTAAGTACTCGAAATATGAAGTTTCTGACTTATGCAGATTTTATGTACGGACACTGTGACGTACAGACAGACAGAGGACAGAGACGAATAGGATTGTCAGATGAACGAAATCCTAAAAACTGAGCTAAGTGTACAGTATATCTAGTAGTAAGATTATTTGTTTGGAGATAAAGAACTATAAATTATTTTCTAATTTTATACTGCGTTCTAGAGGTCAACTACTTAAGCACTTAAAATTACTAGCTACTTAACCTCTTTATCTGTACTTAAATATTAAAAAAATATATTGTATTGCACTTTTCTTTCACAATTATTAAAATAAGTTTTTAAAACCGCTGTAAAATAACCAGTAATTTCATATTTTAATTCAGTCAATAAATTTTGATGTACAACTTTTAACTTAATTTATTCCAAATCTAAATTTTGTCACTTGTATCCCTTGGCTTTTGATATCTTCATAAAATAGAAAACATTTTGCAAATATTGTAACTATTAAAACTGAAGATAATCTGCGCAATATAAATTAATAACAATATTTCTACAGAAATAACTCGAGCATTATTCTCAAGCAAATGGGTTCCATACAAAAAATATATGGATTAGTCACTGGGCATTCCATTACATGATGTATAATTAAAATTTTTTATCTAGGCTTATAAAAGTGTATGGCGCATAGAGTAGGTCGCTTGTTATTTTTATGTATGTCAAAACTTACCGTATATTTAAGAGTCAATATCTCGACTAATTACCGATATTTTTTTCGAAAATCTTTATCGAAAATTCTTTTACACTTCTGCTGCGATAAGTTACCTTTAAATTTTCCTCAACTCTATTGCTGAACAATGACAAACCAAAATTTGAGCATAACTTAAAATGTGTTCTTCTCAAAAACTATGTGATTTAGGATAATCGTTACAGTTTTCCTACAATTTTTAACTTTTACTACCCTTAATTTTCTTATAATTTTAGTTTCACTAGATCGCAAAAAACAGGGAAAAATATATTTTTACATTACATTTTCGACGATATCACTGAAAATATAATACCTAAAATTAAAGGAAATGTATTTTTGACTTTAGCTTTACGACAGCTTTGGGGTCATCCATAAATGATGTTACACTTGGAGAAGGGGGGAAGGAAGTGAGGTTCATGAAATTGTGACAATTTGGGACAAGGGAGTAGGAGCGGGTAAGATGAAATGTGACATCGCATATTTTAGTTAAAATAAAAGCAATTAAAATCAGCAAATTAAATTTTGAAGTTATTTTGCAAGTAAAGTATTTTATATTCATAAAGTAAATATAAAATCTCTAATTCAGTCAAATATTGGTTAAAATTCCATTTCATATTCCAAAATACTACTGTTTTCAATTGCTTTTTTATATTAATATTTTCAAATTATTGTTTATTAATCTCATTTCATACAAAATAAGCACACGAATCATTTTTATTGTTATAGCCACATATATCATTAAAATATAGTTTAAGTTTTAAAATAAATTTTAAAATATGGTCTGTAACATAATGCTTTGTTTCTCAACTGCAAGTATATGTAATATAGCGTGAAATGCGATAAAGGGGTGGAGGAAGGGAGTATGGTGAAATATGACACTTTGTGACAAAGGGGGGGGGGGGGAGTAAAAAATATCGGGAAAAAGTGTGACATCATTTATGGACGGCCTTTTTACATGATACCCCACATGATGCACAAAGTAAAGACCTTTCCATTAAGTTAATTAGCCCTCCACATTTTGTAAATAAATTTGCGAATAAATCTGTAAATAAATTTGCGAATGTGCAATAATCTATAAATATGTGAGTCAACAGCCTTTATTGCTTCAGCCAATTCGAATTTTCTGCGATCCATTGTTTACGAATAAAATGACTGTGACAGACGGACAGACAGAAATAGGTGGTTCCGTTTTACTTTTTAAGCACGAAATTCTAAAATCTATTCCTAAATGCTCTGATTATACATGTATATATAACTATATATGCGTGTATTTTCGAAAAAAATAATAATTATTTTTAAAATGTAAAAATTCAACACTTTGAAAAATTTGCTTAAACATAGAAAAAAAAAAAAAAAAAAAAAAAAAAAAAAAAAAAAAATCCTTCAATATAGCATTTTGCATGTTTTCCAGTAAGACATAATTCTTTTAAATCATGAACCAGTTAAAATAAAAACTGAAAAAAAAAAAAAATCTAAGCCCGTTAAACTGTTTGAAGTTTTACCTGGCATTTAAAACACTTGGAAACTATCCGAAACATTGAGTGCGACGCTTGAGGGAAAAAAATTAAGTTTAACAAAAAGAATCAGCAAAAGATTCCACTAGAGACCCAGAGAATCAAAATTCATCAGTTTTATCGCTTTTTATGTGTAAAAAGGTTGAATCTTATAAGTAAAGAAAAAATACCTAAGTAAAAAAATGAATCAAAACGCCTCGGGTGCATGTGGGAGGGAGGAAAGAAAGAAATAAAAAGGGGGGTGAATCCCCTCTTTGTTGCTAGGTTTCCCTGAACAGTAATTTGCAAAATAGCTCAGGTCCATTAATTAGATTTGCAACGGGTCAGTGCAAGTAGGAACAGTAAAAGACAATGATGAAGCGAAAGTAAAAGTGAAAGAAAAGGGGTTAAAAAATATATTGAAAGGGGGGGGGCTGAGAAGGGGTCCAAAGATAACGGGCTGCCTTGGTGCTGAAAGGTAGATCTCAAAGAGCATTAAACAGGGATTTTCGATTACAGGAGTGCCATTTTCTGGCTGCCTATCGCCGATTCTACAAGGAAATATTTGGGTTCCTTGGAATCCAATTATGGAGCCGCTGATAACGCTGCTTCGGTTAATTATGGATCTAATTTAGCTAATAGGAAGCGATGTGTCTTCCAGGGGGTTTATTCCCGTAATATTGAACTTCGCGGAGACAAATACTTTCCCACCCTTTTTAGAGAGTTGCTTCGATCAGTTTTAAATGCTATCGTTTAAAAATTGGAAAGATCGAAATTTCATTTTTTCTTATTTCAATGTGAATTTCTGCCAAATATGCAATTATTTTCGTTTTAAGCTCCTGCATTAAATATACACTATAGATCGTTGTATGCTTGTATTTTATATGTTATGTATGTATGAATTTGTTAAAAGACATTAATTAGCTTTTTTTTTTTTTTTTTTTTTTTTTTTTTCTACTAAAGAAGTGACTTTTTTGCGTTTATATATAAAATAAAAACTCGAGTGTTATAATGATTTCTTATTTCAAATGTTATTTCAGATATAGAGGACGTTTTTACTTTTTATTTATTTATTTCGTAGATCAATATGTTATGCTTTGCCAACAGTTTGTTTATTTATTTTATTGATTTTACTTTTACTTTATTTTTTCTAGTGTAGTTTCTTTTATTAGAAAATTTTAAATAGATTATTTGTTTAAAGCTATTATTTTATTATTATATTTTATTTTAAAAGAAATATTTCTAAATCGATTAAGAGAAACTTTAAATATTTGAAGTCTTATTCATTAATTTGGCGTAGAAATATATAATCGGTGTACTGTAAGTACAACTAGAAAGAACGGAAACTTTCAGAAATATATGGCTCCTCTCCGATAAAAAAAATTGCATAAATTCTCAAAGGAATGTATACATATTCAGTAGAAATTCAGTGTATGGATTTTTATTTCATTGTTGGGATTTGTATTGTGGTTTTTCAACTGTTTTCCACTACTTACTCTATTATATTTTCCACTACTGGTATTGAAAATTACAAATTTGCTAATGTACTTTGATTAGGACTCTATAAATATCTTCATCAAATTCTAAAAACATTCATTTAGTTTGTCTATGTTCAACTATTCATTCGTAGGGGTTTTTTTTTCTTTTTGTTATTTAAGAACAATGGATTCAAATATTTGATTATTAATCTTTAGAAAAAGCTTAACAATATATATATGTATTTCAATTTATCTTTTGACATTGACAGTATAAGACACAATGTCTGCGTTCAAGGCATAACATTTATTTGGATATATCAAACTGTCAAAGTAACATAATATTTGCTATAAGTGTTCAAAAAGGCAAAGGCAAATTTTAAAAGGCAAAAAAGGCCTTTATTTATTTGCATTCGATATGTTTCATTGCTCCGACGGCAACATTCTAAAGAATTAAATTGATACAAATATTTTCTAAAAATTTTAACCTGAAAAAAAAAAAAAAAAAAAAAAAAATACAAGCATAAAAAATTAACTGCAGGATCAAAAATTGATATTTGTGAAAGGGATTTATTTTGTATTATTATTTCATTACTCTGTAAGAGTATCTGTTTCCAAATTTTAGGAAGCTCCATGGAGGATGAATCATTGCATATATTGTCACTGTGTAAGAAGTTCCCTATTGATTCTTGGATATAATGCATGACAAATAAAATATGATAAATGAATGATTCTACCATTTCTAAATTTATTTGTAAAGGTTCTTTGAAATATAGTCCGGCTAAAGATGTGATTTTATTGTTGTGTTTGATGTCTGCTATATGCCCAGCAAGTTTATACAACAAGAAAACTACAGCTTTAGCCAGACTGTATAACAAACAAACTCTACAAATTAATTTTTAAAATAATAGAATAATTTATCTATCAAAATTTTATTTGCCGTCCATTATCCTCTTCAGTCCTGAGACAAATATTACAAAGGACCACAAAAACTAGTTTAAAATTACTATAAAACATCTCCAAACATTTATCAGTCAGTATATCGATGCTTATGATATATATGCATTTATTAAAAAGCTCCAGAAGTAATTTTAACAATTCTAAAAGCATTTAAATTAATTTAAAGGCTGCTGTTTAATGTATCCTACAGGCGACATCAGAACTGAGGAGGTTATACGAGAATAATAGAGATCTTCTTACGCAGTGAGAATATATAGAAAGAATCAGCCTCCAGCAATTTAATAAAATTGGGAAAGAAGTACATTACAGAATAATGAAACAATAATATAAAATAATTCATGCGTCATGGATACTTCAGAGGAGCTTCATTGGCATAATTCATAGTAAAAATATGTTATTGCATCGAATGCTGTCGGCATGAAGCCTAAAAAGGATGATATTAAGGTTTTTTTAAAACAAAAACAAATATTGTATCTTCAATTACCGTGTTCCACTAAATAGAGCTTATGGTTGAATAATTTAACTTAAATTTCTTAAAGAAAAGTAAGGAATATGAACGCTGTCTCTTCCTCCCTTTAGCTTTTTCAGAAAGAATTATGTTTTGAGCACCTTATCGCCAGAGTAACGGTTGGCGCGGAGATGAATTCAATGCTACGTACCCTTTCTTGTTTGTGGCGTCATATGCGTAGCGAATAACAAAACTTTCGTCCTGCAAAGAGTTCGTGCTTATTGTTCAATTGTTTTTCGGTAAATGTTATATAGTATAAAGAGAATATAGTATAAAGAAATGTTATTCACCATTGTTTACAATTAAAACATAGCTTAGAGCTTTTTCAGTTTAAATTTCACAGAACATCTAATTTAAACATTTTTTTTTTCAGCTTAACAAAATAATATTTTTTATTTATTTAATTCGCTTTGTTCGATGAAATTGAGAACTTAATGAAAAAACAGCAGTAAAGACTCTCTTATAATAAATATAATTCTATTGATCATGCTTTTTCTGACACATTTGAACTTAGTTTTATTTGTATTGCTACTGAAATAATTTATTTTTATTTCTTTATTTATTGTATGTGTGTGTTTATTTGTTTATTAAGCGGCATAATTGTGTGGCATGTAGAGTGCATTAATAAAATATGTTTTCACTGAAATAATTCATAAAAAATTCGTTTTTTATTTAATTTCGATTAGAAGTTAATAATAAGTTGAAACTAAAATCAATTTGTTGTAATTAATTTGAATGATAAATAACAAATTATTTAGATACATCCTGCAATTAAATCTATAAGTTAAAATAATTGCAAGTTGATGTTTGCAACTAAATCAATAATTTTTTAATGTTTTTAAATCTTTATCATTATTTAAATTGTTGAAAAAAAATGGTCTGCCTTTAGTGCGCAAAACTTAAAATTATACAGTTTTTTTATTTTAACATTTCTGCCATATTTTTAATATTATTTCGTCCTAATTGTTTAATTTATTATTTTGAAATAGCAATTCAACATATTTCAATAAATCATTAATAATAAATCATTAATAAATAAATTCCTCTCGCCAATGAAATTCCCCCTTCCCCCCACACACCATTTTTCGTCAATATGCACTCACTAATTTTCTCTTGTACCCCCCCCCCCCCCCCCATACAGCACACAATTATTTTACCATTTAAAATTAAACGCTGTTTTACAGAAAAGATTAGATAAAATTGTGTCTAAAATGTTCTCTATTCCATCGCTTACCCATAACAGTGCATAATGTGTACTGTTTTGCAATGTCTCTTGATTTTTAAATAACAAATAAATAATTTATCATGCAAAAAAGGTTAAAAAAATAAAATCAGGGTTAAAGTTTTCTGCACATACTTTCATATTTTTATTTGTTTGCTTTTTAATTCTTTACATTTTGTAAGTAATTTTCTGTCCTATTTATTACTTTGGAGCAACTATAAATAAAGAGCAGGCGCGGATCCAAACCAGTGTTGAATTCAGACTTTTTTCCGGAGGGGATTTCTGCGAATCCGTCGGAGACATTCTATTGTTCCGGAAAAAACACGAATTTCATTAAAATGTCGCTAAAAAGCGCTAATTTTGTCAAATTATCGCGAAAAAAAGCGAATTTCGTCAAATGATCACTGAAGAAGGGCGAATTTCATCGCAGGGTCGCGGAAAAAACACGAATTTTGACAGTTGATCGTGTAAAAAACGCGAACTTCGACATAGAATCGCTGAAAAAGCGCAATTTTTGTCCGCGTTGCGCAAAAAGTTTGAATTTCGTCAAAAGTTCGAGGAAAGAGCGCTACCTTTTTCAAAGAGTTGCAAAAAACTGCTAATTTTGTCAAAATACCGCAAAAAAGTGCGATTTCGTCAAAGGGTCGCAGAAAATGCGAATTTTGGCAGAGGATTGCATAAAAAACGCGAACTTTGACATAGGATCGCTGAAAAGGCACGCTTTTGTCAAAGTGTCGTGTAAAAAGCTCGAATTTCGTCAAAACTTCGCGGAAAGAGAGCTATTTTTTTCAAAAGGTTGCGAAAAGAAAAAGCAAAGAAACTCGGAAAAAGTGCGAATTTCGACATAGGATCGCTGAAAAACCGTGAACTTCGACATACACTGTAAAAAAAAGGGTTGACCTACTAAAAAAATTTTAGTAATCCTTGTAATTACTAAAAAATTTTTAGTAGTCTTACTCGGTTACAAGGAATATGTAAGAATTACTAGAAAAAAGCTAGCAACGAATAGAGTTAATAGTTTTACATTTTTAATAGCTATTATTAAAACGCATTTGGTGTGGCCGTGACAGCACAATGGTCTTAGCACCGAACTCCAGGCTGAAAGTACCTGGGTTCGATTCTGTCCGCCGCCAAATGTTCACCGAATGTAAATAAAGGGATTATGAAAATCCTGTCGTAGCAGTTACCGTGGGTAATGATCTCTGAAATTTCCCTCCCCTTTAGAAACATGTCAAAATAGAGTAGGTAGCAATGTTTGGTGCTGCCATCTCTTGCGGCTTTACCGAAAATCTTCCGTTTTAGTTTGGTGCTGCCATCTATTGCGGTTTTACCGAAAATCTTCCGTTTTAGAAGTCTGTCTTTTTAACCACTGGATGCAGCTCGAAGGAAGTTCCTGCCCTTCGGGCAAACGTAATGGTTACTAAAAATGATTTTGGAGCTATTACTAAAATTTGCTTGTTGGCTCATACTAAAAAGTTTTAAGTTAGTTATACAAAAAATTCTTTTGTTCAGTTTACAAAAGAAATATTTGTTTCACTTGCAAAAAAAAAAAAAGTTTATAATGGTTACTAAAAAATTCTGTGGAATACAAATTTACTAAGAAATTTTTAGTAACCTCTTAAGTTTTTTTTTACAGTGTAGGTTTGCTGAAAAAGAGCTACTTTTGTCAAAGTATCGCGAAAAAGCACGAATTTCGTCAAATGATCACGGAAAAAGCGCAAATTTCGTAAAAGGGTCCAGAAAAAACGCGAATTTTGACAGTGGATCGCGAAAACAAAGCGAGTTTTGGCGTAGGATCGCTGAAAAGCACGTATTTCGACATAGGATCGCTGAAAAAACGCGATTTTTGTCAAAGTGTCACGTAAAAAGCTCGAAATTCGTCTAAAGTTAGCTACCTTCTTCAAAGGGTTGCAAAAAAAGTGCTAATTTTGTCAAAGTACACTGTAAAAAAAATTCAAGAGATTACTAAAAATTTTTTAGTAAATTTGTATTCCACAGAATTTTTTAGTAACCATTACAAACTTTTTTTTTGCAAGCGAAACAAGCATTTCTTTTGTAAACTGAACAAAAGAATTTTTTGTATAACTAATTTAAAAATTTTTAGTATGAGCCACCAAGCAAATTTTAGTAATAGCTCCAAAATTGTTTTTAATAACCATTACGTGGGCTCGAAGGGCAGGAGCTTCCTTCGAGCTGCATCCAGACTTCTGGAGCGGAAGATTTTCAGCAAAACCGCAATAGATGGCAGCACCAAACATTGCTACTGCTCTGTCAGCATATTCATAATCCTTTATTAACGAGTACTTACACTGCATACATTCGGGGCGTATTCGGAAGTGGCCAGTATCGAACCCGGGAACTTTTAGCCTGGAGTCCGTTACTATAACCACTATGCTATCAAGGCCACACCAAGTGAGTTTTAGTAATAGCTATTAAAAATATAAAATTATTAACTCTATTCGTTGCTAATTTTTTCTAGTAATTCTTACAGATTTTCTTGTAACCGACTAAGATTACTAAAAATTTTTTAGTAATTACAAGGATAACTAAAGTTTTTTTAGTAGATCGACACTTTTTTTTACAGTGTATTGCGTAAAAGAGCGAATTTTGTCAAAAGGTAGTGGAAAAAGCGCTAATTTTGTCAAAGGGTTGGAAGAAAGCTAGGCAAAGAATCGCGGAAAAGTCTGAATTTCGGCATAGGATCGTTGAAAAAGCGCGAACTTCGACATAAGATTGCTGAAAAAGCGCTGATTTTGTCAAAATACCGCGAAAAAGTGCGAATTTCGTCAAAGAGTCGCGGAAAAAAACGCGAATTTTGTCAAAGGATCGCATAAAAAACGAGAACTTCGACATTGGATCGCTGAAAAGCGCGTATTTCGACATAGGATCGCTGGAAAAGCGCGAGTTTTGTCAAAGTATCGCGGAAAAAACTTCAATTTCGTTAAAAGGTCGAGGAAAAATGAGCTACTTTTCTCAAAGGGTGGCAAAAAATTGCTAATTTTGTCAAAGTATCGCAGAAAAGAGCCGATTTCGTCTAAGGATTGCGAAAAAAACCCGAATTTTGACAGAGTTTCGCGGGAAAAAACGCGAAATTCGTCAAAAATGCCAAAAATGCGAATTTTATCAAAGAGTCGCGAAAAGAGCGCGAATTTAGTCAAAAGATCGCGGAAAAAAAGCGTATTTCGAGAGAAGGTCGCGGAAAAGCATTTCATTTGATCATTCATTTAATAATAGCTGTACAAGGAATGATTTCATGAACAGAAATTATGACTATGTTGAGTCTATGCTTCTTAGTATCGCCCCCCCCCCCAAAAAAACGATCCTCTGGATCCGCCCCTGATAAAGAGCAATTATTCAAATTTTGTCCCCCCCTCTCCTAAAAAAAGCTTGTTTTTGTTTCATTCCCACCAAATGTTAAATAATCCAAGCTTTTAATTTTTCTATTTGTTAATTTGCTTAAATTGATAAATTTAAGTGTTTCAATTTCTTTCGAAGACGATTTCTTCTCATCTAAAACACAATATTAAAAATATTCTTTTAATTTAGGTAAGATTTTGATTCTAAACTACGATTGATCGTCTGCCGCCATTTCGGATGAAAATCAAAACAAAACGACGATTCGCGTTTGGCGATGAAGCTAGCTCAACGTTTTTGTTTTCGCCAACTCGCCAAGGCTGGTGCTCAAAACGTGATTCTTTCTGAAAAAGCCTCCTGGTATTGGCCGGAAGAACTTTTTTTAATAGGTAATTCTAACAGATTTTGTACATGTAATATATTTTTAGCGCGCTGTAACCATACAAAAAATTATATTTATCCGATAAGTATCAATAATGTATTAAAATAAAGTATTGAAATTCATTAAAAGTGATACTTTCGTATTGGAGTCGCAGCATAATTTAACAGACGAAGAAATCGCCAAAGATAAGTATTTACATCAGCATTTTTAATTCTGTTAATTTATGTGGTTTATTCACGTAATTCGATTATATGTCTTTTAATTTTACTTTTACTGCCCGAGAGAGATTGCTCAGATTAGGAAGTCTGTAGAGTATGAATGCTACTCCCTGTACCTTTTTATTAAGGTCTTGAAAAAAAAAAATACAAATTTCAGCCGAAATTAATTTTACATATTTTGCTGGTTTATTTATTGATTGAAGAATGTTTTAATTTCATTATAGATTTTAAGCTGAAAACAAAAGCTGAAATATTTATATTGATTTAAGTGCAAGCTGATTTAGCTTTCGTAAATTATAATCTGCACGCGATAGATATAAAATTTACAAAAAATCATGCTTGAAAATAATTTGAAAAACAATAAAAGTTGAATAATTTGTAGTATAGTTTTAACCAACACTGTAAAAAAATTATGCAACGTTATTGCATAAAATTGGTGGCAGCTGCCTCATCAATTTTATGGAGTATTTTTTTTCACTTACATAATGGTATAATTTAAACATATATTACTTGTGTAACATTTCAATATTTATTTTATTTAATTATAATTAATTTTTTCAATTAATTATCAGCGGTGAAAATACGCTTGAAATTATTGAATATTTTTATTTTTTTTAATATTAATTTTTGAACATTTTTTAATAAGTGTGATAGTTACTTATTAAAAAAATATTCTGTAACATTACAATGTTACACCGGTTATATCGGTTGAAGTACTTCAGAAAACTGGAGGCACCAAAGCTGCCACCAATTTTATAGAGTAACGTTACACAAATGTTTTAAAGTGAAATTGCATCTGAAGGTACATTTTTTTCCCATTCGAAGATGTAAAAATGTGAAATATTTAGAAGTAAAAAACTGCAGCAAAAGTCAAATTTAATCGTTTGCTGTTGCCACCGTTAGAATGACTGCAATGTTAGTGGTGGGCACGTTTGTTCAGCAAAAGTCAAATTTAATCGTTTGCTGTTGCCACCGTTAGAATGACTGCAATGTTAGTGGTGGGCACGTTTGTTCTTCATAATATAGATAGGACAATACGCACATATACATTACATGTCTAGGGGTCGCAGCGTCCCTAAAATTTTCGTACTTTCCTACCAGTATTTTAATTTTAAATAAAATATATTCCATTCAGATTCCTTTATGATCTACAATGAAATTTTTGAATAACTATTAATGTTCAAAAATGTGGTAAGAATGTGTGAAAATTTTAGGGACACTGCGACCCCTATATGTCTCACATTCATTCTTATTTTTTTTTTTTTTTTTTCAAATAACATAAAATGGTAATTATATCCATTAATCTCGGACAGATCTTCAAAACATCTGTAAAAGATGTGAAATTTTAGCGCATTATAGGATTTACTAATATATATACATCAAATAAAAATTGTCTTTTCAATATCTCAAAAAAGTCATATATATCATCCTTTAAATGTATAAAAAGGGCAGCTAACTTATCAACCTAGATAAAGATTTTCTTTCTAAAACAGCATTTAATCTAAGATAAACATACAATGTTAATTTAATTTAAAATTAAAACATTATAACATATAAGGAACATGACAATAACAACAATAACAACAAAAATCAAAGCTTTTGCTAGTTTTAGTTATCTTATACTGTAAGCGCCACTTTTAATACTTATCACAAGTGAATTAATTTATTTTCTAAACAGGATTTTATTCATTGTTTTATAATATGCACATGCAATAATAACAAATAAATTATGAAAGCAAATTAATAAATATAACGTGTCTGGATATTATAATTTTACCACCCCTTATCTTGTCACAAAGCGTTCGTCTATCAGTTTGACATTAGGTCACTTAAAACTATAAAAAATAAAGAGAAAATATACTGTGACGTTTCTTGTCTCATTTCCCTTTTTATCATTTTGCCCGTCACGAACTATGCTAATTAGATTAATTACATAAACAGATGTAGTTTCTGTTTCTTTATTAATTGCGAGTAATTAACAGTTAATGACCATTACTTTATAAATAGAATTTAAAAAAAATCCCTTAGAAACTAAACCACATAATTAACAGAATAATAACGGGTATATACATCGGAGTATAAAACGACAGGAACAATCATTTCATGGTATTAAATGGTAAATAAAATTCCGTCTCAAAAATTTATGCATTCTTCAAATCTAATTAAAAATAATTGAAGAAAATATATCGAGCCAGTTTATAATGAATACTCGACATTTAATCAAAATCAAATAAAATAAGCAGTTTTTTGTTGATTAAAATAAAAATTACATTAATTTTTATTTAATTTACTTTTTATTTTTAGAAGCATTGTTTCAAAAGTTTGAGCACTTTAAGCGAATTTTTCTAGAAACACGCGATTGGACGGATGTAATGAGTTTATAGACATCATTTTCCAGTTTTATTGGAGTAAAAAAAAGTAAGAAAATCCTTTCCAATTGTTTCAAAAATTCCGAATGATACATTCTTAATTCAAAAGAATGAATTATTAACTCAAAAAAAAGAAAGAAATTTTGTTTGCGTGTTTTTGTCCTTTCTGAGTATCGATTTTATCAAAAAGAGACATTTTGCACAAAAAAAAAAAAAAAAAAAAAAAAAAAAAAAAAAAAAAAAACTGGTTTGCTGAATTATCCTTTTAGGAGTGACATCTAAAAATCACTTTTTTTCAGAGTGGAATAGAAATATATCTTTAAAAGAACGATTTAAGCGCCTTCACATTGGTTGTAATCCTGTCACGAGATATTTAGTTTGGCAGGCTGAGAAGCGGTGCTGGCTTTTAAAAGCCAAGTTCTTGCATGTTTCAGTCGTCAAATCTTAGCGCATTACACGATCTCTAAAATAATTGCTATTAAAATATCATTTATTTAAAAGTAGAAAGAATGAGATAGATGGATTCGGTACCCGAAATGGGTTAGGTAATCATTAAAAAGAACTGAAGAAATTTTGTTCGTTGTTTATCCGATAAAATCAAGATGGCTGTGGGCAATTCTTGGATTTTTTTTTCTGTACTAAAAATGTTCAGATTAATACGTTGAATATAAGCCATATATAAGCCATTTAAATTAAATTTAACAAACAAAATCAGCTATATAAAAAAAGAAAACATTGTAAAACATTTGTCATTTTTTCATGGTATGCACACTGTTAGACTCCAAACGTTCTTCATGGGATTTAGGTTTTGATCAACCAACCAAATGTGCAAATTTTATCAACTTAAAACTGTTTATTTTTCTTTTGCGATTTTTTAGAATGAATTGCGGCGTTGTCTTGTTTTAAAACAGTTAAAGCCAGCATTTCCCCCCCCCCTTCTAATTTAACAATTCCTATGTTTCCTTTTTTAAAAAAACTGATATTCTGATATAATAGTTGAAAAATTTAAAGGAACTCTGTCTCTTTCCTTAAAAATTAATATTTTTCATTTTTTTTGCTTAAATAATAATGCTCATTAAAGTGTTAGTTAGTTCAAAATTCGTTTTTTAAAAGCTGATATTATAGTTGAAAAATTCTGAAGAAATCAGTCTTTTTCCTTAAAAATTAATATTTTTCATTGTTTTGCGTAATTGAGGAGTGTCATTAAGGATATAGTAAAAACAGAAGCTGTATAGTAAAAACAGATTTATGGAAATATCTCTATATCATTTTATTAAAGATTACAAATCCAAATTCATTCTCAAATCCACATGAGCTACTTTCAGATACATTTCTGAACTCTTTTTTTTTTCTTTTTTTTTTTCTTTTCCGAAAACGCATTAGATTAGCAAATGTTTTTATTGAGAAACCAATAAATCGAATGGATTTATCCATTTTTTGATACAAGAAAATACTGTCAAAGTTAGCGTTTTGAAAAGAATTTCCGGAAGCGACAGCATGGGAAGAGAGAAAAATTTGCAACCATTTGACAATAATATCTTATATCGTAACAAGGTTGACAAGAATATCTTATACCGCAACAAGGTTATACAAATATTTTATTTACCAAAATTAAAAACGCTATTCGATTCCAAATCCCTTCAATAGTCAGGGTTGTCAATTTTATACTTTTACAGTTAAAAATTAGTCAGAAAATGTGTCAAACTTTCGCGTTATTGAGAAGTGAATTTAAGGATCACTGAGAAGTAGATATCCAAAAATTACTTTAACATAAGTTCTTTATCGCTATTAATAATTTTATAAATCATGTTGTCTTCCCTAAACTTCTCGAGAACAATTAAGTCTAGTTCCGGCTCGGCTCGGCTCGTCTATAAGTAGAAAAAAAATGCAAGCCTGATCTCGGCCCGGCACGAGTCTGCTAAAAAAATATTAAATCCGAGTTTGCACACAATGTAACTATCCGATAAAGTTGAACAGTAACAAATACATACTTATATTTTTATGATGGAAATGGATTAGTATTATTCACAGCAACTTTCTTTAACTTGAATAATCAACAGTAGGTTGCGCAAGCCCTCTAGTGACGGAACTATGTACTAATTACACAAAAATTCAAAAATTTTGCTAGATGGCGCTATAGCCTAGGTGGTAAAAGAAACAATATGGTCAAAAGTAACACTTTCCCCAAAATTCTTCATTTGTACGTTATTGGTAGGACACTAAAACAAATAGACGGACCCCATTATCACAAAATTTACGGCGATAAGCACATGAAGCAAAGGAACTCTACTGAAAATTCGGTTACGATGGTTACATTAATGTTAAAAGTATGAACAAAATCCTGTCTCACTATATTGATTGCTGAGAATATCTTTTTATAAAAATATTTTTTTATATTAGAGTATGTGATGCTATCTGTAACCGTTATCCAGTTGTTATTTTTATACAGTAATTTTCATTCATAAAATGTTGCTAACGTTATTCATTAACCCTTTGAGCTCTAGTGGGTAAATTTCTCTAAAATTCCAAATTTCACATTGGCACCAGTATTTTGCAAATAAATAATTACGTTCACGATGTACATGAAAAAATGCATTAAAGCTTTTTCAAATAAATTTGGTAGATTATTCCGGTGCCGTTGTGACATTTTAGAATTAAAATTAAGTGGTAGAAAATTCAACCATCAGAGCTCAAAGGGTTAAAATGCTTCTAAGTAGGAGATGGAGAAAAATGCTGTGCATAAGAAGGCAAATTTGAAACCTAATGCGCATTTGTTTTTCAGATAAATTATTGCACTTAGAAATAAAACTTATATAAAAAAAAATCTTCGCTCTCTGATGTTCGGTTATATAAACGAGATTACATCGTTATACTTCTCAATAGCTAGATAGAATGCAAAACATGATTTAAAAAAAAAAAAAAAAAAAAAAACATGTATTTTGGAATTCAGAGCTGGTTTTAGATAGATTCTATTACAAAAAGTAAAAAGATACTTATTGCACTCGTCTGGAAAAAAGCAACTTTTGCTATATTTTCAGGATCATGACTCCCAGACCTTAAACCATAACCGTTTAAAATTATATATAAGGGTCACCCAAATGAAAGTAGCATTACTGTGATAATCACCATCCGAAGAGAAAAATGACTGCGCATTTTTCTAAAGAGGGTGCAGAATGCTGGGAATGCATTCAGTATTGTCATACTTATTGCGCCAATGTGTGTGTGATAGCGTGGGAGCATGTTAAAAAGCATCGTTCTCATCATGAATGCATCCAAACGAGAAGAACGCGCAAATGTGCAATTTTTAACAGCCGAAAGTGTGAATGATATTGAAGTATTTTATCAAAGCAAAATGTGTATGGAATGGACTGTATGTCATGCAGATCAGTCAGATGGAGCAGGGATTTTCGTGATGGAAGAAAACCACACGCGCTTGACCAGGACGTGAGCTGTCTTCAGTACTGCCTCTTCTCGAATCTTTTGTGTATCTCTATAAATGAACGTTAAGGGTGTATTCGAAGAAATGATTTCCCGCCTTCAACAGCTCGAAATTTTCCGATACATTTTCAGACCCTTTTTTTTTAAAAGTAGAAACATGTAACTTGCTGGGATGATATTTGAAGTGATGTAGAAGATGCCGTGTGAAGTAATTTTTCGCTGAATTAATTAGAACTTGATTTATAAGCAATTATTTTCTCAGGATGCCTTTTTTTTCGTTAGCAGACCTCCCGCTTCGGAAAATTTTGTCCAAAATGCTGTTTTTGACAGCATTTTTTTGCAACATTTTCTACATCTATCAAAAACTCGACAATTACGGCACCTTGTGTAGTTTCTAAATAAGAGATTTTGAAAGTTTGGTGCATTTGAGAGAAAAAATGAATCTAAAAATAAATCGGAAAAAAGGCACTTTGGATCGAAATACCCCCTTAAATACTATGCATATCATGTTATAAAACAAGTATGTTTTAGAAAGCCACGGAACGTATATGGATTTCGTTATATTTGAAAGAATGAAATAGAAGTTAAATAAAGCGGCAAACAGCTTTCCCCGTAGACTTTTATCTAAGAGAATGATCTTGAGTGGCCCTGTAAATTAATAATAAGTACTCCACCCTGTATTCTACAGAAAAGATATTTTAGTTCACTTAATAAATACATATCAATTTAATTATGTTTGTAATTGTCTAATTTCATTAAAATAAAGCGAATTTTTCTGAATGACAGTAATGTAACTGAATATTTTTGACGTCCGTCTCTGTAGATGTACTAAGCCATCCACTTTCTTTTCAATAGTAATTGGTTCTATATTTAATATCACTAACACATATACACATAAAAAAAAATCAAGGCGATTCGAGTATATTTATGAGAGTTACAGCTCGGACAGACGGACAGGCAAATCGAAATTGAAAAGCACTTTTCAATTATGTTGAAAAGTATTAAAAATGACTTCGTGAAATTATCAAAAAAATTCGCGTTACTAAATGAGGATTTTATATATATATATATATATATATATATATATATATATATATATATATATATATATATATATATATATATATAACAGTTTTAAAAGAAAAACTTTAAATTCTGAGTGAATGGAATAATGAAGTAGAATAAATGTAGAAAAAAGAAAATAAGATGATAAGATGCTAAAACTGAACAATGATGATTTATAAACATAGAGGAAATATATTATTAGTATACGACGCCAAAATTCAAACTATAAGATTTATATGCAAAATTCAGGAAAGGTGAAAATAATAAATTTACTTGCAATGTTCCTTTTATTTATTTATTTTTTATATTTTATTTATTTCTTTATTCATCCCAGAAAAAAATAATATTTAATGAATACGCAAATTCTTGGGATTAAATAAGTACAATGGAAATGATATATTTTATCTTTAAATGCAAGTATTTCTGATATTTCTTCATCAATAAGAGGGAGATGATGCCAAAATATCTCAATTAAAGTTAACACGTTAATTTTTTACAATCCCAAAACTCCTTTTATAATATATATATCGTTCTAAAAGTTACAAGGGTACCACGTTTAGCTCTACATGCAACAGTGAAAAGCAATTAAATAAAGATAATGTATGACTGTTAAATAATAGACAAGGTATTTTAAATTAATCTTTTAATTAGAAAATGGAATATTTAATTTTCTTTCTTAACACCACTCTGTTTTAAAAAGTTTTTATTTTCTTTTTGAATAAATATGACAATTGGACAACGCATATTATGTTGTTTAGTAAATATTAGTCACTTCATTTGCTTGAAAAATCAATTAAACAAAGATAAATCACGATTATATATACTTATTTCCTTTTAAACGATCTATATTTAACAGCGATATTTCAATATATTTTCCATTTTAAACTGCTTGATACCTATTTATAGACTTTTCAAATAATTTTCACTAATAAAGTATTTAATCCAAAAAATACATTTGTTTTATGTCTACCGAATTAAAGTGCAAGATGTGCAAATAAAAATAAATGGCATCTTCTTAAACAATAACATAAAAAAATTCGACACTCATTGTCACAGGGGAAACAATCGCGGAATTCTTACGGTGCAGCAAGACTTTCTGATAACTCTATTATCTTTGATTTAAATCCTCCGCATTTTCTACAGGATTGATAGTTCGCAAACATTTAAATAAATTACATTTTGTCTTATACATCTTCTATTCAATTCTATTTTTGTTATTTATTCTCAGAGGTATGTTTTTATATAAATGTGCATTATGTCACAATAAATAGAAAATGAATTTCTTATTATTTATCTGAAAATGATTGAGATTTTACTATTTATCCGTTTATTAATATTTCGCATTTATTACAACAACATGTAATTAATGCTTTTAAGCGTTGATCTTTTCTTTATGGTTCTAGGTTTATTTTTATTCATTTTAAAGGGACATTACTTCACTTATGAGACGAATAATTTCACTTGTAAAGTTGGGCCCACCATGACTGAGTAGTCAAGACAACACAGTTAATCGGATGAGAGCGTAGGTGGGTTGCAAGTTTGACTCCCGCTGCCTTCATTGCACACTCTTTTTGGAGCTCCCGGCTATAATTCTGGTATTGTAAATTTCCTTGTGCTATCTCCTAATTGTATATTGACGATGCCTTATAAATAAATTTTAGAAGATACCAAGGAAAATAAAGAGCGAAAGTTAAGTTTAATATTTAATACAAGCAATTATTATCCATATGTATTCATGTGTATTATCCGTATATATATTCATAATGCATTTCTGCTTTTTGATAAACATATTAATCTTCAAGTTTATGAATTGCCTTCCGTTGAAAACCTTTTCTGTCTAACATGTATGGAACATCAGTTTAACACTGTAACTTTAATTCACAAGAAGAGCCTTGTGAATCAAAGTTATAGTTTTATGGTCAACTATGGTAATCACAGATTTTGATTATTTTAATATATGTTGTAGGGCAGAGACCTCTTAGCCTCAGGTTCAACTGATTTTATATAACGTTCCTTAGTTCTTCAGAAACCCAGGTGTATATATTATGTCGCAACTTAAATGCTTGAAAATAAAGGATAACGTTGATTGTAGCTCAATTGGCATGGCGCTCGTTCGTTCATTAAATAATAATAATAATAATAATAATAATAATAATAATAATAATAATAATAACAACAATAATAATGCAAAAAAAACGTCCTATAAGACTGAAATACAAAGCACCAGAAAATATATTTCATTCTTGAGAGGCATTATTGTGCATTATTATTATCAATATCATAAAATTAAATTTTCTTTTAAAAGCATGATTTCGCTATGCAAAATCCCCGTTTTCACATATTTTACTGTGATAATAATAATAATAATAATAATAATAATAATAATAATAATAATAATAAAATTTCCTGCAATCAAATCAAAGGAAAACGCATTGTGATGAGTGATTTTAAAAAAATGCCATAACCTATGATAATGAAAAAAATATTTTTTTTCTAAGTTAAACCTAATTTACAACATTTATTAAAAATTTCCACAGGTAAAGTGGTGTTTTTTGCAGCCAGTATCATTTTCAAAAAAGCTTTATCTACCTTGAATTATCATGATCTGGCTTATGATCTAACTTAAGCTAATTGCTCCTTAGGGACCTACAAGGGAAAAAAATCGCACAGTATTTTCTTTTTCACACGTTAGAATTTTTTTATTTATTTATTTAGAAAAATAAAGTGTTGATTTTAGACAGAAAAGAGACCAGTAATTCTGCTGGTCTGAAAAATTCTTTGAATTTCTGACCTTATTCCCTATTTTGCAATAGAAAACAACATTCAACTCTCTTCCAATAAATGCTAACGTTTTACTTTAAGATGGGTTGTATCTTAACTTTTTAATGCTTCAAAGCCGTAATTTTACTCAGTGTTTCATACTTTTAAGGTTCCATACTTAAAAAGTAAAAACGGAGCTATTTAAAATTTTTTATTGCGTCTATCTGTCACAGCCATTTTATTTTGTAACTATGGAATGTAAAAAGTTAAAATTGGTTGAAGTAATAAAGGCTATTGACCCACATTACTTATATATTATTATCCATTTACCATGGCCAAAGTCCATTCTTCCCCCTCCTTATAAGGGGAATCGAGTTTGGCCGTGCATTTACATACGTGTTTAGGAAAAATCTGGAGAAAACATGCTTTCTCCTTTAGATACAAATTTTCATAAGACACAAAAAAATATAAAAAACAAAATAACTTGTACTTAATACTAATTTTTATTTGTGTAATTTTATTACTGTTATTCGAGAAAATTCGAAGCATACGTAAGATATTAAACCTAAAACTAATTTATAAAATATATTTAAAAATTGGAGAAATCACGAAACGAATTCAGAGGTGGAAACGTGTTTTGATTGTTTGGCAATTGGATAAAATGCTTTTTGAATGAAATAAGTTCTAACTAACAAATAATACAAAAGCATTATTTTATTCGAGCAAATACTGAATTTTAGTTGTTTATTGATAAAATAAATGACAGATGATGGTACCAAGCTATATTCATTAAACATTTACTAAACAAATATTTGTTTGCCAAAAGGCCATTTCAAATTTTAAAACCAAAATCTTCATCTAGACAATCTCACACTTCCAACCTGTCTTCATTACAGGCTGGTAAATCATGGATAATGTGGTTGTACCATTTTAAGACATCACTGTAAAAATGTTTTCCGTTAAATAACGGAAATAGTACTGGTAATCTAGACGGCAGTACTATTTCTGTTATTTAACGGAAAAAAATTCCGTTTTTTCAGAAATATTTCCGTTTTTTTAGAAATATTTCCGTTTTTTTTTTTTTTTTTTTTTTTTCTTTTCACAAAATATTTCCGTTTTTTTTTTTTTCATATTTTTATATAAAAATTTTCGTTTGAAAGCCAAAAAAATAATTTTCAAGGACAAACTGGCTTTTTAATTATTTTCTTTAGACAAAGACACATCAGGTTAGAACACATACATTTAATTTAAACAACAGTGGAGAAATGTCACTTACCCTCGATGGGGATCGAAGCTGGCACCTGTCCTATGGCAGCTTGCAGTAGTGTAATACCGTTACGCCATAGTTACACATGCAGAAATTGCAAATATCTTTACATATTTCGAATGATTTTATAAAGCAAAGGCCTTATGTTGAACGCGGCATTCATTACTTACCCATCATACGTAGTACAGGGTAAGTCTTGCAATCGTTTTGAAAATCGAAAATTTTTTTTGACGGAATATACACGTTTTAGATAGTGGAGATTCCGAAAAACATATTTTTAGAAAAAAAATTTTGCCGTCCGTCTGTCTGTCTGTTTGTCTGTAAACGCTCTATCTCCCGAACAAATTGAGATAGAGACTTGAAATTTTGTATGTAGTTAGTATGTAAGAATGGGACGAACCCCATTTAATATCAGCAACCACGAATATCCGGAACTATTTTTTACGGACTCTCGAAAAATTCGTTCTGATGAAAGGTATATAAAAATTTTCGAATTTTTTTGTTCTAAGGAATGGACGTAAAAGGCAATAAAATAACACACATTTTGCATATAGAACGAAGTCGATCGGATTATTAGTTGCCGAGATATTTGTAATCTTGTTTTCCACATTCTTTGATTTTTCATGACCATGTATTTGATTCAAATTTCAATTCAGAAGCATATTTTAATTGGAAATGAGACGCTTAATCCGACGCAGTTAATTGTTAGTTAACAGAATTATTATTTTTGGAGTTATAAGGATGTTTCTTTTACGCAGTTCGGTACTACTTGAGTAGTTTGGCGTTTTATATAATTTGTCGAAATAGGTACATCAGCAGTTCTTTAATATAGCATTACTATGTATATTAACAATATTTAAATTTTGTTTATGAATTGCAATGCATTGTATAAATAGTTTCACATGTTTTATTTTCATATACATATCCATGATGGGTAAGTATTACGGTGGCCCCCCAACGACTAGTTTTTGTAGAGAATTATTTTCTGTTGAGTGTAGAGTTTTAAATGCTTAACAGATTTTATTTCCATAATTTCGAATATTTAGTTTTTAATTTCAGTTCTGTAAAAAATAAATTTTAGACTTTAAAATATTACATATATTAAGAGTTGAATGCCTAAAAAAAGTTTTGTTTTTTTTCATTTTAAGGAGATTTTAAAAAGTTTTTTGTAATATTATTCATATTTATTTACTTATTTATTTTTGAAAGGATATTCTTAAAGTGATATTAAAATATATTAAAATTATTTTATTATTACTTTTATTAAAATATATTAAAACTAAAAGTAGATTTTTTTTTTCCATTTTAAAATACGCTACGCATTTTTTAAAAAAATATGCTATAAATGAGTTAAACATTATTTAAAAATCATTTTTTGCAATATTTTCTGCATTTATCAGAGAATCGATAATTACGGCACCTTTTGTACTTTCTAAATAAGAGAATTTGAAAGTTTGGTGCATTTGAGAGCAAAAATGAATTTAAAAATAAATCGGAAAATAAGCAGTTTGAATCGAAATACACCCTTAAATGACAGACTTGTAAAGCAGATGACAGGGGTCCCGTGACCATTCAGGACTGTGATTGGCAGACTGGATAAATAACTGTTTGAATGAAAGCGGGCTTTGGAGGAAACACTCTTTGATTGAAACGTCAAATTTTAAAATTCGTTTAAATTAGGAAAAAAATTGTTAAAAATGCTGTTTATTTCTATGCAATTTAATACTAACAATAACTCGTTGTCTTATTTTTTTTGTGAGAAAACACGTTTTGAATTTCAACAAATGTAGAAGGGCTAATAAAGTTACTTGAAAAACATTTTTTTTTGGGGGGGGGGGGGGTATATCGTGTGAAAGCCTTCAATAACGCCGAACTTAACAATTCATTTCTTTTAATTTTAGGAATTATATTTTCATCAATATCGTCGAAAATGTAGAGCACAAATATGTCGACTCCACCCCCCCCCCCCATTCTATTTATAAATATATTGAAACTGATATTATGAAAAAATTGGGATAGCAAAAGTTAATTTAAATCTTGAAGGAAAACTATAGCGACTACCCTCTCACACAGTTTTAGAGAAAATCACATATTTCCTATACACACAAAATAAGATTTGCAAGCGATCAGCAGTTCAGCAAAAGAATTGAGAAGCATTGGAGATACCTATCGTCGGATAAATATAAAAGGATTCTCGATAATGATTTTCGAAAAAAAAAATTGTCGGTAACTAGCCGAGATATCAACCCTTAAATACGTGGGTGGCGTACTCTGTGCACCATCATCTTTTGAAGACCTAGATAACAACTTTAACGATATATTTGTGTAATTTAATTTCCATTTACTAATTTATATATTTATTGTGTGCGGAAACCTCCGTGTGCGAGTGATACTTGCACTTGACTGGTTATTTTTCATTTGAACGAACCACATGCTTTCAAAATTTTTCACAGTGTTACTTGTCTTTATTTTTATTGGATAGTACGTCTAATTGTTCTTTTTTTTCCATGAATGTACGTTGTGATTTTTTTAAGAATGTCGAATGGAAAACATTAATATTCTTCATATAAGTGAAGGAATTTGGTAGATTTGCTCATTTAAATGTTATATGATTAAGTATGTATGACATTTTTTAAAATTCTAGTCTAGATTCATGATATGTCGAACAAAGAACCTTTGCTAAAATGTTCGAGGATGACTCTCAAATGTTAATATGTATATTTCTTTAAAGTGTTAATTTTAAGAGAAATATAGATACAGATAGACTAACAACTTTTTATTATAAGGAATGAGTCTTGACTTGCTTATTTAAATTATGCGGGTTTCTTTTGGTTCACTTCAAAGTACTCGATGTTCAAAAACTGGTTATATTTTTTGTCCTTTTTCACCCCTCCTCCCATAAAAAACTTGTTTTTTATTTTTGTAACTAGGGGCTAGCGAGGAATTATTTCGAAGACGGTTTATGTTCTGACAAAATATCAAAACAGCAACCTTCTCATCCTTAATTATCGGATTTGGAAAATATGATTTAAAAAATACATTGTCGGAAGATTTTGAGTTAATTTTGTGGTTTATTTCAAATGAACATTCTAGAGTTATTCATTTTAACTATTTTAATTGAGAAAATTTATTGTATTAGTGCAAAAATACACGTTCTATAAATTTTGAGATTAAAATAAATACACAGAACGAAAATAAATAAATAAAAAACAAAAATGATTTAAAAACTGGAAAAAAAAAAAAAAAAAAAAAAAAAAAAAAGATAAAACTTTGAAAACAACAGAAAGTATAACATTTAGAAATATATTTGCAATTTTTTTACATTATTGGTCGGATATTAAATATCCCAAAGCCGAAATACAATTTTATTCTATCCCGCTTGAAAGAAATAGAAATTAGGGCGGGCTTAAAATCAATTAATATTGGAATTTTCTCGCTGCTCACACATGTGTACAGATTTCAAGCTGGATAGTTTTTTCATTGATCGCAATTGCTCCCTGGGCCAGGGAAGTGGTAGAATATTTGTTCTACATTTCACTTTCATCATTCATTTATCGCATCGTGCGTTTGGCGACCGAAGTGTTTTTATGATTGGCGCGAACGCAGGAAACCTTTTGCAACCCTATTAGGGGGCCCCTAGGGTCCAGACTTCTTCAAGAAGATAGCCGATTAAAGCGAAACGAAGTGATTTCTCATAATTATAAAAGATACCTCTGAGCGCCGTTCCTTAATTTAGGGGGAAACGGCGTAGAAGGAGTTGACTGAGAGTGTTATCTCCCGCTCAAAGGAACAAAAGCAGCCTTATCGCTCTTGCAGGCATACACACCTCTCAACTCCCCCTACCACTATTTTCGCTCCTTGCAGCTATTTTTTTTATATTTTTTTGCAATTTTTTGCACATAGTCATGTGACACACTGTCGGGTTGTGCCTGTTCATTTTTCACAAAAACTGTCAAACTTTTATTCGATTGCTGATTTTTTTTATCTTTCGTCTTTGATCTCCTCCTTTTGGGGGTATTAATGAGTTTTTCCCTTTTTTAAAAGCTTTTTTCCCTTTTTTGTCTTTTTTTTTCCTTCCCCTCACTCACTGCACGTTTTCTTTGCTTTTCCTTTAATCGCCATGTTAAGAATTCGCACTAAACTTCCGGACTTTCGTTGACATAAAGAGAGCGGCGCGTTTATAGAACAGGGGTTATTTAAATTAAGTATCGTCTATAAGCCCCGCTTTATATTAGCTATCAAGTAAAAAAGCTATAATGTCTCATTAAATTGGATCTACAATGTAAGTATGGCAATAAAAAGTTTCAATATTGGAGAAAATACTTATAAAATTCTTTGTTTGTCAAACTCTTATTTAGAAAAAATAAAAATCTCTAAAGTAAGAGAAAAACACTAGAGAACAGCGGTTCATCAAACTTCATAAAAACGGAAGCCATAAAAGCCTTGCTTAACTCGAGACAATGGAAGCGATATTGATTAGAATAATGTGATAACAAATATTAAAGTTTCATACTTTCAGATTATCTATATCAAGATTTTAAAAAAGAAAACTTTCATCTTCAATTTATTTTAATTACATAAAAATCAGAGGTATATAGTTTGAAATACTCTTATAACAGTAATATTTTATAAAAATAGATGGATAAAACTTGAAATATTTTCAGTGGAGTATAGATATATTAAAAAGAAAAACGTCTTAAATCACAAAAATAAATCTGTCGCAAATTTACCACAAGTTTATTAAATTTAAAAAAGACAGCTTTTAATTTCAGATATTTACTTATTTTGTTGTTATTTGTAAATTATTATTCCTGATTCATTATTACTTAATTATCATACATAGAATATTTGCATATTATAGATGTTATTTAAATTAGGTACTATCATTTACAAATTCCGATTTACATTACTTATCATAAGTAATTTTTAAAATAAGTACAAAAGTTATGATGCCATATTAAATTGCATCTTCATTGCAATACTATTCCATATTGGAAAAATATCTTTTTTAATGTAAAATAAAAACCCTAAAATAGAAGAAAAACACTAAAACACCAGAAGACAACTGTTCATCAAATTTCCTTCTTTCAGAAATTCTATGTGAAAGATAACAAAAGAATGCTTGTAAGTTCAATTTATTTTATTTGCGTTGAAATAAAATGCCTTGCACATAACTTCGGATGTTTTAAAGGGAGTCATCGGTTTTAAAACGCATGAAACAAACCTCGTGAAAATATTTAAATTAGAGTCTGACCAATATTTAATTGATTTTATGTACTTTAATACAGACACCGAAATTAATTAATTTTTAATTTTGTATGCTTTTAGAAAAACTGAATTTTTATTACATGCACGTAATAAAAAAAACACTTCATTTGCGAGCTGATTATTTATTTCGCACAGATATATGTAAAAAGGATTTTACCGATATTTTATAATTCTGTAAAATTACAGAGATTAGAAAAACCGATATTCTTTTAAATAACAGAGAAATTATTTCTGTAAATTTACATTAGACTTTGTAAATTTACATTGATAAAACTGCACAAAATCTGTAAATTTATTTAATTTATTTTTAATAATAAAAAAATAATTTATTTTTTGAAATCCGTAAATAATTGAAATTTGAAGAATTAGAAATTTTTTGAGCGAATTCGATCTCTTCTATCATTTAATTTATACAACACATATTTCTAAATGACCCTGGATTTGATTCCAAATCCTGAGGGTTTGAGACAAGCACCTTACTGACAGTGTTATTAGAGCGGATACTACTGCTGCAAATTGTGTCCTTTATGATTCAGCGGGGAAATACTTTTAATTTATTTTTAATATTAACAAGCTTCATGCACATGGTGAATGAAGCAACTCAAAGAGAAACAAGTGATGTCGTTAAGAAATGCCCGCTGACTCCGCAAAGAAGAATTTTTCCTTTTCTAAGATAGTCTAACTTTTAATAAAACAATTTTTAAACAATTAATTTTTAACAACTTTTAATTATTATTTTAAAATTTTTTTTACTGTGTACTCTAAAGTAAAAGATGTCTCTTTTTTTTCTTAATTCTCAAGATATTTCTAAACTCTTTGCTTAATTTAACATCTTATGTGTTGAAAGCAGATGAACTGGGAGTAAAATTTTAATATACTTCACATAAAATTAAGCATAGATTTTAGAAATATTCTGAGAACTAAGAACAAAAAAAAGTGAAAATCCTTTACGAAGAACACACAGTATAAAGAATTTAAAAGTAAGAATGCATCAAATGCCCATAAACGTAGCAATTACCGAGGGGAGTTCGGAAACTGAATTGACGAGCAGCCTTAATTACGAAATATTTTTTATTCTTATTCCACGATTTTTGTCTTTTGACTGTTAATTTTACACCTCACTGAAGTATATGAGCGAATTTTCTATAGATTTAAACAGAATTCGAACAAAATAAATAAAAATTGCAGTTAAAGGTCGAAACTGTGATTTCTTTATGTAATATTAGCAGTGTTTTATTTTAATGTATCTTTGCAGAATTGTTCAAATTCCCTCCTATGTTTCAACTCCAATTTCACTACAACTATATGTTTCATCTAAGAAGGCTTTCATAAATTTTGATAGCACATTTTTACAAAAATTTGTAATGTGCAAAAGTACAATAATCTACATGTTAAAAGACACATGTATGTTTCATATTTCGGCTAACATAACAAAGAAGAAATTCAAAGACATTTTTTATTTAGTTCTGTTTGTGGTGTTTTATCATATAAAATTTCGGCGTTCTGCCACAATTTGCCCGCACGAGTTAAAAACGTTTAAAAATACAAGCCTCTTACTATGATATATTTGAGAAGGAGACGGTGAATGTTTACGATCACCATACTACACACTTCGTCTCATAATGATTTACCATAAAATATCTGAGCGTGCTACGATAATTAGAACTTGAAGATGCGTCTTAAAATGTTCGACACTCAATTTTGAGGACCTTTGTTCATAACCTGTAACTGTGTTTCTTTGTCCATGGACATTGTGCGCGCTGTAATAATTTGGTAACCAGTTTTAATATATTAAAGTTGTCCGGCTCTTATATCTTGCTTTCTGTAATCTCCCGCATTTCTGCCGCGGCTTAGTCATGTCTTTTTCGAGGAAATTTTATTTAAACTATGAAGACTAATAAATTCTAAGCTGAAATAAATCAAATTAGACTTAAAATAAATTCTGGTTGGAAATAGACTTATCTGAGTTGCGGAGTATGCGAAGAAAATTACCATACTTTAAAATTTAAAGGGACTTCGACAAATTTCCTTCTTATATAAGCTTGTGATAATTCAGAATTATCTTAGGCTTTTAAAGCAAAGTAACAGAAATAGGCATTTATTTCTTAAAGAGGTTTCACCATGAAGCTGCAAACTCAAAGTGACCCTCGCAAGAATGTCGGTGATATCATAAGATCGCTACATCATTATCGATCAACGGAACCGACAGGCGAATGTCACTAGAGTGAATGGACGATCGCCCGCATCATGCCTTTGACGTTGCTCCGCACGAAGAAATAGTACCTAGGGGTCAAGAACGCCAGACAGACCGGCGCCGTGTGTGTGAAATTTCAGGTACCAATAATAGCACGATTTTACTAATCATGTAATGAAGAAAAGACCATTAAGGTTCAGGATTGGTTTGTGATCCCTAAAGGGAGGTCCAGAGGGCTCCGAAATCGTAAGAAAAAGAGAAGCCAGGGGTTTGCAAGGAGGATTCTGAGAGAGATTTTCTCGCAGAGAGTGGAGAGAGAGAGCAGAGCGGCTAGCTCGGAGTGTTCTCTCGTTCCCGATCAAGTGAAGCAGCCCGGTTTTGAGAGCTGGTAAGATAAATCCCGCCAGTGGATTTTAGAAGGGGATTCCGATCCCAGTGCTCGTGCAGCATCACGGAGTATTCTCTCGCCAGGAGAGACAGTGATAACTCTCGTCTTTAGAGGATTGATAACGCCGTAATCTGTGAACTATTTTACCTTTACGTTGTGCGTCATTTTCAGAAACTTTACGACTATCCCGAACTTTATGTTTTTGGAACTCAATCAGAACTCTAGTTGAAGCTAGTTTGTATAAGAGCCTACGTGTTCTATAATAATTTTTATGCTGTATATATATTTACTCCAGAGGATCTTTTTTGTTCTACAAATAAATAATAGATTCTCCACTAAATATTTTTGTCTGGATTATTTGCCGAGCGGCACACACGCTACCAACCACTTAGCATATTAATCTACTAAGGGCTAAATTATTACAAGCTCCTTCACACTGTAAAACATTTGTGTAACGTTATTCCATAAAACTGGTGGCAGCCTTGCTGCCTCCAATTTGGTGGAGTATTTTAACCGATATAATCGGTGTAGCATTGGAATGTTACACCAGTAATGCATGTTTTATTACACCATTATGTAAGGGAAAAATTACT
Organism: Maratus speculifer; assembly: GCA_964019185.1. Taxonomy (NCBI): domain Eukaryota; kingdom Metazoa; phylum Arthropoda; class Arachnida; order Araneae; family Salticidae; genus Maratus; species Maratus speculifer. The sequence continues at coordinate 140,038,818 of OZ025299.1, forward strand.
CAATGAAGTGTAAATCGTAGCTGCCACCAATTTTATGGAGTAACGTTACCTCAAATGTTTTTCAGTGCAGATATTACAAACTGTACAAGGTTTTGCGAGCCTACGACAATTAATGTTCGAGTTATATCCATTTTATCAGAAAATTACATTACGAAATACGTGAAATGTACGATATATGAGGCAAGCATATATAAGAAAACACAGTTTCCCTACTTATAATAATAAGTTTATCACACAACATTTCAGCTCGTAGTGACAATTAGGGCATCCGAAATTTTGCAGCGAATTTCATTTGGTTGAAGACCGAAACACATATCAAAGACTAAAGATTAGGTAATACAGGAAATTTTGCATTAAAGTTAATATTGTTGAGATGAGAAAATATTCCCCCGCATCTTCTCCAATAATAAATAAATAAATAAAAATAAAATTAATTTTATGTAGTCTTTAAGGTATATTTGTAGGACAGTGGATTAATTATGGTCTTGACTCAAATTCGTTAATGATTTTGTCAATTTAGGGAGTCGACTCCATTAACACCAGATCGCCTTTTTCAGGTAAGTAGATTGCTTGTGTTCAGAAATTAAGGTCGAAGATGATAAATTAGCATAAAAAGTCGAAGAAGGCAATAGAACGGAATTTTTAGATCGTTTGTTTTATTGTCATATGTTTTTACACATTTTAGGTTTTATGGTCGATTCCGGCCGATGTGAAAAATTTCTGCACGATGTTACATTCCAAAAAACATCTCGCCCTTAATTTTTGCACACCAATGTGGATTGTTTCGCAATATGTGCTGTTCAAAAACTTCATTTTCCAATAATGTGTTGATTATGTTAGCGGGATATCTTAGATAGATAAGCAGTCCGATTGGCAATTCGTGGGGAATCTATGCTTCTGAAGAAAGTAGTCTGAAGGGATGTCAGCCCATAACTAAAGTTTTGATATCTTTTGTAGCAGGAGCGCTATATATTTTTATCCTGAAAGTGTTTCAACCGTTGATTTCTGATTATCTATCAGAGACTTCTATACACAATATCTTTCAGGAAACATGTGACTAACCAATAAACATCAATAGCCGGGATTGAAATAGAACCATTAATAATGTGGATTACAGCAGAATTTCAAAAGATGATCTATTCTGATGAATGCCCATCTCTTCGGAATCTAAAGGTTTAAGTGAGATGTGTTACCAAAGTATCACAAAATAGTTGTCCTATTGGTTGATAATTGTTACCCAACTGTTGGCCGAAATTAAGAAATGTCGCCCTTTCCGTATTCATTAAGCGGAAATCAGGCAGCATTCTTCGACGGTGGTTCGTTTTGCGTTATCTTTGATGTGGTAAATCTTCTGTCGCTCTTTCAAGAGAGGAGAGTACTACGGAAAAATCTACCTGACATCGGTTGTCGTCTACCTTTCTGTTGCTGATGACTATAGAATCTTTATAAAAAAAGAGTCGATGTAAAACATTTACGAATTCTTGTCCTTGTTGCTGAAAATGTGATCTGAATGCAACCTTAGGCACAAAAGCTCAAATTTGGTCCAGCCAATATCTTCTAAAATTCCTGTTTATATGCGTTTCAAATTACAACAGCCACAGTTTGCTTATTGGTAGCATACCACCACAACTGTTTCCCAAAGATTTCCACAAACTATAAACTATAAATAAATTTTATATATATAATGTATGTAATATCCATTGAACCTGATGTTTTTCAGACTTAAGAGCCAAAAGAACGTTAGGCTAATTGGAATAAGACAAAATATTTATCAAACAGCCTATTTTTTAGACTCATTTCGAAACCTAGATAGCATCAGGCTAATTGAAAAATGACCGCTTGTTTCAATACAATCGAACCATAACTAGATCCAAAGAAGACAAAACAATATCCGTCGAAATTTAACCCAACCAGCACCTGAAAATTCCATTTAAAGTTTATCCTAAGCCCAATCCAAACCCGACAAAAAGAAAAAAAAAACATTCCATTCAACTTACCCAATTTGTGCAAAATAAAATAATTTCCGTCGAGGTGTAACCAGACCAAAATCTGAAAGTTTCATTTCAGGTCAATTTCAATTGGAAAATCGTTAAAGAGAAAAGGTGGAAACTTGAACCTGTCTATTTTTATTATTTTACATTAATTTTATTTCTGCAAACTTGAATCAATATTTATTGTTGAAAATACTATTTTTTAAAAAAATATGTTGCATCAAATTTTAAATAAATATTTTTAATGTTTTTAAAATTAATATTGAAAAAAAAAATCCTGAAACAAGACTAAAATTATATTTTACTCTTTAATTAAATGAAAAACAAATTAAATCCGATTAATTGCGCACATTTTGAGTTATAATTTTAAATTACCCCACTTAAAAAAGTACTAATCATTTAAAATTTTTATAAACTTTGGGAGAAATTTTAGGATGTAATTTTGTTTGATTAATCATCATAAAAGGAAAAAAAAATCAAAATTCTAACTCAATAGATATATTTTTTACATGTTTACTAAAACTGTTAGAGTACATTTTTTCTTCAATTGCGCATATTTCAATTCGTGTCTAATCCTTTAAAACTTGATGAATTATTTAAATGGCTATAACACTTTGAAGTATGGGTCCAGGAGTAATATTTAAAAATATAGGCTATTTTTTGGATATTTATGAATCGCCCTATGTATATATTCAACATATAGCTTTTACAATAATTTCACCCTTGTTTTGTTTTATATCGTTCAGCCATTTGTTGCTTATTTCTACACTTTTACAACCTGTTGCACTGTTTTCTTTGTTTTTTATCAGAAGCATTTTTAATTTTTACCAGCAGTATAACTAGTATTATATGTAGGACGATAAATCATCTGTTTGCATCAGTGAATAATTCCTGAGAACTATGGAAGCTTTGCACTTTGAAGTATGGGTCTAAGAGTAATATTTAAGGAAATAGCCTGTTGTTTCGATATTTATGAATCACCCTGCATATATTAAAGAACACATAAAGCTTTTACAATAATTTCATCCATGTTTCGTTTTACATCTTTCAGCCACATGTAGCTAATTTCTACCCATTTTGCAGCCTGTTGCACGGTTTTCGTGGCTTTTAATCAGAAGAATTTTTCCCAGCAATATAACTAGTATTATATGCAGGAAGATAAGACATCTATTCGCATCATTAGTCCTGAGAACAATAATACCTTCCTATGACGAGCATTCTGAAATCTCAATTATCGAACCTAATTGGAATACGAAGGAATTTCGTTTCTAGCATCCGCTTACAACTTTACATTCATCTATTTCATTCGTGTTGTAACTTAAACTCTGCGACGCTATAATCTGTTGAGGGTATTAGCCATTTAGCCTTCAATACTGAACTCTGTTTTCTTCACCATGGACTCTGTTTTGCTGTAAAGCATTATATCACAGTTAGGCAGTCAACTAACGCGGGATCCTCAGTATTCAGATCCCAAGCAAGTTTATATTCAGTTTTTCGACACTGAAGTTATAAAATGTTCAGTGAAACCTGTCCAAGTCCGGAATTGAGCTCTGGACATGCAGTGTGGCTTTCGTATTGAAAGTTGCTACTGAAAAGAAAATTAGTTCAACCTCGTAAAATCATCAATTGAACCTAGCACAATAGATCATATAAACTAATAACTAGTTAAATAATAAACTAGTTAAGTAATTTATAAGTAAAAAAGGAACACATATATAATTTTATTGCCAAATTCTCGAACAAAACAACTGAAATAGCTATTCGATTGATAAATACAATTAAAGGCATATAAAAGTAAAAAGACTTTTATAAAATCTACTTTAAATTTGAATACTATTGCTGTTGTTTAACGTCTCTTCACGTATTATTTATTTATCTATAAGGTAAAATAAATTATTCACCTATTTATTTAATTTTGTAAAGTATTATATTCTAAAAGTGGAAGAAGTGAAAAGCTCACACTTTGAAAGAGTGACAGGCATTTACACTCTTTTTGGAGTGAACTTTATAAAAATACCCTTCTTAAAGAGTGGAATTTACCACTCCCTCGAATTCCTCGAAATGAGTTTGATATTTCACTCCATTGTCGAGAGTGATATGTGTCACTCTGTTGTGGAGAGTTAAATATCTCATTTCACTGAAAGAGTTAAATATTGGCATTATACACTTTAAGAAAATTTCCGTTAAACTTTGAACCATGGAGTAAAAAAATGAGAAGCACCAAAATATGTCATTTTCAAAAAATCCATTTTTATAATAACTTGGGAAAACATGCTTAATTGGTGCTCTTTTTCAAGAGTCAGTGGTCGCTCCTCCACAAGAGTGACTTGCATATGTAACATCAGCCAATCAAAAATGTCTTTTTTTTCTTTTTTGAGAGAGAGAAAGAAGAGATAAATTTGTCCGTCATTTTAAGATTAACTTCTTCGTTCCCTTGGTCCACACCTTCGAACCTCAATTCTTTAACTTTTTATTAATAAAATTGAAACGTTATTACAATTTCAATTTCAGAATGATATGATTCGATATCTATGATTGGTGATAATCCTAAAAGACTAAAACTCTTGCTCTGGAGTCATAGTGGAGAAGAAATAAATCATTAATAATCAATAATACTGCATTAATACTCAGTAACGAAGATGTTACAATACACGGATATTATTAAAGTGTTTATTTATTAAACGTAACGTAAGCCTTATTTAATTTAAACCTTTTATATTGTTAGATGTTGAATTTATGATCATGAGTTAAATAGTTATATGCTAAATATTTAAAAAAAATTATCACGAATTGTTTTCAAAATCGATTTTTTCCTATTCTATATTGTGATGTAAAATATCTTTATCTGCCGGCTTCTATCTATTACCTTCTCGAAAACAAAATTCTGACACAAACTCACTGACTCACAAACAAACTGATACAATTTACTCCATTCATAGTAGAATGTAAACATTAATTTGCAGTTACTTGAGACTGAATGTGTCTTGACACAGTTATTTGTACTGCTGGATTTGTTTCGATTTTACTGTTTTCTGGTTACTAACACTAACAGCATTTATTGTCATTTTTATTTTGGAGTTAAATATGATATTCGATTATTATGGTATTACGAAACTGTTTCAGATTGAAAATTAGCATTACACTAAGAAAATGTCTTTTTACATGTTACAGGTGTGAAACTTTTGAAAGATATTTTTTATGAGAAATAATATTATAAAATATTATTTAAAATCGCAAATCATCATAAAAATATTTTAAGATTTAACATTTGCAAAATTTATAAAATTATAGGAATTTCTTATAACATACGGCAAGATTTTTGCGAAATTGTTAAATCTAATAATGCATTTAATTCACCTACTGCAGTTTGTTGTTGTTTAATAGTGTGCAATTATAAAATATTAATTATTATTTTTAATGTTTTTCAAATTGGTATATGTATTTCTTTTTAAATCGCATGTAAGAATTTTTTGCTTTTTATCATTTTAATCAAACATTTCATAGGGCATTTTGAATAATTACTAAATTTCATTCTATTGCAAACATTTTTTTTCGTTTATGCCACATGTGATTATTGGTTCCAAAAAATAAAACATGATATTTAAGCATTGAAACAAAGAGTACTTTACGCCTGGTGTATATAAATAAAACTGCTTTAGCATATTTTTTTTAAAAGCTCATAGTATCTCTTGTATAAGGTGGAATTTATTTTATACAGATAAATAACTGTTTTTTACATTAAAAAAGTTTTCCAAATTATAGGAACAGTACATATTAATCATTGCTTTTGTTTTATATTGTCTTTTTTCTATTGCGTTGATCATTTTTTATATAAAATATAAGAAATCTATTTAGCTCATATTCATAAAATGCAATATATACGGAATTAAAAATTTTAAATTAAATATGGCGCATACGGTTTTATAAATAAGTGTTGCATTAACATACTTTTTCCAGCAATAAAATTCTAATTAGTCATTAAAAACATAAATAAGGTACATCACGGGAATAATTAAAATAAAATATACAACTTAAAGAATAACAGAAAGAAAAAATAATAAGACAAAAGAATAACTGTTCAATCCAACCAGGCGTACAAAACGCACTGCTTTAGCAAGAGTGAACATTAGCAAGAACATTTAGCAAGAGTGAGATCATTCCTGTGAAAGAATGATCACCCCTGTATAGAGTGAATGTTCACTTCGCAGGAGTGACTATTCTCTTTTTCAAAGAGTCAATAATTCCACATTTGCTCAGACTGCAAAGTCACTCTAAAGAGGTTGGCCATATTTTGACTCTGCGATAGAGTGACTATTCACTCCGAGGTAGTGAATAGTCACTCTTTTTTATTTAGAATATATAATTATAATATATTATTTGAAAAATCCCCTTCTTTAAAAAATCAACAGGTAGGAAAACAGCAGTTAAGTGTTTGCCGTGGAAAACATCGTCTAAAATCCGCAAAATTCACCAGTGAATATGAATCCGCAATTTAAATAAAGCTCACATTTTAAATTTGTGTCGGTGCAAATTCCTTTTAGAGTGGAGTTCACTTGTTAAACGAGTATTTACAAGATACTTATAGCATTGCTATCAAGGATATTTATTAGATATAACTCGAGTTAAATGCAAGAAGAAGGTAGAATAGCATAAGGAGATGAAAAACGCTGTTTCCACATTTGGACCCTAAAGTCCTTCCTGATATGGCTGCCGTTTCTGGCTGTTCATAAATGAAGAACGGTAAACGTAACGCCCCCTACATCCTGTTTCGAAATCAAAACTTTGAAACTTTCCAACGATCGAAAGCTAGGAGACAGCAGATTATGTGATCTGCAGAACGGAAGCACTAGCGCCAAGAACCGAGTTTTAATTTAGGGGCGAAATTCTGTTGGAAAAAGCCTACCTTTTCTACTTTCCTTCTACAATTCGACATTCATGGTTATATGCAAACGATAAATTTCAAATAGCGAAGCTGTCATCCAAGTTCTGTCAGAAATGCTTCCAACTGATTGCAGAATTCTCTTTCCTCATTGATCTATAACTAGGCATTTTTGAACTATCTTACATTTATAGTTTATATAACCAGTAAAGCTGATGAGATCGATAGCATTTCAATTATTAAGGACCGATGGCTAATGGTTAGCTGAAAACGCTAGAAATTTTTAACGTCTTCTTTCATCCATGTTTTCACGTCTTGAAAAGTTTTACATGTTTTAACATTTCTATATACTTATACCTATTTAGCAATAAATTTATTCTGAATTAAGTATTCGTGTTATTTATTTATTTTATTAAGGTGAATATGTTGTTTCAACTTGAGAAATAGTGTTTCTATATATATTTTAAGGACCAACAATTTCAGTTGATCAATTGCAGTAAGATTTAGTAGGAAAATGAAGCCATTATGATAAAAAAAATCAAAACTCCCTCTAGTTCCTACTCTACCGAAATGGCGTGTATTACATTGATTGCAGAGATTGTCCCATAATATGAAATAATGTGACATTTACAGCCATTCATTATCGGATCTTCATCTTATAGTTTGGAGACAGTTTTTCGATTGACGGGGTTGACGGATTGCCAAAAGAAGCTTGTGTTCTTAAACTAGTTATTTTTTAAAAATTGGTTTAGAAGTGTAAAGCATTTATGTCGTGAAGAAATTTATTATTAGTAGCATTTGCTCCTACGTAAGCAAAAAAAAAAAAAAAAAAAAAAAAAAAAAAAAAAAAAAAAAGGAAAATTTATTACTATGAAGGACCCAAAATTCTCGAATTGTATTTAGAATGTTCGACTTATCTTCTGTGATCCGATTCACTCAATTACAGAAGGTAGCCAAAAATCTTATAATCATCTATTAGGAAAAGAAAGGTGGGAGAATACGTAGCTGTACAAAAAATGAAATAAAGTACAGGAATAAAAAAAATTATTTCAGGAAGAATTTTTTTAATAATGCGCGGTTCTATTAATCTCCATCTTGAATATTCGTATTTTCCCTTAAATTATATTTAAATAACATTAAAAACAATTTTATCTCGGTGTTCGTTTTTTTTTTTTTTTTTTTTTTTTTTTTTTTTTTTTTTTAAAGTTAATATAGACTAAACAATTATTTAGTCAGTAATAGCAAAATATATATTTACGAAGCTGACAAACATTTTCAAACAGCAATTTTTGCGTCCGAAAAAAAAAAAGAGAAAAATCTCAATTTTATAATTTTTTTTTAAGTTGTATTGGTATATCATGAATATGCTGCGAACCTGTTCACCGTATAAATGATTTTACAAATGTATCCAGTAGTACTTGCAATTAGCTCTAAGATATTTTAAAAATTCTGTTAAAAAAAACCGCTCCTTTTATATATTTAATTAAAATATCAGGTAATTTTCTTGTTATTCCGGGGCCAAATATAAGAAAAAAAAAAAAAAGGATGAATCGCCAAATATTGATTCAGTGGATCGACTTTGACAACAAATACTTCTATTAAACTGTGCAAACATTGCTCAATATTTAAATTAATTTCATTTTATAATATTATTTCCAATTGAATTTCGTTTTTCTTTGTATTTTGAATAAAATCAGTAATTTTTTTTAATTCTTTGAGACGATTGTATTTTTACTTTCTTCTATCTTTACAGAAGAAAGTGGGGTCAGGTGGGGTAAAATGGGTGTGAAATTCACTATTTTTAGATGCTTAGTTAAAATTTTCAGGTAAAAAAACCATTAAAACTTTTTTTTTTGTATTTTCTTCGCATTGCATATTCTTGGAATGAAAATACACAATTTTTATTTATTAGGCTACAAAAATATGTCTATAAGAAAATATTTAATAGATGCATGTTTGCTATACCCATTTTACTCCACGTAGGTGAAAACGGGTCTAGTGTGTGGTTAAATGAGTACATAAGAGTTTAACAAAAAATAATGTATAAATAGATTTATCAGAGATTATCTAATGAAATAATATGGAAACCAATACTACACAAGTCTTAAAAACTGTCATATTTTTTTTATATAAAATTTAAGTTACAAAATAAATAAGAATTTTAACAATGAATCAAGCTTAGATGTAAATGAAGACATATTTTAGTTCCATTTTCTTTTTTACAACCCTCATTCTCACCCTTTTGCATTATAAATATTAAAAGTTTATTTTTCAAAAGTATAATAGCAAAGATTATTAAATGATGGTTCATTTAATGTTTCTATAATCTGCTTTTCCCAATATAATCTTTTGGAACGCCCACATTGTTATTCTTGTGACCGTTAGAACAATTTTTCAGAAAATCTTCCAATTATTTTATTATAAAATACAAAAGGATAAAATTGATATAACCGATTAAATACCATTGTGTTACACTTAAGTAATATATTTCTAACTTGTAACAAAATTTTGATTTATTATATAAAAATAAAATGCTTTATGTTACAGTTAGATGTATTTCATGTGAGTGGAACACAATGGTATTTAACTAAGTCATAAAGTTTTATCTTGATGATAAAATAATTGGAACTGTTTCTGAAAATTTACTCGAATGGTTGCAAAAGTAATGAATGAGCATATCCCTGTGTCTTTAGTACCAGGGACCAATCATGGACTTTTACAAAAATTATACTTCTTATAACATACGTTTAATCTATTTCAATAGCCATAATTTTGCCAATGAATTCTTTGTTTGTCTTTTTTCCCAAATGCAGGACTTTTAGTCATGCTCCTACAGATGCACCCATTTTTTTTTTCACATAATTGGTATCTTCCTCAGGTTAATAGTTTAATTTGAGTCTAATTTGAATTCTGTCCTCATTTAAGATTTTTCCTTCCTGTCTATTATAACTTTTTTGGTGTTCTGGTTATCCAAGGTTTTTTTTTTTTTTTTTTTTTTTTTTTTTTTTTAGTTGATTTATAATGTTTTTATCTGATAAAAATTTATTTGTTTTTCTTTGAGCATGCTTACGTATTAGCTTTGAAGTTTTTTTAAGATTAATTAGATATGTAGCAGATTGATATGCATTGGAAAAGCGATTCACTATACGATGCACCAAAGCCGCATTGCTCTTGCTTTTATCAAGAATTCTGGATTACGATTTCTGAAATCTTTTAACAACCTCTTCTTAAAATTTTAAATCCAATCAGTACCAGATATGCCATCTAGAAATGAACAATGATTTGACTAAATTTTGTATAATAAATTTCATGTCTTTCCGATCTTGAGAAAAACTGCACTGCGGATTATATAAACATTTTAAAGTATTTTAGAAACGTGTTCTATTCTAATTATAGTAAAATAAACAATTTTATTCAGAAAAGTTCTATATAAGGCCTTAAAAATACTGACAAACGTTAAGCCTAATACTATACCCATTTTACCCTATTTTCAAAATTTTAAATAAAACAACAAGAATATTTCTTATTTATAATATGGAAAAGCATTAAAAGTGTTTAATGAACAAAATGAGGTCAAACAAATGAGTTTATATCAAATATCATAAGCTGCAAGAAAAAGTTTAATTAGACCATATGTGGCATAAAATTGTCCTCAAAAGGCTTTTGTGTTGCCACTCAAATAGAACAAACGATAAAAACACAAACAAAATAGGAGATAAGCTTAAACATCAAGCAATCAGATATAATTTTGTAAACTATAAATATGTTAAAAAATTTATAAAAAAATCAAACAATATATTTTGATTACTCATTTTACCTTACTACCCTTTACCCCATCTGACCTTATTTGATTTGTGAAAATTTTCGAATTGCAGTTTTTAACCCAAATGATATGTTTTTACAAAATGTCTGTGAGTTTGTCTGTCTATATGTGACAAATTTTGTGAAGATCTATCTTAAGAACTATTGCACGGAATTTTTCGCAACAGCTTTATCTCAGGAACTACTGCACAGATTTTCACAAAACTTCAGAATTTATTAGTCCATGACTTGAATGGATGTTGTTTACATTTTGGTGTAAATCGCTCAACAAGTGAAGCTGCAATGCTGCCTTTTTCCCCGATTACCGAAACAGCTTTATGTCAAGAACTAGTGTACAGATTTTCACCAAACTTCAGATTCTGTTAGTTCTCTACATGAATGAGTGCTTTTGATAGCTTGGTGTAAATCGCTCAACAGGTGGCGCTTCTATTCTGTCTTTTTCACTCTTCTCGCAACTGCTTTATCTCAAGAACTAAAGCAATGATTTTCACGAAACTTCAGATCCAGCTAGTCCTTGACATGGATTGATGTTGTTTACATTTTGGTGTAAATCGCTGCATTTTTCACGATTTCCTCAATAGCTTAATCTCAAGAATTAATGGACGGAGTTTCATCAAACTTCAAATGCAGCAAATTTGTGATATGAACAAGTTATGTTTATGTTTTGGTGTCAATCGCCCAACAGGCGGCGCTGTTTTACGGAATTTTCCTGATTCCTGCAATAGTTCTATTTCAAGAATTAATGCACGAATCTTTTCATCAAACTTCATGTTCAGGTAGCGCTTCATAAATATTATTGCTGCTTATGTTTTGATATAAATCGCCCAACACGTGACGCTTTTATGTTGCATTTTTCCCGGTATCCTCAATAGTCTTATTTCAAGAACTAATGCACGGAATATCGTGCCTTTTCAATAGTCTCGATGAGCATAGATTGCCATTTAATTTTTGAATGGAAAACTTCAAATGCAGTAAATTTGTGATATGAACTAGTTATGTTTATGTTTGGTTTTTATGTCACTCTGGTAGCGACTCTTGAAGTATTAACATGCATGAGATAGAAGAAGGTTTTGGAATTGCCACATCTGACTAGTTTAATTTCTAATTGATAAAAAATTTCCATTCTTTAATAAAAATATGGAATAATATGCTACGACTAAGATAAAAAACATATGCCTACGGTAACCTTTTCGTTAAAAATAAAAAAAATTTCCCATCTTAATTCCACTAATATTTTACATAGAACAATGTACTATAAAACTAAAACCTTCCCAGTAATAATATCTATCGAATGGTACAAGTTCAATCAAAATCCATTTAGTAGAACTCGATAAGCCGCCGTAAGGAAATTTTTGTTTGCATTTAGACTAGATAAAAATACAAATTATTTTTGAAATTGGTAATTTAGTGAAAAATTAGATTTTTATTATTCGTAACCAGATTCAATGCATAATTTTTAGAGCATTAGTTAAATTATCAATTGCTAGTATTTTGCAGTCTTTAAAATATTCAATAGGTTTAGTGTAAGAAATTGAAATTTTATATATAAATATATCAATATCATGTGTAAACCGTTTTAAAATAGAATTGAAATTAAATTTTGAAGCCACTATTTACTTCCTTAACCCTTTATTTTTTCAATGCAAAATCATTTATAATTTTATGATTTCCAATGATTATATTTCCATAATCAGTATTAATGTATTTTTGTAGATGAATTTGAAATTAATAACCCGTTTGGTATCCTCAAGGTAAATTGTTACGAAAATGTAAAATAAGTTGTCATAATAAGGAATTCATATTGAAAATTTCTGAGTTTAGTGCAATTTCAAAGAAATTTTTTTTGTCCCAATGGCTTTTTTTTTTTCTCTGCAACATTCTAGAGATTAAAATGTATAAGGCGTTTCTTCTTTTATTTTCTTTCCTGACTGCACTCTATAAACGAAAAAGTGGATTTGTCTTCTTAGGGGAAGAGCTATACTTTATTGGATCGTGAATAAATCGTTTTTTAAACGTTTTATTCATCTTGATTTAAACTGCTCTCACTTAAATTACTCATCATGATATAAATTATTAAAAAGACAACTCGTTCATTCGAGTTGTTTTAATTCTTTACAAGAAGCTGACTTTCAAATCGTAAGATGAGTGGATTTCGGCTCAATTTGAATTATTTTGCAGCTGAGGTTTTAAGAGAGTGCACTTTATGAATGCCAGTTTATGGTTGTAATTATTGCAAAAGGATGCAAAGTCTTGTTCAGGGGGTTGTGAGTCGCCAAATTTTGTTAAAATGCTTCTTCACTTTTAAAAATTTCGCAGTGATTCTCGTCGATAGTTTCGATAGCTTTTTATGTTAGTAGAAATAAAAAAAGTCACAAATTTTTATAAACGCTAAATTTTAGTTAGTTCTAGCCGAGGTTTTCTCCTTATAACGCTCCTTTTTTATGTATTTACTTTCTTTTCACTAATTGATGTACTACTTTATCACTTTTTGCTCATTAAAATCACAATCTCATTACATCTTTGCTCGTAACAAACAAGTTTGTGTAAATTAAAAATCTGAATGAAAACACAATAATATTGCGCGTATTTGAAGTACAAATTTAAATGGCAGCATCACAACTGCAATATTTGCCTTACATGAAAAATATTTTTTATAAAAGCATTTTTATGTAAAACAGTTATTGGATGCAAAATGTATAATATACTTCAACTATGATAAATGAATGAAAATAAAAATGTATAATATACTTCAACTATGATAAATGAATGAAAATAAAAATGTATAATATGCTTCATTTTACTGACGTTTTAAACGGCATGCTTAAGCCTTTAAAAATTAAAAAAAGTCTAGTTTTAAAGTTTTACACAATATAAAAATAATAATAATAAAACAAGACATACATTTTTAATTTGGGCAATAAAGTTCTTTAATATGTTGCGAATGCAAGTCTAGCTAGGAATTTTCTGTTGAAAGAAATGTTAAAAGACTTTCGATTAAATAAAGCAGTTTCTCCTTCACTATATATTTGTCAAAAGTGAAATTAACTTGACACCAATACATTATAGAAAATATCCAATTTGTTGCATATAAATTTCTCTTTAAGATGATTCAATTTAAAGCACAGAAATTTCACCAATTACATCTTAGAAAGATAATTATTTAGTGAACATTAATCATTTATTAGGATGTCATTATCTTAATTAATAATTTAGGCGACTGAATACTCATTCATTGTGCGAAAGACAAAAGGTGAAGAGGTGAGATAATAAAGTTAAAACATGAATAAGATCCATTGTCGTAATATTTTAAGGAAATTGAAATCGAAGCCTGTAAGATGTTCACATTAGAATCTCGTTTTTAGATATAGTGGTTAGTCTTCCGTTTTAACTGACTTCAAAAGAATTGTAAGGGAGGGGGGGGGGTCACAATTTGTATGTTTTTTTAGGGATTCGTTCATCTGAGGAAACCCTTATCATCTCTGTCCTCTGTCTGTCCGTCTTAAAGTCCGTGCACAAAAATTCTATAACTCAGAGACTGCAAATTTTGTGTATATATTGTTACAGCGTATATAGGGTTCTTTTGATCTTATGGTTAGAGAACTTCAAACTCTTGTCTCTTAGAAAAGTAGAAAATAATTTATTTACAGATCTTCAGAACAACAGAGTCTTCGAAACTCACAAATATTGCTAGATATACAAAAGTAACTGCTCAAATCTATCGTACAAGAATAGCTTTAGATCCCAGAGACTCTTTATACAACGCCTCAACACTTAATAACATTCAAAACAACATAAATGAAACTCAAGCAAACTTGCTAACAAACGCCTTGTTCACTCAATGACTGACTGGTAAATAATAACCACAGCTCGCATCGCTTCTCTTCTTATATAGGTTCGCAGCAGGTGCGGGAAATTTCTAGAACCATCTCGAAAAACCCACGGAACAACAAACAATGTATCAGTATACCTAAGGGGGGGTTACCATTGAGAGGGAAGGGTTACCATCGCCAACAATCGCCAAGTTTGTCGCCAACTTGGCGATATATCGCCAAATTTGGCGACCAAAATTAGTCGCCAAAAGTGACGCCAACTTGGCGATATCTTTATTATTTCGCCAATCTGCCGTAGACATACACTGAAAATAATGGACAAGTTTGCTTGATAACAGAGACAATGTATCAAAAACTAATATTAGTAAAGGAATGGAGCTTAATAAGATTATTTACATTATTTTACAGTACAAACACTAACTATTTACAAAATTCGTAACAATATAATAGCTGAATACCTCGTGTTGCACGACAAATAATAAAATTTTGAAAAGTCTATTATTTTAGTTAAATTAAAATTTTAATGTTATTCGTTCACTTTTACCATTTTAAATTTTAGAGTAGAGCCTTAATTTTAATGTTGCTTGGATAGACATCATTACTTGGATTAAAGCATTTCAAAGCATACAGAAAGTTCCTAGTTCGATCCCCGGTTCTGGAAGTTGGAATTTTCGTATTTCAATGGATTTCATTAAAAAAAAAAACTTCTTATTTATTGCCAATTTAAGGGTTTATTATATTTTGATGAATAATCCCTAACATTCATAAAAGTTTTTGGAATTTCATTTTCGATCTATTTTAAAACCTATTGTATTGTATTAATGATTGAGCATTGTGAATTTCGTTTAAACGTTTTTTTTCATTTTTAGAAATTTAAAATTTTATTTTTATCTCTGCTATTTTTTTTTTCAATTTCGGATAGTCAAAAAATTTGGAATTTTTAATTTTATTTAAATAATTTGATTAAAATAAATTACTTCTTTTATAATTATTTTTAAATTAAATTTATTGATGCCATAATCGATGTAAGAATTCAATAATTATAAATTAACGATTTGGATTTATTAATTAAAGGGTAAGTTGTTTTGAAAGAAATATTAAACAAAACCCTCTGTACGATATGTGATCACACTTACCGACTTGTTTTTTCCTGGCATGCATGTGCTTGTATATTCGCCGTTTACTCCGAAACTACGAGATCGATTTATGTGATATATATTTTTTTATTAAAAGAGGATACTCAAAAGACTAATCCCATTTAAATTTCATCAAATTTGGTTCATTACTATTTCTAGAAATTCAACAAAAACTGTAAATAAAAAATAAATAAATAAGTAAGCATTTTTAAGATTGGTATTTTTTAACGATTTTTATCGAAGGAAGCAGCGCTATCTATTTGGCGAGAAAGTCACTACAGCGGCGATTTTCTTACTTTTTTGGACAATTTTGTTTCTAAATTTGTTGTAAGAAAAAATAAAAAGCAATATTTTAACCGTTAAAAATTTTTATGATCTATACAATAAGCAAAAGAAAAAAATCTAAATCGTAAAGCTTTTAAATTCATCTAAGTTTTCAGCAGTACATTCGCTTCATTTTAAAAACTAAATATTGTCTTTGACGGGATTTGTATGCTAGTGCAGGGTAGGTCAGAAGTCTTTGGCAAGTATTTGAATTCATTATAAAATAAAGTAGTTATTTTTTTGTTAAAAATATCATAATTATTGTTAAATAATAGTTGGCATCTAAGTAATTAGTACAAGACATATGATTCCAATTGCAATGCTTCAAATGTTTCTTTTATTGTATAAAAGTCCATTCATGTTAAAATCATTATTAAAAATTTTTTAAGTAGTTAAAAAAACGAAATTTTAATGTTTAAGGATCTTGCCCTGGGCTGTTATACTGTGGGAAATATTTCTTCATGCTCTAAAAAATAAAAAATTTAAAAAATCTTTTTGCACGATTAAAACTTACCGATTTAGGATACAACATTTTTGCGTGTTCTGGAGCAAATTTTTTTTTCCGTTTCCTCCATTCCAGAAAATGAAAAAAAAAAATAAAAATAAAAAAATAAATAAAATAAAATTATAAAAAAAGGAAGGAAAGAGGGGGGGGGGGGGAAGCAGAAAAAAAAAATCTAACTCGGAAAGTTTTTGTCGTCTAAAATTGGAATGGTTACTGTTGTACATTTTATGGAGAAAGTTTTTTAAATTTAATTTAAAATATCCATCGACAGTAAAAAAAAAAAAAAAAGAAAAAGAAAGAAATTGTTCTTTCGTAAATTTTGCATCATATGAAATTTAACAACGTCACAATAAGTATCGTAAATGCACAGTTATTTGCTCACTCATATCTTACATACTCTCATCTACATTCCGAAATTTGGATCGTCCCAAATTGCAGATGTAGCTTGAACAGGGATGGTGGATAATATCAGTAATTTACCGTAAGATCCTCACTATTAAAAGAAAAAAAAAAGAAGGAAAAGAAAGAAAAAAAAGTAATTTTATTGAGATTCCCGTTAAATTATATTTATTAATGTTAAAATTATGAATAAATATTTAGGTTCGTCTTCAAGTAGGGCAAATTCTACACTCTAAAAAATGGAGCATTATTACATTTTATTTGGGTTTGTAAAATAACGCATTAAGTTTAAAAATACACTCCTTCTGGTGGTTCCTTCATTTGACAGATTTTTAAGTGGTTTAATATATTAAAAATTGTGTAATTCTACACCTTTAAAGAAGTTGTGGAATCTTTATACCAAATTAAGTGTGAAAATTGTATAGAACGTATCAGTGCGCTATTTTGAAATTCCTTTAATTAGCAAAGTTCCATAAAAATCATCTGTGATTTCCGTTATGTTCTCAATAATGATTATGGAATCTGTTAATTTATTTCCTATTGCAATTTTACCCATTTATGCAGGTGTTTATTTTAATTCCTTTATTTACTTAAATGTGTTTAAGTAAAGCATGGCGCTGAATTTACATTAAAAAAAAGAGTCGGATATTGCAATCGAATAAAAAACTGCTTCTACAAGTTTTGATTAAGAATCAGCATTCTATAATAGACAAAGCGGCATTTTACTTTCGCATTTAATTTTTCTTTCTATTTTTCGGATGACGTTTCAAAGAATTTCGGATTGCATTAACGAAGTAAGCAATGTGATTATTATTATTATTATTATTTTTTTTTTTTTTTTTTTTTTTTTTTTTTTGCAGATGTTTGCATGTATTTTTAAAAATTAGATTTTTTTAACATGGTACTGCCAATTTTTAGAGCAATGAGGTATACATTTTGTATAACTGTTGAAGTAAATTCTTTTTACACAGCTTTGTTTATTTGTTTGCAGGCATAGTTAAGCAATTTATAATATGCGTTAAATTGTATAATTCTAATGTAATTTTAACTGATATGTAGCTTATAATTGTTGAGAAAACTAAAAACGCCGAATTAAATTTATAGTGTTAGTTATAAGTAATTATGAATTTTGTTGCAAAATTATTTAAAAATGTGTGATCATGATACTTTTCCATTCTCTAACAAACAATTATTTTTACCAAGAATTTATTAGATGCTGTTATTAGATGTTTTTTTAGCTTATTGGGCGCTGTATTAACAATGTGAGAAATTTTCATAATTTTTATTTCTTTTTTTAAATGTTGGTATTGAAAAAGTGAAAGCGATTGTCATACCGTTATTCTTGTGTTTATATTGGTAAAATATGTTTGAAAATATTAAGGACACACATAAAATTACATTTAATGGGAATTCCATTTCTTTGCGGGACTTATGAAAAAGATATTTCTAAGAATGGAAACAAAAAGAAATTTTCGTTGTTATCAATTATATATTTAAAATGTATGTTGTAAAAAATTATCTCAATTAAAAGAAAGTTTAGCACAGCCTCTTTGCGTGAAACTATTTATTTTAAACTATGGTTATATTAGATTTTAAATGTTCTCTTTAGTTTATTTTTTGCTATACTTCCACTATTTTTGGTGTACACTGACATCAATATTTTTTACAGTGTAATTTTGTGTAAATACGTGAATTGGAGATCTTCTGTGTTCTTATGTGATTTCTGTCCTGCAAGCCTGAATGGACCTTTTAATTTTAAGATATATTTTTTAATCACGCTGTAGAAAAATTATATAGTACTTACAAATTATTATTTTTGAAAAATATTTTTATTTTATTTATTTATTTATTTATTTTTATTTTTATTTATTTATTTATTTTTTTTTAATTAAAATTGCGAGTGAATTGACAAATTACTTGAAACGCGGAGAACGCCATTTGTAAAACGTAAACTTTGGGCAATATTCTGAAAATCTCTCAACTGTGTCTTATTTTTCCATTTTAAGCTATATAAAGTAAGATTTGATGTTTTTAATCTTGCCATGTTTTATATACATTTTTACAAGGAAGAAAAATAAAAACTTCAAATGACAGTTTTATCTCTTAATCGAAATTATATATACGCATTCGAAAAAGTACTTTTTAAATCATATTTTACATTTTTATAATTTTTAAATAGAAAGTATATTATTAAGAACTATACATGTTTAAGGATAATATTATTACAAAAGTTGAAAAATATCGCATATTATGAACAAAGGAAGCGGGAATTCTTACACTCTCTAAGTCACAAGAAGCATTCCTGATATTTCGTTTCATTCACATTAAGTATTAAGAAGCATTTAGTAATTAGTAGTAGCATTAAGGGGGCTCAGGGGTTGAAAACGTTTTAAAAAATCGATTTTTTGTATGATGTAATTTAATTATTCAATTAATTCTTAACTTAATGCAAAAAACCGCATAAAAATATTTGCTATATTACACATTTTCCACATGGGTGTCATCACAGGCAATTAATGGTGATGGCACCCATGTGGAAAATGTGTAATCAAAATAAAAGTTTTAATTTTTCCGATCTGTTTTGTAATCAGAGATTAGTGTACTGATTCTGTGTCATATGCAAATTTCCTCCTTGCGCCCCAATCGAGTTTTTTCTATGGGTGGAGGATTCGCAGAGCAGTTTTTTGTGCGTGCATAACATGCCCGTTTCTTGCGATTCACGTACGGTTCCAACGCTCTTTAAGGTTTTCGCATGCGCTGAGTATTTTGCGATGAAAAAAAATGGGTGTTGCCATTGGAAATTTCCGAGTTTCTGTAACTATAACCGTAACCGTGAGCGCCATTCTGTTGCCGTTCACAGAATCTCTAGCTCATACCTCTGAATAGCTATATCTGAAATTTCACCTCAATCGGTTGAGCGGACTGGCCGCTAGAGCTCCATATATCGGCAAAGTTTTTTTTTATGACCACCCTGTATATTATGATGTTCATAATTATACAGATAAAATATTATCTGTATATCTTTCCACTAAATCAAAATACAAAACTAAAAATGCTCAATTAATAATTAATTTCTCTAACAATGTATTGAATAAACTGAATTTACAGAAAGACATTAATAAAAAAAGAATTTCCATTAAAAAATTTTACTGTTCACAAAACTTATAAATATAATATAAAATTAGGGCACAAAATTTTAACTATATATATATATATATATATATATATATATATATATATATATATATATATATATATATATATATATATATATATATATATATATTGACAAAACAATTAAACTCTTCAAGTCATTTGCATTGTCATTGTAATAACCCACAGTGTAAACACAAGGTCACATTATTACTGGTTATCTTAATACTATTGAACGGAAAAAAAAAAAAAAAGATTTATGGTGTTAAATTTTGCCTTTCCACAAGTGCAATATTAAATTTATAATAAAGCATTTTATTGCAGATTTAGATTTATTTGTATATAAAATTTCAATACATTTTAATAAACATATTGCGTGTTTTAATGATTGGAAATTTACAGTTACATAAAAATTACAAAAAGAACTAATAAATAATATTAAACATATTAAGCATGTATGTTTTAAAAACATAAATAACTACATCAAGCAACTTTAAAATAATTTTATTATTACATACGTATATAAATCACAAAGGATTTTGCTATTATTTGTTAGGAATGTTATAAAATTTTACTTTACAATACTATTAATACAAATAATATTCATTAAAAAAAACATTAAAACTTTATATTAAAAATTGAAAAATATTATATTATCATAAAGTATTAAAAAATTAATTGTAAAAATTTAAAATACTCATATTTTGTAATCATACCAAAATTTCAAAGAAAGGGCGGGTGAATTTCGGCTGTACTTCGCGGCGCGATAGTGGCCGGCAGGCGGTGAACTACTTTTTTTTAATTTAGGTATCTTGATTGGGAGTAATTTTTGAAATGACAAAATTCCGCTTGTTATCGACTTAATAAACATGTCATTAAATAAGACGAATTTTACTAATTCAAAAAACTGGTGCTATTCAAGAAATTTGAAATTTAAAAAACATTGTCCACTGGTAACACCGTACGGGGGGATTTGCAAAATTTTCCGATCCCGTAGTATGACATATCATAGGGAAGCCCTTTGAGCACTCTTTTATATTCTCTTTCCTTGAACATCCCTTAATAATTCCTACGTTGCATTTTTACTTCTCTTTGCTCCAACTAACATATACTGTTAATGTTCGTAAATATATCTTTGTCTGAACATTAATGGCCGGAACTACATTATCCTCAGGGGTCACACACAGATACGAGAAGCGTGAAAAAAAAGGAAAAAAAGCGAGAGAACACGGACCTTCATGCGTGAGAGGATTGCGTATGAATTATCTCAGTAATTAAATAATTATCGTCTCAGTAGAGTGCATTATGAAACATAATCGAAAAACTAAAACGGGGATTTAGGCGCGGAAAGAACGGCATAAATTTCCGTTTCGTGTTTTGAGAAGCGATCAAGAAAACCAGGAAAAGTAATGAACAGATTGATTTTGAAATTTCAGATATTTTATAAAAACAGTTAAAATGCTTCAACATTAGAGGAGGGGGGGGGGAGATCGCAAACATGTTTTACTAAAATAAATAATATTTTAGATGGATTTCTTTACGGAGGATTTCGATAAATATTATTTTAAATATATAAAAATTTCAAAGAGGGGGAAGTTAAATCATGGTTGTATATCTGGGGCGAATGAAAGGAACCCAGGGATGACATTTTCAAACATTTTCCGACTCACTCATGTGACATATCATCACCCTTTTTTCATTATGAACCACACTTTACCAACCTCGATTCACACCACCGGGAGCTCTTTTCATTTTTTTTTTTTTTTTTTGATATTGTACCGCCTTTCTTTAACAATATATATTATTTTAGACCTGATTTATTTACTGATCCTTTGGATAAATACTAATTATAAAATATAAAATTTTCATATAGAGAAGGAAAGGTGCATTACGAGGCTAATATCGTAGCCTCGTAACCATCCCGCGACCATTCTTTTCTACCTTATGTCGACACTCCTCATGTGATATTTTGCTGGAAAGTCCTGAGGTCACTCTTACATATTAGGAACCTCTCGCCCTTCTCATCACAGTTTGCGCACACAGGGAACCCTTTTCTAACTTTTTTCAACTCCCTTCATCTGATATATCTTTGGAAAGCAACGTAACTTTTTCTGTTTTTCACTTCCCGTGCCCCCCCCCCCCGCATTTTGCCCATCGTGGTGCACTTTTTTAAATTTTGCCGACACATTTCATGTGATATATTATTGGAAAATCATGTAGTCACTATTTTATATTATTAATTTTCCGTACTCTTCCCACTAAAATTCCCTCGGGGCTTTTTTCTAAATTTTGCTGACATCCTTCATGTGACATATCATGGAAGGCTCTGTGACCACGCTTTCAAATTATGCACCTTCCGTTTTCCTCCCTAAAACGATCCTCTGCGAGGACCCTTTTCGAACTTTTGATAATATATGCTCATATACGCATCACTGGGAAACCTTGTGAATATTTCATACTATGAATCACTCGTTCCCCTGCAGTGCACTCTCTGCTGATGGAATATATAAATAATTAAACTTGCAGTGGGTGCGCTGTCCGTGTGCTGTTTGTTGCCAGGTCCGACGTTCGTATGAAACGTTTTGTGCCAGCTGGTGGTGGGAGGTGGAACTAAATAATTTTGCAGTGTATTAACATCAGCATGCTTGCTATACAATACTGCAAACAGCAGGGTCCAAATTCTTTGATT
Organism: Maratus speculifer; assembly: GCA_964019185.1. Classification (NCBI taxonomy): domain Eukaryota; kingdom Metazoa; phylum Arthropoda; class Arachnida; order Araneae; family Salticidae; genus Maratus; species Maratus speculifer. The sequence goes on from OZ025299.1 coordinate 140,061,546, forward strand.
CATATTGCGCATATCAAGTGCTTCCTGAAAGTAGAATTGAAGAATCTTGATAGGCGTGCGGAGCAAGCTTGCCGTACGGGACTGTAATGGACAGTTTTAGACGAATACGAGGACAGTTTTTAATTTTTTTCAACACCCCTCATGTGATATATCAATGGACAGCTGTTTGTCTTTAAACCTGGTTAATATAAGCCAATGCTATAAAATAGTTACTATATGTTAATATTTTTTTGTAGATTTTACAAATGTGTGTTGAAGTTAGATGTAATTTTTATGAATTCAATAAAAGTGTATGAAATTGTATTATTTTAGAGTTAAAAATTGTTAGATACAATTGGATTAAATAAAATTGTAACAATTAATTTAGTATATTTTTGGGGGTAATAAAATTAATGATATATGCTACCGAAACAGAATATTCGTGAAAGTACTATATCTGCTGGGATATATATATATATATATATATATATATTTTAATATATCTACAGATGGTAATATTGAACTTGTAATGCTATTTTATTTGCTGTAGAATTTAAATTACTTTTTTTTTATTTTCTCATACAATCTTAAATTATATCTGATTTTCTTATCGAAATATTTTAAATAAATGTTGATTGTAGTTTAATAGTTGTTAATGTATTTCAAATCATTTTATAAATTTATTAAATTTATTACCATTAATATGCAACTGTAATAAATTACCTTAATGTTCTTTAGTTCAAATGATCATTTTGACATGTTTCTGAGTTGCAAGCTGTTGCATTTCATGTGATATGGGATTAAAATTTGCTCTGACTTATTTTGCTTGTGACTCATATTTGATTTTTTTTCTACGTATAATAACTTTGAAACAAAATATATCTAGTTCGTACAGCAATAGTAACCAAATTAAGAGATGAAGAAGGCATATATTAATGTTATGCATTAAATGCTAATAGCAAAATATATATTAATGTGAAACTTATTAGCAAATAGAATCCAATAGGCAATATTAATATACTGACATTCTTAAAGATTTTACTATTTGGGTGACACCAAATGAAACTGAAATAAAAAGAAACATAAAAGGTCAAAATTGTAATAGAAAAATATAAAGAAAGGAAATAAAGATGACAAGCAGAGTAACACGATTTTTTTCCATTTTTAGTATGAATACCACGTGTTGGAGAAAAAGTTTTTATTTCATATATATGATACTAGTAAAGCAAAATATTGCCACTTATTTGTCAATAATCGTTAGAAACCATAAAGGATTTAGAAACAGGAGAAAGAAAAGTAAAACATCATTGAGAGGAGAGAAAAAAAAAACGAATACTACTCTCATGTTTTGATAAGATGCAGGTATATAAAATGATACATATGCACTATGCAGGTATATATAAAAATGTTGATTTAATCATTCAACAGACGAGGGCACACAAATTTTACATCAAATTCGATGCATAATTTAATTATTCTCAAATACAGAAGCGAATCTGTCTAAATGTCATCGCTGTGCTGCTCTTCAATTTAATTTCTGATTGCGAATAAAACCAGTTCTAACGATTTCCAAAGCAATATTGTGTCTTTTGCTCGCCGAGACTTTTGCAAATCGATAAATAAATTAACTAATATAATTTATGAAGTTTAATGGTGTGTCAATTTATTACTTTGAAAGATTTATATCTCTAATTATGAAATTGATGCGTATTACGCTGAGTTATAATTTGGTTTTATGTAGTTTAACGAAAAATATTCAGTATAGTTTTTATGTTATGAACCCACAACATATGTACGGGAAAATAAATAATACATATTTGGTGACAATTCAGAAAAATCTAAGGTATAAATTTTCAATTGGTAGAGCTAAAACCTCAATATGAAGTAAAATAAAATATGTCAAGAGATCAAAAGAAAAAAAAAAAACCTTGCGAAATTTCTTAAACCGATAAAATTTTTTGAGAAAAATACGGACCATGAATTGAGCTCATTCTTTGGAAATAATATTTCTTTTATAATTATATTGTCTTAGGTTTGTCTTCGTTCAATAAATCACAATTAATTAGATAGTTTTATTGCTTAATAACTAAAAGTTGATGCTTATTTATTTTTTTAATGTATATTCAGGTTAATTTTTTCTCTGTGTATTATTAAAATTTAATTTTCTCCTTTTGTATGTATAATTATAATTGCTAACCAAAAGTATATATTTCATTAACAGTTATGGAATATATTGCAATCGTACCATAGTGACAAATATAAATATTGTATTGCAAAACATGCGACGCAGGCCTGCTGAAAGGATGATCGGCATTATATCATAATTGAGCTTAATCTATTTTTTTCTGATATCACCTTTCATTATATTTTCCTTTTCAAGGAGTAATTAAAATTTCCAAAATATTTATTTCGCATATTTTTACTAATGAGAAATTGCAAAAAATCTACTTTTCATATTATTAGTTTCCGCCCCTTTAAAATTGAAATTTTCTTACTTTGTTAAGACCATTTTACATTACTAAATACTGTTTTTCACTAATGTTTATATTACCGAACAAATCTTTTAGTGAATTTAAACTGATCCGGAAGTCGAAATTCTAAAAAAGAAAAAAATATATATTATTTTACTTTATGGATTTTTTTATAATTCATCACGTCTAAAATTTTACATCTAAATTTTCTTGGAAGATATGTATATGGAACTTTGTACAGAGTTTTCGTATTATGTATTTAGTATGTTGCTTCTGGATTTTTTATTGCAAGCGAAAATTTTTAAATTATTTGTCTCGAAGTAAAAACCATTATCAAAAATCCTTTTTTCTTTTTCCCTAAATTTATTATATATTGTGTAATTAATTTTATATATGGATACCGACACACATATATATTAGATAAATTCTTAAGACAAATTAATAAGAAACTTTTTTTAAATAATAATGAAAAAGTAATGAAATCGGGTAAATTACTTATGATCCATATCAATAATAAAATAAATTTTAAATTTTAAACTAGAAAAAAATCAAAAAATTTAAAAATTTTTACTTTAAAAGTAATTTTTGAAGAATTATTTTAGGAAACATATTAAACTTTAGGAAAAGAGCGATTGAAAAATTCTATAAGTAAAGAAAATAAAATTTTGGTCTTCAGAACCCCCTTAAAAGTAGCACAAAATTATTCCATTGTTTTGATTGTACATCATTGTTAAGTACACTGTAAAACATAAAATAAAATAAATAAAAATAAAAATCTATAAAGTTACATGATTTTTTTCTATTGGCATTACGTAAAAAATTCTAGGAATCCCAGTTTCCTAGAAAAAGTTTAGTAACTTTACAGATTTTTTTTTTTTTTTTTTTTTTTTGCAGTGTAAAAGGAAAATTTAATGATTTTTACGAAAGTTTTGTTTTGTTTTGTTTCGTTTTGTTTTCTGTTAAAAGTTTTCTTGTAATAATTGTCATAATAAGTCTGTTGTAATAATTTTTTCCTATTCGCTTCTTATTTTACTACGGAATATAAAGCGAAAAGGACAAAACTGTAGAGCGCAGACGAAAGCAACAGGTTTTTCATCCGGTTCTACACTAACTTTGACGCTTATCAAAATATTAGTGGCTGATTTGGTAATTGATATAGTCATCCATTATATCACTGCATTTGAAAATTATCATTATTATTACCATTGTATTCGTACTTAGATAACATATTTCTTGTCGGAGAACAAAACCAACATTTTTCTCTTTTTGATTAACTCGCATCTATTGATTTAGGTTTATTTTCTCTGAAAACAAATTTTCAAATCAACTGCTGAGTCCTTGGCATTTCCATTCTGTATCAATGGATCACGTTAAATCAAGCATTCAAAATAGAAACGATTGTCTATTCGAAAAAATGTAATATGTCTGTATCCCTTCCCCATCTTCATCTTTTGTATTGTATTATTTTTTGTCTGTAACAGTTTGGGGGAGAGAGGATGATATCCCATTCCTGTCCCAATTGCGCATGGTATAGGACATCGAAAGGGACACAGTGAAACTTCGGGTTCTGTCGCCTCTCCGATTATCAATGCAAAACTTGGTAAGCAAGTGAAGCGCGAAGAAACTCAACTCTTTTCTATCTCTCTCTTTCTCTCTCTCAGTACAGTGGCACTGCTTTCGTACATTATCTCCGTCGCACAGCGAAGGAGAAGCAGAAGAAAAATTTCCAACAGAGCGAGCGTCGCCAGTGATCAACCGTTTTGAAGAGAGGCACCAGGCGAAATGAGGGGTAAAGGAATCTAGTTCTGGAGGAAGGCATAGTTTCATTAATTTTGTCAAACGCCGTATAACGGTGTTGTCAGAGGGAAGCTGTACTGCTGCCCCCTCCCTTTAGCTTTTGTCTCCCACCCCCGAGATTCCCACCAGCTTCCCAGCTCCCTCCCTCCGCCTGGGAATAAAATGTGTTAAGTTTTCGATAGGAAACGTTGAAGGCACAGACGTGAAATTTAATGCAATTTTATTCCGCGAGGACTTAGCGCCAGCGTTGATAATTCTGAGAAAAGAGTGAAATTTGTTGGAGGAAATTCAAACTCTCGACCCTCAACGGGGAACAGCAAGCAGGTTCGCAAGCTCGTAGCAATTTCAAACAATTAATGCGCGCGAAACAGAGGCCTTGCCTGAAAAACTAAAATGAATGTCGACAGTGATTAGGGGTCTCATGGATTTCGACCACTATTTAGTCAGAAGTGATTGGGGTGTTTACGTTTGCTCAATTGCTTTCTTTTGTTTGTCACGGAATGTTATAGCACTCCGAATGTCCGAATGACGCGGTGTCAAGCTGAAATGGGCCATCAACCGAAAGCATAAAAGGTTTTGACAATACATTTTAAGAATAAGAAGTTTATTATTATCATATTATACGCCTTACACTTTATCATAAAATCAAAGCAAATCTTTTTTTAAAAAAAATGGATATTGTCATTTTTTTTAAATATGTATATAACAGAGTGTATATACAAATATAGAAAATCACTTGAAAATAATATTAAAATTTTCATTTACTTGAATTACACTTTTAAAAGTTTGCTTTATTTTAAATCAAGCGAAAGTTCAAAGTCTCGATTCTGTTTTATTTTCTTTCTTTTTTTTAAGTCCAATCATACTAAACTTTTCACATTTTACCACAATATCAAGATTACGTGTATATACCTCTTTTTCTTGAAACAGTGCAACAGAAATTTAAAGTCAAACAAAATATAAAAAGTTTTAATCAGAATCTAAAATTTAAAAATGTGTAATTTAAATAACAAAAATTCTTTTCATAACTATTTATAATAATTTATTTTGAATTTTATTTAAAAAAATGCCCTTTATCTCTTAGTAAAAAAAATAGTTTTTAGAAATAATCTTTCTACCGTAAATCATGAGTTATTACCGATTGTTTATTTTCATATATTCTCAAACGTTTACTTATAAGTATTATGTAAAATATTGCGATTTTATGGCATTTACAAATTTTAGATATTTTTGTGCCTGCATAAAAATCTATGACATTTAATATTTTTTCTTATTAATTCATGGATGTTGAACATGAAATTATCCCAAATATATCAGTAAATTTATGAAAAGACAGTTTTTCAAAGGACGACAATATATACACATTGGGCTATATGTATTCCCGTGCAATGAAATGATTATTTGTATTAACGGCTCTCATCAGAACTCAGAAGTTAAGTTGAACTGGTCCCGATTAATTTATTTGGACGTCAAAGAAAATAAAATGATGTGGAGAATCCTCTGGTGATATGTAAAAGAGAGATTCTGAGCCGAGAAATATCTTCTTTCAATAAGGGGCTGTGAAAATATAACGTTATCAACTTTTTGGTAATTTTGGAACCCCCCCCCCCCCGCTTTCGATAGCATACGTTATCATCCCTCGAACCCCCCCCCCTCCCCCCGGCAATGATATCGTTATCAAAGTGTTTATTATTATTATTATTATTATTATTATTATTATTATTATTATTATTATTATTATTATTATTATTATTATTATTATTTCTTTTGGTTGGGGTGATATACAAATTTGGTTACATTTATTTTTCGCATACTTTGTTGATTCAAATGAAGAGAAGTCAATCAAATAAAGTTTTATTTCAAATAACACTTAAAAGAAATTGTTACTATTTAAAAGTATTTTATAACAGCTTTTTGTTGCATAATGCATTCAAGAGTAATAAAGTCTTGTTGCACTTGTCCCGAACGGGGAGGGGTAAGGTATAGATAAAAATTCTTATCAATAAAGCAAGTAGACCATTAAGTATAGTGAGTTGATTTTTTATAACGTAAGTGGTGAGTGGGGTTTATGCAATCTCAAATTTTTATCTCTTATGAACTGCACAAAATTTAGCTAATTAAAATAAGAAAATTTCACTTTAATTTTGCATTATTTAAAAAAATATATACTGTAAGTGTGCATATATATGTAAGTATACAGTCCATCTGGAAACGTAAAATCACAATTTTTCAGAATTTCAATCTCTCTGGGGTGCAAAAGTCCCCCATCTAACCAGTTACGTGTTATTAAATTTGATAAACATTGTTGAACAGATCACATAAATAAAAATACGAAATTATCACTTTTCAAATCCGCCTTTTTAAAAGTTTTACTATCTGCTGGGTGAAACAAAAATCGCTAAGCAATACCATCTTATGAGATAAAATGAACAATGCCGAAGTTGTAATACTTTAAACTTTAATGAAAATTTCAAGGCTGATAATTGAAATCCGGTTTCGGAATCTTGAAATTAATGCATAGATGTATAAAATTTAAATTGTTTTCATATAGGAAAATTTTTCACAGTAAAATTATTTTTACAATTCAAATAACAATGTTACAATAGCATGCAAAAATTTATTTCATTTGTATCATTTCAGAAAATGAATATAGTTACAGATTCATATTCTTCACAGAAAATTAAATAATATTATTAAAAATACAACTCTGTCAGTCGGTTCTGAATCCTGTACTATTATGTATCTAATTATTGATTTAAATAAAAGGACTAAAAAGTGTGGTGCAAAATTTACGCCTTTCAATTACTGTCATTCGTCATTTTTTCTGCTTTACTTTCATCTGGATTATAAGATTAAAAATCATTAGCAACAAAAACGTTATATGGCTACAAAGAAACAGATATAATAAGAGTTACATTATTTTTAAGTCAAATAAAATTTAGTTTTATTAGTTTGAAGTTGGATTAAAATAACTTTAAATTTCTATTATCTGAATCTAACTTCATAATTGTGGCAAAAATTTCACTAAAATACGTTCTTTCTACTAGAAAAGATAATTAATTAAAGCAAACTTAAGGTTTTTATAATGTTGCATCATTCCGAAAAACGGATATGTTTAATTGAAGAATCATATTCCTCTCATTTCGTGCTTCAGAGTTTTCAATTATATCATTAGTAACGATAAATGAAACACGTCAGTACTGAATCATGCACTTTCGTGTCTTATTACAGCTTTGATAAATGAGATAAAGATTGTTAAATAAATGACATTAGACCGTAATGGGGAATTTTCACCTTTCAAATTCCCCCTTTCTTCCTTTTCTTTCCTTTTCATTTCATTTTTTTTTTTTTTTTTTTACTTTTGCTTTTAGCTGGATGTTAACACTCATATTTATTAGAAATAACACTTCTTAAAATTATAAACTTAATCATAGTTATATTATTTGAACAGAAAAAAAAAATACAAACCTTAAATATGAGTCTGAATTAAAAGACTTGAAACTTCTATGTGAAATTAATATCGTAATTATGGTAAAAATTTCACTTTGAGTAACGTTAGTAGTTGAGGACACTGTGCCAGTTATAAAGACTTTTTAATTTGAAAATAAAAAGTAGACTTTGAAAGTCTCTCGAAGATTAGCCTCCCCTTGTATAGTTGTTGGCAAAATCCTCTATTGTTAAAGCTTCTAATTACAGAGATTTTGAGGCATGATTTTCGGAACGAGATGATGATTTCCTCTCAAATAATGGCAGCCATTCAGTCATCTTGTTGTGTTTCTCTTTTTTTTTTTTCTCATTCGTGACTGCTTAAGCACACTTTTTTTTTACTTTTTGCTTTACTATGAGTAACATGAGCATTCAGAACTCATTTGAGTTAATTTTTGAATTTTGCATAACCTTGAAGCATTACTTACGGATGTTCACTACGTGTACCATAAAAACATAGACTTTGGACAGTCCTGTCAAGAACTGAAATCCCGGTGACAAGACACAAGAGCAGACGTTCTGAACAGTGTGTGCCTGACACAATGGATGAAGGAACGGGATCGCTGGAACCTATTTTACAGATAGTCGATCAAGGAACAATTAGTTAAAAAAATATTTGTGAAGGAATTGGACAACGTCGTCTAAAATAGTTAAGAATTTAAGATCAACAAAAGCCTTATAAATATTGAAAATCTATTGAAATGCCAATTGAAACCCTAAACTTCTCGCTTTTGAAGTAGGTGAAGCCTTTTTATCAACTTTACTATTTCCGGATTGTACTTTTCACCTTATTTAATTAGAAAAAATAAGGCAACATGCCCGCGTGTTGATACATTAAACTTATTGAATTTAGCTTTTAAATTTTTCTGGTGATATCTTCTGTTAAGTGGTCTTTTGCTTACCGCTCGGGATTGTGTTGAAAGTGTGGTGTAGGATCTCTCGCGATCGCGAGGCCATTGGATATGCGTATCACTGTAAAAAGAATTTCCGTTAAAATACGGAAATTGTACTGGTAATCGAGACACTAATACTATTTCCATATTTTAACGGAGAAAATTTCCGTAAATTCCAGAAATATTTCCGTTTTTCCCCAAAATATTTTCTTTTTTTTTTCTTTTAATTTCTGTATATAAAAATTTTCGCTTAAAAGACAAAAGGGAATTTTTCAAGGAAAAACTGACATCTTTAGGACTTTTACTCTCTACTTTTCAAGGACACATTAACATCAGAGACAGACCACGTACATTTTAATTCCAACAACAGTGTAGAAATGTCACTTACCTTCCAAGGGGATCGAACCAGGGAATTGTCCTCTTGCAGCTTGTGGTGTAATACTATCACACCAGATTTACACAAACTACGCTTTGAAATATCATTACTAATTTCCGATGCTTTTTATAAAGCAAATGCTAGATGTTGAATACGGGATTTATTTTTGTAGAGATAATATTTTTCTATTGAGTGTACAGTTCTAAATGTTTTACAAATTTTCTTTCCATAATTTCGAATATTTAGTTTTTTAATTTTATGCTTTATAAAAATAATTTTTAGTCTTTAAAATATTACATGCATGAAACAATGTATTAAAGTTTTGTTTTTTTCTTATTTTAGAAGAGTTTTAAAATTTTGTTGTATTGCTATTAATATTTATTTATTTATTTATTTATTTTTTATTTATTTATTTTTGAAAGGATACTAGCATATATATTTTTTAAACATATTCTTTAATAAATTATTTATATGACGATCTATTGTAAACTCAATAAAGATAATATCATGGGGTTATAAATATAATTTTCTTTATTGTTTTTATAACTTAAATAAGCGTCAATATTAAAATAATGTCTTATTATAATAATATATTTCAGGTATGTTTTAAGTTTTTTTTTTTTTTGTGAGAACTTATTAAAGTGAACTAATAAAAAAAAAAAATATTAAAATTAATTTTTTTTTCATTTTTAAATATCTTACACATTTTTTAAAAAATATGCTATAAATAAGTTAAGCATTATTTTAAAGTCATAATGAAAAATAAACTAACATTCCTTTTCAACTATCTCAAACTAAAGAAGAATTAATAAAATTTTATCGTTATTTATTATTTTTTTTAATATCTTAAAAATATGTTTGCTTTTTATTACATTAAAAGTGAAAGAAAGAAAGAAAAATGCTATAGCTAGTTGTTTATCATACCTGTTATTTATGGCGCCTTGATAGTTATCGGTTTAAATAAAAATTTAACATCGACATTGTTTAATAAATATTTGGGAATGATTCGAATTAAATCAATATAGAACCATATTTAGCTAATTGGAGTTTTATTGAAAATAATATCACTGTAAGGCAAGTATTACAGTTTCTGAACTTGTATTGTTTTGAAAGCTATATAGAAATATTCCGGAAAATAGACGGCAAACTTACTGGATTTATACGGATTTGTAACTTCAAAATTTCAATTATGGTAATTATACTGTTTTCACGGAAAAATGAAATTATTCTGTAAAATTTTACGGAAAAATTTGTGTATATTAACGGGTTGTTTTTACAATGTACCCTCTACGGCACTAGACAAGAATTTAAATTATGCTTTAATTAATATCCCTGTTAGATCCTTTATTATGTTTTATATATGATTCATGAGATTAAATTTAATTATTACTATATTACCAACGGCCAACAAAATTAACTTCTAACCATAGTTTTAGCGATTTTACTGATCGTTGCTTTTTTTTTTTCCAATTTTCATAGTTTAACTACACTTACTATTAAAATTTGGGATCCGATTACTACCGTTACAAATATTTGAATGGGTGAAATTTCATTAGGATTGAAACTATACAAAAAATTTCTTGTGTAATAGTATTCATTGAGTGAATCCCTCATTATTGGAATACCCGTTTGGAGATCTAAGAAATATTTTTATAGATAGAATTTAATTATAATTAATCCTGTACAAAATGTTTAGTGCATAAACAATATTCTATGAATTAATCCTAACTTTTAATTATATTTTGATCGAGTGGTCTCGCAGATTGTTCGCAGTTGTTAATACAATTTCTGTCACAGCAGTGAATGGTTAAATGAATAGTTTTAGATGAATTCGTATATATAAAACGCATTGTCGCATTACGGACTATGGACATCTCATTTAGGATTTTATTGTCATAAATGTGACAAAAATGACCTAAATGCGACAGTGGTACATTATGGGTATAGAATCTTTATAAACGACTTATAAAGATTCCGTTTCTGCAAAATAAGATAGTTTTGAATTAAAAGCATGGTATTCAATAATTTCCTGTTTAATAAAATATAAATTTATTTAATAAAATGAAACTTCTACCCTAAATGTGACAAAACTATGTGAAATCGTGTCTCATTTAGGCACAATGACCATAATAAACCATTCGTTTTTCATAACTAACTAATTTATGTTTACCCTGTATTTTCTTCTACCGAGAAAAGAAAGAAATGAGAGAAACATTAAATGTTTTATCATTCTCTATTGAGATATATTTAAATGAATATTTATTTTTTCTCATTTTATGTTTAAAAAAAAATCAATTATATCATTAGTAATGAGAAGTGAAACACGTAGTTACTGAATCATGCATTTTTGTATCTTATTATTGCTTTAATAAATGACATAAAGATTGTAAAATAAATGGCATAAGACCGCGTTGGGAACTTCTCACCTTTCAGACTTTTTCTGTTTAACATTTACTTTTTCATTATGAAAGCAATAATGAGAGTTTTTAGCAACTATGTCTTTTCAAGACTCTCCCCCCAGCCCCCGACAATAATTAATTAATTTGAAATTAAAGCAATACTAAAAAAACTTAAAAGGAGTGTTGTATGCGATTACGAACCTCGCGATTGTATGTTCAGGAAAGTGAAAATGGTTCGTTTATAAAGTGGGAACAATTTTTCTGTTCGAGAACTATGTGATGTTGGGACTAATTGCGTTGTTTAAAGTAACAATCGTTCTCTTCAAAACCTCTTTTTTCTGTTATTTCTGCTTGGATGAAAACGTTGCAATTTTTTAAAAATTATCTCACAGTTGTATCAACTTTAAAAATATTTCGCCCAAAGTGATGCGTCTTTGATAACCAAAAAAATTCTTAAAAGCAAGATAAAAGATTGAAAATATGTGAAGTAATGAAGTGTAGTTTCCAATGATTATTCGGAATTTTTCTTTTTTAATGTTTTCCTTTTTTTTTTCTTTTCTAATATTGTTAAATAATAATACCACTCGATGAGTGGAATGTTTCCTTTTTATATAAACATACAAAAGGAGAAATGCATAATGATATTATGAGATTTAATACGCAGCCATTGTTTTATTGAAAACTTTTTAATTATGGCAGATAAAATTACTTTAATAAATAGGAAAGTAGCCAAGTGATGTTGCTGATAAATACTGTAAAACCAGTAGCACATGAACAAAAGAAAGAAATTTTATAGAACATAAATTGGTATATTAAAGGCAAATTTTTCTCTGTTAAGCATTTCTTTGAGTTAAAAAATTACATTACTATTTTCAGTTGTTGTTTTGTATGAGTTGTGGTCGTGAATGGTATTATATATATATATATGTCGATATAGCGAGCCCATAGCAACAGGCTCGTTTCAGATGCATTTGGCCGACTCGACATCCGCCCCATAGCAAAGTACAACACGTGTACGACCTTGTTACAGCCACGTGTGAATTAAATGTTGCATAGTTAGCACTTTCACACAAAAGGGCCTCAGCAACAAGTACAGAAGAGTCAGAGAATGATCCCGGATCCAGCCTGATGAAGACGTACTCAGCCGAGCTCTGGTCGAAAAGACCGAAGATGCCCCTTAATCTTAATCCTTTACTTATTTTTCCCTTGTAAATATTTCATAATAATCAATAGTATTAAACTTATGTGATATTACCCCTGGACTCCTTAATTTACATATATATATATATATATATATATATATATATATATATATATTTAATTAAACTTTGTTTTTGTCAATTATTTTGATAATTTAGTTAATTTTATTTCTTTAAAAATTGAGTTTGACTATGTGAACAAAGAAGCAAGATAACTTTCATGGATATTTCGTCTTTATTATTCAAATTTATAATTTTTATACAAATTAATGTATTGGATCCTCAAAAAATATGACGTGACATGAACCGACTTGAAGGGAGGTGAAGTTTTCATTTTATTTATTTATTTATTTATTTATTGCACCGTGTGCGTCACAAATTTGTGCAAACTTTAAAAATCCATAATAAAAAAAGTAATGCAAAATTTTTTTTTCGGTTTGTGCAGGTATGATCACACGGATTTTATATATATATATTTTTTCATATATAATAAAAAATGACTCCAAAAGTAACCAATAGAGGGCGCTCACATGTCATACTGAGGCATTTCATGGAAATTGGCAAATCAGACAAGCAATAAAACACCTAGCTGGAGATGAATCTTCATTCGATATTTGCAGCATGTTATAGGTAGCAGATCCAGGGCTGGTGATTAAACTTTTCTACAAGAATGATAAATCCACAAATATTGCATCACGAAAGTTTCGCATGTTGAACATCTTTTACGACCTTATAATAAATGCACAATGTCATGTTATTGTCTAATTGTGTTTGCTTGATTTGCATAAAACGTCCCAATATTGTGTGGGAGTGCCCTCTACCGGTTAATTTTGGAATCATTTTTTATTGTACATGGGGGAAAATTCAAAATCCGTTTGATCATACTCGTGCAAATCGAATTTTTTTTCCGAGCATTACTTCTTTTATTATGGATTTTTAAAGTTTGCACGAATTTATGACGCACCCTGTATATCAATTAGAAGCAAAGTAAAAGCCCACGTTTAGATTTTTCCTTTTTTACTTATGATTCATTTGGATATCATATATCAATATAGTAAAACTAAATTTAATTAATAATTTCGTATAACCTTATTAAGTAAATTTTCATTCACATTTCAATGAAATATTGTAGTCAATTTTTTTGAAAAAAAAAAAAAATAATAATTTTTTTCTTAAACACATTAAATAATTTAAGATGTTAATGCATTAAAATAATTCTGGAGAGCAAAATTGTATTCTGACCAATAAATTTATATGAAATATTCCATATTAAATTTTAATGTTATTATTGTAAGTCTCTTAATAGTTTCATATGCAAAATACTTCAGTTGTTAAAATGTTGAAGTGATTGAGTGACACGAGGTTTTACGAACAAATCCGTTTCATAGCAAGTAAAAGCTTGTTTTTCACATACATTTTATGAAATTCTGATTAAATTTTCTGGTGCCATTGTTGCATTTGGTAATTTAAATTAACTGGGACGTATATATCTCATCGCCCGTGAAAGGGTTAAAAGCGCACACTAGAGAACATAAATCCTGAAAATTCAATGTTTACATATAGCGAAATGTATTACACAGTTTTACCCACTATCTGATCATCAAGATGTAGTTTTCTTGGTCAGAATGTTGACGTCCGATATCGTTCGTATAGCAATTTTAAATATTATTTCCTTAAATTACAAGTATATATTTTTACTTGAGTATATTTTTAAAAATTTGTCGTTTTCTTATAAATATATTACTTAAAAATTTAGGTGGGAGAGTTTTAGAGAATTGCAGTAGTAAAACCGTTTTTTTTTTTTTTTTTTATTATATTGGGTAATCTCCACAAATAAACATGGGATTTTGAAAAATCGCATGTGTACACTTAATCACCTTTGAAAAATATTTGTTATGAATTCCCATTGTACATTAATAAGATTTTTTTTTTAGTTTGTTTTTGTAACTTTAAATAATATTTATCAAATTAAGTCACAGCTTTTTAATATAGCTTCTTAAAGTCTCTTCGTTGGTTTGTTTTAATAGCTTCTTAAGGTGGTAAAATCAAAAGTTACAGTTTAACACAGCGAAGCTATCAGGCACTCTTTCCGACTTACTTTTAAACATAAAAACATGATGCTTACGGGCATGAATGTTGAACTTATTTGTGAACGATTTTTTTTTTCATTTTCCGATAATTGAGTTACATTATGAGCTATAACTAGTGTTGTCTCCATACGGCAGTTTCTTTCCTTTCCTGAGCTAACGTGTCCGGAAATATTTTCAAACCGTCAACTTTGACAGTCTTTTGCGAAAAATAATTTGCCTTTAGCGAAAATCTGGAAAATATTTCGATTACATAATTTCTAAGTAAGAGACCTGCCAATTTGTCAAGTTTGCCAACAAAAATATAATTAAAAAAAGTGTCAGAAAGTAGCATGTTTGTACATTGAGAGGAGTTTTAATGTAAAGCATAAAATATAAAAATATTTTAGAAACTATCTTCTACTACAATAGTTTCAGGAGAATCTACAAACGCATCTTTTAAGTTCATTTACCTTAACCTTGCATCGCTATTTTGAAGCTAAATTTCAACTCAGCCCAACCACAATGTTGCCATTAAGAAAAATTTTTGTTTGTTCTGAGAAGACCGGTGATTATGGTGCTCTGAAAGTCTTCGCTGTGAAAAGAAACCGTTAATTACGACGGGTCCGGCCCGTAGCTGCGGTTGCGATTTGGATGGCTTTAAACACCCTGATGGCATTCGAAGCAGAAACATTGAAGTCGGATGTAATTTGCGGGTACCTATTGTCCCCAGCCGGACCTAGCTCTGACGAAGACAGGCGGAAGAGGGTCCAGTATCTAAAAGTCAATAATGGAAGAGAAAATTTTACTCTTGGAAATGAAGTTTTAAAGTAAAATCAGCACAAACTTTACTTTGCAGTGACCGCAGTGTGCGGCAGGGACTACTCTAATTGCCTCGTCGGCCAGCCTAACAGGTCAGCGGAGCGTAGGAATGATTTGCCAAGCTTAATGAGCTTTTCTTTCTTTTGATGCTAAATATGTGGTCTGAAAGTCATCGGTGTAGAGAAAGTTTACCGGATACTTTATGGAGCACTGTAAGTTTAAAATTCTTAAAGTTGCAAAGAATGAAATCTTCTATCTTAGCACTCGGAGCACTTTTCAGTTTTGCTAAAATCTCAAATTTGAACTACACAAATGAATATTTTAAAAATAAATATATACAGTAAATGTATATTGTTCATACAAATTTAATTACTTTTTTTCCTTTTGGTACATTTGAGGAATTACCGGGAAAAATCAAAACAAAAAGTTGTTATTTTAATTAGTTTTATTTATACCGTATTGGAAATGCCGTGGCGTTTATCAGTTTGAAAATTATTATTATTATTATTATTTTTTTTTTTTTTTTTTTTTTTTTTTTTTGTCAAGTGTGGCGTTGACACCATGTGCGGCTTTTTTATTTTTATTTATTTTTTTATATTTTTTTACGCACGTAAAATTAGGAAATTGGAATAAAGTAAGAATTCCCTGGCTCAATAACGTGAAACTCTGATTTTGCCAATAATGAGAACTGCGATATTTTCGATGATGATAAATAACCATACACGTGTACAAGGAAAATTTCCAATTCTTCTACTTAAATATTAACGACTCAGATTTTGAGGTCTTCAATAACAATTGAACAAGGATTAGAGATGCGACTTAAAAACCGTGATAATTTGCTCCGAACACTTAAAATATGTGGAGCGCGTAAGGAGAGGAGTCCTCATCAAACGCTTTGGATGGTTTGGTACCAATTGGCATTTCCTTAAAAAGTTAAAAATAATACTTGAAACCTGATTTAAATATTTTAAATAAAATGTTAGAATCTCAAGTTATTAAAAACGAGTATCTGTACACCGTAAAAAAAAAAAAAAAAAAACGTTAAATTTACGGCAAAAACTGCTGGCGGCAATTTTGCCAGCAGTTTTTGCCGTAAACATTGCAGTAAAATTAGATGCAAATTTTTTTATTACTGCCAACAGTTTTTGACGTAAATTTAACGAATTTTTTTTTTACTGTGTATATTTAAAAATACACTGTGAAAAAAAAACTGTAAAAGTACAAAATTTTTTTCTAGGAAACTGGGATTCCTAAAAATTTTCATGTAACGCTAATAGCAAAAACTCATGTAACCGATTCTGTTACATAAGATTTGGTTGTTACCACTAGGTAAAAAGTTCTAGGAATCCCAGTTTCCAAGAAAACGTTTAGTATTTTTTTAAAATAATTTTGCAGCGTACGAAGTGAAAACACTTATCGTTTAATGCAAGAAGATACCTTTTTGAGAAAAAGAAAAGTATATGTTTTTTATTAAAGCTATTCCCAAATACAAATTGTCCACTTTACGACACATTTCCTAATTCACTTTTTTCCTTAAAAGCAAGTGTTCTTATTCAGAAATTATGTAATCAAGGTTTTTTTCTTTTTTTTTTTCGTTTTTTGGTAAAAGCAAGAGATGTTTCAAAAAATGTGGTCAAAATTAACGCCATGAACCAAATACCTTTCTGAAGAAAGTGGAAAAAGCAGACGTTATTAAACAACAATCACGTATAACTAAAGATTTATTTATCGAAAAAGGAAAAGAAAAACTGTTCGGAAAAAAATCATTTCAATAATCATATCTGCGATTATCATCACTTTTGACGTTGAAAAATAAGCCAAAAAATGTGTCAGAAGTTTCGCATTTTTAAACTTGATTATTTATTTATTTATTTTCAAAACAATGTTTTTGTAAAAAAAAAAAAAAAAAAAAAAATACTGCAGAATTACACATCTACACAGCTACACATCTGAAGTGCAGTTCTGGAAGATTGCATTTTTTAGTTGAAATTAAACTTATATGTAACTAAAATAATGAACTTTTCTATATCACGGCCTTATATTCATCTTAATATCAAACTAAATTCGTTTAAAACTGATAAAATACTTAAAATACAGAAGAAGAAAAAAAAACATTTAAATATCTTATTTGTCTAGAAATCCTGAAATTCTTCACTGTATTTAAAGAAAAAAAACGCATTTTTATATTCAATGGTCTGATGCCGTGCTAGCAATATTTGAAGAAATTTAGAAGACAGATTGGTTGAAACTCTTTTGTGTATGCAGACTCTTGTAAAAAAATTGCAAAACAAAAGGTATTGATAAAAAAGTATCAAAAATTTGGTAATGCTTTAAAAATATTTAAAATATAGCTTAATTTTAGAAAATCTCAATAATTGCTTTTTTTATATTAAAAAAAAATACATTGAAGAAATCTAGCAGTAAAAATTGAGTAATTTTTTTATTGCCCTTTTTTTTTTTTTTTTTTTTTTTTTTTTTTTTTTTTTTTTTTGTTTTATATTAAATTAAATCTAGTAAACGTAAAAATTATTTTAAGTTAACAATTTAAACCTTATATAATTTATTATTTGTCTCAAAATCATAATATTCCTTGTTACATTTGCCGTAACCCGAAATGGATCTACTCGTATTCCCATATTCTATATGATGTGATGCCCATTAGAGTAAAATTTCACAGTCGGGGCATTTCCTTTCTCAATCTCTCTCTCTCTCTCTCTCTCTCTCTTTTTTAACTTGTAAACGGATTAGCTCAAACTACGTGCAGCAGAATTTATTACATGGATAAACAAAGGTTATAACTAAAAATGTGTTAAAAATAGATAATAATTATTAAAAATATTTTTAGTAAATGTATCTATATATAAATAATGTATCCATTATTAAATTAATTACTGATTATTAACTTATGTAGTACTAAATTAAATAATTATTATTATATAAAGGGTAATAATTTTACAATACTTTTCTTTAAATATTTACTATTTAATAAATTGTTACTGTTTTTTAAATAGTATAACAAGAAATCGCAAAGACTGCATTTTGTTTTTAAGCAGTCCACATGGAAGAGATAGATCAACAAATAAATAAATATTCTTTATTGGATGCTTATATTAATCTCACGTCCAAATATATTCAATAAAACTGGAAAAAATATTTGGACATTTCTGCAAAAACTAAGTATAATATCTAATTTATTCCGAAATCCTGTAATTCCTCACTGTGATTGCAAGAATCCAATAGCTAACCATACTCATCTGCATATCGAATGGTTTGATACCGTCACAGCAATGTTTGACGGACAGGAGTAGTTCTCTACTCAGTTTATCTTCTTTTGAAACATGTAGTCCTGTGCGATTCAGATTTTTTTAAATGACAAAAAGAAAGATCTTTTTAATTATGTATTGAAACTTAAATAAAAATTATTTGATAAATACTTTTTTTAGCTATTCAAAATTGTTTTCAAATATAAATAAATCAAATATTCCATTTTTGTTTAGCTGAAATATTCAAAGAAATATGTCAATAAATAAATAAAATTTCTTTATTGTGTGCTTATATTCGTCTCTCGTCAAACTAAATTCGGTAAATGTGGGAAAATATTTCTACGGCAGAAACTAATCTCTTATTTATCCCGAAATCCTAAAATTCCTCACCATAATTGCAAGAACCGGAACTGGATCTTCTCGCATCCACATATTCAACGATGGGATGCCCGTCACAGCAATATTTGACGGACAGGGACAGTTCTCGACTCAGCTTATCGCCTTTTGAAACACGCAGACGGATTGATTGAAACCCTCCTGCGCGATGCAGACTTTATTAAATGGCGAAAGAATAAAATAAAATAAAAAGGAAGCCCTCCCTCGCAATTTGTCTTTCCTTCGATCGTTGCCGGAATCGAGAAAAACTCCTGAAGCAAAATTGATTTGTCTAGCGCAGAGTAGGGGGAGGTTTTCCAAACGGTCAATAAGCTTTCACGCCTTTTAATATTCAGGGCTATCAAGTGGGCTATAGAAAGGTCGCAGTCCATTCTCACGGCCAAACGCTCCTCCATAATCGCCTGCTCCAAATTTTATGACCACGTTAGATCCCAATATGGGGCATTTAGTGCAACCTGCTCCATGTTAGAGGAGTATGCTGCCGGATATTTTATCGCTTTTAAACAAGCCGCATGCGCTTCATCGGCGGTTTATTGAAGCAGGGTTTATTTTTCCCACCCCATTTATGCTAGGAGTTCAAGAGAAATAAATAAAGATTCCCTCAAAAGGAACAAGCATTTTATTAGTTTCATGGATTTTTTAATATCGGGAGAGATTTAATTAAGAGGTATAAAAAATGTTAGAATTAGGAATTATTTAGATAAAACAGTGCAATTTTACCAGAAAAATAATAGCATACTTTCAATAATAATATTTTTTTTTAAAGTAAATGTGAAAAAGTTTATAATTGAAAAAGATAAAAAGCAAAATCGACAAGCATTTATATTTCTAACTTTAATATCTCTGCTAAAAGAAAAATTAAAAATCATATGCATTTCTCTCTTTTTATATGTTAACGACTTCAACATAAAATGTTATTTAAAAAAAAAAAAAAAAAAAAAAAAAAAAAAAAAAACATTTGTTTTACTTCCTTTTCACGTATTTAAATGTTGAAAATAATATATGTTTTTGGATATTATGTAAAAAATTCAAAATGCCCCCCCCCCCCCCAATAAAACTTTTAAATTAAAGCTTCGGAATTCAACATAATACCTATTTTGAGTTTCAATTTACTGGCATAGCTTCTGAGACATTTTCTTTCCAATATCTATCTCAAGAAAAACATTTCTAAAATTATCTGAAATTTTAAACAGAGAAAATTTCTTCGACAGCTATTGAAATATGTATTTTAGTGTATAATTATGTATTCAAATCTAAATTAAATTTCAAATGTAATAAAGTAGTAATCATCTTGCAGGTTATTTTTTAATCAATATTTTTAGCAAAATTTTTTTAAATTGTAGAAGAAAGGCTAACTCGTTCATAGCATACATGAGCATAGCTACTAACTCTTAATTTTTCTGTTGTCTCTAAAATTTCAAAAGAAAATTTGCTTTATTTAACATTTAAAGTCTTTTCATATACAACATATGAAATCTATTTAACTCATATTCACAAAATACAATATATACAGGAATAAGAAATTTAAATCAAATAAATCTTATCACGTCGTTCCATAATTTAACAGTTGCATTAAAATCCGTTTTTTGTAGCAAAGGCGAAAGAAAATTCGAAATCATTAGTATAAAAATATGTTTTTAAAAAATATATATGCGTATTATAGAAAATTTAAAGCTAGACTGCATGTTCATACATGATTAAAAAATGACAACATGCAAAAAATAAAAAATAATAATAAAATAAAAAAATAAAAAAAAATAAATAAATAAATAAATAAAAATAAAAATAAAAATATATCAGCAATGATTACTGAAATCTAAATATTTAAAATTTAAATTGCACATGAAAAAAAAAAAAAAAAAAAAAAAAAAAAAGAGGAATCAATTAAAATACTAAATCCAATTTCTAGGGTATTAGAAAATAAATATTAACTGTTTAATATTTTGATTAATTATTTGCCCTTATGGACATTTGAAAACTATCATAGATTTATAGAGCATACAATGAAGGAGAATACAAAAGATAAGATTGCAATAAAATATTTTACTTTTTTTTTTATCTTCAATCTAATTTAATTCAATGTAACTTTAATTGAGTTTTTCCATAAAGTTTCCATGAATGGTACAAACTATGAATTAAATAAACACTGACAATAAAGAATTTTATTCCAATCATTACCACACTTGTACCTATTTTCATTGCATTCTTTAAACGATGTAAATCTTTTAAAATGCCAGTAAAAACAAATGAAAAAAAAATGCCTAAATAAAAAATGAACATTCACTCCTATGAAAGAGTGACTATTCATTCCTACCAGCAGTGAAAAAACACCTTCTTTTTGGAAGTATGAATAGTCAGTCCTCGAAAGAGTGATTATTCACTCCTTTTTAGAATGACTTTTTAATTCTCCGGAGTGAGTATTTACTCTTTCAAAGAGTCGAAAATTCCACTTTTTCTCAGAGTGAATTGACAATCAGGTTTGGCATATTTTAACTCTGTGATAGGTAGAATATTCACTTCTCCGAAATGAATAGTTACACCTTTTTATTTAGAGTGTGTATCTCCGTTTTTTGATATTACAAAACAAAGTTTTCATTTTGCATTGGAATCGAGAATGATACCGATTTCTTTTTAATTTTTTTAAAATTTTTTTTATTAAAATGTAGTTTATCTTAAACTAAAAGTGTGAGAAAAAATCTGACGGTGTTTTCACTTAAAAGAATACTGTTGCGTGTTTTTTGTTTTCTGTTCTGGAAGACATTGTTTAAATTAGCCAAAAGAAAAAAAAAAAAAAAAGGCTAACAAAACTATATTAGTTTGATCAATAAATTTTGCGTTTATTTGTATTTTTCTGTTTTCTGTATATATTTTTTTCAAATAAAGAAATGTGTCAAAGACAATTTTGGAATTATATTAATTTGTTACACAAAATATACATGCATAAAAGTAACTCGTCTTCTGTGATAGATTAACAAAAAAAAAATTCTTTCACAAAGAAAAATGTCTAACCATAAAATGAAATAATGTAAAAGAAAAATACTTTTTTCCCATAGCAAGCTACTTAAAGATCAACAGCAGCCCTCACAAAAAGTTATTGTTTGACAAACAATGAGCATGATATTTTTTCAAACTCTCATTGTTTGTTTATAATTTTATAAGCCTTCATTAATTATGTTTGAAGACGTTTTGTAAACTTATTTCCTTGATACCACATGGATTACTCCTTTTTATGGTATTGCCATTAATTATGATATTGGATGCTACTGCCTCGAATTTATGTCAAAGTGTCCCTATGGAAGTGCTTTTACTTTTCCTTCTTTTCATAGTTTTTTCGAATGTTTAATATTTCTGAAATTTTTCAGGCAATTTTGAAAAAAGTAACTGGAAAATACCATGCGGAATTTTAATTTATACAAGGCAATTTGCGGTAAATATTGAATTTGCATGTTAATAAGGACGTTAACAAGATAATTTTGAAATTGTTTTCAGGATATCTCCAATACCTGCACTGTAAAAAAAACTGTAAAGGTACTATACTTTATCTAGGAAACTGGGATTCCAAGAACTTTTTCTGTAACGGTAACAACAAAAACTGAAGTTTTAGAATCGGTTACATGGATTTTTCTTGTTATCGTTACATGAAAATTTCTTGGAATCCCAGTTTCCTAGAAAATGTTTAGTACCTTTACAGATTTTTTTTACAGTGTGCCACAATTTAGCTGAGAATATCTCTGTTAATTCTTCACTTTAGCGCTGAAAAATTACTGTACCAAATGGAAAATTTTAAGCATAAGTAAAAATATACACAATATCCCTTTTAAATTATCACAAAGATAGAGTTTGATTCGAAGAAATTTGAACGATTTTTCACATAACAAACAAACAAACCTACAGAAAATATTATTTTAAATAAAGAAGTTTTACTACAATACAACTAACTATTTACTAATACAACTAACGTATTAATAAAATTATTGTATAAAGAATAAATTGTGTTTACACAGCATATAACACCCCCCTTCCCCCCGCTCATAAGGTAATATTTTTCAGAACTGCATGGGTGACTATATTCCGATACTGACTGTATTGAAAACCCCAAACAGTTTCATATTATAATATCCCCATTTCCATAAATCTACAAAATAGTTGAATGAAACTTAAGTGGGAAAATTTAGCTTAAAAAAGTAGCTTCAACAAATATAAGTAAAACGCAATTGATTTCTAAATGAAAAAAGGGTGCATTGCATTTAAAAGCTATTTCTCATATTGCCCATTCAACTGTGACACCAGATGTACAAGTAAATCAAAACCGAGAAAATAACATAACCGAAACAAAACTATTAAATTGCAGCATGAAAAGTAATTTTAAAAACATTTAATACAAAATTGACATTTAAAACACATTTACCAACTGATTCCGGACAGAAATTACGCTGGTCATCAGAATTAAAGAATAATGAGTAAAATTATGCTCACTCAGTTAATGTTGCAACCAATACTCAATGCACCATTTATGATAATTAAATACAGTTCAATGCAAAATTACACTTTCGCGCATTACGTTAGCGTACTAGTCTATAGTCAAAGAGGCATAAAACTATCATCCCTACAAACTGAGAAGTACATGGAATCATAGCAAATTTACAGTTTGCAATTAATTCAACCAATTGCAAACAAATACAAAATTATATAAATAAAATAATATTTAATTGAAAATGGACAAAAAACATTTACCAACCATTTTCATACAGAAATGATGAACATTGAGGCATAAAGCTATCACTCCACATTAAAACAGAGAAGTACATGGAATCTTGGCATACTTACACTTAGCAGTTAATTTAATCATTTGCAAATAACTGCAAAATAAATAAATAAAATAATTTTATATTGGAATAACCATGAAATAAGCATAAATAGATTAAATTATTAAATATTACAAATCATGTGAATAATTAAAGAAAAAGGATTAAATTGAATAATTTATTTTTCAAACCTAAAATATTGAAATGTTAAACCCCATGTTCAAAACATTGCTACAGCGTCGAATGCTGGAACTAGAAGTAGTTAGCTAGAGTTAATTATTAATTGCTTTTAAATAGCCTATAGTGGATGTAATATGCATTGGATATGAAATAATCGAATGTTAGTGAGTATAAATTATTAAAAAAAAAAAAAAAAAAAAAATACAAGATGTCCAAGTAATACCATCAAAATAAAACAATATATTTTATCAAATGCATTCTAACAAAACAAATACAATTATTTTAAAGCAAAAATTAATACTACGCAGATTAAACCTATATGGACGTGCATAAAATCGTTTTAAATAGTATCATTATAAAGATTTATTGAGTAATTTAAAACACAGCTTTTAAATAAATTATAGGATTAATATTTAAACAGAAAGAAAATTACAGGGTGTATATTAGCTGGGTGAAATAAAATTTAAATAAACTTTGTTTAAAATAACCTTCAAGCAAATTTTAAATATTTAAATTGTACGCGTTAAATATGAAGACAAATATACTTTTAATGTATCTTTAAAATAAATATTTAGATTAATTAATATACTGAAATAATGTAAAGTACTAGAGTAATAATTTTAGTTAATGTTAGAAGTTTTATTTATTGTTATTAAAAAAATCTTTAAAAATTATTATTTAAGTACATGTGATTAATAGTATCTTGTATTATATATTTATTTAATTATACATTTTATGAAAACGTCTTAATATTATCTAAGCAATAAAAATAATTATCATCAAATTATGTATAGTTTACATTCATCATAATGTTAAAATAGTAAAAAAAATCAGATTAACAATTTTATTTTTATTACTTTCTCATTATAAATATTGATAAATAATATATAGATTTAACATTTATATATAAATCCCATTTTTATTTAAATGAAGCCTCATATAAAGAATAAATTTAATAACATTAAGCAACATTATCAGAAATCCTATAGTAAAAGAAAAATACTATCAATGACCACTGTTTTTTTCTTTTTCTTAATAATGTACACTGGCCTCCAAAAGTTAAGGTACAACCGGTTTTTTTGTGTCTAATTTGCAAATGAATGAATATAAAAATAACAAATTTGGAGGAAATGTGCGTTAAACTGTTTTTTATTAAATGCGACATAGAAATTTACTCAAGTTAAATGTATAAATGAAATTACAAAGAAAAAGCACTCATGGTGGAAAATTCTGTTCTTGGAGAAATCAGTAAATCGCAATAGTATGCTGTAAAATGTGGCAGAAACATTAAAAAACTTGTTCTAATACGGAATATGTTCACCCCGGACTTGAATGCATTAGCGGCACCCACTTTCCATGCTCTCAATCAAATTGTCGGACACCGAAATAGGTATCGCTGACTAGACATGGAGTAAGCCTTGTGCGTCTTCTTCGACATTTTGCAGTTAAAATAACTATTGAATTACAAGATAACAGGAACAGATGTAAATTGTATAAAATATTTAATAAACAGGGAAAAAAAACGGTGAACTTAAACTGTCACAAAAACTACAAGTTTCAGCAGTCAAACTATTTATACAGGGTGAGACAGTAGGCTATCTCCTTAAATATTGCCCCTAGACTCATGCTTCCAATTGCAAAAAATCATAAAAAAAGGTAAATTTTTGATAAGATAATTTTCAACTCCATGGGGGGGGGGGGGGTCTATTTGAAATATTGCGATAATTAAATTTTTATACGGTCCCCGTAGGATAAAAATTCAAGTTAGGAAAACTTTCCTTGTCCAGTCCTTAATTAGATACAAAAAATTGCATCTTCACATCTTCAAAGCTCGTAGAGTTATAACCGTTTAAATAATTCATCAGGTTTTAAGGGATTAGACACAAATTGAAATGCACGCAATTCAAGAAACAATGTTACTTGGACAGTTCTAGGAAACATGTAAACAATCTAACATTTGAGTTAGAATTTCGATTTGTTATATATATATATAACAAATCGAAATTCTAACTCAAATGTTAGATTGTTTATTGTTAGCCATATAATTTGCTAAGAAAATCACATCCTAAAATTTCTCATAAAATTTATAAGAATTTAAAATGATTAGTACTAATTTAAATGGGATAATTTAAAATCGTTATAACTCGAAACATTATTTATCGGATATCAATTTCTTTACATTTCATTAAAGACGAAAATCTAATTTTAGTTTTGTTCCAGGTTTTTTTTAATATTAATTTTAAAACTATTAAAAGTATTTATTAAAAAAATGATATATTTAAAAGAAAAATCATATTTTAAAAAATAATTTTTTTTTCAAATGTGCCGAAATAAAATTAATGTAAAATTATCAAAAATGATATGTTTTATGTTTTTGATATTTATTTCTTCAACACTTTTAGATTTTTAATGATTTAAAGACGAGAAGTAGTGGGGAAAAAACTTTTCATGCAGAAAAACGAATTTAAAGTTTTAAATAAAGTTTGGCTCCTAATAAAAGGTTTAAAGCTTTTTAAAAAATTGAAAGTGTAAAGTGACTCCTTTCTGTAGTTCAAACTTCTGAGCTAGTTTAACTTTTCTCATTTCCATCTGCTTACTGTACTGTTTAAATGTCCGTCAATTATTTAAAACAATACTTTTTCTAAGATGCAGATTAAATCTTTTTTAAAAATTTATCTCTCACAACTTCAGGATTTCTATCGTCCAAGAGAGGCTGTTAAAAAAATCTGTATTCTGGGCAGAGGCCGGGCCAAAACCGAGACCTTACTTTTTACTGAAGTCTCGTTTGGCCGAGCCTAACGTATTTTTCATACCGGAGGCGACTGCTTCCTTCTTCCTAGGTCTGTACTGTACGAAATTTTCAATCCCAGTATCGACACAATCCGTATTAAAATAATTGTCTCTGACTGACCTAATACGTCTATAAAATAAATAAAATTTGGCTCACTCAAAATTTTTACGAAAAACGCGCTTAAAATCGCTTTTATTTTATACTAAAAAAATAAATAAAAAAAATAAAAAAATTAAATTAAAAAAATTAAAATTTATTTAAAAAAATAGCGTATTCAAAGGCAATTTAAATACAATAAATTAAGTGAAAAATTGTCTATGACGGAATCCTGTCTTAAACGGAAAATTTGTTGATCCATGCAAAATAAATATAATCATACCTGAGAAAAAAAATATTGCAGTTAGATACCTCCTAAGTAGATCATTTGTGTATAACGTATTTTTTCTTTCCTATGTCATTCCGTCTTAAAAGGTTTTACTGTATAACGTTTTTCAAAGTCTCCAACGCATTGAATATGAAATAATGAGATTAAAATATAAATGAAACATTTACATATACACAGAGATTCATTGATAAAATAAATATATCATAGCCTTTGTCGATTCCTTAATAACAAAAAGTATAAATATGAAAAACGAAAAGCTATAATAAGTATTTTTGGTCAGAACTCCTCCATACGAAACAATTTTTAACCACACTGAAGTAAAAATCTATGTAGAATTTCATGGCTGAGCCGGGCTATGAGTTAAACTTTTCTTCAGGCCGATCCGGGTTATGATTTTAACATTTTTCTACACCGGGCCAAACTTTTTTCCCTATGGGTCGGTTTGGGACCGGACCTAGATATTTCGACCCATGCAGACTCCAGTGCAGACTACCAACACATTTTGAAAAAATGTTTAGCTTTAAATCAATACGCAGTTTTTTTTATGTCCAAATAAGAGGCACTGTCTAAAATCGATAACTAATAACGGACAATTTGTGGACAATCCCTCACTTGCTTTCAAAATAAGTCAAAAATGTTTCATTTATAGGCATAATTAAGTGGTGTAAGTCACAAATTTTTGAGAATTTTGGATTTTAACATCTTGGTGAGGTTTTTAGATACGGAGATGAAAATTTTTTTGTTCAATTTAGGAATAGATAAAGAATAATTTCCTAATTGGGAATTTTGCCCTACGGGGGCCGTATAAAAGTTTAATTTTCGTATTTTTTCAAATAGACCCCCCATGGAGGAGCAACTTATCTTATCAAAAATTTCACCTTTTTTATGAAATTTTTGCAATTGGAAGTATGGGTCTAGAAGCAATACTTAAGGAGATAGCCTATTGTTTCGATATTTATGACTCACCCTGTATACAACTATTTATCACTATATAAATAAATATATATATTGTAATTACTTTCAGTGAAATTAAAACAAATGCTTCCTCTGATGCTTAGCTTTATACCTACCAGATACCACATTGTTTCCTAGCGCATTGCGTTTGTCATTTTTGATGAATGGTTTATTTTCTCAGATATATCACGCTATAATTACTCAGTGTTCATAAACAAGCCTTTTGTACGGTAACATACCTGAGAGCAGGGCGTAACATACCGTATCTGATTTCATAAAAACAAAAAATAAATTATTTTCGTTCTTTTGCTGCCTTATTCATCATATTTGGAAGGAGGTGAGTGTAACGAAAGAGCGGGGAAGATTAAACATATCATTAAATTGACCTTTTTGGTTCGTGGGTGAAATTTTTAACCTTTTTTATCAAGCAAGTTATGAATCATGTATCATGCAAAGCAATCCTTTTCTAAGGTGATAATTTGAAAAATGGGATTGTTAAGCTAACCGAGATCAATATATTTCATTTGGAATTTTATTTATATATTTGTTTTCACATTCCAATGCCATTTTTTGTTTATGGAGAAATTTTTTCATTTTTCTTTGAAGCACTTATGAAATAAATATTCTGAATTTAAATAATTTTCTAAGGTTTTAATTAAAAATCAAAATTCTTTTTCATTTATTTGTAAAAATTTTAACTTTTCATCGAACAAGTTATGAAGCAAATATAAGAAAAAATATTTTTCGTCATTGTCTTAAATAAAAAGTTTTGAGATACGGAGATGATATATGTATATATGTATATATATAACCATTAATTATATTACAATATATATGAACCATTGAATTTAATAGAAAACTACCAAACTGAAACTTGGGAGAGAGAGAGAAAAAATGAATACAAATGGAATTTGTTGAATCAAAGCAGAATCGTACGGCCCCAAATACTTTGGAACTACAAATGAAGCGTGTCGTTTCATCTTCGTATTAGCCATGAAGAAGCAAAATAATACGAATTTGGGGCAACCAACACACACGAAACCAAAACCAAATGAAGAAAAAACGTAAAAAACAAGACACATCAAAATTACTAAATGGGTAGAACAATAAAAAGAGAAAACAATAAAATAAATTAAAAACGAAGTTATCGCGTTTGCAATGTGATAACAGAAAAAATATACCATACACCATAGTTACCCTATAAGATGTAAAACAAAATCATTTAATTTGACTATGCTAACCTAAACTCAATATCTTAATATAAGATTAAATATCAAATAAAAATAGATAATTAATGCATGCATTTTATACACTTAGAAATAGTATTTTAGATATCCAATTTTTTTAAAGTTAGGTACAAGTTTATCATGGAAATTAAGGAACTTATATAATAGAGTATTAATAGAATTAATTGATGTAATTATACAATTATATTCATACGTTGGTTTCAATCAAGCATCCTGTATAATATGTTTTGCAATTTAGCAATTACCTCTCCCCTTCTCATTTTTTTAAAATATCTAATGCAACATAGATATTTTCCAAAATCTAAAATTCAGTAAGACCAATTGATAAATTGTATTTATATATATCACATAAAAAATCACATTTAACACTTTGACAGATTTTAAGACGTAATAAATAATTGTAAATATTTAGTTCAATTGCATTCATCTACTAATCCCTCAGTGAATCCGTTAAATGCACAGACAATTTTAAAATTAATAATATTTAATAGATAATTAAATAATATTTAATTTAATAATTAATATTTAAAGTACCCAGTAAAAGCAAATGAAATGTTTATGATGCAGTTTATGATGAATTCAGTTTAAAAAAGTATTTTTGAATATTTTAATTTGTGTCGTAGTCAAATAAGCTAATAATTATTAGTTCATTAAATTCTAGATTTTTCAGTTTTAGATATGTGATATTATTATGACAAAGAAGTCATATAACTTATATAATGACAAGAAGTCATATAACTTATATAATGATACTGAAATAGTAAAATCTTCGAAAGCAATCAACCAAATACTAAGTAATCTGTCTGTATTACCATATAATGAGAACAGTCTAGTTATGTAAATAACATGCATTTTGCTTGGAAACAGCTTTATGTAGGGCACACGAGTTACA
Organism: Maratus speculifer; assembly: GCA_964019185.1. Lineage (NCBI taxonomy): Eukaryota > Metazoa > Arthropoda > Arachnida > Araneae > Salticidae > Maratus > Maratus speculifer. The sequence continues at coordinate 140,091,947 of OZ025299.1, forward strand.
TCATTTGGAATTAATTTTACAACTTTCACACAAGATAAAGTACATCAGTGTGTTTAAGTCAAAACTGATAACAATTCCAGTGTTCTATAATACCAATAACATTATATGATTTTATTTTGTCTATTTATGATAGATAATCGGTTAATACACTATATTCATATTATGATGAGAAGACTAATCTTTTCTAATAAAAGTAATGCATGTAAAAAAATTGACTGTAAAAAAAAAAAAGTTAAAATTACACTTTAATATTGTCTTATTAACATATTGTTACTAAAAGCAAACCATCTATAAAAAAGAGGAAAAATCGAAAAAAAGTATTAAATACAAGCAGCAAGGTATCGGATCACCCCAGTGATCGGGAGAGATTTTTTTTCGTATTTGAAAAAAAAAAAAAAAAAAAAAAAAAAAAAAAAAATCCGTCTTTTGATTGGAGAATCGGAAATTTTACGCTCAGGCTTAGAATTTCTTGTGTTTTTAGGGGATTTGAACGTAGGCAAAAATTCTGTTTCTAATACAAAAAAAATTCTAAGCAGTAGAGTTGCCAGAACACACCCGGTATTTGACGAAAATATAGATTTAGACTGAAAGATTTCATGTAATTTTTGCGATAGATTGGAGAATTTTCTGTTAGGGTGAGGGTCAAAACAAAAGGAAAATTCCCGTTTCTCATAACGAAATATAATCAATCTGACATTTTTTTTCAATTCACAGAAATTTTTAAAAGGGATCACAAAGTACCAAATTTAATTTTCAAAGTTTTATATTTAAATATAGAATCATGAATCCTGGTGTGCTTTCACAAAACATCTTGTTATAGGGGAAAAATGATTGGCATATTTTAAGATATTTATTCATAATTCGGCGTTGTCATCCCACCACTTCTATTTCTTCAGGTTGTCTTATTGACACAACTTTTTTGGAGTAGTAATATTTGCCTTACTTATTATACAATGTAATGTTAGGCGAATTGCACTATTTTTAAAAGTGGTGATAATAAAACAATTTTCATTAAAAAATAAAAAATAGAAAAAAGTAGCCGACTGATAATGCTATTATAATTGTGATTAATTGACTTGTGTTAAGCAATTACTCTTTAAGAATGTGAAAATTATTCTAAAATAATTTCTTTAATCAGAAAAACATAATATTAATTTTATTGATTAAAATAATTGTGCATAAACAATTGCGTAAAATTGAATTTCTATTAATATTTTAGGCCAGAAAAAAGGAATATCTAATCTTATATATATATATAGACCACAATTTTCTCAAGAGAAACTGTAACAAAGGCGATGCCAGCGTTAAAAATAAGCGCATAAAAAGAGGATTAGAATTGCAAATCTTGAGTAAGAACACAATGAACAAGTGTTAGGCTTGTTTACTATCAAAGTAATCTCACTCTTGGGATAACTGTCTTGTTAAGAAAGTGTGGGGGAAAAAAAAACACTGTATGAAAAAATAAATGAATGAATGAATGAATTGTAATAACCAAAGGCTTAAGGATAAATTAAAATTTTTCTTTGAAAGAAAATTTGATAGAAATTTTTTCATAGTATGAAAATAACCGTAATTAATGCAGGGGTGCGAAATTTAAAGTTTGGCGTTTTAAAATAAATAAAAACATAATAGACCGCGTGGAGGCAGAACAGACAATCACCTCATCGAGTTCATGGCTGAAAATCTGGGATTAGTTAAATCTCGATTCGCACATTAAAATGCAATCGTTCTGCCAACTCATATCTTGATGGAAAAGACCTAAAAACGAGATTTTAGCGGTTGACTGGTAGGATTTTTTTATTACCGTGCTTTCCTGCACCCAAAAGTATGAAAACATGAAAGATTGGAAGCAGGAAAACATGATTGTAAACATTTAAGTCAGCCGTTAAAAACGGTTTTTTATGTGTTTTCTACCAGCATATGATTTGGCAGACAGATTGCTTTTTAATATGCCAATCAAGATTTAACTAATCCTATACATCCCTGAATTCGGTAAGGTGATTGTCTGAGCCGTTTCATGATCTATAAGCAGAAGAATATACAAGACTGTAATATCTTACCAGTCAGTGGCGTAATCAGTGTGGCTGCCCAAAACCAGAAATATTGTAAGGTTTTCTTCTCCTTGGTTCATAGCAGAAATTTTCACCCGCATTTCGAAAATATCTTCAAGGCATTGTGGCCAAGAAAGTAAGAAATATTCATGATTATTTAACTTAAATGCTTTACAATAAAAAATTTTGAGGATTTGATGATCATTTACTTGTTTAAAGACCTTTATTTTTTTTATTGTGTAGATTTATATTGCTGATAGTTAAACTGATGTTTTAAGGGGATTAGTACTTTTATATCCATATTTGTAAACCTAAATCATCAGTCCCCTGAAGTACTGATTTCATAAAAATGATTCTTTCTGTCTTGTATGGTGTCATTTCGATTATCCAAAAGCAATAAATATATATTTGTAGAGTTATTTTATGCTCAGGTCTGAAGAGGTTAAAGTTACACAATTTTAAAATTGAATTTTTTGAAGTATGTTTTGAAAACGTATTTTATCGTCTTATAGATTTTAGCAACACTTTTTGCACAATCCTTTTATTATGTACAATACATTCGAAGTACATCCACAACATAATTTAAAACAACTTTAGTTAGAAGTGTTGATTTTTATGTTCAATTTGTGTTGCAAAAGTGTTTCATGCGTTTGCAATGTATTTAAAAGCTTTCGTAAGTCAAAATATGTATTTATTTTGAGAAAAGTACACTCTCAGAAATGAAACTCTCATTTTTGACAAAACAAGAATCCTCGAGCTATATTTCGTTATTTTTGAGAGTTATTTCGTCACCGAGTCACGTGATTTTTAACGAAGTGCAAACTCTCAAATAATCCACTACAAATGACGAAATTGTTTCCTACCTCATTTCGACATTTCGTATGTTCTCTTCTACTCAACTCTGGCAAGACCTTTGACGCTCGTGGGCGCTAAAAGCACAGCTGTGTTTATTGTGGAGTGGATATCATCGGCTACCAAAGCAAGAATTACAAAAGAAAAGGTTAGTATTAATTGAAATTTATATATTTATTCATTTATTTTTTTTATATTTAAGTAGTATTTACTAAAAAGCTGTATTTTTAGAATGTGTTGCTTTAGGCTTAATATGTTTGTATACCTGTCTTTGAGAATTCGACATTAATTGGAGTAAAATACTTATCAAAAAGCATTTTTATTCATAATTAGTTGGTCAAAAATATGTTTTAATCTGAAAAAACATTATATAGAAGGATTTTAGTGCAGATTTATGGTCGCCAGTCACGTTGTATGATGACTAAATTTTGCGTTGTGGCCATCTAACGTTTTGTAACGTTGTCCCCAACATCCTAGATATTTTTCTTTGTAGAAAAAACAAATGATTAATATAGTACTAAATAATTTCGTACTTTTTCTTTTTTTATAATAATCCGTACTTTGATAATAACAAAATCAAAATAAGACATATTTTCCTAATATCCCCCATTATCATTGCTTATACTTTTTTTAAAATGTATCTTGCCTAATTTTATTTTCTGGCTTTACGTAGTTTAAATTTTATGTAATCAAATTTCAAGAATTTTATGATCAAACTTAATTTTCCCTTTGAATTCTTAAGACTTCTAGTTTTTCTTTTTTTTTTTTTTTTTTTTTGAGAACACAAAGTTATTGTTTTTATTAATTTGTATCATAATGTGGTCATGAGATTTTTTTTCAATTTTTCTCAACTTTTTAAAGACAGTTTCAACAATAAAATTTCAAATTATGACTGTTCTTTTTTTTTTCTTTCAAAATTGATAATTATTTTACTTCCATTAGTTAAAATAAGTAAGTATATTCAGTTTTAAAGCTTATTTTATATCCGCTATTATTACTATTTAAATTAGGTAAGTTTTTCTCTCAAAAGAAACATCTTTTCTAAATAATCATTAACTTTGTTGATAATACTTTTACTTCATATTTATTTTTAGAGCTTCCATTTACTTCTTTTCTCATCATTTTTAAATATTTCTTGTATAACTATTAGCAGAATGTAGTCAAAAAGCTGAAAGTTGCATTGTTATTTTGTAAGTTTAACCTTATTTGGATCATTAGAATGGCTACATTGTATAATACAGCAAAAATTATTCTATTATTCCTGAAAAAATAAATAACTGATGCTTGTAAAACACAAATTTCACAAAATATTTGAAAAAAAAAAAAACTAAAATATGTAATTTTTATAGTTTTTTAAATGTATCTATTTTATACCACCTGATCTTTAGTGTAGCCTTTAGTGTTCGCTTTAAGACTGTTTAAAAAGTACTGTGTCAGAATTACTTTGTGCACCTAGGAACCCTTCTTAACTAGTTTGTGTACTAGGCAGCAATTTTTATTTTATGTACCTAGTAGCCTTTACTAGAATTTTTTAACCGCTTTTTATTTCTTTTCCTGGTCACAAGAGAATAAAACTTATACATTCATTGATTGAAGGGGATCTTGTGGAGGGCAAAGGATCTTGTGGGGGGCAGGGGAGAGAAACACCTTTTGTTAAGGATAGCAAGAAAGGTGCACATTTAGTTAAGGCCCCTGTCCTCTCTCGAGGAAACGCTCACGAGCTAATGCTATTCCTATGGGGAAGTATTTTTCTAATAAGTCTTTCGCATTTTGAAATTTTTGAATAATTTTTTTACATTAGATGGCTGAGGTGCATGCCGATTGCGCACCTTTTTTACTTTTTCGATTTTAGTTGCAGATATTTTTTACAAAGTTAGTTTCACTTTCAAAACCGGTTTTGAAACTTAAAGTGCTTTTTAAAAATATATATATGCATCCAAAGTCGAAAAAGTAAAAAAGATGCGCAATCAGCTTGCACCTCAGCTATCCAATGCAAAAAAAAATATTCAAAAATGCAAAATGCGAAAGAGTTATTAGAAAAATGCTTCCCCATAGGAATAGCATTACCTTGCGAGCATTTCCTCGAGTGAGGACAGGGGCCTTAATCTAAAAAAAAGCTTCATTGAAGGATCATGGATGAAAAAATGAGAATTCTGCCAAAAGGTGATGATAAAAAGAAAATTTTATCAAAAGTTCTGATAAAACTCTATTGAAAAAAAATCCAAATTTCACAAAAAAGAATTGTAGAAAAGATGTGATTTTCGTCAAAAGACCGGGAAAAGATGCGAATTGTCAAAGAATCACGGAAAGCCAGTTATTATTAAAACATCTTATCAATCAGGGTAAGAGGGGAGAAACATTATGGGATCTGCATATTGTAATATGTTTGTTTAGTTGAGCATCATGGCTGCAAGTCGGAGTCATGCCCATTTTTGAGTAAAAGAGTCTATCTCTAAAAAACAATCTAACTCAGGCTCATTTATCAAATTCTTAAGTGAAATTAAACCAATCATGTTATTTTAAGTCCATTTAATAAAAAATTGTTATTTTTGTATTATATCAGGTTATCCAACTTAAAGATTTCCAACATACTGCCTGGCATACATTGTTGATGAAAATTGTTTTTACTTAAAATCTAGTATATTCCCAATTAGTAAAATTTTAACGTTAAGTTTTTTTTTTTTCTTTCCATTGAAATTTTTCAGTTCTGGAGGACATAAATTAACATCAAAATTGTAACAAATTCCAAGCCCACAATTCCAAAATAGTAAAATTTCTGTTTTGTTTTCTTCTTTAGATTTTGATAGTTAGATTTTTCGGGATTGTGAGCCATGATATTAAAAAATAACTAATAATAAGTTGTAAATTTCCAAGGTTTTGAAAAATGTCCCGGCCAAGATTTAAACTAGGACCCACTCACTTGCAAATTTACAACTCTTATGATTTATTTACCTGTTGCCTGATTAAATCATTAATCTAAGAGTAACATTAAAACCATGCAAAGTGTCAAAATAGTCAGGCTTTTTTCATTCTAAAATCTAAAGTTAAATTGTTAAAATAGAACTGGAAACTAATCAAAAGTGTCCCCATTTGTCCTGATTGATACTAAAAATTATTTAATTTAAAAAATAAATAAAACATAAGTATATATATTTATAAAAAAATTTTCTTACATCTGTAAAAAAATTTAAATTATTAATCTATCAAAACCAAATCAAGGTGATAACCTAAATTTTTCTAATAAATTGCTCAGATATGTAATGTTAATATTTTATTTTTTTTTCAGTTCATTATTCGTCAAATGTAGATGTTTATTATCCAAGACTTTGCACAAGTATATCCACCAGAAGCGTGCAGGTCACTCTGTAAAGAATTTGGTTTGATAGGCCGGAACTTGATTCTCCAAGCAAAAAATTGCGGCAGAACAGCTGCGGAACAAAGAGCTCTCATTTTGGCTGATGAAATAGGCGAACTGTCTAATGCAGATGAACTCATAGGTAATTAAAATTCTTCTGACTTGCAAAATATATTTTTTATTAGTCTTTAAACTTACTTTCAATTGATTATGCTGAAATTTATTTCTTCAAAAACATCTGCATTTCTTGAACTGATGCTTTTGAGTTAGCAAGAATTAATTTGAATTTTCAGCATTTTGAAATTGGTAACTAATAAGAACATTTGCTAAAAATCAAGCATTACATTGCAAGAATTTTCGGTATAGCTATTAATGTTGGAAATAATTGTATTTAAAAAATGCAGAACCAGGGCTGGGTTTTTGCCGGCAGAAATTAGTTTCTGCTGTGCCAGTGGCAAGAAGTGGTTATAACCGGTATTTACCGGCAGAAACTGGCAACAACTGGCATAAACTCATTTTGTGACATAATCTGGAACCTTTTTAGCAGTATTAAATTGCTTATATACATTTTATTTAGAATAATATTGTGAATAGTTTTGAATTTTTCACAAAGAATCAGCCATATTATTTGCAGATAATTGAAAATCATGAAAATTATATTAAGGACATAGCAATTGTTAAAATTGTAAATAAATATCATGATTTATAAAGAAGTTAAATACTTGTCACGAATGTTAAAATCTATTGTTGTTGCTTTAGATGAAACTAAAAACATTACTCTTCTATATTGCAGCTGCTCATAAAATTTGCTTAACTTTATTTAATGATGGAAATATCATGGAAAACCACAAATGAAAGATTCGAATCTCATTTATTGAAGTGCTAGTTTATTTACTTCATCCTAAGTATATGGGACTAAAATTGACATTTAAGCATAAAGAAAAAGGCAAGAAAATTGCTTTTTGATATTCATCTAAATTTTGTGCCGTATATGATAATCCCTTGTAGCAAAATACTCATTTCCCAGAAGCATATTTCCTCAGTGAAGTCCTAGAAAATGTCTTGCCTTCTGCGGGTGGTCTCCTTAGAAATAAATATCGGTGAAAATCAGAATTTTTCAAATTTTAAATCTTCAATAATGACATTATTAGCAAGTAATGCTGATCTTAAAAGAATATTTTTGAACTTTTCTTTCATTCAAAACAAGTTAAAAAGCAGCTTAGGTTAAGAAAGGTTAGCAAAATTAATCTTATATTACGGAATGTTCTTAGTATATTATTACTTCTTCCCACAAAAATAAATTTGTTCTTTTTATATTGTAAAATAATTATACAATATATTTCATTAATTTTTTTTCTGTTATTTTTGTGCTAAAATTATTTACTTATATTTTTACAAGAACCATTTCTCTTTGTATACAGAAGTAAATAATTTTTAAGTTATCGCAGTGCATTATTTATTTAAAAATACTCTAAAAAATGCTAAAATATAATAATTTTTTGTAATTTTTTTTTTTTTTAAATAGAAATTCAACTGTAAACAATAATAAACTTTTACAGCATCAGATTACTATTATAAATGAAAATTTCTGTTTAAGTGACGGGAAATTATTATATAAACAAAGTATATTTATATAATTCTTTTGAAATTTTTTGATACTTTGAATAACATTCATAAACTTTAATTTTTTAACTAAATTCTTTATATATTAAATACCAGTGTGAATTATGAATCATTGCAGGGTAAAGTTTTTATTAGTATTATTTCTTAGTTTCTGCCAGTTTTTGCCACTTACTGGCAGAAACTAGTTTCTGTCATGCCGGTTTTAACCGGTTATAACCACTGGTTTTAACCACCCCGGCAGAAACTTGCCAGCCCTGTGCAGAACTCTTTCTGAAAGTAACATTGCTTTTATCTTTCTAAAAGATTTTGTACATAGGGGGGGGGGGGGGAGGAATGAGCTATATACATTTGACATTTTTTTCTATATTGTTTTAATAATGTTTAGCCCACTGTAGAATATTATAGTAGAGATGGGTAATGTAGTAGTTTTATGAGTGTTTTTATATCAATGTGTCATAATATTTTTTAAAAATAATTTAAGGCAACTGAACTTTTTCAATTACAGTTTCTACAGCAGTTATAATTGCTGCATTGATTTTGTTACCGTACCTGCTACCACAAGGTGTTGTAAATACGAAGAAAAAATTCCGGCCCACATTAGACCAAACTAGGAGACATTTCATAGATGAATTACCAGTCAGTTGCGATACTTTATTCATTCTCTTATAAATACTGGCAAAAAGACGCATATGTACATTAGAAAGTTTTTTTTTTCATATATATATATATATATATATATATAAATATTTCGTGTTAAATTCAGGGTTGGAAAAAATCATGATTAAAAAAAAAATTTAAATCAGATTTATTTGATTTAAATCAGATTTTTTTTATTTAAATCTGATTTATTTGATTTTTTTAGAATTCTATTTGTAATTAATATGTTTTTATGTTTTTATAATACATGGGGCAGTTTTTTTATAATAACTAAAAAAGAATAAATAATATTTGTAATTTATAAAAATAATGTAAGAAATAATTATGTAGTTGAGAAAATACTATTATTCTAGTTGCTGATTAGTACTAAAAGTAATACATCTAGGTTTTAATCTAAAGCCATTCTATTATTTTGTAATCAAATTGTGCACACTAAATAGGAAATAAACTTAAATATGTTGTAAATTAGGGATGCACAACCTGTGGCCCGCCATGGGCTAACGTGTGGCCCGCGACTTTCGACAATTTACAACTGGAGAAAAATTCTATTTTTGTGCATATGTCGCAGAAAAAAAATCGTAAATTTCATCAATTTATTGGGGGAAAATATAAAATTTTGTCAGCCCCCCTGAATCGCAAATTTCGTATATCGAACATGGAAAAATTGTAAATTTCATGCATCAAGTACGGAAAAATAGCGAATTTTATCAATGATGCTCGGAAAAATCGCAAATTTCGTTCATCAGGTATGGAAAAATCGTGAATTTTTTCAGTCAGATGCAAAAAATCGCACATTTCGTTAATCAAGTAGGAAAAAATCGACAGTTTTGGTGATGATGTACGAAAAAAATTCCAAATTTCATTGATAAGGCCCGATAAATCACGAATTTTACGAAATGAATGCAAAAATTGAAAATTTTGTTGATCGGCTGCAAAACAATAATGAGTTTGGTCAATTTATGAAGAGGAAAAACTCCTACTTTTATCTCTCTGCGTAAAAAAATGCTGATTTCGTCAAAATTAGTTAAAATCGTGAATTTCGTAGATTGGGCACCAAAAAATGCATATCTCGTCAATTAAAACCGGAAAATGCAGAAAATTCATTGATCGGAGAGAGGATTATCGCAAATTTTGTCAGTGGCACGCGAAAAGATGCAAATTTCATCGATCAGGCTCAAATAAAATTACAAATTTCGTAAATCGGCTTTATAAAAATTGCGAATTTTGCCGATCCGATGCAGAATAATCGTGAATTTTATCGTTCATGCGAACTAAAATTGCGAATTTCGCCGACCAGCTTCTTAAAATTCGCAAATCTTTCGATCGGCTTCGTGAACAGTGGCGTAGCTATGTTTTTTGGCGCCCGGGGCCAGCAAGAAATTTTGCGCCCCCTCCCCAATATAGATATATTACAAATTCTCTCAATTTGGCGCACTTAGGCCTCGGTGCCCGGGGCGGACGCCCCCCTTGCCCCCCCTTAGCTACGCCACTGTTTGTGAAAATCGGGAATTTTGTCGATCAGGCAAAGAAAAATCGTGAATTTTGATAGGTTTCATAAAAATCACGAATTTGGGCGATTGGCTGCGTTAAAATCGCTAATCTTATTGATCTTAGCGAGGAAAATTACAAATTTCGTCGATCGGCTTCTTAAAATTAGCGAATTTTGACAATCGGCTTCATAAAAATTGTGAAATTTGTCGATCGCCTATGTCAAAATCGCAAATTTTCACGATCTTTCGAAGAAAACCCCGCGAATTTCGTTGATCGGTTTTGTTAAAATCGCAAATTTTGTTGATCAGGCGTGGAAAAAATTATGATTTTTCTCTATCGACTTCATAAAAATTGCAAATTTTGGCTATCATGTGAAGAAAAATAGTGAATGTCGTCGATCAGGTGAGGAAAAATTGCGAATTTTGTCAATCAAGCGAAGAAAAATCACAAATATTGATCGGTTTCGTAAAAATCGCGAATTTCGGCGATCGGCTGTGTTAAAATTGATAATTTTGTTGATCTTAGCGAGGAAAAGTGTCAAATTTTGTCGATTGGCTTCTTAAAATTCGGAAATTTTGTCGGTCGGCTTTATAAAAATCGTGAATTTTCTTGACCGATTTCGTAAAAATCGCGAATTTTCACGATCATGCTAAGAAAATTCGCGAATCAGGTGCGGTTTCATAAGAATTGCAAATTTCATTGATCAGATGCAGAAAAATCAGGAATTTCATTGTTCAGGCATGGAAAAATCTTGTTGATCGGCTCCACATTTTTTCCTGCACCAACAACTTATGTTAGTTTTTAGCACTTTTAATAAAACAAAATTTATTCTCCAGAATAAAGTCAAGGAATTCTATATATGTTAGATATACAAATGTAAAAATTGCTCATATATCCTTAGCCATTGAATTGGATATTTTGACTATGTAAGTGAACTTAAAGCGGCAACCCCCCCCCCCCCCTCTCTGCTCTGAAACCATATTTTTTTTATTCGATTATTGGCCACAGATCTCCTTCTTGAAATCAAATTCTTTCAGTGTTGTTGATGTGGCCCTCGACCACCCAGAGATATTTGTGAGTGGCCCTTCTCTTGAAAAGGTTGTGCATCCCTATTGTAAATGAATAGAAAATGGTAAAATTTGAAAAACAAGTTAAATATTCATTTAATGCAAGCTATTTATTAAAGCATAAAAATCCTAATTAATTCAATATTTTTTAAGCAAATAGAAATAAATCAGGGATTTAATTGTTTGAATAATAACATTAATTTAGAAGCTTTGTCCACTCTGGCTTGAATGAACTAGTCCAAAAGAAGAAAATCGTCTTTCTCCTCCAGCAGATGATGTTTTGTTATTTGGTAAATAAATTCAATTTCAATTTCACTGATTTTCTCTACTTCCCATCAGGGGTGCAGAATATGTCCAATTCGACGATCTGGGGAAATTTTTCAGAAACATATACAATTGATTTCGATTTTAACAACGAATTCCATAATTCTCCGAGAAAGAAAATTCATTACAAACATAAAGATCTGTTTAGCGATCTTTACAAAATTGATGTGTACCGTATGTCACGGGTGATTCTGTTACGAATTTTTCGAAAATTTAAAAAAAATTCATTGGATAAATTTGGATATAAAAATACTGTGAATTTTGTCTAAAAATTATGGGAAAAACATAAATTTTATCACGAGATCGCAAAATATGTGCAAATTTTCTCTAAAGAACTGCAAGTTTTGTAAAAAGATCACAAAAGAAACATAAATTTTGTCAAAAGACTGCAAATGAATGTTTATTTATTCTAAAGATAGCGAAAAAGCTGCAGATTTAATCAAAAGAATGCAAAGCCACAAATTTTGTTAAAAATTCACGAAATTTCATCAAAACACGGCACAACAACCACAAATGTCATTATAAGATTGCCAAAAAATGCAAATTTCACCTAAAAATGACAAAAAAAACCCTAGTAATTTTGTCAAACGATCGCGAAACAACCACAAATTTCGTCAAAAGAAATCTCTAAATGACCACAAATTTTGTCAAAGCAGGCCAAAAAACCTGCAAATATCATTAAAATATCGTGAATATCGCCAAAAGATCACGAAATGATTACAAATTCCGTCAAGCGATCGCTAAAAATCGCGAATTTAGTCAATGGGCCGCGAAAAAAAAAAAAAGATTTCCACCCCCACTTCCTTGCTGTAACCTTTTAGAAAACTTAGAGTGAATTTCAGATTTTTTTTTTTCACTCAGAATCACTCTTGCCTTACACCCTTGCACATAAATTTAAAAATAATGGAAAAATTTATTTTCGATACATATGGTAGTACAGCATTGATCTATAACATACTGTAAAATTTTGGGGAAATTTTCTTATGGATGGAGGGAAATTTTGAGATTAGAAACATTTTCTGCACCCCTGCTTTCCATTACATAAAAGGATTTCCACCAATCGTAATCTGTCATAATACCTGAATTTTTTTTTTTCAAGCAATGGTAGTTTTTGAAAATGTGCTACAGAGATGAGAAGATTTGGACAATTTTCTTTAATGAATGACAAACTTTCATTATTTTCCTCTATACTAAGTGAAATTTCATTTTGATTTAAAACAGAGGGGCTTAATAAAACTCTAACATAGGGATGCACAACCTGTGGCCCCGTACACATGCAAAAGTGGCCCTCGAAGGGTTAACGTGTGGCCCGCGAGTTTCGTCAATTTACAACTGGAAAAAATTGCAATTTTTATGCATATGTTGCAGGAAAAAATCGTCAATTCACTGCAGGAAAATATAAAATTTTGTCGCTTAAGATATGCAAATTTCGTTGACCGGCACGAAAAAATCGTGGATTTCAATGATCAAGTGCTGAAAAAAGCGAATTTTTTTCGATGACGCTCAGTAAAAAATAGCAAATATTCACGAAAGGGAATGGAAAAATCGCGAGTCTTGTCGATCAGGCATGGAAAAAACGCACATTTTGTTGATCGTGTAAAGAAAAATCGTCAGTTTTGTTAATGATGCTCCAAAAAATTGTAAATTAAATTCACTGGGTGCAAAGATAGTGGTATGTTTTCTCGGTTTATCGTGTGAAGAAAACGCGGATTTCGTTGATCGGACAAGATAAAATCGCAAATTTTGTTGATAAGGCACGGGAAAATCGTGAATTTAGCGATAAGGCGCGGAAAAACTGAAAACTTCGTTGGTCGGCTGCGAAATGATCGTGAATTTCGTCAGTTTATCAAGAGGAAAAAAATCGCGAGTTTCATCTTGCCACGTAAAAAATGCAGATTTAGTAAAAAATCGCGAATTTTGTTAATCGGGTATGAATTAATGGTGGAAAAAGTGCACATTTCTTCGATCGGATTCCGAAAAATTGCAAATTTCATTGGTCGGAGACAATAATATTGCTCATTTTCTTGATCACATGCTGAAAAATTGCAAATTACGTCAATCACACTCTAATAAAATAGCGAAATTTGCCGATCATGCAAAGAAAAAACTGCAGATTTCATAGATTGATTTCGTAAAAATTGCGAATTTCGTCAATCAGGCGCTGAAAAATCGAGAATTTCGCCGATCTTGAATGAAAGATATTCGTGAATTTCGTTGATAGACCTTGTAAAAGTAGCGAATTTCGTCGATCGTTCAAAGAAAAATTGTGAATTTTATCGATCAGTTTTGTAAAAGTCTCAAATTTCATCAATCGACTTCGTAAAAACCGTAAATTTTGTTGATCAAGTTCAGAAACATTACGAATTTCATCAATGGGCTTCCTAAAAATTTCTAATTTTTTTGATCCGGTGCAAAAAATCGAAAATTTATGTCGATCAGGTGCGGAAAAATTGAAAGTTTCGTTGATAAATTTTGTAAAAATCTATCAACGAAACTTTTTGTCGATAGGCTTTGTAAAAATCGCGAAATTCATAGATCGGCTTTTTAGAAATCGCAAATTTCATTAATCGGCTTCGCAAAAAACACGAATTTTGTCGATCGTCTTCGTAAAAAGTACGAATTTCGCCGATCGGCTTCGTAAATATCGCGAGTTTAAATGTTCAGTCACAGAAAGATCGTGTATTTTCTCGACTGGTTTCATAAAAATCGCAAAATTTGTCGATTAGGTTCGAAAAATCACGAACATTATCAATCAGGTGCAATAAAACCGTGAATTTCTTCGATCTTGTGAAGAAAAATCACAATTTTTGTCTATCCCTGATCAGAATCCCTGATCAGAAAAAATATCGAAAATTTTGTCGATCATGTGAGGGAAGATCTCAAATTTTGTCGATCGGCTTTATAAAAAATCATGAATTTCGTCAAACTGCTTCATAAAAATCATGAATTTTCTCGATCAATTTCGTAAAAACTGCCAATTTTGTTGATCAGGCGAGGAAAGATCGTGAATTTTCTCGATCGGCTTCATAAAAATTGCGAATTTTGTCTACTGGTTTTGTAAAAAGCGCAAATCTGGTCAATCAGGCGTTGAAGAATTATACATTTCATTGATCGGACACAAAAAATCGAGAATTTCGTTGATCAGGCGCAGAAAAATCTTGTTGATCGGCTGCTTCTCTCTCCATCGTTCACAAATTTCACATTTTTTTCCACCAGCCATTTATGCTTGTTTTTTTACTACTTTTAATAAAACAAAATTTACTCTCCTGAATAAAGTCAAAGAACATTTTTACATCATGAAAATAAACTTTGCTTTATCTGTTATATATAAAAGTAAAAACTGCTGGCATATCCTTACCAACTGAATTGGATATTTTGACTGAGTAAGCGAATTTAAAGGAGTAACCCTCTCCTCCTCCTCTCCCCCCCCCATACACACACACTTTCCTATGAAACTGTATTTTTAAATCCGATTGTGGGCCTCAGATCAACTCCTCGAAATTGAATTATCTTCGTGTTATTGATGTGGCCCTCAACTACCCAGACATATTTGTAAGTGGCCCTTCTCTTGAAAAGGTTGTGCACCCCTACTCTAACAAAATGACAGCCATTAATAGTTTGTTCGTATCTTGCTTTAAATTTTGTGATTCTGTCTTTATCTAATACATTTTCTAACTTTTTACTCAAAATTTTTTATTGATATGTGCATTCAGCAAGGGAACAACCCTCTTTTTGGATTGTACCTAGGGCACAAGCAATGGGTTTCAAAATTTCAATCATATGCTCTGCATTTCTTTTAATATTTAAGTCCATTGCTGTTTTCCTGATATCAGAACTTATATTTTCTGGGTGCTCTTAACATACTTTTACTATTTTTGACCAATTAAAAAAATTATTTAAATCAAATGACTTTTTTTAAAAAATCAGCTGATTTAAATCATGCCAACCCTGGTTAAATTTTGTTGTATTTTATATTATATGTTTAATGCTGTTTTTACCGCAGCATATTTATTAGAAAAGCAGACAAAGCTGTTAAGTCATATCTGTTCCAAAATCATGTTCCACAGATTTTTTTTTCTCCCGATCATTATTTTTGTTTGGTGTTTTGAAAGTTTTTTTTAGATCTTTAAACTAGTTCGTGAAAAGAATCTTCTGTATTCTGCTGAATGTATGACTCTTTAACTGAAATTTAACATTCTGTATTTATATTCAGTAGACCTCCCTAATTCGGACCCGTTAATCCGGATCTCTGAATAATTTGAGAAGCGATTTAGCTAATTTCTATAACAATAACTTGTTAAACCGCCGTATTCTGAAAAAAAAAAAAAAAAAAAAAAAAAAAAATCTGAACTCCTTTTGGAAGAATACCTAAGTTTTCTTACTTAAACTACATCCAACGAACTACTTATGCTCAAGCGGATGCATGTCCGTACGGCTCAAGGTATAGAAAACTGGCAAAGCAAAAAATTACTAACCTTGTTATTTCAAAGTAAACATTTTTACTGTCTGTAAATATTCAATAAGTTAAACATAAAGATCATTTTCTGCAAGTATGTTTATTTTATTTCATTTTTTCCTAATTCTCCGGATAATCCAGATTAGGTCTGTTCCTAATTAATCCAAATTATCGGGGTTTTACTATATAATATCTGCAAAACTACTCTTAATATTAAAATAAATTAAATTTTAAAATATGATATTCTAAAATAAAGGATGGTAAATATAAAAAAGAAACAAATATTTACAAATTTTTAAATACTTTAATACGTCATTCTTTTATAATGTAAAAAATCACCAATCATCTTTTGTCATCCATATCATAATCAGAATCTTCTGACAACGTCTTCAAAATTGGATGAATATTTCTTGCTACTTAAGCCTAGCCTTTTTCTCCCTTTAGACATAGTAACTATGTCAACTTTTTAAAATTATGTAGCTATATTTGTCACAGTTCCATCTTCAGATAGAATCCATCCAGTCTATTTCAAATAGCCTGTCTTTAAAAAACTTATTTAGGAAAATATCTGAATGTTGAAAAAAATGAAAGTAATGAAACTGGGGATCTACAAAGATTTGTATGTTACAGGCATATCAATAATTTTGAGTGCATTTTTTCCATTAGCTATTCCAAAAAAGTACTACTTTTCTGTTCACAAAATTTTTTGTCTCATTTTTGTAAAACCGTTTTATATAAGGGTTTCCAATTTTTCACTGATAAGTTGTATACTCGGCTTACACACGAAAATATACAGTAATGAAAATGAAATAAATTTCAATCTATATGTTTCCTTAATAAGACTTTTATGTTAATATTATATGGGTAGTAAATAGAAGTTGTGTGATTGTTATGCAATTATTTACTCTCTGATCTGTAGTGCTTAAAATTTTTGAATAGAATTCAGATTTTTTTTTTTTCTCTTTCTTTCTCAGGAAGGATCTAACATTGCTGATATAATAAATAACAGGACAGAAGAAGATAGAAGCAGGAGCCAGCCATTTTCAATTATAACAGGAAATAATTTTCCCCATCCGATATCTATGTGATTTTAGAAAGAAGTAGCAGAGCCAGATTGTTCCCAGCAAATTGCCAAACTACAGATTTAAAGTTGTTTTTTACCATCAATCACAACACCTATGCCTTGAGTTCTTAACTGTCCTAAGTCTGAAATTAGACAATCCAGAATTTTTTCATAGCCATATTTATCTACATCTATAGCATAATGAAAATCAGAAAGAAATAGATATCTGAGAATTGAATTTGGGCCGAAAATCTTTGATTGTAAAGCAAACCAAACCCAGTTTGTGAATACCAGCATGAGATAAGGGATTATTAAAATCAACATCATCTATATAGAATTTTAGAGCAATTGCGCAGTTATCCAACGAAAAAATTTTATGGGTTTTATAATATCTCCCATCTTGTACATTTGACGGATCCTGTTGTCTCTCTAACTTCTTATAAGTTAATATTTCATTTACAATATCAAAACGGCTGAACAATGCTTCTAAAACTATCGTAATTGGTATATATTGGTAGGTGTCCTTAACTTGCACTTGGTGCATAGCTCCGTTTACAAATCTTTGTTCAAACCTATTACCAAGTTCAATTTCTACAGGTTTAACGAGAAATTCTGACTTTTCAAACTGCTGTTTAAATTTGTAAACAGAATTATAAGGCGTTAATAAATTCTTCACTCTTTCAAAGTCATTTTTTACAGGAGATATGCTTATTCCTGAACTTTGAAGGCTCTGTTCAAGAAAATTTGTTGTGTTCCTTAACAAATTAGATGTCAGTTCAAATCAAGAGCAGAAGTGTATGTTGTATTATTTTTGGTCATAATTTCTGAGCAAAAATCAAACGCAATGTCATTTATATTTGCATTATTTGACAGATTAACAATTTTTTTAATTTTCAATTGGAGAATTTCCTATTTCATCATGAATATCTACATTATCAGACAGAGTAAAATTATAAGTAGCAACTGTATATTATCATCATGAAACCTTTCATAGTGTCAAATAAGATTATATAGTCTGTGAAAATATTGCTCACACCCTTCAGCTACGCAATTAATTTTATCACCATTCTTCACATTATGAATTAATTTAAGATGGTCTATAAGTTCATGGATGCTCGAATAATGAAAAGAACTGTCACATTTAAGGCATTTCATTTAAAATATGTATAAAAATTAGAAACAAAAAAATAAGTATTAAAAAATTATTTACACAAATATAAAAATTACATTACAAATTAAAAAAAGAAATAAACAAATTATGAAAATTATCTTACAAATATTCTTGATCTTAACTCCTTGATGCAAGATGGCATTGGGCCATTCTTGTAATCCTCAATTTTATAAAATGAAGAGTTTAAAAAACTATAAATATTTGAGCATGCTGCTGAATATTCAACATTATATAAAAAATGGATTTTGAAAGCAATATCGACTACCTTCAACAAAGAGTGTGTTTGAATAGGAAAAAAAGTATTCCATCTTTTTTCCCCCCTTATAGTATTGTTATTTTTATGTCACATCTGCCCTCAAAAATGAAATGACTGTCATCAAAGAAAATTAACTGAAATGTTTAATTTAGATAAAAAGACAATTAAAATTTGAAAGAATCTGTATGTATAATGTTTATTGTATGCAATAATAAATTTTTTTAAATTTAACTTTGTGTCAATGGTTTTTTCTTCTAATATTTGTCTTTTTAGAACGACTATGGAGTCGGTGTGAAAAATGGCCGACTCTGACCCCGTGCAGGCTAATATACAAGTGTTGCTGTTGGTGAAAATTATGAGGGAATGCAAGAAAAATAGAGCAAAAAATTCACACTATTTTGATATTCAGTTCTTAGGATCTTTGAAAGAAAAAAGGAGAAGAAAAGTTGTCTTACTATTTTTTTTTTTTTTTTCTTGGAATCTAATCTTGGAATCTAAAAAGAAACAAAACAAGTTTTACTGTTTTAGATTTGTGGACTTTTGTAAATAAAAATTTTTTTATATATATGTAAAAAAAAAAACCTTAACTTAAAAAAAAGTTAAAATAAGAAATCTTTACAATTTTGATATTAATTTGTGTTCTCCAGCAACGAAAAATTTCGATGGAAATGGGAGGGGGGAAATTAGATGAAAATTTTACTAGTTCAGAAATAATTTGTGGTATACTACTTTTTAATTAAATACGTTTTTAATCTACTGTGTATGTTAAGGAGTATATTGAGAATCTTTAATTTGAATAATAATCCAAAAATAACATTAATTCCTTTTATGGTTTTAAAATTGCATATAACTGGTTTAATTTCACTTCAAACTGTCTAAAAAATGCCTGAGTAGGCTTGTTTTTTAGACACTGACTTTTACTGAAAAATGCACCGAACTCAGACTTTGCCACTATGCTTATAACAGAAAGGATACAGGGACAAAAACACATTTTACACTGCAGACTCGATTCATATTTGCAAATATCTTCAATGTGCAATTTTAAACTAACCTTATATTAGTATTTCTACTCAAATGTCAACTTAAAAAAGAAAAAAAAAAGTTTGTGATTATGAAAATCAATAACGAAACAGGTCCAAAAAATCTGAGATTTTGCACATTAACTTTACAAATACTATAATTCTACAAAAAATATCAATATTTGAGGTGTCAAGGTCCAAAAACTTTTCTTGGTTGATTTGACATGGGATAACTTAAACTAAACAGGGAATAACTACTAACGAAACAATTGTCTGTAATTTCCGCGAATCAAACAATAACATTTGAACCCAGAATTTTTAAAAATTAAAATTTAATTTATAAGATCGCAGTAACTGTTAACTGTTGTTTTAATTTCTGGGTCCAAACATGATTGTTTGATCGGCGGATTATATGTAGGAAATTACGGCAACGAAAGCCTATATATTATTCTCATATGACGAAACAACAGTCTCAAAACTACGAAAATAATTGTTAATTTTGAGGAAACAGCATGAAGATATATCTCTTTATTAATAACGAAATTCGTATCCTGAAATATGACGAAACTAGACTCTTTAAAACAACGAAAATATTCATATTTTTGACGAAACTAGCATGAAGAAATATTTCTTTACTTATGACGAAACTAGACTCTCAAAACTACGTAAAAAGTTCTTGATTTGACGAAAGTAGAATGACGAAATATTTCTTTACTTTTGACGAAATCCGTATCCTCAAACGAATGACGAAAGCAATTTCGTCAATTTGACGAAATATTCGCTCGGAGCATTTCCCAGGAAACGGTTTCGTCAAAAATGACGAAAATTTCTTGAAATTTGAGTATTCATTTCTGAGAGTGTAAGCATATGTGTCTGTGTACGTGTGTGGGGGGGGGAGGGGGGGAGGAGGGGAGGGGGGTCATAGAGAATTCTCGAAAACTTGATAACCCAATTCTCGTTCATATGTGTAGAAACAAGGCCGACTCGGTTAGCCTTGCGTTGGTATCAAACCTTAAGTTTTACACCATCTCGTTTTATGACCATCGAGACATTTTTGAAATGAATGGCCCTTTTATATTGTTCAAAATTTTGTCCTATATATATTTTTTATTATTTTAATTTAATTTAATTCTTATTATTTATTTATTTATTTTTGGAGGGAGTATAACTATAAATAAATGTTCTTGTATTAATGTTTAGTTTCATTAGAAGTGGGAATTTTTGTCCTTTACTGAACATTATGTAAGAAAAAAAAATTAGTCTGAAACAATTATGTATACTTTCTATATGGGTTTTATATTATGGAAATATATATGTTTTTTCTTTTCAGTGATGAGAAAACATTTTGCAAGTATTTTCAAAGTAATCCGCATAACGTTACATATAAAACCTGTCCTGATTTCTGGTAATTATGAAATTACAATTTAAATAATGATATCCACGAAGGTTCTGGAAGAAATTTCTTACAAAAATTTCATTAAATTAAGGAAGGAGAATAAATTTACAGGAAAAGGGCCAACTTTTTCTAAGGTTCGAAGAGACAATTAGATAAATTTCAAAATTAAATACAGACATAATCGTTGCTGCAAAATTTGAGTTTAATGCATATTAGGATTATTAGTTACATATAAAAACTGTTGTCTTTCACTGCATTAAAATTTTTATTTTTAAAAATAGATATGCACTTTTTCTTTGAATGAACACAAATTTAATCAATGGATACTCTCTAGCAATGAAATAATAATGGTCGCACGAACTATAAAAGGAAAAAAAAAGAACACCATACAATAAGCAAAATAGAATCAAAGAAAGTGATTCATAAACTCACTGACTATCGTTTTACAGTTTCAATTATGTAGAAAGCTTTTCATATAAATTCCTATAATGCCATCTTATGTTCTCTTAAATATTACTGATATTATGCTTACGCCTATTCCTGCATCTTGAGGTTTTCTAATAAAGTTTTCGCATCCACTCTTGTGTGCCATAGAAGTTACTACTGTTGTTATTCCACAAAGGACCATATCAACGCTACACTGACTGAAGCCTGCAAAACTACTTTTCCAGCAACAACATTCACTTTGAGGCAAAGCATTTTCTGCCATTTCGAAATGATGACCAATGTGAGAATATTATTAATTTAGCCACGAACATAAAGAGCAAATTTCATAATTTGTTTCTGATCGGAAACGTGAAAAGAAAATTCTTTTTAAATATACTTGTTATCAGATCTGAAGTGGGAAAAAATCTTAACTCAAAACACTTACGGCAATGTATACTAAATTGAATGAAAAAAAATCATATAGGAATCAGAGTCATGTGGTATAGTTAACGTAATATATTTAAGATAAAAATTAGATATTTATATCATTTTTTCTTTTCTTATGCGTAAAAAAAAAAAAAAAAAAAAAAAAAAAAAAAAAAAAAAAAATCCCCATTGAGTCATGCCGCACATTATAGAAAAAGTTAAAATTCGCATTTTAAAATAAAATTTAAAAGTCGTTTTAAGTTAAATTTCGATATTACAGCAATGCATTAAAATAATTTTCTCAGATTTTTTTTACATATTTATCTGTATATAAATTATGAATCATTTTTGAACAGAAACGCTTTCAAATTTATCGTTGATCAATGGCATCAATGTGTATTTGCATCGGTTGTCAGATAATAGAAAATTTTTTACCGACTTGGGGTTGAGAGTGACATATATGACATAATGTGCCCCGGATCCTAGATTATTTCTACCTAATTTATAATTGCAAATTTTGTCTTATTTAAACAGAGAAATTTTGTGATTAAATTTCACAAAATTTATTATTATTATTATTATTATTATTATTATTATTATCCGGTGATAAATAATTAAAAATTATGTATATGATGCTCATCAAGAAAGGATTAGAGAAATACGATGGCATTTTCTGTTTTAATTAATATAATATCGATAAAATACATTCGAACTATTAAATTAATTTACCTGTAGGCTTAATATTCTTTTCCACACATATATATTATTACAACAAAACTGAAGTCATTCTTTAACAAAATAAGATGACATTCCCTGTTCTATTTAACTCACTTAGAACTTACTAATTGAATCGCTTTTAAAATAGCCTTATTCTTCCCTGCAATACACAAGTAGTGCCATGAGTAACATGGACTGGCTTTTTCAGTAAACTTGATAGATTCTATTTCTGTCAGTTGAAAATACTCTACAAATAGCGCTATTCCAAATCCAGCTCTGTAGTCCAGTTTGACTCCTATTCTTTTTTTTATTTTTTTTTTTTTTTCGTTAAAATCTCAGAAAATCTCTTCTGAAAACCCAGATTTAACATTGACCGTACTGGCACTGAGTGAATATAAAACGCTGAAAAACAGCACCTGCTTCACACCATTCCTGTGCGATGGAGGAAGGGTCTCCAGAGAGAATAAAAATCCCAGAAATTCTCCCCCACCCTGATCATAAATCATCTCTACCCCGTGTATACCTACGCATACCGCCCTCCTAGTATCTGTATCAATGCAACGTTTTTACAATGAAGCCCATGGGTGAGCATACTACTTTGCTTTACAAATGGTCGCCTCAACTGTTCGGCGCGGAGAATACAACATCTGCATATGGATTTGCCAACAGAAAATCACTAAGACTGAAAGAAAATTAATATTTCCTCGCTTTTTCGTGTTATTATTTATTATCTGAAAGAATTTTAGCTACCTTTTATTCAGTAAAACGTAACATTAAAATTCGTTCCAAGACCTGTAATTATAACTTACAGTGAAATATTTTACTATGAAATTTTTTGAAATATTATGAAGAAATATTCTGCAACTATATTTGTTTATATCCATCTTTAGCACTAGGTGATGCTACTCTTACCACTTTAATCGGATTATATTGCCATGTAACTTAGAAATCCGAATCCAAATTAGAAATTAGAAATCCAAATCTTAGTCAAATCCAAATTACTGTACAGTCGATGCATCCACACAAAAATTATAAATTTACTTTAGTACATTCAATTAGGGATTGCAATCATTTACGCTAAGCAAAGCACCAAGTCTTGTGTTCTCATATGAAATCGCATCATGGCCTGTATTAGTAAAACGGTTTAACATGGAATTTGCCCATTTTGTTACGACTTTAATCTCATATAAAAAAGTGGAAAAATATTCAGCATTATGCAACTTTTTTTTTTTTTTTTTTTTTTTTTTTTTTTTTCATTTGCGAATCACCTAGTCTGATGTTCCAATGTAAAATGGTGATCTGCGCCGATAGCATGATAACAATTTTGCATTGGAGATATGAAATGACGCTTACTTAATTGTAACAATACGCCTAAATATCGAAGAATTTATAATTTGCTCACTTTGTGGTGATGAAATTTATAACCATTCTTTACGTCGCTGTGATTGTACATCGGCTGAGTGTGCTTGGTAAAAGTTTGGACAATTTCTTTTTCATGAACATATAAATTGAGTAAGTCGTATGACAAATATTTATTATTAAAAATTTGGCCTCACTTTTACGGGCTTTCTATAGCTTTACTAGTTTTAAACCTTTTTACATTATTTTTATCAACTAATGTATAATTACCAAATTCGAAAACAATGAACAAAAAGAAAAAATATTATTTTAGATTGCGATTTTTTAATGACGAAGGAATTATCTTCGATGCTACACATGGATTTATTTCACATATATTTTCTAGTAGCATGCAATGATGTGAAAAATGCACTGTTCACATAATACAGTTTTTTATTCGAAAAAGAAGAGAAAAATTTAGCGATTTTGTGTTATTGAAACAGAGAATCTCTATAAGCCTTTCTCTTTACGCTTATTTTTTGAATTCACGGAACAAGTGGATAATTTAGGATTGTTATTTCTGTAACATGTTTCTTATTTGTGTGGATAAGTAAATCATAGTGGAATAGTAAATGCTTATTGCACTACATATTTATTTTCTTAACTAATGAAAAAATTGATACCTTCAGCTGAAATCACAAAGAAATAT
The DNA here is from genome assembly GCA_964019185.1 of Maratus speculifer. Taxonomy (NCBI): domain Eukaryota; kingdom Metazoa; phylum Arthropoda; class Arachnida; order Araneae; family Salticidae; genus Maratus; species Maratus speculifer. The sequence goes on from OZ025299.1 coordinate 140,116,344, forward strand.
GATATTTGTTTGTTAAAGCTTTTTGCATATTGTTTTATATCCTTAATGTGGATATAAAACTCGTAAGTTTGTAACTTTAAAATTTCTCTGTGTTACAAATTACAGGATTTCTTACAATTTCTGTTCCATTTAAGCATTACGTTCTCCTAGAGGGAAATAATGTATTGGTTAAATTTATTGCCCCTTTTATTACCCGAGGGTAAATAAATATTTAACTACACTCAAATTGCTCCGTGAGTGGAGAAATTTGTATAATCAAGGAATTATGTGTTTTATATTTTAACTGTACTGAAGCTACCCTAAAGCATAAATTTAGGTGTGTTAAGAAATAAATAAGATCTTTTAGAGGTTTATGTAATATAATTTATTAAACTTAAATCTAGTATAAAAAGCATGCATTCAGCATATATACTGGTTGTTGCAGTGTACGATAATTCTCATCATACATCACGGAGGTTTTCCATAACATGTATGCAACGCCTGTTTGGAGAAAAAGAATTTCTACATCGGATGAGGCAACCCAATTTTACGTGAACCCTACACGATTCGACCCGTGGATCAATTCGATACTAATGTTTTAGTTGCGGTCTTTAAATATTTCGGGTTTGGGTCAGTTTCGGGTTATGGCCCACTCTTTTGGGCTAAATTCAGGCTGACCAGATTTTTCAAAAGAAAGTCCTATTTATTTTTATATTTTAATTGAGAAACTGTATTGAAGATATAGTATATACGTGTATGTGTTCATTTTTATATAAAAATTAAATAAAATCAATATCAAAGATATTAATTCAAACTGTTTTTCCATAATTGTATTAAAGTTTTTTTTTTTTTTTTTTTTTTTTTTTTGGTTCGGCTTCATCTTTTGTTTTGGAAAGTTGTTTGTAGAAAATTCGGGTTTGGATTCAAGAGCGCCTACATGGGGCGAAAGCATCCCCCCTTAAGATTTTGATATGTCATAATTTTTTTTAAATGTAAATCAGTTTCAAGATTTGAAAATCAACTTTCTTGTAAAAACAAAGTACAATAAAACCATCCTCAACAAGATCAAAAAGCACCGGAAGAACTTTTCGTTTTAGACTGATTTCTGTCTTATCAGGTATAGTTGTCGGAAATTTGTTTGTCATGTCCATGAGTTTTTATTTACTTTTAAAGCTGGATTCTGTTTTATACAGGTTCTATTTTTATAAGTTTTCAAATAGTCCTTTAACCTCTTCAGTTCGGAAGCTAAAATAAGAATGCAAATACTTATTCATTGTTTTTTTACAAACAAAATGACACCATAAATGACAGATTTTTTTTTCTCTGAAATTGATCGTTTAGTCGTTTAGTAATTTAAGTTCAAAAATATGTATCTAAAACTACAAAACCCTTTAAAACACCGATTTAATAATCATTAACCTATATTAACACAATCACATATTTAAGATCCATAAGCAAGTAAATAATCTATAAATCCTCAAAAAAAAAATATTGGAAAAGATTTAAGTTAAATACTTATGAAAATGTATCACTTTCTTGGTCACTCTGTCTTTTGAACATTTTTAGGTATTTTGCGAACCTTCATGAAAATAACATTTATTTTATGAAGGATTCCGTTAACATGAAGCCATTTATTCGTTTTCTTTCAACGCAAAAAACATTCAGCTATTAAGAAGTGATGCAAAATTGTAGAAAAAATCGGACATTTTAATTTTTATAAAGAAAAGAACAAAGGTTCCCAAATGGGAACCCAGGGACCGAAGAAGTTAAAATAATCTGTTTCTTACAAGGAGGAAAAATACGAGATTGGAAGAAAATTCCGTTTTAGACAATTTTTATCTTGGAAGGTGTTACCATGTAGTTTTTTTTCCTATAAGAGGATAATACTTTTTCTGTATAAGGAAGGATTTTGTTATAGAAGGATTCCTTATCAGAGTTAAAACTGATTTTGCTTAAACAAAACGCTAAGAAATTAGAGCAGATTTAACAATAAGATGTGACTGATGCTGTGCAATTCTTAATGTAAAAATTATTTTTCTGAAATCTAATGAAAATTAGAATTCTGAATGTGTCAGATTGTACGCAGCAGCAGAATTAGACTGTCTATGAAAAAAAATCCACATTTTAAAAATTACAATTATACCCAGCATTACCGTCGGACATCAAATTTTTAAGACAACACTTTCTTAAAAACTATAAGGAAAACATACCTGAATTTGAAACCTATATATCAGAGACTTTTCTAACAATGTGCATCTAAAATTTGTTGCTTCTGCTTACAGACGTGTAAACAAAGACGAATTTAACCTTCCCCCCTCCCCCCACAAAGTATGTGTGGTTATCTAAAAAAATTCACACGGACAAAACGAATAACAACTTATACAAATTAAATAGATCTAAGAAAAATGATATTAGGTTTGATAAAATAATAAAGAAGTTTATATCCATACTATCCTAATATACCCAAATTACTTGGAACATGTGAGAGAGTTTTTAAAAATCTGAAAAAATACCGTAATTACTCGCGTAATAGTCGAGCTCGTGTAATTGTCGCACTCCCGTTTTGAAGCAGAAAAAAATGTCAGTAATAGTGGAGCACATGTTGTTGAAGATGTGAAAAGAGAACTTTCAGAAGGTAAAGCAGATTTTGTGATAATTCCTGCAGGACCCACATTGGTTGGTGCAACCTTTGGAGGTATTGATTAATAATCAGTTTAAAGACAATATATGAAGATTTGGATGATCAAAGATAACAAAGTAAAAACGCCCATAAAGTGGAAAAATAAGCTGTCCATACCTGGAACTAAAGTGTAGTTGGATATTACAAAATTAGACTTTAATAACAAGCGATATAATTTCAAAAACTTTTAAAAAGACTCATATCTCCAATGGTTTGGACAGAAACGAATATGACATTTTATAGAATGATGGAGATTCTTTAGATACTGATTTTACATTACAATACTGATACTAATGCTTTCAGTAAAAGGGATTTATTATAAGAATATTTATCAAAATTTTCCAAAAATTATTTATAAATTTTATGTTTATAAAATTATTTTTATAAAAAGGAAAATTGTATTTAATATAAAACACATAATCTGGAAATATTTTGTAGGTTACTAATTTTATTACAACGTGTTTTTTAGAACAGAAATATTTCACCATTACAGTTAACAAAAATGTGCAGTAGCTTCCCCCACGTAATTGTCGCACCGAGATTTTCCAAATGAAAAATTGGGGGCGGGGGGGGGGGAATGTGCGGCTATTATGCGAGTAAACATTATATTTAAATATTGAAAAATTAGAAAATTTCTTAAATCTTTCAATTTTAAACTGGGAGCATTGACTTCTGTATTAGTTTTATCCCTTGACAACATAATCTGTTATTTTTATAAATATATCCTCTACACAGAAAATCTAATTCAACACGTAAGTTGATCGTTTAAGTAAAGCAAATATTTCCTGGTCTATTTGATACAACTTTTTTTTTTTCTGCCCTACCTTTCAAAGCCTCCCACTAAGAGCAACAGGAGTCTTTCTAAACTAAGCACTCCTGACAACCGAGTAAATAAACTGCTTTGCGTTCTCAAAACGAAACTGTAAATCATCCAGAGCTTTCACTTGACTCTCTGGGATAACTGCTCTTTTCCACACTTTCATTTGATTTTAAACGTAAAAAAATATTAAATATAATTCATCTTTTTTATGGGTTACTTTAAAGGAAAGATATAATTAGATACCATGTGATATTTTAAATTTGTTTGTTCTTAATAACAGATAATTTATTTTAAGAGGAATAAAAATTGTTTTAACAAGCATCAGTAGACAATGTAAACTTATAATTTATAAAGCTCAAAAGAAATCGTGATAAGAATTATTCTATAAATAATTGTTGAAATGACTAGAATGCAACAAATTTCTGACGTTTCTACTTCTTTTTTTTTTTTTTTTTTTTTTTTTTTTTGAAACTGTATCATATTTTATGGCAAATTTATTTTAAAATAATTAAATTAACATAATTAACAAACAAATATGATTCGACTGAGAACATCTCCATAATGAAAACTGAACTGGTTGTACATGGTTGCAGGATTATTTTTTAAGTTGTAATAACAGAATTTTTCATAAAAATATGTAATATATAACACATAATTTAAAAAAAAATATATATATTTATACGCAAACATATTCACTTTACATATTAAAAATAAATAAATAAATAAATTTCAATTAAATTTGACCAATCACCAAAACAACAAGTTGGAAATTGCATGTCAAACGCAGAAAATCAGGTGCGTTCGTATTATAACGAAGTTTTTTAAATATACAGTATTTCAGTATTTCGGATTCAGTACAGTATCCGAAATCTTTTGTGTGTCCTTATAAATACTGTCCGCTTTCTATTATACAGAAATGAACTTTTTTGTAAATCTCAGAAACGTATATCAATTTCATAAAATGTGAAATAGTTTAATATAACTAAAACTACTTAAAACAGTGTTCCCCGTGTACCACTAACATTATGTAACAGAATACTTTTGCAGGGCCCTATAAATTAATAAAAGTATCTTTTGCACCACAAACTGTACAGAATGTATATTTTAGTATACATTTCATAGAGGCATAATAATTTTATTATGTTCGAAAGAATGTGACATCATTAAAATTCACTTGAAAGTATATTTTGCCATTAACCGCAATCTAAAGGAATACTTTTGATTGTCCCTTTTAATTGAACTATACTTCCATTTTCATAAAAGTTGAAATGATTTGACAAAATTATAGAATAATTATATATTTTAAATTTCAAATGACTCGATTAAGTAGTTTTTGAGTTGTTATATGCGGACAGACGTACAAACAGATGGACAGGCTTGCGGATTGAACGATGACAATAGATGCCACGTATTTACATAATTACGAACCACCTAAAAATAAACTGATATTTCAATATTTTGTTTTGCAATAATTAAATTTACTACGACTGAAAGCAGTTAACAGATAACATTTAAAATTTGAATAGAGGAATAAAATTATTTTATTTTGGAATGTCATTTTAATTGTATAGTAAGTCTAATTACTGATTATGATTTTACTGAAATCTACTTTAACTTCATAATATAATTCATAATAAATTACAAAATTTTTGTTTTCATTGTTGTAGAAATTACATAGAAGGTAAAAAAATTCAGTTTATGAAAACACTTAACAATTATGGGAACAATTTAATCATACATTGATATTTTAATTGTATTTAGTTTACTTTATATCTCTGATTTTAATTTATATGTTTAATAAATTAAACATTTTATTTTTAAATCTATAAATTTAATTTTTATGCATCACAATGATCATTGTATCATCAAAAAGCTAAAAAAAAATTTCTGTAACAATTTTTTTTTCAGAATTTTATTATATTTTATTTGGTATATCATTTATGTATTTTATTAACATAAAGATTATTCTATATGTTAAAGTTAACATGCTTCTGTTGCGCTTTCTCTCTCTCTGTACATGTTATCTATCTATCTATACCCATATATGTATATGTATAACTATTATAATCCTTATATGTATTAGAAACACTCCAAACTTTCAGGTGCTGCCGTTTGGCATTTTGTTCACAGATTTAAAACCACGATAATTTTAAGAGATAATATAAGAATAATTAGGGAGATATAAATCTATAAAATAACAAGTTTATTTTTAATTATAATTTTAAGTGAAATAGTATTATTCTGAATATTTTAAACATTAATTTATTCCTATTTTAATACTTGAAATAAAATAAGACGAATTTTATGTTAAATTTGAAATTTTCTTGAATTATCATAATTGAATCTTTACCATGTATACTAATCCGAACATACATTCCTGTTATATAAATATTTTTAATTGATAAAAAGAAAACTACTCACAATTGTTATAACATATTTTTTATTTTATTTTATTTTATTTTTATTTATTTTTTTATTCCGTATAAAATATTTCTGAAAACGATCGACCCATTTTTATTTATTTTCATTTTATCACTTTTTGCGGTTTTTATCATCAACATTTTAACTATTGTTTTCAGATTGTCACTAAACAAGCTACTCAGAAAAGAATAAATGCCAGTTCCAAGCAATTGATAATAATTTAGTTAAAAAAATGTTTATAAAAATTTATAAATATAAACATATACATTCAATAATAGACTAATCCTGCAATTCATATACATATAGTTACGTCATACTTCTCCAAATTCAGAATTTGCTATATAAAGTGTGACTTGCTATTAATGTGTTAGACACACCTTATGACTGAGAATTTCACGTTCTTATATATCGTGGCTTACTGTAAATAATCCTTTAGTCACTCCACTTTACTACGCAGAGAAGAGGGTGAAAAAAAATGATTATTCCCCCCTTATTCATTTTAATGGAAAGGGAAAGGTGTAGAGAGATTATTTCTAAAGAAGATAAATCCAATTTAGTCAAAGCATCCCTTCCACTTCACTACCAGGTCACCGGGGTTCCACTTAAAGGATTACTTTCACTTTTTTTGTTCAGTGCATTTTTACTCAAAGTGAGGAAAAATTATTGTAAAAAGCTGAAAATATCTTACTTGTCGAAAAGTTATTTAAAAGATTGGTGAAGATTTTCTTCATAAAATAAGTTAGCAATAAATTCATGTAAAATAACATTGCATTCATAAAACTATCAAATATTTAATTGTCTATCAAATGTTCAATTCGAATGTATAACATTAAGTGTTAACTAATTGTTAAGTAACCAGTGATAAATCATTTTCTTATTTATTTCGAAATGAAATAGGGAAATATCAGTCTTTTTTTTTCGATTTTCCAAACTGTATCAATTTGAATTTCTTTCCAAAAATATTTGCACTTAAAATTTTACATACATTTAATGAATATATGAATACGCATGTACATGTGATATTTAATGCATGTATGTTTGTAATGATTTATGCAAATAATTACACTCATAAGAATGTTAAACGTTTAATTATTCCATCCTTATTATATTTTATAATATTAAATATTCATTCCAGTGAAAGCAAATTTACTCTCTTACTTCAAAACTAAGCACTGAACAATCAATGTCTTTATTGTTTCTTTTTTGCTGTACGTACTATTTTGCATTTCTCTTTAAACATATTTGCAGTTGTAATTTTATATGTATTAATCAACTTTTTTCAAATATATACGTAAATGAGTTTAATCACGGTTTAATTAATTCCCATCATAGATAGAAGACTAGATATTTGGGACAACCGTTTAATTATTTCAGGCGTGTAATTGGGACAACATATAAAAAAATATATCATTTACATAGTTGGATCGGTTTTATTGGGACAAAACCTACTAAAACCAATATACCCCTGTATGAATCTACAGTATAATGGTATGATTTTAAATGTTTTGTTAGAGAGCCGCAGCATGTAATTTGTAAATGCTTTGTTGCTAATACTGTAGATTCATATAGGGGTATATTGGTTTTAGTAGGTTTTGTCCCAATAAAACCGGTCGAACTATGTAAATTACATTTTTTTAATATGTTGTCCCATTTACACGCCTGAAATAATTAAACGGTGTCCCAAATATCTAGAATCTTCTATCGTGTTTATGCAAAATATGTCATCTATGAGAGTTTGTAAATTATGACAATGATTAGCATGGCGTAATAATTGTTATCAAAGTTAATATAAAAGTTCTACGAACACTATAGCAAACACAAATGATATATTTCTGTAATACCAGTATTTTCAAAGAATAATTTTCGGGGTAGTTTTCTCAACATTTGCAATAGAAATAACTTTCGAGGTAGATTTTTGCTAAACTTTCACGAAAAATATAAAAATGAGGTTTTTAAATTAAAAAAAAGGTAATCAAAAGTTGGACCATTTGGAAGAACTGGCATTATTTATTGTACATCCGAATACTGTCTGTGATACAGTTTGATCGAAAACAATCTGAATATTTTACCTAGTAATTTTATTTTCAAATTTTTTTTTTTTTATTTTTTAATAATTAATAATCAAATTATTAATTATTTTTTTATTTGTTAACTCCTTCATGACAAGCGACAAGAACGTGCCGTAGGGGAAAGTCGGATGAAACCGGGACCCTAATGTTTTTCTTCTTATTATTATGCACTATGTGAACAAAACAGTCAAAATTTGTATTAAAATGATAAATTGATTCCTTAGGAAGAAAAAAAGTATTCATTCAGTCACGAACAACAGAAATTGAGATCATAACAACACTTTTTTTAGAAGTGTGTAATGTCCCGGTTTTGTCCGACCAGGTCGGATAAAACAGGGAACTGGAAAAAATTACTAAAAGCACATTGTAATTTTGAATTAATACAATTTATTAAAGAAAAATTGACATATTATACTTATAGAATGTGAATCTATATAAAATCTACATAAAATAAAAATGAGTTAAGTTATGCTTTAAGAGTTAAAATTGTTAGGCACAAAAATCACAAATGAAAGTTCGATCTTGTTCATTTGCATTGCTGCATGCTTCATGTTTCCACACTCTGCAATGAAGGTACTATATCCAACTTCCCTTAGGTTTAGATTATTTATGTAAGCCGTTACAAAAAAATGCATTCTTCACTTTCATCTTCCTCCTCGTTTGATATCAAGGGTTTTTTTTTTTCCTTGGGACTTTTCTTTTTCTCATCAGTTTTTCTACTTTTCTTTTATGTCATTATGGAAAGCTTCGCTTCGGGGTTAAGTTATTCTTGTCTTCTTTTTCCATCTTTTCTTTTTCTTCTTGTTCGAGTTTTAATTTTTAGAGGATTGAAATAAAGATAGAAGTTGCAATAGAGATGACTAAAAACAATACAATTTTCTATATTACAACTTTATTTAAAAATTATTTTTTGTATAGTTTTTAAATATTTATAGATCGTCAAACAATGCATAAAGAAGAAAATTCTATTTCAATAACGCAAATAAATGAGTTGTCCAATACCGGAAACTTCCCAGTTATGTCCGACCATCTGCATCCCGGTTTTGTCCGACCACGCCATTTTGATGAAATGTTACTCTAGCGTTGTTCAGATAACTCGTAGACACTAATACAAAACGTTAAAATAACGAGTAAATAATAGACTATCATGCGTTGTACTTACCTAATCTAAATCTTTTGGTATTTAAGATTGGTAACTTAATATTGCAGACGTCGTATTTTTAACATTTACACGCGAAATCTTTAAAAAATCACCACGGCGAAATGAGTTCGTTTACACGACTTCTCGTTACTGGGAGCTGGCATACCGCTCGCCTAAAAGTAATTCTAAAAGTTTCGGCTAGATACCGCCGCAAATAAAGCTATAAAGCCTGGTTCCCTGTTTTATCCACCTACCCGGTTTTATCCAACTTTCCCCTATAAGATGCGCACAAACCTTGAATTTAAATACCAGTATATCCTAAGAGTAATTTTCGCCTTACTTAATCACACAATTTAAGGATTAAATACTTGACTTTTTTTATTCCACAATTTTATCGATTAAGGTTGTCCAAAGCACAAATTAAAAAAAAAAAAATATTTATTGAGTTAAAATTTTGATTTTCTGTGATGATTAACCACATTATTTATAAGCAAAATCACATATTATATAATCACATATTATAAGAAAACTTCTCATAAGATTTTTAATTTAAAATTTATTAAAAGAAGTGGGATAATTTAAAAATTTTATAACGCGAAATATTATTTACAGAATTTCATTTTTTTTTTCATTTAAATGAACAGAAATATATACGCTTTAATTTTGATTCAGCAATTTAAAAAATATTAATTTAAATAAAATTTAAAAATGTTTGATGTATATTTTTTTAAATGACAAAAGTTTAAAAAAAAAATCAAATGTAAATCTTTTTTTTTCTTTCAAATTTGTTGAATTAGAATTAAAGAAAAACAGTTGAAAAAGCCATGTTCCAAGTTTCAATCATTTATGTTTATCGGTTCTTGACTTATAGCAATTTAAATAGGATAAATTGTAAAAATAACCATTCATGAAGAAAAACACTTTTTCACGGTAAGTCGTTTTCACAAATATATATATATATATATATATATATATATATATATATATATATATATATATATATATATATATATATATATATATATATAATATATATATATATATATTGTTTGAAAGCCTAGATTTTGAAAACAAGCCAAAACGAAAAAGTTAATATTTCATGTTCCACGTAAAATAGACACATGATTTAAATGTCATTTTAAGCAGAAAAGTATTTAATGCTTTTTTTTTTTTTTTTTTTTTTTTTTTTTTTTTTTTTAAGAAAATTTGAATAATTTTGTGTTCCGGACCCCCTTAAATAGGACAAAGATTGCTATTCGAAAATAGTGGAGCCTAACTTGGTGCTCATCGTTAATTGCTTAATTGAAAAAAATCAGAGTGACTTTGTAAGTACCGTAATATGTTCAAAAATGTTGTTATAAGCCACCATTAATAATTCGTCGCATCAAAATTACAAAAAAGAATTTAGCCAAAAATAAATAAATAAATAAATAAATAAGACTAACAAAAATTACATTTTCTTTTCTAAAATTTAAAGAATAAGTAAAAAAAAAATTTTTTTACCAAATATGTACCGAATTTTAAAATCCCGAATGGTTTACAAATCATATATCTTTACAAAATAAATAAATAATCCAAAATTATTTGCCTTCTGTCCTATATGTATATATTTATTATTATTATTTTCCTTTTTTTTACCTATACCAAAGTTAAAGTTCTACCTTCTATCCTATTCATATTTCTTTCTGACTTGTACGGATCCATTCGTCTTGTCTTACGTAAATACTAACACCCTGAGCCGTAATGATTCGGCAAATTAGTCACGCAAATCATACGGAGAAAGTGATGACATCACACTAGAACGCTATTTGTCAATTGAGGGATTATGGTAAGAATTTTTTGCAGCGAGTCATTAACAAAAGTAGGATATTATGGAAACCCTTCGACAATTCCTCAAAATCGTTGTCAGCATCCTTAAATAATAATAAAAAAGAACTTGTTTTTGGAAGAAATATCAAACATAATTCTTCATCATCTAACATAATTAATTACATTAATGCTAGAATTTAAAAACAAACGGAAAATAAATAATATAATAATAATAATAATAATAAATGTATTTTGTCTAATGAAAGATGCATTTTCACTTATCTTAAATTTTAAATTTAATTTTCTGTTTTAATAAAGGTATACTGAGTCTTTACATTGTTACTGGTAAAAATAAGAGCGGGGAGGGGGGGGGAGGATCAAATATTTTTTTAAAAGACAATCACGATTCAAGATTTCTTGCCCTCAGCCGTATTTGTATTTTTTTTGCTGCCTTCTGTATTATTTACGTTTCTTGCTCACTTTTGCTGATGCATTCGTTTTGTCTTACATAAATACTAGCACCGTAAGATGTAATGATTTGGCAAATGGTATTTAGTCACGCAACTCAAACGGAGAAAAGTGATGACATTACTCTAGTACGTTATTTGTCACTTCAGGGGTTACGGTATTTTTTTTTTTCCTTGCAGCAAGTAACCTGCATTAGATATTCTGTAGGATATTCTATAAACCCCGCGACAATTTCTCAAAACAAATGGTAGCTTTTTTCTCTTTTTTAATATGAATTTTTTTAACAATGATTATGATTGGAGCAAATATCAAACGTGGTTCTTTATTACCTATAATATTTAATGACACCAAAACGAGCTTCACACTTCGCTACAGCACTGGATATTACTTTGTTTTCCAGCGCTTTGATAATGAAATGCAACATATTTTGATGCGAAATTTAAAGAAATGTCGAACTGTTATACATATATGTACTTTTAATTTCAATTTTTAATTAATAATATAAATTAAAAAAGCATGTTTTCAAAAGTTGACTTGTTCGGTGAGTTTTGGTTAAAAGAAAGAATGAAAAAATCAATTAAAAAATTAATATATATTGACTAATGAAACATGTATTTTCTCTTATCTTAAAATTTAATTTTTATTTTCTTTGTTAATAAAGATATAGTGAGATTTTATATTTCTACTGATAAAAAAAGAAAAGAAAAAAGAAAGAATGAAATAGAAAAGCAACTAACATTTTTCAGTAAAAAAGCAACTCAAAATTCTTTGCTCTCTGCCCTATTTGTATTTATTTCCTTTTTCTGAATATGTTTAGGTCCTTATATTCTGTCCTATCCACATTTCTTGCTGACTTTTACTGATGCATTCCTCTCGCCTTACATGAATACTAACACCCTAAGCCGTAATGGTTTGGTAAATGGTATCTAGTCACGCAATTCATACGGAGAAAAGTGATGACATCAGACTTGAACGTTATTTGTCATCTGAGGGGTTACGGCGGGATCTTTTTTGTAGAAAGTCACCTACAAAAGGTAGGATATTCTGTAAACCTGGCGACAATTTTTCAAAATTGATGGCAGTTTTTTTTTTCTTTCTTTTCTTACAAACAAGGTACTTGTGACAAATACCAGATCTTTGTTAGACGTGAAAATATTCTTTATTTATTTGTGCATGCATAAAATGCATTACTGCACGCCCAAAATGCATTTTGAGAGCACTGTTATGGTTGTAACACGTATAAAAAGCTTTATGCTGCAATTTGATGGCTATATATATCCGGTTAGTTATAAAAAGGGATACAAACTATACATTTTTTCTGTAGCTTTTTTTCTAGAATTATTCATAACTATATAGATATAAAATTCATGCAGATAAGCTGTGAAAATTTTATCCAGACCTCCTGTAACATAAATCCAATATGAATAAAATCACTTGATAAGGGGTCGAGATTTATAGCTATTTAATTTCATTAGCATTACTGAATTACCTAAATTATGTATTTTTTATGTATATTTTCTCACCCGTCCTTATTATTAATATCCATTACATTTTTTACGCCATATTTTAAGCCTATAATTCATACTACATTTATTATAGTATCTTAGGCCATAAACGTATGTCAAAAAACTTTCAACAGAAAGTTTTGGACCACTTGCCCTACATATATTCTCTCTTTTTTTTTTTTTTTTTTTTTTTTTTTTTTTGTAAAATTCCTTGAAATACCATGGATTTAAAAGAAAAATGTTCCGAGAAGAAAAATATTTATATATACACAACCTTTTCTTTAGGATAATTTTGTTATTCCGAGCGAAAAGTCAATAAAATATACAATTCTTCTTCAGACATGCATTCCAAATATGTCCTATATGAAAATATGAATCACTGGGATATTTTTTCGAAAAATCTCATCAATAAAAATATCTTTATGCATATTTCTGTGTAGGCTTCATAGACTTAATGAAATTTTTAGTTCAATGGCCACAGCAGTTAAAAATAAGTTACAGAAATGTTCATTACTGGTATGATTTTTTTTAATTAATTGCAACTCCTAATTAAGGGATTGTAACTTAGTGAATAATTCTGGAAACGATATCTTCGAAGGAATTTGACCTTTATCAATTCTGATCTGAAGATACAGCCAAATAAAACATGGAATATTCATACTGGACAAATCCACTACAAAATTAAATAAAATCCTGTAATTAATCCTGTAATAAAACAAGGTAATTCCTGTAGTGTAATAAATTTGTGTCGAATGAAGAGTGACGAAATAGTGCTCTTTTGGGGGAACAAAGAAAATTTAAACATTTCAAATAAAAACCTCAGCATATTTATGGCTAAGCCGCTTGGTGGAATTTATTATAAGATACATGATAATATTTATTTTAATTTTTTCTTTGACGTGATTTTTTTCCTGCAATATGAAATAGGATTTTGAAATATAAATCATTGTAAGTCCTAATACAGTTTTTTCTAACTAAGATTAAGGATATTTCAATTAAACTTATTAATGATAATTTCTAGAGTTATTCTGAACAGATAAATATTTTCCTGTTTCAACATTTACTTGCGTGAATTGCTATTAAAATTAAAAAATAAACAAAAAAATTGAAATTTCGTAAAACTTTAGATAATGTAATTTTTCTTTGCCTCGCATTCTTATTTTTTGCCTGAGTAATTGCTTTTGTGTATCCAAGAATATTATAGAAAGCATTAAAGCACAATATATCGTTAAGAATTTGGTATCATGTGAAATCAAGTAGAAGTGTGAGTTAATCTGAAAAAGCCCTTGGTAGAAAATTGATATGAGACACCTAGAATTTATAACCATCTATAAAATTCGTACATTCGGAAAAATGCATAACTTATTGCAGAATTATATCATACTGTTAATAAAGAGAGAATAATTATAATAATAAATATCTATTAATAATGTTAATAATGATGATAAGTACATTTTTATGTATAGATAACAGGTATTTTTGTCCTTTTCCTGTGAAAAGCTCTTTCCGAATACTTTTTTAAAGAAAAAAAAATTAGAAAAGAAATGAAAAACAATACAACAATATTAATAACGATAACAGCAAAGCAAAGTGATGGCTTGGGACATAGAATCATAGAATCAGAAAAGAGTTTGACTGTCAAAAATTAATTTTAGTTTGATAATTTTGCTGTAATGCATAAAAATAAAACAAACAAGCAAATATTTATTGCGTATGAATGAAATAGGCTATCATTAGAACACAGGGAACATTGGGAGACCTAAATATCAAAACCGGAAAATAGATAAAACGTAAGAAGTAACTCCATTATTAAATTATTTTACATGTAAGTTACTTAACATGTGCATTGCTCTCACCACTATTTTATTTTTAAAACGATTATATTTTTTTAGCTGTTAGATAATATGAACAAATTTACGAATCAAAAGCATAAATAAAAAGTCTGACATAACAACATTTTTGCTCTTTTCCCTTTTTTATATGAGCGATAGAGAAAAACGACTGACTTTTGAGATAATTATATATGTGTATTTCTAACTGATATCCTACTCGATGTACATCTGTTTTCTTTCTACTTCGCCATACATTTTTTTTTCATTCTGTTTTTAGAGGTTAAATAATTTTATCTTTTTTTCTGACAAACAACGATAATAAATAAAATAGGGGAGAATTTTTTAATAGGAGATTTGACTGCAAGTTGTAGTTTTGTGGAAGTCATTTGCAAAGAACGGAAAAGCAACAATTTGTTTTCATTAAACTCTTGTTATGTTTTTAATTATTTATGTAAAAGTATTTTTAGAATCTCTTTTTGCTGTATTGATCAGAATTATTGTTTGGACTATTTTTGTGAGTTATTAAATGGAATCTTATGTGTTTATACTATGTACTTCTCAATTTTTTGCTGTCATTCATTTAAGTGCATTTCGTCGTATTTCAATAATTATTTATAAAATTGTAACAATAAATACATACAAATAACAAATCTAAAATCTCTCCCTCTCTCTCTCTTTTTTTTTAAGTCGGCTAATGAAAGATGAAACTCATACAAGGTAATTTCAAAATATAAACACGAAGAACTTTTTTCAGGCATTTTATATTGCGACGTATGCTTCAAAAAGAAAAAAATGTCAGTGAATCGTAACAGGACACGCAAAGAATGAAAATACATTGCGTGTCCTGTGAACCTGCTGCACATGATTTTTTTTTTTTTCGTACGTGATGGAAGACTTTATATAAATATCTCCTAATTTTTTTTCTTTGTGAAAATAGAATTTGAAAAATCTCTCTCTCTCTCTCTCTCTATATATATATATATATATAATACCATTAAAAGTAGACAAGATTCACCAATGGATTTTATCAACAAAACAATAAACCAAATCGAAGAATTAAATTGAATTATAGTAAACAATATTAACCATTTGAAATTAACCATTGAATTTAATAACTTATAGCACATTGAACATGGAAGGAAAAAAGAATAATATGAATACAAATGAAATTTGTAGAACCAAAGCAGAATCTTCAGGTCCCAAATACTTTGGAACTACAAATGGAGTGTGTGGTTTCATCTTCGTATTTGCCATGAAAAAGCAAAACAATACGAATTTGGGACTACCATCACACAAAAACCAAATTATTAAACAAGGAACAAAGATATTTTACAAAAAGGAGTTGAAAGTAAGTAAAAATAATAGTTATCCATAACAAACAAAAAAGATAAAATTGAATGGAAATATAATTGAACCGGAAAAATAATTAATAATTGATATTAACATTAAATTAATAAAATGATTAAAATTAGAATTAAGAGATAACATTCATATTAACATATAACTTAAAATACATTATTGTTACTTTAATCAGTAACATTTATTGTGACTTTACATGGTAAAAACTCATTATCTTAATATAGGATAATAAAAATTAAAAAAAAAAGAAAAAAAGAAAAAGAAAAAAAATAATAATAGTAATAATATTATTAATAATAATACCAAAAATTATATCAATAACATTAAAAATAATTTGATAATTAAAATATAGCTATTTAACTATAGATATAACTAGACAAATATCCCTATATTGGTGTAAATTAAACAGTTTAAAAATTATGTTAAATAAATAACCCACTCTCATTTTTTTTTAATAAATAATTAACCTTTGCGTTTTTATCCAGACAACACCACCTTCCTCCGTACTCTAACATCTACCCACCCAACCAACCTATATATATATATTTTTTATTACTTTTTAACATTTTTAATTTTTTATTATTATTTTTATGTTTTATAATTTTTTTATACATTTTTTACGCAAGGAATTAATTATAAGATCATGTAATATCTAATTATAAATTAAAGAATATATGAACTTTTTAGGATAACCATTATTTATAGCATCATATACAAGCTTTTTAATATTAGTATTAATTAAATGGGAAGAACATAGACATTTTATTCTATATAAATGGTTAAGTATTATATTACGATATACAGAATTATGAAGACATGATTTAAAATTAGTAAAGGTATTAACTTTAAAATTAAATTCTTTCCTTTTGTCATAAATATCAGTTATAAATTTGTTCTCTTTTAATATAATTTTAATATCTAAGAAATTGATTGTATTATTAAAAAGTAGGTTTTTTGAAAGTTCTAGATTAGAAGGATAATCAACAGGGAATTGAGATATACAGGTGTTATCAGTATCAATTAAAATTACATCATCTATATATCGATATAAATGTATTGTATTATTTAAATAATGACGTTCATAGTAATATAAGTATAAGTCAGATAATACACTAGATGTACTACCACCTTGTGGTATACCAACATTTTGAATATATATATTGTTATCATGCATGATAAAATTATTATAGATAAAGAAATTTGTTAAGGTATGAAAATAATCAGAATCGATATTATGTGATATGTCCAACTCGTGTTGATATTTTTTAAAAAGCTCATTTATGATATTATGTAAATCCGATAAATCGATATTATTAAATAAATTTTTAAAATCATAGGTAGTGATATTTTTTATACATTTAAGATTTTTCATAATATGGACCAGTTCATAACTATTTTTTACGCAATGTGTATTATCACTTTTTTTTGTAATATTATATATTTGATTAAGAATTACTAATAGAAGTTTGTTAGCAGCATTATTATAAGTATTGCAACCAATTGTAACAGTTCTGAATTTAACAGGATGCTTATGAAATTTGGGTATAAGGACTAGATAAGGATATTTAAAGTTAGTAGGGTTAATATCTAATAATTTATAGAATCCTTTAATTTTACGATTATTGGCAAGTAAGTTATCATTAATTTTTTGGAATGTGTTATTATTAGATATACTAGATTTAAGCAGTTGGTGATAATAAGATTTACAAATAATGGCATAATTATTAGGAGATTTATCAACATAAGTTATTACAAAGTTTTGTTGTAATTTATTGATTTGCTTAAACAGATGCTGTGTATTTACATATTCTAGGTGTGAAATATTATATTTTAAGGACCTGGTTAATTTATCGATAACTAATATTTTCCATTGATTAAAATATTCAATGGGTTTATTATAATAAATTGCAAGTTTATAAATAAATATATCTATATCATATGTAAATTGTTTTATGATAGATTTAATGTTTAATTTGGATGGAATTCTGTACTTGGTCCCATAACCCATAATTCTTCTAAGTTGTAAATCATCTACAAGATTAAGATTACCAGTAATAATATGTCCATGATCTTTATTTATATATTTTTGTAGAGAGGGGTCATTGCATTTACAGGGTAAAGTACTAGCATCAAAAGAAGATTTAGCGAAAGAATTATAGTTAAAAATCGTTCTGCCGATAGAGATGGGATACTTAAAGGTTTTAGAAATATGAATATTATTAATAGGAAATTGACAGTTGTTATCATTTAATATGGAATTAATATTGATTTTATTAAATATTGGATTAGAAAAAGTAATTACCATTTGAGTATTAGTTTGTATATATAACTACTTAAAAATTTTAGAAGGCATTCAAAAAAAAAATTGTGATTATGAATACTACATTTTAATAATCATGTTAGGTAATAAGTAATCACCATTTAATTTCCCTATAGGGTAACATTAGCAGTCGGCGAGGGATAAATGTGTATTGGTGAAACGTTCCATTAATATATCCATTTCTTGACACCTTCTATTTACTAGTGCTTCCTTTTCACATGTGATTATATTGTATGATTATACGTAATTCTTTTTTAGGTTATGTAATAGAAGGTTAGTTATAGAATGGTGTTCTTCGCAAATTGTGTGCAAATGTTTTTTAAGGTTTTTTCTTTCCCAATATATATATTTTAGTTGTGATTTCTTTCTTCTAAATCTCGTATAATTTTCCAGAATTTCTGTAAATATAATGGCAATTTGATACGGTTTAGGTTGTTTGGGACTGAGTTTGTTTTTCCTTATTAAAAATAAAAATTCAAATCATCTGGCTACTGAACTTAAAGTTTCGGAGATTTATGTAGGAGAATTGCTGATTCAAAGTGTTATTGACACGTTTACTTGGCAGATACGACAGCATTTTCTCAATCGGATCTTTTGAGTAACGGATAAATTTTGTTGCAATTTCAAGATGAAAGTACATTTATTTGCATGTAAAGCTGATAAAGTAATAATTTTGGGTAAGTCGGCTGGCTAAAGTATTAGAATAAATTAACGATTATGCCACCAACCCAGAGTCAACAGCTCAATAACCTGACAATGTATAGAAATACATTGTGTGGTTTTTTTTTTGGATGAGATAAATTATGGTTTATGAAATAAAACATAAAAACTCACAAATTTGTACTCTTTCTAAAATTTTTAGATTGATATTTGAAAAAATCGTAACAGAGAGTCATGTTACAAATACAGAAGCATGTTCATAACTTCTCTGCCTCTCATATATACGCAGAATCCCGATTTCACGCACACACATGCACACATGCAAGAATAATATAAATGATGAAAGAGCTATATTTCTGTTTTAGCACTCTTAGCTCCTAATGTATCAAACAGTCATTAAAAGATGATGAATTAAGGGCTGAATTGTTTAAGATCATTATATTTCGATGAATCGCTG
Source organism: Maratus speculifer (assembly GCA_964019185.1). NCBI lineage: Eukaryota > Metazoa > Arthropoda > Arachnida > Araneae > Salticidae > Maratus > Maratus speculifer. The sequence continues at coordinate 140,135,864 of OZ025299.1, forward strand.
CTGAACATCAAAATATTGTAGAAATGGAAGCAGCAATAAACAAAACTTCTTCGATCGAATAATATTTGAATAAATGAGCCAGAATGAAGTGTACAGCAATCCGTGCATATTTTAGTAACATATAAGCAAACTAAGCTATTTTTCTTATCGTATCGTTTTTCTATAAACCATACATACGAAGTCTCATTTAGAAAGCAAGGAAAAATACTTTCTACAAACAAAGAATTTTAAAACAAGCATCCTAAACCTGTGGTGTTATGAAAATATTTAAATATATCGAGATCTTAATATTTTGTTTTATTATCCAAGTGCTTATTGATCTTTGTATTGATTCTTACATGCTAGGCGTATGTATTTCAACCAAATAAGAACTCCCGCTCCTTTCGTTATTTGTATAACTTACTTCGCTGCCAAAAGCATATACATTATTTAATAGGAAATGGATTTTTTCCCTCCATCGTATTACAAACACACTTAGGCTGCTACTATTAAAGAACCAGACCTTTTTTGATATGGATGGAACGATGACGGTGTTTCTCTTATTTTATTAAAAATCATAGGGGCTATCTACAAATTGAGATTGATTTGTGAATTTTTAGCCTGTGTCTTATTTTCCTGGCATATTTCTTTTCAAATATTTTCTATAATATTGCTAAAATCTGAAAAATGGAACCGTTTTTAGCTTATAAATTTTAAGCTTTATATTGATTTTAATACAATTTTTCGGCACTTTATATACGTACGTTAACTTCATTAAATTCCTTTGTTAACTTCACGATTAAGAGGAAAGATGGTAAGAAATAAAAATAGCAAAGGTTAGCTTAAGAAGACATTTTAAAAGCTAAAATTTAACTAAAATCATTAGAATTTCAATACTATACTCTCACTTAAATAAATAAAATAAAATACAATAAAATACAATAAAATAAACGTAAAAAGTATTGACAGAAACTTAACGGATCATTGCAGTAATTCAAAGAGATTTTTTTGAATTCGAAAAAATAATAGGCAGCACTGTTTCCGGAACACCCCTCTGATTGGACGAAAGTGCAATTTTAGAAACGAGGATTTGAGGTAATTTTTTTCTGAAGATTTGTGAATTTTCTGTATTTGTTTGAGGAAAAGAGCAAATGAATGAAAAGTATTTTCTAGCTTTAAGTCTGCTGTCCGTGCAAGCGAAGATACTCGCGAGATAATGCTATTCCTATTTGAAGGTACTTTTCTAATTATTTGTTTGTGGTTCGACATTTTTTTTATTTTTTTTTTTTTTTATTTTATTTTATTTTTTTATTTATTTTTTTTTTTTTTTTAACATTTAGCTTGACCTTGACCAGTGTGACGCAAAATGCCCACAAATCGAATGTCCTTAAATATTCTACACAATGGTCTTTCTTGATCCCGAAAAAGATAGAATACAAAATTTAGTCAAAATTGTTAGAGGTGTTTTCTAAATAAGATTAGCTTGTCCTAAACAGACTCAAAACTGACCAACTAATTGGATTTTCTCTAACATGTGACTTAATATAAAGTCTTCTCCAATGATCCAAAATGGTAGAATAGAAACGTTTTTGAAAATCATTAGAACCGTTTATTCGATAAAATTTGCTTGACACATAGTGATCCAAAAATGACCCACTCACTGTAATTTTTCGAACATTTGACCTAGTCCAACAGTTTCTGGAGCATTAAAATGGTTGGGCACAAAATTTAGTCAAAATTTATTGAGCCGTTTTTAGATATAATTAGACTGACCCAAACGGATTATGACGCAAAATGACTCACTAATCGAATTTTTTCAAACATGTGACCAAGCCCAGTGGTCTTTTTGTATCCTAAAATGATAAAATACAAAATTTAGTCAAAATATTTAGAACAGTTTTTAATGTAAAATTTGCATACATACACATGCTATCAATTTTTGCTCGAATTATAATGTAATATATTCTACTATAAAGTCATATATTTTATTTATATTTGTGATTCTGTGCCAAGGATATTAGTAGAAAAGATTTGACAAGGGATATATAAACAGTCCCCCACGCTTATTATCTTGCATATGCAAAGAGTTAAATATATATATATATATATATATATATATATTGCATATCATCAGCAATATATATTGCAGTCATATTGCAGTGCTGTTCCAGAAGCATTCAGTATTGCTTTGTAATTTTTTACCATGTTTTCCAAAAATAATAGTAAACGTAATACTTATCTAAAATAAACTTTATTTAAGAGGAAATATACATAATTATATTTCTGCTCGTAACGAAGTGCATAATGTAATGCACAATATGCATAATGGCTTATCATAATCAAAGAGGAGCACTAGTACATTTTTATAATAATGTAGTTTTCCTTTTTTCTCGCCTTGTGAATAATTTTAATGTAAAGGTTATATTTTAATATGATCCTTCGTATTAATCATTTATTCAAAGTGGATGCAAGATGCGTAATTAAATGCAACAATTCCTGTCGTATTCACCTTTCATTCGAAAATAACGTTTCTTTGATATTTTAAATTACCGAATATATTTATAGCAAGTAAATGTATCGATCTCAAATGTTACATACTTAAGAAAATGCTACTATGCACACAAACGAATGCTTGTAATTATAAAATACTTGTACGTCATATACTGAGTAATTTTAATTTCTTGGGTCTTTTTTTACTTTTCTATAATATGGGATTATACTTCGCTTTTATATTGTACGCAAACATGGTCAATATATCGAAGGGAATATTTTATATATGTTGCTAAAAATGTTATATATATTTCTATTTGTTTTGTTTATGATTTTTAGCATTTTTGCTGTTTTTAGAGTTACTGATTATGCAAAAGAGTAGAATGAATTGCCAGTAATAGTAGAAAGAAATGAAAATAAGTTTCCGAATAATTGTCAGCTACTTATGTATAAGAAAGCCATTGAATAAATTGAGGCTAGAATTTTTGAGTAGGACCTAAGCTACTTTCTAGATTTTCAATATCACTAGATGCTTCTGATTTGGATGATGTGCTTGCTTTCTTCATATCTGCCTCAAAGCAGGTAAGACCTTACATTACACTAAAGGTTTTCTTATGCAATTCACATCATCTTCTAAAATGCATGGCGTGCTCGAAGTTGGCGCCTAAGTATATGAAGCCGGAATATAGAAGTCAGCGGAATGATAGCGGGGAACTTCCCAAAAAATCCGTCAAAACTTCTAAACTCACTCTGCGATCTAATGATTCTTGCTGGAATGAAAGATCTACTTTTCTATACTTCGGTCTATCTATATATCTATCTATATGAGCTTTTTGAAAAGTTAAAAATAAGAATAGCGCTCACAGATTTATGGACAGGGTGGTCTCTAAAAAAATAAAAGAAAATGAAAAAGAATCATTTCTTTCTCCAGTAAACTTCACAGCCTTCTTCTGCGGGTCTTTTTCCACACCCCTCTGTCTCCTTCTTTTTCTAACTTCAGGTAAAAAGAGGAGATAAGTTTTAAGCCTTAAAAGAAAGAATCAAGATGGCGTCAATGAGAATATGGAAAAGTTTTGACCAGGACTCACAGGAAAAGTCCTTCCAAAAGAGCGAGAGATAAAAAGAGAAAAAGAAACTAAATAAATAACTCGCGCATACACAGTTCTGGGACGGAGGAAAAAAATGCGGAGAAAGAGGCTCCCGGAAAAAATTGGGACATAGCTTGGCTTTCAAGCATCCTGATTAAAGCCTAGGGGTCTAAGGCACCTACGATAAGGCCATTCACAGTGGATCGATTTTTGCCATTAGAGAAAGTGGATGCGCTTGTTCAACGGATTTCTTAGGCTTGAGTCTGATTCATTCAATACACATTTCCTTTTTGCTTTATATAAAGACGGGAGACCACAGGTAGACTAATACTGAAACCCCTCGACCCGCAGAGTAAGCAAAAGTTTGGGAATCTTCTAGGAATTTGGATCGTTGAAGGATAAAATGCTGACAGTTATTTAGATCATTAAAATAATTTTCCAAAACGTTTTGAAGAAGAAATTTTAAACAATTTTTTAAAAATCCTGTATGTATTTTAATTTTGATCAAAATTTATTGAAATATTATTTTCAACATTTGCTTTTTTGTTTTGAAATATTTTCTGGTTTTAATATTTCTAATCTAGCTTATTTAGCTTCATTTTTTTATATTATATAAGGAAAGCTTTCGTTTTAATTCGTCTAGAACTGAACTTAGCATTAAAAGATCTTTATCTTTTTTTTTCTTTTCAGTAATATCCATTAACATGCAATGTTGATAATTTTGAGTGAGTAAATTCTTAAAAAAAACGCTGAATATTTTGAGGTAAATCAATGTATTCAAGATAAAAGACGGTGATATTCTTTTCAAGAATTAGATGATGGCATTTTTTTCACCCAAATTTCTTTTCTTAAGTTGTTGGTGACAGTGTGATTTTTCGCAACAATATTCCTTTTCTTTTTTAATATTGTTTCAGATATAGTTAATTACACGATACTCACTCGTAAAATATAATGTTGCTACATTTACTAAATTATATCAAAACATTATGTTCAACCTCAATATACAAAACAAACTTTTGTTGTATACCTAGAATTAAAAAAAAAATACTAAAAACAGAAGTTAAAAAAAGTTTTAAAAAAAATCCAGAAACTTTTCAGGTAAGTCACTTTTATTGTAGCATCAACTAACCCAAAAACTTTCCAATTTACATTTTTTTAATTTTTTAACATCCACTAATGATTGAATAAAGACTTTAATTTAGGTGTTATTTTTTTTTCTAAAAATAACAATCTGCAGTTTGATGAGATTTGTTCATTAAAAGGTTATTTCATTCATGAATAAATAAATAATTACCTACAATAATATAGATAAATAATGAAATTTTGGTAATCAAACAATAAAATTTTTTGAAGTAGCAGGTTGAATCACAGACCTGCTGTTGCTTTTACATTTATAATGTAAAAGATCGCTCAGTAAAAGTACGCTCAAATATTCCCTTATCCTTTGGTATATTCATTTAATACATAAATACAGTGTGTTTTATTACTAACAGTGTTGAAAAATCAAAGGTATTATGTTTGAAAACAGAACTGCGTTTATCTTTTGAAATCTGCAAATGATTCTTGACTTTTCAACCCTTTCCACCGCAGTAGTCCCGCTTCAGGACCAACTTATTTTAATTCCGAGCTTACAAACTTCACCAATAGTATTTTTGTAAAATATAGCTATTACAATGAAAGTTTGAATTAACAAGTTATAAATTTCTAGAAGTTTTTTTTGCAAATTCCGGTGTCAGTCAACTTCTACTAGTAAATGTTGAACACAATTTTTTTTTCTTAATTTAGCTATCTTTTTCGATGAAAAATTTCTCTCACAAATATGGTTACAATTTCCGTTCTTTTTTACTGGTAACTTCTGACACTATATATATATATATATATATATATATATACAGGATGGTCATAAAAAACTTTGTCGATGTATGGAGCTCTAGCGGCCAATCTGTTCAACCGATCGAGGTGAGATTTCAGATATAGCTATTCACAGGGATGAGCTCGAGATTCTGTGAACGAGAACAAAATGGTGCTCACGGTTACGGTTATAGTTACGGAAATTCGAAATTTTCCAATGGCACAACCATTTCTTTTCATCACAAAATGTTAAGCGCATGCGAAAACCCTAAAAATCGTTGGAACCGTATGTGTATCACAAGAAACGGACGCGTTATGCACGCACAAAAAACAGCTCTGCAACCCCCCCCCCCCACATAAAAAATACGATAGGGGCGCGCAGAAAAAAATTGTATATGACACATAGTCAGTACATTGATTACAACACAGATCGGAGTTAAGCAAACTTTTATTTTCATTACACATTTTTCACATGGGTGCCATCGCAGGCAATTACACATTGCATATGGGCGACTGTAGCCAATACAGCCGAACTTTACATCGTAAGAGGGACTTTTGCAATTTCATCTTTGGTAGAATCTTTCAAATCCGGCAAAGTTTGTGGATTGCACATGTACACTCCAGATTTTAGATACCCCCAGAACCAGAAATCATAGGAGTGAGATCGGGGGATCGCGGAGGCCACTATGAATAGGAAATGGCATGAGATGACACATTCGCCAATATGCTGTTCCAGGACTCTGTGAACAGAATTCGCTCTATGTGGTGGTACACCATCCTGCAACCAAACGAAGTCATTCCATACATTTCGCTGCAACAATTCTGGTATGACGTAATTTTCGACATTGTCGCATAGTCCGGGTCGCGGTCTATCACAGGTGCAGCCAGTTTCTTCGAATTTCATTACTAAATCACGAAGAGCTTGTAGGCTGCATGAACCACGTATTTGGAGATGGTTTCGACGCTAAACACGCCAGGATTCGCAGCATTCATCACATTTTGATAGTAGAGTTTAAACAATTCACCACGAACGAAGTCATTTTGTCGGCATCTACGAGCTCCCGCCTGAAGAATTAACATTACCACCCCACTTTTTATCACTTTTCTACGCTGACTATCGCGCAAATGGTGTTCCGTGATTGGTATTTTGTCTCAAATTTTCTTCGTGCGACCTTGTGGTGTTTTTTGGGGGGCCGTTCACAGAGCTGTTTTCGTGCGAGCATAACGAGTCCTTTTCTTGTGATACACATACGGTTCCAACGCTCTTTAGGGTTTTCACATGCGCTGAGCATTTTGAGATGAAAAAAAATGGGTGTTGCCGTTGGAAAATTTCGAGTTTCTGTAACTATAACCGTAACCGTGAGCACCATTTTGTTGCCGTTCTCAGAATCTCGAGCTCATACTTCTGAATAGCTATATCTGAAATCTCACGTCGATTGGTTAAACAGACCAGCCGCTACATTCATAAAACGAAAGAGCTGATTTGGCTTCTCATGAAAGAGCTGTAATTTTTTTGATCATAAAAGAGTTGTTTTTCAAACGATTAAATCTTCTTGATCTAAATTGGTTATTTAAATAGCTCAATTTCATTTAAATTCGTTAAAACTCGAGTTATTTCAACTCTTTTTTGAGAAGCTGCCTTTCAACATTGAGATGAGTGGATTTCAGCTCAACTTGAGATATTTTGTGGCTGACTTTTTAAGAGAGTAGAGTTCGATATATCGGCAAAGTTTTTTTATGACCACCCTGTATATATATATAAATTTCGCTGACACTGACAGGAGTTGTCTAGGTTGTCCACAATATGTCGAAAACAGTGCTACTGACTACGCCGAAGTATAAATTTCCACCAGTAAAAATGAATATATTTTTTTTCTATTATTTATGAATCAAATTCTATATTAATAAGCAGTAATCGACCCATTGTGAAAGCGGTTACAGTTGATGTTTCACTGATTTATAGATATGTCAGTTTTTCTTTATCAATAGATCCATGTATGAATGTCAAACAAGCGCGAAGGAAAAAACAATAGTTTTTTCCACTTTATATAAATTTCCTGGATTCATCAGCGATTCGAGTGAAACTTGTGGATGAGTAATTACTTATTCACTTCTTTGATAATTAGAACTAAGTATTTTTACTTTTTTTTTTATTTGTATATATTATATGAGATTTTTCCCTTCAAAGACTTTGTAAAAAGTAAATAAAACTTTCCATGATATTGCATGTAAATATTTTCTTCACCACTATCAAAAAGTACATTATAAATATTTTAATTATTTAGTTCAGCGACATATCCTCAGATTAAAAAAACGAAGTTTCTTTATTTGTTACGAAGACAATTGTACATCTATATGCCTGTAATGAAACTTTTATAGCACAAAATTTTATAACTGAAAAGTAGTTAAGCAGTATTGCGACAAATATCAGAAATCTTCGAAATTCATAAAGGAAAATCTTTGCGATCATTTCAAAATTTAACACTAGAACTACCATATGCCGTTATCTTGACGGCGGCCATATGAATATGTTTTCGTTCAAACCAGAAATTTGATTATGATATAAGTTTAAAAGAAAAAGTCCTTCCGGCAATGCCGAGAGGAAGAGGTAGATTTCATATATTATTTATTTATTTATTTATTTTAAATTAAGTTATATTATTCAAACATACGAAGCTCAAATTAGTGGAACCCGATTTTATAAGATTGAATACTAGTTTCTGTCAATACTGAATATTAATATGAATTTTTAGAAATAATTCATATTTTATTCAACCTGGTTTTATTTTCAGCGATTTAGAGAGTCGCCGAATTCCACGATATCATGAAGTGTGTGCCGTTTTAAAGCAACATGATGGATAAAACAAACCAATGAACTTGGTCGAAATCTTAATTCATGTGCACATGCACACTCACATCGAAATCGATTAATACATACGAGAGCTGTATCGGGCAAATTGTTTTTTTTTTAAATGTCACTCACATTAGAAATCAAAACTGCTATATCTCAGGCATTTTTTAAGGTAAAGACAAAGCAAAGAACACTCCGGATTTCATTATTAAGATAAATACTTTAGAAAGCACTTTTTTTCAATTTCTAATTTTTTGTTTGTACATCATTATACATTTAAAAGACTTTTGACAAACTTAAATGGCCGCCATTTTGAAACAAGTTGGCGGATGAAGTTGGCCAATGAACTCGGTCAAGAAACTGGTATGTACTATGTACACACGGAGTTATATCCGAATCAGTTTATAAATATGCGTATTATCGCGTGACAAATTTCAGACCGTTTCAAAATGTGAACCACACTGGATATTGAAAGTACTATAACTCAGCCTTTTTAAAGGTATAAATGAAACAAAAAGTGTTCTGGAATCTTTGTATCAAGGTCAAACACACAAAAGAAAAATCTTTTTCAATTTCTTCCTTTTTTGTACCTAATTTTAAATTTTAAATTAAAAAATAAATAAATTGCCGCTATTTTGAAACAAGATGAGTGATGGAACTGGTCAATGAACTCGGTCTAGACATCGGTATGTACTATGTACGCACCAAGTTTCATCCAAATCGGTTTATAAATACGCGTGTTATCACGTGACGCAAATCAGATCATTTCAAAATGTGAGCAACACTAGAAATTAAAAGTGCTGTAACTCAGCCATTTTTTAAGATACAGACGAAACAAAAAATGCTCAGGAATCTTTATATCAAGGTCAAATGCATAAAAGAAAAATCGTTTTCAATTTCTCACTTTTTTGTACCTAATTTTAAATTTTAATTAAAAAAATTTTTAAATGGCTGCCCTTTTGAAACAAGATGGCGGATGGAACTGGCTAACGAACTCGGTCCAGGCCTCATTACTTATTATGTACACACCTAGTTACATCGAAATCGATTCAAAAATACGCCTGTTATCACGTGACAAAAAATCGGATCATTTCAAAATGTCAGCCATAAGAAAAATTCAAAGTGCTCTAACTCAATCATTTTTTAAGATATAGACAAAATAAAAAGTGTTCTGGAATCGTTGTTTTAAGTTCTAATACATAAAAGAAAAATATTTTTCAACTTTTAATTTTTTCGCATTTAATTTTAAATTTAAATTTTTTTAATTAAATGGCCGCCATTTTGAAACAAGATGGCGGATGACGCTGGCTAACAAACTCGGTCGAGACATTTCTATGTACTATGTACTACATACCAAGTTTCATTCAAATTGGTTCATAAATACATTAGTTACAGCATGACAAAAATCAGATATATATATATGGTTATATATGTGTCAACATGTGAACGGATGGTGGTTTTGTGGTCTGAGATCATGATCGGTGAAAATATACCAAAATTTTCTGGAAGTGCTTTCCTCCGGACGGCTGCAATAGGTATCTTTTTACTTTTTGTAATGAAAGCTACCTAAAAAACGACGAAAAACGTCAACTAATAAAGTTAATCTGTTTTAAATCAAAATTTTGATGTGAAATATTTTTATAAAACTTGACTCAAATTTCTGGTAGTTCTAGTATTAATTTTTCAATTCTTAATCAGAAATACATAAATTGTTTTAATTTTTAAAAACATTAAAATAAACTTACCTTATTAGTGCACTTAGAAATATCAAACAAAAAACTTTCGGATGTCAATACCGATTGGTTCATTGCTCTATTTTAAATTTCACGATATATTCATAGAAAGTAATGTAGTAAAATCGTATAGCTATAACATTTGATATAACATAGTATTTTATGTAGCTACTAGCTGGTGCAGAAATGTGATGATTTGGATTTTCGTTGTATGAGATCGTTTGTTTTTTGGTAAAAAATATTTTTTTAATATTTTTTTCTTATTATGAGCACAAAGTTGTTTTTACAATGGAAATTTAGTAAAAATTATGAAAATTATATTTTGCAAGTCACGGTATTTTGATACACCTTTATGCCTTTATAAGAAAGTGGCGGTATATATGTGCAATAAAATTTCGTTGTACTAAAAGAATTGGATTATAAACAGGTTTGATAGATTCAGCTGGATGGTTGGGCGAAAACTTTTAATTTTAAATTAAAAACTCTGCGTATGTTCAGACTCCATGATCCATCGAATTCCATTAATCTAATTGTATACTAAATTCCAACAACATTGTTTCACATCGATCAATAAAATTAATATCTTTCAGTTTTTTGGAAAAAAAACCACTTAGTGAATGTATAAGAAGGTCTACACGAATATTCTTTATATTAAATTTTTTTTAATGATGCGAATTTAAAAATCGCCAAATCTTTTTATACAAATAATATATACGCATATATTTGTTCATCAGTTCGTTAAAAATGCGGTAGCTAATCATTTTCAATCAATTTTTTTTAATTTATTTATTCTTATTTATTTCAAATAAAAAAAAAATAAAAAAAGGAAGAATTTTATCACTATCACTACAGAAATTACATTAAAATAGATAAAATAAATAAATAAAATAAATATATAAATATAAATAGATAGATAAATAAATAAAATAAAATAAAATAAAATGAAAATCAAAAAATAATTCAAAATATAAAATTATGATATTTATTATGACTTCCTCTAATCCATGTGAGTAATTGGTGTTAATTTCACTGCCCAACGTTTAATACTTTGGGAGGAAGGGTTAAGTGCAAAGACGCAGTCAGTATTATAATAGATGTTTATGTATGTGTTAATATTTCGCACACATGTCTGCTACTATTTAATTACTTTTAAGATTTTTGTTTTGTAGCAAAATTTTTTCTACCAAAAAATTTTGTATAAGAAATTTGAACAAGGATTATTCGTTTTTTATATATATACTTTTAGATGCGTAAGGTTCCAATCTACTTCACTGAAGAACAGTTAAGAATACAAAGCTGAACCCTGATTTTCGTTCATAACTTTACAATAATAAATTCATTTTAGCAAAATTTTCAACAGACTAATTTTTTGTGTGATAAAAGTGATGATATCTTGGGAAATTATTGTTAAATACACTTGACACTTGACACTTAAATACAATTCGACCTGTGATAATGTGTTTATGTAATGTAAATTACACTCCTAATCATGAAGAATTAAGCTCGTTTTTTGGACTCGATGATATCCATTTACAGAGCCTCAGTTTTTGTCATCAAATTTAAATTAAAGTAAAGTAGGCTGTGTGTTAAAAATATAATTACAATATTTTCATTATACATAAAGTTGTTTTTGAAAAACTGTGTTCAGCTTGGTGTGAGACGCATTTTATTATTTATTTGAGTATTTAAATTGTGACACTGGATTCCTCTACAAAAATTCTTTATATTAATATGTAAAACCGTAGCACTCTTATATATTGATTTAAACAGTTTAAAAAAAAAAAAAAAAACCCTGTAAAAATGGTAATTTTACAATTTGCTCGTTTTTAAAAATCATTGTTTCAAAACAGGGTGTCCCACACATCCATTCACATTTCCAAAATTTGTTGCAAACAATAACAATTGAACGTTTCAAAGTACAGTGTTCACCATAACATATGTCAAAAAGTCCATTTTTTGAGAAAAATGAAAAAAAAGTCAAAGTGTTACATATCTCAAAAATTAAAAAAAAAATTAAAAAGTTGCCATATCAGAAATTGGTTTGCATCATAAGACTAGCAATCGGTCATATTTTTTGTGACAAAAATAAGTGAAAGAATATTTTACATTTTTATGTTATTTTTAGCTCACAGGCTATCAAAGCCTGGGAGCTTATGTGCCCATCCGTTCTGTATGTGCGTATGCGCGTAACGCGATAACTCATGATAAAAATGTCCGATGATTCACTTAAAATTTTGGATATATGTATATTCTGATAAGGCGCTTCCTTGATTAGTTTTTGGAGTTCATTCGAAAAGTATAACAGGGGGAACGGGGGCTAATGCCCCTCCCCTTAATTGATGTAAATGGATTTTTCATGCAGAATGATCAGTTTTCTTTCAAACTTTAGATATAGGATCATTCTGATGAGGCACTTCCGTGATTAGTATTAGGTGTTCATTGGATAAGTATAAAAATTGGGAACGGGGGTTTCATGGCGCTCTCCTTAATTGATATAAATGGGTTTTTCATGCAGAATTATCGTTTTTGTTCAAAATTTTTATATGGTAAATCATATCCGTGATTAGTTTAAGGGGTTCAATGATTAAGTATAAAACGGAGAAGTGGAGTGAGCTGTCCCCCCCCCCCCTTAATTTGTTTTTCAAATGGAATTAACCCTTGAAAATATAAGGCTGTACTATACAGGGTGTCCGAAAAGTCTGGAAAACGGTCAAATAACTCGAGAAATACATATGAGATTGAAAAACGAAAATATACGTATTAAATATTTTTAAATAAGCTACTCAGTGATACCAAATTCGACCTTCGCAACCGACCCCCTGGGGGTCAGAGGGGGGTCCAACTTCAAAATCTTAAATAATAACCCCCATTTTTTATTGCAGATTCGGATTCTACGCATAAAAATAAGTAACTTTTGTATTTGATGTTTATTTCGAATCCTCGTTTATCACGGTGTAATTGAGCATATTAAATCGAAACATATTTCGGTTTTCCCAACCAGGTTTTGCCTGATTGGCCAGAATTTTGAAGTCAAATTCCTCGTCTTTTGCAGGAATAGCGTTTCTTGAAAATCACCCGTGGCGATTATTTCGATAATGCTACGCTGTTAAAAATTTGATCCATTTGCTGTAGCGTCACTCCACAGCTTTTATAGAATATCTCTTTCATGACCAATGAGAATGCTCCATAACACAGTAAAGTAACCGTTTTCTATAAAAGCGGTGAAGTGACGCTACAGCAAATAATTAAAAAAAAAACATACACCCACATCAGCCGTATTTAGAAATCATTTACTGGATAAAATAAATATCCAAATAGAAAACTAAATTAATATATTTCATGAATTTTTGTAGAGAAAAACATAAAAAAACCTATACACTGTAAAAAATTTAACTCATTTGCTACAGCGTCACTCCACCGCTTTTATAGAAAACGGTTACTTTACTGTGTTATGAAGCATTCTCATTGGTCATAAAAGAGATATTCTATAAAAGCTGTGGAGTGACGCTATAGCAAATGGGTCAAATTTTTAACAGTGTAGCATTATCGAAATAATCGCCACGGGTGATTTCCAGGAAACCACTATTCCTACAAAAGATGAGGAATTTGACGTCAAAATTCTGACCAATCAGGCAAAACCTGGTTGGGAAAACCGAAATATGTATCGATTTAATATGCTCAATTACACCGTGATAAACGAGGATTCGAAATAAACATCAAATACAAAAGTTACGTATTTTTATGCTTAGAATCCGAATATGCAATAAAAAATAGGGGTTCTTATTTAAGATTTCGAAGTTGGACCCCCTCTGACCCCCAGGGGGTCGGTTGCGAAGGTCAAATTTGGTATCACTGAGTAGCTTATTTAAAAATATTTAACACGTATATTTTCGTTTTTCAATCTCTTATGTATTTCTCGAGCTATTCGACCGTTTCCAGACTTTTTGGACACCCTGTATCATTAGTATGCGTAGCCTGTGAGCTCAATGCCATCAGTTTAACTGGGCAATATTCTTTTTATTTTTTTCTTTTGCCACAAAAAATCTGATACTCTAGCAAGTCTTATAGCACCAGCCTTACACCGATACGACCACTACTTTTTTTCTTTCTTTCCTTTTTAATGGATTTGTGACTGGTTTTATAGGACACCTTGTATAAATTCAATGGGATTTTTTCAATGAACTTTGAATTGATGGATTTTTTTACTCTAATTTGATATTCCATGTCACGTGTGGGATACCTTTTCTAACATATGCTTGCTGTTTTAACAATGTTTTCATACCTTCAAACTAAAAACCATGCTAATATGAAAATATAGTTTTTCGTTATTTTAATATATAGTTTATGCTTTAATAACTTATAAGTATATAGATATAGGTATTTAAATATATTATGTAAATGTCGCGCACAGGATATTTCATCAATTTTTCATCGAATGGTCCAAAACGGGCTAATTACATAAGTGTAGGATTTAAAATCAGGAATTTTTTATTTATCTATTATTTTTATTATTTATGCATTATTAAAAATTAGCAGGTTGTTAGGGTCTTGGGGATCAAATGTGGAGATTTTTAAACCAATTAAATGGACATTCCATATTATATGTGACACAGATTTTCCGTATGATGTTTCAGCAATACTAATCTATCCTTAAATTAAATCAGTTTTTAGCTCACAGCCTGAGAGCTTATGTGCCCCCTCTTTCTGTCTGTATATAATCGTACTAACGTATGTATGTATGTAACGCGATAACTCATGATAAAAATATCCGATTTGCTTCAATTTTTGGATGTAGGTTTATTGTAATAAGGCGCTCCCCTGATTAGTTTTGAGAGTTCATTGCGTAAGTATAAGGGGGGGCTGGGGGTTAATCCCTCCCCTTAATTTAGATAAATGGGTTTTTCATGCTGAAATATTCTATTTGCTTTAAATTTTGGAAATAGGTTCTTTCTGATAAGAGGAATCCCTGTATAGTTTTGGAGGTGTAATGATTAAGTTTAAAGGGGAGAACGGGGAATAGCCCCTTTTAAATTAAATAAATGGAGTCTACACTCTAAAACTGGGAGGAGTAAAAAGCTCATTTTTTGTAGGAGTGATTTGCATTTTCACTCTTTTTAGAATGAGCTTTATACAAATACACTCTTTAAAGAGTGGAATTTCCGACTCCCTAAAAAGGAGTGAATTATCTCACTCCGTTGTCGAGAGTGAAATATCTCACTCCATGGTCGAGAGTGAAAAATCTCACTCCGTTAACGAGAGTGAAAGCCCGACATCTTACACTTGAAAAAAATACCCGCTCAACTTTGAACCAATATATGGAGTAAAATAATGAAAAGTACTAAAATATGTCAATTCTTACTTTTCAAAAACTACATTTTATAATATAAGCTATAAAATTACGCTTATTTGCTATTAAAACGCACTCGTTTTCAATAATGAGTGTCACAGTCACTCCTACGAAAGAGTCAACGGTCACTCTCTAAAAGTGACTTAGATATGTATTATGCATCCGCCAATCAGAAATCGTCTTCTCAGTTGTGATGATAAAAATGTTTCCGCCATTTTATCGTGTCCGTTATGTGTCCGACTTTCGTTTCCTCGGTCTACAAATGTGGATCTTTAATTTGTATTATTAATATTGAAAAGTAGTTTAAATTTCGATCTTGGAATGATATACTCCGATATCTTATGACTCAAAATAATCCACATGGATAAGTTTCTTGATCTAGAGTCAAAATGGAGAACAAATAATTCAGTAAAAAGCAATAATACTCCATTAATACTCAGTGACGAAGATGTTGCACTGCACATATCTTATTTATCAAACAAAGGATTATTATTCATCAAACAAGGGATAATATTTAACATGAAAAACGGTCAGTCAATCTTAATTTCAACTTTTTATTTTCCGAAAGTAAATTCTAGAATGTTGAGTTAAAAGTTTTACTTTACACAGGACGTTGTCTTCTATCTCTATGTGCTCGGAGAAAAAAAAAAGAAAAGAAAAATCGCTGACGCAAAGATTGGTATTTTATGCGTGATGTTAACAGAATAAAACGCTTTAGTAATTTTAAAAGTTTGCAGTATGACTTATATTAGATGACATTTATTTATTAGAGATAAATAACTCATTAAAATTGTATTTCCAACAGGAAGAACAAAACATATGTAGCAGCGTTGAATTCAGAGGGTATCCCGGGGGAGGTATTCCCCCCGGAGCATTAAAATGCCCCCCGGAAATTTTGAGATTTTGTGTTTTCAATGGTAAAAATGGGCAATTTCCCTCCCCGGAGCTCTATAATGTCCCCCCCCCCCGGAGCCAGAAATATCCCTCCCGGAGAATAATGTCTTAATTCAACACTTATGTAGTCATTTCTTTTATTTTATATTTACTTCATTTTTCTTTTTCCTACATGAGTATATTTTTTATAAAACTTTAACTCACATTCATAGAATACTATAGGGTAGATGTAGCAGTAATGTACACACTGAATGTTTTTGGTTTATATAAAAAAAATAACTAATAAAAATGTAGCTTTTAATTATTTATTTATTTATTTTTTTTTTTTTTTCGCAACTCGCCCTTGCTTTTTTTATAATTTAGCACTATTGTTGACACTCTTAATTAAACCAATCAGGAAGCACAAAATAATGCTTTTAAGTTTGACTGTTTTTCATTGAAAATCGTGTTTTCATTGAAAATCATACTAAGATCTGGCTTCATTTAATAAATTTATGCATTCCTTATTTTATTGCAAAATTTGCAATTTTTTGTTTCTGTAGTTGAAGAAAGCTTTGAATTTTATGTATTTAATGTCGTTTATAAAATTTCATTAATTTTTAAGGTTTTGAGATGAGTATCCATTACTGGAATACTTAAGTAGTCATTTTCCAGTAATGTACACCTCATATAGGCACTGTTAAAAAAGCAATTACGGTAATGTTTATAGTGCATAAAATATTTTGATTTAATTAAAAACTTAAGTAATCAATTTTAATTTTTAAATTGCACTTACCAAAATATAATGACACCAAAATTTTTATAAATAGTTGTTTTGAGTTATATTAATGTGATTTATAAAATTTCAATATATTCTTCATTTTATTATTATTATTTTTTTAAAATGAATCTAACTATGTTTTGTCTATTTTATAATCTGGCAATCAAACCACTCATGAAGCCGAAAAAAATGTTTAAGGGCACAGTCAAAGAGGGGCTTATAGGGCTTAATCGTTCACCATTTAAATAAAAACACTTAAGTTACAGAAGTCGTCAAAAACACATTTTCTCTCTTAAATATTTATTTATTTTTACATGTTCAATTTTGTCTGCAGATATTTTTTTAAATAACACATTCATTTTTGGTACCGGTTTTGAAAGTAAAAGAAACTTTATAAAAATATCTGCGACCGAAATCGAAAAAGTAAAAAAAGATGCGATATAGAGACGAACTTCAGCTATTCAATGCAAAATAAATAAATAAATAAAATGTCAAAATGCAAGCGAGATATTAGAAAAATCTCTCCCCATAGGATTAGTATTAGCTCGTGAGTGTCTTCGCCGGCAGGTACTACATGCACATCTACTCTATATACGGTAATAAAAAATTGGAATTAAATATGACTTACCACGTCATTTTATAAATACGGCTTGTATTAATATATATTTTTCAGAAATAAGATTTTAATTACACATAAAAAAAACATAGATAACGTGCATTATGGATTTATTTAAATAATACGTAAAACTTAATGGGTATCTGAAAAAAAAAATTGTATGTTTAATATTTTAAAACTGGTTTAATAACTTGCGCTTATGGGCATTTTAAAACTATCATATATTTATGGGACTAATACCAATGAAAGCAAACACAAAGAGAAAGATTGGAATAAAATTGTTTATTTCTGCCAACAATCTAATTTAATTCATGTGTAACTTTAATTACGTTTTCCCTTAAAAAGTTCAATTAATGTTACATACTTTGAACTAAATAAATATTGTCAATAAAGTAATTTATTCCAATCTTTACCACGTTTGTATTTATTTTCATTGTATGTTCTAAAAGACTCGATTCTTTTAAAATGCCCATAATAGCAATAAAAAAGGGAATTCATTGCAAAAAAAGAGCATTCACTCCTATGAAAAAGTGACTATTCACTCCTACTAGGATAGAAAAACGCACTCTTTTAGCAAAAGTGACTAGTCACTCCTCAGAAATAGTGATTATTGACCCCTGTGTAGAGTGAATATTCACTTCCTAGGAGTGAGTATTCTCTCTTTCAAAGAGTCAATGATTCCACTTTTGCTCAAAATGAATAGTCACTCTAAAGAGGTTGGGCATATTTTGAGCCTGCGATAGAGTGAGTATTCACTATTGGAGTGACTATTCACTCCTTTTTATTTAGAGTGTAATGCAGACTTTATTTTTAAAGTTGTACAGATTACTTATGTGACTTTTTTAATTTAGTTTTTAAGTTTTTCTTTACTCAATCTAACTTTCATTTTTTAAAATCTCATATTTAAACATTCTTAGAAATTGTTTAATGTATATATTAATTTTATTTAAAACTTTTAAGCACCTATCATATTTATACACATAAATTAATAAACGTACACGAGAAAACATAAAAAATATTAAATATAGCTGAGGACAAAAAATAAATATTAAGATATCCTCTATTCAGATCCCCGACATAACAACATAGTTTTTCGAATTGTCATCTTTCCCTTACCGCCCAAAGATTATATGTTTATTTGCTTATTTCTACTTCCCTTTATAGAAGTGACCTATTCACACATTTTCTCTGAAACGCAAGTTTTGCTCCAGCCTGAGGTCAAATACAACTGACAAAAGGGAGTTGATGTCTCGCAACCAGAAGTCAAATAAAAGTTGATTGAAAAGAAGTTTCTTTTTTTTTTTTTTTCCTTTCTAAAACTTTTTCTATCTATACATTATGTGAAAGTGAGTGCCTTATATTTAAAATAAATTTATTAAACATTTTTTATAGTTATATTTTAAGATAATTTTTGTTTCCAACAAGGGAGCTTACAGAAGTATGGAAAAATTCCGAAAATAGATAAATGTGCAAGAAATAAAACTTAATGATTTTACGGAATTTTAAGAAATTTAAAATGATTTTACGAAAATTTTAAAAAATCTAAAATGATTTCTTTTAGTATTTTCTCCTTCAGTATCCATACCAAGAATTCAAAGTTCAATTGACGTTTTCAGGTACAGGGTACAAAACTAACTTATTTTGCATCCGAGGAAAACATGGGTTTAGTACCTCCCCCATCTCCTTATCCTCTGCAAAGTAAATTTGGAACGAGTGTTTTACTAACTAGGTAAGTTGTGGATTTGAACGAGTGTGGTATCAAAAGAAAGATCTCGTCATGTACTTTAAAAGTGCAATGGAACTATCCGTCCGAATCCAACAGTTTTTAGGTATCAGCACTTGAAATGTGAATCAATAAATAACTAAATTGGCAGGCAGATATAAAAGTAGTTCACAATTAAAAATTTCTTTGCATTGTTTTTAATCTTTCTGCCAATACCTTTTCCCAAGCTACGAGCAAAATCATTTACACCCACACTATGACAGTCATTTCTTCTCTTTTAGACAGGCACTTCACATTCTACAAAGTTTTCGCGTACGTTTGCTTTAGGAGAGTTTTTTTCATCTGTTTTTGTTATTTCCAGCATTTTGTTTTATGCAAATTTTTCGGCAAATGTGTGGCGCTGATAATGTATAAACTTTATGTACATATAGTGCGTAAAAGATAATTTTTTTCTTAGACTGGCTTGATTTGCGAATAATTTATATACCTGCCTGTCAATTTATTTATTTATTCATTCACACTATAAGTGCTGGTTATCTCGAAAACAGTTGGTTTCGGACGGGTAGCTCCATCGCACTTTTTAACGTACTTGGCGAGATTTTTCTTTTGAAACCTCACTCGTCCAAATTCACAACTTACACCTGGGAACGTTCCCTAGTAAGTCTCTTGTCTAATAGACAATTTATTTTAAAATTTAAAATATGTAATCATAAAATATGTAACAATGAACTATCTAATCAGCTTTGTCAATTATTGATTTATTAAAACCTTGAAAGCTGAATCGAAAAAATTAAAATCCGCTTTATACAGGATGCTTGTACCATACGTCTTCGAATTCTTCTATGTTTTCGAATACCACACGGGAAGATTGTGACAATGTTGCTAAATACAGACGTAAGAAAAATTGACAAACTCTCCGTTTGGAGCCCCTTTCCCCTTTCAACCTGGCACGCGGATACAGGCTCCCTCTTCCTCCCCCTAGTTTCGGCTTTGGGCGCAACTTTTAAATTTATTACATTTAACCCTTCGATTATGGCGTCTTTTCCACAAATTTTATTCAGTTTGCACAACTTTTTAAAAAGAAGTTGCCAACAACTATACTGTATCTAAAATTCTTTAATAAAATAAGGCAGCTTTTATTCCTGCGTTACTGGTGCCAAAAACAAATTTTGCAAAGAAGAATAATGTCGCAAATAAATAAATAAATAAATAAATAAATAAAAAATAAAAATAAAAATAAAAATAAAAATAAAAATAAAAAGTTATGTTAACAAAGGAACGCAAGGGTTAAGTTGTGATATATTTTTCACTTTTCTCGTGTTTTAAAATATATATCAGTTACGGAACTTGAATCACAAATAATGTGTGATTTGATGTGGGCGTCCATTTTCTCCGATCAGAACCATTTTTATTTTTTTTTATTTTTTTTATTTTTTTTATTTTTTTTCTGAAAGTACGTGGGTTTGATAGAACTTTGTCGCGTCAAGCAATGAGTTGAAGCTCTTTTCATGTGAGATAGCTATGGTAATGTATCCAAATGAAAAAAGTCGTTTAATATTTTCTTTATCATTTAAGATATAATTGTAGATTTGCTATTTCATCATTGTAAAAAAATGTTTAACTCATTTCATAAAATTGGTGGCAGCCCAATTTTATGGAGTATTTTAACCAATATAATCGGTGTTGCGTTACATTAACATGTAATGTTACACACGTAAAATAAGTTTTAATTATGGGATTAAATAAGTGAAAAAATTACTCTATAAAATTGGATCCAACATGCTGCCACCAATTTTCTGAAGTAACGTTACATATATATATATATATATATTATTATTATTATTATTATTATTATTATTATTATTATTATTATTATTATTATTATTATTATTATTATTTATTTTTTTTACAGTGAAATAATATGTTTCTTAAATTTATTCAAAAAAGATTACTTAAAATGAACTTATCAGTTGTCCGACATTGACCACGTTATTAAATAATGCTGTTTTATTTTCCAAAGTGTAAAAAAGAAAAAAAAGTGTAAATTTTGGTCCCATTAGAAAACCGTTTTTTTTTACAGAAAATATCGAATTTTTTGCTAAAACTGTGTTTTTTTAAAAAAAAAAAAAACATTCAGATTTTATCTGTAAAAATTACGAAATTCGCATTTTTTTTCTTACAGAATAAACTGTTTAAGAGATAAACAGTTTTTTACTGTAAAAAATCACTTTTTTATTTTATTTTTATTTTTATTTTTTTTTTTTGTACAGTGCAGTATTAGCTGTATTATCAAGAATAGAACACAACATACTATTTTAATGCATTACAGTTCTTGCATTTCTGACAAATCGCATTTACTAAATTGTCCAAACAAGCGCGTAAGAAGCAGTGTTGCTTGTTGAGGTATGATATAATCTCAATTTGCAATTTTCAGTGTCTTATCTGAAGCAAACCTAATTTTTACTTTCTTCTATCTTTACAAGAAGAAAGTATTGGATTCATGAAAATTTTCGACTTCCGGTTTTCGACGGATTTATACGTTTTAGAAGGTCCTGAACATGTTTTGACTATTTTTAGAAAATGTCTGTCTGTGAGTCTGTCCGTCTGTCTGTGAGTCTGTGTGTCTGTCTGTGAGTCTGTCTGTCTGTCTGTGAAACTGTCTGTCTGTATGTGACAAAAAATTTGTGGGCGCTTTATCTCAAGAACTAATGCTCAAAACTTAATAAAATTTTATATTCAATTAGACCTTGATATGAATTAGTGCCTATTGGTTTTTGGTGAAAATTGGCCTGCAGGTGGCGCTGCTATACTACGTTTTTCATGAATTTCAAGATTGCTATATCTCAAGAGCTAATGCACAGAATTTCACCAAACTTCAGATTCTGTGACCCCTTGATATACATAGACGCTGATTAAGTTTTGGTGTAAATTGGCCAGCAGGTGGCGCTGCTATGCCACGTTTTTCATGATTTTCATGATAGCTATATCTCAAGAACTAATGCACAGAATTTCACCAAACTTCAGATTCCGTGATACCTTGAGATACATAGCCACTGATAAGGTTTTGGTGTGAACTGCCCTATAGGTGGCACTGCTATGCTACATTTTGCACGATTTTTGCGATAGCTATATCTCAAGAACTAATGCAGAGAACTTCATCAAATTTTAGTTTCTCTTACACTAGAATATATAACATAAATAGATGCTGATTACATTTTGGTATTAACCTTGCAACAGGTGGTTCAGCTATGCTGCATTTTGCACGATTTTTCCGATAGCTATATCTCAACAACCAACGCACGGAATTTCATCAAACTTCAGATTTCGTTACAAAATGACATATATTATATTTACACGATGATTACGTTTTGTTATAAATCCTTCAACTGGTGGTGCTGCTGTGCTATATTTTACACTTTTTTTTAAAAACTAGCTATATCTCAAGAACTAAAGCGCAGAATTTCATCAAACTTCAGATTCTTTTACACCATAACATAATTAGACGCTTTTTTACGTTTTGACATAAATTATCCAAGATATGGTGTTGCTGTGCTACGTTTTGCAATTTTTTTGTTATAACTATATCTCAAGAACTAATGGACGAAATTTCATCAAATTTCAGATTCTGTTAGGTCTTGACATCAATAGATGCTTATTAGGTTTTAGTATAAATTACCCAACATGAGGCACTACTAAACTCATTTTCTCAGAATATTAATTAAATTTTGCGTGTTAGGCTTTTCGGATACCAGAATCTCATTAGGCTTGGTCAAATGTTCGAGGAAATTCGTTAGTGGGTAACTTTGGGGTCACCACGTTTTTTGTTTAAATATTAAAATGTACTTATGAGATAGAAGAAAGTTTCGGGATTGACACATCCAACTAGTTTTTTTTGTTATTATCATTATAATTTTGCACTCACAATAGTTAGCAATTCTAATGCTATTTAAAATATGTACATATTTTTTTAATGTATTTATATGAAAGAACTAAAATAATATAATTTAATAAAATTATAATGAAATTATAATAATTTAAAAATTTGATTAGAAATTTTTTTTTTATTTTCGAATTATAATTTTTAATCATTCCTTCCTCATCACATACATACACACTATATAACTCCTATGTTTGATATAGTTTGTTATTAACGAGTTATTCCATATTTTGATGTTGATTTGTAGTATTATCTATTGGTTCTATATATACTATATACAGGGTGTTTCTAAATTCATGGTCCAAACTTTAAGGGGTGATAGTACACATCAAGACAAACAATATTTAAATAGGAAACCAAGGGTCCCAAAGCTTTCCGAAGGAGATAGGGGCCATTAAAGTTTAGGGTCCAAAAATTCAAATGATTATGAAAAACAGAAAAATTGGTAGATTCGTTTGCGGTTTTCACTAAAATTATTCTTTATGTCAGTATTGTCTTGAAAATAAATTATAAAGATAAATTTCAAAAAATGACGATAGAAGGCGCTTTAGACTTTAGAGTAACGAACAACTATTTTTTACCGTCATTTTTTGCATCTCATTAAAGGTTTCGTAAGCTTAGACTTAAACTTAAATTTTGAGCTCAAAATCGGAATAGTTGGAAGTAGTTAAGTAGCACAACCTTAACTGTGTTCAGAGGGTTTTAAATTCAAATGATTATAAAAAACGGAAAAATTGGTCGATTGATTTGCGGTTTTCACTAAAACTATTCTTTATGTCGGTATTTTATTGAAAATGAATTATAAAGATAAATTTCAAAAAATGCCGATAGAGGGCGCTTCAGACTTTGGAGTAACGTACAACTATATTTTACCGTTATTTTTCGCATCTCATAAAATTTTCTTAGAAGCTTAGACATAAATTTAAATTTTGAGATGAAAATCTGAATCGTTGGGAGTGGTTAAGTAGAGCAAACTGAACTGTGTTCAATGGGGGTGGGGAGGTTCAAATTTCAAATTATTTAAAAAACGTCAAAATTGGTCGATTCGTCTGCCGTTTTCGCTAAAACTATTCTTTATGTCAATATTTCCTTGAAAATATATTTTAAAGATTAGTTTCAAAAAATACCGATAGAGGGCGCCTTAAACTTTAGAGTAACCAATAACTATTTTTAAGCGTTATTTTTTGTATCTAATTAAATGCTTGCAAATGCTTAGATTTAAATTTTGAGCTCAAATTCTAAATCGATGGAGGGGTTAAGAAGCGGAAACTGAACAGTGTTCATGAGTTAAAATGTTACCTTCCCCACCCCTCGAACACATTTCAAATTTCCGCACTTAATTACTCAAAACGATGCAGATTTTGAGCTCAAAATTTAAGTTTGAACTTTTACAAGCATTTAATTAGATACAAAAAATAACGGTTAAAAATAGTTGTTGGTTACTCCAAAATTTAAGGCGCCCTCTAACGGTATTTTTTAAAATTAATCTTTAAAATTTATTTTCAAGGAAATATTGACATAAAGTATAGTTTTAGCGAAAACGGCAAACGAATCGAACAATTTTTCCGTTTTTTATAATCATTTGAAATTTGAATCTCCCCACCCCCATTGAACACAGTTCAGTTTGCGCTACTTAACCACTCCCAACGATTCAGATTTTCATCTCGAAATTTAAGTTTATGTCTAAGCTTCTAAAAAAATTTTATGAGATGCGAAAAATAATGGTAAAATATAGTTGTAGGTTACTCCAAAGACTAAAGCGCCCTCTATCGGCATTTTTTGATATTTATCTTTATAATTCATTTTCAATAAAATACCGACATAAAGAATAGTTTTAGTGAAAACCGCAAATCAATCGACCAATTTTTTCGTTTTTTTATAATCATTTGAATTTAAAACCCTCTGATCACAGTTAATTTTGTGCTACTTAACTGCTTCCAACTATTCAGATTTTGAGCTCAAAATTTAAGTCTAAGCTGACGAAATCTTTAATGAGATGCAAAAAATAACGGTAAAAAATAGTTGTTCGTTACTCTAAAGTTTAAAGCGCCCTCTATCGTCATTTTTTGAAATTTATCTTTTTAATTTATTTTCAAGACAATACTGACATAAAGAATAATTTTAGTGAAAACCGCAAACGAATCGACCAATTTTTCTGTTTTCATAATCATTTGAATTTTTGGACCCTAAACTTTAATGGCGCCTATCTCCTTCGGAAAACTTTGGGACCCTTGGTTTCCTATTTAAATATTGTTTGTCTTGATGTGTACTATCACCTCTTAAAGTTTGGATCATGAATTTAGAAACACCCTGTATATATATATGTATTGTTTTGCTCAAAACTTTTTGAAAATTCGGCGCTAGTGTTTGGGACTGTTATCTCTCCAAACCTTAAAATGTTTCACTGATGGTAGTATGAATAGGTAAATGGAAAAAAATCTGTGGATTGCTAAGCTTTATCCCTTTATAGTTTAATACAAGTCCGGAGCTACTCTAATTACATTCAATTCTGCAAACAGTTTTACATTTTATTCGACATTACTTCATATAAGTTAACATTTTAGCCCCTGTGAATGATTCAATGCATGCGAATTCCAAATAGTTTTATAGCCGGACATGTTACAATTTACAACATTATAATTAAAATAAATTAGGATTTATAATTATAATTTCAAATTAAATGTATTCGTATTTTTTTCCTAACCTAGCACATATAAATTTCGTATTACACACTATATATATAAAGTGTGATAAAATAAAAATTAATCATATAAGAAGAGATTACACCTATATATAAATGAAAAAAAAAAAGTGATAACAAGCCAACGTAAAGAATATCACACTATGGGAAAGCATAAGAAAAGAGCAGAAAGTTCAAGTAGTATGTTGTGTCCTCTTTACAAAACTTTCTTCCGTATAATGACAATGAATTCCCATATTCAGAATGTTAATTGTATGCATTTAAACTGATGGTATGTAGGAATAGCATATTTTGAATAAATTATCAAATTTCACATTTACTCTTAGTTGACCTCAAACAAAAAGGAATGGAAATCTTTTCCGATGATGCGGATTCCGAATTCTATATTCCGTTGAATTCTGAGTACGTAACCGGAGATATTAAGCATTAGATAAATCGTAGGATGTATAGGGTTTATTGGAGCAAAAATTCACATAAATTGAAGACGTCATGAATTTGCGGCATCCATTCTTTAAAAATTTTGGCCAAAAATAAATCAGCACCAGTTCATATAAGGATACAAATTCATTCTATTCAAGTATTTCGATCATTATAGTGAGACAAAATTTGTGTTACATACAGGCAGAAATGCAGGCACGGACATTTTCTACGAACAGTCAATTCGCGTTTAGGACCTTCTAAAATGTATAAATCCTTCGAAATTTTTTACGAATATATTTTTGTTTTCTTGTTTAGATAGTAAGAAAAAAAATGTGTAAGGTGTTTTGAAAAATATTGACATCAGACTGAAGGAAATTCATGCCATTTGAGATACGGGCCAGGAGGACGGGCTGATAATGCACATATTTAAACCAGTATTTTAAAAAATCGATTGCGGTTATTTCAGTAAAATAATGACTGTTTTCTAAAAAACATGTAAATTTAGTCAAATAATGTATTGTAGTTACATAGGAAAATATTTTATAATAAATTTCGCATGTCTGATTAAATTTGTAAAATAATCTAGAATATTTCCTAACATTTAATATATTTAACTGACTCTGAAAGGAATAACGTTAGATCACATATTTTAGTTATTAAAATATGTATTCATATATTTTTCTGGTAAAATCAAAGAAGATAAATAAAACAGTCAAAAAAGAGATAAAAGTACATAAAACGTAAATCCAAAATGTGATTTTTTTTTTTCAAAATTCATTTTAGCATTATTTATAAGTATATTTTAATATGTATCATATTACCTTCTAAAAAAACATTTTTTATATATGAAATTTTAAGTCAAAAACATAAAATAAATGCTATACTTTAACTTATAGTTGCTTTTATTAAATGCCATATCTATACAAAGAAATCCATGTGTGTAGCTTTAAAAAGCTTGCGATTTTCCTTTTCTCTAAAGATCGAAAATGTTTCTGGCCAATGCTTGTCGTGCATGTAATGAAATACGACCCTAATTCAAATACATCGATTGGATACAAGTTTCTGAGAAATATAAAACCAATAAGCTCAAAACCAAATACGTTATCGAGCCAATATAAGAATATCGAGCCGATATTTGCTTGGAAACTAGAGTCCCCTGCTCTCCATAGATTTTTATTTGTATATTTTTTTCTATCTTGCCGTCTCTCAGTAAATGAAACATACAGATGCCATAAATCTCAAATATTTGAAGGAAGCATACTCAAAGCGTGGCTCCTATTTTTCAGTCACACCGCACAACCACAAATAAAATGCCTCTTTTTTCTAATACTTAGGGGGCTTACTCTTTGCATATATGAAATACCAGTCACAGATCCATTACCTTAAAAGTAAGATAAATGAAATGTATAAAGGCAAAAAAGCTCACATTGTCCATAGAACCAGCATCAAGGGGGTTTCATTTGCCTGATATCCTTTTTTTTAACTCTTGTCTCATTCCCAGACCCCTTTTCAAAAATATCCCCCCTCCTTGGCTTTATGCCAAATGTAATAAGTCTGCATGGTTTAGTCACCCCCCATGAAGTTATCTGAAGAGTGTAAAGAAAAAAGTGCTTTAAAGTTGATTTCGATATAACATTTAAATTACATCCCTGCTTATAGCATTGCTTCTTTTTTTATTATTTCTCTTATTTTCCTAAATTCCTTCCCTTTTGCGTTTATTTTCTTTATTTAAGTAAAGGGTGGTAAAAAAGAAGCAAAAAATGTATTCATTCATGTATGCAAGTGTACATTCGAAGCCGTAATTCGCGATACTGAAATGCAAATGTGTATAAAGTATCTAAATCTCATGATCTTATGGTAAATAATCTGTGATTTCTATTTTCTTCAAAGAAATGTTTTTCACTTAGGCGATAGTGGTTTTATAAAGAGAATATGAAATATAAGTGTAAAATAGCAAAGAAGATTTTGTGGTTTTTCAGAAGGGGGGAGATTAGAGAAAAAAAAAGTGTCGGGCATTTTAATGTGTAAGAGTAAATTTTGTAGAAACAATCACTAGATATTTATAAGAGCGGGAATTGAAAAAAGAAAGAAACAGAAAAAGCCCCAGGAAAAAAAAAAAGAAAGTGGTTGATTTCCAATTTCATTTTCTTTGCGGGAATATGGTTCATTTTCCATTTATGCTCATGTAAAGCGCTTTCTTTTGAGAATCCGTTTTTGAATATTTTTGCGCTTTGTTATAACTATTTTGCGTATTAGGAGAAAGTTTTTTTTCCTTTTTTTTGACTGTTGATCCCATTAAATTTATGTTTATATCACATATTAAAGAGTTAAAAAGCATTAAAGCGAAAAGTGCAGCGTCGTTCAGATTAATAGCAAAATAAAACGTTTATATCATTGTTAACTATGAAAAGCAATATGAATTATACATATTGTTGGCATATGAAATACTTTCAAAAGTATAACTTCTTTCAAAAAGTAATCAATCATTTGTAGCCTTCATGTCATTCTTAATGTTAACAATCTACACCAAAATCGATTATCATCAGGTTTTCGATTTGCGTTTTTGAAACTTACATTTTCCTTACTGTACTTGTTATGCTACTGATAAAAATTTATATTTTCTGAAGCACTTTCCTTTTATATAAGCATGACTAATATATTCAATTAAAAATATGGAGAAAATATAAAAATCTAATTAAAAGTTTTCATAGCAATTTAATTGTATAAAATTTTAAATTTTGATAATTTGAAGCTACACTATGTGTAAATTACTTAAAGATGACAAAAAATATTTTAAAAGGTGTTAAATTAATTTTAATCCTTAGTACTTTCAACTGTAAACACAGCCATTGACCGAGAATATAAAATATTAATTTATAAATAGATTAATATAAATTTATAAATGTATAATTTATAAATAATATTAATTTATTAATTTATAATATAAATCTTAATTTTCAAATGTCACGTAATTGGAGTGAAAGTTCTTTACTTTCACTTTCACTCGATTTACGCGTCATTACGTGTCATTCCAATTACGTGTTTATATCTCGTCGATGGCTGTGTTTACAGTTGAAAGTACTAAGGATTAAAAGTAATTTAGCACTTTTTAAAATAATTTTTGTCACCTGTAAGTAATTTACACATAGTGTAGTTTTAAGTTTACCTTTTTAAAAGATGACTATAGCGTTTTACTTATTTATTTTGATAATTTGACTATGGAAATAATACCATATCATTCTCATCATTATTTTTTTATTAAAGAGGGATTTCAAATCGGGAAATTTTAAAATATGTAAATGGAATTTATAATAACAAAATTGTTTTGTATTACTAAATTAATACAATTAAATCAAATTTGTTATTAAAAGCACAATTCCACAAAGAAAGAAAGGAAAAGAGCAGAAGAGTTGAGAAGAGAAAAAGTAAAGGGAAAAAAATGTAATTTTTTTTCCTTTAAGGAGCGGATTTTTAACAACATTTGTTTTGCATTTTTTGTCTAATGTTTTATTATAAAATTTACAAATTGCTTAATTGCTGTAGAAATAAATTTTCCTAAATATCTCTTTTAAATATGCTTGATGTTTAGACCCTCATTAGCGATAAGACCAATTCTGCCAATCGACTATGTATTTATCATGAAACATTTTAGAAAAAAAATTTAAGCAGGATTTTATCGTTACTGTAAACACGATAATTTTATACATATACAGTTTTTTTTTTTTTTTTTTTTTTCTTTAATTATAGTTAAATTAAAAACTGTTTCACTCTCTGGTGAAATGACAAGAATGTAAATTTTTACTTTTAAATTCAACTGGTTTCCTTTTTTATCATCTCTGTAAAAGGAATTTAATAAGAAAAACAATGTCCCAATAGATAACAATTATTTGAGTTATTGGTGTTATTCAAAAATAACAAAAACAGTAATAACAGTAGTAATATGAAAAATGTAATTTATTCCGAAAGAGATATTCTTCGAACTATGTAGGAAGAAATTGTTTTATAAAGATAATACAGAATGTCATTTGTAGCTTTTCAAAAGAGGAAAAACACATACGCTGATTGTACGTTTCTCACACTTGTAATCGATACGTCTTAACATTAGTATATAATATCTATAATGTATATCTGGTAAGTGTTTTTTGTTTTTTGTCATCAAATTGATAATTATGTTAAAAAATTACAAATATAAATGCTTTTAACTTTTCTAAAAAAGTAATTAATGTTAGGATTATAAGTCATAGTCGTGAAAAAAAAATATTCCCTCTAAATTAATATTTTCTTCTTGTTTTGTAATTCTTAAGTAATTTTTAAGTAACTTCTTAAGTAATATTTAAATAACGTTATTATGAGAAATAGTGGTATAAATAATGTAAATGTGGTGAGTGATTTTCGTTTTTTGTCATAAAATTGATAATTGTGTTAAAAAATTACAAATATAAATGCTTTTAACATTTTAAAAAAGTAATTAATGTTAGGATTATGAGTCATAGTCGTGAAAAAAAAATATTCGCTCTAAATTGATATATTCTTCTGGTTAAAAAAAAATAATAATTGTATAAAAAATGAGTAGGTTTACTAAATAGTTTTTCACTGCTCATGCGTCAACGATACCAAAATTTCATTTGCATATTATGTTAGCTAAATTTACAGAGCAACTTTTGTGAAAGTCGCAAAATCACAGCTTGAAAATTCTGAAAATAATCGTCAATAGATTTAGTTCAAAATCCGTTATTTCCAAAATGAAGCAAAAACAAGAGGGGTTGTATCCATATATTTATTGATTAGTATCAATATAGAATACACAATATGGGACGTACTACTACATTTGGATAAAATCCCTCATATTTTTGCTTCATTTTGGGAACAACGGATTTTCAACTTATTATAGTGACGATTATTTTTAGAATTTTCAAGCTATGATTTTGCGACTTTCACAAAAGTTGCTCTATACATTTACCTAACATAATATGCAAATGAAATTTTGATATCCTTTACGCATGCGCAGGGGAAAATTATTTAGTAAACCTACTCATTTTTCATACAATTTTTATTATTTTTTAATTCTGATTACAGGGTATTTTGTGCAATGTTGTTTGTCACATTTTCAGAAAAGAATGTTATTTTATATTAAGAACTCTACAAATTATAAGCAAAAATCATGGAAAAATTTGAGATTATTTTTATAAAAACCTTAATTTCTTTACGAGTATACATGCTATCGACATAAAAATGAACACAGTTTATTACAATAGGCCACTTAATCACAATCTACAGTTTGAGCGAAATTATATGCAAAAAACTTGCAACATTTGGGATTCTTGTCATAAAAACCTTACATGCTAACCTCATAAAAATGATAACAGTTTATTACAGTAATTTGTTACTCATAATCTGCAGTCTGAACGCTTTTGCTACATTAGTTTTGACAGGGTTATCCAAAAGATATTCATTCTTTTTTAATTTGTTGACGGTCCCCTATAAAGTTTCGGAAAAAAAATCTTCAAGGAACTATATGACCTGTACTATTGTGCTTATGGGCCATTCCATGAAAAAAGGTAAATTGATAGTCATTTTAAAAAGTTTGTGTAAATAAATATGTTTGGTATTTTCTGAATGGCAACATGTCACATTTTATGTTTTGAGTAAGAATTTAAAGTTTGTCTTTTGTGGATTGGCAACACAACAGTTTAAAGATGGCGTGCATGTGCAAGCAAGTATGTTGAGTTTTATAATGCATTTTGAAGGAGTTTTTTTAAGAAAGAAAATCCAATGAAACTTTTGAAATCAACATTTTAAGTAAGTCTAATACTCATTCTTTTTATTTCACTAAACTTAAAAATCTAGGATAATTTCAAATAATTATTACAGCACGCACAAAAAGCTTTGTTTCTGTGTCCCACACGTGACACAAAAGATGAATTTTTTAAATTAGGAGAAAAAAGAAACTCATTTATTTTGTTTAATTGGCATTTCTAAAGCAGTTTAGTGTAGTACACTTAACCTATGGTTGTTAAAAATTTGGGCCAAATTTTTATTTGGAGAAAAATATAAAAACAAAATTCTCCTGCACGTGACACCTTATGAGCAAGACGATTATTTTTGTTTTCTGAATGCTAAATAGAGATTTATTATAGCATAGGTTTAATAGTTTAATGATTATTTTGTCTTAAGAACATATTCTATGTAACTTAAACGAAATTAAGATTTTTTTTAAAAACATTTTTTATGATAGTTCCATTTTTTCTTTTTTTCTGAGATGCTAATATTTTTTATTTCTATTTTTTTATAAATTTATTTTAATAAAATTTAAACATTTTGATGGTTATTTTTATTATAAGAACATATTGTTTTCTAGTAAGAATTGATCGACTTAATTTATAAGGTTTTTTTTTCCTCTGCAATAAGAAGAGTCATGTGTGTAAGAACTTGTTATTATTCTGCAGAAAATAAATAATAAAACTGCTTATTTATATTCTGTTTTTCTAAGTTAAAATAGAATTAAAGTTCAATGTTTCTATGAAATTAAGTAAATTTAGACAAAAGCATTTATAATTGATAAAGTTTGTTATTTATTTAGCAGAAATGGAAAGATCTAACTCTACTAGTTTTAGAAGAATGAAAAAGTTAAGGGAGAAAATGGTGCTATGAATCCTCCAGGGGCAATTATATTAAACATCTCTTTAGAAACAGCAACTTCTTTTAAGATTGATGAATGGGTAGTTGTAAAATATGATGGCATTAATTATCCTGGTGAAATTATTACAAGCACCAATCATGATAGTATTGAAGTATCTGTCATAATAAAGAGTGGTAAATTCTACAAGCGGCCACAGTATCCAGATAAAATTCTATATTCATTTAAAGATGTGGTAAAGAAAATACCAACTTCCACTGTAACTAATAATAGAGGTTGTTTCAAATTTATGGAAAACTTTTGAGTTTCTGTTTATACATTTACTTTATTTTATGTATAAAAATGTCAATTTGAACATTTATTTTGTACAAAAAAAAAGTTAAAATAAATATTTTTGTATTGTAAAATGTATAATATGTATTTTCTTTCTTGTATTCCTTTATTTTCTGATTTTTGAAAAGGTTACTTGAATGATATTTGCAAATGTCCCACACGTGACAACCGTGTCCTGCACGTGACACTATACGTTATATATTTTTAGCAGTTTAAAAATTTATTTTTCAAAAAATTATGTTTATTTCATGAACATTAGACCTTTAGCTTCTAATATATATTTTTTCCTTTGAAATTGCAAAACTAGTAGAGCAGAAATGTTAGCTGGATCATAGAGCAAATTACAAGTGGTTGACTTCAGATGTCCTGCACGTGACGCATGCAAATTAATTAATAACTAAATCATAAAACCCTTTAGGAAAAATCTGTCCCTGCCTGAGATATTGTAATACCAAATATAAGATTACAAAAATGTGTTTATTCCTGTTTCTGAAGAATTTTAAGCCCTATAACACAATTTTGGTGGAGTTATGGTGTCTGATTGTCCCGCACGTGACAGTGGAATGGCCCTTATACATTGTGAGTTTCAGGATAATTCCTCATGTATTTTTCTAGATATTTAACAAAATGTCTAAAATCGCAAGTGGACGATCATCAATGGCCAGGTAGTGTACATAAGAACACTGTTATAATTTTTCGTTTATTGACAGGATGTCTTCCGTGAAATTTGATCAGAAATTTTCCCTTTCATTAGAAAAATTTAAGATTACAGAGTTTCAAATACGAAATTGAAACTGTAAAAATCTGTCATCCAATGAGATTTCAGTATTTTTGACCGCCACGCATGCGCCTCATGCGTTTTAAAATACTGTTGTAAAAAACGAAGACTACAAAAAAGAACTTTCACACGTGGCAATAATATGTTACTCGGAAGAAATAACAACAGTATCGTACACCAGAGACATGTGCCCTAAGATAGTGTTTCGTTAATAGCCTCTTTAAAGTAAAGATCTTGGTCACTTTCTATTTAATTAAATTTCGTTGTAGATGGCTTTTAACAAATTACTTATTCGTTATTTGTGCCCAATGAAAATATAATCTGTAATCTTGAAAGTTTTCCCGATCCATTCAAATTTGCTTACTGTATGTGCAAGTACACCACACCATCAATCAATTTAACTACGTAAATTAAAATAACTACAATTAATCCTCACCGTATCTGACTTTATTTTGAGCATTCTCCTACTTGCACCGTATGTACTGTTTATCTATATAAAACAACAAGATAAATAACCAAACGGCTTTCGCCAGAGATCTTGTGTATGTTGAGCCTCTTCCTCATTTGGTTACGTTATGATAAACATATTTTCCACGTTTCCACAAACTTTTCACGCGTGGTGATGTGTTATTCCGAAGAAGCAACAAAAGTACTGTATGCCGGAGCATCTGCTTTTAAAAGGCATATTTTCCTTAAAAAAGAGGGATTCGCTAAGTTCACCGTCTCTTTATAATTAAACGTCTTGATCGCTTTCCGTTCAATTAAATCTCGCTGTAGATGGCATTTCCACGGCATTAACCAATCAGCTCGCTTCTCCGACCAAGCATACACAACGAGTTTTCTTCATTAATGAATAATACACGGACCAAATTGAACGTGAAACTCTTTCTGAAACTTTCTCGAGAATAATTAGAGCTAACGACTTGTAAACAAAACAAGAAAGAAACTTTAAACGTGCCTCAAGAAAACTTGCAACTTGACTGCCATACTTTTGCGAAATATTGGACGGACGGGCAAAAAAATTGGCCGTTCTCTCTCTGCAATTCATTAAATACATGTAATATTTTAATGATCCACGTTTTCTTTCCAGGAAAGTTAGGTTTTCTCCACCCGCATCTTCAGGCTTAAAGTTTTTAATAAAAATGACACAGTTTCCTTCTAAACGTATTGTAAGTTGCATCAAGAGGCAAATTTTTTTGAGTTATTGCGATGTCTAGTATCAAGTTATGAATCACAATGTCTCTGGTAAAGAAAATTAAAAGTAGGAATTAAAATATATAAAGTTGTCATACGTATATGAAATCCCATATTCAAAAATAGGAAGCAAAATTCAATTTTCACATTTTTTTTCCTTTATTTAAATAATCATTTTGATGGTCATTAATTTATTATAACTTAAGCAAAATCAATATTTGTAGAATTTAAGTATATTTTGAAAACATGGTTGTTTACATTTTAAAATTGCTGTACATTAATTTATGATGTCTTATTTTACACAATATTCACATGCTCTATTTACTTTTTCATGATATTCTTCTAAACAAGGGTGCTCATTCAAAAATTTTTATGCATTAAAAATTTTTCCTTTTACGTACATAAATAATACAGTTATTAAAATTCATATTTTAATACCTGTAGTATTAAAAAATATATATATTTAATCCATATAAAAATGATCATGTAAAAGAAAAAAAAAGTTGTGAAAATTGAATTTTATTTTCTATATTTGAATAAAAGATTTCAAGCATGTGTAATAGCTTTATATTTTTTAATTCACACTTTTAATTCATCGTACCAGCGACACTCAGATTTATAACTAGATACTAGAAATGAGAATAACTCAAAAAAGTATAACATAATAATATGCAGCATAAAAAACATAGAAAGCTGTCACACATGCGTGAAATCTTTTATTCAAAAATAGAAAACGAAATGTTCAATTTTGCACTTTTTTTATTTGTTTGTTTTGTTTTGTTTTGTCTTACAAGGTCATTTTGATGATCATTGATTTATTACAGCTGAAAAAAATCAATATTTGTAAAATTTAATTGAAATTTGAAAACATACTGATTTCTATTTTAAAATCATTTCCCATTCATTTATATCTTATTTTACACAATATTTGGATATAATTTTTCTCATGATGGGCTTTCTAACAGATGTGTTCATTCAAAAATTTATGTCTTAAAAATCTTTCCTTCACATACATAAAAGGGGACAAGAACAAATGAAAACTATTCTTTTCTTTTAATATTTTAAGGAATAAAAAAAACACTCTTAGCAAAGTAAAATACTTTTGTGTTGAAATTAAATTAATATTTCATTTTGCGGAAAATTTAATAATACACATGTGTATACATGCTGTAAAATTAAATTTTCCATACAAATTTTCCGCGCCTTATTAAAAATGTCATGAAAGTAAAAACTGAAATTATAATTTTTAAAGAAGCATTTAAATGAGGATTGGTAATCTGTAACATACTTATATAACAATAATTTTCATTATTAAATATTATCTTCATAATAGTGCTAAATTATCATTGCAACTATTCCAGATTGAATAAATTTTGCACAAATTTCCAATTTTTAATTCGAATACCGATTGGAATTTTAGTTCTATGGAAACCTAAATTAATTTAAAAAAAAGTTCTGTACAATCGTATTTATAAGATCTTATTAGTTTTACAATATTTTATTCATTTCTAATTATACTACAATCTATCAACAATGTATTATAAACGTTGTACAAGATTTTTAGTCATTTCGAACTATCGTATTTATGATATGTTATTAATTTTACATGAATTTTTTGTTCATTTGATATTTAATCCCCTAAACATCAATTGAAATTTAGTGATAACGTGAAGAGTACAAGATATATATAAAATTTCGTCATTTTCGCCCAGTCACAATAACAATTAGTGGCGTAAAAAGTTTCAAATGCATAAAAACATTGCAGTGTGGACTAAAAATGATGACGTACGCATATTAGGATGGGCTAAAAAAATAAAAATTGTTTTTCAAGTCGTAATTCCATGGAAAAATTGTGAATTCGAGAGACAAAAATTGCATTAATAAAAAAGAAATCGGTTTATATGTTTCGGTCACGTATGCTGTAAATTTTTCCGATATGTGGGAAATATTCACATTTTTTTTTTATTGCAAACTTTACTGCATATGCGGAACCGAAAGATCTAAAACGATTTTGTTATTATTATTATTTATTTATTTATTTATTTATTTATTTCAGTTTTTTAGGCTCAACCTAACGCACATACGTTTTGCTATAAGCAGAAGTATTCATGACGTATGCAGGTACGTCGTGCTATTTAAGGGATTAATGTTTCTAGAAACATAGATTTTCTCCACTAATATCATGACCAATATAAAAACGTTTTTTTTTTTTTTTTCTTTTTTACGTATAATGAATGTTTTTACCTTATATAATAGAAAATAAAAATAAAAAATTATGGTTTACGATTATAACACGAAATTAATTTCGTACAAGTGGTATCGTGCTTTGTCATTTAGTTACAACCTTCGGTGTATAAGGAAATGCAGACATTTTTAAATTAGTATAACGTTTGATCATGTATGTCTCCGTGTGAAAATTGCAATTAAAAAAAAATATATATAAACCAGTGCAAAGAAAAATAAGAACTTGAAAATTTAATGGTAAATAAGTGTATATCCATTTAAATATGTAAGTACCCAGTTTAAAAATCTTGTAAATTAGGTTTCACTTTTCAGATTCTTGTTGGTCTGCTTTTTTTAACCCGGAAGAACTCGCTACATGATATTTTCTCTCACCTTTTTAAGACTCACCATCGTACCCTTTTTAAGACTCCTATTTAAACCCCTTTTCCTTTTAATTAACATTTCAAAATGTTACTTCAATTATTTTACCTGTTTTTGTGAATAAAATTACTAAGGCAAAAAAAGGTTACATTAAACGAATGTAAACCAAACGAAAAGCAGAGCGAAATTCTCACTAATAAGTTCTCCCGGGTTAATGCAATCAGGTACATTTTTATTGTAATTGATTAAGGTTGAAATCTAATGCTGCATATCTATGGTAGATACACTATATGGTCAAAAGTTACCGTCCACTTGTGAGTTTAGACATTTTTGAGAAATTATCCAGAAACTCTAAGTGTGTAAACATAATAGTACAGATCATACATTTTCATGAAGATGTTTTCCAGAAACTCTATGGGAGACCATCAATAACGTAAAAGAAAACTTTTGGATAATCCTGTCAAAACTAATGTATCAAAAGGGTTCAAATTATAGATTATGATTAAGTGGCTTATTGCAATAAACTGTGTTCATCTTTTATGCGGATAGCATGTATACTCGTAAAAAAATTAAGGTTTTTATAAAACAATCAAAAAAATTTTCAAGTTTTTTGCTTATAATTTGCAGAGTTCTTAATGTGAAATGTTCTTTCATGTCTAATGTTCTTTTCCGAAAATATGACAAACAAAATTATACACAATACCCTGTAATTAAAAGTAAAAAATAATAAAAATTGTATGAAAAATGAGCAGATTTATTAAATAATTTTTCATTGCACATGCGTGAACGCTATCAAAATTTCATTTGCATATTGTATTAACGAAGACATTTTTGAGAAAGTCTCAAAAACACAGCTTAAAATTTCTGGAAGTGTTCGTCGATGTGAAGCATACAATCTGTTGTTCCCAAAATAAAGCAAAAAAATGAGTGGTTGTATCCAAAAATCTTTGCCATATTGTGCATTCTATATTGTCACTAATCAATGGATAAATGGATACAGACCCTCATCTTTCTGCTTCAATTTGGGAATAACGGTTTTTGAGTTTATTCTATTGACAATCACTTTCAGAATTTTCAAGCTATGTTTCTGAAACTTTCACAGAAGTTGCTCTTACATTTAGCGAACAC
Source organism: Maratus speculifer (assembly GCA_964019185.1). Classification (NCBI taxonomy): domain Eukaryota; kingdom Metazoa; phylum Arthropoda; class Arachnida; order Araneae; family Salticidae; genus Maratus; species Maratus speculifer. The sequence goes on from OZ025299.1 coordinate 140,174,928, forward strand.
AATAGGCAATCATCAGCCCTGCAACCAAATTATTTTTGTGTCTCAGCAAATAAGCGATTGCTACAGTTAAAATATGTTTTAGAAAAGGAAAAACTGATGGCCATTCACAAAAATTTGGAAAGAACTTCCTTGTGAAACTAGAAAAGAAGATATCATAAAGCCCAATAATAAAGAAAAATGTACGACGCTTTGAACGACAAAAGAGGGTATATTTAATATGGGGGTGGGGAATTCAAATCTTTTCAAGTAGGTAAAATGGGGTACGTTTCTTCTGTATTTTTCCATTTTTAATCGAATGACATCATTCGCATCAATACTATCGTTTTTTAGAAAAATCAAAGGGGGATAATTTTACCTCAGGTAGGGGAAGAGGGAATTAAAGATTTTTAAGTATTCAGTGAGTATGCAGTGAACATTAAGTGAGGTATCATTTTATATGTATTTTTAAATTCTAAATCGAATCGCATTATTTGCAAGTCGATATAATCATTTTTTACATATTTAAGCAGGTTTTATAAACAAAAAGTAAAAAATTATACCTTATGCGGGTAAAATAGTTTTTCACAGTAACAACTGATGTACATTCACAAAAATTTACGAAAATTTAGGTATTACAAATGAAGGTCTCACGTGTATCTCAAAAAAAAAAAAGTTTTATCATTAATAATAACACATTGCTCAGTGGCGCACAAAACAGGAATTTTTAATATACATTTGTACAATTAAAATAAAATAAAACTTTCAACGTTTCGCGCCGTCTTCTGCGGACGTCTTCAGGAAAATATGATAATGGAAGGACTACGTTTGCATCTTGATCGAGAGATAATATTTCTACGAAATTAAAATCTAAATGAATTAAAATTTTAAAAAATGTTGCCATTTACACGTGAGTAAAAATTAAAGTATTGCAAGGAAATTTTTTTTTTTTTTTTTTTAAAGATTTTATGATGTTATGCCATATTTTTGGTATATTGTAGGATAAATTATCATTACATTGTTTATTTTCTCGTGCTATGATTTCGATGGATTCTCTTATTTTACCTTGAACTGTGTTATTGCATTGAACTATGATTTTGGCTTCTTCAAAATTAGTATGGAAACCCTTGTTCGCCAAGTAGAAGCGAGAAAGGGCAGTATTCTGTTTATATTGTTTTATATCTCTGCGATGCTCTTTAATTCTAATTAAAAGATTCCGAGTAGTCATGCCGATGTAGACTTTTTTAAGATTATTAGATAAAGTGATGGGGATTTCATAAATACCAGATTTTTGATCTATTGGAATTTTGTCGATCTTATCTGTAACGAGGTCAATGAGATATGGAGGAGGAATGGCGACAAGTTTTGTGTTATATTTTTGTGCGATCTTTTTTACTTTTTCAAATACGTAAGGAATATAAGGAAATTTTCTGTAAACCATAAGTCATAAGATGATCGCACAAAAGATCGCACAAAAATATAACATAAAACTTGTCGCCATTCCTCTTCCATATCTCACTGACCTCGTTACAGATAAGATCGACAAAATTCCAACACATCAAAAATCTGGTATTTATGAAATCCCCATCACTTTATCTAATAATCTTAAAAAAGTCTACATTGGCATGACTACGCGGAAACTTTTAATTAGAATTAAAGAGCATCGCAGAGATATAAAACAATATAAACAGAGTACTGCCCTTTCTCGCTTCTACTTGGCGAACAAGGATTGCCATATTAATTTTGAAGAAGCCAAAATCATAGTTCAATGCAATAACACAGTTCAAGGTAAAATAAGAGCATCATAGCACGAGAAAATAAACCATGTAATGATAATTTATCCTACAATATACCAAAAATATGGCATAACATCATAAAATCTTAAAAAATAATAAAAAATAAAAAATAAAAAAAATATATTTCCTTGCAATATTTTAATTTTTACTCACGTGTAAATGGCAACATTTTTTAAAATTTTAATTCATTTAGATTTTAATTTAGTAGAAATATTATCTCTCGATCAAGATGCAAACGTAGTCCTTCCATTATCATATTTTCCTGAAGACGCCCGCAGAAGACGGCGCGAAACGTTGAAAGTTTTATTTTATTTTAATTGTACAAATGTATATTAAAAATTCCTGTTTTGTGCACTACTGACCTGAGCAATTTGTTATTATTAGTTAAATTTTATGGTGCATCTGTCCTATACAAAGTTGTATCATGTTTTTTTTTTTTTTTTTTTTTTTTTTTTTTTTTTTTTTTTTTTAATGGAGGATGGGGGAGGGGGCATTTTAACGCAAACTGGCAGGAGGGAAATTAAACTTTTTCTTATTAGCTCGAGTCGGGGATGTTTTGATATGGATTTTTTAATTCTGAATCGCATGAATCGTATCTGTTTTTTTTTTCTTTTCTTTCTTTTTTTTTAATTTAATTTTTACTATATTTTATCTCTCTACACTATACGGCCAAAGTGACCGGCCACTTGCGATTTTAGAAGTTTTGTTAAATATCTGGAAAAATACGTGAGGAGTTATTCCGGAAATCTAGGTGTTTTAACCGAATAATGCAATTCATATATTTCCGTGAAGATATTTTCCCAAAATTCTATAGGTAACCCTCAACAAATTAAAAAGAACGAATATCTTTTGGATAACTCTGTCAAAACTAATATAGCAAAAGTGTTCAGACTACAGATTATGATTAATAGGCTTACTGTAATAAACCGTTATCATTTTTATAAGGACAGCATGTAAGGTTTTTTATAAAAAGAGTCCCAAATTTTGCAATTTTTTTCCTTATAATTTGCAAAGTTCTTAATATAAAATAAACGTTCTTTACAAAAAATATGGCAAACAAAATTATACTTAATATCCTGTAATCAGAATTAGAAAATAATAAATATTGTATGAAAAATGAGAAGGTTTACTAAATAATGTTCATTGCGCATGCGTGAACGCAATAAAAATATAATTTGAATAATTTGTTAGTTAAATCTATTCAATGACTTTTGTGAAAGTCTCAAAAGCATAGCTTGAAATTTCTGAAAATTATCGTCGATAGAATAAGCTCAAAATCCATTATTCCCAAAATGAAGCAAAAAGATCAGGGGTTGTATTCATATATTCATTGATTAGTATAAATACAGTACACACAATATTTCAAGTACTACTATATTTGGATACCCCCTCATTTTCTTTCTTTTTTTTATGGCATTTCTTTACATTTCTTTATGACATTTCTTTCTGACATTTGGATCAATAATTTATTTATAATTCTTAATTTCTTTTGAAAAGAAATTGAGTATTAGGAAAACTCTGCAATATCATAACCGAAAAAAAAGTTTTCGCACACGATGTGATTATAGCTACCATGTGTAACTTTAATCACAAGCACACCATGTGATTATAGCTACATGAATTGTCATATGTACTTGTAGTATTCGTGAGAACATGGTCAAGACATCAAGGTGAAGATTTTCTCGTGTCCAGATATTAAATTACATAGTCATCTATAGAAAATACTTTCAAAATAAAAAGCTCTAGTCATGATGGATACTGTACACATCATAATCAATATTTTGGAATTTTAAAGTAAGGGTGGGATTTAATGGTTAAATATATATTTTTCTGAATCTGTCATCATTGTATGTCTTTTAAGACATCGAAAGTATTGAATATTTTGCAGAGGTATATGACGAAGGCACCGCACTGATTAGTTGGTGCTGTTTTAAATTATGCTAACATCATAGCGAAAGCAAAACACAGACCTAAAGTGTATAATGACCCTATGCCGAAACTAACGAGGGAGCAGAGGGGGCATTGGCCCCGGGCACCAGAACAAATGAAGATTTTATTTGTTGACCTGTCTCACATCTATGTTTAGTACAGTATTATTAAAATTGTTTTGTTTGGGATATGCTAAAGTTAAAGTATCGAATAATCTAAGAATTTTATAGAAAAGAAGAGAAATTACTACTCAAGAATCCTGTATAAAGCGGATTTTTTTTTAAATAAATTTTTGACAAAGTAGATTACGTAGTTCAGTATTAAATTTATTCTGATTACATAATTCAAATTTTAAAATAAGTTGATTATTACAAAAATGGTAAAATTCTCTTCTTAAATATACTCCGCGGAGGAAGTGTGGAGACGCCAAAATCCATGTTTGCCCGCGGTGCGATAAAAGTTAATTTCGACACTGTATGACCTCTGAATAGATATAAGAATATTTATGTTTCGATCCATTAATTTAACAATTTATACCACGGTTTATTTTTTTTCTTAGATACGTTTTAACTTGAATAGTTATATACATACATATATTATACCCTGAAGTATGCGTGCACAAGACTGAATTTACCATAATGCGAAACGAATTGGAACAGACATATAATCCCATTCGGTTGTTTTTTGTATAGGTGATACGAAATGTTTTTCTGTTATTACATTCTTAGTTTATATGAATTTCACAATGTGTCCTTGCATTGATGGATAGTTATATATTGTCTTTCTTTTGAAAAGAAATTGAGTGTTATGAAAAATCTGCAAAACTTACCATGTGATTATAGCTACATGAATGGTCATTTGTATCTCTAGCGTTCGTCAAAACATGGTCAGAACTAAGACATCAAGGTGATGATTTTCTAGAATCTCGTGTCCCGGATTTAAAATTACGGAGCCACCTACAAAAAGTACTTTCAAAATAAAAAAGGTCTGGTCATCACGAAGATATAGAGGGAGCAAATAACCCCCTACTCCTTTGCATTGTGTCTTATAAACAAAAGTGTTCTTTACTTCTTTGATATACAGTATATTGTGCGCAGTGGAGAATAGAATTGAAATTACTAGTTATAAATGTCTTTCGCTATTAGAGAGATATATACACTAAAGCAGATCCTGTTGCGGCTAATTTCAAGGTTTAGTTGTCACTAATTTAGCGCCGAAGTAACAGCATACCCTGTTCTTACCAAGAAGTTTCAATGTTTGAAATCTGGTGACATTGATGGAATACCCATAGACTCCATCATTATCTTAAGAATTCAGAAAGTCATCAGGGTTGATATCCTGAGAAAGTTGCACAAATATACGAAAAAAAATTTCTGAATTAGATGCATGGACTTGTCTAACTCTAAGGTACGATGCACGGTATCGAAAAGAATAAGGCTAAGACCGGCAATCAAATTTAAGATTGAATACTCGGTTTTTGGACCTGGAGGGTCGCTTAGTCATTACGTCTACTGGCGATCCGATGCCTGTAATTTGGTGGTGGAATGAATAGGCGGAGTAAGTAGTCTTAAATTACAGACAGGACGGTCCCAAAGAGTTCACGAAGGTGGTCGCTGCAGGTAAGCAAAAAAACACTTTGATTACATGTATAAACACGAGTTTAGAACAAAACTCGTAACAGTATTCAAATTATTTCTTTGTGATACAATGTTGCAATTCAGTCTTTTCCTGCAGCAGGATAGAATCCGAAAAAAAGACTGCAAGCGACAAGGCACGACTTACCAGATGAATTTGCATGCATGATATTGTTGGAGATGAATGGTAAAAGAGGAATGGTGATAAGTGGTTTTTAATGCGAACAATTTTATTTGTCTTTAGCAGTGATTCTTTAAGTCTGAAGATCGAACGATTGTTTGTTAGCTCAAGGTCACTAAGTTTCTTGATACGAAAATGAATCTGTCTGGATCATTATTACAGATACATATGAAGATGGATCAGCATTACAGATATGTATGAAAGATTAGTAAGCACGTGGTGTCTGAAGAAATCTTATCACATTTTAGAATTTTATTTTAACATACGGGCAAAAAGATGAGAACATGAAAGTCACAAATTTACTAGCAAATGTATTAAAATTTTCCCTTCGTCCCCCTACACACACACACATCTTTCTCTCGCAAAGTCAATCAATTTTAATCTATTTAATTCTCATTTCATTTTTTTTTAATTCCATTTCAATTTAGTTTCTTTTCAGAATAGCTTTCGTACATATAATCAAATCGCGACAGTTTTGTATGATTTTAGTTCCTTAGCATATTGCAAGTCTGATGATTATTCAACTTTGTCTTTGAGAAATGGCCTAAGAATAAAATCAACATGTGCGAACATCTCAAGAGTGAATATATTGTAGCCTTCCGTCCAATCCACCTACTTTGAAACTGAGTTTTATAAATTTCCGGAAAATAACACCTCAATGTCCTATGCTCAGCTGAGGTTACTACTTAATTTTAAAAGCAAATATGTAATAATTTTTTGCGTATTGAAAAAATTGAATTATTTCTTTAGTAAGACAACTAATATCATTTATAAAAAAATTTCGGTGGTGCAGCAGAAACTTGGATGTACCAGTTAGCAAATTGGAATATTAAATTTATTTTGCTTATGGAATTATATTTAGATTTACTTTTAAAATATGTCAAGCCTTTATTTAGGCAATTTATTTTGGAGAATGCTCACATTCATTAAATTAACCAAACTGATTCTTTGATTAAATATATATACATGCATATTTGAAAATGATATATTATAAGATTCCTACATCATTAACTAATCAACAAGTCAATATATTAAGTCCTCATAATTTGATAAATCTTAGACGTATTTTAAAGTTAAAGAATTATGAATTGCGTTCTGCTGAATATTTTAAAACGTTACTCCTCCTTTTGTTTGCACAAAACCTTTATTGTATTTAAAACAGATGTTTATGATTTTCAAAGGAGAAAAAATGATGAAGACATCGATTCCGATTATTTTGAATGAAAAAATTGTTCTTGAATATTTCTAATTATTTAAAGCAAATTCCTCTTTATAATATGTTATTTTCTTGTTCAAAAATCGATAGCGTAGTGAGGAATGTGATAACAGCATTAATAAAACAGATAATAAAAAACAAATATAAATAGTATGATATACTACAAATGCTTGTAAAGATTGAAAATCACAATTAAAACAATTTTATATTAATGCAAAAAATAGTAATCAATATGCATAAGGAGAAGTTAAGATGCACTTTAACTCCTTTCTAATTAATTTTGTTGAATTATTTTTAAGAAATTTATCACTATTTTGTTTGGAATTAGCGACTTTGTTAAATTTATTTCAAAAAACGTTTTTTCGTAATTCCATTTGATCATACTAATTATTTTTACATCTTTAATTTTCAAACTTTTCACGCTGTTCTTTCTGTGTTATGTTTAATTTTACAGTTTATTCTGTTATTGGTTTCCATGAATGTTAAATAATTGTTTAAAAATTCTTTATATTGCCAAAACATTTGATACAATGATAATTTTTTAAATATAAAAAGTACATGTTTATTTATTTTATTTATTTTATTTTTTTATTTTATTTTTATTTTTTTTAAGGGGGGAGTATTCTATCTAAAACTTTATTAGAAAAGGCGATTTTTTTTGTTTTATTTCCTAGTGTTTAATAAATAATAGAATTTTAAATCTCTTTAGTAGGTGCCTTTACTTTTTAAAATGAACATCTACAAAAGCCTCTCGACTCACATGCAGATATACCATGTAACAAATTTCGGTCCAACGTTTCACCAAAAGATGTTATAAGTGTAACTGCAACTATAAGATAATAAAACCTTTCCCCATCCTTTGGTGATCTGTTTGAGCTATGGTTATAGATTTAACCATATTTTCGTAACAAGTTGAACCTTCGTTTGGAAACATTTTGTATTATATTGTGTGTGTATTATATTTGTATATAAAATGAAATTTTGTTGAATCATACTTTGGAAGTAATTTGAACCACAAATTAAGTTTATGACAAAGATCATACATTTTGACGCAGACAATCCGAAACATTTGTTTTGAAACTAAACTAAAATATATTTTTTTGAAAACTAATGATAACATTCATTGCATTATATAAAGAAGTTAAATTTTGTGCAAACACAAATCTAATTTTTAACAATCTGTTTAAAGCTCTTTGACTGCAGACAACTTAACTATGTATACACAACTTAAAATATCACAATTATGAATTAAAAATATATATATAATTGATGTAAATAATTGATAAAAAAGTATATTTAATTGGTAGAAAAGTATATAATTTTTGTATATAATTGATAATAAATGCCTTAATTTTTCTTTTATTAAAGTTTATGAACATCACTTATATTTAAAATTTGGAATTTCAAGCATAAATGGTTGATTGCCGTATAACTCCTAAGTAGTAATATTTTGTATATCATTTAGAACTACACATGAAATTTAAATATTATGTTGTTTAGTGATTTATGTCTATGCATTTTATTACTATCAGTCTTCAAAACATTTTCAAGAATATAAATAATGAATATTTATTTATTAAGCTTTAAAACCTAATCCCAAATTATTATTTAACCTTTCACTGCATGGTGTGCCTTATATGGAACATACCGATAAAACCCTTGTATTTTCCTAAGGATCTTAAATTTTGGTTATCTGAGCTTTGTGGTACATGCAAAACATTCAAACAAAGAGCTTTGTTCCAATTTTTCTCACTTGATGGCACTATCTCATCACTAGTTATTAAGTTTTTATTTAAAAAAAAAAAAAAAATTCCAGTCTGCTTCATGTACAACATTAGAATTTGCTTCAACTTTTTCACCGAAAAATATTAGAAGCATCGCAAAATAAAATTTTAGAGATTCGAGTATATCACATATTTGTAAATAAGATTGTTTAAAACTAAAATATTTCAGTACATCAGTTTGAAATCTTGTTTTTGTGCTTGTGCCAGATATGGAACATAGAGCATAAAGCTCATAAAACATTATATTGAAAAATTACGAGCAAAGGGCTAACACAAGGTTAAATCAATGCAATATTATTTACATCTGATAATGATGAGCAGTCTTTTGGAGTTTCTGATGATAGCTGGTATGATTCAACATACATTTCAGCTAAAAATAACTGAAAATGCTATTTCTTCATATGAATCAGACGTTGACAACAACAAATGTGATACAAGAAATTGATTCAACTGCCACAGGAGATAAATGTTCATAATTAATACTAAAGTAATCTTAAATTTCCTTAAAAGTATTACATAAAAGTTAAAATCAACAAGTGAAATTCAACAATATTGAAAGGAGACACTTTTCCGCTGGTGGGGCATTGTTATATGCTGTGAGTGTATGTGGGGGGGTAGAGAGAGGATTGAATTTCTAAACTAAACAAATTTTCAAATTATCAGTGTTTTTGCATGTAAATATTCTCGACGAATGCTTTCTCCTCCTTGACACTCTGAATTCATCACGGAATATATATAATTAGAAGCATCAATTTAGAGAAAGAGTGTTTATTCTTTCAGATGCGGCAGATATTCCTGCTGGACAAAGTGTTGATAGAAAAAGGTCACAAAGGAAAGACAAATACCTGAAGTGCAAATAAAATGTAGAGGAAGAAATTCTTTAAGTGCTGAAATTATGGTTCTGGAGAGTCCCTATCAGTTTTACTTTTTTTTTTCTTAACCCTGAACTTTTGAATCTTATTTCAGAAGAGAGATGTATACAGCATAGGAAAGGATTCTTCTCAATCTTTACAAGTTTCCATTACGGATATTACTGCAGTGATGCTTTAGGTAGCCAAACAATTAAAGAGACAATGTCTCTCAAAGTGTTTGAAAAAAATTCGACAATTTTTGCATTTCAATGAAAATACTAAAGAAATTCCTAAAGGCATGAAGGGCCATGATAGACTTTTTGAATTAAGGTCTCTAATAGAGTGTATCAGGGCAGCAGGATATATTATATACAACCTGATTTGAATCAAGATTCGCTAAAGAATCTTAATTAAATTTTATATTTCTAACTTTGGAGAAAAAAAAAAAGATTTCAAAATTGATTTCTTCATTTAAATTTTTTTTCGAATATTTAAGGGTGAATTCAACATTATAGAAATACAATTCCTTATCTTCAAAGGGTTAAATACCTGCAATAAAATTTTAATACATATTATACTATTTTTGTACATATAATACATCAGTATTGTGATCTCCATGCCACATTTAGTGCAAAAATGAAAATATCTCATTGTGTGCTTTGGGACACATATGGCACATACCACAAAAACTCATATTAAAAAAATATATATGAGGTCAGAATTTTTTTATTATTTTTCCTGCATTTGTGACTACCTAAAGTAATCAGAATAATTTTTTCATGCAGAAAAGAAAAATCATGCACTGAAGGGTTAAACACATTAAATTAACACATTGTGAATCAGTCGATTTATTGTTAGATTAGATTAAATATGCATACTTTACACCAAAAATTTATTTGTGAAAAAATTTAAATTAAAGAAAGAAAAATATAGTTTACAAGTCGCTAAATTTCTGAGTAGAAATATATTTATATGAGATTAATGTGATATGATTTATATGCGATGTATTAAATGCATTTGTATGAAAGTCATGTTAATTTACGCGGCGAAATAATAATAATAGAGTAAGATATTTTGCACATATATCCAAATAACGTCTATTAGGTCTTCTTAGGCTATCAATTAGATTAAGATCAGTAAGCTGTGACTTAGCTGTTGTATCAACCATCTACACTAATCACCAGATTTCTACTCCAGACTACTTTCTATTTCTCAAGTTCAAACTGAAGATGAAGGGGTGGCAGTATAAATCGATATATGACATTGAAGCGACTGTGACATCAAAACCCAATAGTGTTGAAATGGAGGCGTTCCAGAAAGCGTTTATGAACCTGTACAGTTGTTCCAGGCATTGTATGGAATTAGAAAGTAACTACGTAGAATATTAATATCAAATGTAAGTATACAATTTGAGTTATATGACCTTGGAGTGATCAGTCTTGTAACTTTTTTTTTAATCACTATATATTGCAAGATTTATATAAAGCTAACTTCATCTCTCTAAAATTATATTATGCTCCTAAGTTGTGGAATAGATGGCATCAAATTTGGAAGACGAAAATGCCCAGTAATATAGAATCATATGACAAAGAAAAAATCCGGGCTTCAGATAACAAGAGGAGAGAAAATTTTCTATGTCAAATTTTTTTGCCCCCTCCCCCCTAATTCGAGTTGATTTTCTTATGCCAGGCTTGGAAATTATAGCACAGTGAATTGTTTTCATCCCTTTTACACACACACACACACACACACACACACACACACACACACACACACACACACACACACACACACACACACAAAAAAAAAAAAAAAAAAAAAAAAGTAAAAGGCGCATTATTATATCAAAATTGTTTTCAGTTGCATATAAGAGAAGAATGAACCATATGTAGAAAGAAATCTCTGCTATTAATAAAACTATTATTATTAATGCAGGACTATCATAAAATATCTGGATGCAGTAAACTACACATGAAAACACACAAAAATCCATATGAATATAGATGGGGGGGGGGGGGGGGTTGATTATTTATTTAATCAAAGATAAATGGTGCCTCATTCAAAACTGAACCAGAATTTTTGTTCAGAAATTTAGCGGTAATGTAGACATTATAGGCAATATTTTCGAATTTTTTTCACTTTGTGAAAAATGTGAAACTTTCACAAGAGATACTTGAAGTACACCGTAATTTGGTATGTGACAATGTTTGGATCAGTGTTGCATGGACATTTCTGGTATCTGTTGGAAAAGTGCGACATTATTTGCAAAACAAATGAAATATTCATTAAAATATTTTACTTAATAGTCAAATTATAAACGAATATTCAGGCTCATCTTTGATTAATACGTATATTTTTAATCACATAAAATTAGAAATCTGAAATTAAATCTAAATATTAAATGTGAAATATAAAATTAGAATCTGTAGCTATTTAATTATCGTTAATTTCTCTACGCATGATTCGTTCTGTCATTTTATAGCTGATAACTTTTATTTAAGGTGATCAATTATAATGAAATCGTCGGTTTTGGTTATCAGAAATGATTATTATTACTATTATTATTGTTCTTCATTAAACAGAGCTTTAAATTACCTTTAAAAAGCGGATTTGCACATATTTCAAGGTTTTTAATATTTTCTAAATTATGTATTATTTTCAAATACAATCGCAAATGATTGTTGAGTCGTCTGTTTGCTTAAAAAATTATAAGTTGTCATAATATTTTATATGGGGAAATGTGCCCCTATGGTGCAATGTTTCCTAGTGATGTTTCAAAATAATTTTCGCTTAATTTAAATGTACGATAAATATGAAATGTCCCATAAAAAATGTGTTAATTTATATAGTTTTAAAATCTTACAGATGCAAAATACATAGTTTAATTAGGTGGTAGATTTAAATGAAATGTTTTAATAATTATTTTAGTACACTGTAAAAAAAATTCTGTAAAGGTACTAAACTTTTTCTTGGAAACTGGGATTCCAAGAACTTTTCGTAACGGTAACAGCAAAAATTCAAGTTTTAGAATCGGTTACACGAGTTTTTCCTGTTACCGTTACATGAAAAGTTCTTGGAATCCCAGTTTCCGAGAAAATGTTTAGTACCTTTACAGAATTTTTTTTACAGTGTAGCAATTTTCAAATATTTTAAATATTCTTTAAAATTAAACACGAAATTGTCTTTTTAAAAAATAAAGTAATGAAATTTTTGTTCTTACATTAAATTTTCGTCCATAACGTTAGCTTAGTTAAAATAAGTAAAGGAATAAGCATGGTTACAACATAAAATTAGAATGTAGTATTTCAATATCATGTTGCAACTAAAGTTGCCACTGCCATAAATAACAAATGTAAGGATTAATAGTTTTGCACATTAACAACAATTTTATAAAATTGTCTAAGCACTGTTACTTTTGCATATAATTACTTTTTTATTGATTTTATACAGTGTAATTTCGACTCGTCTAAATAATTTGTGTTAAGTGTCAAAGTAATTATTCATTTTTGAAATGCTATTTGAGATTTCAAGACTATAACAAGGTGGTTCTAAATTCATGGTGCAGGACATTGTATGTTTAAGGGTTTGTACAAGACACTATGTAACAGTAATTTTTTGTAAATGCTGAAATAAATTTTATGTATTTATTTCATTATTTTAGCTTCAATTATTAAATTTGTCGTAGAATCCGCCTTGATTATTAAATATTAAAAGCTATTCCGGAAAATAATAAAATATACCCCCCCCCCCCCAAAAAAAAAAAAAAAAAAAAAAAAAAAAAAAAAAAAAAAAAAAACTATGACCAGATATTTTGATCTAAATCAAGCAAGAAGACAGTTTTAATACGTAGAAATTCCTTCATAATTTTGATTGAATTATTTTCTCTCAGCAGGTCATCATATACTTATTTTATAATTTAATCTTCTGTAATTAAATTTGGCATAAAATCTGGTATGGTAATAAAATATTAAAAGCAATTCTAGAAAATAATAAAATATAGGCAAAAATAAAATGCAAACCAGACCAGAAGTTTTGATCAAAATAAAGCAAGAAAAAAGTTTTAATACGTAGAAAATCCTTTATAATTTTATTTGACGTAATTTGTCATACGTAATATGTTATCTAAACATATGAAAACTGAGCTTCATTTTAAAAATTCTAGTACCTGTTATTATTTATAGATTTGAAATCAGCATTCCAAAAATGTAGAAATGTAAATTTTCTATGAGGTACAGCGATTAATGAGATATATATTATTGTAAAATGACCCAATTAGTATTAACAAAAAATAAATAAATAAATAAAAATAAAATAAAATAAAACGATTGTTATTCAGAAAAAATCTTAATAATAATTTCTCCATTTTATTATTTTTCGTTTAATGGCGAATTTGAAACGTATAGGAAATATTTTATTATTCCTGCCACGATTTCGAAAGAGTTAATAACAACAGTCAATAATAAACAGCCTTCATAATATATTTCTATTGCATATGTAAAAGCAATTTAGCCCGAAGATTATTGATTTGTGGGTACAATTTTTCCTGTATACTACAAACCATTATTTAATATATATGTGATAGTTTATAAAATCTCAAACATAATACTCTGGCATATTTTTAATTAAATTTCTTTTGAAATATTAATTATTAAGTTAAATATTAATTATTAAGTTAAATATTAATTATTAAGTTAAATTATTAATAATTCGATTGTTAAAAATTCATAGATAAAAACATATGTTATTTCTTCACCATTTGAATTCTCCAGTATAAATTTCCTTTCACTGCGGATCATTAATAGCAAAATTATCACAAAATTTTTAAAATAGACAACTTTAACTTTAAAATGGATACGTTTTATGTGGAACATCCTTTTTCCTACCATTTCTTGTTTCATAATACTATGGATTTAGTGAGTATTGGTTGATCACCAGGCAAGTACCATTATTCTAAATTATTAAGTAATTATCTTAATTGTTTTAGTCGCAATATCATCTGGTCTTAAAAATGTGTATTCTAAATACTGACACTAGTTATAAAGCTCACTTTAGCACTTATTTAATACGTTTTCAATATCAAACATTTAGATTGAATTTTTTGATGTAATTGCAGCATTAAAATTTGAATGGAAAAATAAAAATACTGAGTTTGCTATTGAAACTTTTAAAGTTACAAATGAAATAAATGTGTAAATGGTCCCTGAATTTAAAATTGGTCTTTTGTGAAATAAAGAAATTTTAAAATAAAAATTTGATGGTGAAAACAGTTTTATTTAGTGACTTTAGTAAATAATCTCTGTTTTCAGATTTTTTATCCCGGAGGGGAGTTGCTGTGTCTTCTCATAAGAATATTGAGTTTCGGGTGCGAAAATAATTGTAAACAAATAAAATTTTAGTGAATGTCTAAAATCCAGTTAAAAATTTAATAAATTCATAAAATAACAAACTATTCTTTTAATTTATAAAATATGTACGTTTTGTAAGAACTTCAATTAGTATATAAAAACTTGTGCGGAAATTAGTATAAAGAGATCGAATTTTAACTGTTTTTGAATTAAATTTTAAATAAAAATATTGATAATATAATGTAATAAGAATACAATTAATGAGTTAAAATTGGTATCTATTGAAAATAAATATAAATTTTACTATCTTGTGCAAAGATAAATATAAACGAATGGAACTTATATTAATAAATATTAAAGGTAAGTTTAATTAAATTTAAGTTAATTATTTTATACATTTATAAAATAATCAGGACTATATTAGATAATTATAAATTATGTACTTTTGATGAAATCTGCGCCTTTGATCAATATATATATATATATATATATATATATATATATATATATATATTCGGGCATAATGTATGAAAATTAAACATAAAAAAATAAAAAGAGATTATAAAAAATCATTTTAAATATAAATAAGTTCAAGTAAAAATGGTGTTAATAAAACTTTTAATAAAGCTTTAAACTGCAATAGCGCAATAAAATATTAATAAATTTATAATATATTAATAAATTTAATTTGTGATAGAAATCTGATAGGTTTGTAAAATAATAAGAGCAATATTAAAAAGTTATGATATCTAAGCTCGGTACTTTTAATCGTCTTGTTTAACCCTTTAATATCCCGAATTTTGAATAAAAGATTTTGTTTCCGCCTGAATAATTATTTACCTTAATGATTAGAACACCAATAATAATAATTTAATTTTTCATAATTTTTAAATTATAGCTGATTTAATTATAAATTGGTAGTTAAAGGTATTTTTGCAAAATATTTACAAGACTAATAAGATTAATTAACAAAAAATATTGTTATGGAAATCTCACAATTGTTATATGAACAGAATAAATAACTGTATTGTGATCCAATATGTAACATAGAAGTGTTTTGTAGTTGCAAATGTTTCGTATAACATTTTTTTAAATAGGATTAAAGTTACACCTGAGTAAAAGATTGAAAACAAAACCACACATTTAAAAATATTTAGCTTCAACTGTGCTCTAAATAAAAAAATTTTGTATGAAAAAAACTTTCTACTTTTAATAGTAAACGAGTTAAATAAATTTTATATTGAATTTCCTTTAATGGTGCTTAAAAATACATTCAGGATATAAAGGGTTAAAAACAAGTGTAAATATATCAAATTTAAATAATTGTATAAATAAGTGTGAGATAATAATATGATTGTGCTACGCTAATATAATAAAAAGAACAATATTAGTGTGTTATAAAGTGCAGCTCTTGGTTAAAAATTTTATCTTTCATAGCCTATAGTACTCAAACAAATATAATCAAATCAAAATTAATTTATTGTGCATTATAAGTTTAAATGTTCACCTGATATGATTAGAAAATAAAAAGAATAATGCTGAAGAGAATGTATGTCGCTTGATAAAGACTTTTGTTTGATCTTACTGTACAAAAATCAATATAAACAAGCCATATTTAAATTATAGTGTATTTAGGTTTGAAAAAATAATCTAATATGCATAAAAATAATAAAATTATTGGAGAGTTATAAAATATATTCTTCCTGATAAAAACTTTACTTTTGATTGTGTTGTAAAAAAAAGTAATTTTAAACAAATCAAATTTAAATATTTGGGTCTTATATTTCAGATAATCTGATAGAAACAAAATAAAAAGTAATAAGAAACGAACAAAAATAGAGAATTACAAAATATTTACAACTTAATAAAAATATTATCTTCGAGCACGCTGTTCAAAAACAAATGTAAACAAATCGAGCTAAAAGGATTAAAAGTGATTTGAAATCCAGTTAATTTTCAAGTAAAAATTATATTTATAAAATGTTTCATAAATTTAAGTAACGGAATGTTATTTAAATTTACGATTAATTTACAGTTATATTAATTTGAATTTGAAATTTACTTTAAAATGTTAAATTTTAAAATAAATTGAAATACAGGCAACTTCTAATTTACGAAATAAAGAATACTTACGATTCATTAAAAGAGGAGCATCAGGAACAAAAGTCTTTAAATGCCAGTTCAACTCAACCAGTTCTTAGTTTCATAGAAGGACCGATCAAAATCATAAACATAACACCAAAAAAACAAAACACGTTGCAAAACACTCTGAAGTTCCGAGTCTTCTGCCGTGTTAAGCCTAACACAGCGAACGATAACGGAGATGCTAAGAGTTGCTCTTAGGCATCTTTGGATCGGGAGAAAACGGATTTGAGGCTTCCATCCTCCTAAAGATTCACTTCGAGTCCGAATTCTAAATATGCAGGAGAGATACTGTTGCACCTTTGTCCAGCAGGAAATGACCATACGGTCATTGCGGTCATTTTCTCGCGTAGGGAGCGACCTCATCATAGGGGGGAGGAAGAGACAGGGGCTAAGGGAGATGTGGGGGAGGATGAAGATACATTGCGCGGATTCAATTGCGCATTTAGTCGCTTCATCGCCTTGCCGCTCTTTTCAATCTGTAATCGGGAGAAAATTGTTTTGAGTTGACTTGTTTTGTTTTCAGGAAATAGGAATGATCCAATGATAGAAGTGATAACTTTGCGTCTGAAAGACTTTTGAATTTTTCATTTTCTGGCATCATAAAAATGCAATAATTTTTTCATGCATTTGCTTAAAACATTAATTAATTTCACTGTCAAGTGATAAAACTTATCTCCGTCCTCATAATTCAAATAAATTTTCAATTTCTTGAAGAATACAAACGTCGACACCAGACATTTATACATTTTTATATCAGAAGTTTATTTTTTCGAGCATATGTAAAAGATTTTGGGCCTATTTAAAACAGAATGTATGCAAAAGAAAAGAATATGTTATTAAATAATAATCTATACATATAATAAAACAGTAGGACCCGGTGTGTCTGTACATTGAAGATAATTGACAAAAATGGAGTCAGGGCGATAAAAGAAAACCAATGAAACACAAAAAAAATTTTTTTGAATTTTTTGTCTGTCTGTCTGTCTGTCTGTCTGTTTGTTCGAGGTTATCTTCGTAACTACTGAATGGATTTTTATGCGGTTTTCACTAATGAAGAATGCACACTCCCGGGCAGTGTATAGGCTTTGTTTCATCAAAATCGGACAACAGACAAAAAAGTAACAAAAAGAAACAAAAGAAACTATTAGGTGCGCTGCTCACGTTTTTTAGTACATAACGTTTTTTAGTACATATAAAATCCAATAGATGTCACTGTGCGATTTTAAAACGCGCTATCGTTATGTTTTCGCCAGTCTACTTAAGTATGAGAAAGTTTCAAGCTGGCTGTCGTTCCATGTGGTTTAGTCGGTAGAACGTCAGTGCGCCATACTGATGGCCCGGGTTCGATTCCCAGCATGGAATTTTTTTCACTATGTTGGCATTAACGCCTATAAGCAATTAAAAGAATTTGAAATATTGTATTCAAGGCGAATTTTCTCTCTGGGAAAATTTCCTTGCATTAATATGTCAGTGTAATTTTTTTTTCGATTTAATTTTTTTTTTCGAAACTTTGTTTTTCTTAAAAAATTACAGTAAATATTTGATATTTCCCAACGTTTTTTGAATGATCGACTTGCTTTTTTTTTTTTTTTAATGTATGTCTGAACCTTATCTAACTACTTCTTCAAGATTTCTTTAGATAAACCGACCAGCGTAGCGGGCGAAGGCCGCTAGTAATAAATAAAAATATAGATGAATTTCGAATTACTTTTCAATACTTTCAATGAAAGAAGACTTTAAATTTTAAAGTATTTAAAATACTTAATATATTTCGTTTTAAAATACTCTGAAAATAATTTTTTTCCACTGATTTCATATTCTTATTTTTTAATTACATTGAAAAGAAGCCTAATTACTTAATTATGGATTATTTGAAAATTTAATTGAAAATAACTGCTTTAGGCATTTTAACTATTTTTTTATAAGAAATAATTTATTTAATAAAATTCGCTTAATTTATAATGTTTATGAATCCAAAAAAAGTGCACATTTAAACAAATGCAAATATTAGATTTGAAAGAATGAAAAATAACACTTGATTAAAAATTAATGTGTATTTCAAATAAAAATTTAAATACGCATTGTTTGAATGCACATTGGAGAAACGGACACATAGTAAATATCCGTAAAAATATTATTTCTCAATTAATGCCAAATTTGTATGTATTTTTTTTTCGGCACTTCAAATGACAATGAATAAATAATTAAAATAATAAATAAATTCACAATTTTTCATGATTAACTTCATCATAATAATTAAGATAAATAATTTTAAAAGCATTTAATTTATAAGCATTCATATAAATAAATTTTGATTTAAGTCAAATTATTAAAAAAAATATATCATTAAATATGAATGCAAAATAGTAGATTAAATGCTCTCTCTAACATAATAAATTGTCCTAAGATAGTAAATCATTCCCATGTTTTGGGGTTTGTCGCATTATCAGACTAGGGTGACCCCTACTGAAGGCGTAACAGTCGTGATGATATATGTCACGTGAATGTGTAACACGTTATAATATCATCTAAAAATCTTCTGTGTCTCTGAACAAACATATTCATTAATATTTACCCTTTTTACAACATATTTTAGTTCATAATGTTTATTTTAAATGTATTTAGGCTTGGCTTGCTTTACGTGACGTCCGTGGACGACAAATTATATGGTTCTTCTGGTATTCCTGTCAATGTTTACCGTTACCAGTTTTAATAAAAACAAACATTGATTTTAAAATATGTTAAAAGTTCTAAAAAAATAATAATACAAATGCTATGCTTGTAATACTATAAATATTACCTTAAATACCTGCAGGCATAATTATTGAAGTAATTTGTAATCGAATAATGAATTTTTAAATGAAATATATTTTAAATTATAACAATTATATAGGTATAGCTATTTTTGTTGCAGTTTTTCTTTCTTTACCTGTGTGACAGGTTGCTCAAATTCCGTTCAAAATGCCAAACAGAATTATAAGAAAAATCTTCTCGTCTTACCCAAAAATGGAAAATTAATTTAATTGCATTGTTTCTTAATAAGAGACCCTGTAATTTTACAACATCATCTCAGAAAAAAGTATTGCTAAATTTACTTTGATTTATATTTTTCTCTAATTTAGTTTTTTATAGCCTTTTTATCGATCTCAAGATAGTTATATCATAATATTATATGGCAAATATCAAAAATATTGAAACTAGGCATGTAATAAAAGTAATACAAATAAAAAAAGATATTGTTCTTTTTTTCCTTTCCTTTCTTTTTTTTAATGTACAGTTGTTTGATGCATTCATTTTTTCAGAGTTATTGTTTGGAAAGTAGTTTCACAGCTTTTTGCGTTAACGTATGTATTTTTCACTTCTATACTGATACTATAAAAAAAAAACTTCCTAATAGCCATTCAAATTGCAGAATAAATGTGTAAAACCCTTTTGTGTTTATGTTGATGGATCTCATTTAAAAATGATTAAACATATAATATTTCTATTTTAAATTTAACTTAGAAAGCATGTCATCCGAAGACCCGCGTACAGACATTTTTACACTCGAGATATATCCATTTCGTATCTTTTAAATGCCACCACTTATGTAAAATTTGTTCATATATATATACACTATATTGCCATTGATTATGGGACACTTGCGATTTTAGACATTTTACTAAATATCTAGAAAAATACAAGAGGAATCATCTCGAAACTCTTAATGTATAAATATAATAGTATAAGTCATACATCTCCGTGAAGATTTTTTCCCGAAACTCCAAAGGGGACCGTCAACAAATTAAAAAAGAATGAATATCTTTTGAATAACCCTGTTAAAACTAATGTAGCAAAGGTGCTCAAACTCTAGATTATGATTGAATGCCTTATTGTAATACACTGTGTTCATTTTTATGCAAATAGCATGCATACACGAAGAGTAATTAAGGTTTTTATAAAAATGATCCTAAATTTTTCAAAGTTTTTCCATTATAATTTTTAGAGTTCTTAATATAAAATAATATTTTTTTCAGAAAATATGACAAACAACATTGCACACAGTACCCTGTAATCAGAATTAAAAAATAATAAAAATTGTATGAAAAATGAGTAGGTATACGAAATAATTTTTTACTGCGCATGCGTCAACGATATCAAAATTTCATTTGCATATTATGTTAGCTAAATGTATAGAGCAACTTTTGTGAAAGTCACAAAATCATAACTTGAAAATTCTGACAATAATCGTCAATTGAATAAGTCGAAAATCCGTTATTCTCAAAATGAAGCAAAAACAAGAGGGGCTGTATCCATATATTCATTGATTATTGTCAATATAGAATACACAATATGGGATGTACTACTGCATTTGGATAAAATCCCTCATTTTTTTGCTTCATTTTGGAAACAACGGATTTTGTCCTTTTTCTATAGACGATTACTTTCAGAATTTTCAAGCTATGATTTTGAGACTTTCACAAAAGTTGCTATATACATTTAGCTAACATAATATGCAAATGAAATTTTGATATCTTTGACGCATGCGTAGTTAAAAATTATTTAGTAAACCTACTCATTTTTCATACAATTTTTATTATTTTTTAATTCTGATTACAGGGTACTGTGTGCAATGTTGTTTGTCATATTTTCTGAAAAAAATATTCTTTTATATTAAGAACTCTAAAAATTATAATGGAAAAACTTGGAAAAATTTGGGACCATTTTTATAAAAACCTTAATTACTCTGCGAGTGTGCATGCTATTTGCATAAAAATGAACACAGTGTATTACAATAAGGCATTCAATCATAATCTAGAGTTTGAGCGCTTTTGCTACATTAGTGTTGACAGGGTTATTCAAAAGATATTCATTCTTTTTTAATTTGTTGACGGTCCCCTATGGCGTTTCGTTAAAAAATCTTCACGGAGATGTATGACGTATACTATTATATTTATACTCTAAGAGTTTCGAGATGATTCCTCACGTATTTTTCTAGATATTTAGTAAAATGTCTAAAATCGCAAGTGTCCCATAATCAATGGCAATATAGTGTATATATATATATATATATATATATATATATATAATAGGCTAAGTCATTAGACTCTCATATCTCAACAAATGAATTAGTGAAGTGAAAAAAAAAATCATATTACTTCTTTCAATAAAACCATATTGTTAATATTATGATAAAAGTTGAAATTACAAAAACAAAACTTGGTAAATATCAGACAAATGAATTAAAAAATATGTTATATATACATACATATATATAAAAGCCATTAATTTTATTACAATATATGAACAATTGAATTTAATAACTTATACCACATTGAGCATGGAGGGAAAAAATAAATAATTAAAATGAATACAAATGGAATTTGTAGAACCAAAGCAGAATCTTCGGGCCCCAAATACTTTGGAACTACAAATGAAATGTGTGGTTTCATCTTCGTATTTGCCATGAAAAAGTAAAATAATACGAATTTGGGGCTACCAACACACATAAAACCAAAATTAAAACCAAAATTAAATGAAGAAAAAACACACATCAAGGCACATCAAAATTACTAAATTGGATAGAAAAAGGAAAGGGGAAAAAATAAAAATAATTATCGTCAACATGATAATAATAAATATATATGTATATATATAACTATTATAAAATTCCTGAAGGAAAAAAAAATACACTGGCGACAAATTTTCTATCTATTATTTTTTCCCAAAACTTTCCTTTTTGTGCTCTTCCGTTTTGAGCATGAAAATCTTCCTTTATTCAAGACAGAAAATTTCCATTTTTCAAGATGGAAAATTCCCGTTTTTAAAAATGAATTTGCTAGATATTAAAAAAAAAAAAAAAATGCATTATAAATTTATATGTATATACATACATATATACCTATACACGTATATATACAGAAGTAAATTTTACGGAGTTGGTGAATTCAGGAACAGGTGATTTTTCGTTCTCTTTGAAATTATATGATCTGTTTGTTTCCGTCAGTATCTGATGACACTCTACGCTTTGGTTATAACGTGTTTATTATCTTATCTAGAAAAACTGAACAGAAATTTTTTAGTGTTCTTTCGTTTTTGTTCATATAATTATTCTGAATTACAAGTAATTGTTATCTTATGACGACATTTGCTGTTCAGTTAGTGTCCGAAAATTTAGTTTAAAACACCAACTCTGACAACAATTTCATAAAAATTCCTCATTTGTGACGAAAAATTAAAAAGACTATTGGATTTCAGTGCTTTTCAATAAAAAAAACACCAAATCGTATGAATGCATGGATAAAGTAAATCAAGGAATATGTCAGTAATAAGCCAGTTTGATTTTGGCAACATTGCCTTAAACTGCCAAATTTTATAGGTGACACAAATCTTTTTTTTCTTCTTCTTCTTCACAGTTTTAACTATGGCAATCTGCGGAGTGACATTTTTCTTTAAAAAATCATGAGAAAGATGGCAAAACGCTGCAATTAAGTATTAAAATAACACTTTGTTCTATAATACCTCTGTGCATAAAACTCTGCTTACATTAAGAATCTAAAAGGAAAAAGTATCTAGACAACATACTTGAAATGTTTAAGTAAACTAGATCACCCTAAATTTTACATAAAATTATTTAAAATTAAATCCAGAAGTCAAAGGGAGATAAGTGTAGCCTTTATATAAAGATTTTTTTTTTTTTTTTTTTTTTTTTTTTTTTTTTTTTTTATGAATACCAGTCTTTTGTTCGAAAAAAGAATCTTTTTCGCCACGAGAGGGAGGGAAAAAACACGAAAACCCCGAGCCAAATTAATTTAATTAAACTATAAATTGCAAATTAAATAAAAGTCAAAGTAGCCGCTTTTTTTTCTCAAAATTTCATAGTTTTTAATAAAATTAAAAGTTATTCCATTTTTTCATATCTAAGAGTATCAAAGAGGAAATTAAAATTAATCAAATAAAATGAGCATGTCAGATAAAACAAGCGTTTTCGCACTTTGAAAAAATACGAGATAAAAATTATTTTTTCTTCTGTGTCACATTTAATCTTTTTTTCCCCTTCACTCTCTGCTCTCCATTGAAAGTAAAAGTTCTATTTTGCCCTCCCTCTATTTAAAAAACGGACCCACAAATAAAAGTCGTTTCATTTGATTGCTGTTATTTCTCCCGCAAAAAAAGGTACCCCGGGGTAGCACACCCAGATTCGTTTTATCAAACTCTCTTTCCCTTTTGAAAAAATAAAAAATAAAAAGATTACACCTAGTACCTATTTTCATACAGTCCACAAAACGACTGGATTGAATTAAAAACGAACAAAGATCAGAAAAAATGATAAGTTTTAGGGTATATAGTTGATTTTTTAAACACTCGGGTATGTTTTTTTACCCTCCTGTGATAAGGAAATGAAAGGAGAGTTGTTATTTTTTTAATTAATAACAGTATAATTTAATTTTGACTTGGTGAGCTATTATAGAAAGTAACTTGTTGTGCGTGTGACGATTAAATTATATTAGTGCTGATGAGATAGCCAGTTTTTTCTCTTTGTCTCTCCCTTTTATTTTTTAGTGGGGACTGTTTTTATTGGGCTTTTTGAGTGTACTAAAAGGACGTTAAATGTTTGCTTGATTGTTGCGAGCTGAAAAGAAACAGATTTCGAGCTCGCAAATTAATGAAAAATTAAATCTCGCATAAAAGTTCTTAGTATGTTTTTTCAGTGGGTAATGAGAGCGTTGTGTTTTGGGCTAATTTAATTTTTTTGCTATGAAAAAACATGGTTTCTGCTGCACGTAGCTTAGTTGGCGGGTAACAAAAGGGATTAAATGGTTTAATTTATTTTACTTATGCGACAGAATGATGATAAAATCTTGAATTAAATATCACTTAAGTTACCAGTATCATTATGTATTTGAATTAGTTGTTTAATCTGCACTTTTTGAAATGATAATAAACAGACTTAAACTAAGAGATATTAACTCCACTACATTTAAACATAAAAATAATTGGGGAATGTAATTTAAAGATTGTAATTCACATTTAAATATGGATATAAAATGGACTTGCTAGTACATTTCTCTCCCAAGTTGTGAACATTTAGTGTTCTAAATCTTTCTTAAAATATAAATTGTAGTCACGTGAAAAGAGGATGAAATTTACCAAACAGAAATCTTACTTCGAACATTATCAGTAAAACAGTTTCATAAAATTATCAAAACCTTGTATATTCATGAGATTTATTAAATCTTTTATATTGAAATCTCATATTGTTATTATTATACAGTCGAACCTCGATTTAACGTACTTTGATTTAACGAATTCTCCGATTTAACGAATATTTTTTCTGTCCCGACAAAAACGATGCTAAAATGCTCTGATTTAACGAATTTTTAGCTTTGATTTAACGAACAAAAATCGCTGAAAAAAAATTGCATTTGCAGATAAAACTAAAACTTTGATTTTTTTTTAACATAAAATTTTTAATCTTTCACATCCTAATCCAAGCGTTACATTTTTTTTTCTCATTTCTGGTGGATTCAAAAGGCAGTCTTTTCCCCTTTTCAACTAGAAATATGACAAAGATGTAGAGCTAAGTACCTGCGATAGTGAACAGAAAGAGTATGAAGATTCTGAAAGCAGTCCAGATGACGAGAAGACGGAAATTCAAATAAAAAATGTGACATTCCAAGAATCGATTTGCAGCTTGAACACTTAAAAAAATTATTTTTTGTCACACGAAGTTGATGATGTTGCTCTTACGAAGTTAGAAAATATCAGCAAAGAACTTTGGAAAGTCAAAACAATGAACCCAAATACCCAAAACAAAGCACTATCAAGGATTTCTTTCCAAATTGCCAATAAGTATGTATGTATTACGTATTAAGTCTCTAAAACAAATAACATTAAAGAATTTAGATAATTTAAAAGTTGATATCCTAACACATAATTTTAAAGCTCGTAGTAAACAATAATCATTCTTTTTTTTTTTTTTATCTGTATATCTAAGGGTATTTTGTATTGATATTTTTATACAATGTTCTTCACAGAAATTGATATTCGATTTAACGAATTGCTTTGATTTAACGAACGGATTTGTGGGTCCCAATCAATTCGCTAAATCGAGGTTCGACTGTAATTAAAATATCATTCTAAAATATCCGATTATAACCAATACATAAATGGAAAAACCTTCAGCATACAGGTATGCCATGTTTCGTACGCCTCCTGGATTTTTCTGACTAGGAAATATCTCTGTTCCACTATTCTCTTGCAGAAAATTCCTGTTTGAATAAGGCGAAATTTCGGACTTTTAATTTTGATTTATTTTTATATGAAAAAAAATAGTAATATATCTCCTGGAAAGTAAGCCCCTGGAAGCTTGCGAACACGGGAACACATTAAAAAAAAAAAAAAAAAAAAAAAAAAAAAAAAAAAAAAAAAAAAAAAAAAAAACAGATGCTTTTCATTTATAGCGTATTATAAAGTACATGTTTCATTAAATATTTATTAATTGCTACGTGCAAATTTTTTCATGTACAAAAGTTTGATGATATAATATGAAATCAGAAAATGATACAAGTTAAATACATTTTTTTCTTTTAAGGGACGACAAGACAGGTGTAATCCAATGGAAAACATGTAAGCTTTAAGACCCGTTTTTCCTCGGACACTCTCAGATTGATTTTGATGAAATTTGGAGTCCATATTCACTGAACCGTACTCAAGACGTATGGATAGTTTTTCCTGCCACTAAATTGTTATTTTTGAGCAACGTCAATTTTTAAGAATATTTTCCATTTTTCATTTTTTTTCTCCTGAAATATCTAAAAATGTTTTGCAACTGTCTGCAGCATATAATTTTATATTTATACTCTACCAATACAATTTTTTGTATCGAAATCGCTCACGTTCTTTAGGAGTTATTGGATTTTTTACCTGAAATATAAAATATTTCGGAGAGCTAAAAAAAAATACACTTCTACGTTGTTCCTTGCTAATTTTTATCATATGAATAAAGTACGTATAAACACTTGAATAAAATTTAGTTACATAAAATAAATGATTATAAAATGTTAGAGTAAAATTAATGTGAGTGGGCATGACGTCCTAGTCGTGTCTTCACATTAAAATAAAAGGTTTAAATTTACACTTAAGTGTCTAAAACGGAGTGTTCGATTTTCAGACAGTTTAAAATGTCTTAATTTTTTCAGGCACATTTTGCGTCTGAATTTCAGACACTTCAAGCGACTTAATCGCAGGCATTTTTTGTAATCATTATACATAACCATGTTTGACCGCGTTGAAATCTGA
The DNA here is from genome assembly GCA_964019185.1 of Maratus speculifer. Lineage (NCBI taxonomy): Eukaryota > Metazoa > Arthropoda > Arachnida > Araneae > Salticidae > Maratus > Maratus speculifer. Next base: position 140,202,066 of record OZ025299.1, read on the forward strand.
AAACATATTTTTCCCATGGTTCCGCCCCTTCCACCCCTTCCATTTTAGAGGATTGCAAAGTTGTTATTTAAATTTCGTAAACCTGATCGACATAGTAATTATAGTCACTTAATTGAGGTTTATAAAATGCCTAAAAAAGTTTAAATATGCTCTATTTCTCGATTCAACACACTTTTAAGTTGTTTAAAATATTAAAAATGGTGTAATTTTACTCCTTTAAACAAATTGTATAAGCCTTATACCAGTTCAAGTGAAATCAACCACCATTTGAAAACGAAACAGTGCGCCATTTTGAAATGCTCTGGTTTCATGTTTCCGGTTAAAAATTTTATCTGATTTTCGATTATATTTCTCAGTAATGATTGCTGATTAAAAATCTGTTGGCATTGTTCTTATTCCACTTTTATCGACTTATACAGCTGTGATTAATTTAATTTGCTTGGACAATTCACGAAATCAAAAGTCGAAAATATTTGGCGGCGTTCTATATACATAGCTGCAGCGATGTTCTGTTTACAAAAAAAAAAAAAAAAAAAAAAAAAGGAGAATACACGTGACATAAAGTCCAGATGTAGTAAACAAATTTTTTATGAAGTGAAAAAATGCTACTCTACATTTTGTTAGATTTTTTTTTTTTTTTTTTTTTTTTTTTACTCTAAACAAAGCTCAGAATATTCTTGAAATAAGTAAGTGACGTATATTTATCTTCTGTCTATATATTTACAATCAATCTAAATTCTTTGCAAACTCATGTTTTAGTGATATATATGTTTTAAGTACATATATATTTTAAATTTATACATAATATTCGTAAAATATGATTTTGTAGTCTATTTCGATACTTTAAAAATCAAAATTACTTAATTATATAAGCACGTAAAATTGACACTTCCGTAAAGAGCTTTGAAATATTTAGTTTTGTTTTTATAGTGTTTTACATGCTTAAAATTCCGTGAGCTTAAACTTAAAAGAGTATTTAATAAACATGGTGTTATATCTTGTTTTAACAATACATTTTTTTCTATTCATATTTGTATTTTGAGGTTTTTTAGATTTAGATTATTGGAATCAGTTGATTTTGAAAGAGTTGAAGAGAGTGTCATACTCTTATTTTTCTGCTTATTAAATTAGTAAAACATAATTAAAATGATAATGAGTGCCCATTTGATTACATTTAATGGAAAATCTCAGCATTTCCATAGGGGCAGGTATGTTCAGTTAGAAATTTTCTGTCAGATCCACGAAAACAAACTTAATTTAATGCTAAACATGTACAATAAATGAGACTATACAAAAATTTAGAGGTGCTGCAGCTCCATTCTGCCTCCCCCCCTCCCACATACACTATGGGACTTATGATAAAGATATTTTTAAGCGTGTAAATATATAGGAAATTTGATTGTTTACTAACTAAGTTTTATGCTTAAAATGCACGTTGTAATAAATTGTCTCAGTTAAAAGGAAGTTTACCAGCATCTTTACGTGAAACTCTTTATTCAAAATTTTTACTGTGTTAAATTTAAAATGTAATCTTTAAATTATTTTTTATTTTGCTGTTAAAGTCAAGTAAATGTTAGAAATTTTCATGTTTTACCAACTCACACTACCACTTATTTAGTATACTTTAACAAGTGGTAACAAAATTTAAAAATAATTTAAAGATTACATTTTAAATATAACATAGCCATTCTTTAAAATAAATAGCTTCACGCAAATAGGCTACTAAACTTCCTTTTCATTGAGACAATTTATAATAACGTACATTTTAAATATATTACTTACTTTACACTAAAAGCAGTGTTGTGTTTGATTTCACCAGTCGATTGGTAGGGTTTTATTATACCAACTCATTGATGGTGTTTTCTTTCTCTACTGTTGGTGGCAACTTAGTTTCCAACATTTTTGTCGTAAAGTCACACGAACATAATTTACAGTGTAAAGTAGTACAAGATTAAAAACAAACAAAAAAAATGTCCCAATACAATAAAATCTTTCAATAGGGGTACCTAGAGAATTTGTTCTCAACTCGGAAGTATCTGCTTTGTTTGAGCTAAAATATAAATAAAATATGTGCGTGTTATAAATAAAAAAGTATTTCCTAAATATTGGTGTTCTCTATTTAGGAGTGTCCACTAAAGGTTTCACTGCAAAACCTTCATATGGACAGTTTTATTTAACGAAAACTCACCTTTTTCAACATAAGCACACATTTTTACCTCAGAAAAGCGAACACCTTCGAATACCAAATAAATTCAACGTTCCAGAAGTGCTCGTTACTGACAGGTTTCGCTGAATTTAGATTTTTTAAAACAATTTATTTAGTTTTTTAACATTCTTCTATACTTTAGAAGTTCAAAATATTGATTATAATCAGAGTAATGTCCAAATAAATTTAAAATATAAGCTTTACAAAAATTGCATATCTAAATTTTGAACCCTAAAATGGTAAATGAGGGGAAAGAGCGATACCTATTTTGTACATTCTTCAATTAAATCCTTTACTGAAAAAAAAATCCGCTTTTGCATTATGTTTGCTAAATATTCGGGAGTATCCGTTACCGAAGGTCAGAAAAATTCCACATTTCTGGGCAATTCAATTTAGTAAAAACCATTTTTAATCCAAAACAAATATTTATATATAGACCTTCGATTATCAAACAGACACCTTCGATTACCAAACAAATTCCTCATTCCCGAAGTGTTGGGCTATTGAAAGTATTTTGTTAAATATATTTTGCGTTTGTAATAATGTCCTAATATGTTAATATGTCCTAATATGTTAATACTGTAATAATGTTTGTAATAATGCTCAAAACTATCATTATAATCAGTGCAATGTCGAAAAAAATTCTAGATATCAGCTTTATGAAAACTGCATACAAAATCCCCCCCCCCCCCTCCTCTAACTCAAAAAAAAAAAAAAAAAAAAAAAAAAATTATACATTTTCCGTACATTTGTATTATTTAAAAATGTATATTGCCACATAGGCAAGTTTTCATATAGACTGAGGATAATCACAAAAGCTATTTAACTAGAAATAGAAGTAAATAAATAAACATTGTATATTGATAGTATGAAGAAGGAATACTTATTGTTTCCAATTTTTTTTTCTGAAACACAAATACCTTAACAACTAATTGTATTTTTTGTATTTTTCATATAAGTGGATAAGTATAAAGTTATAAGAACCCCAATTTAAAGTGCAAAATCTAATTATAGCTTTTCACTTTTTCCTATTTTAAATTTCAAATTACTTTTTATTAAAAATAATCGAAAAATCAGCATTAGAATTAATTTCAAATCAAATATCTATGTAAATTTTTACTGGCAGTTATATTACAGTTACTAGTAGGTTAAGGGCACCTAATACACGAGACTTATGACAACGTCACATATTTTGATACAGTTTATTTATCGTATTTTTAATTTGAAGTTGACAACAGAAACTGGCTGATTAAAACTTAACGAATGCGTTTTACTTCATGAGAGTGATGAAGATGAAGAAAGATATTTTTAAAGCATTAGACCTTTTTATTATTTTTTATTTTGAATTGTGGTTGGTTGCTGGCAGATTTATTTATAGTTAGTTGTCATTGAATAGAAAAGAATGAATTTAACTTAAAAGGTCTTTCTTTTAGAAATATTATTACTTCAAATTTTGGGAAAAAAGGTGACAAGTTAGAATACATAATTTGTAATACAAGAAAACGTCATTAGTCTAAAAATATATATTTCTAAAATTTGTGTTTTTTTTTTTTTTTTTTTTTTTTTTTCCGTAAACATATTAAAAAGTAGTTGAATTTCATGCAGTATTTCGTTTATTACTACAAAGAAAAATATGAAAGATACTAGTTTTAGTCTATTAAGAAAACCATGAACACTTAGGTGGAACTGGGGCACATTGATACACCCCCTGTACTGCACACAGGGTCATTACTGGAAGTTTCACAACAGCTCCAAAAGATGATACTAGTGCACTCAACTACATACAGAAAGACTTGGAATGATTCAGTAGTTTGATGAAATGGGACAGGTGATTAATTGTTTTTGTAGGTCAAAAGTAAATGTGAGTTATGCAACTGAAATGGCATTATACAACTGTTCCAGTACTTTCAACAGAAAAGAATACTCTCCCTGTCAAGTAAAGCTACTCTTTATCAGTTCCTCATTCTTTATTGTTAGATAAATTATGAAGTGTTGGATTTGAGACTCATTTTATTAAAAATGGCTGCATGGGGTACATTGATACAGTCTATGTCGGGGCACATTGATACAACCTAAATCCTTTTCTAGTTCATATTTTCATTACCTTTTATTATTTTTTTTTTTACCATACATTCCTTCATCCAACCATTTTTCGCCAAAAAATTCTAATATTAGTTTTTATTGAAGTGAAATAGCTTTGATTTCTATATTTTAGAACATTTTATAATATTTTTGCAAACAGAAGACGTACGAACTTACCTAACATCTAGTGCTAGTAGAATTAACAAAAGAAAATTACGGCAGCCTGGAAAATCTCAAATTTATATCGATTCTCCAGAGAAAAAGTATTTTCGACATGAGATTTTTGTTAAATAAGTGAAACAAGCTGCAGAACAGCAAAGGATAATTACATTATAAACAGAGTTTTTAATATCCTTTATTTTCTGTTCCTTCCGTTCTGTTCTGTCCCTTAATAATCCTTTATTTTCTGTTTATAAACCGATTTATAAACAGAAATCCTGGTAATTTTTTCCCTAAAAAAAAAAAAAGATAATGCTGGGGTTGAAGTGCCAGATATGACAAAGTTACCACAGCCAACAATCAGACAAGGAACAACCAGAACACCAGGTCATTATACATTTCATTTTGATTGATTTAATATTGCTTACAAATAAATTGCGGGCGATTTTAACTTCTATAAATAAATATAAAATGGTTTATTAACTATTTTTCTATGAAAAATATGCATTGGTGTTATTTTGTCTCCATTTTCCCATACGTATCAAAGTGTCCCATGAGGTGCATCATTTTGCCCCGGGGATGGGGCACATTGATACAAACGACTTTTTTTGATTTTTTTTTTTTAATTACATGCAAAAATAATATATAAAACAAGAATTGTACATTTTTATAACACACTACACTGTCAGAAAAATTCGTCAATATACACTAAGTTATCGTTATTTTTTCACAAATAACTTCTGTTTTCCCAAAAGACGTATTTGTTCTGTGAGTTCATTCCGAAAGTCGAAAAATGAGGAAACGTTTCCATTTATATCTAGCACGCATGCGCATTGGGTCTGTTAGTAATAAATTCGAATTTATTTTTAAAATGAAAAACAAAAGTATTCTATCGATTAAAATGTCTAATTTAGTTTTAAAAGACAAAAATGTTTTCGAATTTAAAAATAAATAACAATTACTTTCTTTATTCGTTCAAAAATTCTCACAATCTGTTATTCAAAGTTGGATAAGTTGAATAAAGTTCAATATACTAAGTTATTTCTATGATAAATATTCGCATATAAAATATACTTTAAGTGAACACATTTAAAAAATATTTTAATTAAAAAATAAAATGCAAAAAAATTGATATTATTAAAAAAAATCTTATCGAATAAAAATAAAACATCCATGTTTTTTCTCTAACAATCTACGTAATATATTTAAAATTCACATTTTTATACTATATTAATATTAAAGTAAAAAAAACCCAGCCACAGTTTCATTAAAGATGAAGTCTTTCCGAGATTAACTGCAAAATTAAAAGCTTTTTAACGAAATACACCAAACCACACCCATATGAAATGAACACTTCTATTTAAAGCAAAATCTTCACAAGCAATCCTGGCGCCGTGGATGCGCGTTGGTCTTGTAATCCTAGGGTCCTTGGTTCGATCCCCACCTCTTCCGCATTGATTTTTCCAAACTTTTTTCAAGTGACGGATATTTTTCCTCTTTTGACGGAGAAAAAAATAAACGGAAAGTCGTCAATATACAGACAATTTCTGGCAGCAGTGCTGCCAGTGCATTTTCTGTAAAAAGACGGAAATTTTTTTGAGAGTGTACACAAGCTTTGCTGGCACCACATGGAAAAATAACTTGAAATTTCTGCTTTCTGGGCACCAAAAAAATTCTTAGAAAAAAGCTGTATCAATGTGCTCCAGTTCCCCTACTTTGAATCGCAGTTCCTCGATTTAAAATATTTAAAAAAAAAAAAAAAACTGTCTCAGTGATGAAGAAAAACTTGAATTATTTTAGATGGAAATTCCTTAGTATATATCCGGTAAGCCATATTTAGCGAATTAAATGCTTCATCTTCAAAATATAACTCGCCAGACAAAAGTTTTTTGTTCTTTTGCCAGCTGTGGTGATACGAAAAATATTACGAATATTAAATTAGTACAAATTAACACTTAATCCGTTGCACACACTATGTTGTGTTCGCGGATGTAATCTTCAATTGTTGTCTACTTCTGTACCTACCCCGCCTTTATATCGACGTCAGCTTGTAAGAGACATTTGTTGTCAAATACACAAGTCAGTTTATGCGTTCAATAAATAAGTAAACTAAGTGAATACGAAGAATAATCAGAGATTTTCGCATTTCGGAAAGAAAAAAACGAAGTCTAATATACGAGTACATAAAAACAATTTTTCAGCTCGATTACAGCGTATACCAAGTTCGAGCGAAATATATCTAAAACGCATGCGCAACTGAGTGTGTCGCCTAGTATTTATTACGCAGAATGAACGGAAGAAATGAAATGTCTTAAATTAAGACACATTACATGCAACGAAGTGTCTTAAAATAAGACGTTTGCAGATGTTTTAGTCACTATTCTCAGTTCGTGAACACCAGAATCATTGTAAGACACTCATGTGTCTTAAATTGAGACATCCATACTGTCTTAATTTTCAGATTAAGACATTTAAATGCCTGAAATTCTTTTTCTGTCTAATTGTAATTTGTGTCTAAATTTAAGAAGTCTCGATTTGCACTTTTCCCTTAGGTAAGAAAGGGAGAAAATTAAAAGTATTTTAAGTGATTTCAAAACAAGTGATATTGCTGTGCTCTCTGTCTATTTTTCCTTGTTATAATAATACTTATTTCAGATAATGTACCAATTTCAATAAAATGTTTGGAAATTTTATATGCAGCTATTTCGTTTAATCTCCATTTAAATATGTATGTGTATATATGCATATATATAGTTATATTATAGACGAACAAATGTGAAGTTCAAAGTATTGTTTTATGTATGTAAAAAACATTGACAGCATTATGATTGAAAACTGAAACCAAAATGGATTTTGAATACAATTATTTTCTTACTAAATAAGAGGGGGAAAAGGGAAAAAAATAAAGAGCTAATTAAATAAAGAAAGAAGGTTCGTTATAAAAAATAACGCTTTTATAAAAGTTTACATATTCTCTATCTGTTTTTGTACAGTATAAATATATTATGAATTATAAAGTTTAGAACACTTATAAAAATGCCGGGAATGATATCAGAAAATAATGGATTTAAAATAAAATATTCTAAAATTCTAAATCATACAATCGAATAAAATTAAGTAAAAGAGGAGGAAGAAGTAAAAAAGAAGGAAAAGATGAAAGACAAGTGAAAAAAAAAAAAAAAAAAAAAAAATCAACAATTTATAAAAAAATTGCAAATTCTCTGGAAGTTTTCTTCCCCCGTTACTGTCGAAGTATATCTTTTAGGTTGTATGCGAGTAGCTGCGAATGTTTGAAAGTATCATATTCAGTGATTTCTCTTAATCTGTATTCATCTACAAAAGGGATTTAATAGATTTGCTATAATAGACGATGGATAGCTAGCATTTCATCCTCTCACAGCAGTCGATACATCCCCAGAATAGAAGTCTCTATACGCACCGTTAGGAATCCCCATGTTTCAATAGCTTTACCTATCAATCAACCACGCGTAGGGAGAAAAATAACATTTAGTTTCTTAGAAGTAACTCATGATATTCTACATCATGCTTTATATTTGAGACGACTTTGTCATGTTATACCGCCGATTCAGTTGATCATATTCTTATTTGTTGTCAATGAATGGTGAAACAGCAGTATTTTTTTAATTGCATATTTAAAAGAACAATAATACTATTATAGTAAAGATACGCGATAAAAAAAAATAAAAAATAAAATCAATGGAAAAAATGGGACTATTGATATTAAAATATTCTTAAATAATAATAACAACATTTAGAATAATAATATAATTTCTAATTTAATTTTTCTTTTCTTTTCTTTTTCTTTTTATTCTTTGATCTTTCTTTCTCGTTATTTTCTATGTTAAACAGCTTCGCACAAATTGAACACATCTCTGTTAATGTAAAAAAAAAAAAAAAAAAAAAAAAAAAAAAAAAAAATCCCTTTTTTTTTTTTTTTTTTTTTTATAGTTTATTTATCTGTTTAATTCGTGATTTTTCTTTTTTTAAATCATTCCTCTAGCCAGCTTGAAGTGCATTATATTTTGTATGCTTCTTTTTTGTAATTACTATATTATTAAATTGCTGTAAAACTTTGTTTTCATTCCTAAAATTACATATTTAGATGCAAATTAAAAAGAAAACAATTTCTATTTTCTACGTAATTAATGATTGGCGCTGTTTTCAAATTCTTTAAACATTCAGTGGTAGCGCCGGTATACATTGTACAATAAAGGTGATATTTTTAAAACCATTCTCAAATAAGTCACGGAAAATATATGAATATTATTTGTATTCGTTAATTCAAACCTTTTCTTTGGGTAACTATAGATTTTTTCATTTTTTAGTCCAATATTGTGTGTATTTAGTAAAATGTTTCTTACGTGCGGGCGTTCTAGCATGTAGATATATTAAATAAGTGTTTCATGTTTTCAAATTTATTTCTGCAATAATGTACACGATAACTGTGATAAGTGTTATGTTGAAATTATTTTTTATTTACATAATCAAACAAAAAATATTAGTAGAATGTTTTTAATTATTATTTTTTATTTACATAATCAAACAAAAAATATTAGTAGAATGTTTTTAATTATGGCATCAAAACTGGTAAAATTGAAAGGAATTAAATATACATCGGACGACAATCTAGAAGAGAAAAGTATTTACAATTTTAAGAATTCGACACTTGAGTAAAAAACTTGAGTACCCCTCACTGAATGCTTAAATTTCTGAGCTATGTAAAAAACAATAGTTCTTAAATATATAAAACAAATTCTGGGAGAATAAAAGGCAATATATAAAAGGAACGAATTCATAAAAAGATTTTTTATATAAAGTTAAACAGTTAAAACACAAACAAGAAAGCATAACGATTATACTACTAACGGAATAACAACGGGCAGCAATGTACAGATACTTCAATCTCTTTCTCTTAGTAAATTGGTAGTGTGCTTTTGTATATCAACGCATATACAAATATTTATTTTTTTAATACAGTAGAGCTCGGATATTACGAGCTTGTTTAAATATTAATATCGATTATGTCGAAATTTAATTGAATGGAAATCTCAGCATGTTGTCAACATGTTTCCAACTGTTGCAAAAACCTCAATATATCCACCAATGATTTTCATGTCCCTTTCAACTTCATTATAAGCGATTCCGAGTGTTGTTTTTTAAACAAATAATAATAATAATAATAATAACAACAACAATAATAATAATAATAATAATGATACTATTATTATTATTCCTTCAATAATAGTAATTACTATTACTATTGTTGTTATTGTTTTAGCAATTGCGCTCTGTGTAATTTGCAATTTTTTTCTCCACTGAAACTCCCCGATTGCGAAATTCCATGTTAGCCTGTAGGAAAATTTTGAAGCGTGACATGTCATTACCTAATAAAATTATTAAAATACTATTTTCCCCATCAGAAAATAGACGTAATATGTCGATGACTTATTAAAATTATCTCCGTAAATCTTAAATACATAAAAATACTATAAACTTTATAATTTCCATTTGATTAAATTTTATCATCTTCTCAGAAATACTTAATACTTACTTAAACAATTTTTAAAGATGCACATCATAAACATCTTACATTTACATTTTGATGGTGAAAAGGGCATTTTAATAGTTATATTAATTAACGAGTCATCGCGCTTCAAATTTTTCCCACAGGTTTACATGGGATTCTGTGATCGAGAAGTTTCAGTTCAGCTACCCAAATATATATAGCTTGTCAATTACTATATCTTCTTGTAACTTAACTGTGTGAAAGCACAATATTATTTAACATTTATATCTTCAGCGTATTTTATAAAGTGCTCTATCTGTTCAAGCCCTGACTTTTGGATTCAAATATTGCAGAAACCAACAATAAACTCTATATGTAAAAAAGAATTATTTTAAAATGAAAAACAAAAGGAGCGGGTAAGATATTACGTAGCATCAACACTTCTCTTTTCTTTTCTTCTAAATTTGAAAAAGTGGTAATTGATTTTGTATTCCGTCATAACGAAAGAATCTTTAATAAAAATAATACTTTTTATAAAAAACATTTTAAGATAAATTCAATCAACAAAATACAGATGGAGATTAAAATAAATAAATAAATAAAATAAATATTTCTAATAGATTTTTAGATATTAAAACAAATTTCAGATGCCCCCATCTTTTGTATATTCAATTTTCGACAAGTATTACAGAGTATTTTTTATGTTTCATTCAAAAAACCGGAGAAGCTATTGACGGTTGTTGTTTTACTCGTAGATGTAGCACTTAGGCAGAAAGTGTCTATTTAAGTAACACCTTGTGTGTATTTAAATAGTTTTAAGAAAGAAAATTTCTTTTTATGTTAAGTTTAAGAAAGATATAACATATAAATTTGGATATTTTTAAAAATTTCGTGTGGACATTTCTAAATGTCTTTCAGCAAATATCTTTTAAGTGAGTTTTTGTTATGAGAGGCACGATTTTCTTGAACAATAAGTTACGAAATTCGTCTATCACAAATGCTACACTCATTATATAACCGATCGCCAATGATTTTTGCTATATTGTAAGAGTTAAAATCAAGGAAAAAGTTCAAGAAATTCTGAAATATTTAAATAGTAAAATTATTTAGATATTTGAGAATTTATTGAAAATTTTCATTTATTTTATTAAAGAATCGTGCAGAAAATGTATGAAAAATAATCAAAATGATAATCTTAATAAATATTATTCAGATAGTTTCTATTTTATAGCTTAGAACTTGGTTCATTACATTTTTATTAAGTCAGATTATCATGAAAATTAGTTATGAAAACTTCAACCACAAATGCTAGACTTATATTTACAATAACACTCATTACCGAAAATTTTTGTTAGACAGTAAGAGTGTTGAACTATTTAAATATCTCAGGATTTCTTAATATTTTTTGTTTATTTTCGAAATAATCAAGGTGAGAATGTATGAAATATAATAAAAAATGATAAACTTTGTGTGTATAGTTCAGAGAGTTTCTATTTTCTAGCTTAGAACGTAATTATTACTTTTTTAATAACTCAGATAGCATATTCGCGAGAAAAAAAATTGTAAACTATTATTACTTTTATAAATATTGACATATTTACTAAATATCAATATTATAATATCTTTTCTTGAAACTATCAAAATTAAAAGAAAAAAATGCATAAAAATAACCTAGATAATGAATGAAATTGACAAATATATTATTAACAAGAAGCATTATACTCAGTTTTGCTTTTATTTCTAAAAAATGAATATCAAACGTATATTATACTTTAATTCAAAAAGTCTATTTCACACAGTTTTTCTCTACGTATCTCTATAACGAAACCGAAACTAAAACTTATGTTAAAGTTTCAACTGCCAGTCTCCGATTAAATTTTAAATGAGCAGACAAAATACCGAGCTAATAATATAAATATGTGTTTTACATGTGGAATTTAAATATATTTAACCGAATCTGACCAATTTACCCCAGATCATCTGTTTAGAGACAGTAATTACATGCGCTTGTATATTGCATTACGGTGGTTTCGCTTTTCTTGGGCATATAATTAAACAAGAAATTTTAAATCGTCAAGTGTTGATTTCTTCAAATTGGAAACTTAACATCCCGTTTGAGAAACATGGACTTGGGCCACGTGTTTAAAGTTTTCCAGACTGAAAGATTCGGGAAACTTTGGCGCGAGGATTGCATTTTTTTCTTTGGTTTAGATCCTGAGATAAAAAGCTGAATGTGGCACTCCCTTCAGCAACCCTACAGTACGGCGCATGGCTTATGAGTTCCCGCGCACGGCGAGCTATTCACAGCCGGAGCGCGGACGCTGATTGGTCAGAGGGGTTATGAGAACACGTGATCACGGAAACTGAAATCTCACCAAGTTCGTTTTTATCAATTCCGAAACGTAAGCTGGTGGTAGCAGTGGCGACTGTATGATAGGGATAGATTATACATATTTTGATTTTTTTGAAAAACGATTTTGACTTCTTCCGTGGGTCATTTTGATAAAGTTATGGTAAAATGTGAGAGATTTGCTCCTTCATCGAGCAGGGAAAAACTGATTGCGGAGAAACTTTTGACGGTGAGTTTCATTCTTTATCTCCGCTGTCGCGCGGTTCTCACGCGGCTTGTTTTGAGGGAAGTTGCCGGTAGCTTGCCTTTTGTGTTTACATTTCTGAAATGTCAATATTGACCTCACAAATTTCTCATGACAATATGTAAAACTCATTTCAAACTCCATGTGCGGTGCATAATATGAATTTAAAAACAAAGTAAGATAGTGAAGGAATGATTTCCAATTGAACATATTTGGTTTGCTTTGACATCTTAAAATATTTATGATAATCATGGCCAAATAGAAAACATTACACAAATTTCAAGCTGAATTCTTCTATATATGCAAGGTTCAGTTTCTTCATTTAGTACTATCAAAACTGGGAAGGAACCTTAACTATGAGATCTTATACTTAATTAATTAATAATTTATTTACAATCTAATCAAATTAATTCATATTTTTTTATAATTCAGACTGCAATAAACATATACAATACCATAAAATATTATTTTACCGCTCTCAATTGAAAACTTTGCCCCAAAAAAGGATGAATGTTCAAAAAGACATAAACAGGAACTAAGGTACTCATATAATGAGAAGCTGTTTAAAGAACAGACTTAAGAGAAATTTCAACACTTATTTTCTGCCTCTTATGATTTTTGACATCACGGACTTGTGCGGCTAAGCAAAAGTTATTCCAAGGCTAGATGCTGTAATGCCACTGAATAAGATAAGAGACTAGTTCTTGTGAAAATCAAAAGCCATTAAAATTGTTTATAGAAATTTTATATTTAGTTGAAAAGATTTAAATTTTATTGTTAAACATTTTAAGTTTACCTTTGTTTCTTTTGAATATAAAATCAAAATTTATTTATAAATATTTAATCAATCCGGTGAAGCTCATTAGTGAAAAGTTATTCTGGAAGCCTTTTTTTATCCTGTGAAAGCCACATTCGACATTTGATCAACTTTTTAAAATAGCCATATATTTCATCGAGTGTGAAATAAAATAATAAAGATATGCGGACAATTTCTTCTTTTTATAATAAAAACAGTCAGTAACTTTTTGCTCAGCAATAACTCATTCTGGACTTAAAATAGTCTCTTACGCTGCACTGCATACTAAAGGCAATGTCCCGTCTTAACTTTCAACAAAACGCTGTCAGAGGATCTATTCAGCCATAACACAGGGCGGACATTGATGTAACTATTTGCAACTCCTTGCTCTATCTTGTTTGAACAGTTGACACGATCTCCATTGTCAAGCAACTATGGAAGTAACTTGCGAGAGTGGTTTCATCAACAGCCAACCTTCAATGGCTGAATTTATGACCGCCCTACCTCATATCAATGAAACATTTCATCGAGTCTCATCTATCAATGCCCTGCAGACTTCAGTTCAACCACCGCCGTCACTCTGTCAGCTGGAAGCCCCTCCACAGCAAGGAGGCACTCTACATGGGCCAGTAGCTACATCCCCGAGCCCCCCAAACAAACAACATCCCGGAACTGGACCGGGGCTCAACTCTTCTGTTGCTGAATATCCCTGGATGAAAGAGAAAAAGACCTCCAGAAAACAGCATCAAGGTAAGTCCATTAGCAAGACTATTAAGAATAACCATCAATCATAAGTGAAAACTATGGTTAAAGGGAATATTAAGCTTGTAAGCTTTCCGAGAGCTCTCTTACAAGCTACCACTTAATGATTAGAAAGGGGATGGTAAATTGTTAATGGTTTTTCACTTTCGGTGATTCGATACAATTTTTTTTTTAGATGCGGAAATAGTGAAAACGAAACCAGAACTATATGATTGATTCTAAAACTGGAGGTTTATTTAAATCTGCATTTAATCTATATTCTGCAGAAATACTTTTTTTTTATTATTATTAAAATTTTTAATGGGAGAAAAATTATAATTATTAAACAATTGAAGTCTTTCTCTTCCTTTAAGACCATTTACACAGAAATTTGATTTAATTTTTGAAAAAAATATAATTATTACAAAAGAATAAATTTAATATCAAGCAAAAACTTGCAAAATCGACTAGCATAATTTAATTGTTAATTTATATATTTATTTATTTGCAGCAATAATACAGCGCAGCGCACTAATAATGCGAACATGTATAAAACTTTAATACAAAAACCCAAAAAACTTATTGATCCATACTATTATATGAAAAATTTCTATTTTATGATAGACATTAACAATTAAAAACTAGCTTTTCTCAATGGAAAAAACAGAAGATGGAGGGACAGTAATGTTAAAAAGATTCTTATTTGAATAATAATAATAATAATAATAAAGAAATGTGGAAATCAAAACTAATTTCTATTTAATGGATTATAATCTCCACATAAACTTTTTGAAACTATTTTCGTAGTTGCGCTGGTAATGAACTAAAAAAGGTTTTATGTAATGTAAAATCATGTTTCTTAACTCGGGCGCCTTTCATAAAGGCTGTATGTTTCAGGGGAAATTCCATTAAACAAAATAAAACAACGCTTAAAAGTTTCTTTACTGCACTGTAAAAAATTTGGTAAAGTTACTGAACTTTTTCTAGGAAACTGGGATTTATAGAACCTGTTATGTAACGCTAACAGCAAAAATTCATATAACCAATTGTGTAACATGAATTTTTAATATTACTGTTACATAAAATGTTGTAGCAATCCCAGTTTCCCAGAAAAAGATTAACAACTTTACACTTTTTTTCCCAATGTGTAACATTTAGATCAAATTGTATTTAAGTTTTCCAAATTTCGTAAAAAAGAATTTTATGCACATTTGTTTGACATTATATTAAAAGTTTAAGTGAGCCTCTAGCCTTTAGTAATTGAGGAGGTGCTACATCTCTCGTAATTAGATTTTCCGACTGATATTAATCTATCCATTTATCCATGTAATAATTTTCTTAAAATAATTACAAACACATTTAAAAAAAAAAAAAAAAAAAAAAAATCTGTAAAGTTAAAATAATTTTTCTTGAAAACTGGAATTCCTAGAACATTTTATGTAACGGTAACAGCAAAAATTCATGTAACAGAATCGGATACAAGAATATTTGCTTTGCAGATACAAGAAATCCAAGAAAAAGTTTAGTAACTTTATAAATTTTGTTTTTTAGGGTGCAACAAATAAAATTTTGTTTGTTGATAAATAAATGGAAAATTAAATTTTATGTTCTCATTTCGATTAATTTAATGTTTTCTAAATTATCATGTATAAAAATTAGGGACATCGTTCAATAGTGATATCGAAAAATGTACAAATTTATTCTACGAATGAATTTTATGAAACGTCCAAATCATCATTATACACTGTAAAAAAAATCTGTGAAGGTACTAAACATTTTCTAGGAAACTGGGATTCCAAGAAATTTTCATGTAACGATAACAGAAAAATTCCATGTAACCGATTCTAAAGCTTGAGTTTTTGTTGTTACCGATGCAGGAAAAGTTCTTGGAATCCCAGTTTCCTAGATAAAGTATAGTACCTTTACAGATTTTTTTTTTTTTTTTTTTTTTTTTTTTTTTTTTGCAGTGTACAAATTTCATATTTACGAGTTAATATGAAATGAAATGAGCATTTTCCTTACAACTCGTGAGAAAAAGTTGAAAAATAATACTTTTAAATCCTTTCTAAAATTAAGGCTATTAACAGCCTTTTATTTTATTAAGGGTGTTTTATAAGGTGTTTTGATTTTATAAGTGTCATGCTGATGTTAAATTTGCAATATTCATGATTCTTTATCTGAGGAACTGTTCCAAGTAACCATACCTTAAAAAAAAATCTGTAAAGTTTCAAAAAGTTTTCTAGGAAACTGGGATTCCTAGAACTTTTTTGTGTAACGGCAACAGCAAAAATTTATGTAACAAATACAGATTTGCACTGAAGATAAAAAAAATCTGTAAGGTTACTAAGATTTTCTTAGGAAACTGGGATTCCAAGAATTTTTTATGTAACTACAACCCAGGTTACAGATAAAATTTTAGTAAGATAACTGTAATTCTAGTAGATTCGATTGTAAAGTTACACATTTCTGTAGCTTTACAAAATTAGTTTTATAGAATTAAATTTTTTCTTGTACAGCGCACGGGTAAAATAGTAGTAAGTGTACAGATTTCGGCAACTTTACATCTGTAGGATTACAGATTTTTTTTTTTTTCAGTGCAGTAGATATTTTCAAAGCTCATTCCCCATATATTTTTAAATAAACATAATTTTTAACAAAGAGATTTTTTAATTTATTGCAACCATAATTTTATGATTCTTACTAAAAACTACAAAAAAATTATTTTTAATTTAAATTTAAAAAATATTTTTAAAAAATTGAGTGTTTAACTACATGCATATGAGAAAAAAAAGGTGTGTCAAAATTTACAAAGGTGTATCTTGCACAGTTTATAAGAAGAAACGTCATTTTGGCATTTTTTTTTATTATTTTATTTCTTAGGAGTAAATATCAAAAAATAATATACACAGGCAATTTCACGAAAACTCTACTTTAAAGTACGTTAAAATATATAGGGAATAAGCTTCGAAAATCTCAACTGATTCCTTTTAACAGTTCATGAGATAAAAAGACATCAATATGAAAAATTTAACAATTGTAAGATACAAGATTTCGAACCTCTTTAAAGCTTTTATATATTTAATAAAACTTATGTTTATTTTTAAAAAATTTACAAATAGTACTTTTTTTCTCGTTATTTCTTATAAGCATTAGTAATTAAAAAATATATATTTGCGGCAATGAATTACAAATAAGAATCCCCAAAATAGGAGTATAGATAAAATTAGAATTAAATTCAGTGTTTCAGTTTTAATTAAATGCAACTTTCAGATTTATCCGTGAAAGAAAAATAACGTGATAACTCAGATTTCTGAAAACATAACATAACTAATTTTTAAACACTTTAAAAAATGAACTAATCTTCAAAGTTCATTGACGAAGTAAAATGGGACAATTCACAATGCTTTTTTAAAATTTCAGTATCGTATACTGTAAAAAAAAAAAAATAATAATAATAATAATAATAATAATAATAATAATAAAATATATAATAAATCTGTAAAGTTAGTAAACTGTTTCTAGAAAAATGGGATTCCTAGAACATTTATGTAACAGAAAAATTATGTAGCAAAAAGTCATGTAACAGAATCTGTTACATGAATTTTTGCTGTTACCATTATATGAAAAGTTCTAGGAATACCAGTTTCCTAGAAAAAGTTTAGTATCTAAACAGATTTTTTTTTTCACAGTGGTATGATAGCCGAAAGCGGCTTTCATACTATGTTAATAAAGCTTGTAAGCTTTATTAAAAGTAAAACAAATTATTTTTTTCTTCAAAGTCTTTATCTCTTTCCCAGAGACAGAATTTATTTTTTGAAGTCTGTCGTTACTCCTTTTTGTTTCAACTCATATATTGAAGGCATTAGTATAAAATGTAAAAAAATTCTGAAGGTATTGAATAAAAAAAACTCTCAGATGATTCCAGTATTTCTATTTCACTACTTTGTTTTTTCTTAAATATATCAATGAACAGGGCTTTTAATAGCCTCTGCTTATTAAGCAAGGGACGAAAGCACCAGACAAGAAACATTGGAAAAATCCGAGGGAGACTTTCATCCAGCAGTGGATAGAAAACGGTTGATTATGATGATGATGATATCAATAGACAGAATATGGGGAGAGCATTCACATTTCTACACTGTAAAAATGAAAAAAAATGTGTAAAGTTACTAAACTTTTCTAGGAAACTGGGATTCCTAGAACTTTTTATGTAACACTAACAGCAAATATTCACATAACAGAAACGGTTACACAAATTTTTACAGTCGTATAACTTTTTTTTTTTTTTTTCACAGTGTAAAATTTGGAAAGTTTTTTATCCTTTAATGTTTTTTCCTCTTCGCGGTTCGTACAAGAGCGTTCTTACCCCTTTTCTAAAAACTGTTCGACATCACTAATTTTAACCCATTGGTGCCTAGCGTCCCTTTTTAAGGACGATTATAAAAAAGGCAAGAAAGCACTTTTCACACCCGTAAATAGAAAGATAAGTAAGCACTATTTTTCACGAGGCAAATTCCTCAATAAATTAAGATAAAAGTTATTCGCCTTTTAAAAGTAGTGGGAAACCCAAAATTTCATTTTTAATGAAGAAAAATTTGGGCATTAATGGGTTAGATTGTATGTATTTGTTTAATGTGCCAAAAACGATGCAGAATTTGTTCAATTTTACACAGTGAATATTTTAATTTAGAAAAGTGATGTTGTGTCCCTATTTCCGTAAGAAAAAAAAAGTTAGGAGGCTAATATTGAGGCACTTCCAGAAAAAGAGGTAAAATTTTTTGAATGCATTGGTCCAATAAAATGGGCCATCTCGGCTTTCTTTCCCTTTTATATTAACTCAAGAGAGAAAACTGAAAAATGATACTAAGTCTGAAAAATTATGCGTATAATGAAAGCCACTGGTTGTTAACTTCATGGAAAGTCGATCGTACTTTAGTCAAACTTAACTTGATCCAATTTTTTAACTCTTTTACAAACCCTGTACAAGTTACTGTTTTTATCTGATGCAATACGTATTTTGAAAATCTATGCCGTATATGCTAATTTTTAAAACGTAAACAAGCACATTATAATGAAAAATAAATAAAAAATATTGGCGAAAAAATGACTATATAGACAAACAGATATATAACCAATTCTAGTGTTTCAATTTCAATTAAATTAATGCTTTATTTCAGCGATATTTAAAAAGCATTATTTGGAAAATTCGCATTACTGTAATTTTTCAGAAGTGCCTGTTTTAAGGCATTTTAGAAAAAACAATACTATTTCGAAATCAGTTGACGAAGTAAATCACAGCAGATAACAGTTTTATTTAGAACTCGTGTAAACAATACTTTTAATGGCTTTTTTAAATTAGAGGTATAGTATCTCAATGTAAAAGCAACTTATCGATTCAACTGAAAGTAAAATAAATTATCTAAGTTCAGTTTTTCATTAAAGCCTTCATCTCTTTCCAAGGACGGTAGATATTTTTGGACTGTTATAGCTATTCCTTTAATTCCCCATAACATCTTGCAAAGTTCTAATCACATCCCATTTAAATAATGAGGTATTCCTTTCTTCTGCTTCTGAATTTTTGTGTAATTACTTCTTTTTATCTTCGTCATGTTTTGGAAATAATTCTTATGGTAGTGAAAACAGAAATAAGTCCAAATATCGAATATTTTGGAAGATTTAATCGCCTAAAAGGAATAATAACAGATTTTCCTAAATTAACATTTGCCTTATTTAATAAAAAAAATATTATATGTTTAAATATGCAAGCATTACTTTACGAAAAATCTGATATTCAAATCTCTAAAATCAATTGAATCCCCTGAGGCGAACTCAGTATTATAAAGAAAAATATGTAGGTAAATAGATTCAACGTTTCATTTTTATTTAATTAATTTTTCTGAAATGTGTCTAAGAAGAAAACAAGAAGAAAACAAGAAGAAAACTGTGATTTCTAAAATTTTTAAGAATGCATTTTTAAGAAATTTATAGAAGAAGTAAAATAGGGCTACAGGTTTTTCGTATAAACGCGGCGGAAGAAGTTTGAATAATAGCGATTTACTTTTAAAATATTTCTAAAATTAGGGGCGCAGTATCATAGCGTGAAAGTCGCTGCTTCTTAATTTTATAAAATGCAAAATAATTTATTGCATTTTAAATCCTTTTACTAAGTACGTTATCTCTTTCATGGCGTCAATATTTACTTTTACATGGTGTCAATTCTAGTTTAGGTGTCCATCACATCTTTTAGATGTTTAATAAAAATGAATTATAACAACGGATTTTTAAAATATTTCTTATGCTTCTTCAATTTTTGAATATTAGAATTTTGTACGTTCAATATATATTTTATAAATGCTAAAAATCGGGATGCCATCTTATAAATAACTGCAAAACATATAATGTATTTTAAACTTACAAAGACGTATAACATTAAATTTATGGAGTTTTTAAGAAAACTATTTTTTTTTTTTCCAATTAGAAGTTTCTTAAATTTATTTCTTACAGTTCTAGATATCTATTTTTCAATGGCTGAATAATATTTTTGAATCATTAACTAGTTTTTTATACATTTAATTCCCAAGTATTTTAAAGGCTAACTTAAAAATACTTTTTTTTTTTCCTTTATAAGATAATGAAGTTTTTTAAAAGGACATTGATATGTTTTTTTTTTTTTTTTTTTTTTTTTTTTTTTTTTTTTTTAATGTATTGCCAGTTGGGCGGACTTTTTCTTCGGATTGTTTAATTGCTACCACTTTTTTTAAACTGTAATTTTTTATTTACTTGATGTATTTTCTTTTTAATGACGTGACAAGTAATCTGATTTTTATTTTAAAAAAAGCCAAATCGTCAATGCTTTTTTAAAGCACGTTATTAAATCATTTTTATCAGTTGTCACTTCAACATGTCGGTTTTGTTAATTTTCTGAAGAGAATGAGAAATTTATAAAGCAACGTTTTAATCTTATAACAGTCTTCATTTTTAAAAAAAAATTAAATGTAATTTGAAATTATAAATGTGGTGTTACATAAAAATGTAGAATTATTATTAAATGTTGCATTAATTATTATTAAATGCAGACAGCAAAATACTTTAGATGAATAAGGAAATTTCCTTTCTAACCAATGTTCCATCGTAATTTGTGCTATTTATTTACTCAAAATATGAGTAATAAAAGCCCCACGAAAGACTTGGGGAATTCAAATATTCCAATTAATCCATTTGTAATAAATGTTTCATAACCTTCTCTTTGAGTTTTGATAACTTATTAATACAGTCATTAACGAAGCCCTTATTCGTTAAACTGTCCAATGGGTGGCCTGTTGATCCCCTGCCCTTCGATTAATTATAAGTTATTCAGTCCTTCTCTCCTCAGTGCTTTATGAAACATTTACGCATAATAATTTCAAAACCTTTCGGAATTCCTGCATTGTTCATTATTGTATCAGAAGAATCTCATAACTGTAAAGAATTTCATAACTTTAATTTTCACTTTGAGTTATTTCATTTTATCTTTTGGATTAGAGGTCTATATTGTTTACCATTTGATTATTTTTCTGTAAATGCTTTTACGCAACATTTAGCAGAAAACCTTTTTCCGGAACTTGTGCTACAGAAATTAAACCAAATTCTTGTGAAATTGTATTTTATTTCTAAAAAGGTTTTTTTTTTTTATTATTATTATTGTTATGTAATTTTTGTTAATCGTAACTTTTTGTATAATGGAAAGTAGCACTATACTCTAAAAGCCTAGTTATTTTTATTTGATATTTTTTATTTGTTTATTTATTTATTTTGAAATACACAAAACATTAGACATTAAGGAAAAATTAAATCAGCTGCGCTTATTTTTTACACACGAAAAACTATTAATTAAGTATTAATTTTTTTAATTAAAAAATATTATTTTTTAGAAATAATATTGCATAGTTAATAACATCGGTAAAAATCTGTCTTTTTTTGTAGTTATCCTAAAAGTAAAAGAATTATATGGGAAGCCCCTTTCTCTCTCTCTCTCTGCTTTCTTTAATCCCGTTAATATTTGCGTGTTTAGAAATTTGTTCAGAATTCAAGTGTTGTTTGAATAACCTAACAGTAATTCGTTTGTACAGATATTCGAAATAAAGAAACATTTTCGATTTATTTTTTCTGTGTATATTTAAAAAAAAAAAAAAAAAAAAAAAAAAAAAAAAAAAAAAAAAAAAAAAAAACATTTTTTTCATATTTTAATTTTATTTTGGAAAGAAGTTCAAAATGAGTTTAATTAATTTGAAACGTGAATTAAATTAATTTGTAATTTTTAATCGCGAGTTATAGTTTGTCTATGTAAATACAATCTAGTGTGAAAACGTGGTATATTTAAAAAATGAATAAATGAATGATGAAAAAGGAATAATTAATGATATGAAACGAAGTAACTCAATTTATAAAAATATATTTTCACAATGCACTAAAATTAAATAGCAAAAAGACTGGGAATAAAGAAATGGAAGATACAAAGTATGGCATTTTATTTTCGAGATCGACAGAAAAAGTTTAGTGAAAAGCCAGGGGAAAGTTTTGCCAGAAGCGAGTCAAATGCTTCAGACTGTTGAATTTGTAAATAATGCTTCGCATGCATTAATAATCTTATTATTCTTTCGCTAAATATAAACTGCAAATTATAGTTTTAAAATGCTTAAAAAATATAAACGGTATAATAAACGGAGATACAGGGATAAAGGCGTAGAATAGTTGAATGATTGCAATAAACAGCATTTTAAAAATCTTTGTAATGATTTTTTTTTCAATCTTGATTGTAACATGTTTACTTTTCCGTCAAATAATTTCTTTTTGAATTGATCACCCATTACGTGAAAGAATACTATTAAAATTTGCAACCGCGTGTTCTTATTTATTGTTTTTTTTTTTTTTTTTTTTTTTTTTTTCTAGTTCATTTAATATTTTTATTATTTTAATCTTGAGTCTTACAGAACGGGGGAAATTATGTAAATATCTGAAATGATAATATTTAAGGGATATTTTCATGTTAAATTGTTCGGTAAACCTATGAATAAAGGAATTTTCATTTAATTTTATTCATATAAGGCATGGAACCCTTCAATAAACATGCGCATTTTATTAACCCCTCCCATTTATAGTCATTCATTTAAAGGGATGATATAAAAAAAAATTCTCATCTTATGGGATGAAATTACAGTGGGGAAAAAGTCAATGGAAATGCTTCAGTATTAAACCGGATAAGAAATTTGAGATGTTTTGAGTTGAAAGTTAAATTACTAGTGTAACTGATCATTTAAATACATTTAATACTATAGCGATTATGCTAGCAACATTTTTTGTACAACTATTAAAAATTATTTTCTTAAAGAGCTTATTTTGTCCCTAAGACGATATTTACCTGTATAATTTATATATTTATACGTATATAAGAAAAAGGAAAAGGCAAGATTTGTGAATGTTTGGTTAGGTACGATGAAAAAATATAAATTTGTTCAGCTTGATTTAATAGAAAAGAAAGTCATTGTAACCTAATTCTGCACAAAAGAAAAAAAAATGTAAAAAAGATAGAAAACGAAAACCGAAAACATAATATAAAATTTACGTTAATAATTTTGTAATTCCTTCTCAAAGTATTGTGCGTACTATTATATCGAACACTATTAATGCGAACTCGTTTGTTGAAACAGGTTGTTGTCTATTTTTTTTTTTCTATTAATTTAATTTGTATAATAATGTACTTTCTGCATTCTTTTCGATGATGCTATGCCGAGTTCATTCTTTTTTGGAATTTCAAAACTCCAACAAACTACAATTAAAAAAAAATATTTGGGACGATTATTTCAAATCTAAAACAATTATTGACTATTTTCAAAGATATATTTAAACATAAAATAAATCTTTAAAGAGGAAAAAATAACATCCGATAAGCCAACAAAATACACAGACACATATATGTGAGTGTTTGAGCATAAAATAATAGGAAAGATAATTTAAAAATTTTGTCTATCCGAATTAGTTTAAAAGAAAGTGCCCATTTTATTTAATAAAGCATGAAAATTTCAAACGTTATTAAACTTTTTTGGTTAATTTCATTAAACAATTTCTTTCTTTCTTTTTCGTTTTTCTTTGCTTATTGTTTATCAGAATTTTGTGCATTTCTTTCTAATTTTTTACTGTGTCACTCTTTCTCTCTGTTCTTCTTTCTTTCTTTTTCTTTTTCTTTTACTTTATATTTAGATATCTGATGTTGTCTGTGTACACTATTAAAAATTTCGCTCTAGTTTGAACCAAATTTTGGTGCTCAATATCTATCACCATAAGATTGTGAAATCTCATACCAACATTTGGAACTTTCTATTTTAACTTTGTTCCATTTATTGGAACAGGAGTTTCAACATGAGCTCCAAATATTGATTTAACATTTCGCCATCTGACAGTGGCAGCTATTGAGCATCAAAATTTGGTTCAAACTAGGACAAAAATTTTAACAGTGTAGATCTAATTTCGATTAAAGTTTATTGTATTTAAAGTTTGTCTATATAAATATAATATTTAAAATTTGAAATATTAAAAATAAACAAAAAAAAATAATCGATGGGAAAGGAAATTAAAATTAATGATGTGAAACGTAACAACGCAATTTATCTAAATAGATTTTCATAATGAACTAAAATTTTAAAAAAAAGGCCAGGAATAATAAAAAATACATGAACTTTATAAAAGCATAGAGTTATTTTTTTCGGAAGTGACAAAAAAATGTTTATAGAATAGCATGTAAAATTTACATAACCGAAGCGAGTCAAGTGCTAGAGACCGTAAAATTGCTAAATAACACTTTTATCGCAAATGAATTGAAATTTCACATGTGAGGATTTAATTACTATTTTTATAGAATATAAAATATTTATCATCATTGGAGTTAAGTTACGATAGCTTTCAATTTATTTCATTTTTACATGATTATTCAGTATTTTAGCATATTATCATTATTATTCTCTCTCTTTTTTTATGTAGCTCCCAATTCACTGCACATAATTTGTTTATTCCTAGGAATAAGATAGGATGAAAAGATTTTATTCTTTTATTAAATACTATTCTAAAATCATTGCTACTTGGCATAGAAAACTTATACATGTACATGTACTGAAGCGCATTTTTGCATATTTGCAATTCGTTTATTTGATGCACATGAAGTTATTATCGTGCCATTCATTTCTGGTATATTATTTCATATCTTGGTTTATGTGGTTGTATTAATATAGTTTTTTCTGAGTTAAAGTAACACAAAATATATAACTTTCACAGTGAATTCCAGATTGATAGAAAACAACATTTCTTTTTACTGAAAGAAACAAAATATGTTCAGTATAATAGATTATATTAGTATATTTCTTTGGCTAATTTTTAGATAATTAGAATTACGACATACGACATAAGTTTTCTTACTAATATAAGAAAATTTATGATATACTGGGCTTGGGTGCGTTTTAAAGACGCCTTAAGTCCCCCCCCCCCCCACCTCCTACGTTCAATAGTGGAAAATGTTCAGATATAGTAAGAGTTGGTTTCTGTTCGAAAATGCATGGAATTTTCAGGTGTTACTTGTTAATTAACTGTATACCATCCTGGGCTTTTGATTTTTCTGTTAATGTGATAAATCTTAAATTATAATCGATTGTATTCTCTTCGACTCTCGTGCTCCAAAAATCTGTTCAAAATAAGAAATTGGCCAAAAGCTCTAAAATACTTCTTACTAATATAAGAAAATATCAAACACTGTTCGATTTCTTGGTATCCGAATAGGAAAATCTGTAAATTTCATGATTTATTTAAATGATAAATGACTTCTTGAATGTGGCATAAAGTAGACAGTTGGAACTTGTAAACTGTCTTAAAAGCATACTTATAATTAATCAAAAAATACTAAAATTTCAGTTACCTTGAAAAATTAATGGTGTAAATGGATTCACACAGACCGTCTAGATTTTTTATAATTAATATTCAGAAATCACACTATACAACAATCTGTAATAATGTATTAAAATTTCATTTCCATCGAAAAATTATATTAGAAACAGATCAAGAAGTATTTTTTAATTATATATGTATATACAATGCGAGACTTATTTTTAATCGGTATTTGCTATTGAATGTAGAATATCCAGGTTTTCATCGATAAAAGAAATTTAATTTAATATGGAAGAGAGACGGATAAGGAAACGGATGTACTTTTATATAAAAAAACATAAACAAACTCCTATTGATGAATATCATTTGAAAGTGTTTTTCATTATTTTGATAACATTTACAAAATCAAACGCTACTGTTCAAAAACATTTGTTAATGAAATAGAAATTTAGAATAACAATATAATAGAAGAATAAAAGAACGATAAAGGAAAGAAAAACAATCAATACAGGAAGGAAAATTTTTAAAACGAAGAAAATTGATTTATAAGAAGTTTTCAAATTTAGAAACAATCAAAGTTATCGAGCTGGGTGGTCTTAAATTATTGCGAATATTTTTAAAGTAATATTGTACTTAGTTATGTGTAAGTATATTAAATTTCTCCTGGTATGCATATAATTAATAAATTTAGTATAGTTTTAAACATAAATTATTTTGATAAGCTGCATATTATTGGATAAGTTCCTTTCGCGTTTTAATTATTGCTATTATTATTATTATTACACTGATTTATTTTATCCGATATAACCAAGGAAATAGCTCAAAACTGACATGCATTCCGTATTTTTTAAAGTTTTAGAACAGTAAATATATGAAATATGTATTAAAACAAAGAATACAGAATTTTCCGAAAAAGAACAAAACTTATTACAACGAGGTATACTTCAGTTACAATCCAGTAAGACATTTTTTTTATCATCAAGTGGGGCTTAACAATTGCAATACAAAAAATAAATAAATAAATAAATAAAATAAATCCTTGTACATAAATATATTTTGTTTCATTAATGGTGTTTTTATTTTCTCTCATGGACAACCGGTATATGTTGTACATTTCAAAAATTTACAATCTTATTTCTCTTACTATTGTCTGGGTGATAGGAGAGCACGATTTAATTGGTTTTAATTTCTCAGAGCTTCTTCCTGTGTATTTGCTACTGACACAGGAAGTGTCAATAAAGTCTCTAACGCATGGTAAAAAGAAATGAGCATTTTAATTATATTAAAGCTTTATGTAAATACCTTTTTGAAAAATGTTTCAAATTAACGTTTTAGAAAATGTGTATTTTTTATTGAATATGGGAAGAATACTCGAGCAAAATTTGTGAAAAGGAATTTTAATAAAAACCGTAAGAATTTTAATTGAGCATTATTTATATATTTTTGGTTTTGTGATTTTTCTCATTTTTACTGCATTTCTTTGGGATTCAGAATTGTGAAAAGCGTTTTAAGCCTTACAGTAGAGTTAAAATTTCAGTAAGACGTCTTTTCATTTAAACGTCATTTTCCAACGGTCCCTTGCTAGATGTTTAAATGATGCATCAGACTCTTTGTCTTGCTGGATTAGCAAAAAGTAGCTAAACCCCATAAAATCCTTTCAGGTCAAGTTGAGAAAAATTGAGTTGCTGTAAAGTATAAATTCTATTTGTTTTGTAATAGAGGACATAATATAACTCTGTGAATAATTTCTTATTGATACCAATAATGATACTAATAACAGCAATAATAAAAATTATTGTTAAAGTTGTTCATTATGATTCCAAGAGGTAAAATTATATTTAGATTTTGTTATGCCAGTCACCTTGAATATATGCAGGATCTGGATACTCACCTGATAAAGACATAGCTTTTATATAGACAGAAATAAATGTTCGTGCACGTTTAAAACATGAAATTTACTGTTTGTTATTTCTTTATCCTCTGTTACTCATATTTATTTCATTGTAAGTGTTTATTTTGAAAACTGAACTAACCTGTATTCATGTTTCTTCTAAGAAAATTACTGCTATCTCCGGAGATTCAGGGCAGACCCAGCCAATTCATACTTTTATGAATTCTACCTGTTTCTAAGAATTTTATACAGCTCGCAAAGTATCTAGAGATTTCAGCTGTGCTATTCCATAAGTAACAGTGTATTTTACACAGGGAAAATAAATTTCAAAAGAATAGTTATAATAATAAACTGAAATTAAGTTATAGAGTTTTTTGTTTGAGGTTAAAACCCAAGTCATCCAATAGTAATTGTCATGAATGACCTAGATAGTTATTTTTAATACAAACATTAAAATTTAAAGGGCTAACTTAAAAAAATTAAAGTAAAATAAATAATTGTTTAGTGTCATGTAGTACATATAATATTGCCATTTCAGGAAATTCAAGGCAGACCTTGTCGATTCATAATCTTATGAATTCGACGCGTTTCTAAAAATTCTACAACTTGCGAATCGTAGTATCTAGCTATTTCATCAGGGCTATTCCATGGGTAAATGTGTATTTTGCACAGGGAAAATAAATTTCAAGAGAATAGTCATAATAATAATCAACCGAAATTAAGTTATAGAACGGAGTTTTTGTTTGAGGTTAAAACTCAAGGCCTTTAATAGTCATGAATGACCTAGATCGTTATTTTTGATATAGACGACAGACTTTAAAGGGCGAATTTTTAAAATAAATAAATAAAGTAATATAAATAATTTTTTAACAAAAAATATTTTTTCCCTTAAATAACTTTGTAATAGCGGAAACTGAGTTAGAGGTTTTGTTAAAATTAAATTTATGTTATGAAGCAACATTCTGTAACCTGTATAATAAGGATACATTATTTATTTTTATTTATTTATTCACAGTCAAAACGCGAATTTTCCGATTTCAATTTTGTACTTTTGAAGCATCAGATTTGTATGCTTTGGAGAAATAAAATCAGATGTTTTTTTTATTGGTTGTTTCTTTTTTGCGGTCATCTAAATATTTAATGAAATTTAAAAACTAAACCCAAATTTTCTTATCCCTTTTAAATTGAGGTAAA
This sequence comes from Maratus speculifer, assembly GCA_964019185.1. Taxonomy (NCBI): domain Eukaryota; kingdom Metazoa; phylum Arthropoda; class Arachnida; order Araneae; family Salticidae; genus Maratus; species Maratus speculifer. Next base: position 140,231,163 of record OZ025299.1, read on the forward strand.
ATTTCCTTAAAACATGCATTATTTCTTTCAACAAAGCTCATAGATTTTGATAATGTGTATAAAAAACAAGATTATTTTATGTGACAATTAAAAAGCGTAAAATTGATGTAAATTTATTAAAAGATAGATAATGTGATTTTCTGATAAGTTTATAAATTCATATTCATTTATTAAAGCTAAAAATGTAGAAAAAAAATTACAATATTCTGATTTTATCACCAATTGATAGCAATTAATAACAATAATCCATGCCTAAAAACGTTACAATCTCAATTGTGAACAATTCACAGTTATTTACTTACGTAAACGATTTGAGATCTTTTTCGAACACAATCCTGTTCTAAACTTTTAATCCCAGTCTCCGATTTGTGCCAAAACTCATTGTTTTATTAAATGTTTTTCTTTTCTTTTGTAAATATCATTTACAGGAATGACAAAATATTAACTTCAAATTAAAGTGGTTCTCATTTGGCACAACATCACGTAAGTGTTTAAAAGATTGAATCATGATGTGATGACATTATAGGAATCATCACATTTTAATTCATACATAGTTTGTCACAAATGAGTAATTCATGGGTTAATTAATAGTGTTTAAAAAGTACTTAACGCTTATTTTTTATTTCACGGTATTTTCTTTGAGTTTTATTTAATTTTGCGTGTTTAAATTTTATTTTCTTTAAGTAATATTTTCCCACTAAAACTGAAAAAAAAAATAGTTTGATGGACATAATTAATTTCTCTTGTTGATTATATAAATATAGAGTATCAATTTATGCAGTGCCATCTTAGCACTAGAATGCTTACTAGGAGTACGCTAGATTAAGATCAAATAACTAAATGTCACTTCTAACAAGAAATTTCTTTATAAAAAAAATTAGATATAAATCACACAGAAATAATTTAAATAGTTTTAGATAAAAATTATAGTGTAAAATATTTTTATAAAGCGTGAATAAAATTCCCAAATGCATCTGCACACTGGTCGTGGGGCCCAGGAAACTTAAATTTAGACGATTATAAATCTGCGATTATAAATCTGCAGATAAAACACTAGCATAAATGCGTAGTATAAATGTGTTATTTTGTCATTTCTGTAAATGATATTTACAAAAGAAGAGAAAAACATTTAATAACACAATGACTTTTGGCATTTTTAAAATGTGTTTTATAATCAATTTTCTTTAACCTAATCCCAAGATCTTTGCACAGTTGGGACCTAGGCGATATGTAAGTTCTTTCCAGAATTTCCCTTTTCTTTTAAATTAAAAGGAAAATGTTTTATTATTATTATTATTATTATTATTATTATTATTATTATTATCATCATCATTATTACTATTATTATTACTATTATTATTATTATTTATATTATTATTATTATCATCATCATCATCAAATTTACATATCTGATATGCCCATTTCTATATATTGAACAACTGAAAACTTTGTTTCATTTCACTTTATCACTTATATAGTATCGCAGAATGTATTGAAAATAAATAAGTAAATGAAATAAAATAAAACTCACATTATAGTCATTAATTTAAATACTTTAATTACTAGTGACAAAAAATAATATTAAATTATAATAAAATAATAATATACATAATGTCATGTATACATTAAAATTTTTACGTAAATGAAGCAAAACGTTACGTAATCTAAGAATAATTTTAATTACAAATTTAATGATGTTAAAATGCTGTTTTACGAAACTTTTTCAATTGATAACTGAATAAGTAAAAGATGTTGATAAGTTGATATATTAATATTTTTATAATATTATTAAATGTTTAAATAATTGAAAGTTTAATCAACATATTTTATTGAAAATTTGACTAGATAAGTATCTTAATATTAATTTAAGGAAAATTATCAGAGAATTATCAGATAACGTATAAGTAATTTAAATATTTCTTCAAAAGTATCTCCTTAAAACCATCCTTAAAAGTGTGAAAGTGGAATTAAAAAAAGATTCTCTAGCATCAATAGTACCACAGTTAATTTAATTATCAAAAATTTGTTACTGAATATAAATTTATATTTGTTTGAGTAGTGGTTCGAATCTGCTATACTTTTTCTGATGTTTCTTTAAGAATGCATTTTAGAAAAAGAAAAATTACATTAAAGCATTATTAATATTATTGTTGATATTACTTGCATTTTGCAATTGCATTTAATTCTATTATCAATGGATAACTTAATATTACATTTTGGAGAGGTTATACTAAAAGTTATGTTCTTGCGAATCTTACACAAATCTTATAATATTTTCATGCTATATTATAAGATTCGTTATGTATGTCCCCGTTATCAGTAAAATATGTAAGTAAATGCTGTATTTTCTGTCATACATATTACATAAACATTTTATTAGATTAATTAAATTATTATATTATCATTAATTATATTACATAATTTAATTATTGTGATAATTTAATATTTATATTAAATTTTTTAAGGTTACATTTCAATGTTTCACATTATAGTTGAAAAATTTGGTATATAATTTCTTTAATTTTCTTTTCTATTAAACAAGAAATCAAAATTTAGCCATACAGGACATCTAGTATAAATTCCGTGTTTAGCAGACATAAGCACATTCTTTTTCGAAAATGTTAAAATGTTAAAATTACAATCAAAACTTTTCTTTACAGAGGTGAATCAAAAGCAAGTTCCAATAAATTGTTGTATATGAGTTTTTATTATCGCATTTCATTTTCGGGTTTTACATTTTCAAAATGGCAAAGGTTTCATTGCTGTTTTTTAAAGTGAACTCTAAAATTATTTCTATTTAGAATGGCCACTGTAACAACAAAAATTGTTAATTGGAAGCATAATTCAAAAATAATTATTAATCCATTACACAATATTTTAGGTCGTAAAATAAATTCATATTCATAAAAATTTAAATAATTATTCAGATAGATTGATGCATTATGTTTAGACGGATTCTAAATAAACTTAATAATAAATATTCTAAACAAATATTCTATATCTTTAATTCCACCTACGCTGACTACTGATATTTTGAAATTCTTAACGCCATAATAGGTTTATTGTGTATTATAAGAAAAATATTTCTATTACTAATATAGAGTTACAATCAATGCTATAGTTGATATAAGTTATTATAAATTAATGAGTTCGAGTAGAACTTGGTTATTTTTTGCGTAACATTGGAAAGTGCAACATCATCCATAATACTGTCTTTTCTTTATTCTTTAAATACAACATTCTTGCCGAGTTGTGGTTTGTTTTATAAAACGAATGTCGTGTACAAAATTTGTACAAGTTTTATATTTCAAGGGAAATGACAACAATTCTTCACTATTGTGATAGCCTCAAAATAGCCTTAAATTCATATATATTTTTAATCATATTCATATCCTTCAAATATTTTTTTATTATTTAAATTTCACAAAAATAAATACAAAGACAAGGGATATTTTTTCACCAAGAATAATTTTATTCATTCGTACAGTATAACTTTAAAAGATATGTGGGAATTTCTTTCTAGTTCTAATCCGAATATTGTTTTCATTTTAATGCTAGATTTTTTTTTAAAGTGTTTGTAATGTATACTGTTAAATTTCAGCTTGATATTGTGCAAAAAAATAGTGATAACATTCTTTAATGTTATACGGTAATACTGGCTATGACAGAGTCGTCGAGAAAAAATCCTCGCTAGGCTGGTTTTTATCTTAACAGGTGTACACTCTCTTTGAAACTAGTTCATCCTTTTTCACTAAGAGAATATTATTTATACGCTTAAATCAGATTTCTATTAATATCAATTAAATCAGACTTCTATTATATACACGGTTTTTCTCAGATTTTCAGTATATTGTAATAAGAAGCATATGTAGTAAACTCTCTGTAAGGCGGACTCTGTGTAAAACAGAAATCTGTCTGACTTGAAAGATTTTCATTACCATCCAATCCATAGACATAAAGTAACATATGTCGAATGCGGAAAATTGTCTACTACGAAAAGTTTTCTCGGTCTCGATCGCATCCGTCTTTAACAGGATTTAGTGTATTTGAAGCTGCTAATGAAATATTAACTAAAATACTTCCTATGGATTAAATGTGACTTTTAATTTCATTACATTTGCACACATCTCATTTGAGAATGATAAAATGCATAAAATGCTAATAAAATTATGTTTCTCGTCTTTTTTTTAACATTAAAAGTGACCTTTCCCCCTTTTTTTATTTGTCTGTTTCTTCGTATCTATTTACTTTTCTATCTTTATGCATCTACAGCATATAAGAATAATAACACTTTCTGAACAAATTATTTTAAATTAACTCAATAGTACAGCCAAACCTCCTTAACAGGAACACGCTTAATGTGAATCGCTTTTAACAGTAATTGTTTTTACAATCCCTTATAAAAACAAATACAAAGATTTGATATTGATAACATGAATTACTCTTAACAAGAACAAAATTTTGATTCCCCTAGAGGTTCATGTTAACAAGGTTCGATTGTATTCTTTAAGAACTAATACAAAAGACACTAACCTTTAAAAACTAACGTTTACGTATATTTTTCCGTGAATACTGTTACTATTAATCATGTAAACTTTAAAAAGGAACATGTATGAAAATATACTTTCAAGGAAATTGCAAAAATATTTTTATTATGGGTTTCGTTTTGTCTCAGTGCTAAAAATGATCTATTTTTTAAGCACTTGAAGACAGATCCGTGTTCATCCCAGTGAAGCCTTCTGAATATAGCTTCTATGATTATAAATAAAGTACCGCTGGAAGAAATCCAATTCGTAGAAATCTAATTCTTAAAATACGTAAGGAACGTTACATATGACTTTACTTTGAAGGAAACAGCATGAAAATACATATTTTTTTCAACTGGCAGATATATTACTGACTTAAAAGGATTTTTGAATCTAACAATCTCTTAAATTTCATAATTTTTTTTTTTTAATGAGAAATCATAGATAATATACATTGTCTTTTATTCATTCAATTCCTAAAGACGATCAGCTGAGATAATTTATATATAAAAAAACGTTTAATCATTTTTGATTAACCTCTAAATGCGACAAATATACGAAAATTTAATATAACCAATCACGAACAAAAATATAGAATGACCTCTTGTGAGTTACTTACGGTTCCAGGAAGAGTTCTTTATCATTAGGAATCCTAGACCCAGCATATTTTGAGATTCAAAGAATAATTTATAAAATGAAAGTGTTTTTTTGCTTCCGTTGATCTTCGGAAACATTTCCGGGTCATTTTTATAGTGTATTAATCAATGTTATAAAAATAGGATATCGGTTTTTAACATGCTATTAATTCTCAATTGCACATTTTCAGCTGCTTAAAATGAATTATAACATTTAAAAGTAACAAAATAATATGAAATTTAATTAAATTAATCAATCCATAAAACATGTTTTCTGAACATTAAAATGTTTTCATATAAAAGAATTCACAGCATTTGAAAAATTTGATATTCCGAGATAAAATAATTATAATACAGTCGAACCTCGTTAATAGAGGAATCAAATTTTGTTCGTGTCAACAGTAATTCATGTTATCAGTATCAAATCTTCGTATTCGTTTTTGTAGGGAATTGTGAAACCATTTCATGTTAACAGTAATTCACGTTAAACGTGTTCATGTTAACGAGGTTTGACCGTATTCTTTAAAAACAATTCAGGAACGTTTTCGACAATCAGTCTTCGCAAAAGAAGCAGCATTTGTTTTTTACGCCTTCAAATTTTATATCTTTCCGCTGAAAAATGAATTTCTAAATGTGTCAAAATGTTTTACGCTTGTTCTGAAGTTTCTAAGAATAAAGAACGTTTTCCAGAATCATTAGTAACACGGAAGAGAATGTTATATATTTTTGTTCATGGATATATTATAGTTTCGTAAGTGTAACATGTATCTTTTTTACATTATGCATTCCAGACACAAGAGTCGTAAATCTTTAAAAAATTTCATACACAAGATTTTTAAAATTATTATTATAAAGTTGACTTGTAAAAAATGGCAATACTCGCATTTAAATGTCATACTAAGCACAAAATTTAATTAACTTCACAGTGTTAGGACAGTTATAATTTTGGAAAAAAACAAAAAGCATCGGATTTCATAGTAATAAATGCTGATTGGATATCAATATTTTCTTTAAAACCCATAGATGAGACTAAACTTACTAGAGGCGATTTTTGCTTCAAGATTTACGTAGAAAATTAGAGACTCACACTAAAAAAAGATAAATGTTTTTTAATCAAAGAAAATTAAGAAAATGTATGGTTTTTTGCGATAAGTTTTGAATTAATTTAAATTAATGTTTTTAAAATTTGAATTAATTTTTCCTTTGAAAATATTCTGGATTGCCAAAGAAGAAGAATTGCAATGAAAAATAAAAATAAAAAGACCGAATTGTTTATTTTACGAAAATATAATAAAATTTCAATTACGAATATATATATATATATTTGGTGTTATCAATTCTCAAGTAAACGTTCTCGTTTTCAACAAAAATGTTTTTCAGACAAACATAATAAATTAATATTCTTAACATTAATGATGAAATGAATATTAATTTGTGCTTTTGCATTGATTATTCCACTTACAAAGATGAAAATGTTTAATTGAGAATTAATAATTTTATTTCAAATGATATTTCTCTTTGAGAAAACAGATGATTTCAATATAAAATCAACCCAGTCACTTTTTAAAAAATCAGTAACAGAAAAAAATGTTATATAAATGATTTTTTAAGTATTGAAATTATTATCAAACTAATGATAGAAAACACTTTTCGGAATCATGGAAAATTTGGAAGTGGTTTTTGCATACTTTCTTTAGTGATTATATTATATTTTCGTAAATTAAGAGACATTTTTCTTTTTCTACTGAGTAAAGTGTGCATTCGAAACAGGACGGTTAGTTAAATACAGGGATTTCAGGAAATTTTTTCATGACAATTATCAATATTTTTATAGAAAAATAAATTTAGCTTAAACACGTAAAATTCCGCCTTATTTAACAGGCACGAATGCGCTGCGTCATAAATGACTAATTTTCACTTCTAAATTTTAATAATATTATTGGCTTTATTTAATCTTGGACATTTTATCATTAAATAAGTCGATAAATAATATTAAAAATTAGTAGTAGCAATCGGTCTTTTGTGGCGCATCGCTTAAGAAAATACTGGCATTGAAGAATTTCCTATTCTTGAAATTTCAGGTCAAGTACGGCCCCTGGTAATAAATCACCATGTTTCCAGAGTATGCCATATTATTTTTATTTCGAAGTGCATTTTTTCCTATTCTGTTTAATAGTATAGGAAGCAATTTCTCTGGTATAGTATTATTGGTGTATTCATTAATACACAAATAATGTTAATATAAGTATTTATACTATAAGGATGTGACTTCACTCAATGAATACCGATAAATTTTTTTTTAGATTATCTATTTTTAGAGCGGTATTTTCCTTAGGGTTCGATTTCGACGGTACAAAATTTGCTGTCAAAAATTTTAACAATGATTTTTTTTTTACGTATTTAAAAACATTCATTTATAATAACGTCTAGTCAGATGTGGTAATCCCAAAATTTCTTCCGTCTCATAGATGTTAATGCTTCCGGAAAAGGAAGAATAGCAGCACTACCAGTTGGGTGATTTACACCAAAATCTAATATGCAATAACTTATTTCAACTTCTAAGTGAACTTGAAGTTTGGGGAAAATCCGCGTATTTGTTTTTGAGGAAGACCAATAATGAAAACTGTAAACAAATCGGGATAGAAGTGCCCCCTGCTGAGCGATTTACTTCAAAACTAAATAGCAGCTGTTTATATCAGGGACTAACTGAAAGCTGCATGACTGCGCCATCTTTTGGACGATTTACACCAAAAAGTAATCATCATCATAATATATTAAGGACAAACTGAATCTAAAGTTTTATATAAATCCGTCCATTTTTTCTTCAGATATAGCTGTTATGGAAATCGTGAAAAAGGCAGCATAGCAGTTCCACCTATCCAGATATTTACACAAAAATGTAACCAACACCAGTTTATATCAAAGACTAACTGAATTTGAAGTTTTATTAAATTCCAGTTCTTGAGATAGAACGTCCACAAAAAAAATTTCGCATACAGACAGACTCAGAAATAAATATTTTATAAAAACATAATCATTGAATTATCTGACCCCTTAAACGTTTAAATCCGTCAAAAACTAGAATTCAAAAATTTCTACGAATCCAGTACTTTCTTCTTCTAAAGGATCTAGAAGAAAGTAAAAAAAAGCTTGTATGGTTTCTATTTATTAATTTATCTTTGTACTTTACATACTTTAAAACCCTTCCAGGTTTAACAAAAATATTTAAAAAAAACTTGCAAAAACTTACTTTAAATTTAAATTTAAATGGGTAAATGAAAACAAATAAATTTCAGATAGAAACAAAACACATGCTTCGATAATATTACTAAAAAAAGAATGATTTCCATATCTTTATTTTCTCCTGTTAAAAATAGTACACGTGTCACAAGTATGAATTTGTTCGTTTAATGTGACTATATCGCTATTCCCTTCGACGACTATAAGTAAAACACATCGTTATATTACAAGTTAATCTCTTTCGAGTTTCCAAAACCCTATTTTTTCTTCTTCAAATATCCTTGAGTAACTTAAGCTATATCTTGAAAAGTAGTATAATGAAAGTATTTCGTTTTTTAAAAATGACTATTCTATAGATATTCCTATCTACAGAACAGACTGTACTATAAAAAATATCAAGATACAGGAATTTAAATAGAATTTTCTTTCAATCTTCCTATTTTTATTAAAATGATGTTTCTAAAGATGAAAAATTAAATTTAAATAACTTAAGAAATTACTATTTAGGTCTGTCACACGAAGGTTGGAATTTTTCTTTTACTTATTAAGAAGGTTATGAATATGATAAATTGCTGTTAAAGATATTCTTTGGATACATCTGCAATATATTTTAAATTATAATTTTTTTCTAATAGAGTTGCCTTTGCCAGTTTTCTTACAATTAATTATTGCTACATCTTACCACTAATTTTTTTTTATTATTAAAAGCACGTAATAAAACAATATATATATATACATTTACATATATATCTTTGCATGGTCACAGATTTAGTATGAAAATAAATTTATGTTACATTACAGTCGTTTCCTTATTCGAACACATATCTTGAAAATGATCATAATATACATACACTATAAATATATATTCTTAGTAAAAACAAATCCTCTGAATAAGCAGCAGACCATTTAATAATAAAAATATTGTAAAAATATTTAAATATAATTTTAATAGAATCGTACTATTTTAAATAAATTTAGGGCACTAAAAATATTGAAAAATTAAATTTGATAGAATTAAAAATTTCCATTTTTAAGTTCTCCATTTTCCTTAGTCTATACGAAAGTTATGTGGAAATTAAAATTTTCGATAAAAACTATTGTTTTTGTTTAGTGTACAGCTAAAAGGTGTGACTTTTATGTTTTCTCAAGTTTTAAATTAAAATATAAGAATATAGTCACGTTGATAGGTCTATCAAAAAAATGTGCTTTTCAATTTTACAAAACAAAAGTATTCCCGATTTACACTGTCCAACACTGTAATAAAAAATCTGTTTATTTACTTATATATATTTTAGGAAACTGCGGTTCCTAGAACATTTTATATAACAGCAAGAACAAAATTTATGTAACAGATACACGTTTGCACTGTAAATAAATAAATAAATAAAAACTGTAATGTTAATAAGAATTTTTTTAAGTGCCTAGAATACTTTAAGTAACTTCAACAAGGGTTTCAGATAAAATATCAGTAAAATTACGGTATTTTTAATAGATTTTTTTGTAAAGTTACACATATATCTGTAGCTTTACAAAAACTAGTTTTGTAGATTTACATTTTTATTTATTTATTCATTTTTTAAGTGTATGCATAAAATTTTAGTAAGTATACAGATTTCCATAAATTTAAAACTTTAAAATTGTAGTTTTTATTTATTTATTTATTTGTTACAGTGAAGTTACAGAGCATTATGATGAAGATTGCTCAAAATGTAAGCAAACTTTTCCCACTCAAATCCTAACAGTCACATTTCAGAAGTAAATTATAGACATATACAGGGGTGCAAAAATCTAGGCGCCAAAGGGTCGTCTCTCACTACTAAAATTTTAAAGTTTTTTTCGCTCAAAATTTAATAGCATTCTAGCAGGAATTTTACACGAAATATTAGACGAAGAAAAACGAAATAAATTTTGTGGTGAGGACTGCCTGCTGGCGCCTAGATTTTTGCACCCCTGGACATATATATATGTATATGAGGACGTGAGTTTCAAAACTCGTTTTATCCAAATTAAAAAAAAAAAAAAGTTTCTTCTATTAATCTATTCCATTCGTTATCTTGCGTTGAAAAAACTCTATAATCAGTAGAAAAGCAAGTTTTATTGTTTTTTCCTGAAATTGTAAAATCTTGTTTCACAATGAAAAACAATAGACGCAATCAAAGGTTTCTCGCGATTTCCCATAATTTGATTTTCTGGATAAGGCGAGTTTTGAAACTCACATCCTTATGTACAAAAAATTCTCCTTCATTATCTTCCTTTTCAAGTGGCTATTTTGCGGCAACTTATTAAAGGAATGGTATGGATGATTCTCTCCAAATAGGCCAAAATAATAGTCATGAGGGAGTGATAAGTTTTAACAAAATGTCCATTTACTTTTTACCATTATCTGAATTGAAATTAGCCTTCGTGGGTTTTAACTCTATCTAAATACTTCTAAATAGTAATAATTGATATTTTTCTAATAATTGCCTGTATTCAGTAGAGTATGATGAGAGAGGGATGAGGTTCTAAGCCTTCCTCATCACTCCCTCACAAGCCTCTTCTGAATACAGGTAAAAATTAAGAATTATAAATTATTACTGAATTATAAGCATTTAGATAGATTCCACTAAACCTAATCGCAATTCAGATAATGGTAAAAAAGTAAATGGGCATTTTTTTAAATTTCATCACTCCCTCATGACTATTATTTTGGCCTAATTGGAGAGAATCCCCCATATAATGTGGATGAACAAAGACTAAACAAACACAAATTGGATCTATACATGCATGCTTGCACATAGATAATTTTCCTTAAATTAACTTTAAAATAAATACAGGAAATCGAGGAGACAGAATAATATGACCTAGATTATTCAAGGATGTTCCTGTTCTCTGTTTATTTAGATGGATTATTTACAGCAAGTTAAAATAAACAAAGACATACAATTTTTTACTCTTGTACTCTTCGTTTTACTTTATTTTGAATCACAAAGAAAACATCGTATTAAACCATATAATTTATTTCATTTATATAGCATTATTTAAAATAAATACGTATTCGAAGTGTTTAAAAACCGAACTGCTAATACTAATAAAACGATCTGTAATAAAAAATACAGTGTTCAGTTCATTCATGTGAGTTATATTCAGATACTCTATACTCTAAATAATAATAATAACAAAATAATGTATTTTTTTTTTTTTTTTTTTTTTTTTTTTTTTTTATATAAATGAATAGAACTGCTTCTCTGACAAAGAAAGTAAAAGTCGGATAGACCAAATTTAAATCTACTTTTCGAATTGTTTCTGATGTAGAATACACGGACTACTGACTTGCAATTGAATAGCATGAAAATTTCAGTCTCAAAAAATCATTCAAATCACAATAATTTTAATAAACTTTTCATTAATTGAAAAAAAAATACTTCTTCATCTATCTGTCTTTTTTAAGATAAAATAATCAATTATTAATTATATAGAAAGTTTTTTAAAGCCATATTAATGTTTTTTTTTTCATTTTTCTTTCAAAAATAACAGCTGTTTGTAACCATTAATATTAAAACTTTACACTATTATTGGAGTTAAAATCGGATTATTTAATATGAGGAAATTTAATACTTTAAATTATTTAAAGGAAATTGTTGTAATAAATGTCAAAAATAATTAGAAGTTTGGCGATCCAATGTTTCACACAGTCGTGTCTATCAACAGGCACGTACACATGGCGAAAAATCACAAAAATCATAGTATTATTTTTATTGTCTTCAGTTTCTTGTCCATTTTACATTTTTACTAGTGGCATATTATTTGACATTAGTGCGTTTGTATATTCCCTTTCCCCCATCCTCTTATTTTTTCTCGTGTTTATAAGATTTTTTGGTAAGAAAGTAACTTACATGATCCTTAATATTCACTTTGATTATTGATAGACGTATCTATTAATATGATAAAATTATTCTTTCATTTACAAGCTTCAAAGAATTAACACGCTTTAAAAATTAAAGATATTCTTTATTAATTATATATTAATAATTATATATTAATATTATATATTAATATAATTCTTTATATATTATTAATTTTTAAGATAATATAGCATGATTAAAGAAATTTTTATTGTATCTTGTTTATTGTGAAGAATTTAATATTTCTACAACCACAGGAATAACTCTTTTATTATTTTTTTCATTTGAAAATGAATAAAATGTTGTTAATATAAATTGTTTTTTATCAATAAATTAAAACAATTTACATCCGATATTTCTATATAATATATATATATATATATATATATATATATATATAATGCCCATTTCTCTGGTACTGTGCATAAAAATTATTTGTAGATCATTTACATTACTTAAATCCCAACCGATAGTTTCATTAAATGAGCTCTTAGGTGTCAAAGCAACCGAAATTTTAAATGCGGAACTTTTCACCCCGATCATATACACAAAAGTGTCCAATGACTTCTGCTGTTCTCAAAAACATAATGTATGATTATATGAAAATAATGAGTTTAATTTTACTAATTTATGCAATTCTTTGTTCAACTTCCTTCCATATTTTGTGTTGTAAAGTGCGAGAATATTTGTGGAATGGGGATTAAATATCGCCTGATTATCAATAATGAGCCGATAAATGATCTGTAATTCATGAAAATAAATTTCAAATGGTAATTTTATCAGTGTTTATCGTACTTAAACAACACTTGAAAGTCCTGTTTAATATAAACACATCCAAACATTACTTTCTTTTCTTTTGCTTCCCCCTTTTTTTAAGCAATCAAATGTCCCTCTTGCATGCCCCTCCTTCGGCTCTGTTGATGACTTCGCTGCTGGCAAAAAATAGTAAAGGGATCAAGACCAATTAGCATAGCGTTCGAAACAACATAGCAAAAATACGGCCTCATTGTTTTTCAAACGATTTAAACTTTGAAATCGTATTCATTTAAAACGCTGCCGCAAGATCTACAGCTTGAAATTTGCTAATCAATTCAAATAGAAGCATCAGAGCGGGACTCAAATTACTATTAATGAAAATTTAAAGCCGAATTTGCATCGAAATCAAAATCCAGACAATTCGAGCGTGAAGGATGAATTGAAATAAAATGGAAGGAATAAAAAGCAAACTCGTGATGACATGGCTTCTCACTGTTATGTGTCAAATCGTGTTAACCACTGTCATGTTTTATTCAAGCTGCCGGAAAAGACAGAAGAGCGAAGGTGCCGAGGCAATTTGTTAGTTTTATTTGAAGAAGGGCTACGGGAGGAAGAAGTTGAAGAAGGGAATAAGTAAGCGGGAGTATATTTCTCTATCTAGAAGGTTGCCACATTTGGCATCATTTCGCAGGAATTAGGTCTTATTTAAATAATTAAACATGCTGTAATTATACTTCATGAATCTTGAATCCTGAATCCTGAATCGCGAATCGCCTCGGACAAAATTATTTCCAGGTTTTCGTATTATGGTATATACGATTCAGTAAAATTATTCTCATTATCCGTATTTGTTTAGTTATTATCAGAGTTATTATATTTTAATAGTTTTTTCAAAAGCAGTTAAGAAGGAAGGCAGATTCTTGTATAAATCAGAGATTCTGAGTATGTGTGCTCTCTCTGTAATTAAATACCCGAAATTTTAAGTATTTTCACAAAGGGAATTAAAATATCTAAAATGTAAACAAAAGAAAAATTCGACTAAATGTTGCATTAATAAATTGGTCCTTGTACCGATAGATTTTATGGAATATTAGTCAGCTTCGGTCGTAATCCTAAAGGAGAACTTCAGAGACGATTTAAAATTTTCTTCTACTTGCAAAATATTTAAATAACTACACAGTGACTTATTAGGGCTGCTGTAGTATCAAATATACAATCATAAGTATATAAATGGCATTTAATAAAACATAGCACCTACCAATAATCTGAATTAGAAAATACTCAACTACTTATTTCATTTATGAATTTCAATTAAATCCATATTTATTATTATTATAAACACTCAACGTATTTTGTTCAAAAGAACAATCTACACTTCCTTTGATTAATGCTATTACAAATTCGCATTCCGATAAATGGTATTTTAATTATTCCAAAACTCTTAAGTAGTATGTATACATATATGAAAGGAGGGGGGTAATTTTGTCGACCAGTTATTAATTGTTTCTGGTTGTAAGTCAAAAACTGAAACATAATGAACATATCAATTTAACTCCTTAAAAATAATTTAAATCTAATCTTTATTATACTAAGTTCATTCAATAGAATTGGGAAAATTTTAATTTTTATTATTATTATGGTTGATGTTGCTATTTTAATAATTTATTATATTTTTAAAGTTACTCTTCGTCTATTTTGCTCTGAACTGATGTAATGTATTTTTTATTAGTGTGTGCGTATTTAATGTGAATATTGTGTGAATGTAATCCTTCTTTAATACAGTTGTACTTAGAGTACCTGGAAACATTTACCCTCCTTTATGTCTTTTTTTTCCCCTCCAACTTTTTTTATTATCGAGGTTTGATTCAAGATGGTCCTTTTACATAAAAAACAGTTGAAAATTTTGTAAAAAGTGTTCTATTTTTAAATGTAATAGAAAGCACTTATAAAACTAAATTTAGCTTTATTTTGGAAATCTTTATTTTAAGTTCGTATTTTTTTATACAAATGAAATCTAACAGCTTTACGTGAATCAATGAATATTCCAGAATTAAATTATACTGCACTACTTGCTTTAATTATAGATTAAATTTCCGATAGTATAGCTCCATCTTAAATTTTAAAAACTTTAATCTGCGGAGCATGACATCGATAAGGTTGAGAAATAGATTCTAATGCCCCAGTGACTTTCTTTTATCTTAATTCAAACCTTTACAGTGTGTTTTTATCGAAATCTAGTCTCTGCTGAAGAAATATTTGCGTTCGCCTTTACAGAAAGGTAGAGAAAATATCTATGCTGATAGCTGTGTAAGATTAAGCTGATTTTCAAAAAAATTCAAGCTTATTACGTGTGTCGTTTATCTTTTTCTTCTTTTATGAAAAGTTTTACTGCAGTATTTTTCTTTGGAGGCATATATTTTCAACGAAAATATATTTTTTTAATTCTACCATGCCAGAAAATTGTAAGAATTTGATATTAACACTTTAATGCAGAATTTTGCTTTCTTTATGAAAAAAATCCTATTTGATACTATCTGACGGTGCAAAAGGCGGTAAAAAAATGTATACATTTCTTAAATATAGCTTTAAGGGGACGGGGGTCTTTAAAATTTACTTTTCATTATTTATGCTATTCCATAAATAAAAGCTTCAAAGAAGATGCACTAAAATTTAAATAAATACCTAGGAAAAAAATCAGTTTACTGAAAATAATTTTTTTAAAGGTATTAATTAGTTTTACTTTACAATAAATAAATAAATAAATAACTGCATGCGTTCCAATTTTCAAAGTATTTTTTCTACTTTTTGTTTTCTCTCGATTGTTATTATTATCTGAAACCACAGTAAAAAAAGAGAAAAAAAATTCTATTGGTACAACTTTTTTTTTAATCTATGAAATTTTTTCATGAATGTATATAACAAATTAACAAATATGGGTTTTTAGAAAATCCCTGACTGCTGATTGTACTAGAAGTCTAGTTAATTTGTCGTTTACGCCAAGACTTTGAAGATTTTTCTTTATATTTACTTTTCCATCCTAAAAAGAGTCTCCGTATTTTCCAAGTAAAATTTCCGGATTTTTTGCTGTATAATAATAAAACTAAATACAACAGCTTTAGAGAAAACAAAAAATTTAGGATTATCTATCAAAGGTATCCTTAAATGCATACTTTTCATGAAATCACTGTTAAAGTAAAAAATTCCATATAAATTTTGAAGTTGTACTACCAATTAACGAGTTTTATTTTTTTTAAATTTTATTTATTTATTATAATTATAAATATTGTTACTATTATTATTATTTTTTTATTTTTACAGTGAGCAACTTTATTAAATCATGAATAATGCATAATTCTGTAATTAATGCATTAATTTTTAATCCAGCTATTAAAAAAAAGTAAAAACCGGTTTGAAATCAAAATTTCATTAATTTTGACATGTTAATAGATTTTATTCGTAATTTGTTGCCTTCTATAAACTAAAAATTTCAAAACGATGGACAATGTTTGGTACAAGATTTCACCATCTGATGGTGACAGCTACTGAGCACCAAAATTTGGTTCAAACTACAGCAAAATTTTTAACAGCGTATACCCGTTCGAATTAATAAAACACGACATATTTACCTAAAAATACACGACTATAAATATTTTTTACGAAAATCAAAAAAAGAAAAAAAAAAAATCTTATTACTAATGCTTTATGCAGACATATTTGATTTTCTGAAATAAAGCTTGCAATATTAAGAGTAAAATTGCCATAATGTAGACTTTATTGGTGACATATACTACATTAGATTTTATACGTGACATTTACTACATCTGATTATTCCACATGTCAATTAACCCTCATATTTTGGGAAAATATACGGCAGATAAAGCAAATAATGCACCATTTAACTGGCATGCATCATATGGAATACAAAATAGGTAAACTGTTGAGGTATTTATTACTTAAAAGTCTTAGGCTTTTTTGCATTTTTATAGAGATTATTTTTAATTTTAAAAAGGATGATGTGAAATGTGAACTAAGGCGACACAAAAAAGCGATATATAAAAGGAAAATCGCTTTCCTCTAATACCAATATTTACCTAGTAAAAATAAAATCGATTAATATTTTTTAATGAAAAATTGCAAAAACCATCATTAAAGAAAAATTTTGTTTCATTATCTTAAAATTAAATAAAAGTAATGACTATAATTAGATATGACATGCATATGACTATAATTAGATTGTGTTATTTTCAGTGAAAAAAAAAATAGAACTATATTTCATTTGCGATTTTTATTCAAGTGGTTAATTTTCTTCATTAAAAGTAATATCACTGTTTTAAATTGATACTTACCTATTGTATTTTAGAAAGTCAGCCTTCCTAAAATAATTTTATTGCATGTTTAATTTATTAAAAACAAATATTCTCCTGTTATTAATTTATTTAAGAATTTGAATGAAAAATATTAAAATAAAACATATCTTTTTCTCCTCGATAATATCTTAGATTTTACTTTTTCTTTCTTTCTGAGAATAGATACTTATTTAAATAGACTATGTTTAAAAAAAAATATATGTAAGAGTGTAACTTATGCTGCTCTTATGAGTGCCTTTTCCAAAAACTTTAAGAAAATGTACACTTCTTTTTGCAGAATACTTTCAACTCGTTACTTTTTCTTTTATTAATAACATTATGCAACATGGCAGTTATTATATATACTAGAGGGACCCTGCTTTTCAAAAATTAATTCAGTACTATTAGACTAGCCTTATTGTAAGTTTAATTTAATAAAAACGAATATTTCCCCCTTTTTCATTTAGGAAAAACAGAGTTAAAAACTAAAATAAAACATGTCTTTTTCTCGTTGCTAAAATCTTCAGTTTTCAGTTTCTTTCCTCTGAGAATAGTCTATACACTGACTCATATGCATGATTTTTTTTTCTTTTTTGCATTCAAGCTTATTCGTAATCAACACTCCGTGTCTCAATTTAGTGCTCAAAGCATGTAACAAGGAGAGAGTACTTCGTGTTATGCTGAGAAAAAAAATAACACTGAGAACTTTGTTTCAAGAGGGAACAGCACCCCTACACCCCCTTAGTGATATAGATACTCGTTAATGTTACGCGAAAAGGGGAATGCAATGTGAAAAATGAAGGGGAATCCCTTGAAAGTTCAGGGCAATTATATCGAGTTTTGTGAGCTTCTCTTTTGCATAATTTTTTATTTAGTTTCAAACAACCCTTTCTCTTTAATTCAATCGTCTGAAATGAATGGATATATAAGAGAAAGTCTTTTTTTCCTTAATAAAAAACGGTAAGAAATAGTCTCTCTTTGATGTTTTCATAAAAGGGGAGATTTCGCCCTTGTCCCAATACAACGTTATGGCTAAAAAGGCTTTACAGTACAAAAACTGTCATGAATATTACGTTTTACACTTTAGAGAATTCATGTTTAAGAAAAAAAAAAAGAGACAGAAAAATCATGCATCCAGCATAAATTATGTAACACTTTTCAACACATTCAGAATGCTGTAACAAAACTGTATTAAGGTGAAATATGGCTAAATAAACAATTTATAAAATACTTAAGACACTTGAAAACTCTTCTGAGATTAACATTAAATATTTGGAAAATTACCGGAATATTCTTCTTTAGACTTGTATAGGACCTATAGATTTGTATGCATACTATATAGTATATTAAATTTAGTTCAATGAAATTACATAAGCACAACAGGAAATTCTTATTCAGCAATTTCCATCAATAAACGGAAATGCATTTGATGTCTTTTTTATAGCACTGTATATATCATCTATAGAATTTACACATACAAAGTAATTTGAATAATAATAATAATAAATAAATAAATGAATAAATACATAAACAAATAAATAAATAAAATTTAAGCATTTCCACAACGCGTAACACAACTGTAAAAGCACTTTCAGCAATCACACTATACTGTAGCCAAATATTTTTTTGTTCTCCTGTAAATAAACAATAAAGTATATGCATTCCCGCTTTTACATCAACCATCTTGTAGTACACCTAAGTGATCGTTATAAAGTTTAATATATTTAAAATTCTGTAATATGATTAAAATGCACACAAACGACTTTTTCTACTTGCCGTAATGTAACAGAATTCTTTTTAGGGTCCCTGTAAGAGAACCGTAAATGCTGCATACTTAATTCTTACTATCAAACATGCCAAAATAAACCCCAATGATATTTATCATACTCTTGCGAATCATACTATATTTATGTAAGTTAGAACACGAACAGACAAACACAATTTGTATTTTTTTTCAACCAATGTTGGAAACTCTCAGAAAAGCCACATGTTTATGGCCAAGAAATGAAATATCCAAAAAATTAATAAACTTTTTAATGTAACATATTCGCTCATTTCTAACCCTGTTTATATAGTGAATTAAATACAGGAACGAAAGCTCACGAGTCAAGCATAGATTATGAAACACTTTCCAACACATTCTGAATACCGTAACAAAACTTCACTATTTAATAAGATCAAGGTGAAAGATGTCTAAGTAAATAATTTCAAAAGTGCATAACACATTTGAAAGTCCAACTTCAGTAAATAGTTGAAAATATACAGGAATTATTTGTGCTGTCCTGTATATGCCTTACAGATTTGTATATAATGCTACAAAATGCTATTCTAAAATTTTGTTCTGTTCGGAAACGTACAGTGCTATGGGTCATTTCATGGTAACTTACGTTACGTTTTGAACTATTTTCAGTAATTTTAGTAACGCAAAAAAATTATTCAAAATGTAAATTTGACATGGTTCGCTAATTAAACTTATTCAAAGCCCAATTTAGGTGTAAATTACTTAATTTTAATGTTTTTTCTTAAATTTGGTAGTTTTATTTACTATTGAAACTGTCTTTACAGAAAAAGGAATGTAAGTTATCATATAAAGTGTAATTTTTATTTTCATTTTTTAGGCATTTTTCATCCAAATTAACCCTTAGATAGCTTTCATTGACAAATCATGTTAATTTTACATTTGAATATTTTTTAGTGTTATATTACTAAAATTACTGCAGTTAGTTGTTCTAAATGTAACGTAAGTTACCATGGAATGATCCTGCTACTGAAAATTCCCCTTTAACTATTTTTGTCAATAAACAGAAGCGTATTCAATATCTTTCCGGGCAGCTCTGTATATAATGATTGAAATTTATACACAACATTTAATGTACAAATAAATATTTACATTTGAAAACCTGTACTAGAACTAAACATGTGATTCCAGCAATTATTGTTAATAGACACAGTACTGCAATCGAATTCTTAGAAAATCCTTAGAAATCTCCATCATTAGAAAAAAAAAATTGTTTATATTGTAACCCAACTTGCAATTTTTTTATCAACTATTTAAAATTATAAGATTTCAAATGACTTTAAGCCAAGCTTGTAATTATAATGCTTTTATATCTAAAAATGTGTCAGAATTTTCGCGTTGTTAATTTTTTTTTTTTTTTTAGACTAGTCTTAAAGTTTTAAATAAATCTTGCATACAAGAGAAAAAGTTTTATAAGATAAATTTACACTAAACGAAATATATTTTGAAACATAAAAACTAAACAAAATTTCCACTGAAAAGTTGTAAATATTTCGATTTCAAATAACCCTTTCCCTTTTGTTCATCGGTATGAAATAAAAGAATCCGCAAGAGAAATTTTTATTTATTTTTTTTTTCTTAATAAAACGGTATGAAGTAGATTCTTTTTTATACGTTCTTAAGAAGGAAAGTTGCGCTTGCCCCACTACAAAGGTACACTAAAAATATTTTAGTATGGAGAAAATGTTTTAAATACATTATTTTATTTTTTACAGAATTCATGACATGAAAAGTGACACAGTTTTCGATAGTTTTACAAGTATCAATTGTTAAATAAATTTATAAATATTTCTCTGTCATTCTTTTATAATTTTATTTGGAAAGCTATGCTACGTTCCACAAAAGGCTCAAAATTTAGTATATGTTTTGAACATTTGTATCATACAACCATTTCACTTTAATTCAATCCTCAAAAATACACAAAATGTATTGAAAAACTGTTCTTTTTTTCCTTAACACATTTTGACTGCCATTGAACACAATTATGCGTTCCAGAAATATTTTCCGAGGCTCCATACCCTAGGATATGTATGCTATCAATATTTTCATTAAGAAAATGTATAGCCATGTAACAGGACTTTTCATGATTTACTGCAGTAAAATTTTAAAAAGATCCCAGTGTCATTGGACACATGCTTAACCTCTTCGCTACTGGCGATTATTACAGTATTTTTAATTATTACTGAATTATTTCTTCTCTCGTTTGACTTCAGAACGAGATTTTTGTTTTATTTTCATTAGCTCGAATCTTAGAATTCGAAACACATTATTCTTTTATCGAAATTTCATTTATATTTGAGTATCATTAATAAAATGGGACAAAACTGATGTACCCATTTGGGTACTCAGGGACTGAAGAGGTTAAAGATTTCCGTTTGAAATTTTTTGTTCAGAAAATAACTAAAATTTGATATTTTTTAATTAAAAATGCATAAAATTAAGAAACATTGGCGTGATTAAGAATTATGAAATGGTTCGATAAACACCGAAAAACACTTTGTCAATGTCTGCCAGAAAAGCCTTTTCATCACAATCTGTGATGGTCAGCGTGTTAAAAAAAGCTCAAAGATTGTCTCGTTTTGATCTTCCATAAAAAAGAAGATTTTTCTCTGACTCTTTCCCCAAATAAGATAAAGTAAAATACACTTTAAAACAGAAAACGCGAATAGCATAATTACACAGTTTACGAAATTCATGGCTGACAAGTTAATGCTTATGGAATCGTTATGAAATATCAAAGATTTAATAAATGTATGGGATATGTAACTATTATACCGAGTTTTGAGTACTTCGTTTTGCATTTTTTTCTGTTTGATATAAAACAATTCTTTTTTTTAATTCAACAGTCCGAAAATAAATTATCTAACAAGAGAACAAAATTAAACAATTAAAAAGTATTAAGTTGCAGGTTTTTTCGGAGTTTTTATAAGAAAGGAATTTTCATTCCTAAAACAACCTTAAAGCAGTTCTTAACTTTACTGCTCAAAAAGCACGAAACTTTCTGTCACATTTACTGTCACTTTTTTAAACGTAAAGGCACAAAATTGGCAAGGCTGTCTGTGGAATTGATTTTTAGTGGAAATGAATTTTCCATTATTTTTTTTTTATAAATAAATTATTTATTGAAATAAAAGTGATTTTGGGTTAGGTAGTGATCAGTTTTTAGCTCACAGACTATCAAAGCCTGAAGGCGTGTGTGCCCATCCGTCCTGTATGTATGCATAAATGTATGTAACGCGCTAACTCGCGATAAAAATATTCGATTTACTTAAAATTTTAGATATAGGTTTATTCTGATACAGAACTTTCCTGATTAGTTTTGAGTGTTCATTCGGTAAATATAAGGGGGAGATACGGGGCTAATACCTTTTCCCTTAATTTCTCTAAATGGGTTTTTCATGCAGAATTAACAGATTTCATTCAAATTTTAGCTGTACGATCATTATGATGAGGCATTTTCATGATTACTTTTGATTATGATTGTATGATGACGTATGATTTTCTTTTCCACCTATTGGATTTTTACTTATTTATTTTTTTATTTTTTGGTATAAATTCGAATGTTATTTTGAAATTGTTATTTGGATAACATTATTCTAAAAAATATGAAACTGACCATGAAAGTTTTGACTATTTGACTTTAATTTAAATAATAAATAAATAGATAAATAAACAACGGATTTCTTACACTACTTGTGAAATATTTTGTGCCCATGCAGTAAAATATTTATTTTAAAATTGTTATTTTTGTTTAAGTTATGCGATTAGATGTACTATAAAAAGAAAGATTTTGCTGGGTTTTTTCTTTCTTTCTTTTTTTTTTTTTTTTTTTTTATCGTGTGTATGAAAGCTTACAAATAAAATCTAAACCAAAACAATTTGAGGTATAAACTATTATCAAACTGCTTTTATGTTTTTTTTTTTTTTTTTTTTTTTTTTTTTTTGTATTACAAAAAAATTTTCGTCCAATAATACATAAAAGATATAATGTTACAAAAACTTTATTATTTTAACATACCTAATAAATCTTTTTCACTTTAAAAAAAAAAAAAAATATTTGGCATTATTTATGTTGTGTGTATCTTTCCGTCTAACATAATTGTGTCTTGAGTCCTCTCCCATGTTTCCATTGTTGCCATAACAACGAGAAACACATTTTAAGTCCATTTATTTGACATAATATTTCGAATCCTAGAATTAAACCTCTCACTTCTCAGCCAAGCCACTACCTTGGTGGTCAGATCAGAAACCAATCACGGCTAGCGGTCAGCTTGACAGCAATCTATCAATCAATATCTTTTACCCTGTTTCGTCATTATCAGCTAGTAAAAAGATAGGTTACGCCTTTTAAAAATCTCTCGATCCCAACGATTTGGACTCTGGATTATCTATTTAATTTTTCGATGCTGCACAGTGATAATAATACATATTTATGGAAGGGAGAAAATTGAGTGAAATATTACAAAAAAAAAAAAAAAAAAAAAAAAAAAAATTAAGTAAAATATTTTGTTAATGGATTCTTAAGAATTTCTTTGCTAACAATAATGCTCACCGCATAGTTTTAATATGATATGATATGTCAAATTCGATATAATAAATAACGGTCTGTTGCATCCAGCGCCACATGTGGAATAATTAGTAATATTCTCTGTAGTAAAAAAAATGAAAGGAAAAGAAGCCTAACGTATACTGTAGAAAAGTGAAAAAATGTAGAAATACTTTAGCTATATCCACCAGAGAATTTCTTTCTCACTCTCTCTCGTTATTCTATGCTTATTTACTAAAAATATTTTTTTGAATTACGAAGACTAAAAAAAGTAATTAAAAAAAAAACCGCGTGCTTGTTAAATATAGGTATATTTTTAGTTTTTGTAAAGGCAAATATGATAATGCGCATTGAAACGCAATTAAAATAGGTGGAATGCAATTAAAATCAACCCTTCCTCTAAAATATTTGTTTTGGAATTTCTTCCATTTCCCTCCACTATCTAGATCATAAATAAAAATACACATGTATATATGTATTTTATACACAAATATATATATATATATATATATATATATATATATATATATATATATATATATATATTTTCCCGCATGGAAATAAAATAATGCAATGTAGAGTTGACATCTCATTTAATCAAACCTATGTTTGCCTATTCTTTAGCTGTTTGACATAAGACATATCGTGTGCATCTTTCCGTCATACATAATTCTACGTCTTCACTTCTCTCCCATATTACCATCGTTTCCATAACAACGAGAAACACATTTTAAGTCCATTTATTTGACATGATATTTCGGATCCTGGGATTCAACCTCTCACTTCTCGGCCACTACCTTGGCGGTCAGGCCAAGAAATCAATCACAGCTAGCGGTCAGCTTGACAGCAGTCTATCAATCAATATCTTTTCCCTTGTTTCGTCTTCAACAGCTAGTAAATAGATGGGTTATGCCCTTTAAAACTTCTCCAACTGAGAGATTTAGGCTCTTTATCGCTTTAATTTTTAAATGTTACACGATAATACATATTTACAGGAACGATAAAAATTGAATAAAATAGCTCTGTAACTTTTAAATAAATTGTTTGATGTTATCTTTTAAATGGTAACTTAATACTAATCACAATGTTTAAAAACATGATTTAGTGATCTTTGATGAAATTTATAGAAGTATTCTTTCAAAAGGCGTTTTCTTGGCCAATAATAATATTTATGAAGTATGGGATTTCTTATGAATCAAGAGATATTTTTCAAATAAAATGCTTATGAAACGTACCATATTTAAATTTTATAACTCTATTAACTATGTCCTGTCTCCAATAGATATTCCTGGTACTGAATATTTATGAGTTTAATCGTGATAGAACAATAATGAGAAAAATTTCAAGAAATAAATAAAATCTAAACCGTAAAAATAACTTGAGTTAAAAAGAAATTCTTAAATACTCAATCTGTTGCCAGTCCTCATTTTAAAAATTCAGAATGTATATGTGCTGCCACTTTTAACTAGTAATAGTCATTTTATTTAATGGTCGATTATATGAGGTGAAAATTATATAAATTATTTTACATAAAAACGTGATAACAATCAATCTTAATAATAACAATAAAATGTAGCGGACTAGCAGCACTGTTCTCGATTGGAAATATTTATTTTCTTCTTAATTCCTAGTTTATTTATATATGTACATAGCTGCCAACTTATTTAATGAAATGTGCCCTACGTTGATTTAATAAAATATAAATACATATATATTTTTTAAGTGGAAATTCTGGTTCATATGTTTATTTGACTTTAAAAAGTACAGAAGTTGGCAGCTTTTCTTTTTTTTTTTTTTTTTTTTTTTTTTTTTTTTTTTTGTCCATATACATTTTCCTCATAGCTGCAACTTTATATCCACATTCGTTATCAATTTTGTATAAGTTAGTGACTAGTACATAAAGTTTTAATAAGTTCTTAATTTACAAATTATTTTACATCGAATCTCATTTGTTACATAAATTTTGATTCATTTAAGTATCTAATTCCAATATAAAAATTGCATTATGATTTGCGTTATATTCTCAATAATTAAACTCGTGGAAGTGTTCTGTTTGAAGCAGTGATTTCTAAAGCAGCATTTGCTGTGATCTTTGCTTGATCTGCTGATCGTCACGCCTACGCGCATTAATTTTACTATAACATTTTATACTCATTTATTATATGCAACTAAATGTTATCCAAGTGTATACATACTTTAATTCATGTGTTTGATGAAACTTTTCAAGAACTTCGCACAAGCTAGAAGTGTCTAAGGGCTCGCCGAAAGATTGTACTTATCAGCTAAAAACCCCATTAACTCCAAAATTACTCGAGCGATTTCGATAAAAATTATTTTGTTGGTAGAATATAAATGTAACATCATATATGTCAGGCAGTTTTTTAAAATAATTAAAATAATTAGTTTAAAAAATCACAAGAATGGAAAGTTTCTAAAAAATATCATTATTCTAAAATAAAAAAAAAAGTTTTAATCGCAGAAAAAAACTAACTTGCATAAGTCATGAACATAATCTAGTAATATGGATTCCAAGTTTTGACAAAATCGGTCGAGTAGCTTCCCAGAAAACGGGACTTAAATCTCGCATATTTCCCTTGGGATTGCAACCACTCTTGTCTTCAATTAAATATAGGCTCATGAAAATTGCATATTTTAGTTCTTCTTTTTTAATCAGATTAGAGTAATATATATTTTTTATCAATTTTTTATTCAATATGTAGCATCGGTATAATTATCAATTCCATCTAATGTATAATAATTATAAACGTAATCAAAATTGCAATGAGAAGGTTTTAGGTTGTGCTAAATGTTTTATTGTTTGTCATCATAAAATGGCAGTAAAAATATTATTTTTTTTCTGTATATACAGGTATATCCATTTTC
Source organism: Maratus speculifer (assembly GCA_964019185.1). Classification (NCBI taxonomy): domain Eukaryota; kingdom Metazoa; phylum Arthropoda; class Arachnida; order Araneae; family Salticidae; genus Maratus; species Maratus speculifer. Next base: position 140,257,777 of record OZ025299.1, read on the forward strand.
CCATCTGTCAAAAGATAAAATACGGTTTGTTTTGTGCGGGACCCGTAGATTTTTTTTCCCTTGCGTGTTTTTATTTCTCTAAGGCGTTGCCCCTAGCAGTGTTTAGTAAAACCCAAGGAAAATGTAAGCAAGATCTTTTCTTAAGGGGAAAAAACTTCCAGAATTAAATCAAAACAATGATTAAAAATACTTTTAGTGATTTATATCACAAGATTTTTTTTTTTTTTTTGAAGACCAAACTAATAAATTTCATTATTTTTATGGTTTGCTACTTGATACGGATTGCCTGCTGTGAAAAGTCAAATTTGTAAAGAGTGCCTTTGTTGTCCTTAAACACTAATAGTACACTAAGTTATTTTACTGATTATTTTTCTAAAAAGCCGATTGTAGTAAAGAAAAGTAAAATTTCAGAATGGCATTTCTGTTTATAATTGCCAATTTTATAGGATTATATGAGTTTTTATTGGATAAAAAATAATACTTTATTAATAGAAAATATCGATATTAATACTTGAAAACTGCTATTTGTAGTTCGAAAATATTTGGGGCTTGAAGATTCTAATTTGGTTCTACAAATTCTATTTTATTTATTTTTCCCCATGTTTAAATGGGGTAATTTTCTATTAAATTCAATGGTTCATATATATACAAGTAATGTTATATATATATATTTTAAACTAGCACAGTGCACTTAAAATGCCTCTTTTTATTTTATTTTCGGAAAACATCATAAACAAGAGATATAATTCTCCACTGAATGGCATACCAAGCTCTATATAGCTTAGACTAATGTAATTCTAGTAGTAAAAATGTTAAAAAATATATATATTTAATGATCTAATGCCTTCGCATTTAGTCATATTTTAACATCAATGTTGTGTTTTCGGTTGGAAATTGGAAGCGCGTAGTTCCCATTCCCTAAATATACAGAAATTTTTATTTTGAACTCCTTCAATTTTTTTGATAAAAATACATTTTACAAAGCCAAGTCTAATCTCTTGTTTAAAGAGAAGAGACAAATGACTAAAGAGGCGTGATGGTTCCAGGAGAGTGAGCACAAAATAATAACTTTTCTCGCTAATAGGCGTTATGTTTCTGGGAAACGTGTTATGAATTAGCTTGAATGGCAGCCATGCTCTGCTGAAGACAAATTATAAAGAGCACGTGCTTAATTTTAAACAATGCTTAAACATATTGTAAACATGCTGAATAATACGCTATTAATTCCGTTGTTTTACAATATAATTTGCGGTTATTCCTTTTCAATTATTCTTTAATAATAAAAAAGGAAAAACAAAACTTTAATCAAACAGAAGCGAGCGCAAAAATGATCAGATTACTTTTCAGGATACGGAGTATATTATATTGAATAACAAGTTGCTTTTGTATGTTATTCGAGATTTTCATTTACAATAAAAAAAGCAGACTAGAGTTGTCAGTTTAGCGTCCAATTTTAATCCGAAATTTCAAACTGATATCGAAATTTTCGAATAAAAAATCCTTTATTTTATGTGATTGCTAAATGTCTCTCTTTTTTTTAAGTAATGAGTAAAATACTGTTCTTTATTTCTGGTCATGACACTAAATTTCTGAATAAAAATGGAGGCCAAACTGGTGACGCGGAGTTTGACATTTTTAAATTTGTTTATAATGGTATCATAGCTGCCAACGTCTTACACCTTCATAAATCATATAAACGTATTTTGTATACATAGTGTGATGTATTACATTATATACATCATGGTCTATTAATTAACATATCTGATCAATTTCTCTATCTCTATCAATCTCTATCATAGATTTATTTGACTGAAAAAAAGGCGTAGAAGTTGGCAGCCATGGGGTATAAATCAAGAAAAGTAAATTTTATTATTTTACATTTTTTAAGTTTATTTATTTGATGCAATTCGGTTTTTGAATTGAAATCATTGTTGATCCCAATCAAGCGTATCTTTGATTACAACGTAGCTGCTCGTTTCATAGGCTAGAATAGAGCTAATAAAGCATGACATACTTTATACAATCCAAATAGATTTGACAACTTACTTCATTCTCTTCTGAAATGAAATATCTCCATGTTTATATAATTAACAGAAACAACTCATCCCGAGTAAAGAGGATGTGTACATTGATGTAACTCTATTAATGTATAAAAAAAAAATATCCACAGCCACTGACTGATATTTTGTGTTATTTTTATTCCATTTTATTTTTAAATTATTTTATTTATTAAAAGCATAAAACACAAAATTCAAAAATTCCACAAAATTCTCATGATAGTTATGGCATACACTATTCTCATGATACTTGATGCATTCATGGCTTTCTATAGCACTAAAAAGTGCAGATAAATGATTCCAGATTCAAATTTATCATATCAAGTCCAGGGTTCGTGCGCATCAAGAGATTGAGGGGATTTTAGGCTTTTCAGTACCAAACATTTCGTAAATTACTAGTCACTAAATTTGAAGATTGATTTTATTTTTCATTGAATAAGATAAATATTTCTATACAAAAATTGTGGTAAAACGTGCTTGAAAGTCCTTGAAGCGTACGAACTCTTTAAATTGCTTTAAAGCACAAAGATTTTGCAAATTATCATCGCATTGTATTTAAAAATACATTTGAAATCACAATATTAAAATACTATGCTTATAGATCTATATGCATGGCACTATTTTCATTCATTATTTAATGTTATAAGTAATCCGCAATAGAATGTTGTTAGATTAAGTATTTTTTGGAAGCATAATTAAATGCTCGCAGAGACATTTAATACATAGAAATGAATGTCAACGTTTTATGTTTATAGGAAACGTGTTTAATTATGTTATTTCAGCTACATTTGTTGCGTTCCAAATGAATGCCCACGTATCCAGTAACTTAAACATCAGTGTCTATTGATGAAGTTATTAAGAAAAAAAAAAAAAAAAGCATTATATTGAAGTTTTCAAAAACAACTGCATTCCATAAATAAGGTCTTAGGCCATTTCACATAACCACATTCTCATGGTTGTCCATACATGGCGTCACATTTGTTTTTGGCATGCTTGATTTCCTTATTGTTTTTTTAGAAAACTTTTTCCGGGTCATTTGGCTGCTGGCCGGGGAAAAGAGTGTCCTTGAAACAGTACTCTGTTTTGCAATATTTTTCCTATTCGATGATTATTTTTCTCTTATAAGGTATTTGCGACCTTTGTTGAAAGGGATTCTATGCAAAGGAAGGTTTGTAATCATAGTTTATTAAAGCATAGGACCGTAGCGTATTTAAAGATATGGAGGGGAGGGGGTCAGATAGTCTGGGTACCACCGAGTGAGGAACTGGTTTACTAAATCATGGATATAAAAACTAAAATCCGATCAGACGAAATTGCATGGGGCAGTTCAAATAATCTGTTTTAGACAGACTTCCGTCATTGCTTCAAGGTCTTGCTTTTGCCGGGACTATATATTTTTTCTTTTTGGATTAATAAATCATGGCTATAAAAACTAAAATCTGATCAGACGAAACTGCATGGGACAGTTGAAATAATCTGCTTTAGAGAGACTTCCGTCATTGCTTCAAGGTCTTGCTTTTACCGGGACTATAATTTTTTTCTTTTTAAGGTAGGATTCCTTCATAGACAAGTTCTATTTTTCTCTTAACCTGTTAAAGTTTATCCACCCTATAATATATTTCTGGAGAGCTTTAGATGTATTACAGTGAAAGTTGTAAAAACGGAGCCTACCTACAAGGGAATCTTGTCCCAAATTTGAAAAATGAAGGTTTGATGAAACACTGTAAAAAAGAAAAAAAATACAACTGTTTCACAAAATACAAAAATTTGCTGTAATCACGAACGAAAATTTTAAATAACCATTTCTAAGTCACCCAATATTGCGAATAGCGTTTTTTTAGTCTTTAGAAAACTCAGAAAAAAAATTAAAAAAAGAATTTTTATTACCTGCCATTTTCGGAAACGTTTTTGATTAGCTTTTGCAATACATTAATCAGTTATCTTTACTCGAGAAATTGGTTTTTCGGATGCTACCAGACCTCAACAAAACATTGTCAGCTCCAAAGAGTGCTGCAGCTGTAAAATAAAAAATTAAAATTAAAAAATATATTATTATTATTATTTTAAATGATAATTTCAATGTTGTTAATTATATACGTTTTTCTGCTAAACATGTTTATTGAACATGAAAATATTTACTTGGGACCTCATAGCATTCGAAAAATCGGTTTTCTGCGTAGAGAGAGCTGATGAATGTACTATAAAACTACTCAGAAACGTTTTCGAAAAGTGAAGCTACTTAATTAAAATTTATTTTTATAAATTTTTCTTTGATTTTTATAGATAAAAACGTTTGTGAAGTTTTTAAAAAATAAAGGAACACTTTTCGGAATCTTGGATGACTCGAAAGAAGTTATTGTATATTTTCGTTTGTGATTATCGTACATTTTCGTAAATTAAGGAACACGTGTCTTAAAGAACGCTTACATTTGTATTTTAAAATATGAAAAGCTGTCTAAAATGGAACTTTTAAACATTCAACTGCGATTTCTTTTTAACAGGTTTTACTGTAATATTGTAAAACCTATGAAAAAAAAACTGTTTTGAATGATGACGAAACGATTAACCTGACAAGGCGTAAACCTGTCAAAAAAGGAATAGTGTTTATGGTTTCTAGCGATTCTGTTCTCACAGATTTTGCTTTGTAGAAAAATGTACAAAACAGATTTCAATCGGAAAAGTTGCGAAATTTCATAGTAATGACTCATTAACACAAGTTCCATTGTTCGCGGTTAAAGAAAAATTTCGGGGCATGACAGCTCAGAAAAGTTGTCGTAAGCAACGTCGTTGAAAATATTTACAGAAAAATGAAAAACTCTATTTGATTAAAAATCATTTTAATAATTGTTCTGCTAATTCCATGCTTTTATATATAATGTTTACTGTATGAATGCGTATCAGAGTGTTTTGTGTTGATGGGTGGAAAAAGAAATTTTCAACAGTTTTAAACAAAAATTTTGGAAATTTACTGGAGGTATTTAAAGACAGTTCTTAAAATAAAATCTCACTAATATCTTGCATAATTATGAAATCCTTTCTATTGGATAAGGCATTAAAATAGACATTCTTATTTAGATTTCGTGGAATAGAACAAGTTTTTTCACTTGCCTATAATAATAATAATAATAATAATAATAATAATAATAATAATAATAATAATAATAATAATAATAATGGATCGTTCAGAAAATACCAGCAAAGTTGGCTTTTTAAACTGGTATTCTGGCCATGACAGTCCGAGAAAGGAAACCGTCAATACGCAAACATAAAATACAAAGCGATATCAAATTCACATGAAGATAATATTAATTTATTATTTCGTAAATGAATTTGAGTACTTACAAGAAATTCCTATTGAAATGAGAAGGAGAATAACGATATAAAAAGTATAAATAAATAAGTAAATTTCTCAAAAATATTTACGTTGGCTAATGAAAAAAAAATAATAATAAAACTCACTGTATAAGTGAAAGTGTTTCAATCTTATTTGAAAAAATTAGTTTACGTAAAAAAATTTTGTTTGGAAAATGCCATATAATTATGATCAGTTATGAAATTTAAAATTTTGAGCTTTTCTATGAACAATTATTACAGTAGAATGTGATGAAGTGATATAACGTTTTTGTATCATGAGCTCTTTTAAGTATCTGATACATTTGAAATTTATCTGTGGCTGATAATATTATATAAATCTTGAAAAGTAAAAGAAAATGACAGATTTAACATTATATATATATATATTTTTAATGTATTTCAAGACAACAGTATTCGGGACAGGGAGTTTTGAGGTAATTCTTTATAGACAACATATAAGAAAATAAAAGTTTTTTCAAATTTTGAAATTTTTTATTCGGAGAAAAGTGCAATTGTATAATAAGAATTTATAAGTGAAAAAACATACAATCAAAATGAAATATAAAGCTTCAATTTTTAACTAAATAAGTGGAATTTTTCAGTGTAGGTAATATTTTTTTTCTATTATCATAATCAAAATCATTTCGTAAGCATAATCATTATAGTATACAGCATCAACAATATTAACCATTTCAGTGCTACTTTCTATACGTGTTTCCAACTTGTGAAGGCTTTATATGTGCCATACTGTACTGTTACATTAAAATTGTAGTGTAAAAATAGCGTCTTTTTAAAACAAAAAATGATGGTGAATACAATTGTTATTTAATACGGCTGTAAAAGAAAGTTCTGAAAGTCCACATTATACATCATTTCATTCATTACAAATTTATTTAATCTATTTCAGAGTTCATTCTAGAAAAATAATATTTGTATTGCAAGTTGCCTTTAAAATATAATTTAAACAATACAGCAATTTACTCCTTTCATAAAGTTTGAAGAAAAGGTGGTAAGGGGAAAACGGTGGTGGGGGAAAACGATGGTTTGACTCAAAATTAAACTGAACATAATCTAAAATTAATCTGTATATTGCTGATTTTTCTATAATTATTGTAGATATGTACCACAGACATGAGCCTTTTACAATGTTTATGAATATAAATTCACTTAAATTTGAAATTAATTAAAAAACACAATTAATTAATTTTAAAATAACATTTTCTTTTACTTCCGTCTTATCTTCATGTAGATAAATAAAATTGTTTATAAAAAAGCATGTTCACAAAAGAAAAAGATGCTTAAAAAACTTAACCAATTTATATATGTGTATTCTTTATCAATATTTCATCTTTTTTCAATAATATTATAAAACTTTCGTTATGCAATATTTATAATATGAAATTATTCTATTATTGATATCTGTATAAAGTTTTATTATTATTATTATTAGTAATAGTAGTATTCGAGTTTGTGTGTCTGTGGGGGGGGGGGGGGGGGTGTCGAATCTTTCTTAATTTCACTGAGAATTATTATATGTTTTATGTTTTAATGTTTGACTCATATCGCTTACTGCCTCGAATGTTTTATCTATCAAAAAATATAAAGACAGTCATTTTTTTACACTTTCATTTATAATAGAAAATAATACATAATAAATGCATTAAACATAATATATATCTAATATATATCAAAGATAGTCGTTAAAAAAAACACTTGTTTAATTTTGAATGCCAGATTGTTTATACATTTAAATTATTTTATTTCTATATGATAAATACATTCGAAATTGTCGAAAAGGTACTCACAACACCAACCAATGGCCTACTGCTGCGATAATAGAATCATAGTTGACAGCCAACCCGCAACGCAATACTTAGCCTGTCAATCTTTATTTTTATCATGTTACTTTCTTCTGTCAATCATTCCTTGAGCTCCGCCTTCACACTGTTTGCAATATTGTATTTGCTGTTTTACTGAAGCATATTTTATTAAAATTAAAGAAACGTCTGTTTTACATTTGCATTTGTTAATTTATTTTTGTAAATTACTATTAAATCTTGTTTGTTAGGGAAAAAAATTAATTCAATTTAATTTTTTTCTCAATTTTTTTAAATAAATAAATAATAAAAATAAGGAGAAAAAACATTTTGTGTGATTTTATTTGCAAGATAACTTGAGTGCTTGTAATATTCAGGCAATTATTTGAAATAAGTTACTTATTTCTATTTAATTAGATCTCAAATATATATTTTATAGACAATTTCAAAATGAAAATATTTTACGAAGAAGAATTGATACCTATTAAACATTTCGAATTATATTGTTTTGAATAATATTGATTTATTATTTATTATGTAGCATGTTTTTTGTTTATATGAGTAAAATATGTTTGCTTTACAAAACTCATAACTTTATTTATTTATTTTCGTTATTTTTTATATATATCAAGGAATGCGTTAAAAAATGATAAATTAATTGAATGCGAAATTTATAATTCTAACTTACCATTATTTTTTAAATAATTTCAACAACAAAATGTTGGATACAAATTAAAAATTACCACTCTCGTTTTAATTTTAAAGATTTTGAATGATTTATATGAAGTTAGTAGTAATAGAGATAGCAAATTGTTTTTTTTTTTTTTTTATCACATTTTTGATGATTTTGATTTGATGATACTAATTTTCGAGACATGAAGTTTAAAGTACCATTCAAATAAATAACACGAAGAATGTTTTCAGACATTTCAGTTAAGAATATTGAAGATTAGTTTTAATGTAAACCGTGTTATTTTAATATGTGATACGATACAATGTAAAATTGGAGAAAAAGTTTCAAGCAACTTAAAACCCAGTAAAATAAACAAAACAGACAGTATGGTGAAATTGCATTACACGTCGATGCAAAACAAGTGGGTAAAGTCTATCGATATTATAAAAAAATAATGCATGCAAATAAAGAAATGTATTAAATAAATTGTAGAATTTATCCATATTCAATTTGCTCAGCCTTATTAAGTTAAAACTCCATAATGCAACATGGTCAACAGTTTATTTTACTGGCTCAAAATTTCCCTTAAAATTTCTGATTTTCATTAATTCCCGTCCCTTAAATTTCAAGAAACTTTACTGATTCATTCTACTTTACTCAAGCACTGTTTAGCACCCCCCCCCCCTTTTTAGCAAATGAAATTATTTTACTTCCATAAAAAATGTTAGTGAACACGAAGTATGATTTTTAATTTAGAAAGTCGGCTCTCAAAAGGGGAAAAAAATTGTTTACAAACGAGAAACTTTTTGACATTTCTTCTGACTCACATTTAATCTATAAAGCTATGATATTTGCAAGCATTATTATTGAATTGTTTTATAATAGGGTTCTCTTTTCTTCAGATAAATGAATTGTATCTTTGGTTATAAGCGATGTTTATGTCGCGACAGCAGTTTTTCCCTTTCCTGCGCTGTCACATCCGTAATTTCGGTTCAAAACGCTAATGTTTACAACATTTTCAGCAATATTTCCTTTGGCTGAAAAAGATAAAAACAGTTCGATATTACATTCAATAGACATACCAAAACTAGATTTCGTCATTTTTTTCACACCGAAACTTTATTGCCAAAATAAAATAAATCATGGTCCCATGAACTATACACTTTGCACTATTTTTTGACTTAGTCACCACCGACATCTGTCGTAACATTCAATTAGTTTGAAGAAACTACTCTGGTACTATTCGTGCAATGTGATGCAAGGAAATGTCGCACAGCCTATCCACCTCAGCATTGATTTGGAAGTGACGTCACGACAGAGTAGCTTTCAATGTATGTAACAGGTAAAGTCCATTGGGGACACAGCAAGGCTCACACAAGATTAAATTCGATGCTTCTGATGGGAGAATTTGGATCACCCTTCCTACAGCCCAGATCTTGCACCATCAGATTTTCACCTTGCATATCCGATCTTGCACCATCAAATTCTTGCCTGTTCCCTGCACTGAAACTGGACTACACTTCTGTAGACTACACTTCCAAAACTATGCTGGTATGGAGTAGACTGTGTGGAAATTCCTTGCATCACAGTGAACCGAGTTTTACCAGAGTGCTTTCTTCAAACTGATTGCACTCTACGATAAATGTCTCGATGACAACGGTGGCTATGTTGAAAAGTAGTGCAAGATTTATATTTCATGATTCCATTGTATATTTCTTTTAATAATAAAGTTTCCGAATATGAAAATAATGACAAAATTTGCTTTTGAAAAGTTTCTCGCAGTTTCTTAATAAGTGTGCTTAAGGGAAGTCTTATAAGCGATTTTTGTCAGACGAAGACGAGTGTTTCAACTTTCGTCTATTTCGTCGGGAATTTCTAGTAAAATGCCCGCTTTGACAGTTTTTTTTTCTTTTTTGTAAAGGTCTTCTGCCAGTACCAATAAATACAAAACGATATTTAAATGGATTTTAAAAATGCGCCAAAAAATAGCTAGTTTAGATTTCAGAACAGTCATAAGATTTAAAAAAAACTCGGAAACAATAATCTACATTTGGCTACTAAATCAAATTAAACAATATTTTATCTTAGATTGTAAATGCATGTTGCGATCGAATGAAACGGAGTACACATTTCAAATATTGATAGTTTGTAGCCCTAGTTAACGAATGAAGAAAATGTTATATTCTTACGTTTCCATCTCTGAATTACAAGTTTTGTGCATTCAGAGTTTGTAAAAATTATTATAATTTCGGTCTGTTTTACGTGTTTTTGAGAAAAAAAACTAATTCATAAACTCATTTATATTATTCAGTTTAGGGATAAATACTAATTTCAATTGAGAAATAATTGATTAAAATGTACAATGCAAATACAGTTCTAATTTATATTATAAAATATAGGAAATGTACGTAATATACTACAAAATGTAAATACATCTAAATGCTTGAATTCCCTATGACTTTTAAATAAAAAAGAGAAAAAAAATTCTTTTCCCTTAACTTTATTTCAATATATATAAATACTCGCTATATTATTTCAGTATTACATTATTCCGCCATACAGAAGCAGTTAGCACACGTCACTTGTGTCCACAGTCTGAAAAACAAAGCTAAAGCGAAACGACAAAAGAGTACTTTACGGTCGATTACCCATTGGGCAGTAGTCATGGTTGGTGACCACCGCGTTGTTTCATGACCTGGCTACCTCCTTGGTTATACGATTGGTTGAGAGGGACATTTGCTGTCGCCATTGCCATCAGGTGGGAAGTTTATGGAACAAAAAATGCACGAAAAAATGTCAAACGGTATGATTGGACAGATCTAGCTTTGCATCGTTACTCATGAGTAATACTAGGGTTTAGAAACACTTTTTTTATTTCTTCAAAGCAAGGTTATATTTAAAAAAATACACTGTCACTGATATATTGTTTATAATGTTTAGCCATGTAAGGTAAGAATCCTTCAAGCATAACTTTCCCGCACTCTTCCTAAACGCAACTAATTCAATTTGAAATTGGCAGATTGATATCATCTATGTTTGCTGATAATAATTTGATAATGTCGATAAAACTTTGCAACAAATGTTTATACTTTTGATAGAATAGAAACATGTAATCTCTTGCAGTTGTTAATATTTTTATGTTTAAAGCAGCGTGACTTTATGTTTTATATGGCTTTTATACGACATTGCATGGGTATATGAAGGGTTCTACTTTCTTAAAAAATAACACCTTGTACATATTTATGAAGCGATTTAGGGGAGAGGGGGGGGGTGGTTTATGAAAAATCAAATAATGGTTAAAAAAATAATAACAAGTGCAATTATTTTCAAATCAAAATGATAACATGAAATGTTTATTCAGATTCGTACATTTTAAAATATGTGCATATTAAAGTAGAAAATTTTAGACTTATATATTATATTCTTCATTTTAGAGTATAAAACTTAATACCCTTGCACAAAATAAATAAATAAATGAATCTTATTGATTTGTTGTATAATAAACCATATTGAATATTTGTATTTGATGAAATGCTTTTTATTACTTAGAATTATGGTGCATTGGTATCAGATTTTGCATTGTTTTCTCTTGTTTAGAAATTAAGAAAATAAATGTAGAATATTACCAAACCACTCATATCACGAAGGGAAATTTAGAAAAACTCCTGAAGAATTTGGAAGTTATTATTATTATTTTCTAAGCTAAAGTCTTTTCGGAGTACAAGACATTTAAAAAAAATGCAAGTAAAATATTTTTTATATTTTATAACTTTCTCTTGAGTAAAAATCATCCAAATGCTTCTCTAAGATTAAGGTTCTGTCAGAGAAATTGAAAACTAGATCACGTCCGGTTTTGATTTCGAAGCTTAATTTCTCGAATAAAACAGGAAAAATATCTAAATTTTTAATAGGTTTTTTTATTTTGTGTAAAACTTTTGTAAAAAATGTATTCATTGTTATTTGTGTAAAAAATTCCTCGTTAATATGCAAATATACACGTAATTTAATTTACATAATTTATTTTTGTACTAATATATGTCAAAATTTATATTTCATGAAACTATTTTTAACGGCTTTATTAAATAAGTAAATTAATAGGATATATTTGATTAATAAATATCTACTTTATATCACACGCTGTGAATTGTTATTTTTAGAACTGAATGTTTGTATTTTAATTTTACAAAGAGAGAGAGAAGAACATTATGTACATTGAACAAGAATAATATGCTGTTAATTTTTTTACTTTGCAGTAATTACTTTCTTGTTATAATTAAAATTTTTAATTTGTTACTATTTACAATGGTATCAGAAAAAATGTTTTATTATTATGACACTGCATATGAAATGTTTTGTCTGCTCGACATTACATAAGGTACTACTATTTGTCAATAATCCGAGTAAGTGACCTCAAAGTCAAGATTTTTTCTTAATGTTGCATCATCTGTAGCTCACAATCATGTTATGATAATTATTGCATGAGTATGTCAGCTTGTGGTTGCTTTAATAACAGGTTCCGTTGGTGTAAAAAGAAATACTTTCAAGTGTGTTAGTGACGAAGATTTGATTAAAGAAACCTGAAATAAATATATGTAAAAAAAATTTTCTTATATATGACCTTATCTACCCATTCTTGAGATATGCATTTTAATAATTTGTTTCAATAATCATTTGTCAATAATTTGTTTCAATAATTATTTCAATAATTAATCAATAATTATAGTTAAAAAGTAATAAAGAAAAGTGAAAAAAAAATCATAGTAAATTCTTTAAACATTTGACAAGGCAGATTATAATATTTCAAACTCTTTAAATTACTTAGTTGACAACTGAGTTTACCTGCATTGTGCTAATAATAATTTTTATCAATGAAAACTTTCTAATTACCGTAGTCAGTTTTCTATTAGTTCTATTTATTTTCAATATAACTGGAGACAACTCTTGATTTCTAATTGTTTAAAGTCTGATTTCTAGCTTTTTATATATTCTTACTTAGATGCAATGAGCATGCATTTTAATAATTCTTTATATATATATCACACTAACTTATATTTTTATTAAGTTAAATTCCATTTCTACAGCTGTCTTTAAAATGCATTGTTTCTTCTGAAATAATTTTGTGTTTTACGTTCATATAAAATATTCCAAATAAATCAAAATGATCTTTTTTTGTTAATGCTAATTTTTAGCGTAAAATGCAATTTATAGAAGTGTATAAAATAAATTCTTAAATTAATCTAAATAAATTCAATCAGATAAAAAATACCAACTTGATCGATGTGGAAAATAATAGATTTAAGTATATTGCCCTGAAAAAGAAATTTCATTAAAATAGTTAGAAAATTTTCACCACAGCAAATGAAAATGGTTTCAAAAAGTAAATGAATCCCCCAACACACCGCGAAGAAAAAAAACAGGATTCAAAATAAAATAAATATGATTTCCAGCCAATAAAAGTAGATCTGACTAAATAATAACCTTCATTTTATATATATATAAATTTAAAAACTAATTTGCTTTTAATACTTCTGAATTTTGTTATTCTTGTTTTTGAAATACATTAGTGAGCCTTTTACAAATTAAAAATATATAGAGTACATTCTGTCGATATATTATATACCCTACGTTTGACTGATGTGAAAAATAGTAGATTTAAGTTTATTGCTAAGGCAAAGAAATTTCATTAAAATTGGTAGAATATTTTCGACACAGCAAAACACACACACACACACATAACCCCCCCCCCCCAAAAAAAAAAAAAAAAAAAACATATATATCAATGAAAACTTTCACAGCGTGTGATATAAAGTAGATATTTATTAATCAAATATATCCTATTAATTTACTTATTTAATAAAGCCGTTAAAAATAGTTTCATGAAATATAAATTTTGACATATATTAGTACAAAAATAAATTATGTAAATTAAATTACGTGTATATTTGCATATTAAGCGTATCGATATACGAGAAAAAAAATCTTTACGTAATCAAAATTGCAAAGATAATCTTCCATTTAGTTCATTTTCAAGCTATATGTAATTTAAATCAAGGCAAGCTATTGAGAATGAGTATGAATTTAATGCAAAATTTACTTTCCAGCTGTTATTCTACCAGGATATTATCATTATTAAAATAGAATATTTTCGCCACAGCAAAACACACAAAAAAAAACATGCATATCGACGTACAAAAAAAAAAAAAAAAGAAAAGAAAAGAAAAGATATTCTTCCATTTATTTCATTTTCATTCAGGGCCCGATTATAACTAATTGGGCCCCTGGCCAAATATAAATTAGGGGGCCCTTTTGAATCATTGCAGCGTTATTCTAATAGAGCTGATGATACCTCATATGTGTATGTGTAATGCATAAACATATTTTCGCACCTTGGATATAAATAGAAGAAAATCTCAGCTCTGTCAATTCTAATTAAATACCTTAATTAATAAAAGTACACTTTTTTTCCATTGTGCAGAACAAACTCTTTTACATAACTTTAACAATTTGTTATATTACTTTAGGATGAATTAATAACTTCAACTTATGGAAGAACTGGAAAAAGAAAGTAAATATTTTATAATTTAATATATGGATTTGGGGGCCCTTAAGGTCTGGGGCCCATGGGCATTGTCCCGATTTGCCCATGTGGTAATAAGGGCCTGTTTTTATGCTATAAGTAATTTAAATCAAAGTAAGATACTGAGAATGAGTATGAATTAAACAAGAAATTTACATTTCAGCGGTTATTCTTGCAGGAAGTTCATTGTGTTTACGATTATGCAAATGTTTATTTCTGTGGGTCAACACAATGTTTAATCTTCCAGCGAAACATGTAATTGTCTAAGCATAAATAAATTGCGATTTTAATAATTCTATCTCGTAAATTAATATAGTTTTCATTCATAATTTCCTCTAATTCCGTCTTATAATTAAAAAAAAAAAAAAATCTAATATTCTTTTTGTTTCTTGCAGAAAAAAGTTTTCAATTTTAATTAAGTATAGTATGAATTTTCCAGTGCAACATTTTGAGTTTAAAAAATAAATGTAATTCAGGAAGAATGTTGATAAGAGTGAAGGTAATATTAGGATAATATAATATAAGTAGTAATCAGTAGTAATAAGTTTCTATAATACATAAAATAGTGCAAAAAATATTATAATGGAAAATTATTATTAAATCACCTACAATATACATATATATATATATATATATATATATATATATATATATATATATATGTATGTATATACAGGGTGTTTCACAAAGGACCCCTAACTTTAAAAATCTATAACTCGGAAATGGTGATAGATAGAAACATGAAACCCGTGGTGTGTTTATTAAAAAAATCGGTACTTCTAGGTTATCCCGTCGACCAATTTCGCTAAATTATACAAATCGCCAAATTAATAGCCAAATTATACATGTTGACATAATTTTTATTTTAAATAACGAAAAAACAAATAATTAGTAGAATATTAATAAAAAGACGAAATAAAAATCACTTAATGACATTTTAAACACGTGAATCGCATTTAATGTCATTGAATGTGACATTCACGATCATCCTTTATTGGCATTTAATCTTATAGTTTGGCGATAATTTTTTGGTCGACGGGATAACCTAGAAGTACCAAAAAATCATAAGAATCTTATACATAAATCAGAAAATTTAGTTAAAAATAGCACTCATAGATGGCGCTGAGAGCGATGGTTGCTCTGTTGAGGCTGATATTGAAGTCACTTAGCACTGATTCGAATTAAGGTGTTTCATGCGGTGTGGGTCTTGTTCGAAACTGCATTTTTGCTTTTACGACCCGATTTTGAATTCAATTCATATAATTTTGATTTTGTTGGCGTCAGCACAATAATAGACAAAAATAGTGTTTCCACAGGAACGATTCCTTTAAAATTGAAATGCGAGAAACAGCAACGTATATAAAAGACGGTATTTCGAATGTTGTTGTTCCTCGCATTTTATAAAAATCGTTCCTATGGAAACACTGCATTTGTCTATTATTGTGCTGACACCAACAAAATCAAAATTATATGGATTGAATTCAAAATCGGGTCGTAAAAGCAAAAGTGCATTTTCGAACAAGACCCACTCCGCATAAAATTCCTTAAGGGTGTATTTCGATTCAAACTGCCTATTTTCCGATTTATTTTTGAACTCATTATTGCTCTCAAATACACCAAACTTTCAAAATCTCTTATTTGGAAAGTACACAAGGTGCCGTAATTGTCGATTCTTTGATAAATGCAGAAAATATTGCAAAAAAAGCAATCAAAAACGGCATTTCGGACCGATTTTTCCCAAGCGGGAGATATGAGAACGAAAAAAGGGGTCATACTGAGAAGATAATTGTTTATAACTCAAATTCTAATGAATTGAGAGTAAAAAAAACATCATTCGGCACCTAATACGTCCCTTCAAGAATCCTCTCAGCAAATTTCATGTTTCTACGTTTAAAAATGTGTCTGAAATTGTATCGGAAAATTTCGAGCTGTTGAAGATGGAAAAGCGTTTTTTCGAATACACCCTTAATTCTCATCAGTGCTAAAAGACGTCAATATCAGCCTCAACCCTCAACAGAGCGCCTATCGCTCTCAGCGCCATCTATGAGCGCTATTTTTAACTAAATTTTCTGATTTATGTATAAGATTCTTACGATTTTTTTAATGAACACACCGCTGGTTTCATGTTTCTATCTATCACTGTTTCCGAGTTATAGATTTTTAAAGTTAGGGGTCCTTTGTGAAACACCCTGTATATATATATGCATTTTTTTGCAATGAATAATAAAATAATATCAACAAAATTCCTGTTAATAATTCTTAATCATTTTTATTGGGCTTTGTCGATGGAAAATGGAAATTATTAAAGATAAGTTGGCTTTAAAATATTTCATCCATCATAAATAGCATATGATTGCTTCAAAATAACATTAATTATTATTTTGGTTATTATGCGGGGTAATTTTATCATAATATGTAAAATTTTCTGTATGAACTTTTGCGAAAGCTTGATGAGTATCACTCTTATAAATAATGTCATTAGTATAGTATTAATAAATATATAAACTCCATATCTCCATATAAATAAATATATAACATCAGTAAACAAAATCTTACTCTGCATATTTCAATCGTGGATTTTGCTTATAGTTAATTTCTTTTAAAATCCATGAGTTATAATGCATATGTTTTTCGCAATAAATTACATATTTATTTACTTAATGAACACAGGTAATAATAAATCTATTTTAATATACACATATGAATAAATAAATAAAACAGGATAAACAAAATACAGAATCCTTGGAACTATGAGCAGTATACAGATTCTTTAGAGGTGCGTGCTAATTCATTGAAAATATATGTATAATGTGTGTCTGTGTGTATGTTGATATAAAATCATAAATTGTAAAACAATGTATATCAAATGCATGTATATAACCATTAATTGTAAAACAATGTATATATGTATTATATAAAATAATTGAAATTAATTTCAATTTTTACTTTTATTTTTTCCCCTTCTTTTTACATTTTCATTCTCTTTTTGCATATCTAAACATTGTGATATTACTTAACAATTAATTATCATTATTTTATTTACTTATTAAGTAATTACAATATGATAAGCGAATGATGTAATAATCGAGATCTTATAATATGGTACTATTAACCATAGCAATGATTATAATGATTCATTCATATTAAATGTTACATAATTTTAATATTTAATAAATCAATTGCTTATTGTATAGATTAATGTTTTTAATTAAATAAGTAATTTAAATTTTATTTATATATCTACTGAGAGTATATGCTTTAGGCATCTCCCAATAGATATATAATGCATTAAATAAATTTATAATCATGACAGTTTAATTTTTGCTATATTATTTTATTGATAACTAGATAGTCTGGTATGTTTTTTCCTTTTCTATCCATTTTTATAATGTTATTATATTTTATATTTAATGCTTTTCTCCAATTTATTTTGGTTTTTTGGTAGCCCCAAATTCGTATTATTTAGCTTATTTCATGGCGAATACGTAGATGAAACTACACACTTTATTTGTAGTTCCAAAGTATTTGTGGGCTTGAAGATTCTGCTTTGGTTCTACAAATTTTGATTATATTCATTTTAATTTATTATTTCCAATGTTTGAATATGGTAATTTTGCATTAAATTTAATGGTTTATATATTGTTTTACAATAACTGGTTATATATTATATATATATGCATGAATTAAAAATATTTTTTAGTTAGATTAAAACCTTTTCGAAATTTTTAGTGAAAAGTTGGTGTAAAAATAATCTAAAGTAAAACATAGGAGCTGACAGAGGAGAAGAATCACTGTCAAAGGAACTTGAGAGAGAGTGTGTGGTGATTGATTATCCAACTTTGATGTGATATTGATTTCATTTTTATCAGTTACTCGTTGGCAATATCAAACTTTATCAACAAAGTTTCTTCAACGACTTTAATTATAAATTAGTTGATTCGATAAAAATATGCAAATAATAGCCTTAAAATATATACGCTGTAAGCATACTGATAATGGAATGTGAAGCTTTGCTGTAAAAGATAACAGACTATTTATTATCAAGGCATAATTAAAGTTTTGATACGGCACCCTTTTTTTCATTATTAAGTGGTTTAAATTAAACTAACGTTGTTCAATAGTATTTGGAAATTATAATAATTAACAAATAAAGTCATTATGATATCTTATAAGTACATAACACTTAGGATATATTAGTTGCATTTTATATATATGAGATGCCAAATGTTAGCAAAAAAAAAAAAAAAAAAAAAAAAAAAAAAAGGTTGTTTTTTATCTTTTTAAGTCAAAACTAACTTATTTTGAAGAACTTTAATTATTTAGCGTAGTTGTAATCTAAAAGAGATGCCCGAAAAACCTAAATGTACGAAGGCACTTTATGTCCATGGGTTCATCTTAATTTTATGAATTGAATTGACGACTGCATTTAAATATTTAGTTGATTAGTAGTTTAGTTGATTAGTAGATATATTAGTTGCATTTTATATATATGAGATGCCAAATGTTAGCAAAAAAAAAAAAAAAAAAAAGGTTGTTTTTTATTTTTTTAAGTCAAAACTAACTTATTTTGAAGAACTTTAATTATTTAGCGTAGTTGTAATCTAAAAGAGATGCCCGAAAAACCTAAATGTGCGAAGGCACTTTATGTCCATGGGTTCATCTTAATTTTATGAATTGAATTGACGACTGCATTTAAATATTTAATTTTGCAATATAATTAAATAATGGCTATAGGTAATTTAACATTCATAATTTAGACATATTTTATTCAGTATTTTTTTCTTTATTGAAAAAGCTGCTTGTAGCCAGTATGTAGTTCAAGTTATAACATTACGCATTTTAGTTTGATAATGATTATGCCCTCTGCATGTGTCAAGACATTTTATTATGCGCGTTCATAAGAAGATGTATGTCTTATAAATAGAAATAATTTTAATCTCCTTTATTTTTCTTTTTGCATTAATATTCTGTTGTTTTAAATTACCTGGAAAAATAACTTTTCCCTTTTTTTCAAAACTAGCAAATGTAAAAAAAGACATATATAAATCTTCAATATCTTGGAAAGACACTCCTCCTTGCCGACACTCATTCTCCTGCGTTATATAATATATAAATTTCTCTAATAATAGGTTTACACCAACATTTAAAACATGCAAAGATAATCGAAACTGAAACTATATTATAGCGTGATTCACATATCATCAAACGAATATTTAACAAATATTTGTTTCACGCAGTATGTGATTAAGTTATCCGTTTTTGTGAGAAAGCAAAGCGTTACTACATGATTGTCCTGCCGTTTGATGAAACTAAGTTGCGTTTACATTTATGTGGTGAAATATTGAGAGTATTTTGAATTATGTAACTTCACTTAAGTGATATTTCTAGTAATAAAAGAATAGATAATAAAGGAAATAGAATGTAAAAAAGTTAATAATTTAACGGGTACAATTAATAATATTTAACTAGACATTCAAAAAATTAGTAAGAGGACAATTTGGTAAGTAAAATACAAAAGCCGATTAAAAAAATGGTGAAACCAAAATACATACTTAAAAAGCATGTTTACTTCTCTAAATAATTGCCATTTACATTAATATACATTTATCCTATATATTTATGAGTTTTCAAAAACCTGTTGCATAAAAGTCATTGGATTGCTCTTTCAGCCAATCTATGTAATTGTACCTCAAATTCAACGACTGCATCAATCGGCTGTAAGGCTGAACCTTGCATGCTATTGTAGTTTTTTTTGCTGAAAATTTTCTTCTCCTACACTGTAAAAAATGTAAAATGTTTCTGAATCTATAAAAATGTACTGTAATCAAAAACGAGAATATACAGTAACCTTTTCTAACTCACCTAAGGTTTCGAAAACCGTTCCTTTACCTTTAAAAATCCTAAAAAACTATTTGTTTTAGAAATTTAAATAAAAAATTATAAAAATTAATTTTTATTAGCTGCCCGTCCTTTTCGGAAATGTTTCTAAGTAAATTCAAATCAAACTATCACTTTTTCGGGTGCTACCAATTCATACGAAAATATTTTGATATTCAGAGAACATGTTTAATATACAAACATACAATTTTAACAGTATTAACATTAATATGAAAATTAACATTGTCTTGCTACAATTGCATGCACAAAATCAGTTATGCAGCTTAAAATGTTAACTTGAGAATTGGTAGTATCCGAAAAAGTGATATTTTGATTTGAGAAAAGTGATTATTGTACTGTAAAAGCTACTTAAAAACTTTTCCGAAAACGACAAGCAGCTAATAAAAATTAATTTTTATAAATTTTTATTTAAATTTCTAAAACAAATAGTTTTTTGGGATTTTTAAAGGTAAAGGAACGGTGTATGGTGTGTATGGTGTATTTTTGTCGGCCGATTATCTACACTAGGGATATAGGCGTAAAGGAACGGTTTTCGAAACCTTAGGTGAGTTAGAAAAGGTTACTATATATTTTCGTTTTTGATTACAGTACATTTTTATAGATTCAGAAACATCGGACATTTTTTACAGTGTATCAGCTCTAATCATTTCCTCAACTTTCAGCATTGCTTTTTCTGCCACAATCTCAACATGAAAACTACTTCTTTCTTCGTCAACAACTTTTGAATGCCATCGTGTACAACTATTATCTCATAAATTAGAAAATAGCATCTTGCTTATAGCACTATTGCCTATTGACATATTTCGATACAATTTATTACTAATTTCCGACTTCTCACATCGGTTTATAAACTGCTTGACGCGGGCAATAAAGTTGCAGTTATGGTAACAATACATTATCGTTTTAATAGCATTTAATCTTCAATTTATATTTCGATTTTTTATTTCTATAGAATATGTAATTAGCAGTAGAAATAAATTTCCCTTTGGCATTTTTGCTCACAAAACCTTCTTCATACTTAACTTCATTTGTGTACATAAAAGTACTATGTAATTCTTTTAAGAAATAATTAACACTAATTTTTCAATGTTTAAATTTCACTTTTTTAGCTACGTAAATGTTATTTCAATAACCTATTTTAAGTCGAAATTCATATATTGTATCGTACAATGAAAGAATGTGTTGAAATTATATTGTATCTTTTTAATTACAGTTTTTATTATATGCTGTGGTGAAATTTTATCAATGTCATATTCATTTTCAGCATATCTTAAAATAGGAAATATACTACTTTACTCATGATAAACACATATTTTGTTGATATTATTTTATAAAAAATGATTTTGGGAAGTAGAATTTATTAAACAAGAGTACTTGATTTAAAACAAATAAATTAATTAAAAATGATATTATAAAATTTAAATTTATTAAAAATTTCTTTTTATTTTAAAACTGTCTATAAAACATTCATTTTAATGCTAGGAAATTGGTCAAAATTGTTTTTGTTAGGAATTCCATAATTTTAAATAGTGTTTTATTTGTGTAAGGCATTTAATGTAGTTCTTTTTTTAAATGTAATTATTTCAAATTATATCAAAGCGACACAGGAATTTTTGATTAAAATTGTGCTAATTAAAAAAGGAACCAAAATTATTCAATGTTTACAGCTTTCAACAGAAATTTTCAAAAAAAAAAAAAAAAAAAAAAAAAAAAAGCAGTACAGTTTTGATTTATTTCTTTTTTATGTTATAGTACATTTTAAAACAGAAAAAATAAGTGTCTCAAAAATACTTTAGCGACACTTTCAAAACCGCAATATGTTATATGAGATTAAAAGTTTTCTAATAAGGGAAATATCTAATTAATTTCAAAGTTATAATCAGAAAATGAAGTATCATATTCTCCAAAAACTTCTGTAGTACTGTAGTTGTTTTAGGGAAAATCATCCGGATATTGAAAGTTAAATATTAAGTATTCTTATAAATACAAGGTTTAATGAAATGAAGAAGTGCTAAACTAATTGAAAATTTAATTTTTTAGCGGATAAATACAATCAGTTTGTTTAGAAAATGTTTTAAAATATATTTCTTATTCGGATTTGACTGAAATAATCAAATTGATAGACTTTACGTTAAAAAGTTAAATTCTGTTACTTCACAGAAAAAAATATCCTATAATCCTAAATATTATAAAACTCAAGAAATAGCTGCATTTGATATACCTAATATATCCAGTCTAAAATGTTTTTTTATAAGTATAGTTAATAGAAAACAAGATTAGATTATATTTTCCTGCTAAGTTTGAAAAAAGCATATTCCTTTTTAGTAAGAATTATTATATAATGAAAATATTTCATTCGTTTGCTACAGTTGAAGAACATCGTCATCCTTAAAAGTAATATAATTAAAGGAATAAAAATACTTTGTTTATGTGATTCGGAATATTATTCCTGAAACGTTTTACATCTGTTTTTCGCATACTTAATATTCACAAGCAGAATGAAAAAGGGATTTAGAGATTAAGCTCCGATCTCTCACCAGAGCACTTAAAAAAAAAAAACCTTATGGATCTAAAATCACTTTTATTAAGGTAACAATGTATGATCTGCTAAACACAACACACAAACACGTAAAAAGAATGTAAATAAATAATTAATTAAATATCCAAGACTCTGTAAATTTACAAAAGTTTCACAGCTTTATAATTGGAGCTTCTTCTTCATGTAAATGAATGACTGTAATGAAAAATAGCAGCAAATCAAGCTTGTTATTAAGTGTTGTTGTATCACAATAGCTTTTTCTTTAAACTATGCCGATTTTTACATATAAAGTTTTTCTAAAAACTGCTTTGGGCATATAAAACGAGCAATTTGCTCAGTTATAAGTAATAGTGATTTAAAATCCTGCATGGTTGTTGACTATCCCGACTACGCCACTTTAAAATTTTCTCAAGAAAAAAAAATTAAAAAAAAAATCAAAATTAACATTTTAATGAGAAGTGCAAAAGAATCAGTTTATTATATTTTACTGCTGTTTCTGTAATATGTATGAGCTATTTCTTGAAGAATTATTAGGAAAAAATGTTCATTCATTCATCTCCAATAAATAAGTGAATAGCGGATTTTTTTTTCTTTTGTCACCAAAATAATCAAGACAGATAATTCTTTTAGTTCCCAATTCAAAAAAGAGCGAAGTAATCTGCATTAGAATTTGGCAAAAACATGTATCATTTATGTTATATAATGTTTTTCAATGGATACATCAAAAATCATTCAGGGCATCAAGTGGTTGTCATACATCACGTAAAGAAATATGAATTTTTCATTCCAATCATTGCCTCGATAAATGATTGATTTAGAAGAATGGTCTGATTTATAGACGTTGAAGAGTGGTAAAATGTAAAATACTAATTTAAATTCAAACTTCACGCCGGATCGTCGCGGCTAGACGTCTACATATCAAGAATTATGACGCAGACCACCAGATTCGATGAATTTAAACTTGACAGGTAACAGTGTTTTCGTCTTCAGCATCAAGACAACTATCAAGTGAGCAAAATGATGGATCCAGTACTTAGTGGTGAGTCCCTCGCTTGACGTTCACTTCGTCACTCTTAATTACTCCGCTCACTTCATCACAAAAACCAATCTGTCACGCACGCTTCCAGCACGGAATCTCAACTGCTTTATCATCACAGTTGG
Organism: Maratus speculifer; assembly: GCA_964019185.1. Classification (NCBI taxonomy): domain Eukaryota; kingdom Metazoa; phylum Arthropoda; class Arachnida; order Araneae; family Salticidae; genus Maratus; species Maratus speculifer. The sequence goes on from OZ025299.1 coordinate 140,281,853, forward strand.
CATCGGAGATATTTTATGGCCTTTTTATTGCCTTTACGCAGACACAACGGAATATCGCTTTGTTTAGAGCTTCATTCAGCTGGGGCGTTGGATTCGTTTCTTTTCTTTTTCTTCATTTAAGGTTAATTGCGATACTGACTTCGAAGAATTCGGAAGCATTATGATGCTATTTCTCTCTTTTGTTTGCGTGTAGAGGAGGAGGAGAATGCTGTTTTGGTTTCGGAGTTTAGCGAGCCACCGATGGAATTCCCAATTTTTAAAAATGCCAACTGGATTTGTTGTTTTAAAACTATAGTTTCCGGAGTTAAAGGGTAAACAATTATAGCAAGTCGCATTAGCAGTAAAAAAATAATAATTTTGCGATGAAATTGCAAGCGAAAAAAAAAAAAAAAAAAAAAAAAAAAAAAAAAAAAAATAGAAATATTATACATACTTTATTCCTAATGCTTTTAGCCATGCTTTGTTTTCAGTCATCGAGAAATGTTAAAATATTCTGCTACGAACAATCGATAATGCAAAACAATTATGTTATTATGTGATTAATATTTATTAAAAATGCTATAAAATAAAACTATTACTTTTTTATATATTTTTAAAATATGAATTAAATAATATCGATTAGAAATTCATTCTTACTATATCCACAACAAAATTGGACATATTGAGATTGTTCCGCAAATAAATTAAATTAATCTCTTAAAAATCAAGTACATACATTTTTTTCTTAAATGCTGTTTTAGAATGCAAAATAAGGAAATTTCGAAAACTGATTTAATTTTAGATATTTTGGTTATTCTCTTATGATTAACTTATGACGATAGTAATAAATGAACTTTGAAGTTTAATATGTATTTCTGAATTCTGTAGTATTTATTTATTTATTTATTTATTTATTTATTTATTTAATTCATAACTTTCAGATTTTTCAATTTGCTAAGTAGAATCAGACAAACGACAGGAAACAAAAAATATTTTTTCCGATGTCTTTAAAATAGAGTTTATAAATGACGTTGAAAATATTTGGATAATTCCTGAGTGGATTCCATAAGCAATTTTTATAAAACTATGGAATGAGATTGGTCTAATTATTTTTTATTAAAAAGTTAAGAAAGTTCAACAATCGACTCAATTAGAAATACGATGATAAAACCAAAGGAAAAAAAATACCTATAATTTGAAGAGCCTATTAATATTGGCTGAGACCAATCTCCATATGGAAGCCCATGTCTTTTGCCCAAAAGTAAAAAAATATACATATTTCACCATATTTTTGAAAAAAGTAAGAAAATGTTTTGTTAGAAAAGTATTTTAATTTGAAATTACATTGTTCAAGGAAAAACATCAAAACCTTTTTTGTCTCTCGTTTTTTGTGAAGGTTTTCTACCTTATTAAAAAAGAAAAAAAGAAAAAAAAAAAAAACTTGTAATAACAACATACTCAGATCGATCTCTTTCGTTCCCAGTTAAAATTTTTAGAAGTTCCTTTAAAAAATCTAATTAATGTTTACTAGTAACAATTCTTTATCTACTCTGCTAACAAAAGTGACACTATGTTTTAAATCCTTAGCAATATTTAATATACAATATGTAACTGAAGCCCTAAATTATATTTATAAAGCTCTTTTCTCTATCATTTAAAATTTCTTTAGTTTAAAAAGTTTAATTTTTTGGAGAAATATTAAGCTTTATAAAATTTAAAGAGTAGTATTTTTATTGCATTAAAAAGTCAAAAGTCTTTTTTCTTTATATCTCCTTATTTATGGCTATAACTTAAAAAAAGAAAGAAAAGAAAAAAAGTATAAAAAAAATAAAATTTCTCCTATTTTAAAATTTTTCTTTTAAAAAAATGGCAGAAAAACTTGTTCTGTATTCTGGACTATATGTGACAAGTAGTTACAGCACTGTATCAGCATGGCTATCCTATAATCAATATCCTATAAGTCACTTAATAATTAAATTGTGAATATTATTAATTTCATAAATTGATTTTAAATACTCAATATTATTTTTTAGTTATTAAATTACTGTAAGGTGTCATACATTGAAAAGGAATTTAAATGGGATTTCCAAATTTATTCACACTCATGTGCAAAGAAGAATTATTATAGGGGAAATGTATTGCATATCTAAAAATGTTTGCATGTTGTTAATAAAGTATAACTGTTTTTAAATATTGTTGTATAAGAAATAATTATGTTTACATATTTAAACATGACATATTAGTTCATATGGGTGTAAAATTTGAAAATTCTGGAAAATATATGCAAAATAATTTTCGGAATTGAATTATTAGAGGTGAAAATAATTCAACTTAAACCAAAAATGAATTAATCAGTATTTTCATAACTTCGGATTTTATGCTATTTTTTAAAAAATTTTCATAGTGTACTTATATATGAATGAAGTAAAAAATATTGCAAGTTTTTATTGTTATTATTATCACTATTAGCAGAAAGTTTTCAATTTACGGCCATTTGTGAGTATCCAACATCCGTTTAGACAGGTGTCCAAATTATAAAAGTATATATATATATTTATCTTAATCTTGCATTTCATTCCAACAAAAAACTGTCTAACTTGGGGAGATATTCAAGATATGGGACTGTCCAAATTGAAAATTTTCACTGTATATACGAATATAGATGAACACAAAAATGTCATGTTCAGACTACATTCATTGAAACATTTATGTTTGGCAGTTCTTACTTGCAGCGCAAGCAAAACAATACTTAATATGAATACACATACTCTCATACGTATTTCCTTCAATTCACTGAAATGTTTTTGACAGCACTACGAACCGGGTACTTTTGTTACTGTTTACGTGTAGTAATGTTGGTATGATACGTGTCTAGGCATTTACTATATGACTGCATTAATGCTTAAGCATTTAGTAGTAATAATATTAATAACTATTTGCTTAATTCTCTTAGCACTGTTTGCGATTCTTTTATTTTAAACATACATTTCACTCTTTAAATTTCGAATAAATGTTACTTTTCTGAGAGAATCATGTCTAATAAAACGCAAAAAGTTTTTATAAATTTGTAATATCAGTTAAATCTTGTTGTAATATGGTATTTTCTAAACATTTCCAAAAACACTTCTTCAGCATATTATCATAAGAATATGAATTGAATAGTACGCAAAACAACAAGAAAATTGTTATGATTCAGAGAATGAAGTATTCGTTAAACTCTAGTTAATCTAGTTGGATAGCTAGTGTCAATGTTATTAACTTTAAAGTATTTTTTTCTAAAAAATGAAAAAAAAAATATCGTATCCGAAAGGATTAATGATTAGGTTACCATTGTTTAGTACTGAAACAATTTGAAGCAAATATGTTGACTTGAGAAGGACATGGTGTGATTAATTTCTTTAAAAACCTTTGAATTTTGAAATTAATTTCGGGATTTTTTTCTTTAATGAGATTGTGGCTGGGCTTTTAATGCTTTAGTATTTATGTAGCGCAAAGATATTAATTGGAAATGTTTTTAAATTTATTGTTAGATGCAAAATATAAATTATTAATAATCCCTTTTTTTTCTTTATTTTATTTTATTTTAGTAAAATCGTTCATTTAACTCATTATTGCATGATTTTTTTCTATTTTTATGAAAAAAAATTATTTGAAATCTACATATTGGTCTAATAATGAAAACATAGTTTTAAAAAAATCAAATCAAATTTTTATAAAAAATTTGATTTTTATGTTGCGTCCAAATGTACATAATTAGGGTTATAAAATACTGTATTGTTATATTTTGCAACTAAATGAGCTTCAAATAATTAATTTTAGCTATTCAAGGCTCGGCAACTTTATATATATTAATATTCTTAAATATTCACTAAAAATAATGAAAGTAAATCTTACTTTATCAACTTGATCATAATTTATTTTGTTTCCGGGGAAAAATTTTTAATTTTTTGTCTAACGCAAACATTTGACATGGACAAAATAAAGTATTATTCCATTCTTAGGATTGTTCCTAATCAGGAACAGCGTTCATATATTGGCCATATTCGTGGCACATAAAGGAAATTATAATATTTTATGATATGTGCCAGATAACGCATGTGGTGCAGTGAATGGTTAATATTTTATTTAAAATATCTATTTTAAATGCTTCTGTACAATACATTTCAAATGCGAATATTTCTTATAGATTAAAAAAATAAATTGTGTACCCATTTAAATAAATGAGAAAATTAATTTTTATTATTTTCTTTTTATTCGAAAACTTTTCTTTCTTTCTTTTTCTGTTTTTCTTTTTTAATTAAATTAGAAATTTCGATTTATTGAATTTTTAGTTTTTCATTTTATAAATGACTTTGGATGTTACTTATTAATAGCGCCGATATGCATGCGTGCTGGAATGAATGGAACTTTTCCCTCATTTCAGACTTTCATGAAGAATTCCCGGTTATAACATGTTTTCTAGAAGTACAAAATTATTTGTAAGAAAAAAAAATTAAAAAGAAAGAAAGAAAGGAATAATAATTTAATGCATACAATGCTGTTTTTCTGTCACTGTATAAGATACTCGTTTAGAGCGAAAAAAAAAATTGTTTTAATAATGAGAATTTATTTCTCTTTGTAAACACACGTAAAAATATCAATTATAAAAATATAAGAGTAAATATACAATTATCGTGTATGGAGGGTGTAAGGGGGATGAGTGGAGTATACATATAAATGTAAGACATGTATATTGCATATATATATATGTAAGGTTGTAGTCAGGGATGTAGTGGAGGGTATACGAGGGTATACGCCGTATACCTTCTGGATTTTTTAAAGGAACACAGTATACCCTCTGTTTCGCAAGAAATCTGTAGTATACAAACTCTAGGGTATACCCTTTGCCTTGAGCGTATACCTTCTGCTTAGAGCGTATATCATCTGCTTTTTTCACGACTACACTTCTGCTCGTAATGATTCTGGCATGCTTATTGGAAACATTTAATCTATTGCATTGTAATTTCTACAGATTCAGTGCAACGTATTATTAGCTTGTCAAATTATTTTAATTCAATGAACAGTCTGGACCTTGTTGACGTTTGGCACAGTCGTGAAGTGAACTCAAATGCACAAGGGAATCAATAAATAAGGGATCTCCATGAAGAAATAATTCGTTATCTTATACTTTTATAATTTCGTATCATCTAAAACAGTTCCCACTATTCATTGCATAATTAATTTAATAAAAACTTTATAGGATTAATGATTCATATTAGATTAAGGATACACTGTTAAAAATTTTGCAGCATTCTGTCCCGTCATTTGACCGTTTATATCGAAAGCTGGTACGCAACCGTAAATTAACAGTATTATGAATATATTTTTGCTCATTTCATGATTAGAATATAGTTAAATTACGGTTATGTACCTCTTTTTTCAGAAAACGGTCAAATGACTGGACGGAATGCTGCAAATTTTTAACAGTGTAGATAGAATGAGAAATTAGTGAATATGTCGGTAATTTAGCATAATAAAAGGAAATATCGCGAAGGAAAAGTTAATAATATAACAATATCCCCCACCCCCCATCCCTAAAAACCTATGAAATGGTAGATCTAACTGACCTACAAGTTCATTTTGAGAAAAAGAAGAAGCTCGGATTACATAGCAGCCACCAGGTTGTTTTGTTAAAAAAATTTAAATAAATATAATTGAAAATTTAAAAAAACATTATAAATAAAATGTTAAAAAATAAAGGATAACAATATAAAATCTCAATAATAAAATCAAAAATAATTATTTAGAAATTTTTCTAATTTTACTAATATAATAGGGTTAATTCAAAAAGAAGTGTACTTATAGAAGTTCTAAAGTGCTTTAGTCCTTTTGAATTTTTGGTTCCTTCTAATCAATACTTGGTCAGAGTCAAGACTTTTTATAGTCAATACATGTTATAAGTCTATAACATAATATGATATTTCTGGATAATAAAAATCAAATCTCAACTATACTTTTAACAATTAATTTAAAAAATAATAATTTTTATCATAACAACTAATATAATAATAATCTAAAAAAAAAATAATAATAAATAAATAAACAATAAAAATACCGCATGTTTTCATGAGTTACTTTCATCCAATGTTCAAATAAGTACACCTTCTTCATAAATATCATCTTGTAAAAATCATATCATAATAACTCATAACTTTTATCACTTAAGACTATACAATCGTTACCCGAACGAGCATGATTCTTATTCAAAAAATAGCATAGGATATGCTATGAACTTAATTGATGTTATTCATACATTAACAAGTTTACATTTTAAATTGCAATGAACAAAATTTTTCTTTGAATTTACACAATACGAGGCGCAATTCTCCCCATAGATTATTTTATAGATTTTGAATAATATTCACTATTGAGACTAGTAACTTATTTTTCTTAAGTATTAATTAAATCAATTTTAACTTAATTTATTATAGGTTTCTTTCCCTGTCACAGTTCTGGAATAATTATAATAATCCTTTATCATATAATAATAACAATATAATAATAATAATAACAATAATTTTCAAATCAATTCTTAATTAATATCGCATTAATGTCTTTATATAGCTATATTATTTGCATAATTTGATTCCTAATCCATAACGAGAAACATATTTTCAAAACTCTATCTACAATTCACAAGTTTTGAAAGACTGATTCTACATTCGACATTAAATGTACTCAAAAAGAGAAAACAATATAAAAATAAAGTAAGTAAATTGATTTATGAAAGGAAATAAATAAATAAATGCACTATGGCGAATATCATTCGATCTTTATTCGTAGATCGGTAGCGCTGAGTAGATATTCACCTCTACAATCAATTTAAATTATATACATAAAAAAACACTTTTATTAATAAAGGCATCTCGTTTAATACAAATACAATTATGTTAAGCACTTGTTTAGTGATTGAATCCTGTGACTGACCCGAATAGCAACAAAAGTAGAATAAATCTTCTAGAAAGCCAATTAGTTTTTATCTCTGCAAAGATGTATCAATGTTGTCTCGGACAAGAAGGAAGGTGAAGAAGAGAGTTTATTAATATGGGTGAAGTATAAGCGTCACCGTCAGATCACGATCTATTTCAGCACCTCCAGTGCTGCCCTTTACTGAAAATTTCTCTCCAGAAGTCCTACTGAGCACCGCTGCTCAGCACCCTTTTTCGCAACCAAATCTGGTGACCTCTACGTTCGTATCTCCCCTCGAAAACAAATCAATTAGGGAAGGATTTCGTTGATCACCTATGAGAGAGCTAAAAGATGATGTCAGCCTTAAATTTCTTCCGAATTGGCTTACTAAAATATTGATGTCACACTCAGGCGGCAGAATAACGTGTCTCTATTTCTTTCAGCTAAACGCAATTAGGCAGCCACGTCTAACGGATTTTAAGAAACAGATTCCCTGTCTGAGCCAAAGATTGATTAAGACCTTCCAAGTCCACAGCGTGAGAAAATGTGCTAGTGTCAACGTAAACTTAACCCTGTGTGGCCAAAACACTCGGAACTTGTACAATGCTGGTTTCCCACGCAGGTAATTAAATCTGTAAAGTGAAATGACTAAATAAGGAACTTATCCATGACGAAATAATGAGTAACTTTATACCTTCGTGATTTTACTAGCAGCATATCATCTAAAATAGTTCCCATACCATTAATTGCAAAACTCAGATCTTATGATTTTACGAATCATCGTTGGTATTAGAAGAAATTAGAATACAAAAGCTATGGTCATCAGAAAACTACCTGTGAGCACTGAAGACAGGTGGAAAAATTGAAGAAATCTCTCACTGCTCGTTCCAGCATCCGCTTTTTGTCAATCACTCGCATTAAAACAAATCATGACTTCACGTACGTTTTGTCCAATGAGGAAAAATATAGGCACGCGCGAAGCCTACGTCAAGTCCAAATGAGAGTAATTCTGTAAAGAGTTCTGTCAATCATAAGGGTAATAATTTTGGGAGTAAAAAATATCCCTGTGATCGAAAGATTTTGGAATAAAATAAGTTAAAAAAATGGCTCTATTTAATGACAGATATTAAAGAATAAGCAATTATTGAATATGCCAGTAATTTAGCATAATAAGACGGAAATATAGCGCAAGAAATGTTAATAATATAGCACATATAAATATACAGGTGTGCAGAATATATCCGATTCGATATGTGCTATCTAACATCGAGGAAATTTTGTAGAAAAATTTACAATTTATTTCGATTTTAACAATGAATTCCATAATTTTCTGAAGTAGCAAAAAATTCCCTACAAATAAAAAGATGCGTAAATGGCGACCTTCACACTATTTATCTCAGACTAATATGTACCGTATATACTCACGCATAAGTTGAGAAAATAAAATTTGGGAAAATTTTGTTTGGGGAAAATAAGTTTTTTTATACCTATGGTAATACAGAATTTACCTATTCCATATTGCAAAATTTTGGCATATTTTTATATGGATTAAGGGGGAAATGTTGGGAGTAAAATCGCTTTCTGTAACCCTGTAAATAATATATTTAAAATATGAGGCAGCGATTACAATACGATAAGAAAATTCGTCCTGTCCATGATATATATTTCCTTACAAATTTTCTTAATGTCAGAAAAATCAGATTTTTGGAAACTTATCCAATCAACAAACAATATTTTATATTCGACAATGGATGTATATCCCTTGATTTGTGCAAGAGAATATTGTTTAATTTCGTTACTCATTAAAAATGAAATTTTAATACTTCCGCAATGAGGCTAGTACAAGGAAACGCCTTTCCATATTTTGATGTAGGAAATCCAGTACAATCTACATAAAAGATAATAATATTTATAACACAAGACTGCGATAGTTAAGTTTTTTACTTTGAGGACGGGCGCCGAGCCTGTTAGACTCACAGTGCATAATGGTTTTTACAATTGACACCACTACTTCTTTAAAAATTATCTTCAACTTATTTTATCGCAGAATTTTTAACAATTGTCTTCGACTAAATATGGTGACAATTATTATTTATATTTATTGGTGACAAAGTAAAAATCATTAACCCGCTGGTGTCAAAACATTGCGCGCCCGTCCTGGTGGATTAATAATTAAACTTGTGGTATTTTTCAGCGCTGAGTCGATAAATGAACATTTTTAACCATTGCGCCCAGATTTTCCGCAAATCATAAAATTCTTTTTAAAAAAGTGTGCTTGAGAGTAAACCTGATACAGAAAGATAGAAGAGATGGTTGTGTTTTTATACTTTTGATAATTGATATTATGTATGTATCCTTAGAAACTTAACCGGTTTGCCCGAACAGCATTCGGGCAAGACGAATTTGCTCATTTCATCATTTAAAGCTTTAAAACACAACTATTATTTTTAAGAAAATTTTCATACAATTGAAAGGCGGAAATGCTTAGACTAAATTTTACGAATATTTTATTTAAATAATAGTGGTGTGAGTCCGCTATTTTCAATTTATTGAACGGAAAAGAATTAACCAGTTAACCCTTTGAGCTCTGGGGTGTAAATTTCTTCAAAATTCCAAATGTCACATTGGCTCCAGTATTTTGCAAAGGAAAAAACCGGTTAACGATAAACACGAAAAAAGGCATTAAACCTTTTTGAAGTAAATTTGGTCAAATTTTCTGGTGTCATTGTGACATTTTGGAATTAAAATTATGTGGTAGAAAATTCCACCAGCAGAGGTCAAGGGGTTAAGAAGTTCATTTATCAAAAGTTAAAAACACAACAGTCACATCTAATTTATAGTATAAGATTTTCGAACTTTTTTGGCATTGTAACTTCGGAATTTAAAATTTGCAAAACATCGTTTACGTGATGGTAAAAAATGAAAGTCATTTTTGAATCCAGTGTTACAAAATACACAAGAATCAATTGCAATTTAAGATTTAGAAAACATCGTTAGTGATGGTAAAAAATGAAGGTCATTTTTGCATCCAGTGTTACAAAGTACATTAAGTTATAAAAAGGTAAAAAACATGACATAACTCAATTTTTTGCAGGTCAGTGTAATCAAATACTTATCAATATAATGGTTAATTTCATTTTCGTTTATGCGCAAAAGTAAATGCCAGTTCAATAGTCGGACTCGATCAGGTTTTAATTTTGTTGGATCCACGTTCTACCAGAGAAAATGTTATTTTTTGGGAAACTTGTTATATTTTGGGAGAAAATGCAATATCTTGTAATCAAGTGCTTCAGTTATTCCAACTAAAAAGTTATTTAATAACATTTTAAAGATATCTTGAAAATATTTTTCTTCCTGATACACATGCTTTGTTTGCAAATCATACAAATTTGAAACCCTAAATAAAGAATAAAGAAAAAAATGAAGAGATCGAATGCAATTTTGTTAATGAACTTCATTAAAAGAAATTTTATGAAGGAGACTTTTGCATTAAATGGAATTTCGTGAAAAGCCTCAAAGAAGGCCAATTTTGCCTGTTTCGATGCCCTGAGTGAGATTGTTTTTCCAACGTCCTTACAAAAGCAAACTTAAAATAAATAAACAAATAAATAAAAATTATGTTACGCAATAACCGTGAATTTATGTATTTAACTCCTTAGATTTTACAGCTCCGAGCGGCCGCCTGACCTCTGTAGCCATCTCCGTGCAGAATTATTAAACGTTCCACTGCGGTTTAACAGTACGACAAAAAGCGGGTTCCGCAAGATCCCACAAAATGCACTGAACATGTATTTTCAAAATAGAACCTCACATCCTATCTATCATTGGACGTGTCAATGTCGATCCCTGCGAAGGTAAAACGTCAAACTATTTTTTGTACGTTCTTGTTGCGTGGATAACCCGGCGTCTCTCTTCTGAGCCCAGTTGTCTCTCTCTGAACTCATGGTTCGCGCCAAATTCGGGCTCCGATATTTATAGTCCCTCTGGTGCTGGGGCAAAAACGTAGAGCGGTTGTGCTACCGAAACTCAAAATACATCGGTAGGAGTGGTGGGAAGAACTTAAGAAAAAAATTGTGTCGAGAAGTGGATAGAATGAAGAAAAAAAGCAGGCGTCATATTTTGAGTATGTTGAAAGCTCTGTATACAAGAGGAGACTTTAGGCAAGGCGCTTTCTTTGAGTGAAAGCAGTTTTTGACATATTCCCTGCTTGATGTGTAGTTAAGCATAAGATTAAAATTGTGTACGTTCTTCATTTTTCAGCGACTCTCTCACTTTCTCTCTTTATTTTATTTTATTTTATTATTTTAAAAAAGAAAGTCAAGTCTCAATACCCCACTTCCTTCATCTAGTTTCATTATTTTTGAGAAAATCTATGCGTAAGTGATATGCTATATTGCAAATCTTATAAAAATGCATTGCAGCATTTTGCTTAGTTATTTGAATAAATTAAATATGAATTAAACGTCACATATTTTTGTTTCGTCTTTAAGAAAATACATAGTATCTTCTGTATTTGATATGACCTGATGGATATGATAACAATATTTATGCTTGCGAATCTACCAATTCCGTCAAGTAAAATAAATATGCTTTGAACCAAAAACTTTAATTCATAAATGAAACAAGCTACTTGGAAATAAGTCCTGTACTTAAATAATGAATTCTCTTGTTCATGTATTTCTTTACCATTGAGATAATGGGCATGACATGTATGCAATATGTTATGTAATATTTGAGTTGCAAAATACCATTAATTAAATAAATAAAGAAGCTTCTGATCTAACACATTTTGAAAGGCCTCTTCTAGAACGACGTCCCGTACACGGATATTATTCTGCCCGAATCACTTTTTTTAAAACAGCTACCTTTACTTATACACTATATTGCCAACGGTGACCAGTCACTTGCAATTTTAGACGTTTTGTTAAATGTTTAGAAAAATACACAAGAAATTATGCTGAAACTTTAAGTGTATAAGCATAATAGCACAAGTCATACATTTCCGCGAAGAGTTTTTTTTTTTTTTTTTTTTTTTTGAAAAACCTTGTAGGGGACCGTCAAAAAATTTAAAAAAACAAAAAAAACGAATATATTTTTGATAACCCTATCAAAACTAATGTAGAGAAAGCATTCAAACAGCAGATACTAATTAACCCTTTCCGGCGCACTACTCTTTAAAGTTGGAATTTAAAGAAAAGAAAAATTAGGCAATCTATTTAGGCCTAGAGGAGTACACGGGTATTGTTTTGTAAAGATTGCACTAACCATTTTAATTATACAGCTGTTGCCGATGTGGTCACTTCCCATAAGTAAAGCATTGATAAGCGCAGTGAGAAGAGCATTGCTGTGAAGCGCGTATTACAGTAAAACATTTTACCTATTATTTAAAAACAGTAGAGTTTGATCTCTGTGGTGCTGCCATCTAGAACTCATGAGAAAGATTTAAAGTAGCCATTAGAGTAGTTTTTGAAATATTCACGGAGTTTTTGTGTCTCTAAACAGGAAGAACTTTAGGTGTTGCCAACCCGGCAACACTGCACATTAAGGGGTTAAGGGTCTTATTGTAAAAAAACGTGTTCATTTGTATGTGGATAGCATGAATACTCGTAGAGAAATTTAGATTTTTATAAAAGCAGTCTCGAATTTTGCCAAGTTCTTTTGCTTATATTTTGCAGACTTCTTGATATAAAAAATTGTTCTTTCCAGAAAAAATAGCAAACATGATTGAATAACAAACGAATGTCGTTTGTTAATTTTTCTGAAAAGAACATTTTGGAAGGAAAGGGGGAAAACATCCTCTATAAAACAACAATCGCTTATAATTTAAGATATAATTCATTTATAAAAATGATGAAGAAAAAAAAATATTGATGACAAACTGGTTCAACAATCATACTTGCAAATATCATACTTTAAGCTGAAAAATGAGTCAGAAAGTTTTGCATTGTTAAACGGAGATTTTTTTTTCTTAGAACTGGCTTATAACATAACATTCTTATAAGCATGTAAGCAAAACAGAATATTTAACGTAAAACTATTAGGACATTTTTTTTTTTTTTTTTTTTTTTTTTTTTTTTTTTTTTTTTGTATAAATGTCTCAGTTTAGGAACAAATATTGAAGCAAATCGCAATGAAGCAACTCCCAATGTCTTGATCTTTATTGATCTTATTTTTTTCTAACATCAGTAGTGTAGTAGTGAGAGTTCAGCGGCATGCGGTGGCGTGTGGCGGGTGGTGGAAGTGGAACCACCACCACCTCACAGAGAGAGGAGGAGGTCCTCCACCACCACCTGAATGAGAAGCTTATCTGATGGAGAGTGTATTATACTATAGTAGGATGATGGGGAGGGCTTTAAATTGAGGGGGCTTAAATTTTTTTAGGGTTTGAAACTTATGAGATTATACTGTAGTAGAGGGTTGGATGGTTTGAGTCTGTTACAGTATGATGGGATTTTTGAGAGAGAGAGAGAGAGGGGGGGAGGGCTTATTTTTTAGGAGGGGCTTAAAATTGAGGGGGCTTAAATTTTTAGGGTTTGAAACGTATGAGATTATACTGTAGTAGAGGGGTTGATGTTTGGAGTCTGTTACAGTATGATGGGATTTTTTTAGAGAGAGAGAGAGGAGGGCTTATTTTTTAGGAGGGGCTTAAAATTGAGGGGGGCTTAAATTTTTTTGGGGGGAGTTTAAATTAAAGTAGAGATTGGAATCAACTTAGAGTAGGAAGGAAATTTGAACATATCGTAAAATATGTTACAGTATGATGAGATTTTAGGAAAGGGGGGAGGGCTTAATTTTTAGGGGGCTTATTTTTAGGAGGGGCTTAAATGTATTTTTTTTCTTTAAGATTGGAATCAACTTAGAGTAGGAAGGAAATTTGAACATATCGTAAAATATGTTATAGTAAGATGAGATTTTAGGAAAGGGGGGGAGGGCTTAATTTTTAGAGGGGCTTAATTTTTAAGGGGCTTAATTTTTTTTATTTCGGATCTGAAGCTTATAATATCATACTATAGCAAAGGGGTAACCTCCTCATTTTCCAAACTTCACCCCCCCCCCGGAAGATTTTTATTTGGGTGCTGCCCTCTGTTGGATCGAATTTTCATTGGAAATTAATAATTTTAAAAAATTGAGTCTGATCAATTAAGCATTGCTCATCACGCCTGTGAGATAATCGAGTATTGCGATAAGGAGGAAGGTGAGTCTGCTTAATTAAACATTAATCACAATTGCCCATTGCTCATCCCGCCTGTGGCCGCATGTCTTATATTACAATCGAATCATCTCTAACTTAAAATAGTATGTTATCAACACGTATTCACTGCCTTGCACAAACATCCGATAACCAAACAATTTTAACAGGAACTAGCTGATATAAGAAAAATATCAACTAAGATTACATTTCACATATTTACAAATGACAAGAAAGAGAACTTTGTTTGATGTTTCAACTAAGCTTTTTAAAACGACAATTTAATTTCATTAAACCATTACACATGTTTTTTTTTGGAGGTTCTCTGTTTTATACAATTTTCATCAACGTTAGAGCAACAATGAAAATATTTTTTAAACAGTAATATTGTAAAATATGAATTTTACATTTTTAACTTTAGTTTACCTAAACCTTGATTATTCATACACATTGATTTTTACACCATTCAAAATATATAAACTACTTCATTATTAATTATTTTTCGATGTATAGTTCTAATAATCGGTTAATTGCCATGCATTCATTTTAGTAAGTTTGCTGTATTCACATAAAAAGTGTTTTTGCAAGTTATCATCTATTAGCCGATAACGACAAATTTAAGCAATGTATTACTTTAGTATAGTATTGTTTTATCACTGTGCTGAAAATAAGTGATTCTTTTTCCGTTAATTTTCACATGAATTTTCTTATCAATTAGTAAAAAATTACAACAGCATGATAAACACCAGATAACATCGAGCCTTACCTACCAAATACCATCATATTATCAGATCACTTTGTAAACCAATCCTATTATTTTTTAAAAAAAACAGTAGTGCCTCCTAGAATTTAACAGATTTTGTGAATCAGTATAAATTTATCACACTGTTTATTTTTTTTGTCATATGAAGATATTAAGCGCTGTTCTTTAAGTGAGTTCTGTACAAGAAATTTCTTACTTCATGAATAGGGAATCGGATTTACCCAGTCAAGAGGTGCAAGTTTCGAATAGTGAAAGATCACCCTCTTCATCAACCCAACCATCCTTTTCTTGTAATCAATGTCAAAAATGCTTCTCTAGAAAGATTGCGTTAACCAGACATCAAAGATCCCACTTGGATAAAAAGCCCTTTAAATGTGAAACTTTCATTCAAAGTACTGATTTAAAACAACATAGTGTTACTCATTTCAAGACACCCACTTTATATAAATGTGATCAATGTGCAATGGAATTTTATAGAAAGTATTCGTTAAGAATTCACAAGAGATTTCATAAGACATATAAATGCAATGAATGTTCACTAGAACTCTCTAAAAAATATTTGTTAAAAATTCACAAGAGATCTCATAAGAAGTTTCATGTTTGTGAAAAATGTTCTAACTCGTTTCTATCAAAGTCTGCTTTAACTAATCATAAAAAAAGTCATCGTCAAAAGGAATATAAATGTAAACACTGTGGTGTTATATTTTACTCTGATATCGATTTTTTATTTCACAAAAAAGTTCATTACAGGAATTTTGAATGCAAACACTGTAACAAAACATTTAATGTTGACACCAAGTTTATTCAACATTTGATTAAAATGCATAAGTGAAAAAATGCAAACTTTGTCAAATCATGTGAAATGGTTGATTTTCTGTACAGTTTATAATTTTTTTGTATTTTTATCATTATCGAGAATGATGAATAAATAATGTGTTAATGAAAAAAGCTTTTGTCTTGTATTTTTGTTATAACAATTTATGAATTTTAATAATTTTTTCACGATATTGTAAAAGATTTACTTAAATTTTAACATTTAGAAAAAAAGGTTCCTATCAATTAAAATACTGAATTTGTATTTATATCGAATTAATTTTTAAATACTTTTAATATATTAGAATTATTTACCAAGTTTAATTTATCATTTATATTAGCAATTGTTATTCACATAATCATGATGGATATTACCTAGTGTTGCCACAAAAATTTTCAAAAAGAACGAAACTGTTAACAATAAGTATTATTCATTACTTAGATTAAAACTTTTACCTAGTGTTGCCACAAAAATTTTCAAAGATAGAGAAACTGATAACATTATTTATCATAAGCTTACTTAAATTAAAACCTTGTGTTGCCACAAAATTCTTCAAAAATAGTAAAACCACTAACATAATATATAAACTACCATCTATGTACAAAGACTGTTTTTTTAGATTATTAAAAAATGGTTAACTAAAACTTATGGCATTACTAATTTTTTAATGTTTAACTGTAACCGACGCTGATTTTTTTTAACATATATTAGGATATGTGTTGTTTTTAAGCATTCAGTTTGCAACTGATTTCCGTTTGATTTCATCAGCGGCTATCCTTATTTTTTGAAAATGGATTCTGTAGCAAATTTGTTAAAAAGACCTCTCGACGAAGTAGTTTCTTCTTCAAAGTATCAACGTTTAGAAGAATGTAATGAACCTGCTTATGTGAATGAATTAAACTTGCCGAGATTAGAAGTTCCCAATGCATTGAACACTAACAATGAGATGATATCATGTGATTTATCCACTACTGATTATCCACTGAATGTGAAATCTGAGATTAATACGAATTTTTTTAACTTAATTTCCCAAGACGAATATTTTCAAGAACCCACTACTAGATGCGAAGAGACTGTGTTCCAAGCAATCAACCTTTCCCAAGCAAGTGATGAAAGCCAATCCACCACTTCACGAACTAAAAGGGGCAAATCCTGTAATCGTGTTATATTTCGAGAAGAACTCAGTGATTGTATCTTCTTAATTTTAAAACTGTATAACAGACAATTTTATATACACATTCAAGAGTTTAAACGCAGTGGGCTTACTAATGAAGAAATTGTAACGAAAAATGCAATTTTTATGGATGTTAACAGTTGGTACGAATTTTGCAATAAAATTTTTCCATTTAATTTGAAGTATAAAAGTTCCTCGTTTGTTGCTAATAACATGATATTAGTGTTAAATTTTAACAATTCTATCATGCGAATTAAACATTTAAAGAATTATTCTCACATTGACTTGAACGAGCATCAGTTACAAAAGTTAAAAATAAAAGCCTTTGATCTGAATAAAGAACTTCTTCAGCATATATATGTAAAGCATTTGCCAAACTTAATAAGACAGAAATGTATCGTTAGTCACACATCTTTAGAAAATGAACGCATGTGTCAACATAAACTTATAACGTGTATTGAAAATAGTATGTCGAGTATACTAAAGCGCATTTTTGAATGCAATGGATGTATTTTTAACCACGAATCTGTAATCTTTCATCCCTGTTTGATATTAAATAATCGACAAAAATTTGAACAAATGGGAGAAATGTTATTAACTCTAATAGATTTCGACTTTGTTATTTCCTCGTTTTTAAACGAAGTAGATTGTATTAGTGAAAACGTCTTATCTAATATTAATGTAGAAACCATTCAAAACGAATTGTTTAAAATAATGAAATAAAATGTTTTACTATTCTCTTTAATATGTGTGTTTATTTCGTTTAGCTTTTTCAAAACATTTATAAATTGTTTCAATTTGTATATGTATAAAAAAAGAAACACTTCATTATTAATAAAAAATATATTAACTATCTTAAATAATAATAATCTTAATTCATTCTTTTCAAAAATTAGAAAGTTAAAAAGTTAATAAAAATTAATAAGTTAAAAAAACTTTATACAAAGATTAATATTAATAGAATTTTTTTTCAAATGTTTAAAATGTATTTTGAAAATTTTAAAATGTATTACAACTTATCAAAATTGAGTTTACTGATTTATATGACTATGTATATTATTTTCACTCTATTATATTACTGTAACATTACAACAGATTCATAGTTAATGACATATAAACATTAGGATGTATATAAAAGCAATAGATTAATATACTCTCTTGTTTTATTAAAAAATAAAATAACTTCATAAAAATGTTAAAAAAATAAAATGTTTATGAAAAAGTTAAAAAAAAAATTCATTAGATTAAAAAAAAAATCACAAATTAAAAAATGTATTTCATAAGTTTACAAAAAAAAAAGTAACATAAAAAGTTTTATAGAAAAAAAAGTAACATAAAAAGTTTTAACAAAAAAGAAAAAAAAAGAAAAAAGTAACATAAAAAGTTTTATCGAAAAAAAAAAAAAGTAACATAAAAAGTTTTAACAAAAAAAAAAAAAAATTAATATAAAAAGTGTTATAAAATGTTTTAACAAAAAAAAAAAAAGTATAACAAAAAGTGTTATAAAAAGTTTTAACAGAAAAAAAAACTTCACACAAAAAATAATATCAATAGAATTTTTTTCCAAATGTTTAAAATATATATATTTTGCAAAAGTTAAAATGAGTTTTCTGATTTATGTATATTATTTTCACTCTATTATCTTACTGTAACATTGCAATTCATAGTTAAACATATAAACATTAGGATGTGTATTAAAAGCAATGCATTAATATACTATCTTGTTATTAAAAGATAAAATAATTTCATAAAAATATTTTCAAAATTAAAAAAAAGTTTCATAAGTTTACAAAAAATAAAAACTTTATGAAAAAGTTTAAAAAATAATTCATAAATTAAAAAAATATATTTCATAAGTTAAAAAAAAAATCATAAGTTAAAAGTTATTTCAACAGTTCTTTAATAATAATAATAAAAAAAAAAAGAAAAAAAAAACTTTATAGAAAAAATAATATCAATAGAAATTAAATGTTTAAAATTTATTTCACAAAAGTTAAAATGTATTACATCTTATCAAAAATGAGTTTACTGATTTATGTATGCATGTACATTATTTTCACTGTATTATCTTACTGCAACATACATTTATAGTTAACATACATTTATAGTTTAACACATATAAACATTAGGATGTGTATAAAAGCAACGCATTAATATACAATCTTGTTTTATTAAAAGATAAAATAACTTCATAAAAATCTTTTCAAAATAAAAAAAAGTTTCATAAGTTTACAAAAAATAAAACTTTGTGAAAAAGTTAAAAAAATATTTCATAAGATTAAAAAAAAATATTTCATAAATTAAAAAAATGTATCTATGTATATTTCACAAGTTTAAAAAAAAAAAAAAAATTAAATGTTTAAAAAATATTTTACAAGTTTAAAAAAAAAAATTACAACTTATCAAAAAATGAGTTTACCGATTTACTGATTTATGTGTGTATGTTATTTACATCATATTATCTTACTACCAACATTACAGAACGTTCTTAGTTAAACACTTATAAACATCAGCAAATGTATAAAAGCAGTTGATACTTTCCTGTTTTCATTAAAAGTCATACTAACTTTATAAAAATGTTTTCAAATAATAATAAAAAAAGCTGTTAAGTTATTAGATTCTCCCCTTTAATTGCATCTCATTGATAAGTTTTAATCATCCATCCAACCATGCAACTGTTTTCACAATCAACTATTGTGTGAGTTAGGATCTCATTGATAAGTTTTAATCAACCAACCAACCAACATTTTACGTTACCAACTATTTATTTTCCCTAGCAATCAGCTATTTATTTACCCTACTAACCAAAAAGCTTTTATCGACACATGAACAAAATTTTAAGATGCAAGACTCGTCCTTTTTAATCGAAAAAACAATGACTTATATTATATATTTTTTTTCTTACTTAAATGAAACCTTCGCATGTGCAGGGTAAAACTTGGAAAAATTCATTTAATACACAAATTTAAAGTTAACGGACAAGGTCTTCACACTTCTTTTCGAATTGTACTAACATTTTACCAAATATCTTTAGAACTCAACAAGGTTTTAAATAATTATTTTAATAAAAATTGTCATTTGTAAGTAACATTATTGAACGAACTTGGAAAAATTAACTTGGCAAAACAGGTTTTCGCTGTTCCAACTTAGTAATATTCATAAGTTTATATGTTAATCAACCTGTTTGGTTATGTCCCAGCATGGCTTTATAAAATATATCTTAAAAAAACATTTAATATTATTGTTTAAAAATATGCAGTTAGCCTTTTATAGATAATTATTTTCACTTCTTTTATTTAAAAACATTTTTAAATAAAATTAATACAGTTGCCAATTTATCTGTGCGTTATGAAATGTGCATGCAAAACTTTTAATTATAATTTTCACATTTTTAGTATTTCAAATTATTGTTTTCAAGGTGTACTAAAATTTGGAAAAATATTTAATTTTCATGCATAATTAAAATAAAATAGTTTAATAATAAAGACACATTTAACATTCTATACTCACCGTCGCAAAAGCACGTCCAACGCAGTCAAATGTTTGGGAAGAAATGAAAAATTCAAAGCCCTTATCAGAAAATGTTATCAGATAACTGTATCAAAAGATCTGTGACGTCAAAGAACATGTATCATCAACTGATCACGTGATGTATACCACGTGACTAATGCTTTGTTTTCTAGATTGGTTCTTATAAACATACATTTATTAAATAATTTAATCATTCTATTAATTATTAATTAATTAATTCACTAGTTTAAAACAAATGCTGATTGTAACTAATATCTGTGATATCATGTTTTGTTAAACATTTTAACAAAGAATTAATTAATAATTAATAGAATGATTAAATTATTTAATAAATGAATGTTTATAAGAACCAATCTAGAAAACAAAGCATTAGTCACGTGGTATACATCACGTGATCAGTTGATGATACATGTTCTTTGACGTCACAGATCTTTTGATACAGTTATCTGATAACATTTTCTGATAAGGGCTTTGAATTTTTCATTTCTTCCCAAACATTTGACTGCGTTGGACGTGCTTTTGCGACGGTGAGTATAGAATGTTAAATGTGTCTTTATTATTAAACTATTTTATTTTAATTATGCATGAAAATTAAATATTTTTCCAAATTTTAGTACACCTTGAAAACAATAATTTGAAATACTAAAAATGTGAAAATTATAATTAAAAGTTTTGCATGCACATTTCATAACGCACAGATAAATTGGCAACTGTATTAATTTTATTTAAAAATGTTTTTAAATAAAAGAAGTGAAAATAATTATCTATAAAAGGCTAACTGCATATTTTTAAACATTAATATTAAATGTTTTTTTAAGATATATTTTATAAAGCCATGCTGGGTCATAACCAAACAGGTTGATTAACATATAAACTTATGAATATTACTAAGTTGGAACAGCGAAAACCTGTTTTGCCAAGTTAATTTTTCCAAGTTCGTTCAATAATGTTACTTACAAATGACAATTTTTATTAAAATAATTATTTAAAACCTTGTTGAGTTCTAAAGATATTTGGTAAAATGTTAGTACAATTCGAAAAGAAGTGTGAAGACCTTGTCCGTTAACTTTAAATTTGTGTATTAAATGAATTTTTCCAAGTTTTACCCTGCACATGCGAAGGTTTCATTTAAGTAAGAAAAAAAATATATAATATAAGTCATTGTTTTTTCGATTAAAAAGGACGAGTCTTGCATCTTAAAATTTTGTTCATGTGTCGATAAAAGCTTTTTGGTTAGTAGGGTAAATAAATAGCTGATTGCTAGGGAAAATAAATAGTTGGTAACGTAAAATGTTGGTTGGTTGGTTGATTAAAACTTATCAATGAGATCCTAACTCACACAATAGTTGATTGTGAAAACAGTTGCATGGTTGGATGGATGATTAAAACTTATCAATGAGATGCAATTAAAGGGGAGAATCTAATAACTTAACAGCTTTTTTTATTATTATTTGAAAACATTTTTATAAAGTTAGTATGACTTTTAATGAAAACAGGAAAGTATCAACTGCTTTTATACATTTGCTGATGTTTATAAGTGTTTAACTAAGAACGTTCTGTAATGTTGGTAGTAAGATAATATGATGTAAATAACATACACACATAAATCAGTAAATCGGTAAACTCATTTTTTGATAAGTTGTAATTTTTTTTTTTAAAACTTGTAAAATATTTTTTAAACATTTAATTTTTTTTTTTTTTTAAACTTGTGAAATATACATAGATACATTTTTTTAATTTATGAAATATTTTTTTTTAATCTTATGAAATATTTTTTTAACTTTTTCACAAAGTTTTATTTTTTGTAAACTTATGAAACTTTTTTTTATTTTGAAAAGATTTTTATGAAGTTATTTTATCTTTTAATAAAACAAGATTGTATATTAATGCGTTGCTTTTATACACATCCTAATGTTTATATGTGTTAAACTATAAATGTATGTTAACTATAAATGTATGTTGCAGTAAGATAATACAGTGAAAATAATGTACATGCATACATAAATCAGTAAACTCATTTTTGATAAGATGTAATACATTTTAACTTTTGTGAAATAAATTTTAAACATTTAATTTCTATTGATATTATTTTTTCTATAAAGTTTTTTTTTTTCTTTTTTTTTTATTATTATTATTAAAGAACTGTTGAAATAACTTTTAACTTATGATTTTTTTTTTAACTTATGAAATATATTTTTTTAATTTATGAATTATTTTTTAAACTTTTTCATAAAGTTTTTATTTTTTGTAAACTTATGAAACTTTTTTTTAATTTTGAAAATATTTTTATGAAATTATTTTATCTTTTAATAACAAGATAGTATATTAATGCATTGCTTTTAATACACATCCTAATGTTTATATGTTTAACTATGAATTGCAATGTTACAGTAAGATAATAGAGTGAAAATAATATACATAAATCAGAAAACTCATTTTAACTTTTGCAAAATATATATATTTTAAACATTTGGAAAAAAATTCTATTGATATTATTTTTTGTGTGAAGTTTTTTTTTCTGTTAAAACTTTTTATAACACTTTTTGTTATACTTTTTTTTTTTTTTGTTAAAACATTTTATAACACTTTTTATATTAATTTTTTTTTTTTTTTGTTAAAACTTTTTATGTTACTTTTTTTTTTTTTCGATAAAACTTTTTATGTTACTTTTTTCTTTTTTTTTCTTTTTTGTTAAAACTTTTTATGTTACTTTTTTTTCTATAAAACTTTTTATGTTACTTTTTTTTTTGTAAACTTATGAAATACATTTTTTAATTTGTGATTTTTTTTTTAATCTAATGAATTTTTTTTTTAACTTTTTCATAAACATTTTATTTTTTTAACATTTTTATGAAGTTATTTTATTTTTTAATAAAACAAGAGAGTATATTAATCTATTGCTTTTATATACATCCTAATGTTTATATGTCATTAACTATGAATCTGTTGTAATGTTACAGTAATATAATAGAGTGAAAATAATATACATAGTCATATAAATCAGTAAACTCAATTTTGATAAGTTGTAATACATTTTAAAATTTTCAAAATACATTTTAAACATTTGAAAAAAAATTCTATTAATATTAATCTTTGTATAAAGTTTTTTTAACTTATTAATTTTTATTAACTTTTTAACTTTCTAATTTTTGAAAAGAATGAATTAAGATTATTATTATTTAAGATAGTTAATATATTTTTTATTAATAATGAAGTGTTTCTTTTTTTATACATATACAAATTGAAACAATTTATAAATGTTTTGAAAAAGCTAAACGAAATAAACACACATATTAAAGAGAATAGTAAAACATTTTATTTCATTATTTTAAACAATTCGTTTTGAATGGTTTCTACATTAATATTAGATAAGACGTTTTCACTAATACAATCTACTTCGTTTAAAAACGAGGAAATAACAAAGTCGAAATCTATTAGAGTTAATAACATTTCTCCCATTTGTTCAAATTTTTGTCGATTATTTAATATCAAACAGGGATGAAAGATTACAGATTCGTGGTTAAAAATACATCCATTGCATTCAAAAATGCGCTTTAGTATACTCGACATACTATTTTCAATACACGTTATAAGTTTATGTTGACACATGCGTTCATTTTCTAAAGATGTGTGACTAACGATACATTTCTGTCTTATTAAGTTTGGCAAATGCTTTACATATATATGCTGAAGAAGTTCTTTATTCAGATCAAAGGCTTTTATTTTTAACTTTTGTAACTGAT
Organism: Maratus speculifer; assembly: GCA_964019185.1. NCBI lineage: Eukaryota > Metazoa > Arthropoda > Arachnida > Araneae > Salticidae > Maratus > Maratus speculifer. The sequence continues at coordinate 140,305,994 of OZ025299.1, forward strand.
GCTCGTTCAAGTCAATGTGAGAATAATTCTTTAAATGTTTAATTCGCATGATAGAATTGTTAAAATTTAACACTAATATCATGTTATTAGCAACAAACGAGGAACTTTTATACTTCAAATTAAATGGAAAAATTTTATTGCAAAATTCGTACCAACTGTTAACATCCATAAAAATTGCATTTTTCGTTACAATTTCTTCATTAGTAAGCCCACTGCGTTTAAACTCTTGAATGTGTATATAAAATTGTCTGTTATACAGTTTTAAAATTAAGAAGATACAATCACTGAGTTCTTCTCGAAATATAACACGATTACAGGATTTGCCCCTTTTAGTTCGTGAAGTGGTGGATTGGCTTTCATCACTTGCTTGGGAAAGGTTGATTGCTTGGAACACAGTCTCTTCGCATCTAGTAGTGGGTTCTTGAAAATATTCGTCTTGGGAAATTAAGTTAAAAAAATTCGTATTAATCTCAGATTTCACATTCAGTGGATAATCAGTAGTGGATAAATCACATGATATCATCTCATTGTTAGTGTTCAATGCATTGGGAACTTCTAATCTCGGCAAGTTTAATTCATTCACATAAGCAGGTTCATTACATTCTTCTAAACGTTGATACTTTGAAGAAGAAACTACTTCGTCGAGAGGTCTTTTTAACAAATTTGCTACAGAATCCATTTTCAAAAAATAAGGATAGCCGCTGATGAAATCAAACGGAAATCAGTTGCAAACTGAATGCTTAAAAACAACACATATCCTAATATATGTTAAAAAAAATCAGCGTCGGTTACAGTTAAACATTAAAAAATTAGTAATGCCATAAGTTTTAGTTAACCATTTTTTAATAATCTAAAAAAACAGTCTTTGTACATAGATGGTAGTTTATATATTATGTTAGTGGTTTTACTATTTTTGAAGAATTTTGTGGCAACACAAGGTTTTAATTTAAGTAAGCTTATGATAAATAATGTTATCAGTTTCTCTATCTTTGAAAATTTTTGTGGCAACACTAGGTAAAAGTTTTAATCTAAGTAATGAATAATACTTATTGTTAACAGTTTCGTTCTTTTTGAAAATTTTTGTGGCAACACTAGGTAATATCCATCATGATTATGTGAATAACAATTGCTAATATAAATGATAAATTAAACTTGGTAAATAATTCTAATATATTAAAAGTATTTAAAAATTAATTCGATATAAATACAAATTCAGTATTTTAATTGATAGGAACCTTTTTTTCTAAATGTTAAAATTTAAGTAAATCTTTTACAATATCGTGAAAAAATTATTAAAATTCATAAATTGTTATAACAAAAATACAAGACAAAAGCTTTTTTCATTAACACATTATTTATTCATCATTCTCGATAATGATAAAAATACAAAAAAATTATAAACTGTACAGAAAATCAACCATTTCACATGATTTGACAAAGTTTGCATTTTTTCACTTATGCATTTTAATCAAATGTTGAATAAACTTGGTGTCAACATTAAATGTTTTGTTACAGTGTTTGCATTCAAAATTCCTGTAATGAACTTTTTTGTGAAATAAAAAATCGATATCAGAGTAAAATATAACACCACAGTGTTTACATTTATATTCCTTTTGACGATGACTTTTTTTATGATTAGTTAAAGCAGACTTTGATAGAAACGAGTTAGAACATTTTTCACAAACATGAAACTTCTTATGAGATCTCTTGTGAATTTTTAACAAATATTTTTTAGAGAGTTCTAGTGAACATTCATTGCATTTATATGTCTTATGAAATCTCTTGTGAATTCTTAACGAATACTTTCTATAAAATTCCATTGCACATTGATCACATTTATATAAAGTGGGTGTCTTGAAATGAGTAACACTATGTTGTTTTAAATCAGTACTTTGAATGAAAGTTTCACATTTAAAGGGCTTTTTATCCAAGTGGGATCTTTGATGTCTGGTTAACGCAATCTTTCTAGAGAAGCATTTTTGACATTGATTACAAGAAAAGGATGGTTGGGTTGATGAAGAGGGTGATCTTTCACTATTCGAAACTTGCACCTCTTGACTGGGTAAATCCGATTCCCTATTCATGAAGTAAGAAATTTCTTGTACAGAACTCACTTAAAGAACAGCGCTTAATATCTTCATATGACAAAAAAAATAAACAGTGTGATAAATTTATACTGATTCACAAAATCTGTTAAATTCTAGGAGGCACTACTGTTTTTTTTAAAAAATAATAGGATTGGTTTACAAAGTGATCTGATAATATGATGGTATTTGGTAGGTAAGGCTCGATGTTATCTGGTGTTTATCATGCTGTTGTAATTTTTTACTAATTGATAAGAAAATTCATGTGAAAATTAACGGAAAAAGAATCACTTATTTTCAGCACAGTGATAAAACAATACTATACTAAAGTAATACATTGCTTAAATTTGTCGTTATCGGCTAATAGATGATAACTTGCAAAAACACTTTTTATGTGAATACAGCAAACTTACTAAAATGAATGCATGGCAATTAACCGATTATTAGAACTATACATCGAAAAATAATTAATAATGAAGTAGTTTATATATTTTGAATGGTGTAAAAATCAATGTGTATGAATAATCAAGGTTTAGGTAAACTAAAGTTAAAAATGTAAAATTCATATTTTACAATATTACTGTTTAAAAAATATTTTCATTGTTGCTCTAACGTTGATGAAAATTGTATAAAACAGAGAACCTCCAAAAAAAAACATGTGTAATGGTTTAATGAAATTAAATTGTCGTTTTAAAAAGCTTAGTTGAAACATCAAACAAAGTTCTCTTTCTTGTCATTTGTAAATATGTGAAATGTAATCTTAGTTGATATTTTTCTTATATCAGCTAGTTCCTGTTAAAATTGTTTGGTTATCGGATGTTTGTGCAAGGCAGTGAATACGTGTTGATAACATACTATTTTAAGTTAGAGATGATTCGATTGTAATATAAGACATGCGGCCACAGGCGGGATGAGCAATGGGCAATTGTGATTAATGTTTAATTAAGCAGACTCACCTTCCTCCTTATCGCAATACTCGATTATCTCACAGGCGTGATGAGCAATGCTTAATTGATCAGACTCAATTTTTTAAAATTATTAATTTCCAATGAAAATTCGATCCAACAGAGGGCAGCACCCAAATAAAAATCTTCCGGGGGGGGGGTGAAGTTTGGAAAATGAGGAGGTTACCCCTTTGCTATAGTATGATATTATAAGCTTCAGATCCGAAATAAAAAAAATTAAGCCCCTTAAAAATTAAGCCCCTCTAAAAATTAAGCCCTCCCCCCCTTTCCTAAAATCTCATCTTACTATAACATATTTTACGATATGTTCAAATTTCCTTCCTACTCTAAGTTGATTCCAATCTTAAAGAAAAAAAATACATTTAAGCCCCTCCTAAAAATAAGCCCCCTAAAAATTAAGCCCTCCCCCCTTTCCTAAAATCTCATCATACTGTAACATATTTTACGATATGTTCAAATTTCCTTCCTACTCTAAGTTGATTCCAATCTCTACTTTAATTTAAACTCCCCCCAAAAAAATTTAAGCCCCCCTCAATTTTAAGCCCCTCCTAAAAAATAAGCCCTCCTCTCTCTCTCTCTAAAAAAATCCCATCATACTGTAACAGACTCCAAACATCAACCCCTCTACTACAGTATAATCTCATACGTTTCAAACCCTAAAAATTTAAGCCCCCTCAATTTTAAGCCCCTCCTAAAAAATAAGCCCTCCCCCCCTCTCTCTCTCTCTCTCAAAAATCCCATCATACTGTAACAGACTCAAACCATCCAACCCTCTACTACAGTATAATCTCATAAGTTTCAAACCCTAAAAAAATTTAAGCCCCCTCAATTTAAAGCCCTCCCCATCATCCTACTATAGTATAATACACTCTCCATCAGATAAGCTTCTCATTCAGGTGGTGGTGGAGGACCTCCTCCTCTCTCTGTGAGGTGGTGGTGGTTCCACTTCCACCACCCGCCACACGCCACCGCATGCCGCTGAACTCTCACTACTACACTACTAACATCTGACATCTTTTCTAACAGATACGTCAATAACACGAAAAAATGGCTGCGAATTCTATTATAATGCGGTAAGAGTTGGGTGATTGTGCCAAGTTTATAAGATTTTCCCTATTCCAAGAACGTTATATCTCATTTCTTTCTTTTGAAATGTGCTCCAAAAGTGTATTCTTTTCATAGTAAAGACGGCTGCCACAAGCAACTATTTTTATATTGTGTTCATACCAGTATTTTTATAATGTAGATTTCAAAGTATATTTCTCTTGCAAATGCTGTCAAATTGTGTATTAAGAATTTATGTTTGATAAAGTAGTGCCAGTTAGAATTAAAAATTAGCCGCCTGTGGCTGCCCTGTAATGATAAAAAAATGTCCGATAATTAAAGAAATATTCCCTTTCTCTTAAATTAAACAGCATGATCAAATTTATGTTGACAATTAAAAATCCAAACTTTTATATAATCAAAATTAAATTTGCATAAATAATTTGCTCATTGACATATCTTGAAACTAGAGGCTAAAATAAATGTATTTTTGAATTATCACTAATAAAATATTGGTTATTGTAGTATTTTTTATCATAGCATTTACTACAGCGTAGTACATTTGCTATGCCATTTGTATCTCCCCATTTAAAATGTATTGAAAAGTGAGCAAAAGCAATTTTGTATATATAGAGAAGGGAACCACATTTGCGGAATCAGAAACGGAAATGGTTTTATAAAATGAATAAGATCATTCGATGTCGCTATTACAAACTGTGTCAATAGAAAAGAACGATAAAAAAATACGTTCATTTATTTTATTTTTGTGGGCAAAACAAAAGGTGTTTACTTTTCTCATGTGATTGACGGCATAAATAACATACTGCGAGTGAATTGAAAAGCAAGTGTTTGTGAGAGATTGTTTTAGTTGGAGGTTATATCACTAATGAGTTTCATTGAAAACTAAAAGCCGAGAAATAGAACGATGAACTTTTGTATGTTAGAATGTATACAAAACGCTTGAAACGTTATTCAATTCTAAACAACATATTTAAAATCTCGATAAATTTAAATATATAAAATAATTCATTGGTTTTTCATTGAAATGTAGTCTAAATAGAAGTAACTATTATTCAGTATATATATATATAAAATTAGTACACACTTTTACATTTTTCTTCCATTTATTCACCAATTTTGTTAATCAACGAACTTTTTTTTAATGATTTTCACAAAATTCTACACATGGTTTTCTAATTTATTTAATTTTTGACACATTTACCGTTCTTACTCTGTAAAATTTCATTTTTGATGTCGTTATTATTATGGAATGATGTTTATGTACAATGCCGCATAGAAAGGAAGGTAGAGACGGTAGAAATTTTGGTTACACGGATTTTTAAGGAGAACTTTACGAGTGCTGTTTATTTATCTGAAATAACAAAATAATGGACACCGCGTGCCCCGATTTTTATGTAACATTTTCGGTTTAAACTAAAAAGTAAAAAAAAATAGATTGTCAAACTTTACATGTACTTGTCAAAAAGCATTTAATGTTTAATCACGGCAATAAGAAAAAACAAAATAAAAATTAGTTTCTGCTAATACAGTTTCAGAAGTTGTGCAACGGTAGAGCGTGGAACTGACAAACGATAGAGATCCAATCTTCAGAAAACTGTGCAACACCAGAAAATCTGAGCGACAATGGAACATTTGCCCGCGGATGCTAATTTTTCCCACTATAATATTAATAAGCGTTGTTAAATTTTTAGGAAATTTTGTGTATTTTTTTTTTTTTTTAAGAATCAATGATTCAACGAGTTTAGTTTCTAATATCATACTTAATCTTCCATATGTGAATCATTGTCAATGCCCGCAGACTCTTTCTACGGCCATGATTATACCTTTGAATTGAACATTTATTTGCAGGTGTGTGCATTAACATCAAGACACTTTGTAACACTATAGTTTACAACGTCTGCTATGCAAAGGGGGATGATAGCTCATCGCAAAATGAAATGATCATGCTCTTCTATAAGCCCCCGTTCTACTAGAAAGGGGACAAGCAACGAAATTAATAATTCTGACTTGAAACTATTAATTCTGCTCTATTTTTTTTTTATTTTTTTTAACTTGTTTTTTTTACACAAAAATTTTCCGTTTTGAAAATGTAAAATCAGTATTTGTTTGCATCCAAAGAAAAAAGAAAACGAGAAAAGTGGTAATTTTTTTTCTAAAATTTTTTTATTACTGTTCCCGTCGTAACTTTTTTCTGTCTCTACTCCTGCATTTACTGTAATTTTTATGTCAGTCAAACTCGTTAGCTCACAGGCTATCAAAGCCTGAGAGTTTATGTGCCCGCCAGTTCTGTATGTATGTACGTGCGTACGTACGAACGTACGTAACGTGATAACTCATAATAAAAATATCCGATTTACATGAAATTTTGGATATAGGCTTATTATGATAAGACGCTTCCCTGAGTAGTTTTGAGAATTCATTCTATAAGTATAAGAAGGAAAACGGGAGCTATTGCCTCTCCCTTTAATTTATATAAATGAGTTTTTCATGCAGAATTAGTAGATTTCGTTCAAATTTTAGATGTAGGATCATTCTAATGAATTGCCTCCGTGATTAGCATTGGGCATTCATTGGATAAGTTTAACGAAGGGGAATGGGGGGGGGGCAATCCCCCCGTCTTAATTTAGGTTTTTCACGCAAAATTTACCGATTTGCTTCAAATTTTGTGCATAGGTTTATTCTGAAAAGGCGCTTCCCTGATTTGTATTTGGGATTCACTGGATAAGTATAAAGGAAGGATAGGGGAAACTATTCCTCATAATTCATGTAAATGGTTTTTCACGCAGAATTAACCGATTTGTTTCAATTTTTGGATACAGGTTCATAGTAATAAGAAGCTTCACTCATTTGTTGTGGTGTTTTTTTTTGTTAATTATAAAGGGGGGGGAGTACGGGCGATTATTTCCCCCTTAAGTTAGCTAAATAGTGTTTTATGCAGAGTTAACCGATTTGCTTTAAATTTTGGATGTAGGTTCTTTCTGATAAGTTGAATTTCTGAACAGTTTTGATGGTTTAATAGTTAATTATAAAGGAGATAACGGGGACAACGTTTCTTAAATTACCTAAATGGGTTTTTATGCAGAATTATTCGACTTGCTTCGAATTTTGGATACAGGTTTATTATATGATAAGGTGTATCCCTAATTGGTTTTGGGGCTTCAATGATTAAATATAAAGAAAGAAAATGCGGAGGGGGTTCTTTTCTTTTTTTTTTTTTTTTTTTTGAAAGGCATTATTATATAACGCTGTAATATACAATTAGTCTGCATAGCCTGTGAGCTCTATGCCATCAGTTTAACTGGGCATCATTCTTTTTATTTTCATTTTCTATGCATTTCTTGTTTTTCACCAAAACTTTCACTTTACGACACCACATTACTATACCAAAATTTTTTTATTTATATGTGCTTTATCTTCAATTGGACAATGAATTTGTGGACATCCTTTACAGATAATCTTAAATTTAGCTTATCATTGGAAGCTCTGTGAAAGGAAGAAATATTGCTGCTCTAAAAAAATCTAATATACAATAAGAAAACATGCATGGATAGTCCTTAATTGACACGCTCAAAAAGACGTTTCTAAACCATAAAATACGGCATAAGTGTATCTTTTTTGTGTAAAAATATTTGTTAGAATAAATTTTATTCCGTTACTTAACATAACACAGTTCATATGTCTATGAGAACACTTCTCAGTTTTTTATAAGGTTATCTTTTTATTTTATTAATTATTTTTATCTTATCTCTTTTTGTCATTTTATTTTTCGTAATTATCTCTTTTAATCACTTTTCATATGTTTGTTTAGAAAGATAATTACTATCTGTAAATAAATAAATACTGCAAGACTGTAGGCTTGGTGTAATTTAATGGTGTATATTTATAAGTTCTATTGGTGCGATAAAAACGAAAAATGCTCTGAAAATACCCGCAAATTACTATCTGAATGTATTCCTTTTAATTATTTTAGAGTATAAAAAATATAAATTGCGCAATTTAACTTCTTTTATTTTTATTTTAGTTTGTTTCATTTTATTTATTTATTTATTTAATAATTTATTTATTTTGCCAATACCGTTAATGCGCATAAAAGGAAAAGCGTTGGTTCTTTTAATAATTTTGCTAATTTTGTGTTACAAAATAACAACAATAATTTTAAACTCAAATCATTTATCCCTTCTTACTCTATATTTAAAGTAGAATGAGATCTACATAAACTTTTCTTAAGCCTCAGATATGTGGGCACGGTTTCTTGATCTTGATTTAGAAAACAAAATTATTTCGAAATTATACGCGTATATTATTAATAAACAGTGGAAATCTCTCACAATAAGTTCTTTTTTAAAGGAGAGTACAATAAATGCAACTGCTGTTGCAAGAATATTATTTTAACCATCTTCTGTAAAATTAATTTTAATTAATTTTCAATTAGTTTTTACCATCTAAATTAACTGGAGACATAATTAAAATTATATATGCATGTATTCAAATATGATGGGCTTTAATTTTTTTTGCGTCTCATGTTTTGCCACAGGGTTACACGCTCACGCTCTACTACTGTTTATGAAAGATAATTGCTGAAAGTTCGTTTTCACTTGTCATACGCGTTTTCAAGTTTTACTAAAATTTTGAACATTTAAGTAGTATGTACAAATTTTATCTTTCATATACAGGGCTGCAATAGTTCGTAATTACGGCCTGTGGGCATGAAATGCTTAAAGCTGTTTTTATAATTGTGTTATGTGCTTTCTAGCAACGATTACATTCGTTACATTCGTTCTATTACAGTCGAACCTCGTTAACATGAACCTCAAGGAGAATCAAAATTTTGTTGATGTTAACAGTAATTCATATTATCAGTATCAAATCTTTGTAATTGTTTTTATAGGGGAATGTAAAAACAATTCATGTTAAAAGTAATTCATATTAAGAGTGTTCATGTTAATGAAGTTTGACTGTATTTGTTATAGCAGAGAGATATTTGCAGAAATTTATATATCGGGCTAAATAGAAAACGGGATACGTTGCCTTGCAATGTTTTGATGGTAATTGCCGAAATGCGTTTTCAGCTGTGTTAAGCAAATTTTACTTGACGTAAATTTTATCTTAAAATGTACTTCGTATAGATATATGTACATAATATACAGGGGTAAGCAGAAAAGCTCGAGTATATTTTCGTATATTGGGGGAAAAGGCTTAAAATTAATTTTCATCTCTGTTACACGTTTTCAGACTAAACTAATTTTTGATATACTATAAAGTATATATTAAAGACCATGCACAGGTTTTTAAAAATATTTCGAATACTTTTCTGACTATATGCAAATCTCTATATTAGCAAATGACTTTTACTAAAATTGGGTTTTCTAATGTGTTATGTGAATTCTAAGTGTGTATTTTCTAAAGTGTAATGCGCTTATTTAGATATCATATTACTGCTTCTTAAACAACAAAAACAGTTTTGTTACAGTGTTCTTAATATGTGGGAAAGTGTTTCATATCTATGCTTAACGCATGAGTTTTTTTCTTGTTAAAAATAAATGCGTTAATACAGTGCTCAGCAAAAGTTTAGACAATGATCGATTACGCTTCTATACTCAGAAGTATGTAACGAATTTTTGTAATTCATGTGTCATACATTACTTGTTACTTATTCTTTATTTACAAACAATAAATTTTAAATTTTACCTTTTCCAAACTATATAATGACAAAAAAATGAAATTAACATTGTTGCAAAAGTATAGACAATCTGTATATTTACAGAAAAATAACTACAAATTAAAATCGAGCGGCACGCACCTTGTCTGCAATGAGTGCAAGAATGTGATTTTCCATCGAAGAAACTAAATGCTGCGTCACTTGGGGGTCTATTTTGTACCAAACACGTTAAATAGCAGTTTGGAGCTCATTAACAGAAAAGTATAGCTAAAATTTGCTTAAACCTCACGCGATATGATGTCACAAAGGTTTTCGATTGGGTCCAGATCAGGGCTACATGCTGGCCAGTTGAGATCAGTAATATTTTCAGAGTTAAACGAAGTTTTTGTTTAGTATGCAATATAAATCGATGCATTATCTTGCTAAAATCCATACTTTTGACCAGCTAAAAGTTCCCCAAATGACTAAAAATTGTTCTCCAACGTATGTATGTAGTGTTGTGTTTCTTGGCAACCATTGAATATCTCTAGAGATACTCCAGCATCAAAGCAAAGTGAGGACCAAATCATTAAAATATCAGCTCCTTATTGTCAACTTAAGAAAGTCTCAAGCTCTTTACTCAAGTCGTGGCAATAGTATGTCCACCCCTCTGCGCCCTCCAAATTCCACTTTTTTTTGTTACTGAATGTCACATATGTAACATTTGTGTCCATATGACGTATGTTTGCAAGTCCATTGCATTCTCGCCAATTTGTAGTGAGATTTCAAAGCTGTTTGTTTTATAATTTTCATGTAAATTGATTTTCCTCTTTCTTTAATTCATCTACGAATCATATCCGTCAACACAGAAAGTACGGAGTTACTTTTAATGTGAATAGTAATCATTATTTGTGTAAATGCCAGTTTATGGATCCCTTTGTCATCTCATTTTCTGATTACACAAGGACTTCCAGATTTATGTTTTGTTTTGAAGTAGTCACCCTTAGACTATACTTTATAGACAGATCTATTTGAACGATTCAATGCTGCTGAAATTTTAGCAACAGTCTTCCCTTTCCATAACTTCCCTACTTCAATTGCCTCATCTAACTGAATTTTTAGCTGGCGGCATGTTCACTAACTGATACTATATCGAGGTATACTTAAATACTTCAGAGATGTGACATCATAACTTTGAAATATGCATTTTACTGTGAACAGTTGGCAAAAAATCAAAAAAGTGTCTAAACTTTTGCAATATGCAAATTTTACTTATTTCAGTTAAATTAAATATTATCTTATATTATAATAATTATTTTCATCCTAAAATCTTTAAAATATATTTAAAAATAAGTATAGCCATTTGTAAAACTCAAGATTTCGTATTTTTTATTTAAAGGTTGAATAACACCAGTGTCTAAACTTTTGCTGAGCACTGTAAATGCATGGAGATAAAAAGTTTATACTTAAAGGAGATAAAAGTTTTAGATATAAAAATAAACTATTTCTTAATTAGAATTCTTAATTTATTTCTTTATAGAAATAAACTATTTCTTATCATTAATAAGCTTAACTATATTTCGAGCAGACTCCTAACATCTTTAAACGTACATGTAAAGATATAAAAGAAGATTCCGCAAAATTATTTAAGCTAAGGATTGTATTTCTAGAACGCCTTCAATGCAAGATAAATGCACATTTATTTACATTATTTTCATGATTGTCATATTTTCAATATATATACTTATATTTAATATTACTGATATTTTCCAGTATCATTTAAAATAATATAGAGAATATCATTTAAAATAATATAGAGAATATCATTTAAAATAATAGAGAATATATATATATATATATTCTCTCTTTTTTTTCTATAATTACTATAATTCTTGTTTAGAGTAATGATTATAAAACTAAATTGATAAAAAGTACTTTGCCATCAGCACTTAAACATAAACTTCGAGTTTATTTTCCTTGGACTGACTTATCTATGGTGACAAGTACGACAGTGATTTCGGTGTAGGCATTACTTGGACCACCCCTGTATACCTTTCAAAAAGTCAACCAAAAGTCAAGTCGTAGTTTAGTGACATCGTTGACAAACTGTGTTGTTACAATGTCATCTTGTCTGCTCTCAGCCGAGAGATGTCAAAGCGCCCTTACAGCTTTCTTAAAAGGTTTATCCTCCAGGGCTGTCCTCATTCAATCACTACAAAAACTGGTTCTAAAAGGAAAAAAAGTGATAAACAAACTATTCGAATCCTATGGGAAATTTTGTGATTTACGAGATGGAGTTTTGCAAGTACTGAATAAGCTCCTATTTAGAGGCTGGTGTTTTTTCTGAAAATACTCATAAATGTTTCCTACAGTTCAATATATTACGAAAATCGTGGATGAAGAGTTTTATTGCGAGGGATTATTAAAAGTGATTATTATTAATGCCTAAATAATGTGATTTAGAAATATATTTGGTGACAACTGGTTTTCTTACATTGAAATAATGGATTTTTTGTCTGTATTGTGCAGGTATGTACTACTACTTAAATCATAAATATACCTTTAAATTGTATTTTGCGTCATTTGGGCTGTTTTAATAATTATATCGTTTTAATTGAAAAAATATAGTTTTTAAATGACGCGCTTAGTGCTGTTAAAACATGCATAATCGACTCTACTGAATTTTAAATAGTGGGTAATTTGAATTAAACTTATTTCTCTTGAAAACCATATTCAAATTAATGTTAAAAACATTATGTAATTCGAATTTCCCTCAAAATATGTCTGTATAATTCGAAGGTACAGTTGTGCAAAAAAAAAAGTAAACACCCGTACTAACTCCTTAACAATTTATCATCGAAGAAAATTAGTGGTACCAAACAATTAGAAATAAAATCTACCTTTAAATGAGATATATAAAATTTGCTTAAGGAGCCATCTACATATTAAAATTACATATTAAACATATTTACATTTACATATTAAAGTTGTGGTTTGTTTTATTATGTATATGGCCACCTAAGCAAATTTTATATGCATCTTTTAAAAGTAGTTTTTTTTCTCCAATCGTTTGGTACTAGAAACTTTCTTCTACGACAATTTTTTGATGAATTAGTAGGGGTGTTTACTTTTTTTTTACACGACTATACATGCATTCAATATTTAAGTACATATTATTTATTTATTTATTTCAGTTGTTTAGAGGACAGGGAGGGCCATGATAAAGCAAAATATTTCAATCCTATAGAAATAAGATGTTTTTCGACTTAGGAGTTGTAACTGAAAAAATGGCTGAAAAAGTTAACTGTGAAAGTACTGAATAACGCAAAATATTTCTAATCTGTAGCTTTCATTTGGAAATGTTTGGTCACAAGTAATTTTTGCTGTTGAATATCTTATACAGGGTGTTACAAAATGATTAAAATGTGCTTTTACTTTTTAGTTTATGAGGAAATGTAGGCAATGGAAATAGAAAAATTGTTAAAAATATTGTAAGATTTAAATTTGTACTAATGAAACATCCCTACCATTAATTTAAAAAAATTGCATACTTTTAAAATGAACTATACCGTTCCCGGGTAATATCTGTTATAGTTAAGAAATCTTTCTCCATATTTTGACAAAGAAAACAATAAGTGTTATGTTTTTCTTCGATCAAAACTCACCAAGTTATAATAATTGTAATTTTTGGTACTTCGGAGCTTTCCAGAATTAAAACAAAATAGCTGTCGGTTTTTGCCTCCAAAATTTCATAAAATTTACACTATCATAACTAGGTAAGTTTTGATCGTAGAATGTTTGATTTTTTACTGTTGTATTTGCCAGAGCACGAATATTTATTTTCCTATACATAATTTGTAGGACCAAGGGACCACATAAAAGATTATAAAGTGTGACTTTTCGAAAATTATTGGGGGGGGGGGGGGACTCTTTCAACAACGTGATCTTAAATCCTACCTTTTTTTTTTATCACTTTTGCAACTTATATTGCCTACGTATACATCCAAGGTGTAAAAAAAGTAAGGCACGCTTCAACCGTTTTGGAACACCCTATATAGAGTGGATAAAGGTATTCACTGCTATACTTTATTGAAGTAACATGAAATTCATCATTGTTATTATTATTGATAAAATTATGCGATTAAAACATGTTTTTCGGAATTTATTTTCTTTAATTTTTAGATTTTATAACCTATTTTTAGATTTTCTTGCCGATATGCTGTTCTCGAAAAAAATTACTATGTTTTTAAAATTTACTATACCTGTCGTTTATTTTTATTTTTTTAATCGTCTTATAATGTACTTTGAGACAGACCCCCCCCCCCCCCAATACTTGATTGACTTTTATTTTTTATTCCACACCCGTAATAGTACAACCTGTTTGAAGTATATTATACCCTAAAACATTACGAAATAATTTTATTATTTTGAAATTCCGTGAAAATGTATAATAAAATTACACTCGAAATTACCCTCGAACCTCGTTAACATGAACCTCAAGGGAAATCAAAATTTTTTTCATGTTAACAGTAATTCATGTTATCAGTATCAAATCTTTGTATTCATCTTTATATAAGGGACTGTGAAAACAATTCGTGCTAAAAGTAATTCACGTTAAGCGTGTTCATGTTAATGAGGTTTAACAGTATTATTATTTAATTTTAAATTTAGTTTTTCTGTTGTCTAGGCTTTTAATCCTTAGCCTTTTATACTTTTGCTATGAATAGACCACATTGTAAAAAAATATCTGTTAAATTTACGGCAAAAACTGCTGGCAGTTTTTGCCGTAAAATTGCAGTAAAAATTGCAGTAAAATTGGGCGTAATTTTTTTATTACATCTAATTTTATTACATCTAATTTTTAATTAAATTTAACGGATTTTTTTACAGTAGATACATCGAAAAAATTTAGAGTTAGGGCGGCAAACAACGACGTCTATACTCTAAATTTAACAAAGGTAATTTGCCATGAAAACGCCATACCGATACGAAATATAATCATGTGATCTAGATACAATTTTAAATTGTTATTTTTGAAATTCTCTTTTATTTTGATGCCACTTGTATGTTTACTTGGATCTTTCTTTTTTTCTTTTTTCGAAAAAAGATTTAATTTTAGTTTAGAATTTCTTTTCTTTATTTCTTTCTTTGCTTCCTTTTTTTACTTCGAACTTAGTTAAAATGTATATTTTGAATTAAAATTATTAGCACTGACACCATACTTTAATTAAATTATGCTTTCTAGATTTTTAATTAAAAATTTCACTGGAAATGGATTTTAACTTTTACTTTCTTAATTAATATCTTGCTTTCGTAATATAACCTTATATCTACGTGGGAGAATGGCAAAATTTCAGTTATAGACGAATATTTTGAATGGTACCTTGCAGCACTTAAAAAAAAAAAAAAAAAAAAAAAAAAAAAAAAAAAAAAAAGAAGAAGAATCCTTAACTTACGCTCTGGGAACATTTAAAAGAGACATACACAATGAAATGCATTAAAAAAAAAATAGTGGTGTGAATAGAATATAAAAATATTCACCTGTAATTGAAACTTTGCGGTGTCACACGTACATAACCGCTATAAAATATACATACATAAATTATAAATTAAGTTTTAAGACAAAATTTACATATCTATATAATAATTATTCCCTCTATTTGCTATTTTTTTAACAGTCAGATATTGTTGTTGGCTGTAACCGCTTCTTATAACACGTGAAAGGGTTTGTTGGTTAAGAAAAATGATTTTTTGGCTTTTCTGAATTTTTAGATAGTTTATCTATTTATATTAAATGAGTAAGATTTTGACTCACATGTTCATTTTTTAATTTATGTTGTATATGTCTTAAATATGTCCCAATTTTTTATTTTTATTTATTTATTTATTTATTTTGGTTACTGTTAATCGGGCAATAGTAAAGATTTGCATTAGAGCAATGCATTTTTATATCTACCTAAGAAATTAACCGTATTTTACTAATGATTTCGAAATATTCCCCTTGAAAACGAGTTCCATTTATTATTCATAACAGTCCTCCTTTCCTTGTATTCCTTTTGTGGATTTTCTTATTGAATTTATGTATCTTTCAACATGATGTACTGCATCTAGGACAATAGATTTAATGGTGCTGGCAATGATTTATTTTTTTTTTCTGGTATTATTTGATATGTTTAAAATGGTTTAATTACAAATAGTTTGAAAAAATATGTCAAATAGTTCCCTTTTTTGTGTATTCTTTTCCTGTTATATTGATCTTTTGCAAAATTTAAAGGTTATAATATTTGAATCTTATTTAATACTTCATTTGTAAGTGTTTTTATCCAGTCTGAAAAAATCATTAATGATTAGGTAATTGATAAATGTTATTTGAGATTTAATATGAATAATGTTTATATCATGCCTCGATAATCAATTTTTAAATATATTGGAAACAAATGCTGATTTGTAATATCCTATAATGGTTATATATCGGGGGATAGGTAATGGACAGTTAAGGCATTAATGTTTTAAAAGGAACGTATTTAAAAAGATTTCTGAAGTGAAAGTTATCGTTAACTGTCTACATAGGTTCAAATCAGTGAATATTGGCATAGGTTTTCTCCTATTTGTAGTGAATATATTGACCACTTGACCAAGTGAGTGCACTATTACCTAGATAAGTACTGACCTTACTAAATGGAAGTTGGTGGCATAAAATTTCTTCATTTAGTCATCGCGTTTAGAATATAACAAATACTTTTTACACGTATATTCAATCCACACTCAAAGGCAAAAAATCAATGTCATTCGTAAAAATTGGATAATAAATATTAGATGGAATCGTTATCCTGACTAATATTTTGATGAAAATGGTAAAATATTGTGGTAATAGAAGCAATTTGCATATTAATCTTTTTTTTCTTTCTTTCTTTTTTTTTTTTTTTTTTTTCAAAAACCTAATTATGATGTACCATTTTTAAATTTGCCGTTTTTTTAAACATTTAACCTATACAGTCGAATTTCGTTAACATGAACCTCAAGGGGAATCAAAATTTTGATCATGTTAACAGTAATTCATGTTATCAGTATCAAATCTTTGTATTCGTCTTTATAGGGGAATGTAAAAATAATTCATGTTAAAAGTAATTCACATTAAGAGTGCTCATGTTAACGATGCTTGACTGTATTTAAATACCAAATTCTTAAGTTTCTTTGATCAACTATCTGTAATACTTTTTGAGAATGCTAAATTTTCTATTAACATTGATGCAAATGGGAAATGTTTTGATAAAATTATAAGATAAAATTATAAGTTATGTTAGATTAATGAGTAGGAAAATATATGAGTATGAAAGTATGAAAATACCCGTTAGCCTTCTTCAGTCGATTCTATGCAGTGTACTTAAAATTCCCATTTCAACAATTTTAATCCACATTCAATTCCAAAATTCATCAACAGTTTTTTGTCAATTTTGGCCAATGTTATAGTTTACATTAACATTGGTATAAATCAGAAATGTTGAAATAAAATTAAAAAGTACTCTGATATATTATGTTTTATTTAATTATATTACTAAAAAAACTATTTTCAGGGATGAGATTTCCGCTTTTTTGCTCACCAATATAATCTTAGGAAAAAGTTGGTCTCTTAAATCGCACAAATGTTCCGATTAAATAATGCAGCCTTTTCTCTAAAATTTTACTGGTGTTCAAAAAAGCGGAAATCTCATCCCTATAATTTTATACATCTAAATTAAAAATTATTTCGTGTCTTTTTTCAGTTAGTTTAGTTAATCCCTTCACGACGGGAGCCTTTTACGAAATTTTTAATGATTTGTCACCGGCTTAAAAAAAGAGAAATTTGTGTCTTGTCAAATCTAGAAAATGCTTCGATTAAATAAGACAAATTTAACACTATAATTTTACTGGTGGGGGAAAAACAAGGATTCTTAAGCCTTTTTGCGGTACGCATACGCGTCGCTCTTCCCCAAGGGGTTACAAGTTGGAGAAAAGCGTGAAAAAAATATATGTTTGCGTACCGGAGTCTGCTTCCAAGCAATGTAGTTCAAATTCTAGTTTTTACAACATTTAACCCATAAACAGTAACACGTATAATTTTAATGGTGGGGATAAACAAGGATTTTTAAGCCTTTTTGCGGCATGTATACCGTCGCTCGTCCTCAAGAGGTTACAAGTTAGAGAAAAGCTTGAAAAAAAATATATGTTTGTGTATCGTAGTCTGCTTCCATACAATGTATTTCAAATTCTAGTTGTTGCAACATTTAATCCATAAACAGTAACCAAAGTTTTAAAACATTAATCAACAGTATGTAATAAATTTTGGAGAGTAATATAGTTTCCATATATGTTTTGATAAAATTTAAAGTGATATGTTGTATGATGAAATTAATCATACACTTTTTTTCGCAAAAAGCTGTTTTAAAACATCCAATTAAAATCATTTTATGTCATTTATCAGGTAGTGGTTAAAGATGGCAGAAAGAGCGAAAATGTATATGTTTGTGGACAGGAGCCACTTTCCCTGATCGCTTCCATGCAACATATTTCAAATCCACTTAACATCTAAAACAAGGCTAATCATTGTCCTGTTCAGGTTTTTGGCAAGTTTATTTCATTTATCAAACAACCCACGTGGGTTTCTGAAGAACTTTATCTACTTTTTCCACGATTCCACTATCTGAATATTTTAACTAAGCAGCTGCCAACATCCACGACTGGAATAGACTTGGAGCTAAATCTAGAACTGATATTTTTCGAGATTAATTTATGGCTTAGCTCGCAGTTTGCTGTTTTAATGTAAACCAACAGTTTATTTTGACTTTTTTTGATTTTATCGAGAAAGATACTGTCTTTCATATTTTATTTATTTTTCTCAAAATTCATTCAAAACAGCTGGAAAGAAAAATATGTTCCAAAATGTACACTGTTTTTTATACAGATTATCGAAAAAAAAAAGAAAGAAAGAAAAAGAAAATTGAGAGAGAGAAAAATTGTAATAATAATAATAATAATAATAATAATAATAATAATAATAATAATAGAATGGCTGAAGTTTTAACAACTTTTTGCAGCATTAAATTTTTTAAAACTATCAATATTCAAATGCAAAAGAGTTATTTTATTCAAGAGAGAGGCTATTTAAGAGTCAATCAGATCCACGATGCATAGGGCAACACTGTAAATAAAAAAAAAAAAAAAAAAAGAAAAAAAAGGACGATTTTACGGAAATATTACTGGTAATCTAGACGCCAGTATAATATACTGTTTTTTAACGGAAAAATTTCCGTAAATTCTGGAAAAAACTCGAAAAAATGGAATATTTTACGAAAGTTTTTCCGTTAAAAAACAGTAAATTATACTGGCGTCCAGATTACCAGTAATACTTCCGTAAAATCGTCCGTTTTTTTTTTTTTTTTTTTTTTTTTTTTTTTTGTGTGTGTGTGTGTGTGTGTGTTAACACGGTGATCATCAGCTCTACGCTGCCGAATTTTTTTTAATTCTATCTCGCACCACTAATTTAAAACAAAAATCTTTCTAAAGTATTTTGACAACATGTACAAGAGAAATATAATGCAGAGTTTATTTTTTTAAATAGGGATGCGAATAATATACCAAAATAGCCACCAGTGAAAGACTTGAATCAATCCATGAATTAATAGGGTCTCAATTCGATTATAGTAAAAGTTCTTGAAACCAAATCTTTTTTGCATACAACTTATGTAATGTTGTATATAGTACTATATAGCAAACTGGCTTCTTTCTAAGGCATTCACCGTTGAAAGAGGGTTAAGGGGGTCCGAGACACAAAAATCTTCAAATTAAAAAATATATATACAAGGCATTATTATTATTATTGTATGATTAAAAGGACGTGTAAAACGTGTTCTATCTTATTTAGAACAGGAAATATTGATTTTTATGTTTTAGTTTGTTTACAAAATATAGTTTCCAAGCAATAGTTGTTACGTAAAAGACTTGTTTTGAAAATGGGTTTATCTTCTTGATGGGTTTTTTCACCATTTCTCCTATATAAACTGCTATAACTCAAGAACCATTTAAGTTAAATGGTTCAAACTTGGAACATGTTTTTCTTTCAATTGTTTTATTTAAATTTTGGTTCAGCAAATTTGAAGAAAAATATTTACCTTAAAAATATGATTTTTTTAAAAAAAGTTACATAATTTTTTTCGAATTTTTACTTTAAATATTTAAAATTTTTATTTTAATTAAATCAAAAAATTGAAAAATTTTAGCTCAATAATTTTTTTTTTTTTAAATGTATCCCGGAATCCCTTAAATTGGTGGTATTCCCTAAATATTTTATATCATATCCCTATTCCCTGACTCTTATAGCCATTCACGTAACGGCTGCTCACATGCACAGGCAAAAGCCATCAGTATCGTTAAAGCCTTTTGCACCCATGAGAAAATACAAAAAATGTTTCTATATGCTTTTTATTTATTTTCACTCTTCCTGGAGGTATTTTAAAGTGTGATGCAAGAGTTACAAAAGAAATAAAATTGTAATAATTCGAAAACTGTAAACAGTAGCACAATACAGTTTTCGTTTGAATACACAGATTAACATGGGACGATTGAAAGCAAAAATATTAATGCTAGAATAACGGCATTTTTCACTGCACTGCATCAATAGTTCCAAAGCCGCTACCTGTTGTTGTTTTATCACGTTACAGGGATTTCATCATAAATCTTTTTCGGTGCTCTGCAGAGTATTTTGCCAGCATATCACATTAATTTCCAATTCCCAATAATACAGTCCACTAAATTCAATATTTTAAATTTCCTTTGCATTGTGATCTATACTGCGCGCTGATATGAAAAATTACTGACATAAATGAAGTACCACTTGTTGCTCGCAAATGTAGTTATTATGGCAATACAACTTATATTATTAAATAAAAGCCATGTTTTCTTCAAGGAAACAGCATCGTGCTACTAAGTATGCATTTTGAATTTTTAAACTTTTATATCTGTTGTGACTTTCGAATCTGCGAGTAGTGTACCCTATTTATGGATGTTTACCTCCTATGGAGTAATAAGTAAGTAATAAGGATTTCTTAAACTTTTTAATATATAGCGTAATATGCGTGAAAATTCCCGTACAAAATCAAGGTTTGCACACTCCTTGCAATTTTCAATAAGTCTTTCGACGTTATTTAACTTTAAAAAACTGCTGTTTAACATTTAAATTGCGTAATTCATAATCGCCATCTTATTCATGGAATTTGTAATATTTTTCTGCGGTTAAATAAGACAAAATATTCCATTAAAATTTGTTAGTAATATTGTGCAAAGAGTGAGGTTACATGCCTCTAAAGAAAATGTATCGTATTCCTTTATAAATACAGATTCAAAAATTCCATTCAGAATAAGATATTGCTTTGCAAAATTCCTTAAACCTTTAACTTTGATTTTTAAAGCTCTGTACTTAAAGCCAGTTACACTGTACATTTGCGTGGACAAAATTATTATTTTTTATTATTATTTTAGCTTTATTTTATCGTTGTTAATTGTTTAAAAGTTAATTATTTCATTTGTAGATGTGTATTTAAAGGTAAAATTTATTTCATTTCTTTTTTATTGTTTCGACAATTTCAGTGCAAAATAATTCTGTTCAAATAACTGAAGTGACTGAATGTCACCAGAATTTACGCATTAATTTATTCGAAAGTAAATGAATGCTTCTCTTCATGCACTTTAAAATGTATACATATTCAAAAATACTGGATGTCATTTCGCAGTTTGGAATCAAAATTAATTGGTATAAATAATATTCCACAGCCCTTCAAAAGGTTGGAATAAGGTTGGAATCGTTTCATTAGCAAAACGTTTTGTCATACTCTATGTAAAATGAATAAAATGATCGAATCTAAATCGGATTATTTTCTGTTATTTTCTATGGTGCAATAATTTGAGAATATTAAAATTTAAATATGCATACACTGTTAAAAATCTGCTGCATTTTGCTGCAACGCACTCCCCTGCTTGTACAGAAAACGGTTACTTGTCCATGAAATGGTGCTTTCTCATTGGTTGGAATAGAGATATTATATACAAGCGGTGGAGTGCGTTGCAGCAAAATGCAGCAGATTTTTAACAGTGTATATTGCAAAATCAGTAGGACACACTTTTACAGGACAATTTAAAAAAAAGGGTAGACTAACTTAGAGAGTGGTACAGAACATTTATTAATTATAGAAGTATAGGATTAGAACTCATTTACACAGCTAAAATACGGGTTACCCCAATTCAATCTAAAACAGAACAGATTACAACAATAATTAAATTAACGAACTTTGCAACAGACTGGCTTTGTGTGAAATGCGAAGACATGTGGTAGGAATTTAGTCAGTGACAACGTGTGTATAGTACGAACAAGATTTCGGAAATGTGCATGTAACTCAACCCTGTTTGATTAAGTGCCGCTTTCATCACTTTTTATTATATAGTTAAATTTTTTAATCTATCAGTTTGTTGCTAATCAACCTGTATGAAATAACTGTTCTTAATTCTGGTGTTCTGCAAACTGAACAAGAATATTAAAAAATAAGAATTTTAACCGATATTTTTGTTTGCCGTGACAATTTTTATTTCGAATACAATTTGTATGTACTTTTGTGAGTCATTTTTAAAGACTTAAGAACACAGGTAAAGCGTATGACTAATAGTTAATGTTCTTCACAAAAATATATTATTTACTTGCTTGGTAACTTTAAGGCGTATTAATAAACTGCGATATGGTATAATAACAAATAATAAACAAAAGAGATGAAACGTTTACTGAATCTTCGTATTGCTGCATTTTTTTTTTTATATTTTTAAAGGGAAATTTTTATTATATATATATATATATATATATATATATATATATATTATATATTATATTATATATATATATATTATATATTATATATATATATATATATATATATATATATATATATATATTATATTTATTGATATTGTTATTTTATTGATAAAATAATTATGTTATCAGATAGACACATATAACATTAAAAAATGTTATAAGCAATAAACTTTGACTGAATATCAGGAAATACATACTGTCTCTTAAAGCATAAAATTCGTCTCTTTAAAAATTGCTATGTAAGTGAAACTGATATGTTTAGCTTAAAAACAGCATGGTCGCAGTAACAAACTACAGTTCTATGTAATTTCACTTCTCTTTTGATTTAAATATTGATGTGAATAACATTTATAATTTGCAGCTCTACACTTCTGTCACTAAAAAAAATTAATAAAAATGGTTAAAATAGACTAGCACAGCGATATAATTGGCATATTCACATGTTTCTTCTTCATAAGAAAATATTAAATACAGTATTAAATAGTATAAATGCTGCAATAAAAATAAAGCTATAAATTTTAATTATAGCACATTTTAAATTTTTCAGGGGACTAGTATTGTAAAGTAATGTAACCATTAAGGCATTTCTTGAAAGAAAAAAATATATAAATGTATTCGCTCAAAAATGAGGAATTTTCAACGCATTTCTATTCTCATTTTTTCAGTGTAAATTCACGTAATTGTTAGGGACGGTTATTGTAAAAATTTGGAATCGAATAGAATTTACATTTTTGATATAATTGCATTTTGAATTACAAGGAATTTCTGTGCCATGGCGATATTTCTAAGGCAATCGTACTCAGAATCTCGGTCAAAACCTTATTTTTCACAGCATTTTCTCAGAGATACTTTGCTTTTATCAAAATATGAAAACATTTATTCATTTCATATTTTCTGAATAAGAACAACTGCCATTTAGTTGCGTTTAAGAATACAAATGAATTCAGAAATGTGTCAGAAATTAGTTTAAGTGTCAGAAGAGAATAAAGCATTTTATAAAGCATAAAACAATATTGCTTAGTCCATTATAAATAATTTTTGATACTGCCATTCATGTCTACTACATTTATAAACTATTTAAAAATCGAAATTGAATCTATATATTAAAATCTCCAACCTTTTAAAAAAGTTTTGTGCTGCTAAGGGAGCTGGCTAATTCTTTCAAAAATAGATACATTAAATTAAGTAATGATCATTTAGCAATAATTTGAAGAATGTCATTAAATGATTTTCATCACCTTTATTTTCTTAATCTGTCTTCTTAGTAAGGAAGCGAAACAAAGACCTACTTGTACTGCTTGCAACGTGCAAAGGAAGACTAATGAATTTGGGTTCACTTCATTTGACTATAATGACTGCTATAAAGTATCTCTTTCTTTTGTGGAAAAAAAAATACTTTCGCCTGAGTATGTTACTGAAGGAAGGTGATTGGGATATTTAGTAGGTATTTATTTTAAGGGAAAATTTTATTATCGTACATTTGAAAAAGAACATCATGCATTACATGAAAAGTTGTATCGCAAGTCAAAGACTGATTAATCAAATCAGGCCGACAGAGTTATGATTATAGGCCATACATTTTTGGGCCTCCAGTTTTTTTCAGTTAAGAATTACCAATCTGTCTGATTCTATTTCATTAAGGAATTTTATCTGGTGGAGGGAGTGGGAATCCCATGTTATCCTATGGGGAAATACTTATCCTCCTTGTTCATTCAAATTTGAAAGTTTCAGCAATATTTTTTCTTAGAACGTAGATAAGAAAGTATTTTATCCTTCTGTACGCTTAAAATATTTTAAATATAATTATGAGTATTTTAAAATGTGTGCTAAATTTCAAAAATTCCGGAAAGCGTAAAAAGTATTCCTTACTCGTTTGCAACTTATGATTGGTAAAATAAATAAAAATTTGGAGCTTGCAGAGGAATAAAGAACCTTCTTATCAACGTGCTGAAAAAAATATTGTTCAAATTTCTAAATTTGAATGAAGATGAAGGACAAATAGTTTTCCCATAGGGTAACATGGGATTCAACATTTTACTTCCCCGTCAGATAAATGTCTAATGGAATTACTTCTGTCATTCAATTCTTGTCTATTTGCCTGTAGGAATTTTCGCGAAAATTATCGATTTTCTTTTCATTAGTTATTTGAAAGTACAACTTTTTACGACTCTAAAACTGCTTTGTATTTTTCTTACCCTTTCTTCTTTGTATTTTTCTTACCATCAATCCATTTTTTAACCCATTCGTGCCCAACATCTTTTGCGTAAATTTTATTTGGTTGGCACCACTATTTTTAGAAGATTTAAGTTTAGTTCATCAATCCCAAAAATGCATCATTTAAATAAAATAATTATTGCTTTTCTTTTTTACCGGTGTCAAAAACAGTGCTGAATGCACCTTTTGAAGCGTCCTTAAAAAGGGACGCTAGGCACTAATGGGTTTAATGTAAAAATATACTAATTTAACGTTTAAATACATTTTTTTTTTCAAAAGTGATTTTTTACACAAAAAACTCATTTCATAAATGATTACTACATCTTTCTTCCATGAAACTGTCTGAGCTTTGTTTATATGTTATTTATAGTGCATCTATTAAAATAATTTTCATTAGATTATAATTATAATTTTTATTGTAATAATTAGATCATAATTTTTATTATAATAATTATTTAGACTATTTTTCAGTGTGCTTGAATATGTCAATGCAATGTTTACCTTGTATTCAAAACATAAATATGTGAATGAGAGCAAGATTGTTTAAAAAATCAAATGCGTCCGTGATAATATATAGCTTGGTGACCGCTAAAAAAGTAATTATTAAGACGGAATCGCTGTATAGAAAGAAGTGTATAGAAAATTCCCGTTTTAGAGACATTTCTTTCCAGCAGGCGTTATTGCATAGTCGTTCTTTTTCACCCGGATAGTATTTTTTCTCATAAGTTACTCTCTGTTTTTACATGTTTAGTTTAATATTTTTTACACAGAAAATTTCATTTTAAGTAAAATCCTTTAGAAAAAGATTTTATTTTCTAAACTACAAATATCTAATAATTTTCCATAAATACAAAATTTATATTTGCACGCTGAAAGTTTATATAAACTGTGTAAACTGTGTGTGCGTAGGGTTTATGACCCATGTTCCAATAAATTGTTTTAAATGGGATGAAGGCATTCAAAATTATTCCATTTCAGTTTATTTGGAAAATTTAGGCTTTTTGTTTTCGTTCTGATGCCCAGTTACATAAATTATAAAATAAAAATCAAATCTCTCTTATATGCTGCATTTTAAAATTACATTGACTGTTAATATTGATTAATAACCTTTACAAATGGTATTCTTTTATTTTTGATAAAGTTTAAATAACAATATTATCCCGTAACTAATAAATGTCTTAAGTAGATACAATTACATCAAATGCTAGTAATAATCTTGTAATAAACGATTTCACAAATTGATAATATCTCATTCAAGAGGTAAAATATACTTGAATAGTATTATGACACTATGTTTCAATCAGTCCTTTTCTCAGAAATGGCTCATTTTCTAATTAAAAGTTAATGTAATCATCTTGTCTTTCTATCCTAATTGGCTTTGAATCTGTCTTCCTCTCTTTTCTAAATTAGCACACGGATTTCCCTTAAATATAATTTAGTATCCAAAAATCAAAATCGGTCCTAATTTATTTGACTTGTATTCATTATAAGGTAATAAACAATGTCATTCGATACCTGAGCATAATCTCTTGTTATATAGATAACAATCTTAGTGAGAAAACGCTTTAGATTTTATCAGGCATAAATTAATACTCTGGGATCATTGGTGTTTTAGAAAGACTAATTGGCTTCTTTCGCTAGATCATTTAATCATTCTCTAATGGTTGCTTAGAGAAATTCCTCAGGGCGCTACTAAACAGAGAAAAAGAAAAATTTGAGATATCTGAAAACATGTAAATTTGGCACTGAATGTACAATTAATAATATTGCACAGCAATTTTAAAAAATCGTCCATTAAATTAATTTTAAGTAAATCTGGTGCTTTGAATTTAAAGATTAACCAAGGTTTTTGGAATAACGTTCAGTTTTAATGTAATAATGTATACGAATTTCAATTAATTATTCAGTAAAAAGTAATATGTCCGTTATAATGAAAAAAACTGGAGAAAGTAAGCATTTTTTAGAAGGTTGTTTTCGAGATTTTTAATGCATTTGCTATTGACAGAGTATATCTAATTCTAATCCATTAATAATATGTTGTCTTTGCTGCATCTCACTTTTATTTTAAGCAGTCTTTTGTCATGAATGCTGCAGCTGAGGAAATATTACAATTACATAGATTTCAACCACCAGGTTTGTTTCAAGTCCAATAAACATATGTCAACCAAAAATTTGATTTAATGATTGAATATATATAAGCATAGGAAAATTTAGAAGGAATGTGACATTTGTACTAAAAATAGTTATGTATACCTGATTTAAAATAAAACGCAAGATTGGCAATTATGTAAATATAACTCTATTTTTTTCTAATATCAGTTCACATATACTGCCATCTAATGATTCTAATGATTTATAAAATTAATTATATTATTAAAATCTTGTTTCTAAAAGTGTCAATTTATTTTGACTGTTGTGTTAACGCAACACCAGTGAGTAGTAAGTGTTAATGAAAAATCCGGATAACTCAACTATTTAAATAAACGGCTATGGAAATATTTTTAGGTAAACTTCAATTCACAGGCTTTTTCAAGGCTTAGGACTGGTAGTAGTAGTAATGCATATTTTAGCATACAAATGGCATGTTTAGAATTTATTATTATTATTTTTAAATTTTTAAAAATTTTAATTGCTACAAAATTGCTTTAAAGTTATACATAGAACTATACACACAAATTATTGCGAGTATACATACAGGGTGTTTCAAAAATGACCGGTATATTTGAAAAATCAATAAAAACTAAACGGGCAGCGATAGAAATACACCGTTTGTTGCAATATGCTTGGGACAACAGTAAATTTTCCGGCAGACAAAATTACGAAATTAATTAAAATTTTCAACAAAAGACGGCGCTGCAGTCTAAGAAGAAAGTCTAAAATACGATATTTTTCACATATCTACCATGCGCAGCAGTAATATAACAACAATAAAATCGCCTACAGCGCTATTTGTTGTTGAAAATTGTAACTAATTTCGAAAGTTTATCTGCCTCAAAATTTACTGTTGTCCCAAGCATATTGCAACAAGCGTTGTATTTCTATAGCTGCCCGTTTAATTTTTATTGATTTTGCAAATATACCGGTCATTTTAGAAACACCCTGTACATACACTCTACAAACAAATATCAGCGGAGAGAGAGAGAGGGGGGGGGGTGTCTTCCCGAGAACAGCAAGGGGCAAAAGAAAGTAATTTTCGATCTGCCCAAGAGAATCTGAAGATAAAGAGGAATTTTCTGGAGAATAAAACTATACGTAAGACTCTCACGTGTTAGAAGTGAAACTTCTTACGTCCTAGAAGCGGTTAACTTTTGTGGCCTTTAGGCAATGCGTCTAAAAAGTTCCACTTAAAATTTTTGGAGAAAGAGGGAGGTATAGTCCTTGATCGATCCGATTAATTTGACTATCCGGTTAAATGGCGTCCGGAGAATCAGCACTCTAATGTATTTGCATATTATGATCTTCCTCTCTCTCTCTTTCTATCGCTCTTTTTCTGATCATATCACGCTTTCTGATATATCTCACTTTGCGGTTGTTTCGAACAACCAAGTATTTGAACGAAGAGCTATGGCATTTTGTGCTGATTTCTACAAGTTCACCTGTTACAAATTTCTTTATGTTTATTAGGCCATTTAACTTACAATTATACACCGAAAAAGTCTTTTTTTATAGGCAATATCATTACTTTTAAATAACTGTTGATTCGTAATTCCTTCTGCAGCCTATTTTCTGATTGCATGCCTGCCATGTAAGCAAATACTATATTATACATTACTTCTTTCAGCAGATATGCATACATTTAACTTTTATACATCGAGTTACAAGAACAAATATTTGAATTTATTTAGCATATTTTGTTGCTTTGACTTTAATTTTTCAGATATTCTGGTCTTAAGTAAGCAATCTCAGATTATGGTAAAATGATCTCAGCTTCAGCTAATTAAATTTCTTTCGGTCACATTTTCTCTTTTATATGTAACTAATTTCAGAAATTGACTAATTATACACTATTGACTGATATAATTATTCAGGCATAAAATAATTGTAACTTGCGCAATCTGCAGTTGATAAAAAATGGTCTAGTCATTGACAATCCCCTATGTTTTACTTCAGAGGTAGCACGAATACTACAAGTTTGTTAGGAAATGCAAAAATTTATTTCCATATAAAAAACTCAATGATAATCTTCATGGTGGGACATTTTGATAGTATTCTTTTTTACTCTCTTTTTTCTTTTCTTTCTTTCTTTCTTTTTTTTCTACCTCCTTGTTTCTTTTTCTTAATCCATTTTATCGCATTGAGTTAATAGGTTTTGGCAATCCCTTCATCTTATTCAAATTAAACTGAGTTAATAATGTTTTTTTTTTTCTGAATTAATTTTCAATTACATAATCTACATTGTAATTTTGTACAACCCCCCTTTCCTATAAACATCCAATATACTTAAACTAAATATCCACTATAGTTAAATCATGCTCCTGCAGTTTAATTAAGTATTCTGAATATTTGTCTCGAAAATCTACTCCATGTTGAGTAATTTTTCCTTTGTATTGGTAGAGCAATACCATTCAAGGCCTCCTGCACGTGATAATTAAGATATATGGAGCCCTAATTTTATTTCCGTGTTGCCGTGTTACGGGTTAACGGAGATACTGTTTCTGAAATAAATCTATACCTAATGTTAATCTGAAGATACACCAAAACCTTAGAAAATTCGTAACCCCACGAGTTCAGGATACCTACTAATTTCTGGAATCTCAGCTAAAATGGAGAAAACTTAGGGAAACTATTTGCCGAAAATAGCGAAGGTTAATTAAAGTGGGAAAACCAGGTAAAGCGTGATACTGCTGGGGAGGGGGACTTGCGAATTAGATCCTTAGGGACAGACCACGTGATCCGGACTGGGACACCCCTGTCACGTGACTTAGAGAAGGCGAGAGATTTCTGAGGGTCATTAATCTTTAGCTAATGGATGTGGCTCTAAGGTGCAGCAATTGGGAAAGGAAGATCTGCCGACTGTGCACTTGAGGAAAGGGATGATTGTGATAGAGCATCTGTTGTGGCTTGGAGCACTGGACCGTGGTCAAGATAAGTGAAAACTGGAGCCCGTGACTCCTACGTTGTTGTAAATACAATGAATATGCGTAAAAGCTTTACATAAGCTCTTCCTTATATGTTTATTCGTATAAACAGCGCACAAAATTGTGTGGAATTTTGAGAATAAGAGATCTGGCCATTTCTTACGGATTTATGAACTCTTAGTAGAAATTGTGCCTACACTTTTTGTCTGTGTGCAAAAAACACTTGACCTTTGTTAAACAGATACTAAATTGACAGCTGATTTGGCAATTAAGAATTTCTTGATGGGAAGAAGTTTATTTTTTCTATTAACTATAATATATATATTGAAGATGTATCATAAACTTCCTCTCTTACCTTCCGATACATTCTACCATACAATGTAGTGATTATTTAACTAAGGAATGTAAATACAATTAACAGACTATAGCAGAGTAAATGTTTCTTGGTACTTTTGGATTTCTAATGCAAATGATACCCAAACTTGAAGATATTGGAAATATTTTACAAGTTTATGTGCGACTAAAAATGTTACTTATTAGTAAAATTAAACTAAATTACTTATTAGATTTTCATTTTATTTTTAGAATGTTAAAAGTTTTAAATATTTTAAATTGTATTGCTGCCCAAATAAATCCTTCGCTATTCTGAATAGGTTTTTATTATTTATCATTATTGACAGCATATAATTTCTTAAGGTTAACAATTTAGAACACAATAAGTATTGCTTCCTGTAATAAATTATATACAAACTAGAAGAAATTGGTTGTTGCTTGGCAGTTATTTTCTTTTTCTAAACACTATCGTCTTTTGATAATGCATAATAGGCCTCTTCTCTTTACCTTTGATAATATTATTACAGGAAATTTGTCGATGACTCACTAAGTAAAGTCTATAAAATCAACATTTTACAGAAGAATAAATATTGCTTCCTTCTTGGTGCATCCTTAACGGTACGTAAACTAGAATTAAAAAATGGGAATATACTCAAAGGTATAATTTTGCGGCTACAAATGTGTTGATCAGTGACGATACGTAACGGTGCACCAACGGTACGTAAACTAGAATTTAAAGAAAAAAAAAAAAAGAAATGTATTCAAAGGTATCATTTTGCGGCTACAAATGGGTTAAACAATGAAGCGTGTTGTATTTTTTTATTTTATTTTAATAATAAAAATCTACAGTGTGGTTTAAATTTCTCTACTGTTAAAATAAATCAGTCACTATGTAGTATGTGTTTTTAAGGTTTCGCTTATTGCTGTTTGATGCACATGGTTAATTTTTTAAATATACACCATCTTTAATTATTCCGTTTTTTTACTTCTTTTTGTTTTCTTCTCGTTTTAACAATTTGATATTAAAGGTATTTTTTGTGTCTAAAGTTACGCTAACAAGAAAAAAAAATCAGATGCGTCATCATGGGGCTAGATATAGGCTAATCAGTGATCCGAATTATATAAATATTTTCTTTTATTTAAGGATAATAAAAATCTAAAGTTTGGTTTAAATTGCACTACTATCAAAATAAATCAGTCATTATGCTGTATGTTTTTTAAGGTTGTTTATTGTTGTCTGATGCATATGGCTATTTTTTTTTTTTTTCAAATACACAAGATCAATAATTCTGTTTTTCATTTCTTTTCGTTTCGTTCACTTTTTAACAGTCTTAAGAGGACTCATCTGATGGGGAAGAGAAAAAAGGAATCCCATGTTATCGTACGGGAAAAATTCTTATCAGTTTTGGTCATTCAAATTTGGAAATTTCAACAATGCTTTTTTTCAGCACATAGATAGAAAGATTCTTTAGCCCTCTGTAATTTAAAAATATTTAAAGATAGTTATAAGTATTTTAAAATTTGTATTAAAGTTTCAAAAAATTTCGAAAACTATTGTTTATTTCCTTGTAACTTATGACTGGAAAAATAAATAAAAATTTGGAGCTTATAGAGGGATAAATAAACTTTCTATCTATGTGCTGAAAAAATATTTTGTTGGAATTTCAAAATTTGAATGAACAAAAAAGATAATTATTTTTGACATAGAAAAACATAGAATTCCTCTTTTTTTTCCACCACCGGATAAGCCCACTTAACTTAATTCACTCCATTATTCTTAACTCCATTTAGTCGTTACTCCATTTATGCATTATTTAAATTATTATTATTACTATTATTATTATTATTATTATTATTATTATTATTATTATTATTATTATTATTATTATTATTATTATCATTATTTTTGAGACACCCTTTGTGATTAGTGACAAAGAAGATAGCTTTAAATAAAATTGTCCCACTGTGTTATACATTGAATTCTCACAAAAATGCTGAATTATATTTTTTTCCCCTTGAACTTGATTACGATTACCGCTTCAGACATTTATTTTCAACTGTATGTTATAACAATACACATAACACACAAGAAGATTCTTTTACTTCTTACTGCTTTTGTTCGATGTCTACATTTGAGAAATTATGACGTTTGTAAGATCAAAAATATGAAGTTATTTAGGTATTTTATTTATTTTTTTAGAGTTGCCTTCAAAGCCTTAGAACAGCATTTCTTAATTATTTTTAATGAGGAAAATCACAATATTATTTTAATATGACAACGAAATTTTATTAAGGATGTTCTTTAACTGCCTCCTCAACAACTCGAAACTAAACACATTTCTCACTCATTTTGAAATGTAAAGGCTTGAAATTGACAGTCAAAAAAATTGACAGGGCTTACAATTGAAACCTGGAATTGAAATGGGTTTTCATTTTTTGATAAATAAATTCCATATCGAGTTACAAGTGATTTTTTGTCACGGGACAGCTGGTTTTTCTCTATTCTCGCGTTGCAATCTCGGTATTTTAAAAATGGTACTTTTGTTACCGGTTCAAAACGCTCACTTTGACAGTATTTTCTGAACGATATTTTACGTTTACCAAAAAAAAATGGATAGCGCTTTCCAATTACATAGTTTCTAAATTATAACGCCTATCAGTCTAATGCATTTCCGAACAAAAATGAACATAAAAATGTCCGAAAGTAATCCTTTTGGATGTGAGAACGGCTTTAAAAATTTTACTATACGCATAAATGTCTATTTATGTGTTGCATTTTCTTATTTTTTCTTACAAGGGGAAGGGATACGAAATGACTTAAAATGTGCTTACGTAATACTTGAACGGCTCCAGTGAAAGAGTCTTCATTTACACCATTTAAGAATACTACTCAAAACTTCCATAAATAGGGAAATATATTTCTATTGTAATACATTAGCACCTAGAAAATTCTGCGTATTTGTATAATGAAGTATGATGTATTAAATGTATATAAAATCTAGCACCTTTTTATTTCAAACGGGC
This sequence comes from Maratus speculifer, assembly GCA_964019185.1. Classification (NCBI taxonomy): domain Eukaryota; kingdom Metazoa; phylum Arthropoda; class Arachnida; order Araneae; family Salticidae; genus Maratus; species Maratus speculifer. The sequence goes on from OZ025299.1 coordinate 140,339,287, forward strand.
CTGTTATTAGATTTATTCATGTTTTCTTAAGGTTAAAACTAAAGAATTAGAGGTATAGACCCCCCGCTCCTCCCTCACGGTAACATTGACTTTGACCGATGGCCTTGAAAGATTCTTTAATTAGTTAAAATAAAGATTGTGTTATTTTGTAGTAGTGATTGTCATTTTAAATTTAGTATTTTAATAATTTCATCTTAATTTGTGCTGATTGAATTGTGTATCCTCGTGAGCGGACTTTATTCGCTTTCCAAACAATAAAAATATTCAAGTTAAATTAAATTTAAACATAGACTATACTGAAATTTCAAAAACCTTTCAAATTTGAATCACGAACTGCAGATGTAAAATAACAGGGAATGAATTCAAAATATTTTTATTATATTGAATTGGTGCACTATGAAATGCATTTTTGACAACATATATATTGTTTTGCTCAACTATAATATTGTATCAGCACCTTCTTCTCCCTTAAATCTGTATCTTAAGAAGGAATTAAATTATGTTTAAGAATTTGAGAGAAGATTTTACATTTCTCAGAAATTTTCCAGTTTTCGCATTCCTAATTTTCTATCCTTAGGGTTATTTTCTCGTCCATCTTGAGATTAGATACTCTTTAAAGTACATTTTAAGTCAAACATGAATAAAATATTTAAGATCTTTATTGCTAGAATTAATTTAAGACCGGGTGTAACATTTGAATTTAATATTAAATGTGCATTAATTCACTTTAATGATATACAGTAAATTCAACTAGTAAAGTTTGGCTTTTCTGTCATTAGTTACAATTAATCAAAATGATGTAAAATAAAATATATATTGTTTCAGTTTTTTTTTTTTTTTTTTTTTTTGTTTGTTTGTCTTAAAGTTATTAAAGTATAGTTAAAATATTGTTTCATTAAAAAGAAGTCCATTCAATACAATCGATGAAAATTTATTTAGCATGTTTAGGAAATTCCTTTCATTTTGTCTTTTAACGTAAATTTTTTGCGATGATTGGATGAATATAAAACCATCACAGTAAAACGTAGGAAAACAAAACTGGTCAATATAGAAGTTGTAAATAAGGAAACATTTCATGTTTCTGGCTAAAAGAATACAATATAAAAGTAACGTAAAAGACTGTGTATCTGCTGAGACGAAAACTTAACTTAAAAGCGAATCTTTCACAGAAGTCTTCCAATTTCGTCTTAACAGCTTTTACTGTAAATGCCTTGTTTTATGCTATATGTTTAAAAATGCCCCAAATCAAAAAGTCTTTGAAGTTTACAAAGATATTTTTATGCACATTTTATAATATACATTTCTTTATATCCACACTGCTGTATTTATGAAACTATAGTACCTGTTGTATCTTATACTCGAAATCTTCTACATATTTTACAGCAATCCCAAAATATTACTTGATCTCAGTTTTTCTGTAAAATCAAATCTAGTAATTAAAAAAAAAAAAAAAATGAAAAGTTATGTCCGTTTTTCTAACATTAAAATCTACTTTTACTTCAAAAATATCTTTTTTTAATGGTTTTAATTTTTTTTTTTTTTATCTGATGGTAATTAATGAAAGTATTGTATTGCGGTATTCAAAAGAAGGGGAATCAAAAGAAATGTTGCAATTTTTTTCCATGTTTCGTAAGTTCTCGATGCTGCACTCATCTTGCTTTGCCCCCCCCCCCCCCCTTTTTTTTTTACATCTTTTTATTTGCGAACAATTGTGCAAAATGTGGTTCACTTGATGAAGACGTTTTTAGTTTAAGCGAGTGAAGATTTTTAAATCTTAAGAAAGCACGTTAACATGCGTGCTTATTCTTGACTGCGATTCTTTAAAAACCATGAAAAAAGTGAAGGAAGCAGGGGAGAGTTGATTATATTGTAAAATGGAGACCAGCCACGGAAGCGCTTTTTTTAGGTAAAAGTTATAAAGGGAAAAAAACTCACTTTATACGAAGGGGAAAATAGTTGCAACACGAGGTATATTCGCACCGCATTTTTCATTAAAAATTTAACATGATATATAAACGAAGGTAGTAAAAAAAGTACCACGAAAACATCTCCGCTTTCAACAGTTGCAGCAAAATATTTCGTGATTTCTGGCAAAAGTCTTCATTAAAGGGAACAACAAAGAAAATGGTTTTAAAAGAGTTTTTTTTTTCCTTCCCTTCCAAACTGAAAGAACTGTTCTCGTTCTCCATCAGAGTCCTTTTTTATCTCATAGGTTGCCAAGGAAATTTCTCATCCTCATTTTCTTGTTTTCGAAGCTTGACTACTTCTAGAAATGGAACGAAAAGCGTTTATTTCTTTAATTTTTTAAAATTTGTGATGGTGCAGATGCATGCAGTCGACGCCAAAATTCATCTTCGTGGAGTCCAAAGTTAAATAAATTTTCACTCTTCAGCGAACAAAGTTAATAATGAAATTTATTTTGAAGTTCGTACGCAGCATCTTGTAATTATTTTTAAAATGAAGTGAATCGAGGATAATTATTAATGCAGTTTTTGGTCTACAGAATCGGTAGAAGAATTAAAGAGTTGCGATTTGACGTAGTTTCAATTATTTAATCATAAAAGCTCAAAAAAACTTACTTTTTTCATTTTTCATTTCTTTTTACATTTTTTATATTACTATTTTCATGTTGAAGAATTTCATCCCAATCTTGTTTATTCTTGAATTTTAATTATACTGGTATTACCTATAACTATTTATCTATCCATATGGGTGATTCTCAAAATAGGGGACAATTTATGTCTTTCAGCATAGAAAAAAAATTGAGAGGTTTTCTGTCATGTTTTTATACTTAGATATGTTTGTCTTAATATTATTCCTTATTTGCACTCAAGAATTACGCACTTTTTAGTTAAAAACACCTTAAAATAACAGAATAAATGTTCAAAATGTCATTAGCATGGATGTCCACAGCAGCTGTGCCTTGTATATACTAGCTTTTTCAAGAGTTAATATCATGTTTATAAAATAAAACAAATGTTATTCTTTCTTTAAATTAATCAAGGAGAGGATTTATCCAATAAATTTCTTTTTAAAAATAAAATTATAGTATATAAAAAGAGAATTAAAGTTTGTCCTCCATATTCTGTTTTCAAAACAAGGTCATACTATAACAGCTGTTTATTAATCAAAATTTCATTTTCACATATGACAATACTTTGAAAATATAAAGTTTCTCCATGGCAACAATTAGCCATTTTATTCCAGCCTGAAAATAGAAGCATGTATTGTATTTTAAGAATAGAAGTTGAATATTAGGCGAGTACATCAATTGTATGTCATTAGAATGGATAATAATTTTCATGTTTATTTTATAGTTAAAATTTTTATTTTACTTATTTGCATAGAACTTTTGTGTTTTAAAAAGCCCCAGAAAGGACTATTGCATTGTGATTATATTATGGCTCATAATCTTATTTAAATTAAAATTTGTCATTAGCATGGACAAATATCAGTGTCATTAGCATGGTTTTTCTGTCCATGCGCCTATGTGCATAAATGTAACCAGTACTTATATTGTATCCTTTTTAAAGTTTAATTTTACATATAAATTTAGGTATTACATTTATTATCCCTATAATATGCATTAAATCTGTCAGAAAATCACTAAGACAGCTTCTTACACTGTTAGTGTCAGAATGTTGTTTATGTAAACAAAGTTTGCTCTTTGGTAATGTTTTTATTCTCCTTATATGTATATATGTAAAAATGGAAACTATTTGTTGGAAAGGAAGGCTAATAAACGTAGAAAAAAAATATTTAAACAGGAAGAAAATAAAAATTTCTTAATATATTTATTCCATGCAATTTGTTTTGTCATTAGCATGGCTCAAAAAATACTAAGGTACCCTGGGGTAATAACGCCAGGCGGGGTAATAACGCCAAGTGCTTATATTTTGCATAATTATGAAATAATCAGCTAAATGACACCCATGTGCTCTGCGCAGAAGGGTTTTGAGTCATATAAATCGCAAAAAACAGCTTCAAATTAATTTGTTTCATTTTTAGGTCTTATTGTTTTTACAAGCAACTAAAATTAACGCTTGATCTAAAATTTGCGGGATAAGGTTTTTGATCTGAAGACTATATTTTTTATCCAGAAATACTTTGTTTATTACATAAATTTGTAGTGTACTTCATGTACTTTCAAATTGTTGTAAAAGATTTTGGATATCTTCTCGAGATAATTTGTAGTTTAGGATTTACTGCGTAATAAGTATCCCGGGGTAATAACGCCAGGGATTGGCGTTATTACCCCGTGAGATTCCCAACAGTGGCCGAACTATATCCGAAGGGGGTTTATATACTATTAATATGGGACAGCATTATCATCATTATTGAAATGGTAAGATTAAGGAGGGGGGTGCCCAATACATAAAAATAATCTCTCTATTTTATTTTTTATTATATTATTATTATTATTTTTACTATTGTAAAAAATAATTTTTAACTCTTGTAAATAAAACTATACCAAAAGGTTTTCGAGATTCAAATTCGAACATCTTCAAAATCAGGTTTCTATTAAATTTCCACTGGATTGTTCAATCGAGTTCGAAATTTTAACTGTCCGCTTTCTCAGCGTTCGGTTTTTCAAAACTGTATAAATTTAACCTTTAATTGATGTGACAGAAATTGTAACGTATGAATGTGATGCGGTTTGGAAGACCACAAAATTGAAAGATGAATAAAAGGCGGGAATAACTCATAGGATTGTGTTTTTGTACTAAACTTTTTATACAAGAGTATTATACTTAATATTCACCTATCTAGTCTCCGGTGATAGTACTAAAATTCCAAATGAAACAAAATTTCGGTAGTGTTTGCAGTTAAACTGAAAATTACAAGTTAAACTAAAAATTAAAAGAAAAATAGTGGTCTACGAAACCGGTAACATTAGTTAAAGGTTAAAATGCGATCCATGATTAAAAATCATAGAATACTGTTCCTGCGCTAAACTTTTTGTACAGAATTAATTCTAATTAAATTTAATCTATTCAAATATTTCTATTCAATCATACTATTACGAGAACTCCAAACGAAAGAGAATTTCAGTTGTAACTATAGTTAAACTGGAAAATACAAGCTAAACGCTATTTTTTTGGGGGGGGGGGGGGTAAAGTGTTCAGTCAGATAATGATATATAACAGTATTAATTATGTATAAAATTGAATAAGAGATCTCTTTGGGATAATATTTTTTAATCAAAAATTTTATTCAATTTATTAAAAATTTATTAAGGCGTGCTCTTTAAAACGTCGACAATTTAACTGTAGGTTTGGAGAATCCGCATTAGTGTGGAGTTATGGGTTAAAAACTATTTACTAGATTACTATAATAGTATTAACCCTTAACTGCTGTGACAAAAATTGTCGTATAACTTACTGTGAGCGGCCTGTCAGACCGCTTAATCTAACGATGAATAAAATGTTAAATTAACTTTTAGAATATTATTTTTGTATGGAACCTTATATACAGAACTATTATAAATAAAATTCATCTATTCAAAAGTTTCTAGCGATAGTAATAGGACTCCAAATGAAACAAAATTTTCCCGGTATCTATAGTTAAACTAAAAATTGCAAGTTGAACTCTGAAACTTGAAAAACTCAGCGGTATGTGAGACGCTAACAGCAGTTAAGGTTTAACAAAAATATTTATTACATATAACTCTAGTTATTATAAAACTTCACATGATTAAAATATTATATTATGAATAGTTAAAACCATGCAATGTTTCTTATAATCATATTTAAGCGAGACTTTTTAAGCAAAGAGAGACACAGGGTGTTATATTCTGTTGAAGCTCCCCCTCACTCCTTTTTCTTTCACTTTCACAAAAAAATCAATATTTTCTATCGCATAGAATGCATACATGGGAATATAAATACTGATTCAAATAATCCGTGAAATGTTTCTAATAATTCTATTTAAATGGTCATTTTTAAGCAAAACCTAGCTTAGAATCTGATATTCTTTTGCCTCCTCACCCCGCCACCACCACACCTTTCTTTTTCTTTCAGAGTCACAAAAAAATTGTACATTTTCAATAGCTTAGATTGCAATTTGTCAATTTCTAGAGCTGTAGAGTTTGTATTTTTAGAATTGGGCAATCTACATGCCATTATTCCATCTTATTTTATAGTTTTATTTGCATGGCGTTATTACCCATATAGGTGGGTATTAACGCCAAATAGCATTGGTCAAGAAATAACGTCATTACATTTTATGAATACATATCTGTTAAATTATTTTATTTTATATAGATAGTCAATGAGTTGCTGTATCAGATCCCATATTTCTTTGAAAAATACAATCTAAAACTAAGCCGTGAAAATTGGTAGAACCTTAACGTGGCGTTATTACCCCAGGGTACCTTAATTATTTTTTTTTAAGTTAATTTTTAAATATTTAGCTCTGCTGACTACATGGAAAGTATACCCAATACTATATTATCAACACCTATTTTTTTCAGAAATTTTGCTAACAGTAATTTTTTTTAAGATTCCATTTTTGAAATTGTACCCTATTTTGAGAATCACCCATATGTATTGCTAAGCACAGCTGTTTGATTAATGTACCAAAAAGTCAAGCAGCATAAAAAAGATATTTAGCAATCCATTTTTAGAAATTAAAAGCAATATTAAGAAAATAATAATGCTTAAAATTTATTCATATCATTCTAAAACAAACAGTTAAATTATTATCTTTACATTTCTCTTTCGACGACATACAGTTTTCTTTGTCATAAATTTAAGGTTAAAAAATAAATAAAGAATAGGTAAATAATCTACCCAACCATACACTAATACTTATGATTTTCTAGGAAATACATAACAAAACATTCTTAACATGCGATAAATACAAAAAGTCCTTCCGGCAGTGCCGGGAGGAAGATGTAGCTTTCATATACTTATTTATTAATTTTAAATTAAGTTATATATATATCAAATATACGAAGCTCAAAATAGTGGAACGCGATTATATAAGATTGAATACTAGTTTTTGTCAATACTGAATATTAATAGAAATTTTTAGAAATTAGTCATCTTTTATTCAACCTAGTTTTACTTTAAGCGATTTATAGGGCCGCCAAATTCCACGATATCCATTTTAAAGCAGCATGATGGATAAAAAAAACCCAATGAGCTTGATCGAAATCTTAATTCATGTGAAAATGCACACTCACATCGAAATCGATTAATATATACCAGTGCTGTCGCGAGCAAATTGACTTAAAAAAAAAAAAAAAAAAAAAAAATGTCACCCACATTAGAAATTCAAACTGCTATATCCCAGGCGTTTTTCAAGGTAAAGACAAAGCAAAAAATACTCTGGAATTCATTATTAAGATAAATAGTTTAGAAAGAACCTTTTTTCAATTTCTAATTTTTTGTTTATACGTCATCATACATTTAAAAGATTTTTGACAAATTTAAATGGCCACCATTTTGAAACAAGATGGCGGATAAAGTTGGCTCGTGAACTCGGTCAAGACATTGGTATGTACCATGAACACACGGAGTTATATCGAAATTAGTTTATAAATATGCATATTAACGCGTGACAAATTTCAGACCTTTTCAAAATGTCAATCACACGCTGGAAATTGGAAGTGCTAAAACTCAGCCATTTTTTAAGATACAGACGAAACAAAAAAATGCTTTGGAATCTTTGTATCAAGGTCAAATGTACAAAAGAAAAATCTTTTTCAATTTCTCACTTTTTTGTTCCTAATTTCAAATTTTAAAATTTTCAAAAAAATTTAAATGGCCGCCATTTTGAAACAAGATGGCGGATGGAACTGGTTAACGAATTCGGTCCAGGCTTTATTATGTAATATGTACACACCAAGTTACATCAAAATCGATTTATAAATACGATTGTTGTCACGTGACAAAAATCAGATCGTTTCAAAAGTCAGCCATAAGAAAAATTCAAAGTGCTACAACTCAATCATTTTTTAAGATATAGACATAGTAAAAAGTGTTCTGGAATTGGTGTTTTAAGATCTAACACATAAAAGAAAAATATTTTTCAACTTTTAATTTTTTCGAATTTAATTTTAAATTTTAAATTTTTAAAAATTTTTTAAATGGCCGCCATTTCGAAACAAGATGGTGGATGATGCTGGCCAACAAACTCGGTCGAGGTATTTGTACGTACTATGTACATACCAAGTTTCATTCAAATCGGTTCATAAATACGTTAGTTATAGCTTGACAAAAATCAGATCGTTTCAAAATGTCAGCCATAAAAAAAATTCAAATTGCTATAACTCAATCATTTTTTAAGAATGAACAAAGTAAAAAGTGTTCTGGAATTGGTGTTTTAAGTTCTAACACCAAAAATAAAAATATTTTTCAACTTTTAATTTTTTTGCATTTAATTTTAAATTTTAAATTTTTTTTTAAATTTTAAATGGCTGCCATTTTGAAACAAGACTGCGGATGATGCTGGCCAACGAACTCGGTCGAGATATTTGTATGTACTGTGTACGTACCAAGTTTCATTCAAATCGGTTCATAATTACGTTAGTTATGCATGACAAAAATCAGATATATATAATACCATTAAAAGTAGACAAGATTCACCAATGGATTTTATCAATAAAACAATAAACCAAAACGAAGAATTAGAATTGAATTGAATTATAATAAAATAAAAAAATAGTGTAACGAGTAAATCTGAATAAATAATTAAATAAAATGAATTCAAATGGAATTTGTAGCCCCAAAAGCAGCCCCAATCATCAGGCCCCAAATGCTCTGGAACTACAAATGAAGTGTGCGGTTTCATCCACGTATTAGCCATGAAATAGCAAAATAATACGTATTTGGGGCTACATGTCAACATTTGAACGGAGGGTGGTTTTGGGGTCTGGGAGTCATGATCGGTGAAAATTTACCAAAATTTTCTGGAAGTGCTTTCCTCCGGACGGCTTCAATAGGTAGCTTTTTACTTTTTGTAATGAAAGCTACCTAAACGAACTTTAATTTGACCACATATTATTTAACTTGTTGTATTCCCTCCAAACACTCTCAAAAAAACTTCCGTCTTTTCACAGAAAATGCACTGGCAGCACTGCTGCCAGAAATTGTCTGTATATTGACGATTTTCTGTTTATTTTTTTCTCTGTCAAAAGAGGAAAAATATCCGTCACTTGAAAAAAGTTTGGAAAAAATCAATGCGGAAGAGGCGGGGATCGAACCAAGGACCCCAGGATTACCAGACCAACGCTAATCCACGGCGCTACGGCTGCTCATGATGATTGTGCGTTAAAATAGAACTCTTCATTTCATATGGTGTGGATTGGTGTATTTCGTTAAAAAGCTTTTAATTATGCAGTTAATCTCGGAAAGATTTCATCTTTAATGAAACTGTGGCTGGGTTTTTTTTTACGTTTAGTATTAATATAGTATAAAAATGTGAATTTTAAATATATTACGTAGAATGTTAGAGAAAAAACATGGATGTTCTATTTGTGAGAATTTTTGAACGAATAAAGAAAGTAATTGTTATTTATTTTTAAATTCGAAAACATTTTTGTCTTTTAAAACTAAATTAGACATTTTAATCAATAGAATATTTTTGTTTTTCATTTTAAAAATAAATTCGAACTTATTACTAACAGACCCAATGCGCATGCGTGCTGGATAGAAACGGAAACTTTTCCTCATTTTTCGACGCTCGGAATGAACTCACAGAACAAATACGTTTTCTGGGAGAACAGAAATTATTTGTGAAAAAATAGCGATAACTTAGTGTATATTGACGAATTTTTCTGACAGTGAAGGTATACAAAATGTCACATGTCATAAAATCATTTCCAAAAAACTTTTGGTAGAAATTCAAAGTAATTATCTGATATGTAAATATATTGCTGTTTTTCTTTTAATTATTTAGAAATTTTTTATTCCAGTTTTAACAAAAAAATGAATGAAAAATAAATAAATGAATAATGTAATGTTACCTAGAGATAGCTTTAAATGTTCCCAGCATAAAAACAATATTACAAAATGTATATTAAATTGAGTTTATGCTAAAAATTCAGGATACATTATTTTTTTCGGAGCAAAAAATATTACATATGCTTGAAAAGTTCAACAAGAATGTTCAAAGTTAATATATATATATATATATATATATATATATATATATATATATATATATATATATATATATATATATATATATTGTAAATATTTCCTACTGACCATTGTACCAAGATAATTAAGTTTACCTTTATAATGTATTGTTTTTCAAGGGTTATTCATATATTTTCTTGTGTTTGATTCTTTCCGCTGAAGGAAGAAATATCCGCATAGATAATCCATATCGGTAATTTTTTTCAGATAGTTCTAGTAAAAAATCAACCATCTTGCTTGTACTAGTTGTTTATCAGTTATGGAAGTTTTCAGTTTCTATCCATCTTCTCTATTCGCTGACAAAGTTTGTTAAATCAATAATTTACTTGGTTTTATTATATTTTTTCCACTATTACACTGTAAGTAATAAGGCAATTGTTTCTTATTCTAGGAAAATATAACAAAAAATGAGGAAATAAAAAGCTCCTTCCGCGTTGCCTACTTTCCGACGAGCATTATTTACCATTAAAAACCTCGAAGAGCTCATATATTTTAGAGTTTTTAAGAAGCATTTATATATAAAAAAAGTTTTTTTTGGTGCCACTGATATTTTTACATTTCTCGAGTAATTTTTATAGTGTATTAATCAGTTTTCTCAAACAGGATTATGCTATCAGTTCTCGTGTAAACGTTTTTATTTTCAAGAAGATTGTATTATAGACAAATATAATAAATTAGAAAATTTGTCATTGCCTTTTTTATTGTTGTGTTATTATTTCATCTATAAATAATATTACGCAGCTAGAAATGCTTGAATGAAAATTAATATCATTCTTAAAAACCAATATTCTGGTTTAAAAAAACAGATTAATGCACTACAAAAACAGCTCGGAAGCATTTCCGAAAATCAGTGACAGTAAAATAAAGCTTCCAAAAATTCTTTTTTCTTTAATTAAATGTATCGTTTCCTGAAGGTAAATTCACGCTTTTCGGAATCATAAATAACTACGAAAAGTAAACGGAAGAAGTTAAACAATATTTTCGCAAACATTTTATTTAACTTAATGTAAAGTAAAGAAACGAAACATTTCTCTTTATTTACACTCTAAAAAAACTCAAGAGAATCTTAATGTACCTTTACCCTTTTAACCTTCTACTGAATGATTTTTTATTTTTCCTATAAAAAATATACATTTGATTCCTTAATGGAGATGCATTAAAGAAAAAATACTGAAAAAATTGTCACTCTAATATTTTTCAGTATTTTGGTTTTTTTAAAATGGTTTCTTAATTGTAACACTATGCATTAATCACATGCGCACATTATTTGTTACAAAAAACTTTGCAGAATATATTTAAGATAACTTATAAAAGCATATTCTTATGGAAAAGATTTTTTTAATAATTTTTTTAGAAATTCATCTGTGTCTAGAAAAATGGAAGGCTTCAGAAGTTCCTTTTTATTGGTAACTAATAAACAAATAAAAAGCACTAGAGGGTTAAATGTTTTTGTTATAATTTTTTTAATTTTTTGTTAAATCTCCGAAATATACAAGTTTTTAAGGTTTCTAAAGATGAAGAACGCTTTTGGTACTATGGAAAATTCAGAAGAGGTAATTTTATATTTTCATAATTGGCGATACTATACTATATGGCCAAAGCAGACTGGCCACTTACGATTTTAGACACTTTATTAAATATATAAGAAAATACATGGGGAATTATTCTGAAACTCTAGGTGCATAAACAAAATAGTACAGGCCATATATTTCCGCGAAGAATTTTTTCCGAAATCCCTTAGGGGACCGTCTACAAATTGAAAAAAATGATGATCTTTTGGATAACCCTGTCAAACTAATGCATAGAAAAATGTGCCATATCTCTTGATTTTTCCAATATGGTCGTATAACTTTTCCAAAATGTTGTACCTCCCCCAAAAGTTAGTCTTCTTAATCTTGGATAAAAATCTAATTAAAAAATCAATGTGTTTTTTTCTTTCCTGTTAGTTACAGTTGACTGAATTTTCAACTGATATTTTATAGAATTTTGAAGTTTCATAAATTTTTTGTTTCTGTGATGAGATCTCGAATTTGTCTATCACTTTACTCGATAAAATGTAATTTTTAATAAAATATGCTTCTTTACTCTTTTCTAGTGAAAATAATACTACCTGTGAATTTGAAAAATGTATATGTACACATAAAACATTACTTATGGGCATTAAGCTGTCAGCTGAAGAATTATCTTCTGGCAGGATAAGAGAGAACTTCCTATACTTGTATGTTCTAAAATTTAAAAGTGAAAAGAAAACGGGCAATTTAATTCTAAACGAAATAAATAAAATTAATCCTTCCTTTTCTTTATCAGCCATGTGATGTGCCAATCATACTAGATAGTAACTCCAAGAGTTTGTATAACGTATTTACTATAATTTTTTTTATAACATATATACTATAGAAATGAAAAATAGGCTTATAGGAAAAATTCTGCGGTGTGTTGACTGTGAGATATTTCAAAATATTCAAAGGAAATAGCACAAAATGATGAGGAATTCCGAAAAGTATTAGGATGGGAAAAACTGCAGTCATTTTTGATGGGTTGTCAGATCATAATGTCAATTTGAAAAACTAATAATAAAATATTTCTATCCAGAACCAATTCAATAGAAATCATCTGTTAAAGGAAAAAAAATCCTCTTATAAAAAAATTCATGTGTATCGTGTATATATCTGTTTTAAATATAAACAGGAAATTTGTTATAGAAACAAATTCGAATAAAATTGAGTTCGGATTTAAGTAAAAAACACTGTTTTTATAGGCCATAAACAAGAAACTTTTTTGGCGTAATATAAAATCGTAGTGCAGAAAAGTCTGTTGTAATGGAAAAAGTCGGAAATAATTAATAATTATGAAAATATGTTTTGTTCTCTTTTCATCCATAGAATAAATATAGAAAAAAACTGACATAGCAAATTGAAAGAAAAATACTGTTTTTAAAATAAATATAAAGCAAAAAAAAAAAAAAAAAAAAAAAAAAACTGTTGTTTTTACAAAAAAATTTCATAATATAAACAAATGTAAAATTACAAATAATAATAATAATAATAATAATAATAATAATAATAATAATAATAATAATAATAAATAAAAGATATTTTTAGCAATTTAATTTCCTGTCGATACTTTAGGAACGTAAACTATCATTATTTCGTTGATCATTATTTGAACTTTATTTTTTATTTTTATTATTTATATTCAAATCCTTCATTAACAAACAAAATATTTGATATTGTGATTATTGTGATCAACCTGTTATAACGAGCACATGCTGCTTCATTCGTTTTCTTTATAAATCGATATCATCTCCATTTGCAAATATTTTATATGAATTTCATTGAAATTATAAATCAAATCATAACTCAGTTGGATAACAATAGATAATACATTAAAAATATGAAAATACAAAAAATACCTGAAAAATCGTTAAATAATGAAAAAATAAATCCCAGGTTGTAGTTGAACTTTAATCTTTTCACATTAGAGAAATATTAAGTGCAACTACAAAAACCAGTTTAATTTTTACTTTCTTCTATCTTTACAAGAAGAAAGTATTGGATTCATGTACATTTTCGACGGATTTATACGTTTTAGAAGGTCCTGAACACGTTTTGACTATTTTTAGACAATGTCTGTCTGTGAGTCTGTCCGTCTGTCTGTCTGTATGTATGTATGTCTGTATGTGACAAAAAAATTGTGGGCGCTCTATCTCATGAATTAATGCTCGAAATTTAATAAAATTTTATATTCAGTTAGACCTTATTATGAATTAGTGCCTATTGGTTTTTGGTAAAAATTGGCCTGCAGGTGGCGCTGCTATACTACGTTTTTCATGATTTTGAAGATTGCTATATCTCATGAACTAATGCACAGAATTCCACCAAACTTCAGATTCTGTGATCCCTTGATATACATAGACGCTGATTTAGTTTTGGTGTAAATTGGTCAGCAGATGGCGCTGCTATGCCACGTTTTTCATGATTTTCATGATAGCTATATCTCAAGAACTAATGCACAGATTTTCACCAAACTTCAGATTCCGCGATACCCTGAGATACATAGCCGCTGATAAGGTTTTTGGTGTGAACTTCCCTATAGGTGGCGCTGCTATGCTACATTTTGCACGATTTTTGCGATAGCTATATCTCAAGAACTAATGCAGAGAACTTCATCAAATTTTAGATTCTGTTACACTATAATATATAACATAATTAGACGCTGATTACATTTTGGTATTAACCTTGCAACAGATGGTGCAGCTAAGCTGCACTTTGCACGATTTTTCCGATATCTATATCTCAACAACCAACGTACAGAATTTCATCAAACTTCAGATTTTGTTACAAAATGACATATAACATAATTACACGATGATTACGTTTTGTTATGAATCCTTCAACTGATGGTGCTGCTGGGCTTTATTTTTTACACTTTTTTTTTTTTTTTTTTTTTTTTTTTAACTAGCTATATCTCAAGAACTAATGCACAGAATTTCATCAAACTTCAGATTCTTTTACACCATAACATAATTAGACGCTTTTTTACGTTTTGGCATAAATTGTCCAAGATATGGTGTTGCTGTGATACGTTTTGCAAATTTTTTGTTATAACTATATCTCAAGAACTAATGGACAACATTCCATCAAATTTCAGATTCTGTTAGGTCTTGACATAAATAGATGCTTATTAGGTTTTAGTATAAATTACCCAACATGAGGCACTACTAAGCTCATTTTCTCAGAATATTAATTTAATTTTGCGTTTTAGCCTTTTCGGATACCAGAATCTCATTAGGCTAGGTCAAATGTAACAATGCAATTTTTTGCAGTAATTTAACAAATTTAGAAGTATTTGAATTTATTTAAAGAGTAATTTTTAGTGTCAGCTAGAGGCGTCATCAGAACTGAGGAGGTTATATTAAAAGTCGTTTGAGATTAGATTTTTAATCAACATAAATTCTTGTATAATATATAGTTACACATTTTTTGTGAAGGAAGTTGTTCTAATTATTATTTATTTGATAGAAATTAAATAACTCTTTTTTACATATAGAGCATGTAACAGTAAGTCAAGAAGCAAGAAGATAGATGATAAATTAATAAGATGAAAACTGGTATCTTACTTCACTCACGTGAAAACACCCGATCGCTGAAGTTAATTCTACGGAAGAAATTTTCTAAGATATCTGGTTTGCATTTTTAAATGATTTTTTTTTTCATCGGTTAGCATTGAGATCAATCTATATAAAAACCGTTTTTTTACTTTTTAAACGGTTTATTTAAATTGAAAATGCCTAATAAACGGCTTTTATAGACACCGACTTCAGTTATTCAGAGCCGAAATAATAATAATAATAATAATAATAATAATAATAATAATAATAATAATAATTACAATTATTAATTATAATAATCAATTAAATAAAAATAATTAATTAATTAAAAATTAGCTATTTAAAGTATTGGAATGCAAATGAGAACAACAAATTCTTCCTTAGTATTAATATTAGCAAACGAGTATTTTCGCGTGAGGGAAGTAGTCCTTTAAAATATTTGACAAAGCAGATTTAAATGCTTATTGGAAGAATTCGTCATTTTTCTTTATATAAATCTACTATATAATATAATATATAATATCTAAAGTATATTAGTAAACAATGTCGCCTGAAGGTGACACAAAAAAATATCCTCATCTAGACATTTTTATAAATGTGTGCATATTAGAAGCGTCCATTTATAGACTGATGCATCTTTGAAGATGTTTTATTATAATTTTAAACTGGTTTTGAAATTACACGTAAAATTTATCTCAGAACTGAGGAATTTAAACAAATTTTGTATTATGCAAAATTATTGTTTTATAATAAAGGTATCTCAAATACAGGGATGCACAACCTTTTTACCAGAAAATCGGTTGACACCAGAATATTTGAAAAGTCTAGTTTCTTTTCTTTAATAGCAAAGTTTCTGTCATTACTATAAGGAAAATTTTTCAGCATAAAAATAGTGGTATAACTGTGGCCCGCGGGCCAAAAGTTGTGCACCCCTGTCAAATACATACAAATTTCTAAATTATTGACATTTACTTAGCGAATGCAATCTTAGGTTTTACTAAAATCATTGTTACGTGACAAAAAATTTGTCGAGTAAAATTACGATAGAATCTTAAATTTCGACTTTAACTTAGCGCATCAATAAAAAATATAAAAAGGAAAAACAAAACAAAATTGTAATCAGTAAGTGGTAAGTTTCAGAACTATTTAACCTAGTTTCTTAAACTATTACAATTTCCTAGATTACACTTTATGCTATGTTGTTAATTTGTTTCAAATTTATCACAAGGATCGTATATATTGAATTGTGCTGCACAAAGTTTTATATAATTTATCATGCGATAAATTATTTATCGCTTTTTAATTAAAATCATGGTTGTTTAAAAATATCTTATGAATAAAGTATCAGATTATTAATGTGTGAGGTGTTTCAAATTTGTACTGATCAATAAATCATTGAATATTGATAAGAACACTTTTTAACTGACAGTAACTGATTATTCTCGTTATATTCGGTATTTGAGATGAATATTAATTACTTTCATCGTTTCGTTTATCTGTTTATGGAATAAAAGTGCGATAGCGTTTGAAAAGCAATTAAAAGTTCGATGTTCACACTTGTAGTGTTAAACTCATATCTTAAAAAAAAAAAAAAAAAAAAAAAAAAAAAAAAAAAAGAAAAAAGAAAAAAAAAAGTTTTTTTTAAACTTTAGATTAACCAATCATAGAGAATGATGAAAGGGAATCTCTCTATTTTGTCCAATTTATAACAGTTTACTTATGTTTAAATTTAAATGTTATTTATTTTGATGTAAAATTAGAAAACTTTCTCTAATAAAAGTTTCGCAAAATGAAAACTTTTGGACGCTTTATTGTTCCTAATAAATATATCTATGTAATCGCTTTAGTAGGACAAAAAAGCTGATAAATATATATGTGGCAATAATAATTAAAAAAATCGCAAAGCTGTATAACATACTGAAATTTTACAAACATCTGAGATACTCATTACATTTAGATATCTGACTTTAAATACTGAATTTACAGACTTTTAAAAATTTACATATTATTCAAATAGGAAGACTAACCATATTATCTATCGTACGCTTGGCGAATGATATTATAAACGATAGGTGTGCATTGATTATAGATTTTAACTATAGCTATGGCAAAATAAAATAGTTATAATAGGTCTAAATAAGGTTAAATAAGGCAAAAAATATTATCCCGAAATAGTGATATTTAAAATCTGCAATCCTTTGTACCTGTGTGCGTATTGTTAGTGAACATTTTGGGGGTTTAGCATATACCTGTTTTATACGATATTCACCAAATTATCAATTTTCTTACGAATGAGTTGAGATTTGTGTACGTCATCCAGAAAATAAAACATGTATCAGCAAAGAAAATGTTCATATGATATTTTATTGTTAGCACAAGTAGAAATGTATTGCTCATCTTTTCACTAAAGATATTTTAAAGATTTTACAACAGATCATTTGCTATATACAAGAGGCTGAAATTTTTAAATACAGAAGGAGGAAGAGTATTTGTACACTAAAATTAATTTATTTAAAATAATTTTTGCAATCGGTGTTATATTTTAGCAGGAAAACAGATGCAAAATAATCTAAAAGGTGTTCGGGGAGAGAATGCAAAATTATAAATGAAACTTTATAAGTAATTTAACGCAAGTCCATGGAGGATGCTATTGAATCGCCTTGAACTGAGAAATGTAAGTTATTTAGAATCCAAATTTATGAACTTAAAGTGTATAATAATGTAATAAACTAGAAAAAGACTAGTTTTAAATTTTAGAAACTTTGCATAAAAGCTGCATAAAATATATGATGTTTCTTAAACCAGTATAGTATATGGTGCTCTTACATCTTTTTCGTTATTAATAAAACATATTTTAAATCCTAAAACGTTGTCAAAGGAAAGTAACTTTTAATACATATTAACTTTTAGAAGAAAGGATGGGACTAATTAAATAATATTCCATTGTTTTAGAACAGATGGCTGCCACCAGGAAAACAATCGCTTGATATCTTTTGAAGAATAGCTTATTAAAATGTTATTGCCGCAGGAATGAAGGTTTAAAAAATAAATAATGGATTTCTTAAATTTTAGTTAACATTTATAATATCATATTTATTTATTACAATCGTAACTTCCTTAATTAAGTTTAATTATATAAATGATATAATTTTGATTGGTGAAACATGTTTTATGAATTATTCGATTTGCAATTGTAATTACTATTGTAAATGTAGTAATTACTTCATCATTATATGTATAACATTATATATATAACTGTTTAATACTCAGTTTTGCCCCTTTAATGAATCAAATCAATAATAAAAAGCAAATTACAATTTTAATTTCACCATATTATAAAATTATTCATTTCAATGAACTACATTGTAGTAAAACAAACGTGATGCACTTAGAAACTGTTAGAGTTGATTTATACTATCTGAAATTAATTATTATTAATTTAATATTAATATAATTCTAGATTTATATCTCCGCTTTTTAGTGAAAACAGTTTGTTTCTGAAATTTAAAGAAACGTGCTTTATCCTTTCTTTTGAATTTCTTTATTTGAATATATATTAAAACACTTCATCAGTAATAAATTTTCAAACTCAATTCTATATCTCTATATCTTTTGGCCCAATAATGATTCTTTAGAACACAATGCAATATAGCTGAATATTTTTCGGTTGATTCCAGTTTGTCTCTTAGTAGATTTTTATACTAA
Source organism: Maratus speculifer (assembly GCA_964019185.1). Taxonomy (NCBI): domain Eukaryota; kingdom Metazoa; phylum Arthropoda; class Arachnida; order Araneae; family Salticidae; genus Maratus; species Maratus speculifer. The sequence goes on from OZ025299.1 coordinate 140,358,247, forward strand.
ATTATAATTATTTATGTTATATTTATTTTACTGCTATCACCATAAAAAGGTAGTTTATCTTATGAAATATAGAAAAAAATTCTTTTCTTTTATTTAAATTTTTGGTGGAAATGTTTTATTACTAATAAATTTTCAATCTTAGTTCTGTGTCTCTTTATCTTTGGCCGCATAACGATTCATTAGAGCGCAATGCAATACAGCTGACTATTTTTCGGCTGATTCCAGTTAGTCTATTTGCAGATTTTTATACTACATTTATAATTAGTTATGTTATATTTAATTTACTGCTATCATAATAAAAAGGTGGTTCATCTTGTGAAATACATATAAAAATTATTTTCTTTCTTTTAAATTTTTTGTGGAAATTGTCTATTATTAATACATTTTAAAGCATCTCTATGTGTCAGGTAACTTTATCGCAAACGCTTTTGCGCTTATCACTATAAAATGCAGATGGAACGTGTTCCGGTGATTTCAGTTTATCTCTTGTTTGTTTATATCTATTTGTATTTTATGTTTTGGGCATGGGCAGCGAACTATTTTCTCACGCAAATAATCATGTTGTTATATGGTGACTGAATGAATTATTTGAAATATGATATAATATTCGTAAAATATCTTTTTTGTTTTAAGTGCGTTTTAATGGCGTTACGATTTTTTTTAAAGAAAGAACAAAACTCAATACGTAACGCAGACTCTTGAAAATTCTTTCTAGATAATGGTCATCATAAACGTAGCAGAGCTTTTTGAAAGGCATTAATTTAAAAAAAATTTTGTCTGTGGGATGGCACTGTTTGTAAATTATGATTTAAAAAATCATTTTTTTTAAGTATATATTCATTCTACTTTATAGCTTGTAACTGTTTTATTTTCTCCATATCCACTATAGCTTACTTGGCTTTTCTTTAATTTTGGTTTTATGTGTGTTGGTAGTCCACAATTCGTTTTGTTTTGCTTTTTCATGGTAAATACGAAGATGAAACCACACACTCCATTTGTAGTTCCAAAGTATTTGGGACCTGAAGATTCTGCTTTGGATCTACAAATTACATTTGTATTCATATTGTTAGTTTTTCCTTCCATATTCAATGTGCTATAAGTAATTAAATTCAATGGTTAATTTCAAATGGTTAATATTGTTTGCTATTAATGGTCATATATATATATATATATATATATATATATATATATATATATATATATATTGCTTTTACATCCATTTTTCTTTTAAAACATTCACATGGTAAATATGGATGCTAAAATAAAAATACAAAAAATAACAGAACATATAAGAAAATGAATACTTAGTCATCGCGATGCTACTATTGTTTGACAAGCATTTTGATGCTGTTTTCTTTTTCAAACTAAATAATATTAAATATGTTAATGAATTTCACCCTTAAAATGTATCTAAATTGAAAATATTCACTGTAATTTTAATGATTAAAAACAATCTGAAATTCATTAAAGTGAACGAATATTGTTTATTTTACTTTTTACTTAGCAATTTTGATACTTAATTCTATTAAGTACTAGAACAATATCCAGAGCATACAGTGTACTTTCAATTATTAGATAATCTTGTTCTCTTTTGTAATAAGTTTTTGAAATGCTAAAATAATTATTGTGTTTATGTGGATCATTTTAAAGTAGGAGCCTTCAACCTTTTTGGCTGAAAGTTGGTTGTCACTACAAATTCAAAAAGGTAACTTTCGCTTAATGTGATTGCAAAATTTAAATCATTAAATAATGCAAAATTTTCTATCTAAAACAGCGGTAGCATGTTAGCTATCGGCCATCGATTGAACACCACTATATAAAAAAAACAGTTTAATCTTACTGGAATGTTAAACAGCAACAATTATAAACTGTTACTTTTAATGAAATTTGTATATAAAATTAAATTGCAATACATTAAACATTTTTGCCTGCGAATACATTTTTCCTTTTCTTTTTTTTTCTGGTAAAAATATGAATTATTGCTCCGAATAATTTTAACTCTACTTCAGTACCTTTCTTCATTCGACATGTTTATTAAAATATTTTTCTAAAAAATAATTTTAAAATAGTAGCACTTCAGCTTCAATGATAACTGGATTTTTATATTCTCTTATAATCACATAAAATTTCCCTTTTATAAGTTTTTCGAGACATGCGTTTGGCGATTAAAAAGAAAATAATATCACTCTCTATTCGAGAGGGGTTATTACATTCATTTAACGATAATGTTATTAATTTTTCTTTCAACATCAAGATTAGATGGTTTATCGATTCCCTTCTTTCAAACATCTTATCGATTTATCTAAAAAATGAACGATTAAATAATTTCGTAATTATTCTACTTATAGGGTCTAATGGCGGTCATTGCAATATCCTATGAAATAATAGCACGATTCAATCATGTACTTTTAATACTAATTTTTTTCCCTTTTTTTTTCTATTTGAGTTGAGGTATATGTAAAAGCTGATGAACTTTTCTGCTATGACATCACTAGCTATACTTAAAATGGAAGTGAATTATCGCTTCGTTCTATTTCTTTTTTTCGTTCTTCCCCTCCCCCTGATGAGTTCGTTGCAAGGTAAAATTTTCTCCATGAAATGACTGACGGCAGTTCACACATACTTTCCACACTTGCAGATACTACATGCATTGTTCCTAATGTTCCAAAGATAAAATTCTGGAAAACTTTCGCCCACTGATGAAATTTTGTTCTTATCATCACTTTGTACCCCTTTCCCCCCGGAACTTGTCTAAGAGAGCGCTTGGCAGAATCTTGCAGAAACCTAGCGGCAGGGTTGCTACTTTTAACTCAATTCGCTGAAGCCGAATCGCCAACAGGTTTGTTTATAGTGACAGACATTCGTTTCGCCAACTATTAATTAATGATCTGGCCTTTCATGACAACTATCAAAAAGAAATTGACAAAAATGAGGAATGCATCGCTATAATATACTCATTTGTTTTTTGCATGACAGTTGACAATTCAAAGAACTGTCTTCTTTTGTTATGAACCAAATATATATAGGTATATATAAATAAATTTAATTACTTTTGAGTTAGATTTTTTAAAATTATTAATCCGCATAGTAAAAATAAAAGATGCTTTAGTTCCAATAGTGTAGTTTTAAGTATCTTCAAGCACAATTTCACCATGAAATTACGATTATTCTTACTTATTTAGTTTATTTCATTTATTATGTAATCAATTATGTTTTGGATGGCAGATGAAAATGTAAAATTATTTTTGCGTAACTTGTTTAAGATGTATTGTAGAAACAAGTAAATGTTAGTTATTTTTCTCTTATGTATTAAGAGACTTTTCGCAATAATAAAAAAAAATCATTTAAATAATTAAATAATAATAATAATAGTAATAAAAGATCATAGTTCTGCCAGTAATGTTTGTATAAAAATTGAAAACAAAAATAAATAAGTAAATAAATAAATTACTTGTTTATGATGTTTCATAAAAACAACCAAATTATTATTTTTTTTTCTCATATATAAGTAAACTTTTGTCAATAATTAGCCGACGTTTTCTTGAAATAAAAAATGGATTATAGTTCTGCCAGTATTATTCGTATGAATTTTCAAGCACAGTTTCACCATGAAGAAATGGAAGTCTTATGATCTGTTTTTATATTATTTATTGCTTTTAATTTATTGTGTATTCATTCGGTTATTGAATAGCATTTGAACATTCAATTTTGTTTTAAATAAATTCTTCATAATGAATTGAACAGATATTCAAAATAATTTTCAAATTGTATATTTGGAGTTTTTTAATTGCATCCATACACATAATGCAATTTTTATGCCTGTTCAACTAAAGCTTCACCATAATTGTAGCAAGTACTATGTTTCGCATTATAATATGTTAACAAATTAGAAATTTATTCTAGAAAGTCCTTTTATAGATGTTAATTTTTATTTTACTTTTAGTGGCATCTTAAATTAATGTTTACTGTCTAGCTGAACTCAATCTAGTTTCCTTTACTTATTTCATTTATTTAATTTTTGAATATCTAGAATTTAATTTTGAATATACAGTGATATAATTAATATAATGATATACATAAAAGATTTATAATTATTTTAATTATAATTATATTGCGTTAAAATCCTCAATCCGTATAATTATGAAATATTGATTAAAGGTGATCACCTCTCCTCGATTCGATATTGCCATCTATCTTGAAATTAAAGAACAGGCGGCAACTCAATTTAAAGCGATACTCTGCCATTGCATGACTTTGTTTTAGGCTTAGCAGCAAAGATCGCCTTATATACGTTCCTTAAATGTCTGTATCTACTTATAATAAAATGCGTTTGGAGAGAAGTGTGTAGAACACTTCCAGTGCGTACCATTCTAATGTAGGAATCCACAGTTGCTAAACGCCATGTTAGGCCTAATGGAAAACATATGTTAACAAATGACAGCTAAATGATAATTTCTTCTGCTTGAAATAACGTTTGTCGGGCAAATTTCCTTATAAAACATGTATATCATATCCAATTACAATACATTAAGTTCCAATTTAAACGTACGCTATTATAAACAAAATAAACAATCGACGGCTTCACAAAAGAGAAATGAATGACTCTTAGTGATTCATTAAAATAATAATAACAATAAAAAATATCTAATTATGATTTTAAAGTACTTGTAAAATCATATTAAAACATTTAAATACATTTTAAATTATATTTTTCACTTTTGTTTACATGTATTATAGGCAGTAAGTTTACAACATTAAAAAAAAAACTCAATGGTTTTTTAAGTCCATGGTTTTTTTTATGGATTTATGCACTGTGGACGGACTTCAACTTTTATTGTGCTGCCATCTATCAGCATCAATGCGAATGAATAATTTTTTCCATTGGATTTATAGTTAGTAATAAATAAAAATTGCAAGATGTAATAATGTGTAAGAGATTTCTCTTGAACGTTACCGCTATATAATTTTAAAATAACAAGCTATAAATAAATAGAATAATTTTCATATGATTTCTTAGATATAATTTAAATTTCGTTTTATTATTATTATTTTTTAAGATGTCAACATTTATCAACTTAATTTTTCAAATTTTGTTTTCTATTATAAAGAAAATATTTTTTTTCCCTCAAGGTGTAATGGATATATGAGATATTATAATAACTGCATTAATGAGATTGAAAATTATTTTTCCACATTCTATTATTAAAGTAGAATTTTTCTTACTTTTCAAAGTTATTATATTCAAAAATTACTATGCTAAAAAAAAAAAAAATAAATAAATAAATAAAAATAAAATACCTGTTTTGTTGTAATTAGTATAAGTTATACATGACTGTATATTACTTATATTTTAATTACATTTCATAAGAAATGTAAATTTCGTTTACAATGTAAGCACATTTCAAGTGGATATAAGCTAAGCTTTTAAAAATTGGCGTAATAAAATTAAAATTTTACGAAGGAAATAACAATAAAGATTTTTGTTTTCATTAATAAGGAATGAATTTTTTAAGTGACATAGAGTTTTTAAAAATTGAGTTTGACCTAAATGCATCTTGGTTCGATATTTTCTATAAAAACTACAAATTTTCCAAATTTTTTTTTTTTTTTTTTTTTTTTTTTTTTTTTTTTTTATGTTGTTTCCAAAACGTTTTTTTTTTTAATGTTGTTGTTTGTTTATATTAACTGCTACTAGATGAGCCAAACCCATATTTAAAAATAAAATATAAAGTTTTATTAATCAATTATCTAGGAATCTATTTCATATCCTTCTTATATATATGGCTAAAATCACTGCGGAATCATTGCTTTTGTAAAATAATGCATTTTAAATTAAAAAAAAATCAATATTAATTTTTAATGTTTAGTGAAATTTTCAGAAAATGTGTTTTACTTTGCTAATTATTTTCATTGTTGTGATAAATACTGCTGTATGTTTTGCCCAATTGTTGAGCTATTTCAGAAATTTAATATCAAGTAAAAAAAAAAAAAAAATCCTTTGTATTGCTATTTTTAAATAATGCTTTTCTACAATACAAACTCTTTAATAATAAAATCTTCATTCTGTTTGTTTGTTGTTTGTACGAAGTCTTACGAAAATAAAATGCAGGTCAAAATTCCGTCATTTTTGACGGGGGTTATATACTAGTAGTAAAATAAAATGTGACCTACATGCTGCAAAATATTTAGATATCTAACTTGACAGAAATATTTAACCATAATATAAAATAAATATTAAAATTTGACTTACTTTTTATTATCGAAAAACAGAACTACAAGTCGCAATGAATGAACTTGTTGAACTATTTCCTATAAACAAAATTTATGCTTTAATCTCTAATCAAGTTTTGGAATTACTTAAATTGGTCTTATCTCCTTTTCTATTCAATTCAATTCAATTTAATCATTTATTCAGTCATTTTCTACAAATGAAATAATCAATAAATTATATTCAGATACCGAATAGTAATTATTATTTTTTAGTATATATATATATATATATATATATATAAACTGTATGTATTAATTAAAAAATTAAATATCTTATTTGTAAAAATATTTTTTTGTTAAGCGAAGCTTTCGTACTCTGTTATAGTATTATTTCGCTTTTTTGGATAAAGATATGAATGAATGATAATGTTTTTAAAAACTGTCAATTTCAAAGGGATTTTTAAATACCGTCTACAACGTATCTTTGACATATCTGACATCTTTTGAAAATATAAAACGTTCCCTTAAAAACAACTTTTGGGAGAAGATTTCTTTTAAAAAAGGATTAAAAAGTGAATGAAAATATTTGAAATTTTCTGACGTAGGGCCTTTTTTTCTATTATTATTATTTAGAGAAAAAATCTATACATGTTTCAGACAAAATTTTTATATGATTACATGAAATACGTCGTTAATTTATAGACTTACTTTTATGGCATTTCAACAATGTGGTGTTAAAATTTATTGCAATTTATAAAATCTTTTATTGCAAAAATATCCCCCTAATTTGCCATATTTCCATTTCAATTTGTTTAAATTTATACGGTGAGAAATATTTCAATTAGAATGATTTTGCATGCTATTAGTACTCTTATAGTCTGATTTTCGTTTGAAAGTATTTTCATGCGTATGTGTTTTAAATTAATAACTTGTTAAAACAAAGTACAACATATTTTAAACTAACGTATTTTAAGAAGTTCATAGCATATTTAAATGAAAGAAAAAATGGTAAAGTCCTTCCTTGTAACTTGTAAAACAGTGCTTTCTTTTTCAAAAATAGCGAGAAACTAAGCAGTTGCCATTTAGTTCAAAATTTTACTCTGTGAAGATGTAATAGGTATTCAGTAAAAACTTAAATATATATATTTTTATTTTTTTAATTTTTAATGGTTTTTACAATGCAGAATACCTTTTTAATATTTGTTTATTGTAAATGGAATATTGTAATAATCAAAACAATTCATTTTAAAACCAACTTGGCACTTACATTAGGCATTTTTTGCTCACTATAGGCTTGCGAGGACCAAACCTAAAGATGGATACCAAATTATCACCACGAAACACCATGCATTCCCCGGTATTCGACCATGATATCTGCGGATCAAAAGGTATGAGGCCTCCAACTTCAACTATATGCATTATTTCCTTATTCAAAATTTCTCTTGCTAATTAACATTTCTTCTAAATAAAAATGTCTAACTTTCTCTATTAAATACTTTATATCCAATTTACTAAAATTAAATATAAGTTTATTACAAATTTATGTAATACTTACAACGTACTATATTTTACTATAAACAATAAATAACTTATTTATAAATTTTTTCACTTTTATTAATTATTTCATTCACATAATTTATGTATGGAAATGCTATAAAAAATTGGTAATACTGTAAAAAAAAATTCCGTTAAATAACGGAAATAGTACTGGTAATCTAGACGCCAGAACTATTTCCTTTATTTAACGGGGGGGAAAATTCCGTTTTTTCCAGAAATATTTCTTTTTTTTATTACAAAATATTTCCGGTTTTTTTTTTTTTTTCATATTTTTTATATAAAAATTTTCTCTTGAAAGCCAAAAAAAAAAAAAAAAAAAAAAAAAAAAAAAAAAAAAGCATTTTCAAGGACAAACAGGCTTTTTTATTCTTTGGACAAAGATAAATCAGTTTAGAACACATACATTTAATTTAAACAACAGTGACGAAATGTCACTTACCCTCGATGGGGATCGAACCTGGCACCTGTCCCATGGCAGCTTGCAGTAGTGTAATACCATTACGCCATAGTTACGCATACAGAGCTTGCAAATATCTTTGCAAGAAAATTATTATAGAAAGTTGTTCGTAAAACAACTCTATAATGTTTTTCTAACCTAGATATAGATGGCGACACAGCAGTTATTTATGGAATTTATGCTGTTTTAATACGGAACTTCTCTGTTTTCAGAAAATTTTACGGAAAACTTACTGTTTTTATAATCTCAAAATATCAAAAACGGAAGTTCTGCTGTTTTTTCGGAAAAATGAAACTATTCCGTAGAATTTTATGGAACAATTTGTGTATATTAACGGATATTTTTTACAGTGTAGAATTGTGTATAGGTTCTTATTATATTTAAAAAATATTCATAAAATAAAATGGTAACTTTCTGACTCACAAATAGTTATAATAATAGTTATTAATAATGTCGTTCGCGCTTTATGCTATATTTTCTCCTCATTCGTTAACAAATGAAAGAAAGTTTATTTATAACTCTTTAAAATTTATCTTCTGTATATTTTGTCATATCATGTTCAATAAATTGAAATCTCTTAACTAATAAAATGGAAGGTCGAAATATTCTCATCTATCTCACATGTTAAAAATCCTGTCTTTTATGGCTACTTTTTGGTAATTTCTATTTTTATTTATTTAATCATTTGCAGTCTTCCGTTTGTTATAAGTACATTTCTTACATTCATTCTTTTATTCTATTTTGATAAAATCTATTCATACCTCTCTTCCTATATCTCGCATTTCCGTTTTATTATTTATTTATTTATTTTACAATGTAGCCTATGAATTATTTGTAAAATATCCATGTAATAATATGAACTGGAATAATAAATTAATATTTTCTGTAATTCAGTTTCATGTATTAAGTTTACATGAATAACAATAGTTTTATTCAATACCGCATGGATACCAAATTAATCAATTTTTGAGCATCATATTTCAGACTAGTAATCTTCGTCTTATTTAATGGCAAATTTATATCCTCAAATAAAGCAAATATTCTTATTTGGAAATAGATGTACTTAAAAATCGGAAGGTACGGCAGCTATGCACTCCGAAATAAATTCGATTATTGTTTTCCTGATTCTTTATGCTTCACCATTATTACTCACTCAAAACAATTACAAGCACTCAAAATTCATATGAAAGTATCTGTTTTAATTTCATTTCCATTAAAAAAGAAACCATTATTATATCGTGATATGTTAAAAATATATAAATAATTTGTTCAAAAATTAAGATAAAATACATTTGATTCGTTGAAATAGATGCAAAAGGATGGGAATTAAATGTAAATTTTATATTAATGCCCCTTAAAAAGAATGAAATTTAAATTGAATAAATTTGACCAAACCTCATTGGAATGATACGATTAAAGACCTGCTTAGCCTATTTTGAGCATGCTTGCCAGAAAAATAGGCGCTTGTGTTGAAGTTCATATATTCGATAACATTGCAATCTGAGAGGGTTGACTGTGCTGGGTTTCCAATGTTTTCCTCATACGAAAGCGATAAATCTGGTTACTTCGTCCTCCCTGAAGGCATAACTTATATAGAAATATATAGCGAAAACTGACCAATTCTTAACAAACTGCTATTACAACAGTTATTTTATGTGAGTTCTGTAGCGAACTATGCTGCAACAGAAAACTTAGAACTGATATTACATTTTAATAAAAGAAAAAAAACTAAAAAATAATTTTCTATGTTAATCAAAAGTGGTTTTAAAAATAAATTTTATACGGTCCTAAGGAAATAATAACATAGTTTCATTTTTAATTTAAATATAAAAGAAAATGTGCGAAAAGAATTATCGAAATTTAAAATTTTCGCTTGAATAAGTTAATGGAAGTTTGAGTAGTTTAATAATTACCTTTTAAATTTTAATGTACTGCTTATATTAATTTTAATGGACTAAAATTTGAATGAATGAGAACCTCGGCATATTCTAATGATTTTTAAATCCGAAAATCAAGAAGACATTCTTGTAAGTTTAAAGATTTTGAAATTTAAAATAGAAAATGTTTAAAACAGAAATGTGCGGAGTCTTAGTTTAACTCTTTATACAGAATAACAGAGTTCGAACACTTCAAGAACTTTCAAGCACCTTTTACCAGAATTTTTGTAAAGCATTATGTGTCTTACTTAATAAAAGTAAATGCTGTCTTCCTATATACCAATCAGAACTTTGCGAAATTCGCGAGCTAATGCTATTCCTATGGGGAGATTAATTTCTAATAACTCGTTTGCATTTCAACATTTTAAAATAACTTTTTCTGCTTTGGATAGCTAAACTCCCTCTCCATATCGCTCCTTTTTTACTTTTTTGATTTTGGTTGTAGATATTTTTTTAATGACTCTTTCATTTTCGGAACCGATTTCGAAAATGAAACTAACTTTATTAAAATATCTGCAACCAAAATAAAAAAAAGTAAAATTGGAACAATATGGAGAGGACCTCAGCTATAGAATGCAAAAAAGTCGAAAATGTCGAAATGCAAACGAGTTATTAGAAAGTAACTTCTCCATAGGAATAGCACTAACTAGCGAGTGTCTTCGCTTGCAGGGACAGGAGTCTTAAATCTCATGAATCCCTTGATGTATGTACGAACCCTGTATAAGCTCCAATATGATAAATAATTTACTTATATAGGAGAAATGTTACATTACACAAGTAAATACAAAATTATTTATTCAGTTTTTTTCTTCTTCTTCTTTTAAATAAATAAATAAATAAATAAAAATTACGCTTAATTTAAAATTATGCTATTCAATTAACACTACAGTTACTTGTAAAATGTTAGTAGTTAACAATTTCTATGTATAATGCACAGCGTATAAGACAAATATATTGTAAAATTTCGGGAACAAAAAACATGTATTACCGTTTAATTACTTGTAGTTAGCTCTGTAATGTAACTATTTCTGTATGCACCCATCTTTTACATTCATTTGAAAAACAAAATTATGATTTCGGCAATTATCATGTGCATTCATTTAAAATATAAATGAATCTATTGTTCAATAAAAATAATAATAAATAAACATAATAGCGAGATATCGTTCCAAATATTTTAATAATTTGGATTATTTGAAATGTTGTAGAAATGCGGTATGAATAAAAATCGATTTTGGGATAGTGTATGCTCTGTGTCTGCAGCTTGATCATATAAACGATTGAAATTATTTAATTAGTAACTACTATTAAATAACTACAACCCTGTATTAGCAAGTTGACAACCTAGTTTGAAAACCTACATTTTGCGTGTGTTACCCAAATTCTAAAAATAAATAAATAAAACATTATTTAGGATTATATATTTGACTCATTAAAATGATTAAGAGCATCTTTTCAATATTATGCTGTTAAAATTTTTAACGTATTTCGGGTAGTTCTTATAAAGCGTTGTTTCTGATCATTAATTGATTTATGTTAATTTATCTCATTTCAAAAGGTTTTGCAGTCTTCATATTCTTTTTAACTCAGATTCTTTTTAACTTAATAAATGAGCATGCATGTTTCAGTTATGACTTTTGTAAAAGTATTCAGTTGCATTTCCTTCCCATAAGTAAAACAAACCAAACACGTTTATTTTTTGAATAAATATTTAACACATTATGTGTATAATTTTATTGTGCTTGATTGATCTATTAGTTTAGCTTCCCAAGAACATTCGTTCGAGTTGAAATTTTATAAATACATCTTCATCAGTTTTGTCACTGACGCTTTCTTTCAACTCAACACTTATGTGTACAGTCTGACTGGACGTCATGTTTCTTTGTAAAAATTGTTTTTATCACCAGTAATAAAGGAAAATAAAGCATGTCTTATTTAGTTAAAGCATTTTTACTGCTGTGTAATTTAACTTTTTTTGAAAAAACTGTGCCGACCGAATAAAATTTCTACCAGAGTATTTTGTGATAGCTATTTCAAGGCAATAATCCTCATAGTGCATTTTTACTTATTTTCGAGGTAGAATTTCTACAAAAATAGTGATAATCAAATGGTAAAAATAAATGCAACTTTAAGCGTAAATAATAATTTCGTCAAACTAGTTGAAGAGGTTTGAAAAAAATAATTAACACATTATGGACATACTTTTTTTGTGCTGGATTGATTCTATTTGTTTCGCTTACCAAGAAATTTTGTTAGAATTTAATTTTAAAAAATACCTTTTAATCAGCTTTGCCACTGACGATTTTTTTAAATTCTGCACTTGTATGTACAGTCTGACTAGACGTCATATTTCTATGTGAAATTCGTTTTTAGCACCAGTAGTAAAGTAAATATATATATATATATATATATATATATATATATATATTTAATTAATTAAAGCATTTTTGCTACTGTGTGATTGAAAGTAACTTTTTTTTTAAAAAAGTAGTGCCATCCGCGAATAAAATGTTTGTAAGAGGCACCGGAGTCAAAAGGATTAATATATTTTTGTGGCTGCTATTTTAAGGCAATAATCTTCACAGTGCATTTTTACTTACTTTCGAAGTAGATTTTCTTGCCAGATAGTGGCAAATGGCAAACAGTGGCAATATAATCAAACGGTAAATAATAATGATAATTACAAAATAGTCACAAAAGGAGACCTGTTGAATGTACAAAATTTAATGCAACTTCAAGCGTAAATAGTAACCTCGTCACCTATTTGAAGAGTTTCTAAAATATATTTTCTCTATTTATAGTTTCGTTATGAATGAATGCCTATATGAGAATTATAATTTGTTCTGATTTATTTATATGTATTATATTTCATGAATATCTTGCAGACTTTATTATGTTTATTATTAAGTAACGTAATTTACACAAAATTAATATCCAGGGTGTAAGTACATCAATCATAGACATTCTATTTTCTCTCGCACCACGACTAAGCATTAAAGAGAATTTATTAATTTTAATAGGATATAAAGTTTACGCTGTAAACACTATATCTTAACCGTTTGACGGCTATGCAACACTATCGCGCTTCCAGATTTCAAGTCCAAAGAAGCTAAGCGGCGCTATCGCGCTGTCATTTCAGTACGAGTCTAAATACTTTGCCTCTTTTGCTGAGATACAGACTCGCACTGTAATTTGACAGCGCGATAGCGCCGCTTAGCTTTTTTAGAGTTGAAATCTGGAAGCGCGATAGCGCTGCATAGCTTTCAAATGGTTAAATGATAATCAAAATTAAATAATTAAAAATTAAGAAGTGACCTATTGAGCTTATTATAAAGAAATTATATTTATTTAACTTACTAATTCATGTTTTTGATTATTTCACGGTTTTTAAGTAAATAATTATATGTGATATTAAAAGTCTAAAAACAGTCTAATTTGCAAATCCCGATTATTCTAAATAAGCAAGGGCTTTATTGGGAAGTGGCTTTGCGTTATAAAAGCGTTAGGATAAAGAAATAGAAGTTGTAATTTAAAAAAAATCGAGAATTCAAAGTTACATAATAAATATATAAAACACTCTTTTAATAACACCAGAAAAACTGAAAGCTCGACAAGAGTTTATTAAAATTAACCCTATCCGTTTAGCTCCATGCTTCGAGAATGCACACACAAGCAGGAAAAAGAGAAGCATTTTCTTATTCAGAGTGAAATTTTCACGCAGCACGTGGCTTTTTACTCACCCGACGAACCATTGGACTTCTTTCTTATTTCATTGCACATGCACATGTTGCTTTCTTTAAACAAATGGTTTTATATTCAATAAGGACCCGGTTACGATTTTGATCCAAAACGACAGTTGTGATTTTTTTAATTGTATGGTGTTTTTGAATATTTGTAATATACCTTATAGGAGGGATTTTTTTTTTTAACAGGGTTGTTAAGGATTCTTTTTTTTATGTTTGGAGCTGCTTGTTTCATTATCCGAATAAAAATCTGAGTAAGCTAGTAATTTATTTTCAGATTACTATTTTCGCTCCCAATTATTTAAGCAAAATTGATTAAACCATGCTTTTCATAACTATTAAAATTGAAATATCTGTATCAGGGAAAGCATTATTATCTATTAAAAAAGGTGAGAGTACAAAAACGCGGAACGCATATGATGCAATGCATGATATATCTTATGATGCAATGCATGATATATCTTCCAATGCCTGCGCAAGATTATCTGTAGAAGTTCTGTTATCTTACACTTGAAGCACCTTTTCCGTGTCAAGAATCTAAGGAATCTCTTTCCCTGACACTGTAATAGATAGACCTTAAAAACAATTCGTTCTCCTTTACAGAAATATTTACACACATACTCATTAATAAAAACCGAACTTTGTTTACTACTCTTTCTTTCTTCTGTTTTTAAATAGGATATTAATTCTATTTAAATATGTTTCGCGCTGCATGAGTTAGAGGCCATAGAGAAAGAATACAGTGTAGCCATTTACAATGCCACCATCCGTATTCTGTCATACGTCAGGTATACCTACACAGCAATGAAAGAAGCTTTCTTGTACTTACTCTGCGACAATCAATAGACAGTGTCTGTGATGAAGAGAACAATGCTGTCAGGATAAAGAGTCATAAAAAGGATTTGTTTTGGAAACTTACCAACGACAACGGCAAAAGAAAAAAGCAGACAAAACATCGTCTTGATGCTTTGCTGGCTACACAAAAATACCAACGATAAATTCTCTTTGGTTTTAAGAAATGCTTTTTGGAAGAAGTTGAGTTTTAAGAATAGCGCACTGTTTTCAAACCGTGTCGTAGGTTCAAAGAGTTTCCTACAAGTAGGTTGGGTTTAGTAAGTTCAGAGTAGGTCAAAAAATTTTAAAACAATGTTCAACATAGTAGTTCTTCTAAAATGTTTTGTCCACTTACTTTTAAACTTTTTTCAAGCGCCACAGTAAGTTTTTGCCCAAAATGGTTTTTTTTAACTGAAATATTGATTTTTTAAAAATAAATCTTGATTTCTAGTTGTTTAAGGTTTCAGTTCTTCAGGTGAAACTTATTGCATCGCCTATTAGTCCGTCATTCTATGAGTCATATTGTACTTTTATATGCCAAAAAACAAAAGATAGTAAAAACATGTGTTAGATCCTGGTTTATATGTTTAATTCTTAGACACATGGGTGTTAGTTGGTATCCCTTTGAAAGTTGATATAATGAGATTTAAAAAATTCTGAGGTTTAAGAATAGATGAACCATCGAAACTAAAATATATATATATATTGATATTATTTTCATATTTTCTACATGGAATGGAGATTTAATAAGTTCGATACTTAAATTAACTTCTTAATAAAGATATAGTTGCCAGCTCTTTGTTATATATATGCAATATCCCCTTCCCTTCTTTCAACGCTTTCTTGGAAATTATATTCTCTAATCTTAAATCTACGGTTGTGGAACGCATGTGTGTTTTTCAAATTTCTTATGAGAAAAATACTATTTTGAACTTCTTTTTCATGCATATTATTCTTAAAGGATGTCTCTTTCATTTATAGTTAGCAAAATATTCCTAAAATCTAATTTTGTAAAACTAATTTTGTATTATATGTGATTAGAATGTAAGCGAAGTTGACCAACTGTGAGTAGAATTTTAACATTCCAAATGAAGATAAGTATATACATTAGGAATACTTTATCAAATAAAAAATAAAGAGATATTCTCTAAAAAGAACAAAATAAAGTTTAAAATATTAATTTTCTAATGAGAATTTTTTAAAATAAGAAAAAGTATGTAAAATACTAATCTTGTAAATTTCATTTTAGATGATTACCAAAACCAGAATATTTCAATTTGGTTGTAGACTGCAATTTTATAAATTATGAAACTGTATTGTTTGCATCATAGAAAGTGAAATTTGAATATTTTCTATGAAAAATGAAATATTCATATGAAATCCTTTTTACATTTCTACTTGTTTTTCTAAACAAATATAGAAAAAAGTTAAATTGTAATTTTACTCTCTAATTTTATTCTTTTAATGTAAATTTTCGGGAAAATCTCGAATTGTTGGAAAATAAGTATTTAAATTTATATCAGAGGCAAAATACTGAATAAGGTATCTCTTGAGTTATATCAATATTTCAGAAAATAGGGAAGTTTCTGCATTTGTTTAATGGAGAAATTTAATGGAGTGACATATTTAACCCATTCGTGCCCAGCGTCTTTTGCGTAAATTTTATTTGGTTGGCAGCACTATTTTTAGAAGATTTAAGTTTAGTTCATTAATCACGAAAATGCATCATTTAAATAAAATAATTATTGCTTTTCTTTTTTACCGGTGTCAAAAACAGTGCTGAATGCACCTTTTGAAGCGTCCCTAAAAAGGGACGCTAGGCACTAATGGGTTAAAGGAAAATTTCTATCAAGTAGTCGAATAGCTATATTTTTTAGAAAGAAAAATTATTTATTATATATATTATGATCGTTGAACCGTCTTTCTTAGGTATTTACTAACTAGGAATTTTTTCTTTTCATATTTTTTTGCTACATCAAAATTACGTAACATAGCGCGAATTTATTTTAAATAAAATTTTTATCGGTCGCAACGCTCCATAATTTCAATATTATATGCGAACATTGATAAGTTAGGACATGGAAAAAGTAAGGCCATAGAATCATCCAACTTATGCCCTAAAACAAGCAATAGAAATAATCGTGACTTCAGTTGTGTGATCAAATCCAACAAGTGACAAACTCATCAGCTCCTCCCCGTGACATCCTATGAATAATTCATCTGTTAGATTATGATCCAGCATTCTCCATATTGTGTTCGTGCCATTATTGTAATAAATAAGAATACTTGCACATGCAATTTGTTTTAATTGAATAACGAAATCGCCAGTTACATGAATAAGAGAGATTGTCTCGAAAATTTAATTTAAGCTCAGACATTTAAAATTGGTTTTGTATTTATGTTTATGAAGTTACTATTGATATATGTAAACATTATTAAGATGTGTTTAAAAAAAATCAGCATCTGCTAATCAAATACTAAAATATATATTAGTAAATTTAAATTCCGGAAAAATGTTTTTGGATGTTAAATCTACATGCTACTGTCAGTTATTAATACAATATTTACAGGTAATTTAATATTTACTCGGAATTTTTTTTAAAAGAATCCCATTTACCCTTTAAAGCCTTTTGTGGTATATCGATTGCTTGTATAGTTTACACCCCCCTTTTCATAGAAAAGGTTTACTTGTTATACTATTACCCAAATGTTTCTCTTAGTAATAATTAAACTTAAGTACATTTCAACAAGAAAATTCCACATGAAAAAATTCCCTGATGATCATGCAATAGTTAAATCACATAAAACTTGTGTTTACAAAGTTTTAATAATAATCATAATAATCATCAATCGATAATAATATATATGTATAATTTGTATATTATGATCGTTGAACAATCTTTCTCAGATGTTTACTAACTAGGAACTTATTCTTTTCAAATTGTTATACTACATCAAAATTATGGAACATAGCGCGAATTTATTTTAAATAAAACTTTTATTGGCCTCAATGCTCCGTAATTTTAATGTTATATGCGAACATTGATAAGTTAAGACATCGAAAAAGTATGGCCCTAGAATCATCCAACGTATGACCTAAGTCCAGCAACAGAAATAATCGTGACTTCAGTCATGTGATCAAATCCAACAAGTGACAAATTTATCAGCTCCTCCCCGTGACATCCTATAAATAATACATCTTTTAGATTATGATACAACATTCTAGATAGTGTGTTCGTGCCATTATTGTTATAAATCAGAATACTTGCACATGCAATTTGTTTTAATTGAATAACAAAATCACCAGTTAAACCAACAGAAAAGATTGTCACGGAAATTTTAATTTAAGCGCAGCCATTTAAAGTTGATTTTGGGGTTCTACTTATGAAGTTAGTAATATTTACACACACACACACACACGCATATATGTTACTATTATTATTATTATTATTATTATTATTATTATTATTATTATTTATTGTTTAAAAAACTTTCTGAGATGTTTACTAACTACGAACTTTTTCTTTTCATATATTGTTTTACTATATTAAAATTACGTAACATATTGCGAAATTATTTTAGATGCATTTAATATTGGCCGCAAGGTTCCGTAATTTTAACGTTATATGCAACATTGCTAAGTTGGGACATGGAGAATGTAAGATCCTAGAATCATCTAACGTATGATTTAAGACCAGCAACAGAAATAATCGTGACTTGAGTCGTGTGATCAAATCCAACAAGTGACAGACTCATCAGCTCCTCCCCATGACATCCTATGAATAATTCATCTATTCGATTATGATCCAGCATTCTCCATATTGTGTTCGTGCCATTATTGTAATAAATAAGAATACTTGCACTTGCAATTTGTTTTAATTTAATAACAAAATCGCCAGTTACACCAACAGAAAAGATTGTCACGGAAATTTTAATTTAACCCTTTCACTACCAGTGATTCTAAATGGAGATTAATATGAGATTCCTTATTTTTTCCCTGTATTTAATTCTGATGTTTCAAATTCATACCAGAAAACTGAAATAGAAATACTTGTTTTATTTAATAACAGACATCCCAGATTTAAATAAAGCGAAATTTATCGATGAAATTTTCAGGTGTAAATTCAGATTCTCTGAACTTCAGAATTTCTAGAACTTATTTTACCATGGGAATGAAAGGGATAAGCGCAGCTAGCTAAAATTGGTTTTGTAGTTCTGTTATTATGATTGTTTTATTGTTTGTATTATGATGTTAATAATATTTACATAACTTAACGTTAAGCTATTTTTGTAATCAATATTTGCCAATGAAATATTAAAATTTGTATTAGTAAATTTAAATTCCGGAAAAATATCTGCGAACGCTCAAACTACATACTACTATCAGATATTGACCGGTAATTTGAAATTTACCATGAATTTTTAAACAAAAACGCCTATTTACCTTTTAAAGTATTTTGTGTATACTGATTGCTTGAATAGTTTTCCTCCGCCCCCCTTTCAAAGAAAAGGCTTACTTGTTATATTATTACACAAATCTTTTTTTCGTAATAATAATAAAACTTAGATATTTCAACAACTAAATTTTATATGAAAAAATTTCCCTGACTATCACGCAATATTTAAATCACATAAAAATTGTGCTTACAAAAAAGGGGAGAACGAAAATTTCAAATTATACCTATAATTTATTTTGTAAAAATACATACGTACACACATAACGATACACAGAAATTCATTAGTAAAAGTATATTATATTTAATGAAATTACTTTATCTTTTAGCATATCGGATTTTATTTGAAAAATTTAGCATCTTGCAATACCATTAGTAGCAAACGAATATTAGTTATATTGGGGCCCAATCTTATGCCAATACTGTATTTATTAAAAATATTTTCAATGAAGTGCACTAATATATTTAAAAGATTGCATCTACATCGGAAATATTTGCAACTAAATGCCACAGTAATAGAAATTATAGCTTTCTATTGTAAATGTTTTCAAGATTTAGCTATTTTCCAATATTGAGTGAAGAAACACCGTAAATACTGGCGTTGATTGATAAATAAATAAAAACACTTTGTAAAATCACCATAAAATGTAAAATAAAGCGGGACTAGTTTCGAGCTACAACAATAACGGCTTCCCTTTATCTCGACTCTGTGCTCTTACGGACACGTGTTGGTTTAGCTGATGACGAGCTGTTATTTTTGTAGCTCAAAACGTGTCCTACTTTATTTTACATTTTATGGTGATTTTACAAAGTGTTTTAATTTATTTATTTTCCAATATTATCTTGTTGATAAAACAGTAAATTTGCTTTAATTTAAGTAAAGGGGGAAATATCTAGTTACCTTATTTTTTTCTTATTTTTGATATGTTGCATTTTTTTATGGTATTCTCAGTATCTCAGTACACTTTTCTTTGAATAAAGATTATAAATTTTCTTCTGTCGTTTTACATTTCTTCTTCCCTTTTTAATCAAATAAAAAATATCTCTCTTACAGGAAAATCTTTAACGGCATATCTTTTCCGGAAAACAAAAGTAAAAATTGTGACAATAAAAATAGTGATTTTCAGTTGCATCTCTGTCTAAGACTAAAATTGATAAAAGCGAGATTTATTTTTACTATTTATTTATTTATTTACTTTTACATAAAAATATAACATCGAAACATTTATTCTTCTTTTTACTTACCTACATACGTAGTATAGGGTAAGTCTTGCAATCGTCTTAAAATTGAAAAAAATAATTTTGACGGATTTACACGTTTCAAACACTGGAGATTAGGAAAAACATATTTTCAGGTTGAAAAAATACCATCCGTCTGTCTGTATGTCTATAAACGCTCTATCTTCCGAACAAATTGAGACAGACACTTGAAATTTGAGGTGTACTTAGTATGTAATAATGGGAGGAAGCTTCAATTATCCAAAACTTTTTTTTTTTTTTTTTTTTTTTTACTCTCGAATTATACTTTGTGATGAAAGGTATATAAAATTTTCAAAATTGTTTAATTTAAGGAGTGAATATAAAATACAATAAAAAACTACAAATTTTGCATTAAGAATGAAGTCAATCAAAAAATTAGTGTCCCAAATATTTGCCATAATCCACATTCTTCGATTTTTCATAGCACTGTATTTCATTGAAATTTCAATTCAAAGATATATTTTAATTGAATATGAGACGCTTTATCCGACGTATTAATCTGTTAATATGATTATCATTTTTAGAGTTATTACGTTTTTCCTTTTATACAATTGAGTACTACTTGATTATGCTGTTAACCAAAAAATTATCGCTAAACTGTAAGATTAAATGCCAATAATGGCTTATTGTGTATGTCACAATCACTTTCGACTTTTTAATTGTATTTTTATTAATCTTATACTAATTTATTTGTTCTTTCATTATTTAAAATAAAAATCATGCCAATTTGTATAATTTACGATAGTTTGGCGAATTATATGATTTGTTGACGGGAAAATCAGGTTGTACCCGCAATTCAGTGATAGAGCACTACAATGTATTAAAAATATTTAAATATATGTTTAAATTTTATTGTAGAATTGCAATGGATTTTATAAATAGTTTACACAAGTTTTATTTCCATATTTTATATTATGCATATCCATGATGGGTAAGTATTACGCTGGCCTCCAATGACTAGTTTTCCTTATCTGCTAACTATAGAAAACATAACCCGTTATCGTATCTTCTTTCTGTTTTTCTTTATTAATTTCGATATCTCTCATACTGATAGAGTTGGTGTTACAACTTTTACGCTGTTCTTAGTCGGCTTTTGTCTGAAAGAAATTTCCTTTTCTTACATTTTTTAATGAAT
This sequence comes from Maratus speculifer, assembly GCA_964019185.1. Taxonomy (NCBI): domain Eukaryota; kingdom Metazoa; phylum Arthropoda; class Arachnida; order Araneae; family Salticidae; genus Maratus; species Maratus speculifer. The sequence goes on from OZ025299.1 coordinate 140,379,834, forward strand.
TTAAATGGAATATCTCACACACGGGATACTGTTTTACTGCATACCTTTTCCCGAAAGCAAACATGAAAAATTTGGAAGTTAAAAAAAAAATTCTGCTTTTCACTTGCATCGCTGCTCAAGAATAAAACTCAACAAAGGAGGAAAAAAGTATTTAGAACACTTACAAAATTCACAGAGGCCTTTTTTTTTTTTTTTTTTTTTTTTTTTTTTTTGGCGACAGTCTCTACTTTTGCTCTCGGTGCCTCCCCCTTGTCTCCTAGGCAGTTCCTCTGTGGACTTGCTTAATTATCTAGAACGGTATAATCACCGTTTCCGTTATGCTTTGCGGTAGCAAATACAGAGCAATGGACGTATGGTGGAAGTGACCAAGGACGAATTGCTACAACGTTGCACGACCTATCATTATTCAATTCCCGGCCTAGATGTTTCATTTACTCATTACAGGGAACGGCAGGAAGATAAAAAACACCAAGTAAGTCTAAACACTGACGAAGTAGATTGTAGTTACTCTGTTAAAAGATTATACTATGTCGGGGGAAGCTCTGTTTCTATGTTTTTCAAGGATCAAAATATGCATAACCAAAAAAAATTACGACAAAAATTTATGAATATGAAAATTTAATAAGCAGCGAGGTACATTATAAAGTTCTAATAGTATATTTTCTTAATGCTATGTAAATTTTAGTTGTAAGATTAAGTAATTTTAATGTCATTTCAGCAAATTTGGATAATAAAAATAACAATATTTTCTAAGACTGTTTCTCAACTGTTCTGCTCAACAAGCGCAAAAAGTTTTGACACATTTACAAATCCATTCTTTAATGCAAAGATAAAATTGGATAGCCTGACTATAGAAGCGATTTGGAATCAAACTGAATTTTCCATCTTTTTTATCAATAAATTACTTATTGAGTTATAAGCGTTTTCAACCACGTGACAAGGTTTTTTTTTTTTTTTGGCCATTTGATAACTAGTTTTTTTGCTTTCGCCGTCCAAAACGCCCTTCTTTGACACTCTATTTTCTGAGAAGTCTATTGTGCTTGGGGGGGGGGGGGGGGGAATGGGAAAATGCTTGCATTTACATAGTTTCTGAACAACAATACCTGTTTGTGTCATATATTTCTGAACAAAAATAAATTATAACTTTTGTCATGAAGTCACCCGTTCTGATTTAAGAATTGCCTTAAGACACCCTTATCTTATTCAGTCTGTTATGAAATTTCTCTCAAAAAATTCTTGTAAGACTTTTCCAGGGTTTTATTATTATTATTAGTATTCGAGTAACAACAAATTTCATTTGTCAATAATAAATTTTGCGCGTGATATTGAAGGAAAAAACTACAAATGAAATTGATAAATTATTTATGTCGTATAAGCAAAACTTATCTTTGGATCATATAAAAGAACTTGGAATGTCATATTTCCTCTAAGATAATCATTCAGAGATTTATAGCATAAAGTTAGTGCTACAAGAAAAGTTAAACTACTTTCTTTTACGCTGAAAATTATAAATTAATGAAGAAAAAACACATAATAATTTTCCAAGAAATAAATTTTTAGATAAAGTATTTATTATTATCTTGACGATTTTTTAAAAAAATATTTGGAAATAAAGTTTAAATTAATAAAAAAAAATTATTTTATTTTATTATATTTTCGTAGATAAGTATTTTTAGTGCCTATATTTTTACTTTTAAGTGTAGTTTACAAACTACTTAAACTATCATATTTTAAATTTGTAAAACTTATTTTACTTTTTAAAATGCTAGCAATAACCTTGTGAGTATTTTTAAACCTAAACAACTTTTTTTTTTTCGTTAAGACAAATATTTGTCATATTTTGATCGTTTTAAATAAAAGAATATCAATGAAAAATTGAAGTAGAATATTAAACTTATACAGTGGCGGACAAAAAAAACTGCATCACCTGTGAAAAAACGGAAAAGTGGGCAAATGTTTTATCTAAATAATTATGTTATCACATTAAAATGTACTTTTAGTATCAATTTACCTTAAAAATTAGTTTCTTGAAATGCATAATAATTCTATAAATAACTCCTGAAAAGGAAAATAAATTATTTTATCAAAATATGGAACAAAGTATTTACCCACAAATGCAGTTAGATAATAATAAATTTCACATAACTGAGCCATGCTACATGAATGTTGATATGTTCGTGCATAAAAGGATCATTTTAACACTTTTTAGATTTTAATGAGCGACGCTGACATCCTCTCAATTGTCCGGTATGTTAAAAATGAAGTTCTAGATATAATGGTGTCCGATTTCAACGTAGAAAATCCTAATAATGCTTTCCTTTAGTCTAATCTTGATAATATAATTCGTTTTAACAATTTTGGCTCTCATTACAAACCAGAATTTTGAATTGGATTAAGATCAGGACTATTCTCTGGTCGGTCAATATCTTTAATGCCAGAAATTTTGAGATAGGCTTGCACTTAAAGGGGGAAAACAGGTGGAAAATTACTTTATTATTTAATTTTATATTGTGGTGATAAAAACCATCAAATGACTCAGTAAAATCTCAGTAACTTTATGAGTAATTTGTATTCTACTTACCAATTTTGTCATATAACAGAGTACTAAGTCTTGTTAAAAAATGTACATTCCTGCATTTTAAAATTACTTTAAATAATGGACTTTAAACACTACTTTAAGATGACAGTAAAAACTGACGTTAAATAATAATTTTAGGCATTCCATTCCATATTATTACTTAATATCAGTTTTCACTGATATCTTAAAGGAATACTTAAAATCATTTACAATTTGAAATAATTTCGAAGAGCATAGAAATGTATTTTTCTAACAAGACGTCAGACTCAACCCTACAACAAAATTGGTAAGTAGAATACAATTTATTCGTAAATGATTTTATTGTGTTATTCACAAGTTTTTATCTCCGAAAATATAATATAAATTAATAAAATAATTTTCCACCTATTTCTCCACTTTAGGTGCAAGCCTGTCTGAAAAAATGTAGTAATAAATCTGTGGACTGACTTGAGAATAGTCCTGATCTTAACCTTCCTACCCTGAATGGGTCTAATCGACCCATATCTATAATTTATTTTATACGATTCAAACCAGAACTTTTTTTTTATAAAGAAAGTTAAATAACAGATTCAGAGAAATAAGTCAATTAAATACATTAAAATGTTTTAAATAACAATTCTGGTGTGAAATGTTTTTACCAAGATTGAGTAAAATTTGAACAGGGTAGGAAGGTTAAACCAGTTCAAACTTTTTGGCTTTTAATGAGTACTAAAATTGCTAAAAAGAAACAGGCTACTAAGATTAAAATAAAGAAAATATTATTATATTTCCTACCATGAAATCGGACGCCATTACATCCAGAAGTGTATTTTTTCATTACTGGGCCCTTGCAAAGCTGTAAAACGCCGTTCGTGCACAATCTAAAAAGTATTAAGTTGATTTTTTTACTTCATCAACACTATCATTTGATTACATAAAAATACATATAATACGACTCAATTGTGTGAAATTTATTATTATCTACTGCATTTGTAGTTAAATATTTTGTTCCATTGTTTTTACAAAATCGTGCATTTTTCCATTTTAGAAGTTATTCAGCATTATTATGCGTTTCAAGAAACTAATTTTTATAGCAAATTAATAATACAAGTTTATTTTAATGTAACAACATCATCTATAAATGATTTTTGCACACTTTTCCTTTTTTTTTTTTTTTTTTTTCACAGGTGATACAGTTTTTTTGTCCGCCATTTTTAACCGCACTCACATGAAGAAATACTTATGTATTTAGCGGGATGTGCAGTAATAAATATGCAGCAGTATTGCATGCAGAATTTGTCAAAACAAATTTATTTTCAAATAATATTTTTTATAAATGTTAGTAAACTCATTTTTAGTAAATTGAATATGTAAGTTAATAATCGCCAACAAGAATTTTTAGTCGCCAGGGCGACCTGGCGCCTGGGATTTGTTGTACCCTGATTAGAGATTATTATCAATTCAAATAGATCTCGAAATTCAAAATAGAAAATTAAAATACCTTCATTTTTTAGAATAACTTACATTTTTAAGCAGATTTCTGTGACATTCCATGCGTGTTTAATACTGGGAAATCATATTTTGTTACTTGGTGCTTTAAACATGATACCAATATAAAATTTCACAAATTATACAGTATTTATCGATGTGTTAGGCTTTGGTAAAAAATCGCTTAAGAATCTGCGTCTACGTATGACTTTAAATTAAAAATGACAGTAATCAGCAAGTTTTTTTTTCCTTCCACAACTGAATAATTAAGAGTTGTTGAAATTTCGGAACATTCTCTGTAACGAACAGGTTCAAAACTGCCGCAGTTGAAGCGGACATGCATCAACAGAAACATATACATGTCAGATTTATAGCATGTCAGACAGTGCGTGTCAAGTGTAAATGATGTTTAATTTATTCTTTTGTAATTTCTATTATCAAATTATATCAAATGTAATGATGTCTAGAAAGAGGAAAGAAAAAAGAAAAATGACGAGCTTATCAGACGTCACGCAACCTGTTGCTGAGTAGCAAAATGACATTAAAAAATCACACCGATGGGCGATTAACTTTCGATTTTAGTTATCGAGTTTGGACCACCTAGGTATATCTTTCTTTTAATATATATTTCCATGACGGAAATGTGTCAACATTTTCCTTTTCATTCTGTTCATCCGAAACCATCCTTATGCCAAAAGAATATTTGTATTGAATTCGTTGGACTTCTTTTACTTCTTTTATTTAATGCATTTTATATTCCCTGCAAGTGTTACTTTATTTCAGTTTATTTATTTTTGTTATCTCTCCCTGAAAAACACACGGTTCATTTCTGAGAAGTTCGTTGCTCGCTGTTATTAGTAAACAATTAAAAGAGAAAAGAAAAACAGAAACAGAAATATAAGAAAAAGTCGTTGCATTTTATTTGGTTAAATTAATACATTTTCATTTGAAATAGAAAATAGATTTGCATTATTAAATTTAATGTACTTTAAAAATGTGAACCGATATTTCAATATTAATATCCTATAACTTATATGTTATGCCTTCTCAAAATTGTAGCTTAAGTTCTGTTGTTTAGCGACACGTTGCACCGCAACACGAATGTGACCAAAATGCAATATCCCGGATCCAAATGCAAATCTCACTATCCGCAGTGACATCACGTAAGATGGAAGTCACTACAAATTTATTACGAAGTCAGTACTATTATTTTTTAAGAGGAGGTGAAAATAACCCAAAAAACTTGTTACTGGACTAAAAATTCGGCCTTGACCTATTCGACAACTTGCCAGTAATATTTGACCATTTGGTCATTTTTTTTGTCGTGTGGCAAATAGAAAACAATTGTAGTGCAAGAGAGTCCCAGACATGTTTATCACACCAACTAAAGAAAATGTTTTTTGTTCCTTTTTGTGTGATTTGCAATTGTATTGTCGTTGTGGGGTGTATGTATTGAGATTAAAATTTTCCAACTGAGTGAAAAGGAATCCAATGATAAAGTAAAGAAATATATATTTTCCTTAAATTACTGATGTTCTTCTAGTTGAGTTACCTATAATGACGATTGACAGACAAAATTCCCTCAGATATTCTCTTAATATCTGATTCGTTAGTTATCAACAGCTCAACAAAATTAACCGCAAGTAATACTCGGTAAAGTTTCAACTGTGCGATAACGTTACCAATCAGTATGATTGTAATAAAATATTAAATTGTGTATGTATTTAGTTGGAAAATAAATCAAACCATCTCTGAAAATATTTTATAACAATGCGTTATTATCTCAAAGGAAGGAAAATAATTTAGTAAATGAGCAAAATTTCCATTACGGCTAAAATGTACTCATCAAAGTGCAAAACTCAAGTGGTTTTGGATTTAAACCCTTTCCGGCACAGTGTTCCCACTCTGGACACAATTTTAATTCCAAACATGCAAACGGCAACAAGAATATTTTAATACATTTTTGCTTTTACAATAAAGGCTTAAATTAAGGAATTCCTGATTTCTAAAAAAGTCGTTTGTAAATTTCGGTATGAGTCAATAACTTCCGATTTTACGATCAGAATTTGTCTGTGCCGGAAAGGTTAAGTGGTAAATTTATGAATGGTGTTTGTAAAATCATCTGTAGCTGCTGATGTGATAGTATAAGACTAACATTTTTCTGGGATTCTTGATATATATGAACGGATACATAAGCATAAGCGTAACAAAACTTATATTTTCCCTGACTTTAAAAAATTGAGATTTACTGGATACCCTTAATCCCCTAACGCCCTTGGTAGCATATATACTACCATGGGTTTTTCCATTTTACTGAATTATTTTATTCAGTTACTCCAAATTCACACCATAAATTTAAAAGAAAACATTCTTTGCCTTATTATAAAATGACATCCCCTCATTAAAAAAAGCGAAATCTATTATTGAAATATTGAGGTGTATATTTAGATTCTTCAAGCTACGAAATTTGTACAACCTATTCTACCATGGGAATTAGAGGCTTGGTTACAGAATATAATTGAATTCCATCTGTATATCTTGTTTTATTATTGTCATTATATTGTTTACGAAGTATTCTGGTTGGTTGAAAAAGAAATAACTTAATTTAGCGTATGTTGAAAATTTAATTTTATCGATTAAAATACTTTTGTTTTATGAGAACATTTATTTAAAAAATGTATTATTCTCAATTCTCATCAGCATGTATAGTTTAGCATTTTTAACATATCTATTTTATGAAATACAGTGTCCATAAAAAAAAAATATGTAGTTTCAACATTATGTTAAAGCAAAATACAAGTAATAACAACTTACTTTTAATGTTAAAATAATTTTTTTTAAAACATCAGTAGATCTCGACATATGTTCCGTTTGCAGGATATAGTCCAATTCAATCTACGTATGGTTTAAAATAGTCGATGTAACCAAAAGGATGTTATCTCGAATATGTTGTTTGAGCTCATGCACAGATAATACAGTCGGCCCCGCTTAAACGAATATTGATGGTTCCAGAAAAAATATTCGATTAAGCGGGGTATTTGATTAAACGGGGAACACAAAAATGTAATATTTAATACGTAATAAGAAGGTAAAATAACCATCTACAGCACAATTAATTAATAGCATAACAAAATCGTTAATATAATAACATAAATTAGAAAAATAAATACAAATACTAAAAATAATATAAAAAAAGTACGTAATAATTTAATATCAGTTCATATAACTGTATGATTTACATTATACTTAATGCAGTTCATTGGAATTTAGTTAAAACTTTGTTACTTGTAATTTACGTTATTTACGCAGGCTTAAAAACGTTTAAAGTGGTTTGTTTACGTGGAATTTACGCACAAAAAACGTGGAAACATTTTTGTGCATTAGCACAGGCTTTTTGCATAATCAAAGCACCATTTTTTTAACGAAAATTTCGCTTTTTTCGCCAAACTCATTCCAGCGCATATTGACCAATGTTATGAAAACTGGGATTATGTTCCCTTTTTCAATCCCAATTTCCATTTTATCTCTGTTCTTTTGGGATATTTTTGACATTGCGTTTCATATTGGATACTTACGTCTGTGACCTGGACTTCTGTTTTCTTATTTGACACTTCAAAAACTGTAGTTTTTAAGAATGGTTTAAAGCTTTCCATTTAAAATTCATAGCAACGTCTTTTTCCCGACAAAAACGCTACAAAACGCAAAAATAATCCCATTGGCCAACTTATTTTACCCATTCACAGAAAAAGGAGAAGATCATTTGATCTGTCCATTACACACCTGCCTGTCGAAATCGTTGTAGGAAGAACTGATAATTTGACTTTAGTGTAAATGAGCCAAAAATGACAAAAGGTGAAGAAAAATTCAAGATGAAACGTGTTTTTCGCGTCTGTTTTCAAACATAGGTCACACAGATGGTATTCGAATAAGCGGGGAGGTTTGTGGAATTTATTCGGTTTAAGCGGGGAAAAATAACATAGATCCAATGACGATAAATTCGGTTCCGGAGAGTTCTATTCGAATAAGCGGGGTATTCGATTATCCGTTACCCGATTAAGTGGGGAGGACTGTACTTTGTCTGCTAAGTGATATTCTTAATGAATCCCCGAATCAAAAAATCATAAGGTATGGTATCAGGAGAACGGTTAGGCTATGATATTAAGCCTCTACGTCCATAAAAATAGTGATTAAAAAACTTTCGTACATCCGAAGCCCATTGCGGAGTAGTCCTGTCCTGCTGGAAAATTATGACCTTTTTTTTCGCGGGGCTGCTTTTTCCTGTAGTGTAGTCATTTCTGCTATTTTCCTTAACCCTTTCCGGCGCAGACAAATTCTGTTCGTAAAATGAGAAACTGTTGACTGACACCGGAATTTACAAAAGACTTTTTTAGAAATTAAAAATTCCCTGATTTAAGCTGTCATTGTAAAAGTAAAATTTTACTAAAATATTATTGGTGCCGTTTGTAAGTTTGGAATTAAAATTAGGTGTTGTCGGAGTGGTAACACTGCGCCGGAAAGGGTTAAATGATATTTCTCATTAGATGAAATACATAGACGTTGGTAACCGTTACTATTACAAACTTTAACGTTTTGTCCTGACGATCTGCTAATAAGAAAAATACGAAATTATTTTAGTACATTATCTTTAGCGGAATATTGAAGTTGTATATTTCATTCGGAGACACCCTGTATTCTAGCTATTTTGTCTATTATTTCATATCAACATCATTTAACTTATCTAAAAAAATCATTAAAATATAATAAGATTATACTTTCTTTAACAATGTATATTATTTAGCACGATAAAGATAATTTTATTTCATAACTTAGTTGAAGTTCAGTGCATGAAATTACCGAGTTCCTTACATTTTTGCTCACTTTTTTTACCCTAAGCTTTAAACAGTCTCTTGGGATGAAACTCTGGAGACAATAAAAAACCAAGAACGCATAAATCAAAGTCGTGTCATCCTTAGCCATTGTTGAAGGGTATCTCCAGGTGACTTTTAAGTTCAGCCCATTAGTATCTTTTAATCCTTTTGGTCAGATCGATCAAAGAGACTGTCTTCTCGTCTCTGGTTTTTCAGTCTGCACAAAGCGCGTCTTAATTAAATAAGCTTCTGCCGTTGCAACTTGATCGCTTTTGGTGAGATATATGTGAAGTTTAGCTATTAAGTATGAAGTGGATTTACTATGATATTATATATGCTCATAAATAATACAAATTTTAATTTATATAATTTAAATTATTGTCAAATATTGGTAATTTGAAATTTATTTATTTATTTATTTTTTTAACCAGTAAATACGATGTTATTGTTCATAAATTTTCAATCATGATCTTAAACTTTTTTCCGTTTCCGTAAAAAAATTCGATATATTTTTTTTAAGAATTAACTTTCTATTAAAAAGTGAATTTTAGATGATATTCTGCATTCGCATAAATAAAAAATCTTGATTAGAGGCTTGAATAGAGGTTGTAAACAGTAACAAGAAGTTTTTATTTTAAAACTTATTTCTCGTTGATATTGTAGGAGATTCCATTTCTTATTGATTTCGAGTCATGAACTTTATGGGGCAAGCAAATGTTTTCTGGCATAGATACTAGGTATATTTTGTGCATGCGTATTTGAAATTTTGCTATTAAATAAGTAGATTTTAGGTGATATTCTATGCCCTAAAAAAATGAAAAACTATTTGATTTGGAGAATGCAAATTGTGGTGAGATAGTAGCAATTTAAAATTTAACTCTTTATGAACATTCGTAAAAATTTCATTGCTTTTTAAACATTTCCAATCATGAACTTAAAATTTTTTTTATATTTCTAAATCTTTTTAAAAATTTTTAATGTATTAACTGGCAATTTTGTGAAATATTTTCACTAATATAAAGTGTCTGTTGGATGATATTCTAAACTTTTATAAATAATGAATATTTATTCAGAGAACAAAAAGAAAATGTATGTAGTGACATCTTAGTTTGAAAATTTTATTTATTTGCTATTAAAAATTATTTCACTGTTTATAGATTTTAAATTATGATATAAGGGCTCGAGCATATGTTGTTATGGGGTAATAACATTTCATTATGAGGCACATTGGAATACAGCACTTAAACATTAATTTATTCCTTTTAAAAGGTCTATTATACAAATCATTTACTGATAAATTAATTACAGCACAAAGTTGTGTACATAAGATAGAACAGACAAATATGGAACAGCTTTTCAAAGGCCGATTAAACAAATCATTGAATGATTAATTGATTATAATTCCACATACTGACAAATTTTGAAAAACATTAACACTGTGTTGTAAAACCTCAAACATCATAATTTGTACTAATTTATCAAAATATTTTAAATTTTAATTAAACTTCATCCTTTTATGATGAAGATCCAGATAAAAAAAGATATGATAAAAAAAAAATCTTGTACATACATGCCCGAAATTTCAATTAAGTTTCTCGTAACGGCTGCAGTTTTCTCATTCACCAATTAACTATATAATAAAAAGTATTAATTTCAAAACTAGACCTTAAATAAAAACCGTTTATAAAATTATATTCGTATCAAAAATATATAATTCAGAATATATTAAGTACTTTATGATCTTTTTTTCTAAAAATTTGCTCCAAGCCATGCCCGTTTCCACCAGACATTTTAAACCCTCGAGGAATGTCTTTTAATTAATCTAATTGATAAGATGTTTCGAATAAAGATGTAATTAAATCCAGGCAAATCACAAAAGTGATTTTAACCCTCTTCCATCATTAGCGCTAACGAGGTATTCTGCCGTAGGTAGCGTTACTCATATTCTTGTAGTGAAACAACATCTCGTCTGACACGTTTTTGATTTATGAGACATGATGCAGAGATCAAGAAGTATTATAACCACGGACAGTCAAAGGAGACAAGTGATTTACATTCTGGAAACATGTCGTTTGCTTTTTTGACAAATATTTAATCGATTGATACTTTTGTAAGTGAGTTTCCCGTAGTTTCCTGTCGTTACTTTTTAAAAACTAATCATATTGGTTTGGAAAATCATTTATTGTAATACATTTAAGATTTATTTATTTAGAAATTGCAAAATATGGAATGCGTAATTTTTTGATCATCTGGTCTTTTAGGGAAATACATCTTTGTAATCTTTTTTTGACCCCATAAAAAACTCCAAAAGATCATAGGACGGGACATATTCTTCCATAAATTTGCAAAAAAAAGAATTACATTTCAAAGTACTAATTAAATCCTACTTGCGTGATTTTTTTTTTAATGCTTACGCATTAAATTTTAGTAAGACTAACATTTGAGAGATTTAGGGGCCATTAAAGAAGTTAAATTCCGTGATCTTTCAGAAAATGTGGTGTTTGCTACATTTCTTAAACCAGGGACGCATTTAAATTAACTAATACCTTTCAAAATTCTACTTGTAATAAATAAATAAATAAATAAAAAAGATTAAAGATACTTTTCTTTTTGCAAACCTTGCAATAACTTTAAAGTAGTATTTTGTATGAAAAGTTGCAAACTGTATCAGATAGCATCGATCATTAACGTCCAAAATTTTCTACCATTGTGATCAAGCCTTTGACTATATACATTTATCATATTCTAAATTTTTCATCGTCCATTTACTGGTTGTAAGGGAAATTACGGACTCTAACTGGCTCAAGAAAAATCCAATGGAATCCCTCTTCCTATAGCCCCATGGTATTACTATTCTTAAACAAGGATATTATTTCCCCTAAGTACCGAATTTGCACATAGAAAGTAACGTATCTTTCGAATTTCTTTTAAACAACGTTTTGAATATATGTGAAAAACTATTGTTACGAAGATAATCTTATTATAAGGTGTCACTAGTTTTTCTTAAATTGTAAGATGCCCTGGGGTAGTAACACCACGTTAAGGTTCTACCATTTTTCACGGCTTAGTTAATTTTTTTTTCCATTTTTTTCCCCGAACAATATAGAATTTGATACAGCACTTTTTTGACTGGTGTACTGAAGAAGTCATATTTTAGCCGATATGTACTCATAAAATGTAGTGGCGGAATTTCTCGACAAATGCTACTTGGCGTTATTACCCATTTATGTGGGTAAACAAAATTAAAATTTGCTAACAAACAAAACTATAAAGTAAGATGTAATGATGGCATGTAAATTGTCCAATTCTAAATATTCAAACAGTCCTGAAGTACAGTCCTAGAAATAGAAAAAAATCCTCTTACTTACCATTAAGTGCGATATCAGGATACAGTACTAATTGTTTTATATTTTATTCTTCTGACATAAAAAATTTAGCAGCATTTAGGACATAAAAATTTCTGCTTTTAATTTTCGACACTGACAAAAATGGTCTCCCGTGAATAAAATAAAAATAAAATTAAAAATGCAGTTTCTTCACTGAACAGAATCAACCAGGGTAATAATATCATCGGAAGGTGTTATTACCCGGTATACATTTTTCGCAGTATATTTTAAACTAAAGCTATTTTACGAACACCTACAAAATCTCACACAACATTTTGAAAGTACATGAAATACACAACAAATTTATGTAATAAATAAAGTATTTTCTAATAAATATATTGTCTTCTTATCACAAAAATTACCTTGCAAACTTTAGATCAGGCGTTGACTCATGCGTGCTTATTCCATCGTTAAGGATTACAAATGCAATAAATTACATTTTAGCGGATGTTTGTGATTCAGATGGCTCAAAATCTTTCGGCACAGAACCTATAGTGCCATTTTCCATATGCCTTCTTAACTACGCGCAATATTAGCACTTGGTGTTACTACTCACCCTGGAGTTATTGCCCCAAGTAACCTTATGTTTTAATATTAAGAGCAAGGGGTAGCTGCAAAATTAATTTTAATTTTTGATATGAAAAGACTTTTGCCTTCTTTGTTGCTATTTTTTATAGTTAGCAGCCGGTTCATATGTATATAATGGTTATCCTAAAAAAATCATATATTCTTTAATTTATAATTAGATATTACATGATCTTATAATTAATTCTTTGCATAAAAAATGTATAAAAAAATTATAAAACATAAAAATAATAATAAAAAATTAAAAATGTTAAAAAGTAATAAAATATATATATATATAGGTTGGTTGGGTGGGTAGATGTTAGAGTACGGAGGAGGGTGGTGTTGTCTGGATAAAAACGCAAAGGTTAATTATTTATTTAAAAAAAAATTGAGAGTGGGTTATTTATTTTAACATAATTTTTAAACTGTTTAATTTACACCAATATATGGATATTCGTCTAGTTATATCTATAGTTAAATAGCTATATTTTAAATATCAAATTATTTTTAATGTTATTGATATAATTTTTGGTATTATTATTAATAATATTATTACTATTATTATTTATTTATTTATTATTATTATTATTATTATTATTTTATTATTATCCTATATTAAGATAATGAGTTTTTACCATGTAAAGTCACAATAAATGTTACTGATTAAAGTAACAATAATGTATTTTAAGTTATATGTTAATATGAATGTTATCTCTTAATTCTAATTTTAATCATTTTATTAATTTAATTTTATGTTAATATCGATTATTATTTTTTCCGGTTCAATTATATTTCCATTCAGCTTTATCTTTTTTGTTTGTTATGGATAACTATTATTTTTACTTACTTTCAACTCCTTTTTGTAAAATATCTTTGTTCCTTGTTTAATAATTTGGTTTTTGTGTGATGGTAGTCCCAAATTCGTATTGTTTTGCTTTTTCATGGCAAATACGAAGATGAAACCACACACTCCATTTGTAGTTCCAAAGTATTTGGGACCTGAAGATTCTGCTTTGGTTCTACAAATTTCAATTGTATTCATATTATTCTTTTTTTCCTTCCATGTTCAATGTGCTATAAGTTATTATATTCAATGGTTAATTTCAAATGGTTAATATTGTTTACTATAATTGAATTTAATTCTTCGTTTTGGTTTATTGTTTTATTGATAAAATCCGTTGGTGAATCTTGTCTACTTTTAATGGTATTATATATATATATATATATATATATATATATATATATTCTGCAACGAGAAGTAATAAATTATTTCTCTGTACTTTTTCCAAAAGTTCTTTAAACCTGCTTAAACATGTAAAATCAAGAAAAGATATACTCCGTAGATTAGGTGATAAACATGTCAAAAACCCGCCTCTGCTACTTTTCGCATTCTCTTGCAGAGCAACAAAGCTTTCCCACATCAAATAGGCCGAGAAAAACTGCCTTCTACTGCTTCTACTGTCGTAGAATGTTATCTTAACGGATCTTAAAATTTACAAAGGAAAAAGCAGAAAAAAACAAAATTAAAAATTAAAAATAAGCAAAAAAGAGAGAAAAAAAGAAAAAAAAACAGAAAAAACGAAGAAAAAAAAAAGACAAATTATATTACACATTGTCGGATATTATATTCGCGGCCTCGGATTGCACAGGATCAAAACATTGTTTTAATTCTGATCCTTTAAATTTCCCATAACGTGATCAAATTAATCTTTGGAAAATGTAGACCTAAAAGAGGGAACATAAAATTATTTATTTAAAATTCGAAAAAAAAAAATGCCGAAATTTAATTATCTGGAAAATTTTCGGTTAACAATGAAAAATAAAATTAATTTCGATTAAAAATCTGTATTAAAATGAAAAGTGTTTGTACTTCAGCTGCAGCTAAAATCTCAGAAGAAATTAAAATATTTTGATATATTATTTTTCGATACTGAGTAGGCATACTCTAAGGCTTAGAACAAATGGCTGTCTGCGAGAAATAAATCGTTTAATTAAGAAACTGTTTGATTTTATTAATAATTAATGTGCCAACTTAAGTTTAAACTGCGACTTTTATGCTAGACAATTTTGCAATAATAATTTGCTTTTAAGTGTCTGTTACTGATTAACTCTTAGAAACAATTTTTTCGTTATGCAATTTATTTTTCCAGTGTGTAAAGCACAATCATTTAAAATTAACAAAACTCCTTATTTACAAAAATTAAGTCATTTTTTTTTTCTATTTTAGCATCATTTATTACACTCGCATCGTTTTATCACTGTATTTTCAATTTGATGAAGAAATGCCTTCTTTATTATTATATATTAAAATTAATACACAAATTGGAAAAAATATTTATTTATATTCGTTTCTAAAATGTACAAAACTGAAATTAAATAAGGTACCCTGGGGTAATAACGCCACGTTAAGGTTCTACCAATTTTCACGGCTTAGTTTTAGATTGTATTTTTCAAACAAATATAGGATCTGATACAGCAACTCATTGACTATCTATATAAAATAAAATAATTTAACAGATATGTATTCATAAAATGTAATGGCGTTTTTTCTTGACCAATGCTATTTGGCGTTAATATCCACCTATATGGGTAATAACGCCATGCAAACAAAACTATAAAATAAGGTGGAATAATGGCATGTAGATTGCCCAATTTTAAAAATACTAACTCTACAGCTCTAGAAATTGACAAATTGCAATCTAAGCTATTGAAAATGTACAATTTTTTTGTGACTCTGAAAGAAAAAGAAAGCTGTGGTGGTGGCGGGAGGAGGAGGCAAAAGAATATCAGATTCTAAGGTATGTTTTGCTTAAAAATGACCATTTAAATAGAATTATTAGAATCATTGCACGGATTATTTGAATCAGCATTTATATTCCCATGTATGCATTCTATGCGATAGAAAATATTGATTATTTTGTGAAAGTGAAAGAAAAAGGAGCGAGGGGGGAACTTCAACAGAATATAACACCCTGTGTCTCTCTTTGCTTAAAAAGTCCCGCTTAAATATGATTATAAGAAACATTGCATGGTTTTAACCATTCATAATGTAATATTTTAATCATGTGAAGTTTTACAATAACTAGAGTTATATGTAGTAAATATTTTTGTTAAACCTTAACTGCTGTTAGCGTCTCACATACCGCTGAGTTTTTCAAGTTTCAGAGTTTAATTTGCAATTTTTAGTTTAACTATAGATACCGGGAAATTTTTGTTTCATTTGGAGTCCTATTACTATCGCTAGAAACTTTTGAATATCTAAATTTTATTTATAATAGTCCTGTATATAAGGTTCAATACAAAAATAATATTCTAAAAGTTAATTTAACATTTTATTCATCGTTAGATTAAGCGGTCTGACAGGCCGATCACAGTAAGTTATGCGACAATTTTTGTCACAGCAGTTAAGGGTTAATACTATTATAGTAATCTAGTAAATAGTTTTTAACCCATAACTCCACACTAATGCGGATTCTCCAAACCTACAGTTAATTGGTCGACGTTTTAAAGAGCATGCATTAATAATTTTTTAAAAAATCGAATAAAATTTTTGATTAAAAAATATTATCCCAAAGAGATCTCTTATTCAATTTTATACATAATTCATATGGTTATATATCATTATCTCTATATTAGCTACAAAATTAACCTTTAACTGCTGTTAGCAATCTGACTGAACACTGTACCCCCCCTCCAAAAAAAAAAAAAAAAAAAAAAAAAAAAATAGCGTTTAACTTGTATTTTCCAGTTTAACTATAGTTACAACTGAAATTCTCTTTCGTTTGGAGTTCTCGTAATATTGTTAGAAATATTTGAATAGATTAAATTTAATTAGAATTAATTCTGTACAAAAAGTTTAGCGCAGGAACAGTATTCTATGATTTTTAATCATGGATCGCATTTTAACCTTTAACTAATGTTACCGGTCTCGTAGACCACTATTTTTCTTTTAATTTTTTAGTTTAACTTGTAATTTTCAGTTTAACTGCAAACACTACCGACATTTTCTTTCATTTGGAATTTTAGCACTATCACCAGAGAATAAATAGGTGAATATTAAGTATAATACTCTTGTATAAAAAGTTTAGTACAAAAACACAATCCTATGAGTTATTCCCGCCTTTTATTCATCTTTCAATTTTGTGGTCTCATAAACCGCATCACATTCATACGTTAGAATTTCTGTCACATCAGTTAAATGTTAAATTTATAAAGTTTTGAAAAACCGAACGCTGAGAAAGCGGACAGTTAAAATTTCGAACTCAATTGAACAATCCAGTGGAAATTTAATAGAAACCTGATTTTGAAGATGTTCGAATTTGAATCTCGAAAACATTTTGATATAGTTTTATTTACAAGAGTTAAAAATTATTTTTTACATTAGTAAAAAAAAAAAAATAATAATAATATAATAAAAAATAAAATAGAGAGATTATTTTTAAGTATTGGGCACCCCCCCCCCCTTAATCTTACCATTTCAACAATGATGATAATGCTGTCCCATATTAATATATAAACCCCCTTCGGATGTACTTCGGCCACTGTTGGGAATCAACCGGGGTAATAACGCCAATCCCTGGCGTTATTACCCCGGGATACTTATTGCGCAGTAAATCCTAAACTACAAATTATCTCGAGAAGATATCCAAAATCTTCTACAACAATTTGAAAGTACTTGAAATACACTACAAATTTATGTAATAAACAAAGTATTTCTGGATAAAAAATATAGTCATCCGATCAAAAACCTTATCTCGCAAATTTTAGATCAAGCGTTAATTTTAGTTGCTTGTAAAAACAATAACCCCTAAAAATGAAACAAATTAACTTGAAGCTGTTTTTTGCGATTTATATGACTCAAAACCCTTCTGCGCAGAGCACATGGGTGTCATTTACCTGATTATTTTATAATTATGCAAAATATAAGTACTTGGCGTTATTACCCCAGGGTACCTTATGCAATAAAATAACCTGTAATATTTAAAAAATATAAACTCATTAGGTATCAATCATAGCCAATAAGATAAAAATTGGCTACTATTAATGTCCCTGTGTATGGATAATGTTATGCCATCAAAATACTACAATGTTGAAAAACATTAATATATTTCATATAATTCCTTTGTCATACAATTTTTAATTAAGATACTTAATAAATAGAGTAATATGTATATATATAATACTAACCGTAAAATACTTAATAACTGAAACTTGGTAGAATTTTTCGAAAAACCAGAATTTATCCTGCATGTGAGAAATCCAACAATTTAACAGTTTTCGAGGATGATCACAGTGGATGTATTACTTATCATATTATTACTTACCATTATTATATGACTAATTTACTTAGAATGAGAAATATTTAAAATATATTTTCTAAGATTGTAAAAATCTATTTTATAAATTTTATGTCCCCCCCCCTTTTTCTCTGAAACCTGATTTTTTCTATAAATGATACATATGAAAGTAATTCACTTATAACTTGATTCAAATTTACAGAAAAATAACTTATGAAATAAAATTACATATATATTGTATTCTAATTGTATTATCATTCTGTCTTTCTAATTATAATTTTTTTTCTATTTTGCAGAAAATAATGAAAACGGGATGCCACGTCGATTACGCACAGCATACACAAACACGCAGCTACTGGAACTGGAAAAAGAGTTTCATTTCAATAAATACCTTTGTCGTCCTCGTCGAATTGAAATTGCTGCTTCTCTGGACCTAACAGAAAGACAGGTGAAAGTATGGTTCCAAAATAGACGGATGAAACACAAGAGGCAAAGTATGATGACTAAGAATGGAGACGAAAAGAGTGAACTCGAGAGAGGTGAAACTCCCACTTCCTCAACTCCCACTGGAGCTGGATCCACTTTATCAGGAAATGAAGCTGATACAAACAAGACTGATTCTGCCGATGATCGATCGGCAACTGAAACATCATCCTCAGTTGGTAGTCCAGAAAGGCCTCCAAGGGGAGTTAAGAAGCAGCGGGAGATGTCTTCCGACAGAAATGTAGCTGAACGTTCCCCATCAGCAACAACGACAGTCGCTGATGGATTAAATGAACCTTTATCTCCATGTTCTTCGGAACGATTGTTAAATCTCGATTCTGAGTTTTCGCAACAACCACCCAATCGCATTCATTCCCCAGGTTCAGCTCCAATGAGCAGTGAAAATTTGACCGGTGTATCGCGGAAAGGAAGCCCTGCTACAGCTGAATTAAAATCTCCAGAACATTCTCTTTCATCATCTCCTCCTACTGAACCGATAATTCATAACATGAATTCTGTTGGTCCGGACAGATCTCAACCACTGGTAAATAGTGACACTAAAAACGTTCGATCAGTTTGCTCTGGTATGACTAATGGTCATTTAACTACAACAACAGGTAGAAACAGCAGAAAACTTCCTCAACCATGTCCCATGGATACTTCCATACCTTACTGCAACTCTCCGTGTAATATCAATTGTTCACCTGTTGCTAATAGTGGACACTGCACGAGTCCTAATAGTGTATATCAAATCAACACCACACATTGCCCACCTAATCATGTGTCTCCTAACTCTTCATACCACAGGACGAGGTCATATTCTTCTACTGTTCCTTACTCAACTGATCCAAATGGAATGATGCCATATGGCCAAAACAATCATAGAGGATTATCTCCAAATGTTGGTCAGGGTAATTACTGTTATCGAACTCCACCATCTACGCCAAATCAGCAACAAGCTTATCAACATCCTTCCCCTCAGCGGATGGATAATGATTGGATATCACAGCAGTCTTCTTATGGAAGTCAAGTTCAGTCTCCTTTGTATTATACGAGTGAAAGATCATGCCCTCCTCCACATAACTCGATGCCTCATAATCAGACTCAGTCCCACATGGGCTCAACAGTTTCCATGGGATCTCACCCAGTGCATACTGCACAGCAGCGCAGTTCATCCCATCACTCTCCTGTATCAAGGTCTCCATATCCATATTCTGTTGACAGTTTACCACCACAAAGTCAACAACATGACTCTCACTCTCACAATGCATATATGCACGACTACAGAGGAGATATGAATTCCAGTTATACTTCAAACAGAAATTATAGCGGCATTCATTCTAATAACGGCTATGATTCAAACCTGGGATCAGCCGGAGAACAATATGTACCAAACAATATTAATCCAGATGGATCAGTTTCATATTGTTACCCTCATCACAACAATGCAAATAGTGGTTATAGGTCAGATTCTTATGATGACAATGGATCACAAACCATATATTATGATCTGAGCAATAGTACTGGAAATAATAACAGAGTTCCAGACTACAGTGCAACAGCTCCTAAACAAAATTTCCCTCAAACAAGCAGTTTATATGACGTTAGTCACACTGTGGGTGACACTGCTAACATTCCTACATATAATCAGAACACAGAAAATTATAGAGGACAGTGCTCAGGCGAAGGTGATATATCATTCAATTACTATGATTCTTCAGATAGTTATTCGTCAAATAATAATAATGCAACTGCAAATAACAATTCGTGTGGTACTAGTGACTTCAATTTTCTTACTCTTGCAAGTGAATTTTCATCACCAGAATATTATCAGTTAAGCTGACTGAGGTGAATCACATTTCTTGATTTCAAGAAAAAAAAAAAAAAAAGAAATTTTCACAGCACATAGCTGCAGCTGAACTGCATCATAATACTGCTAAACCTCAGACATAAAATTAATTTATTTGAAATTAATTAATGATTAAGAAATATTCCTTCAATTTTATATATTGAATGAATTGTTTTTGTTATCTTTCAAAATTTTGCATAGTTATTGTTTTGTTTTAACCTGTGCGATATTTTCCAAACGAATACAGTGCAATCTTTTTAGATATAGTATTTAAAATCTTAATTTCATATTGTTTACCAGTTAGCAGTTTATCCGGAGTGCAATATTTGAAAATCTGTTTTACTATATGCAGTGTCTAATAGTATTGTTGTTTTTATGTATAAAATTTTTAACCTTATGTTTTTAAATTTTAGTTCGTTTAAAATATGGAAAACAGTGAAAAGAATTAGTTTTTTTAAAGCCTGAGGTTTAGCATTTTTTTTTTAAATATAGATTTTAAAAGCTGTGAAAATTTTTATCAGTGCAATGAAATGCAGTTTCTGAACACTGTTATTGTGTAGATAGTGTGTGTAATTGTATAGAGACATCCACACGTGGAAACTATCATACATGTCCGTGTCAGTAAACGACTTGTTACTGTAGCCATTTAGAATGGGAATGGAGCATTTGAAGTTCATTTTGTTGCAATTACTTTCTAATCTCAAGAAAACTAAACATATGCTGAAATATTTGATATTTACTAAAACCGTTTCTAAAACATTAGAAACGATGTCTAAAATAATCCCTAGTTGCAAACGATATTGGTTGTAATGGCTATCTTGGGATCTAACATTGTGTTATGTTTCACTCATTTGAATTACTTCCAATGAAGTGCCAACATTGGTTAAACATTGATTTTACGTTGGAAATATTGGAAATTAAATAGCGTTATCATTCTTCTCGATATTGTTGCTATATCGAAAAATGAAAACACTCCAATGTTGCAGCAATTTTTCATGCCAATATTACCCAAGAGATAGCCAATACAATCAATACTGACCAAATAATGTTTTGCTAATGGGGAATCAAATCCCTAAATTTTGTCCATGATGATTACCTCACTAATAAATAAAAGCCTCATTTAATTATTTTTTTTTAAATAGTAGAGTTTTAATCGTTAAGATTTTTCTTTTTTATTTAAAACATTAAATGATTTTGAGATTTTTGTTGTTGCAAATCATACAGTAACTATGATTGTTATACTCTTAAAATATCAGGCTTTAAATACTTGTATCAAACTTTCCAAAGATGCATTTAGATGTTCAACGAATTTTCGTCAATGACATTATGTAAGTATGATTTTTTTTATTTTCTGAATATGATGAAAGTCTCATGGAAGAGTACGCTTGTAAAACCAATAAAAAAGATAGGTATGATTTATTTATTTTATAGAATTTTAGCCGAAAGATGAGTTTTTTTTTTTTTTTTTACTGATGTAATCTTTAATCATAGTTTGTTCTGGTGTAAAGAGAAGACAAAGATGAAATTATTTGTTCCAGTAGATGCTTAAGTCTATGTAATAGATTTCTTGCTATTATCTTTATTGTTTAAATATTTTTCTTTGTATCTGTGAAATGAAGGCATTGTATAAAAAGAAATATCTAATAATGTTCCAGTAATGTTGATTGTAGTTCATGAAAAATATGTAGAATTTACATTTATTAAATATTTCTGTGTCAACACTCTGGCAAATGTTATTGAATGACTACAAAAGAAAATTCTTCATTAATTCATAATTTTTTACAAAACATAATCAAACAGTTTGTGCATATGAAAATAATGATAATAGACAATCTATAAAAGTTCCATATAATAAATTTTGAGTC
This sequence comes from Maratus speculifer, assembly GCA_964019185.1. NCBI lineage: Eukaryota > Metazoa > Arthropoda > Arachnida > Araneae > Salticidae > Maratus > Maratus speculifer. Next base: position 140,402,194 of record OZ025299.1, read on the forward strand.
AGCAAATTGTAAAATTTCTATTTAAAGAACGGATAAAATAATTTTTGTTAATAGACAAAGCATTTAAAGTTTATTTTAATTATTTTACTTTAATTTAAATCTTAATCCTAGTTTAGTGGTGCATGAATCCCAGAATTGAAAAACAAGATAAATTTATGTACCTAGGATATTGAATATTCCGTAATTTCTTCTTACAAAAAAATTGAAGACTATGTATCATTATTCGCTTGGAAAGAAATTCATTTACAGTCGTACAATTATTTAAAAAATAATATTAATTTAAAAATTATTAAATTTATTAACTATATTTATTATCGTCTTCATCTTACAATGCTCTATTCCATGTCAGTTTATACTTGTTATTTTCATATACACAAAAATAATATTGGACTTAATTAAGTTGAAACAGCTACAAAATTATTTAGACATGATGCAGTTTATTTAATTATTAGAAAAAATATTTAAGTTTTATGTAATACAATAAGCTTAAACATTTATAAACTTAATATATTTACAAGCATTCCATTCAATATTTTCGTTACACTTGTATGAAAAAGTTTATAAAGTGAAAAAAGTAGGCAAAGAGAGCATGATAAATCGTATTTTTAAACTGAATAAGTTGCAATTTTAATTGTACTAAATGTTATTAAAAACACCCCAAGTAATTAATTTTTCTTTAGAATATTTTTGAGAATCTAAAAGTATTTTTGAGTTGAATTTTTTATTTTATTTAATTTACTTGAGGATTGCCTATGTCAATTCGCAATTTTAACTGAACAATAATAATAATAATAATAATAATAATAATAATAATAATAATAATAATAATATATATATATATATACAACGTTTGACATATTTTGTATTCTTTGAAAGAACTTCAGATGTTTGAAAATTTGTCGAAGGGAAAAAAGGTAAGATGTAATATTTGAATACATGTCATTTGTATTCAATATACAAAATGCCAAAGAAGGATTTATTATGCCTATACCCGTAATCTATGAGTAAAAGAGAATCATAGAAAAGGTAAGGTAAGTTACATTACATTAAGTTCATAGGCACAACCTCAGTAACTACATTAAGCTAACACAAGCGAGGTAAGATTTACATACATCCTTTATAGTTACAGAATAAATTCCAGCTAAGCTGCAAAAGTACAGCTCGGGTGGAATTAAATTAATGTGACATTATAGACAATAGATTATGTGACAATCTATCATAACTTTTTCTTTACAAATTATTTTCATTAAATAACAGAGCGTTCTACCAAGTTTGGTGGAAAAATAGCACCTTGTTTTCAGTAAACCTGAAGTTTCAGTATTCTGACAATAATTAAGTAAATAAATAAACAGAAAATTACAATGAATGTTTATAATATATGAAATAAGCATAAGCTTATTTAATTAGGCGATTAGTTTGTCGATGAAAAAAAAAGGCTCATGTTTTGAATTCAATAACTATGGCAAAAATATTTTTCAATCATGCACAGATAGTATATACCATTCTTCGCAATTTTTAAAATGTCACTTACAAATTAAAAGAATTTGCTGGTTTAATTGAATATTATTCTAAATCTTCAGTTAAAAAATATCATTAATAGATATCTGTTAATATTGTCATTAATAGCCTATCTATATGAAGTGTAGTTAAGCGCATATTATCTGCTGAATAATACAAGGTTTATTATCGCCAAGGAGAAGGTCAAAAATGCTTCAAGATATTGTAAAAGAAACATTTCTTAAAAATTAACATTTGCAATAATGTAAGCTGATTGTACCGTTATTACTTTGAAAAGTTGTTTATTCATAAGATTAGGTTTTCCTTGGTTTCCTTTTTAATGAAAGAGGCGAGGGTGTAAATTCACTGTAGTTAAAAACAATGAAATCTTTCTCATTAATCCTGAACAAGAGGGAAATTTCTTTAGATACACCGTAAAAAATATCTATTGATTTTCAGAAAAAAAATTATTAGCAAGGACGTCAATATTTAACCCTCAAGGTGTTTGGAACGTAATAGTCTGTTCACAAAGCTCCAGGTTTCAGTGAAATGTAAGCAATATTTAAGATAATATAATTCTACAGATTATACGAATTTCCAAATCATTTTAGAATGATTAATACTCTCAAGGATTAAATTCATATTTGTAATTAAGTTTTTCTTATAATGTTGAAAGAATTCTATTTTCTGAGTTTTTAAAACAAAAAGCAAAGAAAACAACTTTACCCATTTGCAAAACGCCCAGACAATTAAAGTATAATTGAATCTTAAAAGTTCTTTATATTACTTAGGCGGACTCTTTCATGGTTTTCTAACGTCTAGATATATTTTGTAAAGCATTAGCTGCAAATTTTCTCCATGGGACAAGATAAAGTAAATAACTAATTTGTATCTCAGAACACAATACAATAATATGTTGACTTTACAGAAATTATTCTAAAAACCTGTATAGATTGCAAATATCTCTTTATTTTAAAAGTTTTTTTTTTCAATAAACACTGTATAGGTTCCCTCCAAAATAAAATTTGGATTTATTACGAACATATTATTATTTTAACAGATTTTACAGCATAATTAATGTTTCCCAGAATATTTTATTAAACATTTATTTATTGACGTCCTGGTCCTGCCCTCATAGTTTTTTGCTGAAAAATCAACAGGATTATTTTTTACCGAGTGCCTATAAATAATATGTTAATAAGAAACCGACACGAAATTTTGAAAACAAATAATCAGTACTTATTTATTATGAAATTTAAAAAAATCGAATATTTATATTTTAACACATTTAAAAAGTAATTAAAACCATGGATTTTGTCAATTTATCTAAAGAAAATTTCCACTGTCATTATTATTAGGATGTACTGAAAGTCAGAAGATTTAGTTATCAGAAATATGGTTTTTGATATGATTAGGAGAAATATGCCTTGCTACGTGGATAATTTATTTAAAGGTATTACACTTTTTTCTGTTTCTTGTGGTTCGTTAAACTTCTAGTTGTCTATGGAAAGTTTGAAAATTGATGCTAAAACGTTCCATTACTCTAAATTTAGAGAAAGTAACTGTGATATGCTTGTTGTAGAAAGAGATTGATTCTGAATGTGAAACTTATGTAACATAAAAAATTACATATTTCACTTTAATTAAAAGTACCTAAGTGTTTCCTTTCGTTATTTTATAAAACATAGTATTGCAAAAGATAATAGATTAAAAATTTCTTCACTTTATATTACAATTGCAGAAAATATTAGAAACACAAACAAAACAACTCCTTTGTTTTTTTCTCTTGTACACTACCAATATTATCCTTTACAAATATTAACCTGATTGATATTAATTTTTCTTTATATGAATTCCAAGAAAATAAACAGACCAATCTTACCCACTACTCTAGTGCCAACGCACATGTATATTTATTTATGGTGCTAAACGGGTCATGATTAGTTAAGGGTTTATTTTTTCTTCTTAATAAAAGCAGAACAATTAAATGTGAATCATTTGTTATATAATTTCTAATGTAAGTGTTTAACACTGGATATTTAAAATATTCAACAATACATTTTATTTTAAACAATCACATGTCTCATAAAAAAAACTGTACATTTCGTTCGTTGTAAATTTGTATTTTACTGTATTAAAAAACGAGCTTTAATTTTGGTATTTTGTAGCACAAGTTCTGTTTTATTTTGTTTGTTTTATTTTAGTGTTTTTATAAATAAAATAATTAAAAGCTGTTTTTTCAAACTTTCGTTTTTATCCTGTATTATATCTCATATGTTTTGGAAAAAATTAATTTCAGTTGATTTGCTCGTACATTTTTTCAGTAATATAACTTCTTTAGAATAGAATCCCACTTCTTATTCTTACTCTTTATTTTCCGTTAGGATTAAAAAAATTAAAAAAAAATCTTATTGGTAGAAGAAAGTGTAATTATTTCTCAGTGCATATATTTAAACTATGCATTTTTTCTCAACAATCAAAATGAAGATTACTGTAGAGTAACAGATCCAATACTTAAGCAATAATTATATAGAAATAAATTTGTTACGTTGACAAATATTTTGAGTGTGTTACATCATAAACAATCATCGAACATCATAAATAAGGCAACGTTTTCTTATATCTCTTCATTGTATTTAATTATCTCCCATTTGTTACATATCACAAATTTAAATTTTATTTTATTAAATTCTGTTTTAAATTTTAAAAATAACGAAATGTTTACGTTAAAGCAGTTGTGAGGAAAATTTGACAAAACAATTAATTAATTAATTAATTATTAATTTACAAGCATTTCTGTTGTATTTTTATATTTGTTTATTTTTAGAAGAGTATCAAGTAATCCTTATATAATTAAGATATAAAAAATATATATAAACATTGCACATTTTTAAAAAGCAGAAATGTGTATTACTTTGATAAATAAAGTGTAGATAGATTTATTTGAAATTTCATATCATTTATAAAATCGTATTAGGCTAAAAATTTTATATTCAAGCACTAATTGATGAACGTATTTATATCTATAACTGGTATCGGATCAGTTATAGATTTAATATCCTTTTTCTTTTTTAAAAATAATTATATTTCATTTACAACATTACATATAATAATTAATAATACAGATGTATCAGTTAGTCCAATGGAGACGAATAGAGTGCACAGAATTCTTGATAATTCTCATCAGAAAATTTTTATTAGAAATTTCGTCTTATTTTTATCGCGCAATTTCTCGATTCAAGTAGGCAATTTTTTCTGTTTTTAAAAACCAGTGATAAAAGATTAAAAAATTCCTAAAAGACTCTCGTCCCAAAGGGGTTAAAATATTCTCGATGCAAATAAAATTTACAATAATTTACAAACGAATTTCATATAAAATGATGTTGTAGATTAACACAGATATCTTAGCTTATCTATCCGTATCTTCTCCTATATAATACAATTTTTCTTTCTGTGATCAGGACAACGATAAATTGAAATCTGCATATTGTCATTAGGAAACATAAGGTCACTGATATGGAAAAAAATCTCACTGACTGTTGGTATACATTGAAAATTAAAAAATAAATCTCTATTAGTACCAGACTTATGGAACCGACACTAACTAGTATTCAGATACACTGTAAAAAAAACGGACGATTTAAGGGAAGTAGTACTGGTAATCTGGACGCCAGTACTATTTACTGTTTTTTAACGGAAAGATCTCCGCTTTTTTCTGGTAAATATTCCGTTTTTTTCGAGATTTTTTCTGGAATTTACGGAAATTTTTCCGTTAAAAAAAGTAAATACTACTGGCGTCTAGATTACCAGTAATACTTCCGTTAAATCGTCCGTTTTTTTTACAGTGTAGGACTATTCTACGATTGTATTATAGTATAAAATAAATCTATTGAAAAAGTGGTACCAAAAAAAAATGTATTAGTTGTCCGCTATGTAAAAATATCTGTGGCAGGCACAAAAGCGAAGTTTCAGGGGTATAACTACTCTTTTCTACATATTTGCTGCTCAATTAATCAGAATCCAGAAACAGAACTTCTTTAAAAATTTTTTGCATGTGTTACCAATCCACGCATTCAGCATATATTTCGAAATGTATTCTACGCAGGTGTATGGGGATTTGTTTTCTATCTAATTCTTACTTTCTGAAAACATTTTTTATGAAATTAAATAAAAGATTTAGAATTTTATTTCAATAAAATGTTTATGTTTGTAAAAGATAAAATATTAAAAAAAAAAAACGTTGTGAAAAAAGCGTTTTAAAACGATTCAAATTTATAGGCAGATATCTGAAGGAAATTTGATAAAATTATAGCTAAATAAGTGTACTTACATACCTTTTAAGATTACGTCTGTATTAGGTTTCTTTTTCAGTAATTTTATTCTTTTATTCAAAAAAAAAAAAAAAATGTGAAATAATACAGAAGTCAAATCATACTTCCTAATTAAGGATATTACATACAAAAAATTATACAAATATGCTGTCTACTTTAGTTTGTCAGTTTGACCGTGGAAAATAATTCATCATTTAAACTACATTTTGAACGATTTTATGAGCTACAAATGGAGGGTATCGGCTACAACGAACAAAATATCAATTAATTTTACTATGATTTTTTTGAACGACAAAACTGCTGAAAATGTACAAGATGGGGGTTTTCATTTTATCTCTTAAATAGACCAAATTCACAATTAAATAGGATTCATAATCAATTTTAATTCATCGATATTTATACTAAGTATTATTATGAAAATATGATTTACATATTTGTTTTCTATTATAGAAATGATACCCAAAAAGTGCATCCTGAATATTCCAATATTGACCGAATAATTTCTTTTAATTTCAGCGCTTATATAACAGTAGGCAATTAATTGTAGTTATGATGGTAATTTTGTGTATTTCTCTCGCAATTTAAGCATCTTCACGGCTATTCGAGTAACAAAAATGTGGACAAATATATAATCCTCTTGATTCTTGTGTTCAACTGTATTTACTTATATGCAAAACTGTATAGCGATGACCTTACAAGTAGCCATAAAATAACTTTCCCTTTTTTTTCAAGCATTTGTATTTAAAATTAATGAACAGAGGGAGACCAAATTTTTATTTATACATTTGAAGACACGGGGAGATAAATTCCTTCGGGGAAACATAGCACCAAAAATTAGAAAAGGACAACAAAATAAACCAAAGCACGTTTCTCAGATAGGTACTGTAAGATACTCAGGTGCAAAAGTTGAGATAGAGAAATTTTTGTCACTGGTGAAGTCTAAAAAGTCACATACCTGCATTAACCGGCTACTAAAATTAATTTTTCAAATTCTTTTCTGCGTAAGGGGCAGCAGAATCATCAATTTCTCTTGAATGGTTTCGTGACATTCAGGGTTTAATTCACTTGAATGACTGGCGAATTGTGCTCAGTATGCATCCAACTTACTGTATCATTGCACATTTAATTTCTTGTGCTATTCATTTTTTTTTTTTTATTATTATTATTTATTTTTTTACGAAATTTACCTTGCCATATCATGAAAAATCTGAATATAGCATGCGGTTATAGTCCATTCAAAAGTTTTAGCTTCAGGTGCCCCCAAAAAGAAAAGGGTTTTTTATAGACACCCTGTATATACGTCCGTGGTGTTACTCATAACAAACAAAAACTGAACTAAATAAATAATGCAGTTGCATCTCGAAATAAAATAATAAAATTTATGTCATGTGTGTGTTTACTATTTTCGTGGATTATATATGGTAACACGAAAAAGCTCCATTAAAAATTGCTTACAAAAAAAAAAAAAAAAAAAAAAAAAAATGTACAGAATAGACCACTAGACATCGTTTACGAATATTTTTGAATAAAATAACTTTGTAAAAATTTTTAATTTAAATGTCATACCGTAATTAGGCAGCACTAGAACTACTTTCAAAATATGAAACATCTATCACTTGATAATCATTAAAATTGAAGTTTAACTGAGCTCGCTAAAATTTGGAACTAATCGTTCTACTTAAGGGTGTATTTCGATTCATACTGCTTGTTTTCCGATTTATTTTTGAATTCACTTTTGCTCTCAAACACATGAAACTCGCAGATTCTCTTATTTAGAAAGTGCACAAGGTGCCGTAAATGTCAATTCTTTGATAAGTGTACAAAATATTGCAAAAAAAGCAATCAAAAACGGCAATTTGAACCGATTTTTCCGAAGTGGGAGATAAGGGAACGAAAAAAAGGGTCTACCAGAAAAGTTAATTGCTTATAAATCAAATTCTAATGAATTGAGCGTAAAAAGACTTTACTCGGCACGTCATACGTCCCTTCAAGAATCCCCTCAGCAAGTTTCATGATTCTACTTTTAAAAATATGTCTGAAATTGTATCGGAAAATTTCGAGCTGCTGAAGGCGGAAAAGCGTTTTTTCGAATACACCCTTAATGTATATGAACGAGAGGAAAAAATCCTGCATATTTCAATGCAAAAGTGGGTGACTCAAGTTACCCCAATCATTTGATTACTTGGGTCATATGTATGAAAACAATATTCAGTTTAGTTAAATTAGAATGTTGTGGAGTGTCAAAAACTATACATAAGATTAATATAAAATATCTCACATTCTCAAGTGACACAATATTTATTATTACAATTCTAAAGAATCATCATTTGTACATTATTTTTAATGCAATGTTTACATATATATTTTTGGATTTCATGTGTCTTTCTTATTCAAATAGACTGATACATTAATCTGAAGTGTAAAAGATAATATACACCATTCTCTAAAAGCTTTAATAGGCTACACAATACCAATATATATTTTAACCTCTTCGCTACTGGCGATTATTACAGTTTTTTTAATTATTACTGAATTATTTCTTCTCTCGTTTGACTTCTGAGCGAGATTTTTGTTTTATTTTCATTAGCTCGAATCTTAGAATTTGAAACATATTATTCTTAAATCGAAATTTCATTTATATTTGAGTATCATTAATAAAATGGGACAAAACTAATGTACCCATTTGGGTACTCAGGGACTGAAGAGGTTAGTGTTCTTTTCCATCACATCATCTACAATGAAAAACATTAATCCTTTTCATTTTTTAAAAAAATAGCTTTGAGCTTTTACGAAAAAACAGCTACTTGAAAATTTTCTTCATTTGATATCATTTCAGCAATGATACCAAATAATATTTTGAACATTTATTGTCTATTTGATAATTTTGTGGATTATAATATTGCTGAAATAAGTATACATGTAGAAGTCCGGTTTATTATCCTCCAATTGCATAATGCACTTCTTTGGTTTATTAAGAATTTTTTAAGCATCAGCTTCTATTTGTTGATATAGTCAATTTCAGTAAAGTCACCTAAATGCAAAACAGGATCTGCATCTTTCAGAAAATACTCACCGTCATCAACTTAAAGGTGTACTCCAATCCAAACTGAACTCATTTTCTGATTTATTTTTAAATTCATTTCGGCTCTCTCAAACGCACCAAACTGATAAATTCTGTTATTTAGATCTACATAATCTCTCGTGCTTGTCGATATTTGATAAATGCAGAAAATATTGCAAAAAATACTGTCAAAGTTGGCGTTTTGAACTGAACTTTCCGAAGTGGGAGATGTGGGATCGAAGAAAAGGGTCATACTGAAAAAATAATTGCTTATAAATCAAATTCTAATTAAATGGGCGAAAAATGAAATCACACGGCCTCTTATGCATCTCTTCAAAAATAACCTCAGCAAATTTCATGTTTTACTTTTAAAAATACGTCTGAAAATGTATCAGAAAATTTAGAGATGCTAAGGGTAGAAAAATATTTTTTCAAATACACTCTTAAGCTACCCTTTATTAGGTAGTTCATCATTACTCTAATAGTAAAGCCGATCAATAAATATTTAATAAACAAAATTATAAATGCGAGTAACTTCCTGAGAAAATAAGCAGAAGAGGTAGATTTTTAAGTTGATAAAAAACGTGAGTTTGTCAAAATTCACTAAATATTAGATATGAAAAAAAAAAAAAAAAAAAAAAAAAAAATCCGTTAAATTTTCGGCAAGAACTGCAGTAAAATTAGATGTAATAAAAAAATTACATCTAATTTTACTGCAATTTTTACAGCAAAAACTGCAGGCTACATTGCTTCCAGCAGTTTTTGCCGTAAATTTAAAGTTTTTTTTTCAGTGTATTATTATTAAAGGAAATGTATTAAAAATTAAAAAAAAATTTCTAAGAGGATCATAAATTAAATAAAGAGTTGAACTTACCTGTGATTTTTACAAACAGTGAAATGGCGCAAACAAGTTATTTCAGTGTAATAGCCTGTTCAAACAGCATTCAAACTGAAAATAATTATGCCAAATTAGCATTGAAAATATTCCCTACAAAACAGGTCAAATAACCTCTGATTACATTATAACGTTTAATTTTCATCAAATAAAGTAATTTATATTTAATATTTGGACTATATGGAATTTAAAACATCAAACATCAATGTTTACTGTAAAATTTATTTGTAGAACTAAATTTAAGTCATAGCTTCTTTCTATAGCGTCATGTGCACACGCGCACATGCCCTTGCACACACACACACACACACACACACACACACATATATATATATGTATATATGTATGAATGTTTGTGAATATTTCATAAAATTTATGCAAAATCTTTTGAGACCTAAGAAAATATTCCTCATTCAACTTTACTTCAAACATACAAAGAAATCAAAATGAATAGTAAAAAAATCCTATGCACTGTTAAAAAAAAAAAAAAAAAAAAAAAAAAAAAAAAAAAAAAAAAAAAAGAGTTAAATTTATGGCAAAAATTGTTGGCAACATTATTGCCAGCTGTTTTTGCCGTAAATTTAACGGACCGGACTTTTTTTTTACAATGTAATTTCAATCCACTTTTTTACTGATCAAGTTGATACCAAATAGAGGATTTCTCAAATAGATATTGTAATAGGTAGCAACATAAAAATATTTTTGAAAATTTTGCCCCGTATTACGTATGAAAGTTGACATGAATGGAATATCACAATTCAGTCAGTTATTTTTGGAAAGAAATAAGTCTTAGTTTTAGAGTTTTTTTAAAGAAAATAAAAAATTAGTAGGCATATCAAATAACAAATTCACAATTGTTTCTATTTTGTTACTTTCCTGTTGGTATCGAACTATTCTTTTAATCAAAAAACAACTGACAAATTTGCTTGGTTTTGGACTTGGTTATTTTGAACATTAAACAGGGTTTTCTTAAAAAAAAAAAAAAAAAAAAAAAAATTGTACATTTTATTGAACAAAGAAAACATACATAATTTTAAGAATGTATTTATAATAATTAAATAAGATTTTTACTGACACGGATATTTATATACATATATATATGTGTGTGTGTATGTATAATGAAATTTATAAAGCACAAACAAAACTTAATAATTTGTTTTCTAAGATAAAAATTATGAGGATGTTTAACTCTTTCGGGTCTGGTGTATTACTAACAGTACATCATCTTTCAACTAACATATTTTTCCAATGTTTAATAATTGTTTTCAAAGAGCCTCATATTCTATTTTAAAGACTCCTCTTGAAAGCGTGTATTTAATTTTTTCCCTAAAAGATAGCCCTACATGTCCAGAAACACTCATTCAAGTTGGATGAAACTTCGAATGCACGTCAAGCAGGAAATTTTTTTTAATTTGCCCTGATTATTGATAGTATAAATAATTAGAATTATCATTTGAAATTATTTTCGTAAAATAAGTTATTGTAGCTAATGTTTGATGTAATTTTTGGAATCAAAACCAATGAAAAGTTATGATTTATCAATCTTTGAATATGTGTGTGTAGTACAGTGGTCTTTAAAGGAATCAATTTCACTAAAATATGCACATTGTATTTATTAATTTTTAGAAATGCACTGAAAGAACTGTTTTGTTGAAACAACTAAATTTTGATTACTATTGCCCTCACAAGATTTTTTTATTGAAATGACCAAATCATAAACAAAATTTTGTTGAATTAACAAAGTTATTTGGTTAGTCCAACCACAATGTGGTCATTCCAATCAAAATATTTTGTAGGGGCAATAGTAATCAACATTTAATTGTTTCAACAAAACAGTTCTTTCTGTGTGAAATTTATAGAAACTTCAGTTGAATATTTCTGTTTTATAACAATATTTCTCATTCTTTTGTCATATAATACTGTTATGCAATATTATTAGCTTATAATTTGTTTTTAACAAAATAGTTGAAAGCTCTGGCTTTCAAAAACCAAACTACAATTTCCGAGAAATGTGGCCGTCTAATTAATTAACCCACCATGGCTATTCTTTATTAAAAAAAGTTGCAACCATCACTTCACCCAATTGAGGATGTAAGATATGATAATACTGGCCATATGACAGAGAGAAGCAAGGTGCAACAAAGCTGCAAATTAGGAAGATGTAACTTTAGAAAAACATCTTTTTCTGAAAAATGCAACGTCTACTTATGCTTCCATGGTGACAAAAATTGCTTCAAAAGTTTTCTTATCAAATAAAAGAGGTAACCAGAATATACCAACAAATAAAAAATTTATTTTTATTTTTTAATTTTTTTTTTTTTTTTTTTTTTTTTTTGGTTTAGAAGTGTAAATTGAGTGTCAAATATTGCGAATTATATAATTGCATATTTTTAAATATATCTTTTACATTGTTCATATACCTTTCAAAATCTCGATTTGAAATTGTACTACATTTATCCTTTTCAGCGTATTGTACTAATAATAGAATACCCGTAAATGACAATTTATTCCTCGAAAGACCACTGTACTATTAATAGTACATAATAAAATTCTTTAAATAATTATAATATTTTAATAAAACCTATTTTTTGCCTTTCAGAGTATACTTTTTCATGTTTAAACTAAAAAAAAAAAAAAAAAAAAAAAAAAAAAAAAAAAAAAAAAATCGGAACGTAAAAAAAAAATAATCGGACCCAAAAGGGTTAAGGGAAAAATGAGATAAATAAAAGAAAATATTAACCTAAAGATAAGATTTAATATAATAAAAGGAATTTAATAATTATTTTATTTTAAGTATTATTACTGGTTAACCGAACAAGTCTTGGACTTAGTGCCTTTCATGATCAACTTTTAAATTCCTCCCTCCTAAACATCATGTAGCCGGATTGAGTACCCTTCTTCGCGAAACGTCCACAAATAGGATAAAGCATTTAAACAATCTTAAAATGAGAAATGTCGAAATATGGATATAATTATTTCAAGAATCAACAATTTTTTCCTACAAAATTTAAATATACGTTTTTGCGCAAAAGATGGTAAATATTTACTGATTGCTATGAATATTTAATATTCAAATCTATTGGACTGCTTTCAAAATATTTAAATTATTTAAATGTAATATTAAAATAAATCAAGTTTATTGTAGGAGATAAGCTGATAGAGTGAATCATGTTTACGTAATTTTCTTTCCGTGGAATTTTCGGTATTGGCCGAATAATCAAAACTTAGAAAAATGGGTGCTTGCTTCACAGAACTAAAGAAATCAAGCATTCTGTTTTAAAAATTTACAAAAATTAAAAATAAAAACTTCTAATATTTTTGTTAGTTAAATGATATAAGTTGAATGATATAAGTTGATATAAGTTATTGTTGAACAAGAAGTATGGTTATTAAAGTTTTAATTTTATTATTTCATTTAAATTTCCATTTTAATTTGATTATTACATTTAAATTTTTCTTATTCCATTAGCATTACTGGAAAAAATCATTGAAAAAATAAAAAAGACTTTTAGCCTTTTTAAAAATAAACAATAACAATGCTGTATTATAAATATTAATTTTTGAATTAAAAGAAAAGAGAGTAATAATTATTATATGTAATTTTTTTATGATAATAAAATTAAAATTTTAGCCATCCTACTTCTTGTCGCACCTTAGTCATGCTAACATGCAAATTTTACTCGATTATTTTCATTCTCATAGTATGTTTTAGAGCTGTTTCCTTTTTCTCTTTTTCTTTCTTTCTTACTTTTCAAAACGTTTATTTTATTTTTTTGTTGTTGTTGTTTTCTAATTACTATGTAACAAGTATGATTGTGTTAATCACAATTTTTAGGCTTCAGGGTTTTAAATTGAACGGCTTTTCTTAAAGAGATTTTGCATTTCGTGAAGGATTTCCTAATGTAGACCTAGAAATGATGTATGACTTTCAGGTTATTTGAATTCTGCTGTTTTGATTATATATATATTCATGAAACATTCTCTAAACTACTGTTTACCCTCCCCTTTATTTAAAATGTGTTAATGGTCAATGGTTTTCTCTTCCAGCAATATTTTCAGATTATTGGACAATATGTTTTGAAATTGTTTCTTTCTCTTTTCGGATTTTGTTTTATAACCCGGAACAAAAACAACAGAAAGTTGCATTGCGAATTAATAACATTTGAATTACCCATAAAAGAAAATAATAAGTATTAGATGTAATTTATTTGGCAATAATAAAATTAGGTCTTTAATAACTCTGCTTCTTCTAAAAATCTTATGAGAAAATTGTTTTGATTACTTACAAAAGAATATTTTTAAATTGAACTTTAACTGAGTCCAAAGATACAAAGAAGTAAAGCCAAATATATAAATGAATCTTTCTAAGAAAATTATAAAGAGAAAATCACATTAGTCAGTTGTTTCAATCAGTCTCCAAAACACAAGTTCACAGATTCTCCCCAGTAAAGTTTGAAAATTGCTGCTCGGCTTTAACTACATACAAGAGGATACTTCATACATAAAGGGAGCATCTATAAATTATAAGTATAAACAGATATGATCCTCAATTGCATTCAGAATAATTTTGCTCAGAAAACTTCATTTGACTCTTTATAAGACAATTTTGTTACAAGCGAATTGTTTAAACATAAACGCTGTTAATGGATTTACTTCAGTTAATGTTGAACTTTTTAAAATCATATTTCAGCAAACTGAATTTTTTGATAACAAATGAAATTAAAAGAAACGTTTGCAACCCATATTCAATTATTTTAACTTGTATAAATTTAGGCAAAGTTTATGCTAATCTTTAGAATAACACTCAAATTCTACTGAAAATAGATAGTTTATTTTTTTTTTTCAATATCTGTTTTCTTTTATTATTTTTTTCCTATGCTGTAGAATTAAAAAGACTGTAGACTTAAAAAAGTTAAATTGCTGTAGACTTTAAAAAAAAATGTACCATGAAATGACTCTTTCTTGTTTAGTTGTTACTCAATTTTTGTTAAAATGTAAATTTGAAATAATAACACTTGTTTCTACCTTTCTAATCCACATAGAAATTATAAATAAAAAAATGAAAAATTAGATTTCTTATTTTTGACGTGAAGAAAAAAAAAATTAAATGAAAATCGACGCAATAATATATCTGAAGGTATAAGTGCAACAAACTGCAAAATATAACTTACTTGGCTTTCAATTACTACATTGCAAACGCATGAAACACTTTTGCAACACGAACTGAACATAAAAATATACACTTCTAAATAAAATCGTTTTCGATTATGCTGTGAATGTGTTGCGAATATGTTGTACGAAATAAACAGATTGTGTAAAAATTGTTGTTAAAAATTACAAGAGGAGAAAATGGGTTTTTAAAACATATTTCAAAACATTCATTCTTAAAATTGTGTACTTTTAAAGACACCATGTAAAAATATTTTGAAAGTATTTTATATGAGTTGTTTTACGGGTGTTCTAAATTGTGTGATGTTTACAATGTGTTGTTAATTTGGGGACAAAGTGTTGTGCAGCACAACACTATTTTAAGAAATTATTTTCATCAAGCTATTTACAACACCAATTAAAAAAATACAATTAAAAAAAAAGTTTCTACTGAAAAATAGCTAAAAACTGACAACTGCTAAAAACTGACTACATATTCTTTTATTTTACAAGAAGAGTAAATATGTAGATTGATGTCCAAGACTATTTTAAAAATTCTAAGTTTTCTCAATTTTAAACTTCTTTAGATGAGAGCTTGAAAAACAAAATACTAGTTGATTGTTACCTGATTACTTCTCAAAACCATCGGTGATTGTGGAATACTTATGCACAATAGTTCAATGTAAAAAGACATTTCAAATTTCTTAGTACGATTTATAGCACTACAGATTAAATTTAAAGAACTAATAAATATATAAATAAGTAATAATAATTCCAAAATAGGCCAAACCTGCTATAGCCTGCACATGTGGTAATGAATCCTTTCACACAACGACCATAGCCTTTGTCAGATTTAGTTTTGTATGGATGCAGAATTACGCACTGAAATAACAGACATGTGGACCAAACATTCCGTCCGATTACAGATTTTTTTTACTTTTAATCGCGATGTTCAACTAAATTTCTTTTGATTAATTTAGGATAGATTTTTGTGAAAACCAAATATCAAATAAATGGGTTTCATTTGTAACACATTTAATGATCCGTCTCCGACTAGTCCTTGGCTAGACTTTCGGAAATTTCTATTTTCACATGTAATACATTTTATTGTAGCTATTAATATTACCTTGAATGAAGATAGCACACGGAATGTTTTGTGTGTGTGGTAAGGGAGAAAATTACAGAGAACACATTTTTTAATGTTATTTCGCCTTTTTGTAATGTAGTTATTAAATAACACTTACTTGTCAGATATTACTAAAAATTGCATCTATCATGCTTATAACAGATAACTAATTTATTATGTTAAAAAATATTTTGATTTTTAAACACCCATATTCTTCAGGGCTCCCAAATGGTCCGCAAACTGAACATCAGAATTTTTTTAGAGAAATTTTCTTTTTAGATTTTTCTTGCAAATTGTCAAGAAACCTCGTTTGGAAGTTAATTCTAGCTCAAACGCATTATGAAATTTTCTGTTAAAAAATACTGATGTTCAGTTCGCGGACCATTTGGGAGCCCTGATTCTTGCATCATAAAAGTCATGATAAAAAATTCATTCACCAAATAATTTTAGCGATATTTGTTTTGTTTTTTAAAGTATAAATGTCTTTTAAAGTAAATAAACCAAATTATACGCAATTTAAATTAATTATTTTATAAGCATCATTAATTCAAATAATTTAACTAAAAAGTCAATAAATCAGTTGGAGTTTCTAATTAAAATAGAATTAATTAGCATTAGTAGAATTTATTTTAAGTATTATTAGCGAAGTTTTGCTGGTAGTTCTTTAGCAATTCATATTTTTAGTTAAACTATCGGCCAATTGTTGATCCAGACGTAATACTATCTGCAGATTGGGCCACCAACCAACTGTTACGACAACATAAGAGAGATGTAAAGTTCAACAGTTGGCTAACTAAGTTTTTTAAAAAAAATGGTAAATATATGATCTGGGTATAATAGCTCAACAATTCTGTGTTGCCTGCTCTTAAATAAAATAATTGTAAAAAAAACAGGAAGACTCAACCAAGTCAAATCTTAAAGAAGACAGTTAAAAAGAATTCAAAAATTGCCAGACTTTAAATCCAGGCTGAAATTTCTAAGGATAAAAGATGAAATATTTTTCTTTAAGGACTCAACGATGGATATGCCAAGTTATGACCAATGTGTGAATATACCTAGTTATCTACTAAAAAGAAGTAAAATAGAAAGTACTAGCAGTGGTATCTGTCTGCTAACTATAAGGCTGTTTTTTTTTTTTATAAATCTGTTATGAATAACCCCTGTTATAATAATTTCATTTGTTCGAATAATATCATAAGTTTTTGAATGTCAAATGACTTGTTCTAGAAAATTGTATAGCAAATTAATGTACTTCAGAACTGCACGGAAAGTACAGCAGTGACTCCAATACCAGAATTAGAGGTGCCGTTTCATAACTTTCTTGAGGAGGAGAAGTTTTGTGCGAGTGGCTAAAAATTTCTTTGATTTTGTTGTGCACATTTGAGAAGCATTCCATGTAATTTTATTCTGACATGTAGTTTTAAAATTAACTAAAATATTCATTAACGTTGAATGTGTCTTACTTTGAGAATGTTGCAATAGAAAAGCTTAATTAAATATTATTTATAATTATTAAACTAGCTTAAACTGTAAGGTGATTTGAGTTCTGCACCCTTTATACAATCTAAGGTTCGCATACTTTTTCGTGGACCTATAGTCTTGCTTAGGATAACTTTTTAAAAATAGTGCATAACTGTACTTTTGTTCCCTGCTATTCGGGTAACTATGACAAGTTTGTTCTCTAATGAAAAAAGAAAAGGTAACAAAAATGTATCACATATTCTTTCAATGAATATCTGAAAAATCCATATTGCAATTCAATAGTAGTCCCTTAATTCTTGAACATATCTGCCAAAGGCAGAGAATAAACTTCAAAGAGGGTTAAACGTTGGGGCCAATCTGATGAGTTACGTCCGAATAAGAAGTGTCATTTGAAGGAAAACGCTAGATGAAAATTAACCCGCCCCCTCGCGACTCGAACGGGGAGGTACCACATCCAGTGTCCTCGGCGCAGTCCTCAATCACTTTTCAAGACCCTCAAACCCTTCCCTTTCGAGATACGGACCAAGACATGCGATTCAGCTATAAGGACAACAACACAAAATCATTAGCAGATGAAGGAAAAATTAGAAAACTCACGAGCTTAGAATTAGAATGATGCGCTTACCGCCATAATGAAGATATCGAGGGTTTGTCAGTAGTAAAAGGAGTGGTTGGGGGCACCGTTCATTAGAAGATATTTGAGGTCGCGTGTGTCAGTAATGAATGCGCGGGAGTTTGCATTAAAATGATCTTCTTGTTCGGCGTTATATTTCGAAAATTTGCGACCAAATAAAGGCTTATTCTTTTCCGAAGTTTGATGATTACTTTCGGAAATGATTCACATTTATATGTGACATAAGTGAGGGAAAGAAGGGAACTGTTCCAGCATTTTATTGTACTTTGAGTATTACATAATTGTGTGATAAGGATCCAGATTGTGTAAAATGTTTCTCACACATAAGAAGCATTTTTAAAAGGACACATATTTGTTTTTCAATAGTTTATTGTATCCAGTTCTTCAAATCTGTTTCATTATTCTTCAGGACAGCTCGACCTTTAACGTCTTTATGATTGGGTCCAGTAGGCCAGTACCTGTTTCAAAATATAACCATAATGTAGTAATACCTTTTCACGGATGAACATTGTTAGGAAAATAAATAAATGAATATAACAAAACTTTTAAGGTACCATTAAAAATTAATAACCGGTCCGAAATATTTTAAAACATATCTGCTTCAGTATGTACTTCAAATGACGCGTGAACATATGCTAAATAGATGAATAAAGAAAAAACAAATAAAATTAGAATGCATCAGCGAGAAAAGATACATTCAATACTAAGTTTATTCTGAAAAAAGGCATTAATTTGCTAAATAAATGTCGATTTTGTAATTTATCAATGCATAAATGTTCTCTTTTAAAGTCATATTTTTGAACATTTATGAAAAAGTTAGATAAAATTGCAATCAAAAAATAAGATTAGGAACCATTTTAAATATAATATTATAAAAAAATATTATTAACTGCTTAGGGATGAGCGACCGATATAAATGCCACATAAGATGCTCAGAATTTTTTATTATTCTCACCAGTTATTTTTTATTCTAAAGTTAACCTTATTTAATCAGAGCATTCTCGTGATTCAATTAGGGAAAATTTTTTGCTTTTATAAATTGGTGGTAAAAATAAATTATTAAACACAGGGCTCTTGTAGGGAAGGTATTAATCAACCTTATAACGGATAGTATCTTTAATGTATGAACCAAAATGCTGTACCTCATTACTAAATTATTTTAATACAAATATAACTTCAAACTGAGTGTAGTTTTTATTTTCTTTCAATGATATCATTACTTTTTAAATAATTAAAATTATGATTTTGAAAAATGCTTCACATTCAATTTTTATCCTTAAAGTTTTGCAAACTATATCAAGTCTTAAAAAAAGAAGCGATTTTTGTTGATTATTAAAAAACCTATTGTCAAATTAATGCAATAGAAATTTTCCTGTGCTTTATCATTTTCTGTAAACCGTCATAATATTTTTTATTTTATTTTATTTTATTTTATTTATTTATTTATTTATTTATTTATTTATTTATTTATTTATTTATATTTATTTATTTATTTATTTATTTGCTTAAAAATTATACAAATTTACATTATTAAAAGAAGTTAAAATCTGTTATATTTTGAATAAATAATTAATAATACTTTCAAAATGCGTCTTATTCTCCGCGACATTTTCGTTCAATAAGATTTATATACCGTACAATACATGCTATGTACCACCTTCATATTTGTAGAGACGAGCTTTCACACCAATATTAAATTTATTCAAAAATTATCTGATCATCCGATATAATACTATTTTTTTTTTTTTTTTTTTTTTTTTTTTTTTTTTTTTTTTTTTAAAGCAAAGAGCTTATTCTTAGTAATTTTTCTTTTTCTTTATCTTAAAAAAATAATAATTAATAAATAAAATAAAATAAAACGCGAAAGGTTTTCTGGATAAACAAATATATTGTGTTTACGTGTTGTGAAATTTCTCAATATTCCATACTCTTATGACCAGATTTTAATTATAATGCTTTGTGATTTAAAGCAAACACAAATAATTACACCATAATTGAAAGAAAATGATATGCGAACAGTCTTGTTAAAATTGTTATTGAACTCACTTATCCAATGACTATTTCAACAAATAAGATCATAAATTTGTGGCCGATCAAACAAAACATCAGAAAACTATCAAGTTCAAATGCATTCAATATTTATGCGATATTTTAACTAGACCGTTTTAACCCTTCGCTGCATCATGTGCCACATCTGGCACATATCTGAAAACACTATACTTCTCATTATGTGGCATGAATTTGGCAAATATGATCTTTATCCCTGATCAAAAAACAGTCCCGATTGACATAAAATTAGAATTTGTTCTTCGGAAATAAAGGAAAAAAAATCGATCAAGCTATTAAGGCAAAATGTACTTTTATTATTTTTACTGAAAGCTTAAATATATTAATATAAAATAACTTGTAGAGTGTTAAACAGATAACATTCACTAATTTAAGTTCTTTTATTTGCAAAATATAGCAATACAATGCATAAAAATCCTAATTGTGTACATAGGGTACACGCCATAAAATAAATAATTTTAGCCGAAAATTTTAAACTTAGTTTTTTTACTATTTTCTCATTATTAGTCCGATAAATAGATTAAATTTTTTTTCATAAAAATAGAAAAATCGTGTCGTGAAGGGTTAAATGATACTACACTGGCATTCACTACTATGAATGAAGTGCAAACAAAATACCCTTTCACGAAAATAGCATTCTAAATAAACGTTTCTAAATATACCATTATACTAATACATAAAGAAAATCATGTATATAATCTACCATTTAACGTTCTTTATGAAATAGTATGCCTAGCAGAATATATAAAATATCATGTCTATAAAATAGGATGCCTTATATAAATAAATGTTCTTGAAACTTTAGAAATTAAATTCTGTGAACAAAAATATGTTTTCATGTATGCAATTCAGCATATGATCAAAATTTTATAAATAAACATCCGAAAAAGAAAACATAAATGCATGAAGTACTCTGCAAAAGAATCCGTCAATAAAAACAAGTTTATTCCCTAAAATTTTACAGAATAGTTTCATTTTTCTAATAAGACAGTAGAATTTCTGTAATTGACATTTTAAGATTACAAATACGCATAAATCCAGTAAGTTTTCTGTAAATTTTACGGAATATTGCTTTAAAACACAAAAAGTTCCGTAAATGATTTTTAGAAATAAATGCTGTGTTCCGTAAACGATGTAATTAATTGTTGGTAAACTTGTCTTATAGTGATACTATTTTCAATAAAACCCCGATAATGGCTAAATGTGGCTCTATATTAAAAATATATCCAATGATTGTCCAATATTGGCCAAATATTGATTGTGGATAAATTTTCAAGGAAAATCAATTGCAAAAATCTATTCTATGTATTTAAACAACTCTTTATAATGTTTTTTCTTTCTTTATAAATAGAAGTTGCCATATTTTTATAGTATTTAAAAAATATGAAATCTTATTACTTCTTTTTAATTTTTATACAGTTGAAAAGAAAACGTTGCAGTTTATTTTTACTATGATTTTAAAGTAGCATTTCGTTATGTTTGCAAGCTATTAATAATTTTTTCAAAAGTCTCTATATCTTTAAGATGTTTAAAAAAAAAATCTATTTTTAATTTTAATATTTTTGAATTAATTCGGTTTAAACGATTCGCACTCAAAACTCTCAATATATCTAAAATATAATAACGACCCCCCCCCCCTTTTTTTTTTTTTTTTTTTTTTTTTTTTTTTTTTTTTTATCTGAGTGAATAAAAGGAAATATAATAGTTATCTTTATTTGAGTTTATCATCAAACAAATAATTTAAAAACATTGAAAAAATAAATGTTGCCAAAAAAAAAAAAAAAAATGTTGATACTGTGATATACATGTGTTTCTAAAGCATTTCGATAGTGTCATTTCTAGAGTAATACATTCTATGATAATTCATCACGCAGAAACTAAAAATAAGTGTTTGTCGATTAATGAAATTTACTACTACGATGCAAAATACACCTGCGCATTTTTCTTCATAAAAAAGAAAGATAAATCTTTCAAGTACAAAATAATGGAAAATGGCTAATTATTAAGGTAAGTTTTATTTATTTTTCTATTTCATAATCTTATAAAGAAACACATTTATTTAAAAGCTTGATACAAGAAAAACAATATATACTTTTTGGTGGTAAATAATCAACATGTTTAACATAACAATTGAATAAGAATGTGTAAATCAAATAAAATTTACGCCTACCATTTACGTAAAATATGTGTTTAAAAATAAGGATATTATTAAAAACAACAAATAATTAATTCCATTCATAGATATTTAGATGTGTATAATTTTAATTCTAAAGCATTTTATTTATTGAAACTTTATTTTTATAGCGTTTTTTTATTAATGGTTGTGATTTAAGTTCAAATTTTATGTTTTCAAATAAAACAAAGAATATTTAGTTTTCATTTAAATCACTATTCAAGCTTTCGTGATATTTTTTTAATTATAAATATTTGCAGATAAACGTAAAGCATTTTCTAAAAAGGTAATCATCATGCAAAACAACTTGATACTGTGAATAAATTTATTAAATAGGAAAATCATTTTTCTTAATAATAATAATAATAATAATAATAATAATAAATAAATAAATAAATAAAATTTTTCACAAATTTAACTTTTTCACCTTTATCAAATTATCAATTTATCAATTTATCAACTGCTATTTTTTTTCTAGCAACGCCACGAAATAACCAGAAAAATGACAGATATTACATGGCATTATAATTGATGAAAATTACATTAGAAAATTCATTTACAGAAATAGGTATTAAACAACATGCTACATGAACCTTGGTAGGAAAAGGAGCAATATTACAAAATCAACATTTTGTCCATTTTAACGAATAATTTCAAAACAGTTATAAATATAGTAATAATAAAAATACCGTCTTTTTAATTTATTCCAAAACGAAATTATTTTTACAGTATCAATTCCAAAAGAGAAAATTAAAAATGATTTGAAATGCTTTTTCTCAAAATCCTCAAAACTGATGTTGTCCCCCTCCCTACCATGATATAGCTATATTTATCATTATATATATATATATATATATATATATATATATATATATATATATATACATATGTATATACCATAAACAGATTTTTTTTTATGTTTCTTTGTTTTTACACTCGACAATTTGTTGTTTTTTATTTATCATGTTTTTTATTATACTTCTGTTATTTACACACTTTATTGAGGGTTGGCAGGAGTAGGTCCTTAAAAATGTGGCCGAAAGGCAATGGAAGAATTGCTATTTTAGTATGAAAAAAGTTTTATTTAATGGCACAAAATTTGCGATAAAGTAAAGCGTAGATTACTTTTCAGACTTAATAATCACTAACAATTACAAGGAAAAAGGTTGAAGACCCTTACTTTATAAGATAACTGTGATTTCTAACATGTGATTTCGTTGATATTTCATACATTGATCGGCTAACTGACAAATGAAGTGCCATAAGTGTGCCAAAATCCTATACATGTGTCGGCTTATATTATCAGAATGAATGTAGCTAACTATCAAATGAATAAATCAATTAAAGGATAAAAATAAGAATGACAATATAGATAAATACAATAAATTCAAAATAAACAAATATATATATATATAGGTGAATATATTTACATAAAATATTTAAAAAAATAAATTGCCGCAACATAATTTTGCTCAAATATTCATGATTTGGGTGTAATTCATAAATATTAAATTAAAAACTCTTTTATGAAATTAGATAAAAGCAAAATAAATTGAAAATCTTTAAAAAGCTTAAAGTATTCACCTTAAAGGGCTTAGTTTCATTTTCTGAGAAATTTTCTTACAAAGCTTTTTTCTTTTAATTTCTTATCTATAGATACAGAACTAAGCAACCACGCAAAAAAGTTTTGTTTCTCTGGATTTCGCTAAGATAAACTGAAAATTTAATTATTCAACATTAAAAAATATTTTTCACGCTTTAAAATAAAGATATTTTTAGATTAATCAAATTATCGAAATCATAGCTACATTCAAGAGAACGGCCGCAGCAAAGAAGATAAAAAAATCAAACTGCTTTAGAATGCTGAGGCAATTGAATTTAACATTCTGTAAGAATGATAATTTTTTGTCTTTTTTTCATTAATGAGATAAGCAAAGAAACCCATAGAATACTTCTTAAGTCATAGGGGGGAAGTGATAAAAATAATGTATTTGGCTTATTAATATGCACATGTCCCTTAAAACGATGAGATTTTAAATATATTAAAATTCGTATTACATATTAATACTACAATGCCCAGCAGGAGCCAATTAAATACCGATCTAATGATTAAATGTCTGTGGGAACCAGAAATTTCTGCATAAAATAAATTAAATATACACCACACAGAAATCCATTAAATAGTTTTAAATAAAAATTCTGGTGTAATATTTTTTATACAGATTAATTAAAATTTTCGGGTATTCTAGACATGTTTCTAAAGCTATAGTTATTTAAAGAAAATTTTAAAGATCTGTTATGAGATCCCGTAATTCTAATTGATAATTAGTTACTGTTTTTTATAATTGTCGCATTTTCCTCAAATGTTTATAGAAGATGCATCTTTCATTATTATCTACCCAGTTGCACCATAAGCGCATGAACGCGTGCTGATATTTTTCATTATTATATACAACTTCAGAATTCATATTAGAAATTTATTCATTATTAGAATTTTTTCATTATTTAATCAGAGAAATTCAGTTATTAAACAAAACAAAAATTTTTCATTCGGAAATTCCACTGTAAATTCTAAATCTTCTTCGAAATTTCTGATAAAAATAACCAATAAAATGCATGCATACATGCGCCAATAAAGGAGTTTCTTAACGATCTGATAGTTAATTAGTGAAATAATAATATGTAAAAATGACTTTTTACAGCAACGTTTGAAATGTCATGTTGATTGGAAAACAACTGGCCATCTTCATTTAGCCTAAAGCAATGTTGAGCCTTTGCAATAAGCTTTCAAAACAATAGGCTGATTGAAAATTAAAATATGAATCTTCAATTCGGCTGATTGCAAAGCGCCAGACTTCGCAATTACCTTATGGCATATATTTAATTCAATAAAGTACTGTGGATTTTTGGAAAAAATAAGGCAGCGCATCGTTTACAAATATGTTTAATTCTGATTACTATGGTCATCTTCTCATAGGAAATTCTAAACTTCATACAGCTAGTGTAACAAAACTAAAAAAACTAAAAAAAATTTCTAGAAACATTAACTCCAAACGTATGATCTTCAGACTAGCATTAAATTGAATTAAGTTAAAAAAGTGTTAGGAGGCGAAATCTTATCATCCAATAAAGAAGTCAAAGGGTTTTCATGCTCTATGCTTTATGCACAGCCTAATTCTTTTTGTAGACAAGACTGTTAAAAATTTTCCCGATAAATACGCTACAGAAAGAGTGTTGATGGTACAGAAAACTACTAAGAAATATAGCTTTGATATTTTTTTGTTAAATAATATTTCAAAAGTATACATTAAGAAAGTCTTCTTTATGTTTCATTTTCCCGTAATTCAAACAGGTATTATAAAATTATATTAAAAAAAAAAAAAAAAAAAAAAAAAAAAATTGTACCGAGTTTTCTTACTTTAGTCCAATTTACCTTCTTTTCATTATGAGTAAATCAAATTATCTTGCTACATTAAAGTATTATTCAATTAAGTTTTGCTAATACCTAATATTAATCACACAATACGAATTGATTGCTGTAACTCACCCTTATTTACAAAAGATGAATCTTTTAGTAAAGGTTACTCCATAGTAAAGGTTCCTCCATAGTAAAGGTTCCTCCCTCCATAGATAATCTGAAATGTCATGTCATAACTTGTATTTCGAGTGGTATATTAAAAAATATGATTTAATAATTGTTACCTAATAAATACATATTTACATAATCATTTGAAGAAATGTATTTACTTTTACAGTTTCAAGATTTAATTCCCTTTTCTGAAAATCTTCGTCATATCCCCACCCCCATTCAACCTATGTTTTAAAATGAAATATAAAATTTGTTATTATCCTGAAAATATTTTAGATATTTTCCTAGGAATCTATCGGAGAAATGTTCCCTGTTATTCCTGTATGTAGCATTTTATTTGTGATAATATGTATCTAGATAAGATTTTGGAGCTATGTAAATATGCAAGATGTATATATATTGTGAAGAAAGGTGAGAACAAATTAAGGCATAAAATATTATACCATTTTAACAGAGAGAAGAAATGCTGATAATTTCCATCCGTATGTAAATACTCATCAGTCATTACTGGAAGTTCTCATCACGTTGTCTTTCATTTCATTTGTAAATAATAAAGAAAATGTTATACATTTTTTGTCATTTTTTTTATTTATTTTGTTTTGGATTCACCATAGCAATATATATATATGTATATATATTTAACACATTCGCTGCCACTCACGCGCTAGTGCGTGAAGTTCCCATTCATTTAACACAGAGGGCGGAGTTATTGGCAGCGAACGTGTTAATCCATTATATACATTTTATATACTGTGAAGATAGAAGCGAACCTCGCAATAGTTTTACTGAGAATTGCGTTCTTGAATTTACCCTGTCGAAGAAAACTATAAATTACACTGTAAAATATATCCGTGTAACTTTGCACTGAAAAAGGTGGCAACTAAGTTGCCATCAAAAATGGTGTAAGGAAACACCGTCAGTTAAATGGTGTAATAAATACAAATAGTTAACAGGTGTAAATAAACAACATTTTTTATGGCAACTGTGTGTTTGGTGATGTACACCATTTTTGGTGTACAGTTGCATGACCACTTGGTTGCATGACCACAGTTACATGACCCATGGTTTGATGTACATTATAAATTTCTCAAATTTTTGAAGAAAAAAATGTCTTATGGAAAATGTTTTTCGTTTTAAATGAGATATTAATTTTCAAATGTCACTCTTAAAAAACATTTACTACAAAAGCTAATAAGATAATAAACAAAGCTTTGTCCGCCATTTTATTTAAAAACAGCAGCCATTTAAATTTTTCTTCAAATTTTAAAAATTAAAAAGTGGTTCAAGAGAATTAATTGAAAAAGAGTTTTATTTGAAGAATTTGACTTTGATACAAGAATCCCGGATCTTTTGTAATTGTATACTTTTTCTCAAAAATGGCGGCGATACAGTAATTTAAATTTCTAGGGTGGCTTACATTTTGAAACAATCTGTTATTTGTCCTGCGAAAGCACTCGTATTTATGATCAATCTGATTGTGACTTATGTTCATAGTACATAACAATGTTTGCACCGAGTTTGTTGGCCAGCTTCAGCCACCATTTTGTTTAATAATGACAGACATTTAAATGGTGTTTATTTTAAATAGAAAATATTCATAAAAAACTTTTGCATCCATTATCTTGTTTCAAAATTGCACATTATAAAATTTTTTTTTTAATTTAAAAGATGTAAAAAGTGGTTATAAGAAATTATAAATTGAAAAATATTTATTTTTTCTTAAGTGTTTAAATGCAAGTGTTGAGGAGCAGATTTTTTGTTTTTCGTTGTTTCAAGAACTGTCTGAGATAAAGCTATTTGAATTACCTGAGTGACTGACATAAGAAAACAAATCTGATTTTTATCATGGGATAGCACGAGCATTTACTTACCTATTTGGATGTCACTAAACTTGTGTACAGGACATATCAAGGTCTTAACTGAGTTCATTAGCTAACTTCATTCTCTATCTTAGTTTAAAATGGCGTAAACTGGAAAAAAAATCGGAATTGAAAAAGTTACTTTAAGTGTTTGGCCATAACTCAAAGATTCAAGGCTATTTTTAAAAAAAATCTTACAAATTGGCTTAGATACATTTCGAAATTGAAGTCCATCTGATATTTGGAAGCAATCTGATTTCTGTTATGCAATAGCATTAGTATATGTTAACTGATACAGATGTGATAGAGCATGTGTACAAGATTTATTCAGGTCTCCCTCAAGTTGTTTGGGTAAAATTTAATTAAATTTGTCTACAAAATATAAATTGTTCTAAATTAATGCAACTTGGTGACAAAATATAAGTTGCTCTAAATGAATGCAACTTAAATATATTAGGTCGAACGGAAAGTTGTATTGGTGTGAGAAAATTAATTCGTATTGAAAAATTCTATCATTTAATTATTAGATATTGTTTCCAATACCCAATGTTTAATAATTACTGAGCAGAATTTCCGGTACGAAAAGCAATGGCGTAAATGGAGATAAGAATTTATAATGCACCCACTGTAAATAGTAATAAGTTTAATAATCATGAGTATACTGCCGGTTGATCAACAAAGTAGTAAGAATGTTGTGATTTTTTTCATTTAATCAGATAATAAAAATTGTATAAAGTACACGTCTATAAACATCAGAATAAAATACGAAAAAAATAATATAATAACACGGAAAAAATATATAACACTAAAAATAATAATGAATATACATTGAAGAAAATCTGGCATTAAAATATGTATATATTTTACTGTTTAGTCTAGGGCCTAAATCTTTGGAGATATGTTGATAAAGAAAACCACTTTTCATTATAAAGAGAAAACTTCAAAGTGTAATGTTAAAATCTTTATATCCATTTTTCGGTGAATATTTAATATAGAAACATAATGAAAATACTCTTGAGCATGACAGATCTCAAAAGTTTTTCAAGAGAAAATTCTCTAATGTCTCTTATACATAACTTTTCCATTTCTTACATACGGAATCTTCACAGTTTATTACTTTTTTTAAGCGTTTAACAATTTGCAGGTGCTGAAAACATATGATGAAGAAACTTGTGTTTAAATTTCCCAAAAGTAAAGTTTTAATGGAGTGGGGGGATATAGATTTTACAGACAAGGTTTTCACAGTCAATCATTTCATTGTCTTGTTCGAAAATTGGAAAGCTGAATATTTCTTCGATAAATTATTATTTTTCAGGTACGTAAATTGTATTTTCTCTGTTTTATAAAGTTTTATATAATAAAAACAATCACATTATATTTACAGTAGAAATTTATAGGGATAAAAATATACTGTGCATATCATTTAATCAAATTTCATTTTTGCGTAAAAAAAAATCACTAAAGCACCATCATTTATTCGTTTCTCAAGCGGACATGAAAAGACAATAAATGAATAAAAAATGTATAATCGAATTTTAAACTTTAAGGCTTAGTACGCATTTAAAAGGAAAAACTTAAATAATTGCTAGATAAATCAAACTATATTAATGTATAGTTAAGTATTTTTAAAAACTATTCATAAAACTACTCAATCTTTTATGTATTTTTCAGTTTTTAAATACGCCAATTTCCATGTGAAAAATAGGCGAATAAGACAAAATAAGAATTAATTATTGCCCAATCACTGTTTCTTCAATCATTAGCTTTATAGACTTCTAAAATTTCCTTTTCGCATTTAAATAATAGAAATTTCTATTAGAGCATATAAAAATTCGAAACTGGAATTCACTATATTTCTCAGAGAAGAGATATAAACTTGTTCAGAGTGAATAAAGCTGTTAAACTAAAGAGAGGATAATTTTTCACTTATTTTTTTTCCAGAGCTCTTAAATTTTCATTATTATTTAGGTCACTAAATTACTGCTGTTAAAATATTGTTTAACTGATAATGAAAATGAGAAAAAAATTGAGAAAATTAATTGTTTTTCATTTTTAAGACTGGATAAGAACGACGCGACTTATAAACCAAATTATGGGACCCACTGATGAACGAATCAAGTACTAACATTATGTATTAAGTGTGTTGAGACCAATATGAATCAAGGGCGGATCCAGCCCAACCTCCAGGAGGGGGGGGGGGGGGTCACAACTTTTGACAAATCATTTAATGAAACAATTTTAAAATACAGTAAATCTTGTGAAAAGGGAATTACGATAAAAAGTAGCAAATTTCGCAAATCGGGCAGGAAAAAAATCGCGAATTTTGTCGATCGGACGCGAAAAATTTCAGATTTCGTTTATCGGCCGAGGAAAAAAATCTAAATTTTTTATAATACTTGAAAAAATTACAAATTTTGTTCATAAGTTGCGGAAAAGCCGCCTATTTTGTCTGTTTACCGCGCGAAAAAAACGCGAATTTCGATGAATGGGCGCGGAAAAATCGAAAATATCGTCAACTGGACATTGGAAAATCACGAGTTTTGTCTATCGGCCATCGAAAAATCTCTAATTTTGTCTGTATGTTTCAGAAAAATCGCAAATTTTGTCGATTGAGCACAAAAAAAATCGCGAATTTTGTCGATCTGGAACGAAAAAATCGCAAATTTCGTTAATAGGGCACGGAAAAACCCCAATTTGGTCGATCGCTTCGTAAAAAGCACAAATTTATTCGATCGGGAACGGAAAAAACGCGAATTTTGTTGATTGGGAATAAAAAAAATCGCGAATTTCCAGTTGATATCGAACACAAAAATTGCCAATTTCATGAATCGGGAAAGAAATTATCGCTAATGTAGTCGATTGTCTTCGTAAAAAGGGCCATTAGGGCGACTGGGTACGAAAAACTCGAATTTTGTCGATTCGGAACGAAAAAAATGCTAATTTCGTTGATAGGGCAAGGAAAAATCGAAGATTTTGTCGATGATGCGCGAAAAAATCGAAAATCTTTTTGAGCGGCTGCAGAACAATAGCGAGTTTTACCAGTTTATCGCGAGAAAAAAAAAATCACAGATTTCATCAATTTACGGCGGGGAAAAAATGTAGATTTCATCAGTCAGTTAAGGTTAAGAACCGCAAATTTTATTGCTTGGTGCGGAAAAATGCGTATTTCATGAACAAGAACGGAAAAAGGCGCGAATCTGGTCGATTGGGCCCGGAAAAATCTCGAATACGGTCCACCGCGTTCGTAAAAAGAGCGGATTTAGTCTATCGGGAACGAAAAAATCGCTTTTGGTAGGGCACGGAAAAATTGCAAATTTTGTCGATCGGGAACGAAAAAGTCGCAAATATGGTCGATCAGTTTCGTAAAAAGCAAAAATACAGTCGATTGGGATTGAAAAAAATCGCGAATCACGTTGATATGGCGAACAAAAATTGACAATTCCATCGAAAGAAATTATCGCGAATATAGTCGCTCGGCTTCATAAAAAGCACGAATTCGGGTGATCGAGTACAAAAAACTCGCAAATTTTGTTGATTCGGAACGAAAAATCGCAAATTTTATCGATTCGGAAAGAAAAATTGCTAATTTTGTTGATAGGGCGCGGAAAAACCGCAAATTTTGTCGATGATGCGCGGAAAAATTAAAAAAATTTTTGAGCGGCTGCAGAACAATCGTGAGTTTCGTCAATTTATCGCGAGAAAAAAATTACGGATTTCATTAATTTATGGCCGGAAAAAAATGCAGATTTCGTCAGTTTCATAGTTCGTGTGCGGAAAAATTCGTATTTGATCGAACAAGAACGGAAAAAAATGTGCTAATTTCGTGGATTGAACACGGAAAAATCGTGAATTTTGTCAATCAAGTGAAGCAAAATCGCAAATTTCGTAGACCATTCGTGGAAAAATCTCAAATTTCGTCGATCACACCCCAAAAAATCGTGAGTTTCGTCGATTAGGCATGGAAAATTATGAATTTCGTGGATCCGCTTTGCAAAAATCGCGAATTTCACCGATCGGGTGCGGAAAAATCGTGAATTATGTATATCAGGCGCGGCAAATTCGCGAATTTTCTCGATCAGTTCCGATCAGCAAATTCTTTCGATTAGACGTTATTTTGCGTTCCTGTTTTAGCACTTTTTACTTACACTTACATTCCTCTTTGAAGAGCTTCAGGCGGGGGGGGGGGGTCATGACCCCCATGACCCCCCCTTGGATCCGCCCCTAATATGAATAGACATTTAAGTGTAAAAGTCGTGTAAACGTGACTCTATTTTAATGCAAGAATTCATTGATGTTAAGTATCAGATCATGTAATGTCGTAAGACATCCTTTTCAATTTTGATGTATTCGCAACAGTCTGAAAGGATATCTGGGAACTGTGAAAGTAAAAAATACATACTAGTACACTAGGAGTGCATTTGAAAATCTTGCTATTCCAGAGTTGCAGAAAAAACTATCAAATCATCAAATTGATATATTACTACATATGATGCAAGAAATGTATATTGAAAGTACCTACTAAAAGTTCTTGTGCCAAGAAACATAATTGCTGTATTAAGGATCAGAATCAATACATTTATCAATACTTGGCATCAAATTAGACTTTACAGCCAGTTATGATGCATTTGACTTTCAACATCTGAAGTCATTACCCGCCTTAAGTATTTAATAATTTAATTTATCTTTGAAATCCCCTCTAAGATTCAATCCTCTTTTCGAAATTCAATTAAATATATATATATATGTATATATATATATATTTATTTATTTATTTACTGCTTTACCATTGAAATTAATACACCTTATCTAATATGAAAATTCTTGGTTTTTTCGGGAGGCCTTTGCAGTACGAGTTAAAAAAAAAAAAAAAAAAAAATCAAAGTTCCAAACACCTATTTTCTGTGAGATTCTCATCTAATATCAGAGTGAAAAGAAAAGTCCCGGTGCACTGAAATATTTCTTGAACATGTTGATATAGAACTGTGAAAAAATTTCTATATGTAGCAAATCCACTGTGTCCTGTCACACGAGCCTTGCTGGCGCGGCCCATAGTGGCGAATTTTATAAATTATGTTTCTCATCTCGTAATATATGTGAACAGCAAAAACATATCAATTATAAAAGTGAGGAGAAACCTCGATTTAGTATGAAATGATAATAAACGTCTTACAAGTAACAATAATTTTATTTGAAGCCCTGAAATGTTAATTTTTTGAGTAGCAATCACCTGCCTAAATACGTTACTAATCGCTTTTACAATTGAGGCAATATAAAAGAGATGTATATTTTTTTATTAAAACTAACACACGAAACAAGGTATAATTCATTTTAATGTAGAATTCAAGTTCCGTATGCTCAGTGTGTCCACAATCAGCATACCTATGGACTAACATTTGCAAAGATAGCTGCAAATGATGGGCATATTGAGCAATAATCGTTCGTATTTTTTTATTAAAATATCATCACCTTTCTTATATGTGATATTTTCACTAGAAAATATCCATTTTCTTTATAATACCACGCTTCAACAAGGAATTAGCGATGTACTTAAGTCGGTTGTTTATAATGAAAAAAATTAACATATCAAGGTTTACTTTACATCTAAGACTCACATTATACTAAACTGAAAATGCTCTACACTTTTGCAGTTGTCATTTTTACGCCATCTCCAAATTTTTTGAGATAGGGTTATACTTTTTAAATTTTTCCAATAGCAGCACTACAGCACTACCAGGATATAGTTGCGAATCTCAGGCAAAGTAGGTGTTTGAACCATGCTTTTTACCTTATACTGAAGAAGTCATAGGAATATGTAAAGTAAGGAATAAATAATTGCATAGGTATAAGAATGTTACTTAGTTCGTTCTTCCAAGGAGAAAGTCCAAAATCAAACAAAAGTTTTCTTGACTTCCCTTTTTAGATATGAGCTCCTGGAAATGGAGTTAATTACATGAATTGAATTTTTGAAGCATTGCATATGAGTTAATAAATATTTAGACAAAGAGGAAACTACTTCAGAAGCTCTGCCAAACTCGTAATGAATTGGCAAAATGGTGAATTTTTAAAGTAATGTATTTTGTAGTTACAGTTTATTAAATTAAAAGCTAAATTTATGACGACATGCTGTGTGACCTAGTTTAAGCTATGTAATGATGAATGCATTAATGCAATGTTCTGCAATTATGTTTATCAGCATAAAACATTGTACTAGATAAAACAATTTCGATATGAGGTTTTTTGTATCATGAGCAATACGATAGAAATTTGGTGATTTAATAATTTTTTCTAAGACAGTGAAACAGTAAGCTTTTCAGAAGCACTCCCAGTAACTTAACTAAACTAATTCAGACTCTGATAGTTTGCAGATGTATATCTCAGACTTGTATGAATGTCCTTTTGACATTAAAGATTGAACCGGTTCGAACAGGAAACATATTAAAATTTAGACCACTTGACATAGAACGACCCTATTTATAGTAAGAATTAAGGCATTCTTTTTTATAAATCCTGATAGTATAAAATAACTCCATAAATATATAGTTATTGCATTCGCATAATCGAAATGACACCATAGATGACAGAAAGAGTCATTTTTATAAAATCAGTACTTTAGGGGACTGGTAATTTAAGTTGAACAAATATGGATATAAAAGTACCAATCCCCTTAAAACTTCAGTTTAACTATCAGTAAAAGAATAATATACTATCAGTATATAAATTATATATATAATTTATATTCTGATATATAACTATGAGTATATAAATTTACGCAATAACAAATTTAAGGTCTTTAAACAAGTAAATGATTAGCAAATCCTCAAAACTTTTTGTTGTAAAGCATTTAAGTTAAATAATCATGAATATATTTCTTACTTTCTTTGTCCACAATATCTTGAAGATATTTTCGAAACTCGGATGAAAATAATATTTATTTTATGAAGTAATATTTATCAATGGTGACTATAAAGAAGAGTTTCTTGAGGGATTTTGGTAGTTGCATATATATGTTAGAAGGTTTAGAAGAGGTATGATCAGTATAGAATCAGTCCAGGTTCGGATGCTCGAAAAAAACCCCACGATGATTGCAAAGTTACACTTTATTTTAACATCTATTACGAAGGGGGGCGCACTTACAACTCTCGGAGAAAATCTCCGAACGAAGAATAGCAGGTTAACAAGACGAGCGCAGAGAGTCAAGTGCCTCGTACATAGCAACAAACTGCCACTTTTGGCATGATAGAAAATCGCCAACATACACAAGTTCGCCCATGCACAATGGATAGTATACGCCAAATACAGTTAAAATGCAGCCGGCAAGATAAGAATTCAATATGGTTTCCAAGCTGGGATGCGAAAGGAAAGGTTGCCAAACGATAAAATGTTACACGTGTTATTATGTCTAATAAAGAAGCACACCGAAGGGACATGAGATTTTACTGCGCAGATGTTAAATTCTTTATAGGGTTTTGTCGAGAAAGGAAAAGAAGCGTAAGCATAAATTTTAACTGCGAAACAGAGATGATGTCCATATAAGGTAATGCAGAATTGCCTCGATCGGAAATAGCAGACATCTGGAAATAGCTTTAAACGGTTGATTAATATGTGAATGTATTTCTCACAGACAAAGTTAAGCAGCTGCCGATTTTTCGGTTAGAGAAAAACTATGCGAGGGGAAAAAAAAATGGAAAGTGAATGAAGGACACTTAAAACTGATTTTGAATTGAAAAGAGACGGGGGGAAGGAATAATTTAAGAAAATAACCAATATATAACGAAATAATCGTTATATATATCACCCGGTGCACCACAAAAAAAAACTTTTGCTGTCCAATGTGCATAGGCTAGCATAAAATATTATAACATAAAAACATACATAAATGCAAAAGTTTTTTTTTTTTTTTTTTTTTTATCTATATATATATGTAGAAATTTAACGTCATGATAATGGAGACTTTTGTATTCAAAAACAGTCAGCAGTTCTAAAGTCTCTATATTTTTTTATATTTGTATTTCATGGATCCAAGGTAGTACTGTATTTTATATGTATAAGTTGAGTCGACTCAGACAGTACAAAAATCTTACTGCAGCTTTGATTGTTATCATGACATAAATAAAATTTTGAAATATATATACAAAACATGAAACTAATACTAAATGAATATAAAATGGCAATACACAAAATAACATAATAGCACTATATTTTTCAAAAATTAAAGAAGTAATATGATGTATATTAAAAAAAATAAAAATGTTTTTGTAAAAAGTGTTTCATGCCGAAGCATAGGATGACAAAAAAAAGAGGTGCTCCAAGCACGCCCATAAAAATATGCGTCACCCTGAATCTTGTGTACAACACAAGTATTATGGCATCGGCTTAGGGCCTAGCCTTAGATGAGGAGGGAATTGTGATGCTCCCCCGAAGGCACTAGCGGTCTTCTGAAGGAGCCCACGTCGAATTACATGAAAAAAAATTTGAATTGTTGTGAATTGGAATCACAATTCAAAAATTTGAATCGAAACTCCAATTCCAAAATTTTGTCTCTCAACACAATGAAGCTTGAACCCTTAGGGCATTAATTTTGAACGGGAACAAGACTTCAAAGGGAAGAATTCAAAAAGAAAAAAAACACAAAAATGTATATCAAATAATAACTAATATGGGCAGACAATCCTAGAGTGAAGAGAGACGAAAAATGTGTCACAATCGAGTGGGGTGATGAACAAGTCATATATAAAAACTGTGTTTTATTTAACTACATGAATCTTTTGTTTACTTTTCTAAAGTACAGTACCTGTTTCTCTAACTATAATATGTTTGACTTACAGTACAAGAAATGTTAAGTGGGAGGTTAGTTAGTGGAAAAATACTGATTTAATGAGTATTGTCAAAGAAATTTTAAGTGTACTGCAAAAAGAAAACAAAATAAAAGTAAATAAAATTTAAGTGAGTATGAAGGGCTATCTAAGTGTTAAAGTATAACAATGATACCTAATATTGTTCTTAAGAGATCTTCAGAGCAATATTGATGGACCAGCCATGATATTGTTAAAGATCAGTCAACAACAACATACACACAACCATGAGCTCTTTGGTTGGATATGTGGTATCATAAAACAAGACATAAAAAAAATAAATAGTGTTTTTACATTAGCTTCTGTTTCTTAGATTGTATGTGTGAGGTTGATAAAACGTATTAAAGTTAGTGTTGTTTATATGACTTGATGCATCAAATAAATGTCCATAACGAGGAGGTGCTAATAAAAGTCTATCAATATGTACCCGAAATGCTGTGTTATCAGGAGTATACAACCTTTTAATTGAGAATGACACAGGGGAATGTTTACAAGTGACAATATATGGACCAGTATACTTTGTTTTAAACTTGTCATTTGATTTTAGATATACAATGTCTTTTAAGAAAATGGATCTTAATTTAGCTTTCTGACCGTAATATTTATATCTTTTATCTTGAGCAGATTTAATGTTGTTATAGGCTTTGTGATATATCTTACTCAAATCATCAAGTAATTTGTGGACTTCAATATGTTTATCAAGAAAGGGTTGGTTGCACGACTGATCAAAAGTGTCAAAAATTAGA
Source organism: Maratus speculifer (assembly GCA_964019185.1). Classification (NCBI taxonomy): domain Eukaryota; kingdom Metazoa; phylum Arthropoda; class Arachnida; order Araneae; family Salticidae; genus Maratus; species Maratus speculifer. Next base: position 140,439,654 of record OZ025299.1, read on the forward strand.
GAAAGTTCACGTCCAAAATGAAGAAAATTAGGAGAATATAATGTAGTTGCATGTTTCGAACCATTATAAAGTGATTTGTGTATAAATACTGCATTTTCGAATGAATGACCTTCTTGTAAAAGAATATTAACTGAATATTTGATTGACTTATTGATTCGTTCTGCAATCGCATTTGATTGTGGTCTCGAGGCAGAACTGTGTAATACCTTAATGCCCATTGTATCATTAAAAATGTTATATACCTGAGAAGTGTACTGGGGTCCTAAGTCTGATAAGACAACCGAAGGTCTCCCAAAGGTGGTTATGTAAGAGAATAAGCATTTAACAACCTTACTCGCAGATATGTCATTAAGTGGAAAGAGTTCAATATGTCTCGAGAAATGATCAGTGATAGTTAAAACATATTTTCCATTAGCAAACGGTCCAAGGAGATCTGTACTAATAGTGTGACCAGGGTACCTGGGAGTGTATGTGGGCTGTAAGGGTGCAGGTGGAGTTTGGTGATGTTTAGTTTGAAGACATTTGATGCAGGATGCAACAAAGTTTAAAGTGTCTACATACATACCCTTCCAAAAATATCTACCTGACAAGAATTCATAAGTTTTATTAAAGCCAAAATGGGATAAATGTGAAATTGTTAAGACTTTGGTTTTAAGTGAATTTGGAACAATAATGTGATACGAAAAAGTGTTATTAAAAATATTTTCCTTCTTTAACATTAATACTTTCGAATCAGGATGAATGAAGTAGTTAGGAAATTTTTGAGAAGATCCTTTCTTTAAGATTTCTTTATAAACAACAGACAAAGTAGGGTCATTTTGTTGTTCAGTAGCAAATGTTTCATTCGAAATTTCTAATAAAGGGTCAGGATTTGTTTGTGTACCAGAAATAAGGCAGTTAACATGCATATTAGAATCACTCGAGCTGGAGTGTGGAGTATCACATTCTACAATAGGTAAGGGTTGAGTGTCATGAATAAGTTCAGGGTTTGTAGCTAAAGTCTGTTGATTATTTTCAAAGTTACAGCGAGATAAATAGTCAGCGAGTACATTCTTTTTACCTGGAATATGTTGAAATTTGTATGTGTATTCTGAGAGATCCATGAGCCAGCGAGAGATAATATCAGCCGGATTTGTAGTTTTGTTGTATTTTTCTAATGGTTTACTATCTGAAAGTATTACAAATTCTCTGTTGTATAAATAATATTTGAAAGCAGTAACTGATTTATGAATTGCCATGAGTTCTAATTTAAGTGCAGGATATTTTTTTTCGGATGCTTTTAAAGATTTTGAAAAGTATGCAACAGGTAATAGTTGTTTATCATGTTCTTGTAGTAAGACGCCAGAAATGGCAATATTTGACGCATCAGTATTTAAATAGAACTTTTTGTTCCAGTCAGGTAATCTAACCATGGGTGGATTAAAGAATATCTTCTGTATGGTGTCCATAATTTTTTGATGTTTACTTGTCCACTTAAATTTAGCTTTTGGAGTAGTTAATTTTATGAGAGGTTGTACAAGTTCAGAAAAGGATGGAACAAGAGATTTGTAAAATGTAATGACGCCTATGAGTGCTTTTAATTGACGTTTTGTTGTAGGTGTTGGAAAAGATGTTATTTTTACAATGTTGGAGTGAACAGGAGAAATAGTTTGATTTTCTATGTGAAATCCAAGATAATCTAAACTGGTTTTGTGAAAAGTGCATTTGTTAGGGGACAGCGTTAAGTTATATTTTACTAATATTGCAAGAATTTTATCCAACTTATCACACATTTCTTGATATGAATTGGCACCAACAATAAGATCATCTTGGTAGGTATAGACACCTTCTAACTGTAATTCATCAAGTAACGAGTCCATTAAAGCTTGGAACACTGAGGCGCTCGTTTTTAAGCCGAATACTAATCTCTTATACCGAAAAGAACCAAACATTGTAGTAAATGTGAGCTGATTTTGAAATTTTGCAGGCAAATCAATCTGATGATATGCCTGATGAAAGTCGAGAGAAGAGAAAAAACGATATTGTGAAAGATTTGAAATAATAGTTTGAATTTTTGGAAGTGGATAGGACGAACCTTGAATTATAGTATTAACCATTCTGAGATCTAATGCGAGTCTATATTTCTGTATAACTGTACCGTCTGGTTTCTTTTTAACAAGAAGCATGGGGCAGGCCCATTCGGAACAATGACGTTCAATGATTTTGGCATCAAGTAACTGTTTGATTTGATTTAAAACATCCTTTTGCACAGCTTGGGGAAGAGGGAAAGGGAGTGTCTTTATGGGGTAGTCATTAATGAATTTTAAATCAGGTACAATTTTATCAGTATGACCAAGTGTGTCTAATGATTTGGAAAAGGCAGGATAATAACTAAGTAGCAATTTAGTTAGGTTCTTTGCTTCGTCAGATTTTAAGTGAGAAAGTTTGAAATCATTAGCCGATAACTCCTGCTTTCTTTTTTGTAAGATTTCATTAGACGCCTGAATAAAATTTACAAAGTGCTGTTCTGAGTTATTTTGCTTGTCAGACATTTCAGAAGTATAGTCGCGAATTTCCTCAATCTCAGATAATTGACCTATTTTTGTGTATTTAGGGAGATGAATGGTCTTTTCAGAAGTGTTTTTAAGTGTTATTGAGAAGAACTGATGTATTTGTGAAGTTTTCTTTCTTTTATTGGATAATTTGTTCATTTGAATAATGGCATCATTTCCTATTAATTCTTTCGTTTGTGCAAAATATTCAAATAGATAATTTCTGTTATTGTTGATGTTATTGGAAGTGTAAACAGAGCACCATATTTGTTGTTGGGGTTCTAATATAATTTTACGAGTTAAGAACACCGCTTGATTCATTACAACATCACTCAAAGAATTGCATGATTTTGATTGTTTCTCTCCAGAAGATTCTTTACTGGTTTTTAAAGGAACAGAGAAATTATTGTTGACGTGGAGACACTTGTTAAAAGTATCGATGACAACATTGTATCTAGTTATGAAATCGAAACCTAAAATGCCTTCAAAACTGGAAGACTCGGGTATGTCAACAATATAAAAGTGATGTGAAAACGCTTTTTGTTTTAGCTTAATGGATGTTCTGATGCAGGCGGAAAATGAAACATCAGAATTGACAGTTTTAATATTGACGTCAGTGGACAGTCTTTTATATTTTAAGACAGGTTTAAGTTGGTTGAATAATTTTTGTGAAAGTAAAGATATACTACTACCAGAATCAGCCAATAAAGTAATATCATGGTTTGCTATAGTGGCTTTAACAAGAGGGAGGGATGGTGACATAGTGTTTACACTACAAATTATCTGAACATTATCACTTTCTGTTTGTGTACTGATGTTATTTGCTATCTTAATAGAGTCAAAAGTTTGGGAAGCTACTGAATTAACTAGTCTCGAACTTGAAATTTTAGGTAATACAGGGTCAAAAACAAAAGTTGCTGATGTAGAAGTATTAGATTGAGACACAACACCATCAGCATAAAAATTGTATCTCTGTTTCAGTTTTCCTGAAATTGTGGAGTGGAATTCGTGTAATTATTTTTTCTTTGAGTGTTTGCTCTTTTCCATTTAAAACAAGAGAGAGCATCATGATTGTTTCGTCCACATAACTGACAAACAACTGGTTTTTTTTGTGAAAACTTGTGTGGGGAATAACGCCTAGTGTAGTTTCGATTTTTGTAATTTTTTTTGAAGCGTGAAACACCTGCGAAATGTTTTGGTCTAGTCTGGAGATTTTTTTGCTCAGTTTCAGTTTTAGTATCAGGAGGGGCAAAGGATAATGCATTTATTTTCTCGGAAATTTCTTTCAGTTGCGATTCGATGAGATTTTCTGGTCTGTGTACCGAAGGTAAGGAATGTAAGATTTTCTCATTCCTTAAAATTTCATGAAGGGTTTGTGCTCTTTCGACTGCTGTTTTATACTCATTAATGCCTTCTTCCTGTAATTTTATTCTAATATTTGAAGGAAGGTGTAAGGGAGATTGGTGGTTGCAGATATTAGTTAAGGCATTTAGAAGAACGAAATGATCATGTATCCAGGTTCAGATGTACAACAAAAACCCCACGATGATTGCAAAGTTACACTTTATTTTAACATCTATTACGAAGGGGGGGCACACTTATAGCTCTCGGAGAAAATCTCCGAACGAAGAATAGCAGGTTAACAAGACGAGCGCAGAGAGTCAAGTGCCTCGTACATAGCAACAAATTGCCACTTTTTGGCATGATAGAAAATCGCCAACATACAAAAGTTCGCCCATGCACAATGGATAGTATACGCCAAATACAGTTAAAATGCAGCCGGCAAGATAAGAATTCAATTTAGTTTCCCAGCTGGGATGGGAAAGGAAAAGGTTGCCAAACAATAAAATGTTACACGTGTTGTTTTGTCTAATAAAGAGGCACACCAAAGGGACATCTGATTTTACTGCGCAGATGTTAAATTCTTTATAGGGTTTTGTCGAGAAAGGAAAAGAAGCGTAAGCATAAATTTTAACTGCGAAACAGAGATGATGTCCATATAAGGTAATGCAGAATTGCTTCGATCGGAAATAGCAGACATCTGGAAATGTTTTAAACGGTTGAATGATATGTAAGTGTATTTCTCACAGACAAAGTTAAGCAGCTGCCGATTTTTCGGTTAGAGAAAAACTATGCGAGGGAAAAAAAATGGAAAGTGAATGAAGGACACTTAAAACTGATTTTGAATTGAAAAGAGACGGGGGGAAGGAATAATTTAAGAAAATAACCAATATATAACGAAATAACCGTTATATATATCACCCGGTGCACCACAAAAAAAACTTTTGCTGTCCAATGTGCATAGGCTAGCATAAAATATTATAACATAAAAACATACATAAATGCAAAAGTTTTTTTTTATATGTATATGTAGAAATTTAACGTCATGATAATGGAGACTTTTGTATTCAAAAACAGTCAGCAGTTCTAAAGTCTCTATATTTTTTATATTTGTATTTCATGGATCCAAGGTAGTACTGTATTTTATATGCATAGGTTGAGTCGACTCAGACAGTACAAAAATCTTACTGCAGCTTTGATTGTTATCATGACATAAATAAAATTTTGAAACATATACACAAAACATGAAACTAATACTAAATGAATATAAAATGGCAATACACAAAATAACATAATAGCACTATATTTTTCAAAAATTAAAAAAAGTAATATGATGTATATTAAAAAAAATAAAAATGTTTTTGTAAAAAGTGTTTCATGCCGAAGCATAGGATGACAAAAAAAAGAGGTGCTCCAAGCACGCCCATAAAAAATATGCGTCACCCTGAATCTTGTGTACAACACAAGTATTATGGCATCGGCTTAGGGCCTAGCCTTAGATGAGGAGGGAATTGTGATGCTCCCCCGAAGGCACTAGCGGTCTTCTGAAGGAGCCCACGTCGAATTACATGAAAAAAAATTTGAATTGTTGTGAATTGGAATCACAATTCAAAAATTTGAATCGAAACTCCAATTCCAAAATTTTGTCTCTCAACACAATGAAGCTTGAACCCTTAGGGCATTAATTTTGAACGGGAACAAGACTTCAAAGGGAAGAATTCAAAAAGAAAAAAAACACAAAAATGTATATCATATAATAACTAATATGGGCAGACAATCCTAGAGTGAAGAGAGACGAAAAATGTGTCACAATCGAGTGGGGTGATGAACAAGTCATATATAAAAACTGTGTTTAGTTTAATTACATGAATCTTTTGTTTACATTTCCAAACTACAGTACCTGTTTATCTAACTATAATATGTTTGACTTACTGTACAAGAAATGTTAAGTGGAAGGTTAGTTAGTGGAAAAATACTGAATTAATGAGTATTGTCAAAGAAATTTTAAGTGTACTGCAAAAAGAAAACGAAATAAAAGTAAATAAAATTTAAGTGAGTATGAAGGGCTATCTAAGTGTTAAAGGATAACAATGATACCTAATATTGTTCTTAAGAGATCTTCAGAGCAATATTGATGGACCAGCCATGATATTGTTAAAGATCAGTCAAAAACAACATACACACAACCATGAGCTCTTTGGTTGGATATGTGGTATCATAAAACAAGACATAAAAATAATAAATAGTGATTTACATTAGCTTCTGTTTCTTAGATTGTATGTGTGAGGTTGATAAAACGTATTAAAGTTAGTGTTGTTTATATGACTTGATGCATCAAATAAATGTCCATACCGAGGAGGTGCTAATAAAAGTCTATCAATATGTACCCGAAATGCTGTGTTATCAGGAGCATACAACCTTTTAATTGAGAATGACACAGGGGGAATGTTTACAAGTGACAATATATGGACCAGTATACTTTGTTTTAAACTTGTCATTTGATTTTAGATATACAATGTCTTTTAAGAAAATGGATCTTAATTTAGCTTTCTGACCGTAATATTTATATCTTTTATCTTGAGCAGATTTAATGTTGTTATAGGCTTTGTGATATATCTTACTCAAATCATCAAGTAATTTGTGGACTTCAATATGTTTATCAAGAAAGGGTTGGTTGCACGACTGATCAAAAGTGTCAAAAATTAGAGAAAGTTCACGTCCAAAATGAAGAAAATTAGGAGAATATAATGTAGTTGCATGTTTCGAACCATTATAAAGTGATTTGTGTATAAATACTGCATTTTCGAATGAATGACCTTCTTGTAAAAGAATATTAACTGAATATTTGATTGACTTATTGATTCGTTCTGCAATCGCATTTGATTGTGGTCTCGAGGCAGAACTGTGTAATACCTTAATGCCCATTGTATCATTAAAGATGTTATATACCTGAGAAGTGTACTGGGGTCCTAAGTCTGATAAGACAACCGAAGGTCTCCCAAAGGTGGTTATGTAAGAAAATAAGCATTTAACAACCTTACTCGCAGATATGTCATTAAGTGGAAAGAGTTCAATATGTCTTGAAAAATGATCAGTGATAGTTAAAACATATTTTCCATTAGTAAACGGTCCAAGGAGATCTGTACTGATAGTGTGACCAGGGTACCAGGGAGTGTATGTGGGCTGTAAGGGTGCAGGTGGAGTTTGGTGATATTTAGTTTGAAGACATTTGATACAGGATGCGACAAAGTTTAAAGTGTCTACATACATACCCTTCCAAAAATATCTACCTGACAAGAATTCATAAGTTTTATTAAAGCCAAAATGAGATAAATGTGAAATTGTTAAGACTTTGGTTTTAAGTGAATTTGGAACAATAATGTGATACGAAAAAGTGTTATTAAAAATATTTTCCTTCTTTAACATTAATACTTTCGAATCAGGATGAATGAAGTAGTTAGGAAATTTTTGAGAAGATCCTTTCTTTAAGATTTCTTTATAAACAACAGACAAAGTAGGGTCATTTTGTTGTTCAGTAGCAAATGTTTCATTCGAAATTTCTAATAAAGGGTCAGGATTTGTTTGTGTACCAGAAATAAGGCAGTTAACATGCATATTAGAATCACTCGAGCTGGAGTGTGGAGTATCACATTCTACAATAGGTAAGGGTTGAGTGTCATGAATAAGTTCAGGGTTTGTAGCTAAAGTCTGTTGATTATTTTCAAAGTTACAGCGAGATAAGTAGTCAGCGAGTACATTCTTTTTACCTGGAATATGTTGAAATTTGTATGTGTATTCTGAGAGATCCATGAGCCAACGAGAGATAATATCAGCTGGATTTGTAGTTTTGTTGTACCTTTCTAATGGTTTACTATCTGAAAGGATTACAAATTCTCTGTTGTATAAATAATATTTGAAAGCAGTAACTGATTTATGAATCGCCATGAGTTCTAATTTAAGTGCAGGATATTTTTTTTCTGATGCTTTTAAAGATTTTGAAAAGTATGCAACAGGTAATAGTTGTTTATCATGTTCTTGTAGTAAGACACCAGAAATAGCAATATTTGACGCATCAGTATTTAAATAGAACTTTTTGTTCCAGTCAGGTAATCTAACCATGGGTGGATTAAAGAATATCTTCTGTATGGTGTCCATAATTTTTTGATGTTTGCTTGTCCACTTAAATTTGGCTTTTGGAGTAGTTAAGTTTATGAGAGGTTGTACAAGTTCAGAAAAGGATGGAACCAGAGATTTGTAAAATGTAATGACGCCTATGAGTGCTTTTAATTGACGTTTTGTTGTAGGTGTTGGAAAAGATGTTATTTTTACAATGTTGGAGTGAACAGGAGAAATAGTTTGATTTTCTATATGAAATCCAAGATAATCTAAACTGGTTTTGTGAAAAGTGCATTTGTTAGGGGACAGCGTTAAGTTATATTTTACTAATATTGCAAGAATTTTATCCAACTTATCACACATTTCTTGATATGAATTGGCACCAACAATAAGATCATCTTGGTAGGTATAGACACCTTCTAACTGTAATTCATCAAGTAACGAGTCCATTAAAGCTTGATAAATTGAGGCGCTAGATTTTAAGCCGAATACTAATCTCTTATACCGAAAAGAACCAAACATTGTAGTGAATGTGAGCTGATTTTGAAATTTTGCAGGCAAATCAATCTGATGATATGCCTGATGAAAGTCAAGAGAAGAAAAAAAACGATATTGTGAAAGATTTGAAATAATGGTTTGAATTTTAGGAAGTGGATATGACGAACCTTGAATTATAGTATTAACCATTCTGAGATCTAATGCGAGTCTATATTTCTGTATACCTGTACCGTCTGGTTTCTTTTTAACAAGAAGCATGGGGCAGGCCCATTCGGAACAATGACGTTCAATGATTTTGGCATCAAGCAACTGTTTGATTTGATTTAAAACATCCTTTTGCACAGCTTGGGGAAGAGGGAAAGGGAGTGTCTTTATGGGGTAGTCATTAATGAATTTCAAATCAGGTACAATTTTATCAGTATGGCCAAGTGTGTCTAATGATTTGGAAAAGGCAGGATAATAATTAAGTAACAATTTAGTTAGGTTCTTTGCTTCGTCAGATTTTAAGTGAGAAAGTTTAAAATCATTAGCCGATAACTCCTGCTTTCTTTTTTGTAAGATTTCATTAGACGCCTGAATAAAATTTACAAAGTGCTGTTCTGAGTTATTTTGCTTGTCAGACATTTCAGAAGTATAGTCGCGAATTTCCTCAATCTCAGATAATTGACCTATTTTTGTGTGTTTAGGGAGATGAATGGTCTTTTCAGAAGTGTTTTTAAGTGTTATTGAGAAGAACTGATGTATTTGTGAAGTTTTCTTTCTTTTATTAGATAATTTGTTCATTTGAATAATGGCATCATTTCCTATTAATTCTTTTGTTTGTGCCAAATATTCAAATAGATAATTTCTGTCATTGTTGATGTTATTGGGGGTGTAAACAGAGCACCATATTTGTTGTTGAGGTTCTACTATAATTTTTCGAGTTAAGAACACCGCTTGATTCATTACAACATCACTCAAAGAATTGCATGATTTTGATTGTTTCTCTCCAGAAGATTCTTTACTGGTTTTTAAAGGAACAGAGAAATTATTGTTGACATGGAGACACTTGTTAAAAGTATCAATGACAACATTGTATCTAGTTATGAAATCAAAACCTAAAATGCCTTCAAAACTGGAAGACTCGGGTATGTCAACAATATAAAAGTGATGTGAAAACGCTTTTTGTTTTAGCTTAATGGATGTTCTGATGCAGGCGGAAAATGAAACATCAGAATTGACAGTTTTAATATTGACGTCAGTGGACAGTCTTTTATATTTTAAGACCGGTTTAAGTTGGTTGAATAATTTTTGTGAAAGTAAAGATATACTACTACCAGAATCAGCCAATAAAGTAATATCATGGTTTGCTATAGTGGCTTTAACAAGAGGGAGGGATGGTGACATAGTGTTTACACTACAAATTATCTGAACATTATCACTTTCTGTTTGTGTACTGATGTTATTTGCTATCTTAATAGAGTCAAAAGTTTGGGAAGCTACTGAATTAACTAGTCTCGAACTTGAAATTTTAGGTAATACAGGGTCAAAAACAAAAGTTGCTGATGTAGAAGTATTAGATTGAGACACAACACCATCAGCATAAAAATTGTATCTCTGTTTCAGTTTTCCCGAAATTGGGGCGTGGAGTTTGTGTAATTGTTTTTTCTTTGAGTGTTTGCTCTTTTCCATTTAAAACAAGAGAGAGCATCATGATTGTTTCGTCCACATAACTGACAAACAACTGTTTTTTTTTTGTGAAAACTTGTGTGGGGAATAACGCCTAGTGTAGTTTCGATTTTTGTAATTTTTTTTTGAAGCGTGAAACACCTGCGAAATGTTTTGGTCTAGTCTGGAGATTTTTCTGCTCAGTTTCGGTTTTAGTATCAGGAGGGGCAAAGGATAATGCATTTATTTTCTCAGAGATTTCTTTCAGTTGGGATTCAATAAGATTTTCTGGTCTGTGTACCGAAGGTAAGGAATGTAAGATTTTCTCATTCCTTAAAATTTCATGAAGGGTTTGTGCTCTTTCGACTGCTGTTTTATAATCATTAATGCCTTCTTCCTGTAATTTTATTCTAATATTTGAAGGAAGGGCTTCTAGAAATTTCATAAGTTTAATAGTGTTGCGTGCACTTTCGTCGTTGATATCTGCATAAACAGTCGCCGCAAGAACATTTAGTCTATGAGCTAAGTTTTTTATCGTCTCAGAAGGCATAAGTGCTAAACTGGACAATTCAACAGAAGCAACACATTTACTAGGGGGGGCGAAAAATGACGCAAATTCCTTTTCCAACAAATCAAGGTCTGTTATCTTTTGCAGGTCGGGATTTTGGGCTAGAAATTTTTGTGCAGGCCCAACTAACTTTCCCTTTAAGATTGCAATTGTTGTTTGTGGGTTGTATTTATTAATTTCTGCACAGACGCGAATTTGATCAAAGAAAAATTTAAGTAAATCTGGATCTCCATCAAATTGAATGATATTTATCGGAATTTGTTTTGCAGCCATGATTAGTTTTTTTTTTTGTTTGTTTACGCTCACAAGTTTTAGAGAAATTGTTACACAGACCTGACTTATACTCTAAAGCACATTGAAAACAAGTAAATTTCCTAGCTAGTAAAAATATCTAAACTAGCAAAATAAATAGATTTTAAAATATACCTCACTTTAAAGATATCTTATTTGAACCTTTTATGACAGTAACGCAAGGAAGCACATACAAAATTAACACATTTAGAAAATAAATTAAATAAAATGGCAAAATAATTACACTTTGAAACATATATCTATAAATTCCTTCACTTTAACAAAGTACTTACTTTAGATAATAAAGTAAAGAAAACTCTATAGAAAACCGCAAAAACTGTTAGCAAGCAAGAAAAAAAAATCCTTTAACTTCTTTATCAAGGAAAAAAATTCCTTTTTTTGTAACTTAAAACCTTCTGATTTATTTATATGTTTTGGATGAAAAAGAATGTTCTTATTTTAACCTTGTAATTAAAGTTCAAAACTGGTTAAACACATTTAAGCATATTAGAGAATCTAAATACAAATTAAAAAAACAAAAAAGGGGTGGGACGTAAAATATGAAACAATAGCACATAAATGCAAATAACTGATAAAAACTGCATAAAATGTCATAAAAATAATAACTAGAAATGACAACAGTTACCGTGCTTTCGCAAGTTAAAAAAATCTTTGCAAAAACACAATAACAGGATTATAATAGTTATGGTGAAAAAAATATGATTTAAAAACACCAAACTGCAATATTGATTAAGATGAACTGACTGTGGAAGCAGAACATAAAGTAAAGAAAATACTTGGGGTAACTTACAGATTTAGTTTTAAAAAAAATATATAATTAAATGATTACTAAATTAATAAGACAAAAACTTAGGGAAATGGGGCTCGATCTGCTCCCACATTCAAAATGTAGATTTTTTTTTAAGTTAATTTTTGTTGTAGTGCACTTTTTTCTCTTTTTTTTTATCACTGAAGGCTAGCAGAAATTTTATATTGTAAACAGGTACTTTAGTAATCACTTATCACAGGTGGTGACACATCTTTTTTTTAGCTTTAGTTGGAATTCTGTTATTTATTTAATACTTTTTTTGTGCACTGTTAACTGATACATACGATGAATTATTTCTGATGTATTTTCACATAATTGAAGACATATGTATTATATGTGGATTTTTTTTTTTTTTTACTTTCTTTTGCCGACCACAATTAATGAATCACTATTTTGTACGATGTATGACTTTACGATGCATAATAACACAATGAACTTTCTTTAGATTACGTTCACCAAAGGCACAAAATACCACTGGTATAGAAGCACACCACAAAACACCACTGGTATAGAAGCACACCACAAAACACCACTGGTATAGAAGCACACAATGCGCACATGCAGCCCTCGATATCTGGCGGCGATGAACACGTCAATCACACAGAGAATGCACGGAGATGAAAACGGGGGGCGCCCAACGCTGAGGTGACAATCGGGCGCAGGTTTCGTTTTGAAGATGTAATTTCAAGGGGAGACGCTCCGCAGCACTTGGGATGGAGATCACAGGGGAGAGAAAAGGGGGTGTCCAGGCAAGGAATCACATTTCGACGTCGACCGCCGGTGAAGCTGGGGAATTCCACCTCTGTTGAGACATACCAGTCAAGACTCCAAGCCGTTGCTTTTTTTTTTTTTACCGGGGATGCAGAGAAGAAAGAAGAACCAAAATTATCACATTCGCCGTAAAGTCGCAGTTGATTGTGCCCCCCTCCATATTTTTTTTTTTTTTTTTATGTGGGGAAAAAAACGAGAGTCAAACGGCACCAAAGTTTTGTAAGGGAGATTGGTGGTTGCAGATATTAGTTAAGGCATTTAGAAGAACGAAATGATCATGTATCCAGGTTCAGATGTACAACAAAAACCCCACGATGATTGCAAAGTTACACTTTATTTTAACATCTATTACGAAGGGGGGGCACACTTATAGCTCTCGGAGAAAATCTCCGAACGAAGAATAGCAGGTTAACAAGACGAGCGCAGAGAGTCAAGTGCCTCGTACATAGCAACAAATTGCCACTTTTTGGCATGATAGAAAATCGCCAACATACAAAAGTTCGCCCATGCACAATGGATAGTATACGCCAAATACAGTTAAAATGCAGCCGGCAAGATAAGAATTCAATTTAGTTTCCCAGCTGGGATGGGAAAGGAAAAGGTTGCCAAACAATAAAATGTTACACGTGTTGTTTTGTCTAATAAAGAGGCACACCAAAGGGACATCAGATTTTACTGCGCAGATGTTAAATTCTTTATAGGGTTTTGTCGAGAAAGGAAAAGAAGCGTAAGCATAAATTTTAACTGCGAAACAGAGATGATGTCCATATAAGGTAATGCAGAATTGCTTCGATCGGAAATAGCAGACATCTGGAAATGTTTTAAACGGTTGAATGATATGTAAGTGTATTTCTCACAGACAAAGTTAAGCAGCTGCCGATTTTTCGGTTAGAGAAAAACTATGCGAGGGAAAAAAATGGAAAGTGAATGAAGGACACTTAAAACTGATTTTGAATTGAAAAGAGACGGGGGGAAGGAATAATTTAAGAAAATAACCAATATATAACGAAATAACCGTTATAGAAGGGCTTCTAGAAATTTCATAAGTTTAATAGTGTTGCGTGCACCTTCGTCGTTGATATCTGCATAAACAGTCGCCGCAAGAACATTTAGTCTATGAGCTAAGTTTTTTATCGTCTCAGAAGGCATAAGTGCTAAACTGGACAATTCAACAGAAGCAACACATTTACTAGGGGGGGGCGAAAAATGACGCAAATTCCTTTTCCAACAAATCAAGGTCTGTTATCTTTTGCAGGTCGGGATTTTGGGCTAGAAATTTTTGTGCAGGCCCAACTAACTTTCCCTTTAAGATTGCAATTGTTGTTTGTGGGTTGTATTTATTAATTTCTGCACAGACGCGAATTTGATCAAAGAAAAATTTAAGTAAATCTGGATCTCCATCAAATTGAATGATATTTATCGGAATTTGTTTTGCCGCCATGATCAGTTTTTTTTTTTTTTTGTTTGTTTACGCTCACAAGTTTTAGAGAAATTGTTACACAGACCTGACTTATACTCTAAAGCACATTGAAAACAAGTAAATTTCCTAGCTAGTAAAAATATCTAAACTAGCAAAATAAATAGATTTTAAAATATACCTCACTTTAAAGATATCTTATTTGAACCTTTTATGACAGTAACGCAAGGAAGCACATACAAAATTAACACATTTAGAAAATAAATTAAATAAAATGGCAAAATAATTACACTTTGAAACATATATCTATATATTCCTTCACTTTAACAAAGTACTTACTTTAGATAATAAAGTAAAGAAAACTCTATAGAAAACCGCAAAAACTGTTAGCAAGCAAGAAAAAAAAAAATCCTTTAACTTCTTTACTCAAGGAAAAAAAATTCCTTTTTTTGTAACTTAAAACCTTCTGATTTATTTATATGTTTTGGATGAAAAAGAATGTTCTTATTTTAACCTTGTAATTAAAGTTCAAAACTGGTTAAACACATTTAAGCATATTAGAGAATCTAAATACAAATTAAAAAAAACAAAAAAAGGGGTGGGACGTAAAATATGAAACAGTAGCACATAAATGCAAATAACTGATAAAAACTGCATAAAATGTCATAAAAATAATAACTAGAAATGACAACAGTTACCGTGCTTTCGCAAGTTAAAAAAATCTTTGCAAAAACACAATAACAGGATTATAATAGTTATGTTGAAAAAAATATGATTTAAAAACACCAAACTGCAATATTGATTATGATGAACTGACTGTGGAAGCAGAACATAAAGTAAAGAAAATACTTGGGGTAACTTACAGATTTAGTTTAAAAAATATATATATAATTAAATGATTACTAAATTAATAAGACAAAAACTTAGGGAAATGGGGCTCGATCTGCTCCCACATTCAAAATGTAGATTTTTTTTTAAGTTAATTTTTGTTGTAGTGCACTTTTTTCTCTTTTTTTTTATCACTGAAGGCTAGCAGAAATTTTATATTGTAAACAGGTACTTTAGTAATCACTTATCACAGGTGGTGACACATCTTTTTTTTAGCTTTAGTTGGAATTCTGTTATTTATTTAATACTTTTTTTGTGCACTGTTAACTGATACCTACGATGAATTATTTCTGATGTATTTTCACATAATTGAAGACATATGTATTATATGTGGATTTTTTTTTTTACTTTCTTTTGCCGACCACAATTAATGAATCACTATTTTGTACGATGTATGACTTTACGATGCATAATAACACAATGAACTTTCTTTAGATTACGTTCACTAAAGGCACAAAATACCACTGGTATAGAAGCACACCACAAAACACCACTGGTATAGAAGCACACCACAAAACACCACTGGTATAGAAGTACACAATGCGCACATGCAGCCCTCGATATCTGGCGGCGATGAACACGTCAATCACACAGAGAATGCACGGAGATGAAAACGGGGGGCGCCCAACGCTGAGGTGACAATCGGGCGCAGGTTTCGTTTTGAAGATGTAATTTCAAGGGGAGACACTCCGCAGCACTTGGGATGGAGATCACAGGGGAGAGAAAAGGGGGTGTCCATGCAAGGAATCACATTTCGACGTCGACCGCCGGTGAAGCTGGGGAATTCCACCTCTGTTGAGACATACCAGTCAAGACTCCAAGCCGTTGCTTTTTTTTTTTTTTTTACCGGGGAATGCAGAGACGAAAGAAGAACCGAAATGCATGACATCCGTAGAAAAGTCGCAGTTGATTGTACCCCCCTCCATATATATATTTTTTTTTATGTGGGGAAAAACGAAACCGTCAGGCACCAGTTATTTATATAAAGAAGAGTTTCTTGAGGGATTTTGGTAGTTGCATATATATGTTAGAAGGTTTAGAAGAGGTATGATCAGTATAGAATCAGTCCAGGTTCGGATGCTCGAAAAAAACCCCACGATGATTGCAAAGTTACACTTTATTTTAACATCTATTACGAAGGGGGGCGCACTTACAACTCTCGGAGAAAATCTCCGAACGAAGAATAGCAGGTTAACAAGACGAGCGCAGAGAGTCAAGTGCCTCGTACATAGCAACAAACTGCCACTTTTGGCATGATAGAAAATCGCCAACATACACAAGTTCGCCCACGCACAATGGATAGTATACGCCAAATACAGTTAAAATGCAGCCGGCAAGATAAGAATTCAATATGGTTTCCAAGCTGGGATGCGAAAGGAAAGGTTGCCAAACGATAAAATGTTACACGTGTTATTATGTCTAATAAAGAAGCACACCGAAGGGACATGAGATTTTACTGCGCAGATGTTAAATTCTTTATAGGGTTTTGTCGAGAAAGGAAAAGAAGCGTAAGCATAAATTTTAACTGCGAAACAGAGATGATGTCCATATAAGGTAATGCAGAATTGCCTCGATCGGAAATAGCAGACATCTGGAAATAGCTTTAAACGGTTGATTAATATGTGAATGTATTTCTCACAGACAAAGTTAAGCAGCTGCCGATTTTTCGGTTAGAGAAAAACTATGCGAGGGGAAAAAAAATGGAAAGTGAATGAAGGACACTTAAAACTGATTTTGAATTGAAAAGAGACGGGGGGAAGGAATAATTTAAGAAAATAACCAATATATAACGAAATAATCGTTATAGTGACATTTATTGGTTTTGTTTCACAGCAAAAAACATTCAGCTGTACAGAAATAAAGTAAAAATGCAAAAAATTCGAACAGTTTAGTTTTTATGAAGAAAACAATGGAGATACACATTTGTGTACCTCAGGTTTGAAGAGGTTAGTGATGAAAAAATTTGACGCTACATGTTCTTTGGAATTCGTCAAAGTGGACGTCCTTCAACAGTCGCTGCTGTTATCACGACAGTGGAGCAGATCGTGCTACCCATGTGGGTGGTTGCTGCACATGAGGAGTGCAGTGCTCGAGAAGTTTCGAGGCAAAAAGGAGTGTCGTATGGAAGTGTCGGGAGAGCACTAGGAATAACTTTGCAAAGTATCCCTACAAGTTGCAACATAACCAAGAGTAGAAACAACTTGACTTCGACTCTTGCCGAGATTTTGCGAAATGATATTCAATAAGATGGAGGAGCAGCATGGCTGGCTTCATACTGTGCTTTGGATAGATGAAGCGCATTTAACACTCTCTGACGCCGATAACACCCACAATTGTCGAGTGTGGACCATAAAAAATCAACATGCATTTGTTGAGGTACCCTTGCAACAGCCTAAAATGACAGTCAGGTGTGGCTTCACAGCTAATTTCTTAATTCTTCAATTTTTTTTTTTTTTTTTTTTTTTTTAAGATGAAGTCACACAGACTGGTTTCAAAAAAGTTTTTGTCACCAGTCAGCGATATGTAGCACTGTTACTGAATAACATTCCTGAACTGCAAGAGTGACAGGCGCTCCAAACAGTCCAAGATCTCCCGATCTGACACCCTGTGACCTTTGGCTGTGAGGATTCTTGAAGTCAAAAGTGTACCGTGACCAGCCGGTATCACTAGCAGCACTGAAAGATGCCATCCGTCAAAATGTGTCTGCCATAATGCAAGAAATGCTACTAAATGCTGTTAACGGTGTGGTGCCTTGTTTCACATCTGTACTTCTGAATGATGGACAGAACATTACTCATTAACTGTAATTAAGCTGACTTGTACGTTGTCAACATTTTTTCATTTGTAAATCATCTTTTGCTGTAATAAAACATTATAGCACCATCTGTTGGGCGACAACAGAACTTTTTTTGGTTGCCATACAAAACCCAGTTTATTTTCCATCTGTTTGCTGCAAACCGTATCTTTTTATCTTGATTAGTTTTGAAATTATTCATGTTTAAAGTTCGTCCTGAATTTTGGATCACCCGGTATTTTCATGCTGTGTCAATATAATCTTTGCTATGTAAGTAGTACTTAAACTTTTTCTTAAACCTTCTTTGAATACTAAATCTTCTCGGATGTGAATGATAGGAGAACAGATGATTGAAAATGTAGGAGACTATTTCAAGATTATTATCAAAATTGTGGAATTTCTCATGGGTTTTCATCGCAAACCAATGTAACAGGTGCTATCGTAATTAAAGGGGTTTTGGGTAAAAACAGCCTTTGTATAAGTTTTTTACTTATACAAGGAGTATTATATTATATATTATTATTATATATTATTATCAGAGTATATTATTTATTATTATGTTAGGGTATACTATATATTATTATATATATTATTATTAGGTTACATTATTTTAAGGTAAGTCTTTCAATCATTTTGAAAATTGAAAAATTATTTTGACGGATTTACACGTTTCAGACGCTGGAGATTCCGAAAAACATATTTTTAGAAAAAAAAAAAACCTGCCGTCCGTTTGTCTGTCTACCTGTCTGTAAACGCTCTATCTCCCGAACAAATTGAGACAGAGACTTGAAATTTGGTGTGTACTTAGTATACAATAATGGAAAGAAGCCTATTGAATATCAGTAACCTCGATTATCCGGAACTATTTTTTTCGGCCTCTCGAAATAGTCGTTCTGATGAAAGATACATAAAAATTTTGGCTTTATTTATTTTAAGGAGTGGATGTAAACAACAATAATATAACACAAATTTTGCATAAAGAACGAAGTCTATCAAATAATTAATTGTCAAGTATTTGTAATCCTATTTTCCACACTCTTCGATTTTTCATGACCCTGTATTTCATTCAAATTTCGATTCGAAGCATTTGAATTCTCATATCCAATTCAATTTTAATTTGATATGAGATGCTTAATTCGACTCAGTAAACTGTTAGTTAATATAATATGATAATTATTTTTGGAGTTATAAGCGTGTTTCTTTTACGCAATTCGATACTACTTGAGTACGTTGGCGTTTTATATAATTTGTCGAAAATGATTCATCAGCAATTCATTAATAGAGCAGTACTAATTGTTAAATATTTAAATATAAGTTTAAATTTTATTTTCGATGTGCGATACATTTCATAAGTAGTTTACACATATTTTATTTTCATATTTTATATTATGCATATCCATGATAGGTAAGTATTACGGTGTCCCTAACGACTAGTTTTTTCTTACATAGGATATCTGGGGTCGATACCTAACCGAGTAATCTTCGTACTTTTTCGATTAAAAAATAAATAACAATATTTAAATGCAAACGAGAAATTTTAAAAGAACACTTCCATTGGTTTAGCTTTTGTTTGCGAGTGTCTTCGTGGTACTGGCGTAAACACTTAACCGAGTTAAACCGTTTCAGGGTAATGTGTGTTCCGTTAAATAACAGTATTAGGCTGTTAATTCATAATCCTTGTAAAAATGCTGATTTTGTGTTCACTTCAAACAGATGGCAAATATTTTTGTTGTATAATACTTCTACGCTGCAGTATTCCCAGTATCGTAGAAGAAATATATATGAAAGAAAAATAAATTTAAAAATATCAGATTAGTTAAAGTAAGTGCGAGAATTTATTAAAACTATTTTTGGTTGTTATTTTCACATCGATAAATGTAGTGCAATTCGTCAGATCAACCCGCTAAAATAAACATAGGTGTAGTAAATTAGAAATAAAATTTTCTTAGTTTCTGCACTTCAGAGAATAAGCAGAGAAAATTCTGCAAGGAAACGAAAATCAGTTTAATTAAAATACCATTTCACAAATGCAGATTCCATTTGAACGCACATTTTGTAAATTATCCCACAGTAAACGTAAAACTTTTTTAAAAAATTCTTATTTTCATCCGATAATTAAAGAAGAATACATTTTAATATTTTCGTAAACGAACCTTTCTTATCAAAATTCAAATGATTGACATTGCACAACTTTCGCAAAGCTTGCCTCTTTTGAACCCTTTTAGAGTACCGTCCGTCGTTCATTTAATGGCGCTTGATTACATTCTTATTCAACGGCACAGTGGGGGAAAAAAAGGAAAAAGAAAAACATTGTGAAAAAATCATAAGAAACACTATTCCATACGTGAAACCAAGGGAAAAAAGAAGGTGGGCACACAAAAAAATTTTGTACACAAAACAAACATTTCTGTATTTGGGATAGATAGATAGATGTGTAGTTTGGAAATGATATGTTCTCATAACACAACTGACTACAGTTAATGATTACATTCGTACAAGTCTTTTCTTCATTTGAGCAGAAGAAATATTGTGCTTCTCCGGAAAGAAATGGGCAGACTGGATGTGTTTGAATGTTTTGGAAGCTTTATTTCCATTTGTTCTACCAAACATTATTCGTCACTCCGTTTACTCTAGAATTATAATATCGATAGGAAAGATGTTGTGAGAAACTCTGTAATCTTTTACAGTTTAAAATGATTTTTGTGGCACTTAAACGCTTTCTCTTTTTTTTTTTTTTTTTTTCATCGTAAAGAGACGTTTCTGATTTAAATGATGCACGATTTTTTTCTACGAATCCTAAAACCTTTTCTGCATATATTATGTAAATAAAATAAATCCCTGAGCTTACACTATTCCTATTACTGTTTTAACCCTACCAAACATGTGACAAACTATACTTTAAAATATAAATATATCTTAATACAAAGATTCGCACAAATTGACCAAAATATATAAGTATCTTAGAAAGGCTTCTGTTTTATTCTACATTTTGTAAATATGACTACATCAAACGTAATTTTTTTTTAAATTCGATATTTAAATAAGTATCCATTTTAATCTTTTCGTAAATGAACCTTTTTTATCAACATTCAAATAATTGACACTGGGCGACAACATTCGCAAAGCTTGCCTCTTTTGAATCCTTTTAGAGTACCGTCCGTCTTTTATTTAATGGCGCTTGATTACAGTCTTATTCGCCGACACAATGGGAAAAATGGAGAGAGATAAAAATTGTGAAAAAATCGTAAAAAACGCTATTCCATTCGTGAAACCAAGAGAGAAAAAAGGAAGACACACAAGAAAATTTTGTAGACAAACAAAAATTTCTGTATTTGGGATAGATAGATAGAAGTGTAGTGTGAAAATGATATGTTCTCATAACACAACTGACTATAGTTAATGATCACATTCGTAAAAGTCTTTTTTTCAATTGCGGAAAAGAAATATAGGGTTTCATACATCTCACGAAACTTTCGCTCTGTCGTTTGCCTGTCACAACACTCGTACTCTGAAATTATTTAAATTACAGAATTGAATTTTATTTATTTGTTATTGTTGTTGTTGTTAGTGTTATTGCACTGATACTCAAAAGTGAAAGCTGGGCGCCCGTAATGACGGTCATCTCTGTTATCCCTGTTGTTATTGTTGTTACGATGTGGATGCCCCCTGTCATACTCAAAATCACAAAAATTTTTTAAAAAATATTATTATTATTATTATTATCATCATCATCATCAATACTAAACAAACTAATATATTGACGTACCACCATTTTTACAAATTCAAAACGTAATCTTAATTTCAACCGTATTTTCCTGAACTCGGTAGTCCTGTGATAGAAAATGTGATTTATAACTGAAAGATCCCAGGTTTGAAGAATGTTGGTAAAAGTTAAAATATTCATTTTTTTTTTTTTTTTTTTTTTTTTCATTTTATTGTCCGATAAATTCGTAGTCCGAAGAAATTTCGTTTTTTTAGCCATTTGCTGGTTAATTTTTAATTTTAATTTTAATTTAGTTTTTAGCAGAATTTATCATTATTTTTTGATATTTTTTCAACTTTATATATGTTTAATTTATTTTACAAAAATGATAAATTAATAAATTATTTTGGATTATAAATTAGAATATAGAAAACTTAAAGAAATATTAATCAGATTTTAAAAGTAGTTAAAAAATTTCTCGTATGTAATTAATTGATGTTTGATGGCAATCAAATATAAATTAATTACATGAAAACGTAATAGATATTTAATAGCAATCAAAAATCCATATTAGTAACCAAAATACATTTTAGTTTTAAAAATATACTTGTATAATAAATTTATTTTACCTCAAAAATTAGCTTATAAAACACAATTTAACTTAGAATTATTTCAAAATAAGTGGATAAGAATGATTTACGTCCCTACATGGCGATACTGAATCCTGCTCAATCAAAATTCTTAGACATTATGCTTTAAAATTCATTAACATTCTGCCTTGCACATTTTCGTGTCAAGTAAACACGAATAAAGATATAACGATGAACTATATTAAATTTTGATAATGTTAACATCCCTATTTTAGCGCAGTCTAGTGAATGTTAGAAAAGTCAACGAATTAATATTGATTTTTCTGAATTATATGAGCATTTTAAATGCGCTTTAAACAAAGTTTTGCTTTTAAAAATTTTATATTTCATTTACACCTGTACAATTCTTTTTATTTTTTTAATTTAAAAATATTTGAATTTCTTAATTTTATTAAAATATTTTTCCTTGAATAATTTTAATATGATTTAAAAATATTTTATAATTACAATATTATAATATTTTTATAATTTTAAAAATTAAATGTAATGATGCTGCCGTTTATGTCAGAATTAATTAATTATAAATTAACAATTTTCATTTATAAATTTAAATATAAAATGTCTTTAAAATGGTATTAACCCTTTGCGGGGCAGGACAAATTCATTGTTTAAGTATTGAAATTAATGACTGACACCGGAATTTGAAAACAACTTTATTTGTAAATAAGAAAACGCTATACTTCACGCATTCAATAAACCGTAATTTTCTTTAACGAAATTCCGGTGCGAATGTGGCGTTTGGGAATTAAAATTAAGTGGTATATGTATGAAACCACCGCCCCGCAAGGGCTTAAACGAAACCCTCTGTGCAATCTGCGATCACACATATACACTTGTTTTATATGTGTCTCTCAGATAAGTGCGCTTTTTAAGGGTGCATTTCGATTCAAACTGCTTATTTTCCGATTTATTTTTAATTTTATTTTTGCTCTCAAATGCATCAAACTGGCAAATTGTCTTATTTAGAAAGTACACAAGGAGCCGTGATTGTCGATTCTTTGATAAATGCAGAAAATATTGCAAAAAGCGTAGTCAAAATCGGCATTTTGAACCGATTTTTCCAGAGCGGGAGATCTGGGAACGAAAAAAAAAGGGTCATACTGGAAAGATAATTGTTTATAAATCAAATTTTAATGAATTGAGCGTAAAATAACATCACACGGCACCTTATACATCTCTTCAAAAATCCCTTTAGCAAGTTTCATGTTACTACTTTTAAAAATGTGTCTGAAATTGTATCAGAAAATTTCGAGCTGTTGAAGGTGGGAATGCGTTTTTTCGAATACACCCTTAATCGTGTAAAATGTCATTGTATATTTTTGATGTAGATTTCTTCAAATTCGTAGACTTCAGTATTTGAGTTATTCAATTATTTTTTAATTGACATCAAATTTACTTTTTAGTGGAACATTTTCAAAGACACGTACAAAATGTCACACAATATTTATTGAAAAAGCACTTGCAATTATATATATGTATATATATATATAATTGGTCCAAGGGTCCAAAACGTTTTCCAAAGGAGATAGCCGCCATTAAAGTTTAGGGACCAAAATTTCAAATAAACATAAAAAACGGAAAAATCGGTCGATTGATTTGCGGTTTTCACTAAAATTATTCTTTATGCCGGCATTTTCTTGAAATTAAATTATAAAGATAAATTTAAAAAAAAATGCTGATAGAGGGCGCTTTAGACTTTGGAGTAACGAACAACTATTTTTTGCCGGTATTTTTTGCATCTCATTAAATGTTTTCGTACGCATAAACTCAAACTTAAATTTTGAGTTCAAAATCTGAAAGCTGGGAGTAGTTAAATAGCACAAATTAGATTGTGTTCAGAGGGTTCAAATTTCAAATGATTTTAAAAAACAGAAAAATTGGTTCATAGATTTGCGGTTTTCACTAAAACTATTCTTTATGTTGGTATTTTTTTAAAAATAAATTATAAAGATAAATTTCAAAAAAAGTCGATAGAGGGCGCTTTAGACTTTGGAGTAACGAACAACTATTTGTTGCGGTTATTTTTTGCATCTCATTAAATGTTTTCGGAAGCTTAGACTTAAACTTAAGTTTTGAGCTCAAAATCTGAATAGTAGGGAGTGGTTAAGTAGCACAAACTGAACTGTGTTTAAGGGGGAGAGGGAGGTTCAAATTTAAAATAATTATAGAAAATGGAAAAATTGGTCGATTCGTTTGCGTTTTAAAATAAAACTATTCTTTAAGTCAGTATCTTCTTGAAAATAAATTTTAAAGATAAATTTCAAAAAATTCCGTCAGAGGGCGCCTTAAACTTTAGAGTAACCAACAATTCATTTTAACCATTATTTTTTGGTTCTAATTAAATGCTTGCAAATCCTTTTTAAATGTTTTCGGAAGCTTAGATTTAAACTTAAATTTTGAGCTCAAATTCTGAATCGTTATGAGGGGTTAAGAAGCGCAAACGGAAGTGTGTTCAGGAGGTGAAATTTAACCGTGCTTCCCCCTCGAACACAATTCAATTTTTCGCTACTTAAACACTCCTAACGATTCAGAATTTGAGCCCAAAATTTAAGTCTGTGCATTTGAAAGCATTTAATGAGATAAAAAAAAATAACAGTTAAAAATAGTTGTATGTATGCTACTCCAAAGTCTAAGGCGCCCTCTATCGGCATTTCGTGAAATTTGTCTTTAAAATTTATTTTCAAGAAATTGCTGATTTAAAAATTAGTTTTAACGAAAACCGCAAATGAATCGACCAATTTTTCCGTTTTTTTACAATAATTTGAAATTTGAACCCTCTGAACACAGCTAAGTTTGTCTACTTAACCACTCCCAGCTATTCAGATTTTGAGCTCAAAATTTAAGTTCAAGTCTAAGCTTACGAAAGCATTTAATAAGATGCAAAAAATAACGACGAAAAAGAGTTGTTCGTTACTCCAAAGTCTAAAGCGCCCTCTATCGGCATTTTAAAAATTTATCTTTATAATTTATTTTCACGAAAATACCTAAATAAAGAATAATTTTAGTGAAAACCGCAAATCAATCGACCAATTTTTCCGTTTGTTATAATCATTTGAAATTTGAGCCCTCTGAACACAGCTCAGTTTGTGTTACTTAGTAACTCCCAAATATTCAGATTTTGAGCTCAAAATTTAAGTTTGATTCTAAGCTTACGAAAACATTTAATGAGATGCAAAAAATACCGGCAAAAAATAGTTGTTCGTTACTCCAAAGTCTCAAGCGCCCTCTATTGGCATTTTTTGAAATTTATCTTTATAATTTAATTTCAAGAAAATGCCGACACAAAGAATAATTTTAGTGAAACCCGCAAATCAATCGACCGATTTTCCATTTTTATGCTTAGTTGAAATTTTGGTTCCTAAACTTTAATGGCGGCTATCTCCGTTGGAAAACGTTTTGGACCCTTGGTCACCTGTTTAATATTGTTTGTATTGATGTGTACTATCACCCCTCTTTTATTGTAAAAATTTAGAATCACCCTGTATGAACACTGAAGGACAAAAGTCATGGGATACCCTGCTAATAACATGTCGGTCCTCTGTTTGCCCGGGGAAGTGCAGCAACAAGACGTGGCGTGATCTCCACGAGTCGTAGGAAGCCCTCTGAAGAATATTGAGCCATGCAGCTTCTATAGGCGTCCATAATTCCGAAAATGCTGCCGGTGGATGATTTTGTGCGCGAACTGATCTCTCGATTATATCCCATAAATGAACGATGGGATTTATTTAGGACGATCACGGTGGCGAAATAATCCGCTGGAATTGCCCATAATGTTCTTCAAACCAATCGCGAGCAGCTATGGCCCGATGACATCGCGCACTGTCAGCCTGGAAAATTCCATCGTTATTTCGGTACATGAGGTCAATGAATGGTTGCAAGTGGTCTCCCAGTAATTGAACGTAATCATTTTCAGTTAACTCTCAGTTCAATTTGACCAGTGGACTCAGTCCATTCCATGTAACCACAACCCACGCCATTATGAAGCCACAATTAGCTTGCACAGTCCCTTGTTGACAAATTGGGTCCATGGCTTAATGGGGACTGACGCCAAATTCGTAAAATTCCATCAGCTGTTTCCAATTGAAATCGAGACTCATGTGACCAAGCAACTTTTTCCAGTCGTTTACGATCCAACTGATACGGCCACGAGCCCAAGGGTGCCGCTGTTGGCGATGTCGTGCTTTTAGTAATGGCATCAGAGTCGGTCATTTGCTGCCGTAGCCCACGAAAGCCAAATTTTGCCGGACTGTCCTAACAGACACGCCTATCGGAAGGTGTTATTAGACTACCGGAAATATAGAAGTTTTGTTTAATCTATTGGCACAAGTGTTCTTCCATAAAATATTGCCTTTATCAAAATTTCCATGGTTTATTGAAAAAAAAAAAAGAAACTTTAGGGACAACTTAATATATATATACATTATCTGCTTTTTTTTATGCTCGCAGAAAGAAAAAACAAGCATGATTTTAATAGAATTCTTAGTCATATTTTTTGGATTTTTGAATTGATTTTTCAACGTATAATCTTAAATTAATTATTATTAATTTTTTAGTCGATAAAAGTGTATATTTGTAAAGCAATGCATTCTTTATTTTATATTTATAATTGTTCAGTATATTTCTAAATTTTAGCCATTTATAACTTTCACTGCTCCTGTTTCACAGGGCACATTGGCACATTTTGACAAGCGTTTATTAGTTCATAATTGAACCCATTCTTTAAATTCGTGTATAATTGTGCGGATTACAAAATAATAATAATAATAATAATAATAATAATAATAATAATAATAATAATAATAATAATAATAATAATAATAATAATAATCGGCGATTTATCATAGGTGGCGAGCTAACTGAAAAATACCTTAAAATAAATGTGTTAATTTATAATTAAATTTAAAAAATAAAATGTTGTAATCGCATTAAAAAACGTCTGCTAACGTATTAATAATGTTTGTAATTCTGTTCTAACTGGAAGTGGTTGAAAAATTAATTAAAATATTCCCTCTTTACATACAAAAAGAGAGGTTGGATTAAATAAACGTGTGAAAAAATAATAATAAAATGTGGTGCAGTATAACCAAATAATGCAGAAAAATAATTATATAATAAAAATTTAATTTTTTTCATTTAATTAACGTGTTTACGAAGCCTGATAGCTACCTGTAATAGTTCGTACCAATTACAATCGTTAATAAATCGTAAGATCACTTTGATTTTGAAAATTATGAAAGTAAATAAAGGTTTTAATTATAATTTAAACACATGAGATATCAAAATACAACATTTATTAAAATTATTTTTACAGTAATTTTGATTAATGCGATAAATAACTATGTTAACAAAAATATAAGCAATGATTGAAAAATATAGTGTTAACAAATTATAAGACCGTTTGTCTAAAAAGAAAAATAATATGTAAATTTATGCGATATTTGTCTTCCATTTATGATTATAACCTCAAACACTGACGTGACCAGGTGATTAAATACAACTTTAAAATATTGAGCCATTCTTTTAGAATGGCTACTTCTAGTTCATTGGCAGATAAAAACTGTTTATTATCAGCATAATCTTTGCGTCTTAATTACACCTCAAAAAATTTCTATGGGGTTCAAGTCTGTACTATTCAAGTTTAGTATAGGGATTTAATAACGTTAATAATTCTCATTTCTCATATTCCAGAAATTTTCTTATTCAAAGATTGAAAATATACATCTACAAAGAACTAAACAAATGAAAGCATTTAGCCGATCAAACCTTCTACATCTACTGCGACAGAACTCTTGCGCTTTTTTTTTTTTTTTTTTTTTTTTTGATTTACTGGACTTTAAACTTTTATCATGTATATTTCGTTGGAATCTATTCTTCTATTATTATAATATTTTCCCTTTTGAGCTTCGGGAATATCCGGAGTAATATAATAATCAAGAAACATATTAAATACTATTCATCAAGTAAAAATGCCTTCATAATCGATGAAACTTACATCCTTTTTATAGCACAGAATAAAAAAATTAATAATCATTTATTAATTTTCTAATCATGAATAATTTCAGATAACTATTTTTGTGCCAATATTGAAGAGAGCACATGGCGTCATCAAGATTCACACTTCTCACTGGTTCTGGGAAGGTAAGCGCTACCGATAACAGGTAAGAATTAGTTCTTTTCCTGTTTTATTATTTTTCTGGCGAAAATCCAGAAAAATTAATACTGAAATTATTAATAGATAAAAGGTGAAGTATAAATAGTGAACACTTTTTAAAACCATTTCTGGGTGTATTTATACACATGCAAAGAAGCATTGTCGTGATCAAACAACCAATTAGCACCACCTATAAAAAGTCAAAACGGTATAAAATGATTATGTAACATAATTAAATATAATATTGCGCAGATTGCATACGTCCCGAAATTAAAGTTAAATCACATAATCCATCATGATCAAAAGCTCCCCAAACCATTACTGATCCTCCTCCCATTTGTTGACTGAAACATTGTTTCGGTTCCTTCCTCAAATCATTCCAATAGTGTTTATGACCATCCGGACCGTCAAGATTTTTTTTTCATCTGAAATATCACTTGTTTCCATTTCTTGTCTCATGACATTTCCTTAGTTGGTGTGGTAATTTTTTAACAGTTACCTTATTTACGTTTTTTTTTTTTTTTTTTTTTTTTTTTTTTTTTTTTTTTTTTTTTTTTTAATTAGAAGATTTTTAAAAAATGTGACTTAAATTTTAGTGTAGAAATTATAACAAAAAAAGGTTTACGGTCAATTTTAAATGCGCACACTAAAAATTTGTATATTATGTTTTCTTTTTCAGAAGAACGTGAATTATTTCAAAACTTGCCTGAATCCAATAGTTGTATGAGTTTTAATGCTATGGCTGACATTGAACTAGTATAACTGAATATTATAAACTTTCAAAAGATTGATAACAGAATTATTTTTACATTTAATGTACAAAAAAAAAAAAAAAAAAAAAAAAAAGAAGAAGAAGAAGAAAAAAGAAAAGAAAAGGAAAAAAAATATTTTTAACACAATTTATACCTGTACAAATCTACAAATTTTAAGTAACTTTAATCCAGGCACACAATTATTTTATTTGTTTACTTATCCAATTAGTTACTTTTATTTTTAAGAATTCGTTATATGGAAGTTTCAATTTGTTTCCATGTTGCACTGTATTAAGAATGTGAAATTATTCAATAAATGTTTCATTAACAGTCAAACTACTTCAGAATTTAGAAGCGAGCTTATATTTAAAGCATTTGAGAATTTGAAGCGAGCTTATATTTAAAGCATTCACAAATACTATTTTCTTCGCTTGAAATAAAGAAAAATTGATTTTTTTAATATTTTTAAACTATAAATTATGTTAAATAACTTTTTTTTGTGTTTGAGCAATAATTTTTCATATAAAACCAATTTAATTCCTTTTATCAGAATTCAATTGTTATACCATATTTAATGCTGCTATTGCTTAAAATGAAACAATACAACTCATTTTTAGAAAGAGGAAAAAAAAATCTTTTGAGAAATATTTTTTTTCTTTTCTTGAATAATTGGAAAATTATTTTTTTTTTTTCATTCATCAGGTAAGGATAGAATATAATTTTTGTAGTTTTTCAGTAATCTCTTTTCATATGAAAGCTCAATATGGTTCCTTTCCCTGAATCCAATGGTTGTACCAGCTTTAATGCTACAGCTGATAATGAAGCGAGCTGAAAAATCCTACTCTATAATTACATCAGTAACAGATCAGTCTAGAGACATACAATCATAGCAGCGCGTAGACCCCTTTACTCATTCGCTTCCTAAGAAAATAAGTACGTACATAGGTATTTTTGCTTTTTTTCCTAAACAGATGCGACGTCTTTTTATTGTGCTCCTGCTTCATTTTTTTTTCTCTTTCTAGTTATGGGGAGTCTTTTTTACTACGAGAGAAAAACTGGAAAAAACTCCGACGTTCTATTTTATTGATGGAATTCCTGGCAATGACGCGATAAATGCCGCAGCTACTATCATAGAAAGCTAAAGCTTCCGCATTTGCAACAACTAGAAAGCTGCTCATTAAAAAAATGAGCTTTCTTCCTGATGGATATGAAATGCAAATGTATAAAAGTACATTTTGAGGTTTGTTTTATAAAACTTAAGCATTTAGGAATTTTAAATAAATGATTTACCGTGAAATGTAAATATATTTTTTAACGATACTCTTAAAATATTCGGCACAAAATATACAAAAATCGCTTTAAGCATTTTAGTAGTGTAATGTTCTGCGATACATACATAGTATCATATTTTACAAGTATCTAAGAAAGCAAGAAAATTAGAACTGTTTTTCAAAAGTTTCTAAAAATATAATATATAGAGTATAGTTGCTGACATTAAAAAAATGATATATTTAACATAAAATTCACAAAATAAGAAATTTTTTTTTTTTTTTTTTTTTTTTCACGAGTCTTTGTTATATATACTTTATATTGAAAAAAAAAAATATTTCGGAAAAACAGAAAATACAAAAAGTAGTTTGTGGACTTGGTCGATATATAATTAATAATTTAAAAACTATAAGAGCATGTATCACCGATTAACCCTACTTGGAGCATAGGGTAAGATTTACTTGTATACGTGTGTGTGGAGAGAGACGAAATGTTATTATCTTAATTTGTTCAAATTTAAAGAAATCTTGCGGAAAATTAATCTCGTTTCCACTAGAGATAATCGGGCACTGTGGACATAGAAACCTTGTTCCCTTCCAGGAACTTAATTCTAAATTCACAAGTAGTTTGACTGTTAATGAAACATTTACTGAATAACATTGACAATAGACACAATAGACATTGGTAATTTAGTGCAACATAGAAACAAATTGATAATCCATATAATTGACATCCATATAATGAATTCATAAAAATAAAAGTAACTAATTGGATAAGTAAACAAATAAAATAATTGTGTGCTTGAATTAAAGTAACTTAAAATTTGTAGATTTTTACAGATATAAGTTATGTTTAAAAAAAATATTATAATCCTTTTCTTTTCTTTGTTTGCTTCTTTTTTTCTTTTTCCTTTTCTTTCTTTCTTTTTCTTTTTACATTTTTTTTTTTTTTTTTTTGTACATTAAGTTTTGAAAACTTTGATAACTTGCTGATTCCTTAATTAAAAGTGAAATTCGACACTAATCTGTAAACGAAAAATTGGTCGAGCTCACAAAAATTACGACGAATAAATAAGGTTCTTTTTAAATTATGTACATTACATTAAATGTTGTATGGATGCTGTATGCATTATTTTAAACATCATATGCATGTACATTATTTTAAACATTGCTATTAGTATCCCAATAAACACATATATACCTATTTGTTTTAAGGCGAAAATGGACCTTCAAATCGACAAAAATCATACAAAATTTCGAAAAATACTTTTTTTACCTCAACTCATGACGCGCTTATTATAAGTTTATCATAAGTATATTATAAGTATATTACAAGTAATATTAATTTTTTATATGGTATCTAATGTTATTTACTATCGAAATACTAATAGTTCTAACTTAAAAATGGATTTTCTCAAAGTGAAAATTTCGAGATAATGTCAATTTTCAAAATGTTCCATGCGCATCCTTAATTTTCCGAGGTCTTCAAAATTTTTTATGTAATTATCTTATAGTACATAGAAGAAATATTAGTTAAAATAATTGTACTTCGGAACTCATAAGCTGTAAATTCTTTATCGAAAGAATGATTTACAGTGTTTTTTTACTACAAAAACTGGTTTTTCGACTTATTATTATCACTATTAATTTTTATTTTCTATTTATGTTTAGGATTTCAACTAAGTTTTACTCTTAAGTCTAAAAGGTATCCCATAAATAAAAATTATTATTTTATATGCAAAAGAAATGCGCATGGAGCATTTACAATTAATTAATTATTTCAATAATTAATAATTAATAATTATCAAAGTAATTAATATTTTTCCTTAAAATTTTAGCTTTTCTCAAATAACTACAATTGTAATCACATATTTCATTTTCAAGCAAATCGGTTCAAAAGAAAAAAAAAATTTGAGAGTCCACCTTCGCTTTAATAAAACTTATCGTAAGAAAATTAATTACAATCAAAATTTATGCTTCAGTCATCTTCGTTATAAACTCTATCTACTGAATTATATTATATAACCTAAAGCTTATATTATATTACAAAACTGTTATATGATTAATTAAAAATAGAAAAAAACATTGCAACTATTTTTAAAACATCATAAAATCTCACAGAATCATTTTCTTTTTAAAATAAGTTTGGCCAGCTTTTATTTCCTAAACCAAATTTTAATAATACATTTCCAAAAATATTTATCCAATGACAATTTTTTAAATGCAGCATATACATTTAGAAAACTTATTCAAACAAAAGCAATCATAATAGTATGGAAACTTGTTTGTTAATAACATTTTTTTCTGGTAAGGTTTTAGTTTGCCTGTTTGAAAAATCAATTTTTCACAATTAATGAAAAACCGTACTTTAATAACTTACTCCAATTACAATTCATTTCCTAAAATCTTAAACGTATAACGCTTCTGCAAGTCAATTAAATACGGTCTGTATGGACCAATTCAGAAAAAAGAAACGAAAATACTCGAGGAAGAAAAATAGCGAAAGGAAAAACAAATTTATCAACTTGCTTCCGATTGAGAAAGAAAAAAAACTTTCAAATGAACCACTTAAGTTGCTTAATTCAAGCTTGAAGCACGAATTTAATTAAGCTACTTTATTCCTTTCACCTTCATTACTCTATACATCATTCTCTTTTCATTTCAATTTCCATAAATCATTAGACGCAATAAGGAAAAGTAAAGCAGGGGAAAAAATATGCAAGCTAACCATTCCTTGTAACGGGATCCCTTTTGCGTGCAACCTTCATATTTTAAATGTAACAAAGCATGCTTGTCAAAAGTGAAAACAGAAAATTAAAGGTTGTAAATTAATCCAAAACATTTATTCGGCAATTGGAAAAACACGCGGCAACAACGTTTTCTCATTGATGTCTTTTTAAATGCTCTTCTTGGCTTCCCTTTTGTAACAACATTAAAAAGGTGACCGATTTAAAATACATCGCTGTAAATGTTTGAGCGTAAAGTTGCTGGGAGTTTTATCATCCTCAGCAGAAAAGTCGACTAAGGAGAGATTTGAGAGGCTTTTGAAATATGACGACCAGTCGTAAATCGCAACTCTGGGACCGATTAAAGACAAATTAGCAAGGATAAAATTCGCATTGCAACACCTGGGCCGCGTCTCACCGTTGATTAGCAAGATCAGCAACTTTGCAATGTTTTATTTCTGTGGGATCGAGGCTTCCCCAACTTTTAAATCCCCCGCAAATAGTGGGGACCTATACATATGTGAAAGCAAGCAAAATGTTGAACAAAGTTGGGTGCTAATGCAACCAGTCATTTCCTAGACTCGGAACTGTCAATAGCGCGCAAGAGATGTGTTAATACCATACTAATTGGGATACCGCTCCGGACAACTCCCGTAACCCATAATTATGCTCCGATTTCAAGTAGAAGAGTAGAACATTTTCGGTAAGAGTCTAGCTTCAGCTTATCACCCTTTCGAGTTTGACAGTCTGCAATTATCAAAACTCATGTGAAACATTCCGCAGCAGGAACATATATACATCGCGGATGATAATTATGCAAACTGTCGCATTGCTATAGCCAGTATGCTTTCCTTTCCTAAGTTACGATTGATATTGCTGTAATTATATGGTAGCCGCGCCCGAGTTGTTGTTTCGCATTTTAACAATCGTACTCCAACGCCTTGTTTACGTAGGGACGGCTGTAATTATCTTCGAGGAGCAAATCAAAAATTTGTCAAAACTTTACGGGGATAAATTTTCCCGAAACTTTGGTCAGGTTAAAAATATTCTTACTTCTCCTAATGGGAGAAGATTAGTGTCCGGTTGTCTACAATTCGAAA
This sequence comes from Maratus speculifer, assembly GCA_964019185.1. NCBI lineage: Eukaryota > Metazoa > Arthropoda > Arachnida > Araneae > Salticidae > Maratus > Maratus speculifer. Next base: position 140,473,695 of record OZ025299.1, read on the forward strand.
ATATCGAGCGAGCATAATTTTTGTGTGAAATGTCTTCGGAACAAGATTGAAATAACACAAGGCGCACATTAAGCTCCTGATTTCGAATGTAATCATTCGTTAAACTGCTGTAGAGCAAAACTTATATAATGCTTTATTTAAAGGAGTTTTAGTCAGGTGTTTGTTGTCACTTCGTTGTTGATGTTCTCTTATAAAATGTTATAATTAATTTACATTTCTGTTTTTTTTTTTTCTATTTTTAAAGACAGATATCTAGAACAATATATTTCTTGGAAATCAAAAGGATAAATTTGACATACATTATTTTAGATACGTTTACATAATCTATTAAAAATTTTGTCTTTGTTTAGAAACATTAATTATAATTTGTATTAAAGTGTGATATGTCGTAACGCCCATTGCGGGGGAAAATACTTCAAATTATAAAGGAAAAATGACCAAATTTTTGTCGTGCGTTGTAAAAAATTGTATTTCGAATTATTAAAATTATCTTTTACTTTATAAAATTTAAAGTTTACATCCAATATTAACGTACAGTGTTTTCAAACATCATTTTCTAAATTTTAAAATTTAAAAAAGTCAATAAACTATGAACTTTTTTATTTTAAATACATACATTAAACAGTTTCAAAATAACAGTATTTTTGAAAAAATATACGAATTTTACCCTATAAATGATTCAAAAAATTAATCTATTGCTAGAAATTTCAAATATGCGAATAGCGTCATAGGCGATTATATTAATTATTATATATTAATAATTATAGGTCATTAAGCGAAATAGTCTTTTTTAATTGTTCTAAGAAATTTGCGGTATTGAAATCTGTTCTGCATGAATTAATTTAACATTAGATGTTGCAAATTTTAATATGCATAATTCCTAAATTCCTTTATCACATGACTTTCCGGTTAATATCCGAAGGTAAAATAGTTGAAAAAATCCAAATATTATATCAGAATTAGAGTGTTTGTGGAAAAAGTTCTCATGTTTGGTACAATTTCTACATTTCTATAAATGTAATATGTATATGTATATTATCAACTGATATCAGTCACATTGTTTTAATAAGACTTTTTTTTTTTTTTTTTTTTTTTTTTTGTCAGAGTTAATAGGAGGGGGAAGGGAACCACAGGATTATACATGCTAGTTTTTTTTTCTTATATATGTATTATAACATTTGCATTCAACGAAATCTTTTATTTTCAACTACAGTAAAGCACCATCAATGAAAACTAATGTATCGTATACGCAATCTGAATGTTCCTAATTCTGATAATCGGGACAATCATAAAACAGGGGTTAGATCGTGCAATAATCATTTCTCTAAAAATGGTTTTGTTCAAGAGAAAAAGCTTGTGAGAATCAAGCAAAAATCGAACCCTTCCAATAATGTCTAAGATTTTTTTTTTTTTTTTCATGTGTGTGTGTGTTCTCTTTGATTTTTAAAAAATACTTGAAAAAAAATTATAATGCAATATTAATTGTAAAAAAGCAATATGCTCTATTACAGATGATTGTTTTCCCTCCAAATTTGTCCAATATTAATATTCACATTCTAATTAACTGGAGAAGCGAAAGAAAAAGTTAATAAGATGGAACTTATGTATAATTTATATTTTATCATTTGAATTTCTACAAAATTTTAATGTTATATATTTCTACAACTTTATGCGATTCATTGTATGTTCATTCTAATATGTATCATGTAAGTCTGATTCAAAAGAACAATATTAAATAATAATAGATATCTGTACAAATTATTCATTCACATACATCGGAAGATGTTTGATTCAAGTTGAGTCTCCTCACGACTTTTGAATTCACTACCCATATGCATCACGAGCGTTCAAATATATTGCTCGACAGTACAAGAATGTGAGAATGTGTTTACATGACTTTAAGTGCTATTTTAAATATTTTGCAGGATCGAACACTTTTCTCTTGGAGGTGAAGCTCGAAAATGTGGACAATCCAGCGCAATCCACAGTAATTAACAATCAATAATTGCGTCCTATCCACGATAGCGATTTTCCGGGCTAGCGATTTTCATTTTAGGTGGATAACTCAAGCAGACTGAGCTGAGGAAAGTGAGATAACACTTGATGTATCCACGATGTACTTCATCAGAACATGGATGACATATTTCGGCATCTCTATGGATAGGAGATAAAGTTGACTCCAGAGTTATCGGTTATCCGATGGGGCAAAGGGGTTATCGCAAACCTGTGATATCAGTTTTGATTGAGAAGACGTTCATAATAGGAGAATATGAAGAGCCGTGGATACAGTTTTGTAAAGGAAATGTTTTGTTCTATACACCGTAATATATTTTATACTTTAAAAAAATCTATTTTAAGAAGTTAAATAGATCTGTAAATGTACACTATATTTGTGAAATCCATTTAATTAACTCGGAAAAAATTGTTAAATAAATGAAGTTTGAGAATTTTTGGTGGAAACTAAATCAGTATGATATAAACTTATATAAAATTATATATTGAAATCATTTATAAAAAAATGATTCTTAATTTTTTTTCATAAAGTTTAGATAATTTCTCTGAAAATAAATAGTTGAAGAAAACAGCTATTATTATTATTTTTTAAAAATAAGGTTAATTTATGCCAAAATATAGGCCTAAAGTGAAATAATAATAATAATTATTATTATCATTTAATAAAATTTTGAGTTTGACAAGAGTCTAAAGTTACACGATCTAGTAGATTTCAGGATCATTAGTTCTTACTTTTTACTGTTCATTATAATTTTTTAAAAATATTGATGTTATTGAATTAACACCGTAGTTTTCTTACCTCAAAGTGCAGATATAATAAAAATCAAACTTATCTCTAATAGTTGTGAAAAAAGAAATGCGTTTACTATTTTCCAAATTTTAAAATCAGTTTAAATGCTTTATTTAAATACATTATATCAAAATTTCTTCGGCCGGGGTGTGTATGTGTGTGTGTGTGTGGGGTGTCATTTTGTTTAACATCTCTTGTAGCAACAGTTTTAAGTTCCAAGTTATTCCTTAGGAATAAAACCTATATTGTATCTGAGAAAAGTTTTACAAGCTGTTACAGTCAATCACTGATATATTGGTTCTCGATATTTTTACTTTCACAGGAGAAAATGCTATTAGTAGTCAACACGTTGTGTCATGTTTTAGGTGATACCATCCAGAGAAACACGTCTATCTTTAGAGGTGGCTAAAATATGTATTTTTAACAAAAATGATAAATGAATATAATGCACTGTAGGTGCGATCAATGTGGTGTATTGATAAATTCTAGATATTAGGAAACTACATTGTTTGAATATATATAACACTTTTTAATTATAAACTTTTGAAAAGTAGGTAACTCGGAAATGGTTATGTTACATTTTCATAAACCTTCTTACTAGACAAAAAACATTTCACTTTGTTTTACAGTGTAGCTAAACTGTAAAAAATTTTGCCGTTAAAAAACGGAAATAGTACTGGTAATCTAGACGCCAGTACTACTTCCGTTTTTTAACGGAAAAAATTTCCAGGAATAGTTCCGTTTTTTCACAGAATATTTCCGTTTTTTAATATTTCCTTATGTAAAAATTTTCGTTTGAAAAGTTAAAAGAATTTTTCAAGGACAAACTAACATCTTTGTGATTTTTATTCTTTACTTTACAAAGGCACGTTAATATCAGGGACACATTATATACATTTAATTTAAACAACAGAGAAGAAATGTTACTAACCTTCCATGGGGTTTGAACTCACGACCTTGTCTGTCGTAGCCGGTAGTGTAATACCATTACGCTACGATTTCATATAGCGTCATTTCAAATACCTTTACTTATTTCAGATGCATTTCATGAAGTAAAGACAAGATTTTTGAACGCGGGTTTATTTTTGTAGAGATAATATTTTTTTATTGAACGGACAGTTCTAAATCAAGTTTTACAGATTTTCTTTCCGTAATTTCTAATAGTTAGCTTTTTTAATTTTAGCTTTATAAAAAAAAAAAAGTTTAACCTTTAAAATATTACATGCATAAATGAAAGTATTAAAAAAAAATTGTTTCCTTCTTTTTTGGAAGAGTTTTAAAGCTATTTTATTCATATTTATTTATTTATTTTGTAAAAGGATACTAACACACTTAAAAAAAAAAAAAAACCATGCATTTTAAAAAATATTTTGTATGACGATCTATTGTAAACTAAATAAAAATAATTACTATGGGTTATGGGTTATTAAAATTAATTACATTTATTGATTTTCATAACTTAGGTAATCGCCAAAATGATAATAAATTCGGTAATATATTTCGATATACTTTGAATTTTAAGAGCGAATTTCTTAATTTGAATATATTAAAATATGTATATATTAAAATTAAAAGTAGATTTTTTTCCACTTAAAATATCCTTCGCACTTTTTATATCATGATATAAATAAATTAAACATATTTAAAATTATACTGAAAAAAAAAACTTTCCTTAGCTATCTCAAACTTAAAAAGAATTAATAAATCTTATTATTATTTTTTTTAATTTGTAAAAATATGCTATCTTTTTAATATAGTTTAAATTTTATGTGCGAACTTCTTAATTTGAATAGATTAAAAAATATATATATTAAAATTAAAAGTAGATTTCTTTCCACTTTAAATAACATACGCACTTTTTATATTATAATATAAATAAATTAAACAAAATCAAACTGAAAAAACAAAAAACTTTCCTTAACTATCTGAAACTTAAAAAAGAATTAATAATAATAATAATTATTATTATTATTTTAATATTGTAAAAATATGCCACCGTTTTATAATTAAAACAGAAAAAAATAAGAGAAATGTTGCTATGTTTTTCTATTTGTCATACAGATGGCGCCACGACACTTATCAGTTAAAAAAACTTATAACTAGTGCTGTTTAAATCGGAAGATGTTCTGTTTGCGGTGAGATTTACGAAACGGTTACTGTATTTTTAATCTCAAAATAGCAAAAAACGGAAATACTGCTGTTTTCTTGGAAAAATCAAACTATTCCGTAAAATTTTAGGGAAAAGTTTGTGTATATTAACGGATATTTTTTACAATAAACGATAGGAAGTGTAAAGGAAAAGTAAGTAACATAGAACTAGGAACAGCCCGCTAGCTTAGTAGCTTTTGCTGAGTTTACTCTTTGTTTTTACAGTTGTTCATGAATGCTCTGAAGAGATGAACTTTTGTGACCATTAAGGGTGTATTCGAAAAAACGCTTTTTTCACCTTCAACAGCTCGAAATTTTCCGATACAATTTCAGACACATTTTTAAAAGTAGAAACATGAAACTTGCTGAGGGGATTCTTGAAGAGGCGTATAAGGTGCCGTGTGATTTTTTTTACGCTCAATTCATTAGAATTTGATTTATAAACATTTACCTTCTCGGCATGACTCTTTTTTTCGTTCTCAGATATCTCGCTTCGGGAAAATCTGTTCAAAATGCCGTATTTGATCGTTTTTGTTACAATTTTTTTACATTTATCAAAGAATTGACAATCACGGCACCTTGTGTACTTTCTAAATAAGAGAATATGCAAGTTTGATGCGTTTGAGAGCAAAAGTGCATTCAAAAATAAATCGGAAAATAAGCAGTTTGAATCGAAATACACCCTTAACTACTTTTATTCAATCACTGACTATCATGTAATTGAATAATTATCTTATTAACTTTATTTATTTATTTATTTCATTTTATTTATTTATTTAAAATAAAATAATAAATAACCACATCTATATAACCTCACTATTCCAGATGAGTTAAAAATTGTCTTATTAAGTTAAATTAGATAAACTCTGTAGTTATTCAATTTTTTAACCTATTATCCCTTAGACAAGATTTCTTGCCAACTTACTATTTCTCCTTATGGATTAGACTTTTTGAGATTCAGATACTTAGTTTATAAAAGCAATACGAATTCATTTTGTCACAGTTTTAAATAGCCACTTTCATATTGGTTTTGTTTTTGTTTTAATTACTGGACTTGAACGTTGTTTTATGGATTACAATACGGTGACGTTCCCTATTTTTAAATACTATTTTTAAGTTTTCCTGCCAGGCAAAAAACTACAAATAATTCAACAATAAATTTCAATTGTATTCTTAGGCATTAATAGTAGATAACAAAAAAGTTAAAAAATATAAAAAGAAAAAAGAAGAAAGATTGTTTAAATTCCAATGAACCTCAAAAAATAATTCTGGCCACAAATGGATTTTAATTAAACTTCAATGAAGTTTATGGAATAGTGAAAATTAAAGAAAATTATTCTGCAGCTTGATCTGAAAAATAAATTACAATCGTTAATAGGATGCAACTTTCTTAAAAAAAAAAAAAAAAGGGAAAGAAACGGAGAAATATTATGAACTTGGGAAAGTTTTTCTGGGTGATACCGTTACTTCTTTAGAATGCACGTTTGTAATAAATCGTTTTATAAACTATTAAGTGCGAGAATTACTCGATCTCAGAGGGTTCCGTACTGCAAATATATAAATTATTAGCTGTATTATTAAAAACAATCGTTGCTTAAAGAATAATAAAACTTTGTTTAAAAGAAAAATGTAGGGCTTAGTATAGCTGAATATACGAGAAAAGTATGAATGAATATATCAATAAAAGTTCAAAGAGACATGAAGCCTAAAAAATATCAAATATTGCTATTCTGTATAACTATTTTTCTAAATTTATCCTAATCCATTTGTTTATTAATTTAATTCGGTACTGAAAATAAAATTAATGCATATTTAGACTTCGTATGGCATTTTATAAAGCTATATTCGGCGTAGTAATAATCTTTCCTTTTGACAGTGTACCTAAGACAAAACCCTTGTTGAAAGTTTAAACTTGGTACTGTTCAAAGCCCGTTTCGGAAGAAGGTCGCTCAATGATAACACCGCCTTGGTCCGTGCCTCGTTTTTCCAGATAGGTTTGAATTAACTTTTAAAGACACATGAGGTGTATGGGGAGATTCACTTAATACCAACCTTTTGCTAATCCCATAGTATATATTAAAATCCTGATATTTAATTTAAACTATAACTATTGAACTTGACTATTAATCTATAACTTAACTATAACTATAACTATAACTTAAATATTCATCTTGATGGCTGAATAAAAATACGATATGTTAAAATCCTGATATTTAATACTACTCTGATTTTTTCCCTCCTGATGACGGTTGTTGATTACAGTTGAAAGCGCTCGAAGTTTTTAGCAACTTTTGACGGTCTTTTATCTTCTAAAGATCTTACTATGTATATTTTAGCACCTTTCAAGTAAATTAAATATCAGGAATTTAATATTGCATATTTTGAAGTTGAAATATGTTTTCTAAATTTTTATGCAATCAATATGGCTGCAGTTTACTTCAAAAATAATTTTAAAAAATTGATTTTAACTGAAGAGCAATTTTTATTAAATAAGCAGTTATTTTTTTTCAACTAAAAAAAAAAAAAAAAAAAAAAAAAATTGTGATTAGAAGTTGTTTTAAAACATTTTTCGAACAAAAATAGAAAATAAATTTTTGTTGAATGAAAATTTTCTATTCCGTAGCACGATAAAAATTGGGAATTAAAAATTGGCATATTCCTGAAAATTAAGTAGGTAAGCTCTGAGGCAGAAAAATAATAGATTTTTTTTAATTAGCACTAAACTGAAGACAAAAATGTAAAAGCACTAACTTTACTTATCGTCTAACATTAAATAACATAAGACTAAAGTTGCTTGTTTGAAAAATATGCCCTGGTGATTAAAAAACAACTCAATTTTTAGAAAATTTAATTAGCTCTGTAAGCTTTTTAAAAGAAAAAGTTGTTAACAATAAAGTGTGCCTTCTTTATTCTTGTATCGTAAAAAACCTATATATGCAAAAATTTACGGAGAAATGTGCAGCGAGTTGGATAAAATCTTTCTGCATTGAAACCAGAATGCTTATTTTGGTGTAAATAAAAAAAGATTTGACTTGCAAATAAAATTATTTATTAATACTGTTCGCTTTAGTTTGTGTTTTGTAACATTTGCTTGGACATTTAAATACATTTTATTCGTAAATGCTTCCAACCAGTTTTTTTTTCCCTAGTTATTAAAAGAGCAACAGCGAATTAAATTGTTTTTATTTTTTCATAAACACGCTCATAAATTCACATAAGCGTAAAATATCTGCATAAAAACTAACGAAATAATTAATTAGTTAGATACAACTTTTTGTAAATATTGTTACAATTCAAACTCTAAAATTATAGAATTATATTTTGGTTTTAGTTGTAGGTGTTTTATGTGTGATGTACTAAAATCTTATAGAAGACGATAACAGCGAAGGGAAATTTTGCTGATGATATTGATTTTTTTAATTATATCTAAATAAGATAATTCAAAATTATGCCATACAAGTTCAATTAAAAGTTCCAGTAATCAGCCAGTTATGCCAGTATCTAGTTTTGCAACAATTCTACATGCATACATAATTACAGGCTCTACCAAAATATCCTTGATTCTTTACTGGTAGTTGGCGTTTAATTAAAAGTACTGCTGTCCTTTGAAAAATCATGGCATTTAAATTAGACCAAGAATAAAGGGTTTATTAAGGATTTTATCACACTGTAGCCAATCTTGCCGGTTTATGTATTTTTTTTAACCTTGGGGGGGGGGGGGGGATAAAATTTTTTTACCTGTAATTCACTACTTTAGTCCAAACATTATTTCACGTATAACATCAGTATGACTTTAGTGCACTGGTTTATAAACTATGTGTCGGGTCCAACTCATGAGTAATGCACTATACAAAAATATCTCTAATTCTAGTAACTTAAAGTTACCGAAATTTGTATACTAAAATTTTATTTGTTCAAAGTTCAAAAAAGATATCAATCTACAAAACTTTTAAGAAAAGCTTACAGAAATCTTTAACTTTATAAAAGAAATCTACTAAAGTTATGGCAATCTTACTAAAATTTTACCTGTATCCTGTGTAAATGTACTCTACTTAAACAGCTCAATTTTTCTAAAAATTCTTAGTAACGTTAAAAAAATTTTTGATTCACTGTGCAAATATGTATCTATTACATGAATTTTTGTTGCTGCCGTTACATAAAAAGTTCTTAAACTACAATTTTCTACATTTTTTTTTTTTTTTTTTTTTTTTTTTTTTTTTTTGAGTGTGGACGATGTTTTACGTATCAAGAAATGATCGATCAGATTTTGATTTAGTTGCATATTTTAAATTACATGCTGAGAAAATATAACGAAAATAATGTGTTACAACTTTAAAGAAAAATTTAAAAATACAGATAAATAATTTTGTGAGTATAGACTAGTTTATTAAATTTGATGTAAAGAGCGGCTTGAGGCGAGATTTTATACCGATACAGACTTTGTTCGTGGTTTAAAACAATGACATATAGCATTGGCTTTTAAATTTTCCTTTTTAAATACAATCATTACACATATATTTTTCCCACAGAAAAAAAAAATCTATCATTCTTTTTTTACATTAATATTTATCTATTACTGTTTCGATATATACGTTTTGCACTAAAGTTCACCCTTCTACAGGATACATTAAGCAAAAGCTCAAAATAACTGTATTTTAGGTAGGTCGTGAAACAATTTGAAATCTTAAAGTGGATCCACTTAATAAAAAAGCTCTTGAAGTTCTGCGGTATTTCCTCAGCTCTGTATCAAGCGTTGCCTGATTATTAATCGCAAGATTGCAAATAAATCATCAATCATGCAAAAAAAAAAAAGAAAAAAAAGATAAAAAACTTCATATTAATGCTTAAAAATGGTAATAAGTGTTTCGATTTCGTTTCTTTTTTAGTATTTTCATATATATACATTTATTTATGACTACTTTTATTTAGCATATTTTCAGTATTGACTTGCGAATTCATTTATAACAATAATACATATTAATATTACAGTTATTGTATTTATTTAGCTTTTCTTTTTTTCAAAGTTTATCTCTGCAAGTCGTAAGTACGAATGATGAAGTTTCATCCTTCCTTTTCAAAATGTAAATTTAAAAAGAGTGAAACCAAGGTGGATATGGAGAAAAAATTCATAAAAAAATTATAAATATAATCATATATATATTTATATGATGTAATATCATTTATAATTATAAAATTATAAATAAATTCTAAATGTAAACTATAAATAGAAATCGTATTACATATATACGTATCGTTTATTAGTCATCTGCTGTGATATGAGTACTTTTGCTGTTTCAGGTCTTTTGTAGGACAGCTCAAAAATTAATTACAATACAAACCTATAAAAACAAACAGATAATGTTTGTGCCGAGAGTGGTTACTTTAGAATTATCAATTAACTACTGAATATCGTATTTTTGTGTGCCGCAAAACCTTTTCTCATTAATAACAGAAGGTTATAAAATTTTTCCTTACCCTGAATTCAATAGACTGAAAAAAAAAATCAATTTTCTCTGACAGTGTTTGCCCGATAATTATCAACCTCATTGCCAATTTTTACAAAAGTGTGAATCAATAGGTCCCTTGAAAAGCAAACAACTGCAAAAGGGTGGGGGAGATAGATAACCTTGTATAAAAGTAGCAGGAGTTACATCACCCCAGTTTTCCGCCCCTCCCCAATTAATCATGAAAACGAGCTCTAAATGTTTTGTTGTATTTAGAGAAATTAAAACAAACCTTATGAAAAAGTTCATTAGAGTGGTGTGTCGTATGCCGAATCTTTGTTCTTTACTGTGTAAAACGCAGAGAACAATGGGAATGACACGTTTTTAATTTGATCTCAGCTTTGTGAATACTCTCTCAATTAAATAAAAGGGATTTTTTCGTCAATCTTTGAATAAAGACCCCTGTTTAATACAGTTTGGAATATTAAAAACATTTATCTTTTTCACAGTTGCTTTCGTTTTGCGGAAAGCAATTAAATCCAAAGGGGTCTGAGACAGACGAATATTTCAACAAGACAGATTGGATATTAATATGGTTCTTTTGAGGAATAAAACTATTGTTTAGAGAACGTTGTCAAAACCCAGGCAGTCGGCCAAGAAATACTAATAAAAGCAACGAATGTGAATGAAGAAAAAATGTGCGAGGAATTAAATGGTTTAGGAATTGTGAAGAATTTCTTAATTTCTTTTTTAGTTTTTTTTATATGTTTGCATTGAATTTTCCGAATTGTGAAAATAACATAGATTTAAAGGGTAGTTCCTAATAACAATAAAATGATCTTGACATGAATTTAGCTGCGGAATAGGAGTGGCGTTCTGTGAAAATTAAAAGAAAGAATAAGGATATAAAATCATGATTATTAAAAACATTTTTATTTCTTATTGTTAGATTCTGTACATTAAGAAATGTATTGTTAAGTAACAGGCATTGTTCCCTCAAGCAAAAATAATTAAATAAATAATAATAATAATAAATATAAATAAAAGAGTTAGAAAAAAAAGATAGAAAGAATTTTGCTTCTTTCTCCGTTTATTTGTATGTTTCTGATAAGTATTATTCTGGTGTATTATATTTAATTTCAAACTTTTAAAATTAAATTTTCAGCTGCATTGTTTCTATGAAGTTCTGTGAATTCAATTATTGTTTTAATAAAACTACAGTGTTGTTTAAGTGCTGAATGATTTCACATGTCTAATATATGGAAAGAAACATGCAGTATTAATTTAGCAATAAAATCTAAATTTACATAATTGTTGTGATTCTTTTCTGTAGAAAATTTCTCCGGCCTTGCATTCAATATCATTTCAAATTGTAATTGCTTAAAAGGTGTATAGACAACACAGTGAAAAAGTACCCCTGCCGGGATTCGAACCTGGACCATCGGTATAGAGTAGCAATGTTCTACCAACTGAACCATTTGAGACGGTACAAAGCCTAGATTCTAATAATGTAGGACTTTAAATTGATTCGGGGACCCTCCACTGGGATCCGCTAATCTACCCGTATAATAATAAAATTTTCAAAATTATTTTGAAGGTTAAATTTTTAATTAAAATTATTTTTTAAGTAAAATCTTCTTTTTCTTTTTTTTAATATTTGAACGACACCTTTAAACATTACACACGGATACATGCAATTCTAAAAAGAATAATGTAAAATATTCTTATCTTACACCGTCTGTACCTGAAATTGGCATTCATTACCTAACCTTCTGCCAACTCCCTTCTGCCTTCTCTCTTCAATATCGTCATCTGTGTAAACTAGACGGATCTGATTATGAGCTACATTCAGCCAAATTTCTGGCACCCTGCGACAGATTATATCACACATAATTATGATAAAACGACTGATACCATAGCTGCAAATATACGTACAGAGTACGTTCACAGAAGTCTTTGCAAAGACAAAGTGGTTTTTGGTTTTCACCCCTGTCGACTATCTTGCTACAGTTTCCTGTTAAAGTTGAAAATCGCTATAGAATTTCCAAAGGTTGCCAGATCATCAGTATAGTGATTAAGCTGCCAAAATATAAAACAGTTTTCTTATTTAGAAACATCCTTAAATAAATATTTACTAAGTTTGTACATAGAAGTCGGTTCATTGATAAAAGGAATTTTGTCTTCAACCCTTCTTTACAATGTTCTTTTAATTTTCTGTAAAAGTTAGACTTCACCGTAGTATTAGAAAAGTTACCAGATTACGAGCATAAATTGCTAAAATATGAACTATTTTTTTGATTTACAGCTATTCATAAAAAACAAATGCGCCTTTTTTAACAGAAGTTGGTTCACTAACAAAGGAAACTTTTGTTTTCTAACTCTTCACCATCACACATATCTATTACAATACACACTATCTTGCTTCACTTTCCTGTTAAATCTTGAAATCTCCCATGGCCGAAACTAGTATTTTGTTTGCACTCGGGGCAAACATGGATTGTGGCGTCCTCCGCCTCCTCCTACACAAATTAAATTTACAAAGATAATTTTATTGAGTATTAAACAGCTGATAAATAGTAAATAATAAATAATAATTTAAAATATATAATAATAAAATATGTTATACCGAACAACCTAATTAGCTTTATCAAATATGGATTCATTAAAACGTTGAGAACGAATTCGCAAAATGGAAAGATCGACAAACAAAATCTTCATCTGGCGTTCCTTCACCTTGCTCCCATTGCCCTCCTTTAGTTTCGGCCCTGATTCTCCATAGTATTGCAAATCGTTAGCAAATCACTAATATAGTGAATAAGTTGCTAAAATATAAAATACTTTTCCTTTCTTACATTCATAAACAAATAATTATTATGCGTTTATTTATTGGAATTGGTTCATTAACAACACGGAATTCCCTTGTTCTTTCTTTTCTCTATTTTGCTACATTTGTCATCAAAAGTTGGAAATCTTCTTTGCACTGAACAGCTTACATTTACTATTATTTTCAACACAATCTAACTGATTGATAAAGTAATCGTACGAATTGAATATTTCCAACTGAGCGAAAAATTGACCAGGCTGGGAATCGAACCCAGATACTTGGCTTACAAGGCCAATGCTTTACCTGTTAAGCTACCTGGGCAATAGCCAGCTGGGATTTTTCGCTCAGATAACCTTACTGGTCATAACATCTGATCTGTCATTTAGACCAGAAAAATCCCATATGGCTATCGCCCAGGTAGCTTAACAGGTAAAGCATTGGCCTTGTAAGCCAAGTATCTGGGTTCGATTCCCAGCCTGGTCAATTTTTCGCTCAGTTGGAAATATTAAATTCGTAAACTTACATTTAGTAAACATGCATCCAAAATATACAAAATAGATTTTTTTCATATTTATTGATGTTCTAACCAATAATTATCATAAACATGTTTTATATTTTTCCTCTATGATAACACTTGCTTAACATGATATCTTTATTGCAAGTTATTTTGTCGAAAAGTGCATTTTTTACATTATTGGAATATTATAAAAATAAAAATAAATGAATTAGGGTAATATCCCCAGTAATTGGCACTTTAAGAATTTGTCTTTAAACTTACTTCAATTTTCATTAAAAAGAAATAAGATATTTACTTGGAAATATTTTTAAATCAAAGAGTACATATCTGTGCATCTATTTTGCCCACTAAAAGCAAAAAAAATTTGAAAAAGTATTTTTATAAAAATTAATTTATAAAAAGTTGCTGAAATCACCAGTAATTGGCACCTAGATCACCAGTGTATGACACCTTGTGATCCAGTAATTGGCACAAGTTTATATTTAAAAAAAACTTTACATTTTGCATTGGGTTTAATCGCTTTAAACGAATTTACAGTAGATGAAGATACCATATTTCAGGTTTCTGAGAGTAAGAAATCAGCATATTAGTCTGAAATGTGAACAGTTTAAAACAATACAATATACTTATACTAATACCCAGTAATTGTCAATACCCAGTAATTGTCATGCTGTCCCCAGTAATTGTCATATGAAGCTTTAATGGATACCAATTACTGATAATATTTCATATTTTCAAGTAAAAACAAATGTTAAACAAAATTAGTCTATAACTTTAAAAGCACTTCCAAAATAAGTGGTTTGATCTCAAATTCTTTGCGAATTCCTTGTAATTGGAATAGGTGCCAATTACTTGGAACTAGCAAAATGAAGCACTATTAATTGGCATCTATCATTAATTCAGAAATCCAAATATTTGTGTCGAAAATATTTTTACAAAATTAAAGTAACCCTTTTTAACTAAACAAAACTGTTGTCAATTAAAATTTAAAATATATTATAAATCAATTAATAATGAATTGAAAAGCATGCCTTCCTTAAACCAAAGAGGAAGCATTTGCAACAGAAATGGCTAATTTCATACAAGCCATAATTGTTTCTCTTTCCTAGGCACTATTGTCATCTAGTAGCATAAATCAAAGTTATAATCTTTAACGTAAATGAGCATATAACTGGTATATGGTCTTGCATTTTCAAAAGACTGGATATAAATCTTATTTTAGGACATGTTTGTAGGATGTGTCAATCACTGGTGCATGCCAATTACTGGGGATGTTACCCTATTTAACATTTTGTTTCATATGAAAAACATGTTTAGAATTTTTATAATAGAAAAATTTTTAGAATCTCAACATTGTTTTAATTAAATGTAAAACATGAAAGTAAGCAATAAAAATTTTAATAAAAGTATAATTTCATTGTAATTTACAAGAGTCTGATTATTAAATCGCAACACTAGACCTATATATTTTTCTGAGAGGGTAAAAATATAACTTATATCAAAATACTAACCAAACTTTAAAAACGAAGCCCTTAAAAATATTAGGCAATAATTGCAACATTTTGTCAGTGCTTGTTAGGAATATCGTAATATTAGGATATAACATTAAAATTTTTTTAAAAAGGTTAGATGAATTTCTTACGTACTGCATGATTATCATTTTGAACTCATTCAAATATGAAAGATCATTCGAGTATGGTATGTGTTTCAACATTTGCCCAGTGAGACAAAAAACTGCATAAAACCAAAATTAATGCAAGCACATCTTAATATTGGTTGGTATTCTCAGAAGCGTTCATTTTAGTCAGCGTACTAAATTAAGATATCCATGCATGTATTTTTTTTTAATCCAGTTTTGTGTCTTTTTTTTAATATTGATGTTTGCTTTATTACTAGCTCTCTCACTCTAAATCTTATATCAATTCGTGCAGCGCGAGGAATGCGAAGCAATAATTAAACAAGCACTTTAAATGATCTCAAAAATTGGGATTTACTAAAGATTTTCCACATTTTAAAACATCAGAGTTACACGATGTTGGCGTAATTCATTCTAATTTGTATGCCAATATGCGCTAATTTCGAGAACAGCATAATTAATTTGTAATTTTTTCATGACTTTTGAGACCACAAAATAGGTTGTAATATTTTGTTCATATTCCCTAAAGTCAACACGTAATGTTTGAGTGATTGTTGTTATTGTGCCAACATTTTGGTTCGATTTTGATTGGCAATTTTGGTTCAATTTTTGCCAACAATTTTGGTCTCTGAACATATAGAAAAGTTTCCGGAATGATAGGAATCTTGAATCGTGCGGGGTGAACTAAACAGAAATTCCAATTTTAAAGATGGGCGAACAAGAAAAAAGTAACTTTTATTAAAATTAATCTTACAGGAGAATAAGATGTAAGTGAGATTTTCTTCGGTATGCTTCTTGATTTACTTCCAAATGCGACGACAGGTAGTGTTTTGTTATCCCTAATTATAAAAACGCTGAGACTAAGGTATAACAGAGTTCGTACATCTCTTGGAATTTTCCCACCCGGAAATTCTTAGGTATCAATATTTTCCTACTGAAAATTTCGGATTAAATAAGGTGAAATTTCGCGCATTTAACATAAATTTATTTAACTATTAAATAAATACTGATACTTCTGGAAATTTTCCTGAAGCGTATGAACCCTGGTATAAATATGGATCCCTCCACTTAGATTTTACCTTTCTTTTTGTTCAGAACATCAAGCGTGGAGAAACTTGGGTTGCGGATTTAAATTGAAAAGTTATTTGAAACATTCTTGCATAAAAAGTAAATTTAGACATTGAATAGGTTGGTGACAAAAGTTCCGGAATTTACACTGACAAGGATAACTTCAATAGCTATCACTTTTGGTTGATACGTCACTTTAAATGATGTTAGTTCATCAGAATATAATCTAACATACATATTTATTGAATAATTGTTTTTTAAATCTCTAATACGTCGATGAAGTAATATGGAGATTATATTTGTATTTATTGACAAGTTTATTTTTTAAGTATAGGGTGGTCATAAAAAAAACTTTGCCAATATAGGGAGCTCTAGCGGATGGTCCGTTCAACCGATCGAGATGAGATTTCAGATATACTTATTATGAGGTATGAGTTCGGTATACTGTGAACGGCAACAAAGTGGTGCTCACGATTACAGTTATAGGTACAGAAACTCGAAATTTTCCAATGGCAACGCTCTTTTTTCCGTCGAAAAATGATCAGCGCATGCGAAAACCCTAACGAACATTGCAACCGTACGTGTATCACAAGAAACGGACTCGTTATGTACGCACAAAAAACAGCTCTTCAACCCCCCCCCCCCCCAAAAAAAAAAAAAACACACGATCGGAACGCACAGAAGAAATTTGCATATGACACAGATTCATTACACCAATCACTGATTACAACACTCCAAGCCAATTCACTGCAGTAATTCTGGTATGAAGTAATTTTGCAGCATTGTCGTATAGCTGGAGCCTGTTACAGAACAAGTTGCAAATCCCGTTGGTATCACTTCCTAAAAAGAAATACGGACCGGGAATAATTGTGCATGCAATGCCGCACCACGCAGTAACTTTCATGTCGTGTAAAGGTACGGGCGCCACAAGGAATTCATGTTTGCCCACTGCACACAATTTTTCGTGTTGACATTGCCAGTTAAGGTGAAATGTGCCCCGTCTGTCCATAATAAGTGAAGAAGCCAGTCCTTATCTCCATCATGTTTGATAAGAAATTGATTAGCAAAGTCTATATGTTGTTGATGGTCCCCCAGTTTCATCATCTGGAAGGGCTGGTACAGGTAAGGAAACATGCGGATTAAAGAGCGCGCTAGCTTTAGCACCGTTGATTTCGGTGTATCCAATACAAGAGATGCACCTTTTACAGTTTTGTGTGTGCCCTGCAATCACTATGTGATACACTTCCATAAGAGTATCCTCAGGAAGAGTTGGTCGTCTGGATCGCGGTTCACCACAGCTGCAACCAGTTTCTTCAAAATTATTTACGAAATCACAAAGAGCTTCCGGGCTACATGGGCAAAGCATTTGGCAATGGTTTAGACGGTAAACACGCAAGGTTTTCGCAACATTCATCCCATTCTGATAATAGATTTTTACCAATTCACTATGTACTTTCGGTGGAAGTGTCATTTCGCCGCCATGTGCAAGCTCCCGACTGAAAGACATTTCCACCCTACTTTTTATCCGTTTTCTACGCTGGCTATTTGGCAAACGGCGTTTCGTAATTGGTGTTTTGCCTCTGTCATATGCAAATTTCGTTCAGGCGCCATGATCGTGTTTTTTTTTTTTTTTTTTTTTTTTTTTTTGTTGTTGTTTTTGGTCGTTCGCAGAACTGTTTTTTGAGCGAGCATAACGCGTCCGCTTATTGCGATACGCGCACCGTTCCAATGCTCTTTAAGGTTTTAGCATGCACTGAGCATTTTACGAGGGAAAAAAATGGGCATTGCCATTTGAAAATTTCGAGTTTCTGTCGCTATAACCGTAACCCCGTTGCCGTTGACAGAATATTGAGCTCATACCTGTGAATAACTGTATTTAAAATCTCATCTCGATCGGTTGAATGGGCCGGCAGCTAGAGTTCGATATATCGGGAAAGTTTTTTTATGACCACCCTGTATGTGTCCTTCTTTATGTTTGAGCATATCACGCATTTTTTCTATTGTAGAATTATGCATAAAAGGATAAGTAATATCATGTTCACACTTTTGCGTATTATTATTATTATTATTATTTAACAGTGGGAACAATAATACCTCTCAAAAATATTTCTTCCAAATCTAAAATTAAACTCACAATTTTTCTGCTAATTTTCCTGATCACTAAAATATTTCTTAATTGCATTTTTTGAAAGAAAAAAAAATAACTTTCAAAACATGATATTTTATCTTAAAAACTTGAAATAATCGTTCTTTGTCAATATTCAAAGTTAAATAACAAATAGCTAAAATATTTCAAAAGAAGTCTGTTTCAAAACAATTTCACCTCTCTACCCTTTTCTCTATTCTAATCGAAGAAAATAACTACAAATCATCATTGGTTGTTGGTCCTAGTATTGATGCTTTGACAACAACATCCACGCAAACTTATCTTCCTGTTTAAGATGTGTGTTACGCTACAGATAGCCTGCTGTGCAACGTTTGTCTGTCTGTACAAAAATTGATGAGGGTTACTTGTCAGAGAAATCTGTTAGAATAAATATGACGCAATTACTCTTCGACGTTGGTGGCAAGGGCTGTTATGTCGACATTCTTGTAGCCTTTAAGATATAGATTCAAAGTAGGAAATAGCTACGGCCAAAACTTTGTATTTAGTTCTTTTACTTCTGTGACAAAAGGTTAACTATATTGAGTTTGATTGTACCTTGTGATGTATATTCGCAGAGAAATAATGAAAAGTCATTTATTCACAACTTCTGCTCAGATTTTAGATTTGAAAGTTTTACTTTTGGTGTAAAATGTTGTTCTGGAAATACGGTTTAGTATAATTTGTAGAAGAATTCGGATTCAACGAGAACGTACAAGATTTGTAAAAATATATTTGAGATGATAAAATGAATAAAATTACTGAAATCGTGTGATCAAAGTTTGTTTGAAATAACATAAAAATTTAATCAAATGTGGAAGGAACAATTTTTTCTTTCATTTTTTTTATTTATCTTCAAGAAATTTCTTTTGTTTTTGTGATAACAAACTATAAAAAATATATATAAATTATATTTGGTCACATTAATATTACAGAATAAAATAATTTTTAAAAAGCTAATGCACTATGATATACAAATTATATTATAATAAATTATTAAACATTAAATATAAAACTTTAATTATCCATGTTTTGTTACCATGCTAAAATTTCATAAAAATCCGAAAAATTTTATGGTCTTAAAGTTATTAAACTTATTACCCAATTTTTATTCCTATCAATATCATTTCATATAACAATCTTATTTTATTCAGATAAATAAGTATAAGGAAAATCGCACTTACCTTATTTTAATAATTCTTCGATGATAATATTCTTCAGTTTTATTCATGATTGACTGAATGTTCACATATCATTCTTATATGTATGTAGTAACTGTAAAAGAAGAAAATAATTCATATTAATTTCACTCATTCAAAATATATAAGCACTTGTCTGCTACATATAAAAAAACATGTGTATTAATTATAATTAATGATTAATCAAGTTTAAAAGTAGTTCTTGATTACATTTGATAAATACCGGAGCAAATAGAAAAGCATTATTATGAATCGCATAAAATTGCAACACTATAAGTTTTGTTCGAGCTGGAACAATATTGTCTAAGTATAAAAATCAGTTTTTTTTTTTTTTTTTTTTTTCGCTGGCCGTCTATTTTATGGGATTCTACAACATACGGTCGAAAAGGTTGAGTTCAAGTTTTTTTCAGTACCTTAAAGGAAATTGTTAATATTCAAATGTTCCCTCTTGATCTAAGAAAAAAGCATAAGGAAATAATTGCAAGTTTTGTTTATGTTTAACAAATTCTGGAAAAGCTTTGATTATGGCTATGGCTGATGTCAGTTTTCAGGGGCAGTATTCCACGCCGAGGGTTTTGGATTCTGGTTCATGGAGTGAAATTCGATGTCGTTATATAGTCGTAGAATTATATTTTTCTAACTGGGTAATTTTTATGCAGGATTGATTGAAATTTAGATAATTTACCAATTTTAATAATCACATGGTCACTTTTGCTAGATTAACAATCTAACTATATAACATTTCAGCTGAGAAAAGTGCAACGCATGGTTAAATTTTTGTAATCCATTGGTTAGCATTTTATCCTAATAGGGATAATTTCGCTTCCTCTGGTTAAATCCCTTTCTGTTTTGTCGCTTGCCTATTCAGCATGTAAAATTTAAGCTAACAACAGGAAACTTGAATGGAAAGGACTGAAACTGATTAAATACATAAATATAATAATTCATTAAAATCTCAACTGGCTAACACACAGCCAAACACATTAGCAAAAGTTAGGAACATGTGCAACATGATGAGTAATACTGTCTCACGAGAATGGAGTCTGAAACCAGAATTATTGAAAATTTATATAGATCAGTAGTTGAGAAAACATTGATATACGCAGCCCAATTTGATGACACAGCCTTAATACCAGAAAGAAGGAAGCATTAACAAATTGTCAAAGACAATTCCTACTGACCATAGTCAAGGCATATAAATCAACCCCAACCGCGAATCCTCGGGTTCTAGCAGGCCCAGTTCCAATTCTCCTAAATACTACACTGTAAAAAAATTTTCCGTTAAATAACGGAAATAGTTCTGGTAATCTAGACGCCAGTACTATTTCCGTTATTTAACGGAAAAAAATTTCCGTTTTTTCCAGCAATATTTCCGTTTTTTTACAAAATGTTTCCGTTTTCATATTTTTTTATATAAAAATTTTCGCTTGAAAGCCAAAAAAGAATTTTCAAGGACAAACTGGCTTTTTTATTCTTTAGACAAGGACACATCAGATTAGAACACATGCATTTAATTTAAACAACTTTGAATAAATGTCACTTACCCTCGATGGGGATCGAACCAAGCACCTGTCCCGTGGCAGCTTGTAGTAGTGTAATACCATTACGCCATAGTTACGCATACAGCGCTTGCAAATATCTTTACTTATTTCAAATGGTTTTATAAAGCAAAGGCCTTATGTTGAACGCGGCATTAATTTTTATTGAGAATTATTTTCTATATGAGTGTATAGTTCTAAATGTTTACCAGATTTTATTTCCATAATTTCGAATATTTAGTTCTTAATTTCAGTTCTATACAAAATAAATTTTAGACTTTAAAATATTGCATGTATTAAGAGTTGAATGCATTAAAAAGTTTTTATTTTATTTTTATTTTATTTTAAGGAGATTTTTAAAAGTTTATTGTAATATTATTCATATTTATTTACTTATTTATTTTTGAAAGGATATTCTTAAAGAAATATTAAAATATGTTAAAGTTATTTTATTAATATTTTATTATTACTTTTATTAAAATATATTAAAATTAAAAGTCGAACGTTTTTCCATTCCAGATTTTATTTCCATAATTTCGAATATTTAGTTTTTAATTTCAGTTCTATAAAAAATAAATTTTAGACTTTAAAATATTACATGTATTAAGAGTTGAATGCATTAAAAAGTTTTTTTTTTTTCATTTTAAGGAGATTTTTAAAAATTTATTGTAATATTATTCATATTTATTTACTTATTTATTTTTGAAAGGATATTCTTAAAGTAATATTAAAATATATTAAAATTAAAATTATTTTATTATTATTTTATTATTACTTTTATTAAAATATATTAATTTAAAAAGTCGAACGTTTTTCCACTATCCTACGCATATTTTAAAAAATAGGCTATAAATGTGGTAAACATTATTTAAAAATGATAATGGAAATAAACTAACTGAAAATAAACTAACTAACTAATCTCAAACTTAAAAGAGATAAATAAAATTTTACAATTTTTATAATTTTTTTAATATTGTAAAAATATGTTAGCTTTATATTATTAAAACAGAAAGAAATAAAGAACATTATTATACAAAGTTGTTCATGAAACAACTTTATAATGTTTTTGTATCCCAGATATAGATGGCGACACTGGTGTTATTTATGGAATTTATGCTGTTTTAATACGGAACTCCTCCGTTTTCAGAAAATTTTACTGAAAAGTTACTGTTTTTATAATCTCAAAATATCAATAACGGAATTTCTGCTGTTTTTTCGGAAAAACGGAACTATTCCGTAGAATTTTAGGGAACAATTTCTGTATATTAACGGATATTTTTTACAGTGTAAGCAGTAGTCCAAAGTTCAATTAGCAGTCCAAATACTAAGCAGTATACAGTACAATCACAAGGCTAAAGGAAACATATATGGAACAATACTTAATTATATAAACTATATTAACACACAAACAAAAATGACACGGCCACCTGGCGGAAACGGATTAGTAATCGTCTATAGAAAAAGGACAAAATCCGTTGTTCCCAAAATGCAGCAAAAAATGAGGGATTTTATCCAAATGTAGTAGTACATTTGGTGTACTATGTACAGTAGTACCATATTGTGTATTCTATATTGATACTAATCAATGAATATATGGATACAACCCCTCTTGTTTTTGCTTCACTTTGGGAATAACGGATTTTCAACTTATTCAATTGACGATTGTTTTCAGAATTTTCAAGTTATGATTTTGCGACTTTCACAAAAGTTACTCTATACATTTAGCTAACATAATATGCAAATGAAAGTTTGATATCATTGACGCATGCGCAGTGAAAAATTATTTAGTAAACCTACACCTTTTTCATACAATTTTTTTTTCTAATACAGGGTATTGTGTGCAATGTTGTTTGTCATATTTTCAGAAAAAAATATTATTTTATATTAAGAACTCTTAAAATTATAAGTAAAAAAAATTGTAAAAATTTGGGACCATTTTTATAAAAACCTTAATTTCTCTGCGAGTATGCATGTTATTTGCATAAAAATGAACACAGTTTATTACAATAAGGCACTTAATCAAAATCTAGAGTTTGAGCGCTTTTGGTACGTTAGTTTTGACAGGGTTATTCAAAAGATATTCATTCTTTTTAAATTTGTTGGCGGTCCCCTATGGAGTTTCAGGAAAAAATATTCACGGAAATGTATGACTTATAATATTATATTTATACACTAAGAGTTTCGGGATGATTTCTCATGTATTTTTCTAGATATTTAACAAAATGTCTAAAATCGCAAGTGGACGTTCATCAGTGGCCAGGTAGTGTATTCAATAGAGTCATACTGCTTTCTATTGCCGTAAAACTGGTTGGTTAAAATACCCCAGCATTCTCAATCGGGTTTAAATCTGAACTTAAAGCTAATCAGTCATGAACTTTATCATTTATCTGAGAAAGCCAATGTTTTGTAGAATGTGATACGTGGATCGGGGCATTGACTTATTGAAAAATCCATTCAGGTCCCCCCAAAATGTCACTAAATGGAAGCAAATGTCGGTTTAGTTGGTTATACTTTCTTGAATCTTGCCTTCCTTTTAGAAAAGCCAGAGAGGTTTGGCCATTGAATCCAAATGCTCCCCAAACCATAACAGATTTACTGCCTTGCTGCCAGCTGAAAAGTGTCCTTGGTTCCTTTTATAAATCATGCCAATACGCGTTTCCACCATCAGGGCCATCAAAGTTCCACTTTTTCTCATCGCTGAATAATCGCAATTTGTCCCCGTAGGACATGTGTTTTTTAGCGCAATTCATTCTTGCCTATTTGTAATGTAATTTGAGAGACGGTTTGCGAGCCGTTTTCTTTATTATGATGTAATCACACTTCTTAAGGGTGTATTCGAAAAAACGCTTTGCCACCTTCAAAAGCTCGAAATTTTTCCGATACAATTTCAGACACATTTTTAAAAGTAGAAACCGAAACTTGATGAGGGAATTTTTCAAGAGACGTATAAGGTGCCGTGTGATGTCATTTTACGCTCAATTCATCAAAATGTGATTTATAGACAATGTTCTTGGCCCTTTTACCGTTCCCAGATCTCCCGCTTCTGAAATATTGGTTCAAAACACCGTTTTTGATTGCTGTTTTTGCAATATTTACTGTTTTTATCAAAGAATCGACAATCACGACACCTTGTGTACTTTCTAAATAAAACTATTTGCTAGTTTGATGCATATGAGAGCAAAAATGAATTTAAAAATAAATCGGAAAATAAGCAGTTTGAAACGAAATACACTCTTAATACACCTATGTACAGTGTCTTTCGACACCTGTACATTGAGATTATTTTTAATTTGCCGTATGGGGGGAACATATTTTGTCTAGATACCAATCTCCGTATTCTACGACCAGCCTGAACAGTTGTCCACATCTTGGTTTCCGCTTAAATGTTTCATTTCTAGAGAGTATTTGATATATGCCTTGCTTTGATTGGCTTAAAAGTTTTGCAATTTCAGATATACACTATATTGCCATTGATTATGGGACACTTGCGATTTTAGACATTTTACTAAATATCTAGAAAAATACATGAGGAATCATCTCGAAACTCTTAGTGTATAAATATAATAGTATACGTCATACATCTCCGTGAAGATTTTTTACCGAAACATCATAGGGGACCGTCAACAAATTAAAAAAGAATGAATATCTTTTGAATAACCCTGTCAAAACTAATGTAGCAAAAGTGCTCAAACTCTAGATTATGATTGAATGCCTTATTGTAATACCCTGTGTTCATTTTTATGCAAATAGCATGCACACTCGCAGAGTAATTAAGGTTTTTATAAAAATGGTCCCAAATTTTTCCAAGTTTTTCCATTATAATTTTCAGAGTTCTTAATATAAAATAATATTTTTTTCAGAAAATATGACAAACAACATTGCACATAGTACCCTGTAATCAAAATTAAAAAATAATAAAAAATGTATGAAAAATGAGTAGGTTTACTATATAATTTTTTACTGCGCATGCGTCAAAGATATCAAAATTTCATTTGCATATTATGTTAGCTAAATGTTTAGAGCAACTTTTGTAAAAGTCTCAAAATCATAGCTTGAAAATTCTGAAAGTAATCGTCTATAGAAAAAGGACAAAATCCGTTGTTTCCAAAATGAAGCAAAAAAATGAGGGATTTTTTCCAAATGCAGTAGTACATCCCATATTGTGTATTCTATATTGACACTAATCAATGAATATATGGATACAACCCCTCTTGTTTTTGCTTCATTTTGAGAATAACGGATTTTCGACTTATTCAATTGACGATTATTTTCAGAATTTTCAAGTTATGATTTTGTGACTTTCACAAAAGTTGCTCTATACATTTAGCTAACATAATATGCAAATGAAATTTTGATATCGTTGACGCATGCGTAGTAAAAAATTATTTAGTAAACCAACTCATTTTTTATACAATTTTCATTATTTTTTAATTCTGATTACAAGGTACTGTGTGCAATGTTGTTTGTCATATTTTCTGAAAAAAAATAATATTTTATATTAAGAACTCTGAAAATTATAAGGAAAAAACTTGGAAAAATTTGGGATCATTTTTATAAAAACCTTAATTACTCTGCGAGTATGCATGCTATTTGCATAAAAATGAACAAGGCTTATTACAATAAGACATTCAATCACAATCTAGAGTTTGAGCGCTTTTGCTACATTAGTTTTGACAGGGTTATTCAAAAGATATTCATTCTTTTTTAATTTGTTGACGGTCCCCTATGGCGTTTCGGTAAAAAATCTTTATGGAGATGTATGACGTATACTATTATGTTTATACACTAAGAGTTTCGAGATGATTCCTCATGTATTTTTCTAGATATTTAGTAAAATGTCTATAATCGCAAGTGTCCCATAATCAATGGCAATATAGTGTATAGCAATTCGATGTCATACAACAGCGAATCTCGTGTTTCTAAAAAAATTGCATAAAAGTGCTTAAACTTTTGAGACAACGCTTCGTCAAGAAAAATAAAAAATTAAATAAAAAGAAATATCTTTTTTATTTTACCCACCTAAAATGC
This sequence comes from Maratus speculifer, assembly GCA_964019185.1. Classification (NCBI taxonomy): domain Eukaryota; kingdom Metazoa; phylum Arthropoda; class Arachnida; order Araneae; family Salticidae; genus Maratus; species Maratus speculifer. The sequence continues at coordinate 140,500,043 of OZ025299.1, forward strand.
TTATTTTATGTTATTTGATTAAATTTCGAGTATTTATTGTAAATTAGCATAAAATATTTTCTTCTTCAATTATGTTAAAACAGATTTCCAGAGTGCTTAAACTTTTGAGACAGACTATATACATATATATATATATAGAGAGAGAGAGTACGAAGGAGGGCGCTGTTGTCTGGATAACATGCAATGGTTAATTAATATTTAAAAAATCCGTGTCGTCTTGGCCTATAGGCGGAGGTAGATTTCGTTAAGTGCTCATTTCAACATAAAAAAAAAAAAAAAAAAAAAAAAATGTAATTAGAGAAAAACCCAGTTTAACAATTTTATCTGGCCACTTTTGAAGAAATTTTAATTACATTTTTCTGTAAGAGCCGGTTTTATCAGAATCACCTTAAGCTAAATTTGACTCAAATGAGACAATGAGAGTATTTTTTTTTTAAATATATTCTGGATTTATAAAAAAATTGACCAATATGGTAAATTATATAGTTCCTATATTAAAAAAAAAAAAAAAAAAAACTGTTAACTGAATGGATTTGAGAGCAAAAATGGCAAAAATGAGTCATAAAATAAGCAATTTGTTAGTTGAATACATCCTCAAATCTTCAATTACGATCTCTTTGGGAAATTTTGTTCAAAATGGCTGTTTTGACAGCATTTTAAAAAATGTATTCTTCCTTTATCGAAAAACTGACCAATGCGGCTCATAATATAGTTTCTAAATAAGAGAACCTGTCAATTGGATGCGTTTGAGAGCGAAAATGGTTTTAAAAATGAGTCACAAAAAAAGCAATTTGTTATTTGAATATATTCTCAAAGCTTTAATCAGATCGCTTCGGGAAATTTTGTTCAAAATGGCTAGTTTCACAGCATTTTTTGAAATATATTCTGCATTTATCGCAAAACTGACCAATACGGCACATTATACAGTTTCTAAATAAGAGGACCTGTCAAATGGATGCGTTTTATAACAAAAATGATTTTAAAAATGGGTGATAAAATAAGCAATTTGTTATTTGAGTTATTCGTTAATTTTAGGTAGATTTCGTATGAAATATTAGGTAGATTTCGTATGAAATACTACCTACTGCATTCTCTCCAATGTTGGAATTTCTGAAAAATTTTTGCGGAGCTACACGAATCATGACTCCTAGACCCCAAAACTACCATCAGTAAAAAAGTTTATCTATCTATCTATCTATCTATCTATCTATCTATCGGTGTATATCACTTTCTTCTGGACACGATAACTTCCATAATTATGCTCAGAACTTCTTCAAACTTTTACATAAAATCAAGGAGCTTAAAATCTCGGCCGAGTTCGTTAATGGGCAAAATCGGAAAAAGGAGGTGGAAATAGAGAGGGTTTTTGTGAAAACAGAAAAAACGCGATAACCTCTTAATTAAAATAGATATCGAATCAGTTTAAAGTTTATATTACTTCTAAAAAATGGGCAAAAAGTTTATGCATGACAGATTTTTGATAAAGTTAAAAATGGACTCAAGGGGCGAAAAAAAACGTGGTTTTTGGGAGAAAAAAATTCACAACTTCGTCAATTCTCAAGATATCAAATTCAACTAAATTTTATATAAATGTACTCAATATTATCTAAAACTTTTGTATTTACAAGTTTTTGATAGGACCGATTTTTACCGATGAAAAAAAATTAAAAACGAAAAGAAAAAGGGGGGAGGAAAAAGAAAAAAATCCATAACTTACTCAATTCATAAGCAATCAAATTTAATTAAATTTATTTTACATCTTCACAATAAGATCTACAACTTTTATACTAACAAGTTTTTCATAGAACCAATTCTTATAGCAAAAGTAAATCAAACAAAAATAAGAGTTGGAGAAAAACCTCAAATCCAAACTGCTTATATTCTGACTCATTTTTAAATTCATTTTTGATTTTAAACGCATACAAATGACAGATCCTCTTATTTAGGAACTATATAATGCGATATATTGGCCAGATTTTTGATAAAGGCAGAATATATTTTTAAAAAGGCTGCCAAAAAGGGTATTTTGAACAGATTTCCCGAAGTTATCGTCATTAAAAAATTAAGTATAAATAATTGCGTTTTTTCTGAGACATTTTTAAATCCATTTTTGTTTTCAAACCCATCCAATTTACAGGTCCTCTTATTTAGGAACTATATAACTTGACGTATTGGCCAGTTGTTTGATGAAGGCAGAATATATTTTTAAAAAGGCTGCCAAAAAGGGTATTTTGAACAGAATTTCCCGAAGTTATCGTCATTGGAAAATGGAGGAAGTATAACAAATTGCGTTTTCTCTGAGTCATTTTTAAATTCATTGTTGTTCTCAAACCCTTCCAATTTACAGGTTCTCTTATTTAGGAACTATGTAATATGGCGGATTGGCCAGTTTTTTGATAAAGGCAGAATATATTTTTAAAAAGGCTGCCAAAATGGGAACTTCGCACAAAATTTCCCAAAGCGATCATGATTAATGAACTGTGGGTATTCAAATAACAAATTGGTTATTTTATAACTCATTTTTAAATCCAATTTTGCTCTGAAACGCATTCAAATGACAGTTTTTTGTTACTTCGGAACTATATAATGTGCGTATTCGTCGATTTTTGATAAAGGGTGAATATATATTTTTTAAAAGTAAGCACTTCGCAAAAAAATTTCCCAAAGCGATCATGATAAAAGAATTGAGGTTGTATTCAAATAACAAATTGTTTATTTTATGACTCATTTTTAAATTCAATTTTGCTCTCAAACGCATTCAATTGACAGTTATTTGTTATTAAGGAACTGTGTAATGTGCCGTATTGATCAGATTTTTGATAAAGGCTAAATATATATTTAAAAAAGCTGTCAAAGTGGGCACTTCGCACAAAATTTCCCAAAGCGATCTTGATTAAAGAATTGTGGATGTATTAAAATAATAAATTGGTTATTTTATAACTCATTTTTAAATTCAATTTTGCTGTCAAACGGATTTAATTAACAGTTTTTTGTTATTTAGGAACTATATAATGAGCATATTGGTCAATTTTTTAAATAAAGTAAGAATATTATTCAAAATATGTTGCCAAAATGGGCATTTGAGCAGAATTTCGTTTAAGATGATTTTAATAAAACCAGTTCTTACAGAAAAATGAAATAAATTTTTTTTAAAGCGGCTGAATAAAGTAGTTAAACTGGGTTTATCTCTAATCATTTTTTTAGATGAAAACTTTTCGAAATCTACCTCCGCCTATAGGCCATGCCGAAAGGGATTTTTCAATCACAATCGCTTAAGGAAATTCAGTTCAAAGTGCCTTTTTTGGCAGTTCTTTTTTTAAAGTATATTCTGCCTTTATCGAAAAACTGACCAATACGACACATTTTAGATTTTCTGAATAAGAGTACCTGTCAATTGGATGCGTTTGAGAGCAAAAATGATTTTAAAAATGAGTCATAGAATAAGTAATTTGTTATTTGAGTACTTCTTCAATTTTAGGTAGATTTCGTATGAAATACTACCTATTGCATTCTCTCCCATGTTGGAATTTCTGAAAAATTTTTGCGGATCTACACGAATCATGACTCCTAGACCCCAAAACTACCATCAGTAAAAAAGTTTATCTGTCTATCTATCTATCTATCTATCTATCTATCTATCTGTCTGTCTATCGGTGTATATCACTTTCTTCTGGACACGATAACTTGAATAATTATGCTCAGATCTTCTTCAAACTTTTACATAAAATCAAGGAGCTTAAAATCTCGGTCGAGTTCGTTAAGAGCCTGCATCAGTCAAACCGAAACTGAAAATCCTATCACAAACCTATGCGTGTTGCCACCAGGAAGGCGTATCCCGAACCCAAAGATTGACACTTTAAAAGACCAATGATATTTTCCAAGCTTGTAATTAATAAGAAAATGGTCATCTCACGCCACCCTTTACCTCCAGGCGATAAAAAGGGGATAAGATACCCCAGGAAGAAAAAAGTCATTAGCAAATGCTAAAAACTCTCGCACCTTTTCAATACTGATAGCCCGAGGGATATGTGCATTTGGATAGTTTCTTCGAGATAATTTCTTACCAAAACACTCGGATCCGTTTTAAAACAAGTCGACATTGACCTTTTTTGTTAGATAGTTTCAAGTGAAATTGAATCATTTATATGTAATTTTAAAAGACAACATACAGATCGTGATTATTATGTCAGAGATTGCACATTAAACATTTTCCAAAGAATCTCCTCTACATTTTAATATTTTTAAATGATTTTTTTAGCATTGAATAGCTGAGATCATTGAACTGTACAAAGACCGTTTTATATTTTTTCGATTTTGTTACGAGTATTTTATAGTGGCTTACATCAATAAAGCGAAATCCCAAGATAGAAATTTTTAAGATATCTCGTTTGTATTTTAATATTTTAAAATGATTTTTTTAGCATTAAACAGCTGAGATTTTTCGGTATAAAGACCGTTTTGTACTTTTTTGATTTTGTTTACAGGTGTTTTAAAGAGGCTACTTCAGTCAAGTGAAATCCAATGGAAGAAATTTATAAAAATATCTCTTCTACATTTTTATATTTTTAAATTATTTTTTGGCATTCGATATCTCAGATATTTCGGTACAAAGACCATTTTGTACTTTTTCGACCTTCTTTAGGGGAATTTTAAAAAGCTACTTCAGTCAAATGAAATCCAATGGAAGAAATTTATAAAAATATCTCTTCTACATTTTAATATTTTTAAATGAATTTTTGTCATTGGATAGCTGAGATCTTTCGGTACAAAGATCGTTTTGTACTTTTTCGACTTTGTTTAGGGAAATTTTAAAAAATCTACTTCAGTCAAGAGAAATCCAGTGGTAGAATTTTATAAAAATATCTCTTCTGCATTTTAATATTTTTAAATTATTTTTTAGCATTCGATATCTCAGATCTATCGGTACAAAGACCGTTTACAGAACTTTTTCGACTTTGTTTAGGGGAATTTTAAAAAATCTACTTCAGTCAAGTGAAATCCAGTGGTAGGAATTTATAAAAATATCTCTTCTACATTTTAATATTTTTAAATTATTTTTTGGCATTCGATATCTCAGATCTTTCGGTACAAAGACCGTTTTGTACTTTTTCGACTTTGTTTAGGGGAACTTTAAAAAAGCTATTTCAGTCAAGTGAAATCCAATGGTAGAAATTTATAAAAATATCTCTTCTACATTTTAATATTTTTAAATGATTTTTTTGTCATTGGATAGCTTAGATCTTTCTCTACAAAGACCGTTTTGTACTTTTTCGACTTTGTTTAGGGGAATTTTAAAAAAGCTACTTCAGTCAAGTGAAATCCAATGGTAGGAATTTATAAAAATATGTCTTCTACATTTTAATATTTTTAAATGATTTTTATGTCATGGGATGGCTGAGATCTTTCTGTACAAAGACCGTTTTTTATATTTTCGACTTTCTCTAGGGGAATTTTAAAAAAGCTACTTCAGTGAAGTGAAATCCAATGGTAGAAATTTATAAAAATATCTCTTCTACATTTTAATATTTGTAAATCATTATTTGGAATTCGATATCTCAGATCTTTTGGTACAAAGACCGTTTTGTACTTTTTTGATTTTGTTTACAGTTGTTTTAAAGAGGTTACTTCAGTCAAATGAAATCCAATGGCAGAATTTATAAAAATATCTCTTTTACATTTTAATATTTTTAAATGTTTTTTTGTCATGTTATAGCTCAGATCTTTCGGTACAAAGACCGTTTTGTACTTTTTCGACTCTGTTTAGGGGAATTTTAAAAAAGCTACTTCAGTGAAGTGAAATCCAATGGTAGAAATTTATAAAAATATCTCTTCTACATTTTAATATTTGTAAATCATTATTTGGAATTCGATATCTCAGATCTTTTGGTACAAAGACCGTTTTGTACTTTTTTGATTTTGTTTACAGTTGTTTTAAAGAGGTTACTTCAGTCAAATGAAATCCAATGGCAGAATTTATAAAAATATCTCTTTACATTTTAATATTTTTAAATGTTTTTTTGTCATTGAATAGCTGAGATTTTTCGGTAAAAAGACCTTTTTGTTTACAGCTGTTTTAAAGAGGCTACTTCAGTCAACCGAAATCCTATAGTAAAATTTTATAAGTATGTCTTTTCGACATTTAAAGATTTTTAAATGATTTTTTGTCATGGGATAGCTGAGATCTTTAGGTACAAATACCGTTTTGTATTTTTTTATATTTTGTTTACAGGTATTTTAAAGAGGCTACATCAGTCAAGTGAAATCCAATGGTAGAAATTTATAAAAATATATCTTCTACATTTTAATATTTTGAAATGACTTTTTTTTTTTTTTTTTTTTTTTTTTTGTCATTGGATAGCTTAGATCTTTCTGTACAAATACCGTTTTGTACCTTTTTAATTTTTTTTACAGATGTTTTAAAAAAGATACTTCAGGCAAGTGAAATCGAATGGCAGGAATTTATAAAAATATCTCTTCTACATTTTAATATTTTTAAATTATTTTTTGGCATTCAATATCTCAGATCTTTCGGTACAAAGACCGTTTTGTACTTTTTCGACTTTGTTTAAGGGAATTTTAAAAAAGCTACTTCAGTCAAGTGAAATCCAATGGTAGGAATTTATAAAAATATCTCTTCTACATTTTAATATTTTTAAATGATTTTTTTGGCATTGGATATCTGTGATCTTTCGGAACAAAGACTGTTTTGTACTTTTTTGATTTTGTTTACAGGTGTTTTAAAGAAGCTACTTCATTCAAGCAAAATCCTATAGTAGAATTTTATAAATATGTCTTTTTACTTTTAAAGATTTTTAAATGATTTTTTGGCATTCGATGTCTCAGATCTTTCGGTACAAAGACCGTTTTGTACTTTTTTGACTTTGTTTAGGATAATTTTAAAAAAGCTACTTCAGTCAAGTGAAATCAAATGGTAGTAATAACAAAAAAAAAAAAAAGAATATCTTCTACATTTTAATGTTTTTAAATGTTTTTTTGGCATTTGGATATCTCAGATCTTTCGGCACAAAGACCGTTTTGTACTTTTTTGACTTTGTTTAAGGGAATTTTAAAAAAGCTACTTCAGTCAAGTGAAATCCAATGAAAGAAATTTATAAAAGTATCTCTTCTATATTTTAATATTTTTAAAGAAACAGGAAACTTGTCAAAGAAACAGGATCACAGAACTATTATTGGCGCATTTATGAACTATTCGTATTTGCCTCAACTAGTCTGTTCACAAGTGCCCCACATAGCCATTAGAGTTAAATTGACAAATCATTGACATTTCTCAATTTTAGAAGAAATTTTTTATCGGAAATATTTTAGTTTTCATAGCATACGTTAAAACAGTAAAATTTAAATAAATGAATGAATAAATAAAGTTATTCGCTTAGCAATTTGTTACTGAGATTTTATTTTTGAGATCGATAAACAGACTGTAATTGACTACTAAAGAAAAATAAAATGTTAAAGAGCTTCAAGAAAGTTTTACCATATGTCTGCCGGGGCTGTCATTGCTAGTAATTAAAAAATAAATAAATAAATAAATAAAAATAATATTAATAGTAATAATTGTAAAAAAATTGCTTCATTTTATCACCTTAATTCCAAATTAGTACCTAATAAGAAAGAGAGAGAAAAAACTTTTAATCGCGGTTTCTATGCCTGTTTATTGAATTTAATGAAATATGATAATGACTTTATTTATATATGATTTTGCTCTAATAACTAACAGAATAAAATGTAAATATATTTATAAATAACCATTTAAATACGTAATCACAATTTGAACTTTCAATATTTTTATTAATTACATCAGTAGTTACATGGTACAAAGAAAAATAAATATCTTGTTTATGAACACTTTCAATGATATATACAATATGTTAAGCTAAACAAAGATAATACAAATTTTATTTACACAATTTGCGTCCACAAAGGCATATTTGCTACATTTTGGAAATCAGATTAGCGTATTTAATAATAATTCTGGTAATATCTATGAATTTACACTTTCTAAACATAAAAAATTTCTAAAAATTTACATTTTCTAAATATTAACAAATCTAAAGCATTATTAGACTTACGAACAGCACTTGAAATATCATTATCAAAATGTAAATATTTTAAAACATTTTAGTTTTCTTTAAAAATCTGAGAGTTTCAGTTTTCAATAGCTCTACTAAGTGTCCCCCCCCCCCCCTTCAAATATTACTTCACATTTATTTTCTATTATGTAAACAAACACGAAATTACAAATTTTGCTATGTGCAAAGCATTTTTCGTATTTTGTCTCCATCTGAAATCTCCTTCGAAAACAGAGTAATAAATAAAAAGAATAAATTAAAAATCATTTTTATGTAGAATGCATTACTTATAGTACAAAATAAAATAATATATATATATATAGGGTAGATGTGCCATTTCAGTAACTTTATTTATTTATTTATTTTAGGTTATACAAGTTGTTAAAGATATATTATTTTCTGTCTTAAATATTTCATGATTCATTTCTGACAAAACTGCTCTGTACACAACAAAATGCTTATAATATTAAATTTATAGAAGTAAATAGAAAGAGAAATGAAACTAGAGTAGTCTTTTAAAGAGGCTACTTCAGCCAAGTGAATTCCAATGGTAGAAATTTATAAAAATATCTCGTCTACATTTTAATATTTTTAAATGATTCTTTTGTCATGTGATAGCTAAGATCTTTCGGTACAAAGACCGTTTTGTACTTTTTAGACTTTTATTAGGGGAATTTTAAAAAAGCTACTTCTGTCAAGTGAAATCCAATGGTAGAAATTTATAAAAATATCTCTTCTACATTTTAATATTTTTAAATGATTGTTTTGTCATTGGACAACTAAGATCTTCCGGTACAAAGACCGTTTTGTACTTGTACGACTTTGTTTAGGGGAATTTTAAAAAAGCTACTTCAGTCAAGAGAATTCCAATAGTAGAAATTTATAAAAATATCTCGTCTACATTTTAATATTTTTAAATGATTCTGTTGTCATGGGATAGCTAAGATATTTCGGTACAAAGGCCGTTTTGTACTTTTTCGACTTTGTTTACAGGTGTTTAAAAGAGGCTACTTCAGTCAAGTGAAATCCATTGGTAGAAATTTATAAAAATATCTCGTATACATTTTAATATTTTTAAATGATTTTTTCTCATTTGATAGTTGAGATCTTTCTGTACGAAGAATGTTTTTACTTTTTTGATTTTGTTTACAGGTGTTTTAAAGAGGCTACTTCAGTCAAGTGAATTCCAATGGTAGAAATTTATAAAAATATCAGTTGTACATTTTAATATTTTTAAATGATTTTTTGTCATGGGATAGCTGAGTTCATTCGGTACAAACACCGTTTTGTACTTTTTTGACTTTTATTAGGGGAATTTTAAAAAATTTACTTCCTACAAGTGAAATCCAATGGTAGAAATTTATAAAAATATCTCTTCTATATTTTAATATTTTTAAATGATTTTTTGTCATTGGATAGCTAAGATCTTTCGGTACAAAGACCGTTTTGTACTTTTACGATTTTATTTAGGGGAATTTTAAAAAAGCTACTTTAGTCAAGTGAATTCCAATAGTACAAATTTATAAAAATATCTCGTCTACATTTTAATAGTTTTAAATGATTCTGTTGTCATAGGATAGCTAAGATCTTTCGGTACAAAGAACGTTTTGTACTTTTTCGACTTTGTTTACAGATGTTTTAAAGAGGCTACTTCAGTCAAGTAAAATCCATTGGTAGAAATTTATAAAAATATCTCTTCTACATTTTAATATTTTTAAATGATTTTTTTGCCATTGGATAGCTGAGAACTTTCGGTACAAGGACCGTTTTGTACTTTTTTTAAATTTTGTTTACAGGTGTTTTAAAGAGGCTACTTCAGCCAAGTGAATTCCAATGGTAGAAATTTATAAAAATATCTCGTCTACACTTTAATATTTTTAAATGATTCTTTTGTCATGGGATAGCTAAGATCTTTCGGTACAAAGACCGTTTTGTACTTTTTAGACTTTCATTAGGGGAATTTTAAAAAAGCTACTTCTGTCAAGTGAAATCCAATGGTAGAAATTTATAAAAGTATCTCTTCTACATTTTAATATTTTTAAATGTTTTCATCTCATTTGATATTTGAGATCTTTCGGTACAAAGACCGTTTTGTACTTTTTCGACTTTGTTTATGAGAATTTTTAAAAAGCTACTTCAGTAATATGAAATCAAATGGTAGAAATTTATAAAATTCTTTCTTCTACATTTTAATATTTTTAAGAAATTTTTTGTCATTGGATAGCTGAGATGTTTCGGTACAAAGACCGTTTTTGCTTTTTTGATTTTGTTTACAGGTGTTTAAAAGAGGCTACTTCAGTCAAGTGAATTCCATTGGTAGAAATTTATAAAAATATCACTTGTACATTTTAATATTTTTAAATATTTTTTTGTCATGGGATAGCTGAGTTCTTTCGGTACAAACACCGTTTTGTACTTTTTAGACTTTTATTAGGGGAATTTTAAAAAAGCTACTTCTGTCAAGTGAAATCCAATGGTAGAAATTTATAAAAATATCTCTTCTACATTTTAATATATTTAAAATATTTTATGTCATGGGATAGCTGAGTTCTTTCGGTACAAAGACCGTTTTGTACTTTTTAGACTTTTATTAGGGGAATTTTAAAAAAGCTACTTCTGTCAAGTGAAATCCAATGGTAGAAATTTATAAAAATATCTCTTCTACATTTTAATATTTTAAAATTATTTTTTAGCATTCGATATCTCAGATCTATCGGTACAAAGACCGTTTACAGAACTTTTTCGACTTTGTTTAGGGGAATTTTAAAAAATCTACTTCAGTCAAGTGAAATCCAGTGGTAGGAATTTATAAAAATATCTCTTCTACATTTTAATATTTTTAAATTATTTTTTGGCATTCGATATCTCAGATCTTTCGGTACAAAGACCGTTTTGTACTTTTTCGACTTTGTTTAGGGGAACTTTAAAAAAGCTATTTCAGTCAAGTGAAATCCAATGGTAGAAATTTATAAAAATATCTCTTCTACATTTTAATATTTTTAAATGATTTTTTTGTCATTGGATAGCTTAGATCTTTCTCTACAAAGACCATTCTGTACTTTTTAGACTTTTATTAGGGGAATTTTAAAAAAGCTACTTCAGTCAAGTGAAATCCAATGGTAGAAATTTATAAAAATATCTCTTCTACATTTTAATATTTTTAAATGATTTTTTCTCATTTGATAGTTGAGATCTTTCGGTACAAAGACCGTTTTCTACTTTTTTCGATTTTGTTTACAGGTGTTTTAAAGAGGCTACTTCAGTCAAGTTAAATCCATTGGTAGAAATTTATTAAAATATCTCTTCTACATTTTAATATTTTTAAATGATTTTTTTGTCATTGGATAGCTAAGATCTTTCGTTACAAGGACCGTTTTGTACTTTTACGACATTATTTAGGGGAATTTTAAAAAAGCTACTTCAGTCAAGTGAATTACAATGGTAGAAATTTATAAAAATATCTCGTCTACATTTTAATATTTTTAAATGATTCTGTTGTCATGGGATAGCTAAGATCTGTCGGTACAAAGACCGTTTTGTTATTTTTCGACTTTGTTTATAGGTGTTTTAAAGAGGCTACTTCAGTCAAGTGAATTCCAATGGTAGAAATTTATAAAAATATCTCGTCTACATTTTAATATTTTTATATGATTCTTTTGTCATGGGATAGCAAAGATCTTTCAGTACAAAGACCGTTTTGTACTTTTTAGACTTTTATTAGTGGCATTTTAAAAAAGCTACTTCTGTCAAGTGAAATCCAATGGTAGAAATATATAAAAATATCTCTTCTACATTTTAATATTTTTAAATTATTTTTTGGCATTCGATATCTCAGATCTTTCGGTACAAAGTCCATTTATACTTTTTCGTCTTTGTTTAGGGGAATTTTAAAAAAGCTATTTCAGTCAAGTGAAATTCAATTGCATAAAATTATAAAAATATCTCTTCTACATTTTAATATTTTTAAATAACTTTTCTGTCATTGGATAGCTGAGATCTTTCTGTGTGAAGACCGTTTAGTACTTTTTTGGTGTTGTTTACAGGTGTTTAAAGAGGCTACTTCAGTCAAGCGAAATCCTGTAGTAGAAATTTATAAATGTATCTTTTCTACATTTAAATCTTTTTAAATGATTTTTTGGCATTGGATATCTGAGAGCTTGCGGTACAAAGACCGTTTTACATTTTTTCGAGTTTGCTATGGGGGTTTTAAAGGGGCTTACTTCAATCAAGCGAAATCCTATGAAGTTTTGAAGTTCATATAAATATATATTTTTCTCTTCTACATTTTAATATTTTTAAATGATTTTTTTAGCATTGAATGTTAGAAATTTATAAAGATATCTCGTCTACAAGTAAATATAAACTTATGATTACCTCAATCAAGTAAAATCCCATGGTAGAAATTTATAAAGATATCTTTAAGATCATTTAAAAGTCATTTCTATAGATCACTTTAATACTTGTAATTTTTGTTTCATTATATAACTGATATCTTTCTTTACAAAGAACGTTTTATATCTTTTCGACTTTGTCACGGGTATTTTATAATTACTTACTTCAATAGAGCTAAATCACATTTTAGAAATTTTTAAAGATATCTCGTTTGTATTTTAATTGTCTTTAAACTTTTTTTCGGGGGGGGGGGGCATTAGATATCGGAGATTTCTCTGTACAAAGATCTTTTTACATTTTTTAGATTTTTTACGGGTATTTTAAAGTGTCTTACTTGAATAGAGAGAAATCCCATTATAGAAATTTATAAAGATATCTCGTCAACATTTTAATTTTTTAAATGATTTTTTTAGCATTGAATTTCTGAGATATTTCTGTACAAATACCTCTTTATATTTTTTTCGATTTTTTTACGGGTATTTTAAAGGTGTTTACTTTAATGAAGTGAAATCCTATGACAGAAATTTATAGAAATATCTCGTCTATATTTTAATAATTTTTTTTTATATTGAACAGCTGAGATCTTTCTGTACAAAGACCGTATTACAATTTTTGATTTCGATACAGGTATTTTAAAGTGACTTACTTCAGTCAAGCGAAATCCCATTGTAGAAATTTATAAAAATATCTCGCCTACATTTAAAAAAATTATTTTTTTTTTCTTACATTGAATAGCCTTTACGATTTCATTTATTTTAAAGAGGCTACTGCAGTTAAACGAAACAATGTCTTCGCTTTAAAGCTAATGCTATGAAAGAAATTTATAAAAGTTTATCGTCTGTGTTTTAATAGTTTTAAGTATTTTTTTTTTCCTTACTTTGCCTAGTTGATAACGATTTGCACAAAGGCCATTTTCTATTTTTCGATTTATTTTACGGGTATTAAAAAAAAAAAAAAAAAAACTTTAATCAAGCTAAACAATTTACTAGCTTATAATAATTCTTTCGACGATAATCCAAAGGTCGAAATTTATAAATAAATCTCGTCTGCATTTTAATATTTTTTCCCCCCTTTAATAGTTCAGAGCGATCTCTTCAAAGGCCTTTTTCTACTTTTTTAATTTTCTTTACAGGACAGTTTCATTTTCGGAACCGTTTTCAAAAGTGATATTATCCTCATATTTAAAATCTACAATCAGTATCGAAAAAAGTAAAAATCGGCCTCTATACTAACCATCGTCACCTATACTATGCAGAAAAAAAAATAATTAAAAATTGGAATGAAAATATGGCATCTTTATAAAAATCTTCCGTAGGTTTAGTATAATTGAGTTTGTCTTTTCGCGTGACTGAAAAAACCGTTATTCTAAAATTTAGATCAGTTAGACTATGGCAGGCTTTGGAATATATACGTATTATTTAGTTAAAATAGTATAAGAACTTTAAAAATCATTCGTTTATCTTTCTGAAAGGGAAAAAGACAGGAAAGACAATTTATATACAATAAAGCATAAATGTATCATTTACGGATGTGAATTTTACCGCAACAGAATATATTTGCTAAAGTATTGTAAATTAGTCATAATTTTCGATAGAAGTGTCAAAATAAATATATTTCTATCTTTTAAATTAGTGTTATCCAATTTAATCATAAATTGCATAATAATTACTTTATATTTTAGAGTGGGTATACTGCAAACTTTTATTGATTAAAATAGAAATATTTATGAAATATTTATGAAAAGGAACATTTAAACTAATTCATTAAGAATTGTCTAAAAGAATGATACAAAAAAAAAAAAAAAAAAAAAAAAAAAAAGACATAGAAAAATTTAATACAAATGTATTTATTCGCGAATATATCTATTCATTTTTAATGTCAGAACCATTGTTATTTTCTTTCTGCCCTTTCTTCTTTTCCCTTTGTCGACTGCAGATGACAAAAAGTTAATTCTGTTATGTTTTATGAATTAACGAATATATCACTTTGATGTTGTACGCAATTAAAGAATCTTTTTTAGAAATTAAACTTCAAATATATGGAAGAAAAATAATAAAAATGGTAAATCTGTTTTTATTCGAAATCAATAATGCTTTTAAAGTACATTTGAGATTAGATGCCTAATTAAACAAACTTTTTGAAATCAATATGTATTTACATCATTTCTGAAATTCATTTCTGATTGAACTTCTTGCGTCAGAAAAGGATGTTTTTATTTTTTCATCCTAAAGCAGCAAACAACATTTTACTAATAGCCACAGGCAAGATTTTACACCTTCGTCCCTGTAAGACTCCCTACAGGGTAAACCCATATCGTCTTTCACCCTAATTACTCTTAAGGCGTCTCCCTTTTAAAGGCGGAGTTAAACACCATTTTCGACTCTTTTAAATCAAAGTGCTTCAACTTTTTATACAAATAGCATAGATTAAATTTTTTTTTAATCAAAATAAAAAACATTTTCTGAAAGCTAAATAATTAAACTCTGCATGCTGTTTTACCAAATTTTAAAATGTCAAACAGATTTTTCGTAATAAGACATTAAAGGTGAATTTTAAAGACTATAAAATAACGCACTTGTATCGCCTTAAAATTCAAAAAAGAAATAAAATTTCAGAATGACGTGCATACTTTAAACCTACAGGTTTGCAAAACAACAAAAATTATTAAATTTGAGCAAAATGCAAAGGAATGAAAGCGATAAATTTCTTCCATTGAAATAACATTAGCCGTTCTATCTCGCAGCGTTACTGATGTAGGGCCTTAATGGGCAAAATCGGACCAAGGGGTTGGAAATAGGGAGGGTTTTTGTGAAAACCGAAAAAACGCGATAACTTCTTAATTAAAATAGATATCGAATCAGTTTAAAGTTTTTTATTACTTCTAAAAAATTGGCAAAAAGTTTATGCATGACAGATTTTTGATAAAGTTAAAAATGGGCTCAAGGGGCGAAAAAAACGTGGTTTTTGGGAGAAAAAAATTCATAACTTCGTCAATTCTTAAGATATCAAATCCTGCTAAATTTTATATAAATGTACTCAATATTATCTAAAACTTTTGCAGTTACAAGTTTTAGATAGGACCAATTTTTACCGATGAAAAAAGTTAAAAACGAAAAAAAAAAAAGGGTTAGGAAAAAGAAAAAAATCCATAACTTACTCAATTCTTAAGCAATAAAATCTAATTAAATTTATTTTACATCTTCACAAAAATATCTACAACTTTTATATTAACAAGTTTTTCATAGAACTAATTCTTACAGCAAAAATAAATTAAACAAAAATAGGAGTTGGAGAAAAAACCTCAAATCCAAACTGCTTATATTCCGACTCATTTTTAAATTCATTTTTGATTTTAAACGCATCCAAATGACAGATCCTCTTATTTAGGAACAATATAATGCGACGTATTGGCCAGTGTTTTGATAAAGGCAGAATATATTTTTTAAAATGCTGCCAAAAAGAATATTTTGAACAGATTTCCCGAAGTTATCGTCATTAAAAAATTGATTAAGTATAACAAATTGCGTTTTTTCTGAGTCATTTTTAAATCCATTTTTGTTCTCAAACCCTTCCAATTTATAGGTACTCTTATTTAGGAACTATATAGCTTGACGTATTGGCCAGTTTTTTAATAAAGGCAGAATATATTTTTAAAAAGGCTGCCAAAAAGGGTATTTTGAACAGAATTTCCCGAAGTTATTGTCACTGAAATTTGAAAAAGTATAACAAATTGCGTTTTTTCTGAGTCATTTTTAAATTCATTTTTGTTCTTAAACCCTTCCAATTTACAGGTCCTCTTGTTTAGGAACTATGTAATGTGTCGGATTGGCCAGTTTTTTGATAAAGGCAGAATTTATTTCAAAAAAGGCAGCCAAAATGGGCACTTGGCACAAAATTTCCCAAAGCAATCATGATTAATGAACTGTGGGTATTCAAATAACAAATTGGTTATTTTATAACTCATTTTTAAATCCAATTTTGCTCTGAAACGCATTGAATTGACAGTTTTTTGTTACTTCGGAACTATATAATGTGCGTATTCGTCGATTTTTTGATAAAGGGTGAATATATATTTTTTAAAAGTAAGCACTTCGCAAAAAAATTTCCCAAAGCGATCATGATAAAAGAATTGAGGTTGTATTCAAATAACAAATTTTTTATTTTATGACTCATTTTCAAATTCAATTTTGCTCTCAAACGCATTCAATTGACAGTTATTTGTTATTTAGGAACTGTGTAATGTGCCGTATTGGTCAGATTTTTGATAAAGGCTAAATATATATTTTAAAAAAAAATTGTCAAAATGGGCACTTCGCGCAAAATTTCCCAAAGCGATCTTGATTAAAGAATTGTGGATGTATTAAAATAGCAAACTGGTTATTTTATGACTCATTTTTAAATTCAATTTTGCTGTCAAACGAATTTAATTAACAGTTTTTTGTTATTTAGGAACTATATAATGAGCATATTGGTCAATTTTTTAAATAAAGTAACAATATAATTCAAAATATGTTGCCAAAATGGGCATTTGAGTAGAATTTCGTTTAAGATGATTTTGATCAAACCAGTTCTTACAGAAAAATGAAATTAAAAAATTTTTTAAAGCGGCTGAATAAAGTAGTTAAACAGGGTTTATCTCTAATCATTTTTTTTTTTTTTTTTTTTTTTTTTTTTTTTTTTTTTTTTTTGAGATGAAAACTTTTTGAAATCTATCTCTGCCTATAGGCCATGCCGGCAGGGATTTTTTCAATCACAATCGCTTAGGGAAATTCAGTTCAACACTGAGAAAAAAATACAGTTCTGGAATCTAGAATCTAAATTGTGGCTCTAGAAAAAATAGTTCCATGTCATCCTTATAAATTCTAGTTACCATTATATGAGAGTTCTAGAACCTACAACAAGAATTCAAGAGCGTTTTCCTAAATTCTCGCTGTAACATTTATTTAAAAATCTCAGCAAATAGATGCGAGCACAAGAGGCTTGATTTAGTAATTGTAATTCTAGTTTTCGAAACTATTTCCGAAATCAAGCAATAATTTCTCGTTACTGAGACGTGTCAATATCGCTTCGTCACCTTGAAAACAATAGACTAGAAATGCTAGGTCATTTCAGCTATTCAGCTTAGTAGTTCAACCTATTCGCATAGTTCGGCCATCTATAGTTCTAGTGTAGGTATTCAGAAAACGACTAACTATTCATTCTAGGTGATGGCGGTATATTTTTTTTCTCAGTGAAAGTGACTTTTTGGCAGCCTTTTTTAAAAAATATATTCTGCCTTTATCGAGAAACTGGCCAACACGTCATATTATATAGTTCCTATATAAGAGAACCTCCCGTTTGGTTGCGTTTAAAATCAAAAACGAATTTAAAAATGAGTCATGATATAAGCAGTTTGGATTTGGGGTTTTTTCTTCAACTCCTACTTTTCTTTAATTTATTTTTGGTATAAGATTTGGTCCTATAAAAAACTTGTCAATATAAAAGTTGTAGATATTATTTAGTAGTTTTAAAATAAATTTAATTGGATTTGATAACTTAAGAATTGACGAAGTTATGAATTTTTTTCTTTTTTCACCCCCTTTTTTCTTTTCGTTTTTAATTTTTTTCATCGGTAAAAGTTGGTCCTATCAAAAACTTGTAAATACAAAAGTTTTAGATAATTTTGAGAACATTTACAAAAAATTAGATGGATTTTATATCTTTAGAATTGACAAAGTTATGAATTTTTTTCTCCCAAAAACTCTGTTTTTTGTGCCTCTTGAGCCCATTTTTAATTTTATAACATATCTGTCATGTATAAACTTTAGGCCTATTTCTTAGAAGTATAACATACTTTAAACTGAATCGATATCTATTTTATTTAAGAAGTTACGGCGTTGTACCTGTTTTCACAAAAACCCTCCCTATTACCAACCCCTTGGTCCGATTTTGCCCATTAACGAACTTGACCGAGCTTATGCCCCTTGATTTTATGTATCAGTTTGAAAGAGATCTGAGCAGAATTGGAGAAGTTATCCTGTCCATAAAATAGTGATATAGACTGTGATATATATATATATATATATATAAACTTATTTTTACTGATGGTAGTTTTAGGGTCTAGAGATTATGATCGGCGTAGATCTGCAAACATTTTTCAGAAATGCCAACATGGGAGCGACCGCAATAGGTAGTATTTCATACGAAATCTACACTGTTAAAAATCTGCTGCATTTTGCTGCAACGCACTCCACCGCTTGTATATAATATCTCTATTCCAACCAATGAGAAAGCTCCATTTCACGGCCAAGTAATCGTTTTCTATACAAGCAGGGGAGTGCGTTGCAGCAAAGTGCAGCAGATTTTTAACAGTGTACCTAAAAAATTGAGAGTGAGAAATGCATGTGTTAAATTGAAAAACTTTATAATGGATGTTTAATTGACACTAATGTATGGGTAATTACATAGTTACATGAATTAATTCAATTAATATAATTTAATTAATTTACATGATTAAATTGTACCTAACTTTTAATAAATTGGAGATTTATAATACTATTTTTAAGTGTATAGGGTAAATATATTAACTAGGGGTCGCAGCGTCCCTAAAATTCTCATACTTTCCTACCACAATTTTAAAACGATATTAATTACTGTAGAATTTTATTGTAGATGTTAAAGAAATCTGACAAGAAGATTTTTTATTTAAAATATTGGTAGAAAAGTGAGAAAATTTTAGGGACGCTGCGACCCCTGTAATTATCTATTTTTAAATCTTAAATCATCTTATATTAGCATATTTAGATTATCTTAGCATAGTCAAATTAAATGATTTTTTTTAAATCTTGATAAGGTAAACTATGGTGTATGGATTATTTTTTCTGTTATCACATTACTCCGTTTTTAATTTATTTATTTATTTATTACTATCATGATAACGATAATTATTTTTACTTTTTCCCTTTTCATTTTGCTGTCCAATTCATTAATTTTGATGTGCCTTGTTTTTGATGTTTTATCTTCATTTAATTTTGGTTTTATGTGTGTTGGTAGCCTCAAATTTGTATTATTTTGCGTTTTCATGGCAAATACGAAGATGAAACCACACACTTCATTTGTAGATCCAAAGTATTTGGGGCCCTAAGATTCTGCTTTGGTTCTACACATTCCATTTTTATTCATTTTAATTATTTATTTTTCCCTCTATGTTCACTGTGCCATAAGTTATTAAATTCAATGATTTATATATTGTAATACAATTAATGGTTATATATATGCACACTGAGGTGACAAAAGTCATGGGATACCCTGCTAATAACGTGCCGGTCCTCCGTTTGCCCAGGGAAGTACAGCAACACAACATACACTGAGAAAAAAAATATGCCGCCTTCAACTAGAATGAATAGTTAGTCACTTTCTGAATCTCTAAACTAGAAATATAGATATGTCCAAACTATGCGAGTAGGGTAAACAACTAAGCTGAATAGGCGAAGTGACTTGACATTTCTAGTCTCTTGTTTTCTAGGAGACGAAACGACATTGAACCGTTTCAGTAGTGAGTAGGGCTGGGCGATATCAGAATTTTAATATCGTGATATATCGCTGACCAAATATCGATAATTTTTGATATATCGATATATTTCAATTCACATGTCACTCCATTATAGGGTTATAAATGTAACTGTCTTCTGTATAAAATACTACAAACACATAATAGTATATATATATGTATATATGTGTGTGTGTGTGTGTATGTTAATTATCAAGAAAAAACAAAAATATCAATATCTTAACATATTCCAAGGAACATAAATTTTAATTTTTATGTATTGATTCAAAATATGCAAACCCTTTACCTGCAAATCTGATCTAAAATATGTGTTATTGAAAACTCTTAGAAAGTTAAACATTATAAATCATTAAAATGAAACAAGAAAATGTATATAAGACAGCAAATAGACATTAGATATATTGAAAGAAAATACTTTAATTACCTATAAACTTAGAATTTTTTTATTACAATACAAAAACAAATTTGCATTTCTGCAATTTTGAACAGTAAGGAACACCTTCTTTTCGTTGTTATAATAAATAATTCTATTATTAGTCAGAATACAAATGAAAGCATTAGAATAATCAAATAATTTTAAGAAAACACGAAATTTCTTTAATAGAGTCCCAAATCAGGACGTTTTGCTAACTACCGTTTTTTTTTTCTTTTCTTTTTTCTTCTTCTTTTTCTTTTAATAATAATGCTGAATTAATCTCTATAATGATCTTTTACTTTTTCGATTTTGTTTACAGATTTTTTTCTAGGATGCTTTTACTTTCGAAACCAGTTTCAAAAATGAAAGTATTCCAGTAAAGAAAAAAAAAACTTGAAAACAAATATTAAAAAACGGCTTTTGTTGAAAGAGATCAACCTCAGATGTGCAATGCAAAAACAAAAAATAAATAAATAAATAAATAAACAAAAATATGGAAATGCAAACGAGGTATAAAAAAATAAGATTGACATTGAGAGAATGTTTTTGCATTAGTGAACTCTTGAAATAAAAAGGAGCCACGATATTCAAAATCAAAACTATCCTCATTTTGTTATGAGAGATAAACTGTTCGATATTATTATTATTTTTTTTTTAACTTATAAAAAGGGTTTTGTGAAAGTATCAACTAGTTTCAGTTGTTTAAGTGCGCGAAAAATACATTCAACGGCACATACAAACGAAAAGGGGGGGGGAGGAAGAAAAACAAAACCTTTTATTTTTTACCATTAAAAGGGAAAAAAAATTCATAACTCCTAAGTTAATTTACCGATTTTTTTCAAATTTTCAGCAATTTGCAATAATAGTAAATTAGGCTGTGCGACAAATTTTTATTAAAATATAATAAGTTATTACAAAATTTGAGCATCTTTTACAAGTGTCCAGTACAGAAGAACCTCAAAGAAATCGTAGGAAACTATCCATCGTTTGTTTTTGTTTATCGAACTCGGCGAAATCGAAAAACTTGAATGTTTATATAGTAATCATATTGTCATCTGCTGTGGATGGGTAATATGTTTTGCCAAGCAGAAAGACACCATCCATAGAGTTTTAGCAATCTTTCAAAATGAAAAGTATTTTCCTTCCTAATTTGAGAAAAATTTTCATTTTTTTTTTTTTTTTTTTGGGGGGGGGGGGAGATTTTTTTTAAAACCCATACGCAAAACGGGTAAAAATACTAGTATCCAATAAACTCTAAAACTAAGGTGAATCACAATGAAAAAAGAAAAAACTTCCGCCTTAAGTAAAATTTCTGCTTAAAGTAAATAACATAATAGAATTACCATACATGTAAATTATTAATGTTATTAATAAAAATGTAAAATAATATGTGATTGAATATAATTATTTATTAATGCTATTAATAAATGAAAAACAAACATACAAGAAATATCGATTAATTGTGCTCACATTCTTGAAAATATGGCAATCAATTCTGCATTCCGGCAGCAATAACTGAACTGTACACAAGCTCATAGGAAAACAACAGTCAGCCACTGATATGGAGTCAACAAGTGATTGTAGCGGAAATGCCCGATCCTCGAACGAGTGTTTCAACTTCGATTCTCGAACGAACTCCGATAAATAAAGCAGTACATCAGAATAGTAGACTGTTCGCCCATATTCCGGTAGTGCGCGACACCAGCGCAAAAAGTAGACGGTTCGCCCATATTCCGGTATGTGCGCGACACCAGCGCAAAAAGTAGATGGTTCGCCCATATTCCGGTATGTGCGCAACACCGGCTCAAAACCGGAAGTATCACGCAAGTGCCGATTACAGCGCGAACATTTGCAAAAGTAAACAACTTTTGCGCCGACAGAGGTAGATTCAAAATTCCGTAACTCCGTAATTCCGAAAGTAGGATGAAATACCGTTTGAAACGATATATCGGAAGGATTGAAATCACAATATCGTTACCGCGGTCTTAAAGAAATATCGATATATAACGATATTACGGTATATCGCCCAGCCCTAGTAGTGAGAAATTATCGCTTGATTTTAGGAATGGTTTCTTAAGCTATAATTCTAGTTACTAAATCAAATCTATTGTGTTCGCATCTATTTGAAGAGATTTTTAGATAAATTTGACAACAAAAATATAGGAAAACGCTCTTGAATTCTAGTAAGAGACTCTGGAACTCTCTAAGAATTGTAACTAAAATTTATAAGGATGACATGGAACTATTTTTCTAGAGCCATTACTCAGATTCTATATGCCAGAACCATATTTTTTTCTCAGTGTAACATGGGCTCCACGAGTAGTTGGAAGCCCTCTTGAGAATTATTGAGGCATTCAGTCCCACAGACATCAGTATTTTCTATAGTATTGTCGGTGGGGGATTTTATGCACGAACTGATCTCTCGATTATGCTCCATAAATGTTCGATGAGATTCATGTTGGGCGATCGCGGTGGCATAGTCATTCTCTATAATTGTCCAAAATGTTCTTCAAACGCATTGAGAACAGTTATGGCGCATTGTCAGCCTGGAAAATTCCATCGTTGTTTGAGTACATGAAGCCCATGAATGGTTGAAAATGGCCTCCCAGAAGCTGAACGGAATCATTTCTAGTTAACGAACGCTTCGGTTTTACCAGTGGACCCAGTCCATTCCATGTAAACACAGCCCACACCATTACAGAGCCACTAACAGCTTGCACAATGTCTTGTTGACAACTTGGGTCCATAGCTTTATGGGGTATACACCACACGCGTACACTTTCACCAGCTCTTACCGATTGAATACATTACTCATATGACGAAGCCACTTTTTTTCCAGTCGTCTACGGTCCAACTGATAAGGTCACGAGCCCATGAGCGCTGCTGTTGGTGAAGTTGTGATGTAAGTAGTGGTACCCGAGAGGGTCTTCTGCTGCTATGGTCCATTAAAACGAAATATTGCCGGACTGTCCTAACGGACACGCCCGTCGGACATCCCACATTCATTCCTGCGGTTATTTCACGCAGTGTTGCTTGTCTATTCACATTGACATGTCTACGCAGACGTCGCTGGTCGTGGTCATTAAGTGCCTGCGATCGATCACTGCGTTGTCCATGATGGGAGTTTATACCTGAATTTAAGTATTCTCGGCACACTCTTGACACTGTGGATCTCGGAATGTTGAATTTCATAGCGATTTCCGAAATGAAAAGTCCCCTGAATCTAGCTCAACTAGCATATCGCGTTCGAAATCTGTTAATCCTCGTCGTGTAGCCATAAACACATAATCAACCTTCTCACAAGAAGCATTTCAGCACGAATGAAAGTCCTGCTCAGGCACTGATCATTTATGCAAATTGTAAGCGACACCGCTGCCATCTATATATTTACATATTGCTATCCCAGGACTTTTGTCACCTCAGTGTATATATATATATATATATATATATACAGTAGAACCCCGCAAATTCGGACCCCGTGAATCCGGATCTCCGGATAATCCGGATCGGTTTGGTATTTTTTTTCTTTTTTTTCAAATTTGAGAAGCAATTGTTTAATTTCCTACCATTAATTTGTTTCAACGTCGTATTCTGAAAAGAAATCTTTTTCTGAAATCTTTTCGGAAGAATACCTTAAGATTTCTTATTCATTTCTTTGATGTTATCTTTCAAATAAACAACGATGTATCACTAAGTTTGGCAATTCCTATTTTCGAAATTTTCTATTTAAATAACTTAGAAATGTCATAAAAACCACTGCACAATAAATTTTTACTTAGAGTATTGCAGGAAAACACTGTGAAATAGTCCCTATAAGACCCATTGTCTGATAAGTATAGCTTTCCGATCTTTGTCAGTCCATTGGTCTGTTTCCTTGCTATGTGACAAAACGCTTCTACAATATCACTTGAAGTAAATTATTTATATTTATAAAGAGGCAGCATTGAGTTCAGGCACTTTTCCGTTTAACATAAAGGTGATTTTCTGTAAGTATGTTTTATTTTATTTCATTTGTTTCTAATTCTCCGGATAATCCGGATTGGGTCTGGTCCCAATTAATTCGAATTATCGGGGTTTTACTATATATATATATATATATATATATATATATATATATATATATAAACTGTAAAACTCTCTAAAGTGCGACGGTCTTTTAACCCCTTGAGCTCTGATGGTAGAATTTTCTACCACATAATTTTAATTCCGAAATGTCACAATGACACCAGAAAATTTGACCAGATCTGTTTGAAAAAGGTTGAATGCTTTTTTTTTTTTTTTTTTTGTGTGTGTGTGTGTGTGTGTGTGTGTGTGTGTGTGTGTGTGTGTTCATCGTTAACAGGTTTTTTCTTTGCAAAATACTGGTGCGAATGTGACATTTGGAATTTTGAAGAAATTTACACCCCAGAGCTCAAAGGGTTAAACTATGCTACTAAGAAAATGCAGCGCAATTTGATATAGAAATGACGAGAAAATTAACTAAGCAGTTTCCCACATTTTGTGATACCTGCGAAAGAAATCGGTTTTAATGTATACCTTGTTTTAATAAAATTAATGAAAGTGTTTGGTGAGAAATACATTGTACATTCATGATACAACAATTAAATTCCTTAAAATTTATTTAGAATGTAACTTTTTTTTAAATTTGTAAAGTATTTTATACTGTCAGTCACTGGTAACTGACGGGGCCTAAACGCAATATTCAGTGTCAGTCACTGGAAAATGGCGTGGAACACAATGTGTTAAATTGTTATTGAATTTTGCCTTTCATCATAATTATATTATATATAATTCCATTGTAAACAATATGAAGGAATACCACGAGGAGATACGGCTTGAAGTGTACTTTCTTATTTTTTATATTTTTATGAAAAGAATCCATTGAGTAATAACAATTATTATGCTTCTTATCGTTATTTAAAAAATATAATTATATTTCATATTAATGACTCTATTATCACATTACCTACTGAATGCCCCACATAACTTACATTTAGTCAAAATGTTATGATTCATTATATCAACATTTTTGTCTTAAAAGTAAAGCTTTCAATAAAAATAACTTAATGTTTGATAATTATGGTAAATGATCTTACTTTTCTTTTAATGTAATTATATATATGCATTATAATTCATGCTTCCATAAATCTGTCATCAAATGCATATGTGTGGGGGGGAAGGGGAATTAAATATATATATATATATATATATTTTAAATCATGATATATAATATTATTTTGGTGAATTAATCATAAAAATATAATTTCATTAGTATTTTATTTCTTTTAAATTGTGATTCCTTAAAAAATAATGTAATTTAAATCATTGTTTTTTTGAGTCAACATTTGTATTAAAATTTATAGATTAATAAAAATATGATTAAAAACTAAACTAATATTAAATTTATTATATATATATATATATATATATATTATTCAACAGTTTGCAGTTGTTTCGTACGCTTCAAGGACTTTCAAGAACTTTTTACCGTAATTTTTGTAAATATTTGCGTTTTTTAAGGAAAATGAATTATAACTTTATGTATAGTGAGCAATACTTTACGAGACACCTAAAATCCCTGAATTGCTTGATACGAACGGACCCTGGTTTGAAAACACTAATATATAATAATTTCATATAAATTAATAGTCTTAAAAATTAAATATGAATAATTATGGTTAGTTTTTTTTATTTTTTTATTTAATTTTGATTGCTGATTAATTTTAAATTAATAAATAATTGCCGTGTCACACACATGGCAAAAAAGTGTTTTTTATAATATTTTAAAGGGTAGTAATGAAAATAGGGTAGTAATGAAAATAACTTATAGAATTTGAAATACATTTTTCTAAATGCAAATATATACATATATATATATATATATATATATATATATATATATACATATATACATACGATACGACATTTATATACATACGATATATACATATTTTAAATGCCCGTGCCCTTCAATTTTTATTTAAAAATTTTCAGCAATTTTAAAAAGCAATATTATTATAAGAGCAAATCTTTTCACTTTTTTTGGACTGCTAGTTTATTAAAGTTCTCAAAGGGAGGGGGGTAGTAAAAACCCATTGAAACATGAATTTTTAATTAAAAAAAGTTTTGTTCCAGTTTAAATTTATTTTTTTAAATTCTGTGGTGTAAACAAGACATGCACAATTTATTATTTTTATTTATTTTTAACATAACTAAAAGAAATAAAATACATTAAAATTAGAGCTCATGTCGAAATTTAAAGTGAAAAATAATTTAACAATATAATAATTTAAAACAAAATGTAAAGCAATATACATGCAATAAATAACAAGTTCAATTGATTAAAAAAATAAATAAATGTTTGAAAATTGAATTGTTTCCCCTGATTTATTGAAAGTACAATTTAACTTCAAAAATAATTTATTAATATAATAATTTCAAACAAAATGTTATGCAATATGCATGTAAATAACAAATTCAATTGATATAAAAAAAACTCAAATGTTCGATAAATTTAATTGTGTCCCCTTATTTATTGAATTGAAAGTACAGAAAATGTTCTTTGAGAAACATAAGTACTGCTAAATATACATAAATTTTCCATTTTTCAGTGAAAAATGGAAAATTTATGTATGTCATAATTAATTTACCGATTGAATAATCGTGTTTAAAATTAATCTAATACTGCTAAATATATATTTTTTTTAATATTCATTGTCCCTTTAAGAGGACAGTTTACCTCAAAATTAGTTAAAATGTCGATTTTTGCATATATTAAATGAAAACATATTTAATTGTGAATATTTCGACATCTCATTTTTACCCATACAGTAATTATGTTGCGAGAAATTGTAAATTTTGTTAATACAACCAGCGTAATTTCAAACGCAAATGAAAACTTTAAGCTGCTTTTTTCCGTGTTTTCAAGTACTAAAGCTTTTTTTTTTTTTTTTTTTTTTTTTTTTTTTTTTTTTTTTTGTATTTGAGATAGAAATTCAAAATTTTTTATATATGTTTCTTATTATATTTAAAAAATCTGCGTATGGAATTAGCTTTCAGTTTTTTTTAAAGCAAATAAAAGTGTATGAAGATGTGTAAGATTTCATCCCTTTACACTATATTTATCAGTATGAAAATTATATTAAATGTAAAATCAGATGTTTCTAAAATTCGATACGCTGTATTGTGTAATATACATTTGGAAATATTTTTAAAAAGGCAAAAAGATTAATATTAAAAAAAAAATTCAATTTTTCTACAACTTTAAAAAAAAAATTATATAAATATGCAGTTAATTCAAATGCAGTTTCAAAATGTGCATTTTCCATAACTCTGAAATGCAGTGAGTTCACCATTTGAACCAAATTTTAAAAAATAAACAAAATAGTTGAAGAAAAAATTGTACCCTCAATAAGGAAAAAATTATAATAAAGAATTTATTAATTTTTATCATAGAATTAAAAAAGATTAAGCGATAATCAGCCAAATATGGCAACATATCACATTGTAGGCTGCTCCGTTCCCCGGCCACAGCTGCCGTTGGTTGACAGCAAAATGTCAGGCGGGATGCGAAATTTGATTGATAGACGAACAGTCCCCAGAACGCTGTCACATTTGCATGAACCCCCCGTTTCCCTAATGCATCTTTCTCCTGTTACCAATTTCTTTTCCAAAATATACATGTATAGATGCACTTTTATTTATTTCACTTTTTTGAATTATTTTTTGCTGGATTTGTTTTGTTTGCTTAGTTGGCTGGGAATGTTTAAAAGGCTTGTTTTTCGAAATTATGTCCCTGAAGTATATAACTTTCTAAGGGATGAAATACATCTTATTTTTTACGAAGTCGCATATATTTAATTTTTATTTGAAATAAAGAGTAGAAATTGTATCAGAAAATGAAATGTTTTTTGAAGGAAATAATGGATATTAACAATTGTTTTGGATCCTTAAGGAAACGACTAGATAGAGAGAAAATATGACACTAAGCTTTTAGCAGCATCTTTAGTTAAAATAATAAGAATAAGAATAATACACACGCGACAAGAAATATATATTTTTCATGAAGCTTTGTCAAAAAGCATCATTATTAGGTTTGAAGGAAAATTTATTTCATTTCTCTAGTTATTTTCATGGTCGCAATGATTTTTGATAGTATTGTATTGGGATAGAAAAAATTAAAATTGTATGAAATTGTTATTTCTGGCATCTGTTGGATCAAAAGAAAACATAAAATTAAAATAATTTCTACGCGTAATTTTTCTTGTACATTTGTTGAAGTGGAGAATATACATTTAAGTATGTATGATATCTGGATAAAATATTTGCTCTTTAATTACACTCTCAAAAAAACTTCCGTCTTTTCACAGAAAAAGTACTGGCAGCACTGCTGCCAGACATTGTCTGTACATTGACAATTTTCCGTTTATTTTTTTCTCCGTTAAAAGAGGAAAAATATCCGTCACTTGAAAAAAGTTTGGAAAAAATCAACGCGGAAGAGGTGGGGATCGAACCGAGGAACCCAGGATTACAAGGCCAACACTCATCCACAGCGGCACGACTGCTCATGAGGATTTTGCTTTAAAATAGAAGCGTTGATTTCATATGGGTGTGGTTTGGTGTATTTCGTTAAAAAGCTTTTAATTTTGCAGTTAATCTCGGAAAGTTTTCATCTTTAATGAAACTGTGGCTGTTTTTGTTTTTGTTTTCGTTTAGTATTAATATAGTATAAAAATGTGAATTTTAAATATATAACGTAGATTGTCAGAGAAAAAACATGGATGTTTTATTTTTATTCGAAAAGATTTTTTTTAATAATATCAATTTTTTTTGCATTTTATTTTTTAATTAAAATATTTTTTAAATGTCTTCACTTACAGTATATTTTATATGCGAATATTTATCATAGAAATAACTTAGTATATTGAACTTTATTCAACTTATCCAACTTTGAATAACAGATTGTGAGAATTTTTGAACGAATAAAGAAAGTAATTGTAATTTATTTTTAAATTCAAAAACATTTTTGTCTTTTAAAACTAAATTAGACATTTTAATCGATAGAATATTTTTGTTTTTCACTTTAAAAATAAATTCGAATTTATTACTAACAGACCCAATGCGCATGCGTGCTAGATATAAACGGAGTCGTTTCCTCATTTTTCGACTTTCGGAATGAACTCACAGAACAAATACGTTTTCTGGGAGAACAGAAGTTATTTGTGAAAAAATAACGATAACTTAGTGTATATTGACGAATTTTTGTGACAGTGTATAAGATACAAAAACTGTTGTGCGCGAGCAAACTCAATAAATCTAATTTTTTTTTTTTTTTTTTTTTTTAAGTTAAATTTGATTTTGTTTATTAGTAAGGAACAAAATTTTCTGTGAATTTTTAAACGAAATTGCAGCTGAAATCCATCTTTTGACCTTTGGATTCAGTGTTTTTGTGAATGTACAAAACCAGGTTTTTCGAAGCTGCCCCACAAATATAAGGGTTTTCAAAGGATGTTATCCCCCCCCCCCCCTTCCGCAAGAAATGGTGCATGTTTAATTTTGTTTTAAACTTAGAGTAAAAATAGAGCTGAAAAGATCTTTTGTTGTTGTTTTTGTTTTAAGAAAATAATGTATATTAACATTTATTTCGGATCCTTAAGGATAAGGCAGGACATACATGAAGTGGTAAAAAGTTTCAATTTTTTTCGAATTTTTTGTTGCATACGTATAACAAGAGAGAAATGTGGTTGAAATCCCCAGTTATTTACAGGTAACCAGTAACTGATAATTCAGCAAATATTTATTTTAAATAAGTGTTATTTTGTAAAATTCTTAAAATTAATGTTATCTAGAGGTGACTCATTTGTCTTTTTTATTTTTTGTTTATTTATTATTTAGTTATTTTGTTTTATATTTTTTAAAATAGGGATGCTGTCAGTTACTGGAGTTATTGACCATATATCTATGAAAAAGTATGATTTTTAGTAATAAAAAGTATATTGTTTAAGTTTTTGTCAACAATATTTTTTTATGCGCTTCTGTTACACTTTGAAAAAAAAAAAGAAATATGTGAAACAAACTTTGTAATAGTAATCGGAAAAAGAAAGAATCCTTAAAGTGTCAGTTACTGGGTGTTTCACCCTATAAATATATTTTCCATTCTACCACGTTGAAAAGCATAAAAACAGATTTATTTCATACAACGGTTAAGAGTGTGAAAAGCAAAATTTTAACATGTAGTAATATAAAAATGAAATCACATTTATAAAATAGTCAAAAATCTTAATTACATTTATTAAATAAAAAATAATTAATGACATTTATAAAATTTATAATTATAATGACATTAATAAAATGTTTATAATATTTAAACAGGGAGACAAGGGGAAGTAGGGTTTATGAATTCAAGCATTGAATATTAAAAACAGCGAAATATGTGCGCATATTAAATTAAGATGATAAATGTATTGATGATATGAGTTTTTGTTTTACCGTTACATAAATAGTTCTAGGAATTCCAGTTTTCTAGAAAAATTTTAGTAAGATTACAAATATATGCGTATATGTATATTTTACAGTGTAGATATATCAATTTATCAATATCGATAATATCATGTAGTACAGTAAAACCTCTAAATAACGGACACCTCTGGTGCGCGGAAACTGTCCGCTATTCGGAGGTGTCCGCTATTGGGAAAAATCTCGGAGATTCAAAAATTGCTAAGAAATGCTTAAAGTGTCATTAATTGACTTTTATATGTCCTAAAATTCTAATATATGATTAATCAGAAATTAAAATTATTTGTTAAGCAAGAAAATTAAAATAAAATGGTACACTGTTTGTTACAATCATGCAAAAAAATGTATTTTAAAAGTTTCCTTTAGCATTTAAAGATTATATTGTTTTTTTGTTTTTTTTCAATGTGAAGTTTTAACTATGTCAATAGTTTTTAATTTTCCTGAATCATCTAAGTGTCACTGCTGGCTGTATTTTGCCACTTCTTAAAAGCATAAAATCTCAAATCTTCCGGAGGGGAGTGTGGGAGGGGTGTGGGGGTATTGTGATGCTCCGGGATGTAATGTCCCTCGGACCATCCCCTGAATTTAATACTGGACATGGGAGGGAAGGACCGAGTGGGACCTAGCTCACTCTCTACATTTATCTGTGATCACAAAATTTCGACACATTGCCCTGACAAATTTAGAGGTTTTTTACTTGTTTTTCTTCGTTAAAAAACAATTTCTCATACTTTATCGCAAAAATTACTGTCCGCTATTCAGAATGTCCGTTATTCAGAGGTTAAACATACAAAAATTTAGATTTTGGGAGTGGGGATCGGTAAACTGTCCGTTAAATAGAGGTGTCCGCTATTTGGGAGTGTCCGTTATGGAGGTTTTACTGTATATAAAAATATAGATGAATGCCAGCGACTATTACTAAATACGCTTACAATATTGTTTAAATAAATGTCAAAGTAAAATGAAGGTTCATCCACCATCCAATTCTTGTATCGTTTTTGTCTTTCAAAATGTAATTGTTATAGATAATGTAATTATGGAGTATATGAAGGCACATTTTTCAATTTTTTGAATAATTAATTGATTCTAACGTGTTCATACATGTTTGAGAAAAATTAAATGTCTTTATATTTTGTACATATTTAAGATACTTGAAAATTTCCACTTTATATATACTTATATTTACACTGAAGTTGGTTAACATGAAAATTTAATATATGTTATAAATTTTCCTAGATCAGCATCTTAAAAAAAATAAATAAAATAAATAAATAAAAATGTTTTTTTGAATAAGTACCAGTGAATAAGAGTGTCTCTCTTTGTACATACATTAACTCAAATTCAAGTGCAACAAAAGCTATAAAAGGAAAATGTAACACAATAGTCTCGTGCAAAAAGATATTGGATTTCACATCCTACCAAGTTTGTCTGCAGTCAACAGGACATTATGCTATCTGTAGGAAAGATATATGTGTGAATGCATACGTATCATAACAACCATCCTATTTTATTCAAAGGGAGATCTGGAGGGGAGATATAGAAGGCCTGCTAACAGGGGGCGACAAATAGTATTTTATTCTAAACTGGGTGCCGCAGTAGCGATTAACGCTACTGATACACATGTTCCCAGTTGTTCGCAGAATTCATTACATGTGTACGTGTACGCATATCTTAGAGATCCTCTCTGACGTGCTGACGTGGGACAGTTTGCTAGACAGTTTATTAAATTTATTATTTATTAGTTGTAGGGTTACATTTAACGCAGGAATGATGAATGTTTGAAACGGTTATATGTGATTCAATGATTTTTGACCATTTCTCGCAATAAAATATTTCTTTTAGCTATTTAATTGAAATTAAAATGTTCATTGAATTATAAAAAAATTTACGTACGTTAAAAACATAGTATTAAACTTAAGAATTTATCTTTTAATTTTCAATATTTTCCACTAACTACTCTTTCTTTTCAATGAACTTTTAAATCTTTGCAGCTGAATCCATTGTTTTGAGCTCTGTTGGGAATATTCTCTTATCAAAGTGTTGGTGATAGTGTTTTAAGATTTTCATTGTATTAAACCAAAATGCATATTATTTTCTGAAATAAATAAATAAAAATAAATAAATAAATAATAAAAGAAAGAAATTAAAAAAGAAAAAAGTGAAAGAAAAAGAAAAAAACATTAAAAAAGAAGAAAAGGGTAAAAATGAAAAGGGAAAAAAAAGTAATGAACACGAAGAAATATACATAAATGTATATATATATATATGTTGCGGCCAATACCCGGAGCCTGGCCAATTCTAGAACTGGCCGGCCAATACCCGAACTGGCCAAGCTTCCTGGCTAAAACCCGAAATACGTGAAATAAATAGCGTATTTCGGGTTTTGGCCGACCAATTCGCGAACTGGCCGGGAAGCCTTGGCCAACATCCGAACTATGATGCATAGGTACCATTTTTTTTGTAATTAAGATAATGTAACATTAAAATGTACAGTAAAAAAGATTCCCATTGATTATATTAAAACGAAATATTTTTGTGTACCCAACTAAATTAACCAAAAATAGTACACAATTCCCTTTCAATATCGAAATTAATTGATAAACCAAATAACGATGAAAATTACAAGTTAACCGGAAACTTTACTCGAGTTAGATCTCGGACAGGCTGACATCTAGACTATTTGAATTCATAGACACTTTCAACTATGTTAGAAAGGATTAAGCCGAGTGCTTATTTCTATTTCGCGAATTGGCCAATCGCATTTGGCCAGTTCGCGAATTGGCTGGCCAATTCTAGAATTGGCCAGTCATATTTTAACGTTGCTGTCCAATTCGGGAATTGGCCGGCCAGTTCTAGAATTGGCCAATTTCGGGTATTGGCTGCAACATATATATACAGGGTGAGTCATAAATATCGAAACAATAGGCTATCGACTTAAATATTGCCCCTAGACCCATACTTTCAATTGCAAAAATTCATAAGAAAAGGTGAAATTTTTCATAAGATAAGTTGCTACTCCATGGGGGGTCTATTTCAAAAAATACGAAAATTAAATTTTTATACGGCCCCCGTAGAGCATAATTCTCAATTAAGAAATTATTCCTTATCATATCCTAAAATGAACAAAAAATTTTCATCTAAATCTCTAAAAGCCTGACAAAGATATTAATATCCGAAATTCTAAAAAATTCGTGACTTACACCACTTCTGTTCTCTCTGTTGGGGTTCTGAGGAAATTTTTTTTATAGCTTTTCGTTTTTTATATTTATACTTTTTATTATTAAAGAAGCACCAAAGACTGTAATATATTTATTTTATCAATGAATCTCTATTATCAATGAATCTCTGTATGTAAATGTTTCTCTTATATATCGTTAATCCATATCCCATACGTAGGAGACTGAAAAATGTTATTCAATAAAACCTTTAAAGATGGAATTACACAGGAAAGAAAAAATACGTTATAGACAGATGCCCTCCCTAGGAGGTGTAATTGGAGTTTTCTTTCCTGACGTATTATTGTATTTATTTTGCTATATATTGTATTTATATTATTGTATTTATTTTCCGTTTAAGACAGAATTCCATCATAGGCAGATTTTTTTTCCACTGGTTTTATTGAATTTAACTTTTTAGCCTTTGAATATACTATTCTTTAAAAAAAAATAAAATTTGAAGTTTTTTTTTTTTTTTTTTTTTTTTTTTTTTTTTTTTTTTTTGGTAAAATAAAGATTTTAAAATCTATGTGTTTTTCGTAAATTGAGCCGAATTTTATTTATTTTAAGCACTTATTAAGACAGCCAGAGACAGTGATTTTAAGACGGGTTTTGTCGGGACCGGGATTGAAAAATTCGTCCAGTGTACACCTGAAGCAGTCCCCTCCTTTATGAAAAGTACGTTAGGTCTGGCCTGGGCTTAGAATACATATTTTTAATATCCTCTCCAGGACAATAAAAAGCCTGAAGTTGTCAGAGCTAAATTAAAAAAAAAGATACTTAATCTGCATCTTAGAAAAAACATTCTTTTAAATAACTGACGGACATTTAAACAGTTCACTTCGTTTTTCTGCATAATGAATTTTTTCCCACTATTTCTTGTCTTTAAATTATTAAATATTAAGAATTTTTAAAGATAAAAAAGAACTTGAAACACGCCATTTTTTTTTTTTTTTTTTTTTTAACATTAGTTTTAATTTGGCAAATTAAAAAAAATATTTGCTTTTGAAAAGATGATTTTTTTTAAAGTTATATTATTTTTTCAATAAATATTTTAAATAGTTTTAAAATTAATATAAAAAAACAAAAACCCTGGAACAAAACTAAAATCAGATTTTCATCTTTAATTAAATGGAAAGAAATTGAAATCCGGTAAATAATGTTACGAGTTATAACGATTTTTAATTATCCCATTTAAACCAGTACTAACCACATGAAGCTTTTATAAACTGTATGAGAAATTTTAGGATGTGATTTTCTTAGCAAATTATAAGGCTAACGATCACAAAAAAAGAAAAAAAATCAAAATTCTAACTCAAAAATAGACTTTTTACGCGTTTCCTAGAACTGTTAAAGTAACATTGTTTTTCGAATTGCGCACATTTCAATTTGTGTCTAATCCCTTAAAACCTGTTGAATTTTTTAAACGGCTATAACTTTGCGCGTTTTGAAGATATGACGATGCAACTTTTTGTGTCTTATCCAGGACTGAATAAGGAAAGTTTTCCTAATTGGAATTTTTATCCTACGGGGGCCGTGTAAAAATTTAATTTTCGTATTTTTTCAACTAGACCCCCCCCCCCCCCCAATGGAGTCGCAATTTATCTTATCAAAAATTTCACCTTTTTTTATGAATTTTTGCAATTGGAAGTATGGGTCTAGGGGCATTATTTAAGGAAATAGCCTACGGTTTCGATATTTATGACTCACCCTGTATCTATCTATATATCTATATATATATATATGCATTTTATATTCTTAAAATCAATAGTTGTTTTCTAATCTTCTGCAGGAACAGTGCTCATATCCAAGTAAATATTTAGAAAAGCGTTTACATAATTTTAAATGTCTATTTAAGTGCAACACAGTAAGATATTTATTTTATTGCACTTAATAAATATAAAATATATTTTTCAAGAAAAAAAAGATTTTTAAATATTTAATGAAATTTACTCTCATGAATTTATTGTTAGAATATTTCTTATCATAAATACTTGTAAAAGTATCCTGTCGTAAGAAACAGAAAATCTATTTTGTGTTTAATGTTTATCGAATTCAGTAATCACTGTTTTAAGTAATTTTTTTTTAATGTACTGCGAAAAGAATAGTCGAAATCTTTGAGTAAAAGGCATATGACCGCAATTCGTAGATATTTTAAAGGTCATGCTTGCTGGAGAAATTATTCAAGAGAGGAGTTTAGAGAGGTTTTTAAGTTACAAGAATAATCATCCTTTTATAAGAAAATTTCTGCAAACCTTATATAGACCTTGCTGGTATGGAAATGCCCTTCGTCGAGTTGGGTAGCCGATTTTATGGAAACACGACCCAACCAGTAAATTCCATTCTAGGCGGGTTGATGGTAAATCTTTTTTCATTGCAGATCGGGTTGCTATTTGATTGACTATTATTATTTCGTATTGTGGTGCATTTTGGATTCATTTTCTATGCCAGTGGTTGGGCTCAATTTAAGACAATCTTGCAATCAAATATCCAAAGTATTGTTTCAGAGGAAAAACTGTATATTTAAATATTAATGACTTTTTGCATAATCATTTTTCAATATAAAAGATAAAATTGATGTTAAAGATATATATATATTTATTTATTTATATATTTCATATATATATATTTAATATTAATCTTAAAGATTAATTATAAACTCTTTTTTTTCTCAACTGCATAAACTTTCTATTTAATTTACTCTGTTTCAGGTTTTTGTTCGGACATAACCCGACCCATGGTGGACTGAGATCGAACAAGTGACATTGAATAAGATCTATATACTGCAATTTACATGCTAACCTCTAAGCTTATTAGGTTCTATGTAGACAATCATGCTCTGATTTATTACCTTTTCTGAAAAATAAAATGACACTTGAAAATACTTCAAGATATTGCAAAGATATTTTTCAATCTTTAAAATATTAGAAAATATGAATGAAACATTTCGTTAGTCATTATTGTTAATAGGATTCAAGGGTAATTATATCGCTTATAATATAAAAATTCATTTATTAAAAATGAGTGACTTTATTGAATAACGAACAGTTATTTAAGATATATACAAGCATTTTAATATATGTGCTTATGTAAGAACAGTAAACAATTTTTTTAATACAGTTAAATTTTAAAATATTCATAAAAAGTACATTAACTCATAAAATTTTGGAAAATGTTTAATTTTAAATTTTAAAAACAAAAGTGAATGAATGTCCTTTGTTTCAAAGGAAATTTGTAATACAAATATGAAAGTTTCACCCGTCATAATTTTATCTATCGTTGTATTCATACAATAACTGTTAAATATTAATGTATATTTATCTACCTTTATTTATTTTTAAGGCATCAGCAATGATTTTAAAAGAACAATTTGAAAGATCATTTAGCATTACTTCTTAGAAACACATTATATCTACAAAACCTAAAATCTAGTGTGAATAATTCCAAACAACTTTGCATACTGATAATTTTTTGCATACATAATAAAAATGGCGATAAAGTAAATACATTCATTTATGGCTTGTGACTTATTAAAATATTATACATAGTCGCGGAAAAGGCGATTGTTGGGAATAATCAATAATGCCTTATGAAGAGAAAAAAATATTTAAAAACACCGAAGGACGAATGGTGTCTGAAATATCCCTGCTAGATTTCGATATCTGAATTGCTATTTTTCATACCGTGATAGAAATGCCCTTACCTACACAAAAACATTTACATAGAAATTCACTTAAGGTCGTTGCTAATTGAAAGAAATATATCATATCTTTTAGGTGTAGAAGCCATTATCATAAATTTAAGCAACCTCTTAAAATTCACCCTCTTAGATCAATTTCGAGCAAAAGTTTTTCCTTTTTCGCCCCCTCCTGTGAAAAACACAACTTAATAAAAAATTTCTTTTTTGAAGTCTGGGTAAACTAAATACAGCTGAAGCTAATGATAAAAATATACAAAATAGCGCAGGCAGTGGAATAAACTGTGGGTAAAATGTCTATTAGTTCAACCTTAATAGCTTTTGCAACAATTACAGCATTAATACCAGTAATCTAATGTTGTTCCCTTAAGTTACTAGGACTTCTTATGTTATTAAATTGGACGATTAAAAATGGATCTAGATTACGATACAGGGCACCATTACGCACCTAGTAGGTCTTTAATGTGATTTTTTCCCTTTTTTTCTGTTCGCTACTCTTATACAAGAAAACTGGAAAAATACGTGATGGGCAAGATAAGAATTTTTTCCTTCTTTCTTTGGAGCGTAATTTGACACAAAGGATAAATTAATTAGTTTTTTTGCGCCTCGGAAGCTTTCTTTTAATTAAAGAACTTCGTGAAGAAAATGAGTATAAATTATTTTAAAATGTAAGAGGAATAAAAAATAAAAGAAAAAATAAGAAAAAAAAAATGCATGATTTCGCAAACTTGATGATTCAATTCAGGGAATCCCATTACGTTTAAAAAATAGTAAAGTTATGAAAATTTTGTGTATATTTTGCTTATCGTTTTATCTTTTAAATGTAAGATTTTAATATGTGTAATATGTGATTCGCATCTAAAACATGATCTTAGGATTTTAATGATAAACGAAATAACTCCAGCTGAATGAATTGTAATAACCGTTATTTGTTTTATGTTTTATGTTTTAAAATAAGCAATGCAATTTAGTTCAGAATTTCGTATAATTTCAGTCAAGCTTAATTTAAAAAAAAAAAAAAAAAAAAAAAAAACTTGAAAGGATGTTGCCGTTCATGTAATATGCATATACATGTCGCTTTTTATTTTCTACTTTTTCAAATTCGTATGCATATACGTATATAAATGCAAATTTTCTTTAGTAAAACCGTAAAAGAATTCTTATTGAAACTTTTTTCAGTAAGCCGTGTAAAGCGTTGAAATGGATAAACCAATCAGCTTCTCACCTTTAGAAAATTAAATATTTATTACTTTGTGGAGCCATGAGCCTTTCACATTTAATTTTATTTATGAATATATGTTTTAAGCAAGGTTGAAGTCAAAGGATGGGAAAAGCCCCCCCACTCCTCCAAAAAAAATAAATAAGATAAACCGCTAAAGAATTATCAAATTTCACTCAAAATCACTAAAAATGGGTTCATACGCTCCCTTTCCTCTAATTCCATTGTTTTTCTCAAAAATTTGGTTTTAATTTATTTCATAAGACTGGCATTCTGTACGTTATGGGCAGGGTAAGCGCGCACAGTGTATCGATATACAACTGACAATAACGCCATCGATTTTAATAATAAGTGTATAACATAAATATTTTATTGAAGCAAAAACTATGAATAATAAGTGGATAAATTCAGTTTTCTTTTACTTCCTTCTTCTAAAAAAATAAAACATAGAAAAGATAAGGAAAAAAAAATGCCGAAGTTGAACGTAACTTCAAAGTTTTTATTCAAAAATAATTATATGTTTTTCTCTTTGTGGTGCAACTCTTTCTGTAATACCATAATGACTTAAAACTTTAATTAAAAATAATTATGCTACTTTGCTTTTGCTGCAACGCCATATTTTGAAACAAGAAAAAGATCCATTCGCTTATTTTTCTTATTTTATTTACTTTGGAATATCACTGTCTTTGTTTCAATATGAACTATTTCTAAAAACCTTTAGCATTAAATATTTCATAGAAAGATGTTTCTGCTTTCGAACTTTGACAATTTTGAAAATTATTCTAGCGCAAATTAATAGAGTTTGCTTTCGAAAAACATTAAACAGAGAAAACTCTGAAGTAGATTTTGAATTTTAATTTCGTGTATAAGCTGAAGTCTCCCGACTCCGTGAGGCGAAGCACTCGCGAGTTAAAGCTAAATCTATGGGAAGGTTATTTGCTAATATTTCATTTGCATTGCGACGTTTGGGTTGCAAGCATTATTTTTATAAGATTATTTTCAATTTCGAAACCGGTTCTGAAAATGAAAGTGTCATTCTAAAAATTATCTGCAACCAAAATCGAAAAATAAAAAAGGGAGCGAATAGTGATGCACGTCAGCTATATAATGCAAATAAATAAATAAATAAATAAATAAAATATAATAAAATAAATAAATAAATAAAAATACATAAAATGATAAAATTAAATTAAATCAAATTAAATTAAAAATGTCGAAATGCAAACGAGATATTAGAAAATAACCTCCCCATAGGATTAGCTTTAGCTCACAAGTGCTTGCCTGTCGGACAAGAGCCTTAAAAAAGAGACACGGTGGTACACAATAAGCAAGATATTTGCGACAGCTGCACTGTGATAATAATAATAATAATAATAATAACAACAACAACAACAACAATAATAATTATAATAATGTTTCTTAATCTAACGAAAATGTACACTAAACACTTCCGAGTTATCCACATTTCTGAAAGACGTTCTTTATTTTTTGAAACCTCATAAAATTATACGTTTTGAAATTTAAAGAAAAAATTATAAAAAACAATCTTTCTTTTTCTCCATTGGCTTTCTGTAATATTTCCTAATAATTCTTTTAATGTATTAATCAGTTTTCTACTCACAAAGTGTGCAGATTTAGGATGTTAGATCCCTTGTCATATAAATATTTTAATTTCCAACAAACATGTTTTGCAGACATAATCAGTTAACACTAACATTAAAATTCAATATTATTTTATTACACTTGAATCATTAAATTCAGTTTCACAGTTGAAAATGTTTAGTTGAAAATTAATATCTTAAAAACAGATGTTCCTGTTTGAAAAAATTGATTGATACTCTTTAAGAACTCCTAGAAAACGTTTCCGAAATTTGGTGACAGCAGAAGAATTTTTATTCTTATTTTTAAAAAAATTTAAATCTCGAAAATATAATGATTTCTGAGGTTTGGTTTTCGGAATCGAGAGGTACAGGAAAAAGGTCATTGCATATTTTCGTGTGTATTTATATATTTTAGTAGAATAAAAGGCATTGGCAATATTTTACAAGTGTATATGATGACCCACATGAGTCCACTATGTCACTGAATACAACGCGTAGAAATTATAATAAAATTCTATGAATATAGAAGAAGACTTTGAAATAAGTGAAAATAATTACATTTTTACGCGTCGTAGTTTGTGCATAATGAGCAAATATACGGTGTCGATTTCTGCCGTGCATAAATATTTGAAAACAAAATATCCATTAGTAGAAAAGTAAGGTATTTCGGAAATCTCAATTTTATGGTATTTTAATAATTCGTGAGTAAATAGTGAGTAAATTCATATTACCTTAATTATTGTACAGATTATAGTATATCTATAGTATTTTTTATTCGATTAAAATAGCCTGGTGCTAATTAAATATGAGTAAGTACGCTATATTACCAAAGACAACCAGTCACTTGTGATTTCAGACGTTTGGTTAAATATCTGAAAAAATACACGAGGAATTATCCTAAAACTCCAGGTGTGTAAATAGAATAGTACTGATCATTTTTTCCCTATAACCCCATAGGTAACCGTAAACAAAACTGAAAAAGAATGAAGATCTTTTGGATAACCCTGTCAAAATTAATGTAACAAAAGCGTTCAAACTGTTGATTAAGTAAGTAGCTTATTGTAATAAACTGTGTTCATTTTTTTAAGAGGATAGCATGTATACTATTTAAAATTTAAAATAATACACTTTTGAAAAATCACCATAAATTTAAAAATAAAACAGAACGTGTTTCGAGCTAAAATAATATGACTAGTACTTTTCTATCTGCACGTCTGGAGTTTTAGAATAAATCATCATCTATTGTTCATAATACTTAACAAAGCGTCTAAAATCGCAAATGACCAATAATCTTTGGCCGTATTATGTATGTTATTTAAATTTGCTCGGTAAATTTTACATTTGCAGTATAAAAGTACCTTTTAAATGCTGTTCTGGAAATTGCAAATTCTACCTTGAGCAGACAAAAATATATGGTCTATTTAATTAAAATTTACTCAAAAATATAGTGTTTTAATCTAAATTTTATTTTATTATTATTTTTTTAAGTGACGATTGCATCATTAATGATTTTGTAGCTCTAAGTGTTTCTACAACATTTTCTATAGTAAGAGGGTTTTGTCATGGAGGATTCGTAAAACTGGAGTTATATAAAATTTTGCTACTATATAAATTATAGTAGCAAAATTACGTTTAAAAAATAGGGTAACATTACTATTCGTTGGTAAACAAGAAAAAAAAAAAAAAAGAGTACCCATTTATACAATTTTCAAACTTAGAAACTTAGAAAATACTCATTTTTAACTATCATTTTCGCAATGTATTCGGCTGAATTTTAGTTTTCGTTTAGTTACGTTTTAAGAATTTATTTCCCCCCCCCCCCCAAAAAAAAAAAAAAAAATGTGCCTATATTCTAATTGCTTTTTACACTATATCAGCTATTGTTTTCGGATCGAATTTTGTGGCTCTTTGCATTTTCAATCTTGCTTGAGACTTAACACTGAAATTTTGAACTCCAATTAACCGTAGCTTACATGCTAAAAAAATCAATCACGTCGGCGTAAAATGATCTATTAACGCATAATAAAAACATAAAATACGAAAATTATATGTGTATGGATTTCAGAATTTCAAATGTGAAAACACAAATTTAAATTCAATAAATTGCCTTACGTAACTATGCATTCTGTAGTTCTGTTTGCACACACAGTATTTTATTATGCATGTTAAGCAGGAACTCCTCAACTCCAAATTATATTCCTGTTAATGAAGATTCACAGTGTAATTTCATTCTCTAAGCAACTTTATACTACGTTAACTGCTGTTTAGAACAGCTTTTACTGAGAAAGTTAAGCAGCGGAAGAGGATAATTTTGCTCACGACGGCAAGAATTTTATCTAACTTTCGAAAAGATTACCTGGAGAATCACTATAATACCAAAAGTGTTAAAATTTCCGTAAATAAATCGAAATATTTGCAAGTAAATAGCTCAAAGTTCAATAAACAGGTTATTAAGTAATAATGGCTGCGGTATCCATTCTACGAGTGTATTGGAAAAAACAGCAATATATTGGAATACAATTAATAAGTTTCCCATTCATGTTTTGAACTTTGATCGCCATTTATTGGTGAGTGATAAAATATTCTATAAAACTATGAATGAAAATATAAAAAATAAGAAAAAATAATGAACCTATGAAACATTCATTCGGAATGTGCTCTAATATAGTGCTAAATATTTCCTTCATACGACGGATCAGAATTTTAAATCATTAAAATTTTTTTTTCAAATTTACTCTTATATAGTAATAAATATTTCATTTATTCGAAGAGAATTCTTAAAATCATTTAAATGTTAAAATAAAAAATAAAAATAAAAATACAGTAAAACTTGCTTTAGATTTTTATATGTGTATCATTTATTGCAAAATCATTGAAATGCTTTCAAATATATTAACATCTAAGAGCGGAAAACTTTCTAGGAATAATCATGGAAAACTGGTATTTACTAAATCAGTCGAAAATCTTCATACAAAAAAAGTAACTGCTGCAGTGCTCAGCAAAAATTTAGACAATGATCGATTATGCATCTATTTTCAGAAGTATGTACCGAATGTTTGTAATTCCTCTGTGATATATTACTTGTGACTTATCCTTTATTCACCCACAATAAATTTTGAATTTTACCTTTTACATAAAATATAATTACAAAAAAATAAAATTAACACTGTGGCAAAAGTATAGACAATATGTGCATTTACAGAAAAATAACTACAAATTAAAATCGAGCTGCACCCGCATTGTTTGCAGTTAGTGCAAGAATGTGACTTTTCATCGAAAAAACTAAATGCTGCGTCACTTGGGGGTCTATTTCGTACCAAACATGTTCAACAGCAGCTCGAACCTCATTAAAAGAAAATTATAGCAAAAATTTGCATAAACATTACGACATATGATGTTACAAAAGTTTTCGATTGGGTCCGGATCAGAACTACACGCCGGCCAGTTGAGATCAATAGTATTTTCAGAGTTAAACGAAGTTCTTCTTTTGTATGCAACATGAATAGATGCTAAAATCCATATTTTAGATCAGCAAAAGTTCCCCAAATGACTAAAAATTAATCTTCAACGTATGTACGTAGACTTGTGTTGCTTGGCAACCAATGAATAACTCCACAGAAGCACGAGC
Organism: Maratus speculifer; assembly: GCA_964019185.1. Taxonomy (NCBI): domain Eukaryota; kingdom Metazoa; phylum Arthropoda; class Arachnida; order Araneae; family Salticidae; genus Maratus; species Maratus speculifer. The sequence goes on from OZ025299.1 coordinate 140,544,361, forward strand.
ATTAAAGCTAAGTGAGGACAAAATTATTTAAAAGTAACCTTCTTTTTATCGACTTAATAAAGTCCCAGGATCTTTACTTAAGTCATTCCAATAGTATGCCCACTTGTTTGGGCCATTCAAATTCCACTTTTTTTTCGTTACTGAATATCATAGCGTACCATTTGGGTCCATATGACGTATGTTTGCAAGTAATTGAATTCTCGCCAATTTATAGCGATATTTTAAAGCTGATTGTTTTATCATGTTCATGTAAATTGATGTACCTGTTTCTTTAATTCATCTACGAATCATTTCCGTCGACACAGAAAGTTCTGACTTACTTTTAATGTGATTAGCAATCATTACTTGTGTAAATGTCAATTTCTGTATCCTTTTGTCATCTCATTTTCTCGTCACATAAGATATTCCAGATTGGTTTTTTTTTTTTGAAGGAGTCATCCTTAGACTATACTTCATAGACAGACCACTTTGGACGATTCAATGCTGCTGAAATTTCTGCAATAGTCTTCCCTTTCCATTTCAGCTTTCTTACTTCAATTACCTCATCTAATTGAATATTTTTAGCTCGTTGCATCTTCACTAACTGATGCTATATCGAGGTATAATTAAATACTTCAGACATGTGACATCATAACTTGGAAATTTGCATTTTTCGATGAACAGTTGGCTAAAAATCAAAAAAGTGTCTAAACTTTTGCAATATGCTGATTTTACTTTTTTCAGTTAAATTAAATATTATCTTATATTATAACCCTTATTTTTATTCTATATGATATATAATATATTTGAAATTAAGTATAGCCATTTGTAAAACTCACGTGTTCGTATTTTTTATTTAAAGGTTAAAAAACACCAGTGTCTAAACTTTTGCTGAGCACTGTATAACTGAAACATTTTAGCTTGCTTAAAGTGCAAAATTTTAATAATGTCAGAATTTATCGAATCACTTAAGTTGCTAGATAATAATTCTTTATATACATAAATTATTTAAAGGTTAAAAAACACCAGTGTCTAAACTTTTTCTGAGCACTGTATTAGCCGATTTGTAATAATTTCAAGTAATTAAGGGGGTTCGGGACACAAAAAATCTTCAAATTTTCAATATATCAGGTAACCAAGAAAGTTCCTGCGGTTTTTGAGAACAGCTACTTTTGTTGCGTAGACGTGATAATACTGAATCTGATGACGTCATTTCTGTACATTGCCTTTAAATTGCAATCAGTAGCGAGTTTTTTAACATATCTCACGTTTCGCTATCAGTTTTGTAGTAAGTACAATCGTTAACAAAGGATGTTGTTGACAAAGAAGATTTTGAGGCCTGTTTTGCTCTACGAGTTCAAATTAGGAAACAAAGCTGCAGAGGTCGCTGGAAGTATATGCTCCCTGTTTGGAGAGACTTCAGTGATTGAACGGACCCAGGGTCGTACTGGCCCACCGGGCAACGAGGCAAATGCCCGGTGCGCCCCTCGTCACGTTTTTTTTTTTTTTTTTTTTTTTTTTTTTTTTTTTTTTTTTTTAAATGGGAGTATTACATTAGTTATGCATTCTGTAAGGCATAAAATTTCAAAAATTTTCATTTGGCAAATTAAAGGTAATGACATATTTAGCATTTTTATCAAACATTTAGCGCCATAGGTGGCTGCGCTGTAGTTTTATATTTATTCTGCTTTTTTGTGAAAATACAAACGATGAGAAAAAGAGGTGGAATGCCAATTTAAAAGATCCTTATCAGATTTTTTTTCAGCGCCTTTGTAAGAATAACTTAAAAAAAATAATATTGTGTTTTTGTAATCATGGCGCCTTTCTTCAGTTTTTTTCGCACCTCTTGTAAAAATAACTTTTAAAAAACTAATATCTTGTTTTGGGAAACAAGGCGCCCTTAGTCAGATTTTTTTCAACTCCTCTGTAAAAAACCCTAAATAAAACTAATATCGTGTTTTGTAATCATGGCGCCCTTGCTTAGATCATTTTCAGCGCTCTTTAAAAATAACTTTCCAAAAACTAATATTATGTTTTTGGAATCGTGGCGCCCTAGATCAGACTTTTTTCGGCGCTTCTACAAAAATAACTTTTAAAAAACTAGTATCGATTTTTATAATTATGGCGCCTTTGGTCAATTTTCTTCAGCACCTCTTCTAAAAAATAACTTTTAAAAACTAATATCGTATTTTGGGAAACATGCGGCGCCCTTAGTCAGATTTTTTTTTAACACCTCTGTAAAAAAACTAAAAATGACTAATATCATTTTAATGTAATCATGGCGCCCTTGTTTATATCTTTTTCGGCGCCTCTTTAAATATAACTTTCAAAAAACTAATACCATGTTTTCTGGAATCGTGGCGCCCCTGGACAGATACTTTCGGCGCCTCTACAAAAGTAACTTTTAAAAAACTAATATCGGTTTTTGTAATTATGGCACCCTTGGTCAGCTTTTTTCAGCGCCTCTTGTAACAATATCTTTCAAAAAACTACTATCGTGTTTTGGAAAACATGGCGCCCTTGATCTGACTTAACCAACACCTCAGTAAAAATAACCTTTAATGGACTTATATCATGTTTTTGTAATCATGGCGCCCTTGTTTAGATCTTTTTCAGCGCCTTTTTAAATATAACTTAAAAAAAATAATAATAATACGTTCTTTGGAATCGTGGCGCCCTTGGACAGATTTTTTTCGCGCCTCCTCGCGAGCTTTTTCAGCGCCTCTTGTAAAAATGACTTTAAAAAACTAATACCCTGTTTTTTGAAACATGGTGCCCTTGGTTTGATTTTATAAACACCTTTGTAAGAAAAAAAAAAAAAAAAAAAAAAAAAAAAAAAGACCTAAAATAAACTTATATCATGTTTTTGTAATCATGGCGCCCTTAGATCTTTTTCGGCGCCTCTTTAAATATAACTTTCAAAAAAACTAATATCGTGTTTTTGGAATCGTGGCGCCCTGGGATAGATTTTTTTCGGCGCCTCTACAAAAATAATTAAAAAAAAAACTAATATCGGTTTTTCTAATTACTGCGCCCTTGATTAGCTTTTTTCAGCGCCTCTTGTAAAAATATCTTTCAAAAAACTACTATCGTGTTTTGGGAAACCCCTTGGTCTGACATTATCAACACCTCAGTAAAAATAACCTAAAATAGACATATGATGTTTTTGTAATCATGGCGCCCTTGTTTAGATCTTTTTCAGCGCCTCTTTAAAAATAACTTTTAAAAACTAATATCATGTTCTTGGAATCGGGCGTCCCAGGTCAAACTTTTTTCGGCGCTTCTACAAAAAATAACTTTTAAAAAACTAATATCGGTTTTTATAATTATGGCGCCCTTGGTCATCTTTCTTCAGCACCTCTTGTAAAAATAACTTTTAAAAACTAATATCGTATTTTGGGAAACATGGTGCCCTTAGTCAGATTTTTCCTCTGTAAAAAACCTCTGTAAAAAAACCTGTTTACACTTCTTTAAAATAACTTTTTTTTAAAAAACTAATATCAGTTTAATATGATCATGGCGCCCTTGTTTAGATCTTTTTTGGCGCCTCTTTAAGTATAACTTTCAAAAAACTAATACCATATTTTTGGAATTGTGGCGCCTCTGGACAGATATTTTCAGCGCCTCTACAAAAATAACTTTTAAAAAACTAATATCGATTTTTGTAATTATGGCGCCCTTCGTCAGCTTTTTTCAGCGCCTCTTGTAAAAATAACTTTCAAAATATTAATATCGTGTGTTTGTTATCATGGCGCCGATGGTCAGATTTTTTTTTTTTTTTCAGTGTTTCTTTAAAAATAACTTTCAAAAAACAAATATCATGTTTTTATAATCACAACGCTCTTGGTCGGATTTTTTTCCGTGTTTATGTAAAAAAACTTTCAAAAAACTAATATCGTTTTTTTGTAAACATGGAGCCCTTGATCAGATTTTTTTTTTCAACGCCACAAGAAAATAAATTAAAAAAAATATATATATTAGAATATTTTCGTAATGTTGGCGCCCCTTATCAGATTTTCTTTTCTTTCTTCCATTCAGCTCTTTGGTGAAAAGAACTTTAAAAAACAATTATATTGTTTTTGTAATTATACTGCCTCTCACACATACATAAATTAGTGCTCCTAGTTCTAATAAACTGAAGCACTCTATAATTTCTTAACGATAATATAGGTCTTAATGACCTATATTATCATTAATTTATTAAATGATAATATAGGCCAGATTATGAAGAATAATTTTTTAGGAGAGTTTGCAACGGAAACTTATGTAAATTTTGCTTTTGAAAGAAGAATAGGCTAATTTTTTATATCTCTTTGAAAAGTCAATAATTTTTAGCATCCAAAAATGCCAATATCTAAAAACTGTTTATATACTGGATCTGATCTGCTTAACCTCTTTAAACTTCAAACACCACCGCAAATTACAAAATGAAAAATACACATGTAATCAATATAAATATATAAACCCCTGGAAATCAACGTCGTTAAGAGAAGCGCAGATGTTTGTGTTCAGTTTTCAAAGCTGTTAGTCAATAACACGAGAGTTCCCAAGAAGACAAATTGTCATTTCAGGGGGGGGGGGGGGGGGGTTCAAGTTAACTGAATATGAGCTCTGCATATACCCAGTGTGACTGTAGTAATTAATATCAGGTGTGACATTTTTTATTTATTATACCGAATTCTGAGATTTCTGGAGAAAATACAAGCAAATCTATTGCTTGGCACAGCCTTTGTAAATGTAAATCTGCTCATTTGAAATACTACCAAAACACATTATGTCCAAGGGAAAAGAGAGTAGCGAAATCAATCAGTCATCTATTGTCCATTCCACAGAAACTGGAAAAGCATGTGTTTCTAATTTTCAGCCGATAGCCGGTACGGTATACATAAAGTGCTCTTGGGGTGCAACATGCTTCGTTTTTCTCGTTTCATTTTCATCTGGTGTCAAGGAACAACTCCCTCTTAGTCGTAGTCTTAAAGATTTAAAAAACACCACAGAAACCGGAAATATATGTGTTTCTAATTTTCAACTGATCCAGTTCCAAAGAACAATTCCGCCTTTACTTTACATTATTTCCCTGTGTCCTGAGTTATTTAGATATTTAGTTGTAATCTTAAATGTTTTTCTATATAAGCTCGTGCTTCGTACTTTTTTAAAATAGTGTAAGTGTACAGCACTCTAAAAATTTCATCACCACTGACGTTGCATGCATTTTGCATAACAAGATCTATGATTTGCTCATTGAAAAACGTTGTAAGGTAAGATTACTTATTATTACTTTTTTATTATTAATAATTGTATCACTTTCGCAAGAGTATTAATATATATAGAAACTGTTTAAAAAACACAATTCAAATCAAAAATTCTATATGATATCATTTTATTGTTAAAATAAATAAATAAATAAAACTTTTTTTTGTTTTAATAATTTACATAAATCGACATTAATCTCGCCCCGAACTAAAATAACTTTTTTCAAAATTTTTACGCCATACTTAGTATTTGTATTCTTGAGCGTATATTACATAAAATATTATTGAGTTGTATTATATAATATTTTGCAATTTTGAGTTTGATACAAATAAATTTTTTAAATTGTTTTACTTTAATATTTATTTTCGATTTGGAAACAATTGTATGGTGATTGTTATTCGGATATTCGGGATAATGTTTGAATTTACTAAGTTAAGTAATATATAGTTAAAATCAAATTTTACTTTTTATTAGTTAAATAATTTTTAATAAATATTAATCCATTAATATTCATAATATTTTAAAGTCAGCTGGGGGAGATGAGTGAAAGAGGATGTTATTGACCAGAAAATTTTCAATGAAAGATTCTATTTCTTGAGATTTGTACTGCGAAAAAAAAATTCTATTCAGAGCACTTCTAAAACAAAGTAATTTTACTTTTTAAAAGTTTAATTGTTTACAAGGGGGAAAAAAAAAAACTTTTTAAGTCACATTATCATTTTGTCAATTTTTTGTAAGATAAAGAATTTTTTTTTTCTAATTTGAAATTGATTTATATGTTATATGTTAAAAAAAAAAAAAAAAAAAAAAAAAAAAAAAAAAAAGACCTTTTAAAAAATAATTCTTGTAAAATATATGCCATTCTTGCCATGATTTGGAATATTGTTACACCAAAATTAGTATTTGTATCCTAGAGGTTGTATTATATAAAATATTATTGAATCGTAAAAAATAGTGTTTTGAATTTTGAGTCAATGAATTAATTTATTATTTTAATTTTAATTCGTTTAATTTTAATTTTTTATTTTTTACTTGGAAATAATTGTGTAGAGACTGATATTCAGATATTCGGGATAAAGTTTGAATTAAATAAATAAATGTAATATATAGTTAAAATCAAATTTTAATTCTTATTAATTAAACAATTTTCAATAAATATTAATCCATTCCATATTCATAATATTCCATATTTCTTGTGATTTTTACTATGAAAAAAATTCTATAAGACACTTTTGATATAGTATTTCCTTTTATTATTTATATTAGTATTTATATTAGTATTTCCTTTTTTTTTAATTTTTTACAAAAAAAGTCACATTGTTATTTTATTAATTGATTTCATAATAGGGGAATTTTTTTTAATATGTATATATAGTCACTTTTTTATATATACACACACACACACACATACATATATCTATATATATATATAGTCTAAATTTAATTTGAAACTAATTTACGTATTATTGAAGAAATGAAGAAAAAAAAAATACCCCCCCCCCCTTAAAAAAATAATAATAAATCACATTAAAAAAACTTAATTCCTATTACGGTTTGGAAAATTTTTTTACATCGTAATTAGTATTTGTATCCTAGAGATTGTATTATATAAAATATTATTGAATTGTATAAAATGTTTTGAACTTTTGTGTTTTGAGCCAATGAAATTGTTTTAATTCGTTTTTTTTTTATTTTTTATTTCGAAATAATTTTATGGATGCTGTTATTCAGATTTTCGAGATAAAGTTTGAGTTATATAAGTAAATGTAATATATAGTTAAAGGCAAATTTTACTTCTTATTAGTTAAATAATTTTCAATAAATATTAATCCATTCCATATTAATAATATTCCATATTTCTTGAGATTTGTACTGTACTTTTTAGGGCATCACAGATACATTTATTTAATATGCAATTCTTCTTCACATATGTTAATTGATGTAATGCGGTTAAAGTTAATTAACACAATGCTTAAATTTCGCAAATATTTTTATTTAAATCCCCACTATTTCTCAATAGTAATATTCGGCTTATTTAATCTATCATTAGATAACGTGAGTGAAATTACAGTGATGCCGCTGGACTTGAAAAATCCTGGGTCCCTGGGACCCAGAACTTCTAAAATTTTGGGTCCTTTTTTTTTTTTTTTTTACCCTTTTTTACAAAAGCGGGTCCCCACTACTAATAAGTCATGTTTTTCGATGCAAAACTTGTTCACTTGCAAAAGAAAAATGAAATGCAATAATTATTTTAATAATAATAAATAATTAATTAAAACCAATATTAAGTTTTTTAAATTATTAAGAAAATTTTTCTTTACTTTTTTAAAAATAAATGTGCAAAATATATATTTAATTATAAAATAATGCTTATTTGTGCGTAGAAGATAACAAGAGTCACTATTGTTAGCATTTCTTTTAAAAAGGGGCAAGACACATTTATTGAAAGAAACATTTTTTCTAGTGAAATAAAAAAACTTGTTGAGTAAAGGGGTATTTTTAATTTAATGAATGGGTGCGTTCAGGAGTTAAATTTACTCAGAAAGACGTGGAGCAGTTAAAAACGGATTGTGAAGCAGGAAAATCCGTTTTTGAAGCAGCAAAAAAACTATTTTGAAGCAAGAAAATTAGTTTTTGGAACAGGAAAATTCACTCCCGGAATTAAATTCTTTTTTTTTCATGCTCCTATGACGAAATTTGTGTTTTTTCACGATCTTATGACGAAAGTTACTGTTTTTTCGGGATTTTTTGACGAAATTTGCGCTTTTTGTGAATTTTTTGACAAAATTTCCATTTTAACGTTATTTTTAGACGAAATTTGTCGTTTTTTCGCGATCTTTTGAGGAAATCTGTCGTTTTTTTTAAAGATTTTGTGACGAAATTATCGATTTTTTCGGGAATCTTTAGACGAAATTTGCCGGAAAATAATCGTTATTTCGCGATTTTTTTAACGAAAGTCGTCTTTTTTGCGATTTTTTGACGAAATTACGCATCCTATGGGACGTGTAAGAGCTATTTTTCTGCGTCCCGTCACCGATTTTTTGCGTATTTTATGCGCTATAGCGCGTCCGCGGCATCCCTGTGGAAAATAGAGGTATATATTTTTTAAAAAGTGTGGTCGAAACGGTAAACGGAAAAAAGTGACCGGAAAAAAAGTTATCGGGAAAAAAGTGACATAAACTACAAAAGCGGAAAAAAGGTGACACGAAAAAAAAGTTACCGGAAAAAAAGTGATAAGGAAAAAAAGTTACCGGAAAAAAGTGACAAGAAATTGATTTGGGGGATTTATTATTAATTTTAAGGGTTCATTGGTTAAGTATGAAAGGGGGATCGAGGGGGGAAGCTGATAATTTTGGTAAATGGGCTTTTAATGCTGAATTAACTGTTTTAGTTCAATTTTTGGATATACGTTCATACTGAAAAGGCGCTTGCCTGATTAGTTTTGAGAAATGACGATTACCTACCCCCCTCCTTCCGCCCTAAATTAGATAAATGGGTTTTTATGCAAAATTATCCAAAATGTGTCAAATTTGCATATAGGTTCTTTTTGATAAGGGTTACATACATAATCCTGAAGAGTTTTGGGAGTTTAATGGTTAAGCATAGAGGGGGGAATGGGGGAATAACCTCTGTTAAATTAAATTAAGAGCTTTTTACGCAGAATTATCCGATTTGCTGGGAATTTTGGACGTAGGTTCATTATGATAAGATGTATCTCTGATTAGTTATGGGATTCTTTTGCTTATTATAAAGGGGGGGGGCGAGCAATTATCTTCCCCTCAAACCAGATAAATCTGTTTTTATGCAGAATTATCCGATATGCTTCGAGTTTTGGACATAAGCTCATTATGATAAGATGTACCTTTAGTTATAGGGTTCTTTTGCTAATTAAAAAGGGGGGTGATTATCCACCCCCTTAAATTTGATAAATTGGGCTTTTTTTGTACACATATCCGATGTATTTCGAATTTTGGATATAGGTTCCTTCTCATAAAGTGAATCCCTGAAGAGTGTTAAGAATTTAAGGGCTAAGTATAGAGGGGTGAAAGGAGGATAATCCCCTTAAATTAATAAATGACTTTCTGCGCAGAATTATCCAATTTCCTTCAAATTTTGGATATAGATTCATTATAATAAGGCGTATCCCTTATTAGTTATGGGGTTCTTTTGCTAATTAAAAAGACTAAGCAGGCGATTATCCCCCCGCTCCTTAAAAAAGATAAATTGATTTTTTGCACAAGTATCCGACGTATTTCAAATTTTGCTTATTGGTTATTTCTGTTAAAGTGAATCCCTGAATAGTTTTAAGGGTTTAATGGCTAAGTATAGAGGGGTGAATGTGGGATAACCCACAGCAAATCAAGGATTCGCCTTATCTACATCCAAAATTTGAAGCAAATCGGATAATTGTGCGTAAAAAGCAATTTATTTAATTTAAAGGGGTTATCCTCCGTCCCCCCATTTAAGACTTAGCTATTAAAGCCTTAAAACTATTTAGGGTTTCATTTTATTAGAAAGAACGTATATCCAAAATTTGAAATAAATCTGACAAGTGTGCATAAAAAACAATTTATCAAATTTGAGGGGGGCGATAATCACCTGCCCCCCCCTTTTTAGTTACCAAAAGAACCCCATATCTAATCAGGGAAAAGCCTTATCATAATGAATCTATAATCCAAAATTTGAAGCAAATCCGATGATTTTGCGTAAAAAGCCATTTATTTAATTTAAGGGGGGTTATATTCTATCCCTCTTCTTACTTATATAAACTCTTAAAACTATTCAGGGATTCACCTTATCAAAAAGAACCTACATTTAAAATTTGAAATCCATCAGATAATTCTGCATAAAAAACGATTTATCTAATTTGAGGAGAGATAAGCAAAAGAACCCATAACTAATCAGAGATAGGTCTTATCATAATGAACCTATGTCCAAAATTCCAAGCAAATCGGATAATTTTGCGTAAAAAGCTATTAATTTAATTTAAGAGAAGTTATTCCCCCGTTCCCCCCTCTATGCTTAACCATTAAACTCCCAAATCTCTTCAGGCATTATATACTACATATTAGCCTTATCAGAAAGAACCTATATCTAAAATTTGACACACGTTGGATAATTCTGTATAAAAACCCATTTATCTAATTTAGGGCGGATGGGGGAGGGGTAATGGTCCCTTCCCTAAACTAATCAGGCAAGCGTCTTTTCAGTATGAATGTATATCCAAAACAGTTAATTCAGCATGAAAAACCCTTTTACCTAAATTATGAGCCCCCCCCCAATCCCCCTTTCATACTTAACCAATGAATCCTTAAAATCAATTCCTTGTCACTTTTTTTCCTTGTCACTTTTTTCCGTGTCACTTTTTTTCGCTTTTGTAGTTTATGTCACTTTTTTTCCGATACCTTTTTTTTCCGGTCACTTTTTTCCTAAATTCGGTGGAAACAAACCCTCTAAATTGGCTTGCCTAATATCAAGATTTTTTAAAAGTGCAATGTTTGCGGAGAACTATTTTCGTGTCTATTACAGTTCTGTAATTATATATTATTCTTTTGGGTGACATATATATTTCAGGAATAAAGTTTTTATAACAATATACTCGTATATTATGTAGTATGTGTGTGTGTGCATATATATATATATATATGTGTGTGTGTGTGTGTGTGCATATATATATATATATATGTGTGTGTGTGTGTGTGTGCATATATATATATATATATGTGTGTGTGTGTGTGTGTATATATGTAAAAAAGAGCGCAAATCCTTATGTATATATACATATATATATAGAAGGATTTGCGCCCTTTTGTAAGGCAATCGGCGCCCTTGTTATCCATTTTGCCACCGCCCTCTCTGTTATGCCAGTACGACCCTGAACGGACCGCTCAAAAGTGGTTCAGCAGATTTTCGTCCGAAGACGAGAGCCTCGAAGACAAGCTCCATGTTGGTCATCCATCCATCTTAGACCAAGTCCAGTTGGAAAAGGAAATCAAACAGAACCCTGATCTAACATGCCAGGAGCTTGCGCAAAGGTTTGGAGTACCTGACGAAATCATCCGATCGCATCTTCATAGCCTTGGGATGTCGTGGAAACTTGATAAGTGGGTTCCTCATGTCCTGTCTGAGGAAAACAAGCTTCAACAATTGAGTATCTGCTTGTCATTGCTTTCGCGCCACAACAAAGCCTCTTTCCTGGATCAGATATTGACATGTGACGAGAAATGGGTAATGTATAAAAACCGCAAGAGAAAACATCATTGGTCGACTTCTGGTTCCGTCTCATTGGTTGCTAAACCGGACATCCATCAAAAAAAGATAATGCTGTGTATTTGATGGACTAGCGCTGGTATAATTTACTATGAATTCTTAGAAAGCGGGAAAATAATCACAGCCGAAGTCTGTTCGTCACAGTTGAAAAGGGTTTCAGCTGCTTTGCTCGAAAAGCAGCCAGCTCTGGTCATCAGAAGAGGAGACCTCCATGATAACGCCAGACCCCATACGGCCAAAGCGACCAGGGACGTGATAAAAACATTGGGCTGGGAAGTTTTGCCGCATCCACCTTACTCCCCGGACATCGCCCCATCAGACTATTACTTGTTATTGGCCATGGATAATCACCTGCGGGAACAGCAGTCCAAACCCAAGATGATGTCACAAAAACTATAACCCAGTTTTTGGACTCTAAACCAAAATATTTTTTCAAAAAGGGTATTTATAAGCTTGTGCCCAGTTCGGAACACGTAATTGAAGCCAATGGTGATTATTTCAAAGAATAAAATAAGTGTTTGAGATTTTTGTGGGTGGTTTTTTATGTCTGATGAAAACCGCACGAACTTTCTTGGTTACCTGATATACATATATACTGCTCAAAACAATTAAAGGATATTGCAGTTTTAGGTGGATTTTGTATCTGGGAAACTTTTTAGCTGATTGATACATGGTCGACAGACATAGTAGGTTATATGAGAATAAATTACACATGTTTGGCAGAAAAAAATGCATTTTATTGCGCATTTGTGTACAAAAGGAAAAAAACACAATTTGTGCATATGAGAAAAAAGAATAAGAAAAAGTGTTTTCTTCAAAGAACATCATTTTCAGTAGGGGGTATGGTTTCCACGGGCGGCCAGCAACGTTGAACACCTTTGAGGCATGAACTCAATGAGGCTATTAATGACGAGTTGGGGTATTCTGCCCCACTCTTCCAGAAGAGCTCTTTCCAGTTCTTGGAGAGTTTGTGGGGGTTGTTGGCGGCCAGAAACTCGTCTTCCTAGAGCGTCCCAAACATGCTCGATTGGATTAATGTCTGGAGAACACGCTGGCCATTCCATTCGAACGATTCCTTCCTCGAAAAGGAAATCCTCCACCAGGTTTGCACGATGTGACCTGCAGTTATCGTCCATTAAAATGAAGTTATCTCCGATTGCTGCAGCGTAATGGACTACAATAGGTCTGAGGATCTCATCCCTATATCGGCGACCAGTCAGAGCTCCATCTCGAATGATGTAGAGGTCAGTGCGCCCGTCAATGGAGATGCCACCATACATCAACACTCCTCCACCGCCAAATCTGACACTCTCGTGCACGAACGCAGGATTATTCCTACTGCCACGGTCCCTCCAGATGAAAATACGCCTATTATCCGGATGCACAGAAAAACGGGACTCGTCAGAAAATAGAATATTGCTCCATTCATTTCTCCTCCAGTTGACATGCTCGGTTGCCCACTCCCTGCGATCGCGACCATGCCTTGATGTTAATCTAACTCATACCATCGGTCGGCGAGCATACAGACCTACAGCATGGAGCCGGTTTCGGACAGCCTGAGTTGAAATCGTGGTGCCTGTAGCCGAGCGAAGGTGTTGTTCGAGAAGAGTAGAGTTCATGTTTCGGTGTCTCCGAGCTGTTAACGCTAAATACCGATCTTCATTGGGCGTTGTTGTCCGTCTACGACCTTGCCCTGGTCTTTGGCCTGCACATCCATTCTCCAAAACACGATTCCAGATCCTGGAAAGGACACTTTGTGACACTCCAATGGTTTGCGCTACTTCGGCTTGAGTTTGGCCCCCTTCTAACCTACCAACAATTCTCCAAGCTTCTGAATCTGTCAAATGACTTCGCTGAGACATCGTACTCATCGAAACAAAGCAATCACTGAATGCCGATCATCCTTGTATTCATTCTCTTTTATTCAGTTGAAAGTCAAATTTCATTCGCTGCAGCTGAAGCGACGTTTTTGACGTCGAACTCAAAATTTGCATACTCCACAGTTTGAAAACCAGAAAAATTTGCATTTGTGATTCTCTTCTTCTATTTTCGGCAAAAAAAATTTCGATTATATCTTTATTTTATATAAAACTTCAAATAACCTTTAATTGTTTTGAGCAGTGTATATACACAGGGTGGTCATAAAAAAACTTTGCCGGTATATGGAGCTCTAGCGGCCAGTCCGTTCAACCAATCGCGGTGAAATTTCAGATATACCTGTTCAGAGGTATGAGCTCGAGATTCTGTGAACGGCAACAAAATGGTGCTCACGGTTACGGTTATATTTACAGAAACTCGAAATTTTCCAATAGCAACACCCACTTTTTTTTTCATCGCAAAATGCTCAGCGCATACGAAAACCCTAAAGAGCGTTGGAACCGTACTTGTATAGCAAGAAACGGACACGTTATGCACGCACAAAAAACTGTTCTGCGATTACCCATAAAAAAACACGATTGGGGTGCAAGGAGTAAATTTGCAAGTGACACAGAGTCAGTACACTAATCTCTGATTATAACACGGATCGGAGAAAAGAAAAATTTTATTTTGATTACACGTTTTCCACATGGGTGCCATCACAGGTAATTACACATTGCATTGTGGCGACTGTGGACAAAACAGTAGAACGTTACATCGCATGAGGGATGTTTGCAATCTCACGTTTGATAGACTCTTTCAAATCCGGCAAATTTGTGGATTGCACATGTACACTCAAGATTTTAGATATCACCAGAAACTGAAGTCCATATGAGTGAAGTCGGGGGATTGCGGAGGCCATTGACGTTACAAGTTAAGGTGAAATGTGCCTCGTCCGTTCATAATATGCAAAGAGGCCATTATTTCCATCATATTGGATAAGAAATTCATTAACAAAGTCTATATGTTGTTGATGGTCTCTCACTTCCAACATCTGGGCGCGCTGGTACCGGTAAGGAAACATGCGGATTACAGAGCGCAGTAACTTTGAGACCATTGATTTTGGTGTATCAAATACACGAGATGCACCTTTTGTAGTTTGCATGCAACCTCTGATCACTATGTGATGCACTTCCATAACAGTACCCTCAGGAACAGTTGGTCACCCGGATCACGGACTATCACAGGTGCAGCCAGTTTCTTCGAAATTCATTAGTAAATCACGAAGAGCTTGTGAAATGCATAGGCCACGTACTTGGCGATTGTTTTGACGGTAAACGCGCCAGGTTTTCGCAGCATTCATCTCATTTTGATAATAGTTTCATCAACTCACCACGAACGAAGTAATTTTGTTGGCATCTGCGAGCTCCGACTGAAGAACTAACATTTCCACCCTACTTTTTATCAGTTTTCTACGCTGACTATCTGGCAAACGATGTTCCGTGATTGGTATTTTGTCTCTGTCGTATTCAAATTTTCTTCGTGCGCCTTGGTCGTGTTTTTTTGGGGGGGGCCGTTCTTAGAGCATATTTTGTGCGAGCATAACGCATCCGTTTATTGCAAAAACCATACCTTTCCAACGCTCTTTAGGGTTTTCGCATGCGCTGAGCATTTTGCGATAAAAAAAATGTGTGTTGCCATTGGAAAATTTCGAGTTTCTGTAACTATAACCGTAACCGTGAGCGCCATTTTGTTGCCGTTCACATAATGTCGAGCTCATAGCTCTGAATAGCTATATCTGAAATTTCTCGTCGATCGGTTGAACGGACTGACCGCTAGAACTCCATATATCGGCAAAGTTTTTTTATGACCACCCTGTATATATATACTTTTACAAATAAAACCAAAGTAACTCCGATATCACCATAACAATAATTCAATGAAAACAGTATTTATACTGTCTTTATGTATAATTAACATGAAAAATGAAATCTTATTAAAATCATTTGAAGTTTGAAGTGATATAGAAAGTAGATTAACAAAATTATGAAATTCAAGTGGATAAATAGACAGTAGAAGGTCTTTTTTATTAAACTTCTCATCAGGTAATACAAAAACAAAACATCCAACCAGTTTCTGTTATAGGTCGTGCTATGAGCTAAGAAATTCGACTCATAATGCACCCGACTGGCTGGATTTTATTTTATATATTGCATTAAAAATTTCCCTGTTTTTTTGCTTAAAATTATATTCAAATTATGTTTCTATCTCAATTAGAAGAGAAAATAATAATTTGTTCGTTTTGGTTTCTTTTCTTAATCTAGCTTTGAAGCAATGGTTATCACGAAATGATTTATTGTAAAAATGCGTTTTTTTTTTTTTTTTTTTTTTACATTTTTTCTGTTTAAATTGTTAAAACTGAAGAACCGTTAAAGATCAATGCTTCAAACTTGGAACATGATTTTTTTGATTGTTTTTCTTTAATTTTGATTCAGGAAATTTGAAAAAAATATTTACTTTTAAAAATATAATTTTTTAATGAAAGTTACATCCTTTTTTTTTTTTTTTTTTTTTTTTTTCAAATTTTTACTTTAAATATTTTTAATTAATATTTTTTAAAATGCTGAATCAAAATTAAAATTTAGATAATTCTATTTATTTAAGTGTAAGAAAAATTAAAATTCTACAGCTCATATTCAAAATATTAGAATAATTGAGAAAAAGTAATAAGAAAAAATTATTTGCCATTTATTTATTTTTTATACTAAGTAAATGCAATTAAATTTCTTATAAATTAAATTTGGAATGTTTAGATAAGATTTTAACATTTATAAAATATAAAATACAGCACAATAAATTAGGTATACAGCTTCCTTAAACACACCAGAATATTAGAATAAAATTTAGATTGGTTCAAAATATTAGAATATTTTATTTTACGCAACAATATTACCTTATGAATATGAAGTAAATGGTAGTTAATATTTTGTAGCATCCCCTTTAGCTTTCATAACAGCGTACAATCGATCTTGCATACTATATACAAGGTGTTTACAAACATTTCTATCAATATTAGCCCAAATAGACTTTATACGTGCCACTAACTCAGATTTACTTGAAGGAGGATTTTCTTGAAGTTTTTTCTTCATTATACACCATAAGTTTTCGATGGGATTAAGATCTGGTGAATTTGGTGGCCAAGGAAGTACTTTAATGTTGCGTTGGCGGAACCAATTCTTAGGTGACACCGAGGTATGCGGGGACACTAAATCTTGTTGAAAGATGAAATCATCTTCAAATAAATCTTCTGATGATGGAATCATGTAATATTCTAAAATTTCTTGATATATCAGAGAGTTAACCTTTTCGTAGACGATGCATAACTTTCCAGGTCCTTCTGCACTCATACAACCCCAAACCATGACACTAGCAGCAAATTTTACGGAACGTTTAAGGCATTCTTTATCAAATGCTTCTTGCTTCATTCTCCAAACTCGAATACCTTGATTACCATATGAAACACAAAACATACTTTCATCACTAAATAATATATTTTTCCAATCTTCATTGCTCCATAAACGTCTTGATTTACACCAATTCAATCTTATACGCTTTTGTCTTGCAGTCATGAGAGGTTTTGTTTTCGGTACACGAGATTCAAATTTAAATTTATGGAGACGTCTTAATGTTGTCGATGTAGAAACTTCAACTCCTTCTTCTTTCCATTTTCGGTGCAAGAATCGCACACTTTTTAAACGGTTTTTCTTAACTATACGCTTCAGTTTCCTGTCATCTCTAGCAGATGTTTTTGGTTTTCGGCCACCATTTCGGCGATTATTTTGAAATTTTCCAATTTTTGAATATTGTGTTAGTATTTTACTAACGCTCGATTGCGAACAATGTAAATAATTCGCTATAAAACATTGATTTTTACCGTGCCGACACAAATCAACCATACGAAGTTTAGTAGATTCAGGAATATCACTCACACGGCCCATTTTAAGACGAAAAAGAAACAAACTGCAAAAAAGAATACTGATTTTAAATAAAATAGTCTGAATTTAATCAATGATGCCACCAGTTAAGAATTGGTAATAATTAAAGGAGAATTAATGTGAAATATTCTAATATTTTGAACCACTTGAATAAATATTCTAATATTTTGACTTTTCAAAATAATTTTTTTTGCAATTAATCTTTTCAAAAATGATATTAAATTTAAGATAACAAGTAAGTTTAATCAACAATAAGTTCTTAATAAAAATATCGTTTGCATATTTTCATTAAAAGACATTAAATTACCAAACGATATTTTCAATTTCTAAAAAAAAGGTAATTATTCTAATATTTTGAATATGAGCTGTACAAATAATGTTTCGAGTATAACAATTTAAATTACACCACTTTTAAAATAAATTTTAAATTAAATGAAAAAATATATGAGAAGATTTATCATGTGTTTTTGTTTACAAATGATATGATTAACCATCACAAAAAAATTTTGAATTTCAACTCAATAAATACAAAGTATAAAATCGTTTTAAAATCGATTTAAAATCGTTTACTTTAGCTTTACGCCTTCCAATTTCTCGTCTTTCCGCTAAAAAATGAATTTATAAATATGTTAAAAGGTTTCACTCTTGCACTGCAAAGAAAAGACCCAAAATGGGTTGTAAGATTCGTTGGTACAGCAGTGTTCCAAATTGAAAAGTTCACTTTGTGGCCTAAAACGGTTTAAAAAATCTTGAAATCTTTAGTAACATTAAAACAATCTAAACATCTTAGGTAATATATACATAATATCTAAGAAGTTTTGATTGTTTTAATTTTATTAAGAATATGCTCTATTTTGAAACATTTTTGATTAACTACTTTGGTCACGGTAAGCTGTACTATTTTGGGAACAGTAGCTGTACCATTTTGGGAACAGTGTTGTACGAAAAGATCATACAATCCAGTTTTGGTTTTTTTATTTTTACAGTGTGTTGAACAGAGCAAGCTTGAAATACCAAATCCTTTGTTGAAAATCATTTAAGAAAAGTTGACAATTTGTGGAACAAACCCTTATTACATATATACTTCGCGAAAGAAATTTCTGTTAGCTATTTATTCTTTTAATGTCTTGAGCACGGCGACTTTTAAAATGCTGACGATAGCAGCATTTTTAAAATCGTTTGTATTTTTTTTTAACATTATCTCTTATGAAGGAAATTTTTTAAATTGTTTTGAAGCACAGAAATTTATTAATTGTAATATCTATCAGGGCACTTAATTTGCTATGTTATGATCATTTAGGAACCAAAATTTATCATCACGTTTTAAAACTTACGCTTACTGCGTTTAAACAACTTTTTCATCAGTTCATTCACTAAGAAAGAATTACGATTAAATACTTTCTTTTCAATTTATTGTTGAAATATTTTACTCAAATCAATCTTAAGAGTTATCGGATATTTGAATATCTTGTAATATATTACTAAAGCATTAATTTTTACAGTGCTCAGCAAAAGTTTAGACAATGATCGATTACGCTTCTATTTTCAGAAGTATGCACCGAATGTTTGTAATTCCTCTGTTATATATTACTTGTGACTTATCCTTTATTCACACACAATAAATTTTGAATTTTACCTTTTACATAAAATATAATGACAAAAAAAATAAAATTAACATTGTGGCAAAAGTATAGACAATTTGTGCATTTACAGAAAAATAACTACAAATTAAAATCGAGTTGCACCCGCATTGTTTGCAGTTAGTGCAAGAATGTGACTTTTCATCGAAAAAAAAAACTAAATGCTGCGTCACTTGGGGGTCTATTTCGTATCAAACATGTTCAACAGCAGCTCGAGCCTCATTAAAAGAAAATTATAGCAACAATTTGCATAAACCTTACGACATATGATGTTACAAAAGTTTTCGATTGGGTCCGGATCAGAACTACACGCCGGCCAGTTGAGATCAATAGTATTTTCAGAGTTAAACGAAGTTCTTCTTTTGTATGCAACATGAATAGATGCTAAAATCCATACTTTAAATCAGCAAAAGTTCCCCAAACGACTAAAAAAAGTCCTTCCGGCAATGCTGGGAGGAAGAGGTAGCTTTCATATACTTATACATTTATTTATTTATTTTAAAGTAAGTTACATTGTTCAAAAATACTAAGCTCAAATTATTGGAAATAATCTTATAAAATTAGTGATTTTATAAGATTGAATACTAAGTTTTTGCCAAGACTGAATATTAACAGGAATTTTTAGAAATTAGTCATATTTTATTCAGCCAGGTTATATTTTAAGCGATTTAGAGAGTCACCAAATTCCGCGATATCATAAAGTGTATGCCATTTTAAAGCAACATGATGGATCGTTCAGATAAGACCGTTTCAATATGTCAGCCATAAACAAAATTCAAAGTGCTATAACTCAAACATTTTAGATATAGACAAAACAAAAAGTGTTCTGGAATCATTGTTTTAAGTTTTAACATGTAAAAGAAAAATATTTTTCAACTTTTAATTTTTTCGCATTTAATTTTAAATTTTTAATTTTTAAAAAAATTTAAAATGGCCACCATTTTGAAACAAAATGGTGAATGATGCTGGCCAACGAACTCGGTCGAGACATTTGTATTTACTATGTACATACCAAGTTTAATTGAAATCGGTTCATAAATACGCGTGTTATCACGTGATAAAATCAGATCGTTTCAAAATGCCAACCATAAGAAAAATTCAAAGTGCTATAACTCAATCATTTTGTAAGATATAGACAAAATAAAAAGTGTTCTGGAATCGTTGTTTTAAGTTCTAACACGTAAAAGAAAAATATTTTTCTACTTTTTATTTTTTTGCTTTTAATTTTAAATTTTAAATTTTAAAAAAAATTAAAATGGCCACCATTTTGAAACAAAATGGCGAATGATGCTGGCCAACGAACTCGGTCGAGACATTTGTATGTACTATGTACATATCAAGTTTCATTGAAATCGGTTCATAAATGCGCGTGTTATTACGTGACAAAAATCAGATCGTTTCAAAATGTCAGCCATAAGAAAAATTCAAAGTGCTATAACTCAATCATTTTTTAAGATGTAGACAAAATAAAAAGTGTTCTGGAATCTTTGTTTTAAGTTCTAACACGTAAAAGAAAAATATTTTTCAACTTTTAACTTTTTCGCATTTAATTTAAAATTTTAATTTTTTTTAAAATTTAAAATGGCCGCCATTTTGAAACAAAATGGCGGATGATGCTGGCCAACGAACTCGGTCGAGACATTTGTATGTACTATGTACATACCAAGTTTCATTCAAATCGGTTCATAAATACGTTAGTTATCTCATGACAAAAATCAGATATATATATATATATGGTTATATATATATATATATGGTTATATATATATATATATGGTTATATATATATGTCAACATTTGAACGGAGGGTGGTTTTGGGGTCTGGGGGTCATGATCGGTGAAAATATACCAAAATTTTCCGGAAGTGCTTTCCTCCGGACGGCTGCAATAGGTAGCTTTTTACTTTTTGTAATGAAAGCTACCTAATTAATCTCCAACGTATATACGTAGTCTTGTGTTGCTTGGCAACCAATGAATAACTCCACAGAAGCACGAGCATTAAAGCTAAGTGAGGACAAAATTATTTAAAAGTCACCTTCTTTTTGTCGACTTAATAAAGTCCCAGGATCTTTACTTAAGTCATTCTAATAGTATGCCTACTTGTTTGGGCCATTCAAATTCCACTTTTTTTTCGTTATTGAATATCATAGCGTACCATTTGGGTCCATATGACGTATGTTTGCAAGTTAATTGAATTCCCACCAATTTATAGCGATATTTTAATGCTGATTGTTTTATCATTTTCATGTAAATTGATTTACCTATTTCTTTAATTCATCTACGAATCATTTCTGTCGACACAAAAAGTTCTGACTTACTTTTAATGTGATTAGCAATCATTACTTGTGTAAATGTCAGTTTCTGGATCCTTTTGTCATCTCATTTTCTCGTCACACAAGATCTTCCAGATTATGTTTTGTTTTGAAGGAGTCATCCTTGGGCTATACTTCATAGACAGACCACTTTGGACGATTCAATGCTGCTGAAATTTCTGCAACAGTCTTCCTTTTCCATTTCAGCTTTCCTACTTCAATTACCTTATCTAATTGAATATTTTTAGCTCGCGGCATCTTCACTAACTGATGCTATATCGAGGTATAATTAAATACTTCAGACATGTGACAACTCGTAACAGACATGTAACTTGGAAATTTGCATTTTTCCATGAACAGTTGGCTAAAAATCAAAAAAGTGTCTAAACTTTTGCAATATGCAAAATTTACTTTTTTCAGTTAAATTAAATATTATCTTATATTATAACCATTATTTTTATTCTACATTATATAAAATATATTTGAAAATAAGTATAGCCATTTGTAAAACTCATGTGTTCGTATTTTTTATTTAAAGGTTAAAAAACACCAGTGTCTAAACTTTTGCTGAGCACTGTATAACTGAAACATTTTAGTTTGCTTAGAATGCAAAATTTTAATAATCTCAGAATTTATCGAATCACTTAAGTTACTAGATAATAATTCTTTATATACATAAATTATAAATTAATCATAAAATATTTACACTTAAGTTCACTCAATTTCAATAAATCTTACATCACTCTGATCTGTTTAGGTCACCACTTAATCAAATCTCTGAAAATCGTAATTTCTGTTTGCGATTCATTCTTTCAACGTCTTAAACATATTGACGTTAAAGATGCAGAAAAATTTGGAGGTAGTTTACCATCCGAGTCTTTTTTTAGTCCTCTAAAATTGCCTCATTTTTAATACACAATTTAGAATTTACTAAGTGTGATTAATTAGCATTATCTCCAATGACTGGA
Organism: Maratus speculifer; assembly: GCA_964019185.1. Lineage (NCBI taxonomy): Eukaryota > Metazoa > Arthropoda > Arachnida > Araneae > Salticidae > Maratus > Maratus speculifer. Next base: position 140,566,635 of record OZ025299.1, read on the forward strand.
GGGATTTAACGTATGCTTTTACGAACTAAACCCATCCATTAAACCCAATTTTACAATTCGTTTGTTTAGAATTTGATTGAAACAAATGATTCACATGATAGGTTCCCGGGGCACGCATAACACCCCATAGGAACTGGCAAAAGCTTTTATTCTCTTGTTTATTAACAGTCCTAAAAAAAGTTCACGCGGTAAAGAACATAAATGGTCTGTCTCAATATAATAAATGAGAGAAACAAGGACAGGTCAGAATTAAGTTATCTATATAAAAAATAAATGAGTGAAAATTACGAACGTAGTTTGCTGTGTAAAACCTTAAGTTTTTTTATATTGCTATTTTTACTTACAAAAGTCATTTAAAGATGTATGCACTATGTTTATTGACATTAAAGTAAAAGAAGGCTTTCATTTAAAAGACCCTTAAGTGGGTGAAAAATAAGACGCATTTTTAAAAATTATTATTATTAAAAATATTTTAATAAAGTATATATAACAGCAATATATAACAGCAGTATATAACAGCAATATCTCCCTACGATGACTATTACGGCTATACGCTATCCCAATTTCGTTTAGAACTTCGGATGGCTAACTTTTCGCGAGCTTTTTTATATAAAGCAACTTTTGAATTTCAGGACATTTAAACATTTCAGGGTGACTTTGAAAGGTGAGCTCGATGGCCGTACGGTTAGAGCGCTGAGCTTTTAATCAGACGTTGTGGTTCGAATCCTTCGAGAGCCAAAAGTCGGTTTGTATGTTTTTTAACTTTTTATTATTGGGCACTCTGGATTAAGGGTGCCATCTTTTCACCCTAATTAAGGGTGCCATTCTGGCTCCTTTAGGGGTGTCACCAGTGAGACAAGCCTTTCACCCCTAAGAGGTGCAATGTGTCACCATTAGTTTTAACAGTGTATGGACTATACAGCTGATAATACGAAATGGAACCAGAGGAAGACAACTAGTACCTAACCACTCCTGATTTCGGAGACCTTTTTTTCCCCCTGTTGATTCCCCCTGTTGATAAATTTTCGTTGTTCCAAATATATATATATATAAAGATTCTTAACGCTGCCAAATATCTTCCAGAGAATTATTTAAATGTTACAGCGCATAAAATATCAAATTTTATTTGAAATGTATTTAAACTTGTAAAAAGTACTGAAAACCTTAAATAAGTAACTTTAAATAAATCATGCTCAAAAATCAGCATGAACAAATAACTTTAAAAAAAGAGATATTTGAATTTGTTCTACTATGTACATTTTTCATTGTGCATATTCAGACATTTTATTAAGCGGAAAATTTTATAATATAAAAAGGCCATTTAATTTCCCTCATTAACTTGTCAAGATCATCTCTTGAATACTGAATTATTTTAATGTACTCTAATTAATTTATCAAGAAAATAAACTATTTTTCAATACTCTTAAGCTATACTTTCCCCTCGAATTTTGTTGAACTACAATGCAATGTATGGATGGTCCCTAATTAGTGTAGTAAAAAACAAAACAAATCTTAATGTTAAAAAAAAAAAAATCTTAGACAAATAGTTTACATTGAGCTGCACCACAAAATTAGGATACAAAAATAATTTTGACAAAAAATCGGAAAAAAAAGAGCTCATTTTGTTCTATTATACCATATTTTTTTCCGTTGTGCACATTCAAGTATTTTATCGGACATAATATTTTAGTTCCAATATCGAAAAGACTTTAAAAGGCCTCTTCGCAGAAAGAGACCATCCATTCTATTGAACATTTTAGTAATGTGGAAATGTGCCCTAATTAATATTAAGAAAATCAAACTTTTTTAGTGCTTGTAAGCTATAATTTTGTCTCCATTCTGTTGAACTGTAACTTAATGCATGCAGGGTGCCAAATTAGCGAATTAAAAATTCAAATTTTATTTTAAATGTTCTTCAGATTGATAAACATTACGTAAAAAATTAAAAATAAATTGCATTTAAGGTTTAAAAACCAACAACAACAAAAAAAAAGTTTGTATATTATATATATAACCATTATAAAACTATACAAATTCTCAACATTTAATGTGAATGTATAAATAATAAAAGAATTTATTAAAATTAAAAAGGATGCACAAACCGTTGAACCATTATAAAATTCTTTTAAACAGATCCTTATTGCAAGAGAAACATGGAACTGAAAATACAGTAAACACTGAAAAAACGGAAATATTTGTGGACAGAATCTTCAGGCCTTAATTACCTTGATTACAACAAATAAGATGCACTGTTTCATCTCTGCATTAGCCATAAAAGTAAATAGCCATAATACAAAAAAAAGACTACCATATTTATTAAATCCAGAAAACAACTTAAGATATAAAAATATTGATAAAAAAAGAAAAACATATTACAATTCGGATGTTAGATTATAAAGTAAAAAAAAAGAAATGTATAAGAAAGGATTTTTACATGTTGCAAAAATTTTGTTTAAATAAATATGTATAAGACCAGGGATTCATAATGTAAACTAAAATCAGGTATAATTATTAAAAAGCCGCATTACTATTGAAGAAGACATGGTATGCCATCTGTAGAGCATTTAAACATTAATTCATCTATACTAATAAAATCCGTGCGCCTCTGTCTGTCTGTCTGTCTGCTTGAAGCCGATTACAGTTCGCAACGCGGGCGAGTTGGGAGTCGCGAGAGGTGTCTTCCGATTGGAAAAATTCCGGGGAAGTCATTTCGGGCATTTTCGAGACCGTGGGACCAAAATTAAAAAAGTTATGAATTAAAAACCCCTTGGGAATCGGAACGGAAAATATCTCAATTCCCAAACGGTGCTCCGAAGCAGAACACTGCGCCACCTTGCGGTGAAGAACCTGAACTTTTCCCCTTTGGCTAAAAGAAGAAACAGCGGAAAATCGCTTTTTCTACCGGCGCTAATTGCGTTTTTTTTGCGCGTTTTTTCTTAAACCATCATGCAGACAGTTTTTAAAGTAGAAAAAACTGATTACATATTCAGAATCTGCGTAAAAATCTGCTTCTGATGAACTAAAAAATACGAAAAAATGTCTTATGGGCGCGTAGTGCTCACCGTGCAAAACCAAATATTTTTAACGGGACTATGGGCGCGAAGCGACCACAGCTCCGATCCACAATCTTTTTTTTTCAAGTGCACATGGCCCACACTGCGAAATCACATATTTTTAACGGGACCATGGCTCTTTAATTTAGTTTTTTTTGTGCTTGAGGATTCGAACACGAAGACTTGCTTATTAAATGAATTTTTTTGCTTATTATATACTGCTTAATACCGAGGTTCGTTTGGAAAAAGTGGCCCAGCTAGCGGGCGTAGCTCGCTAGTCTATACTAATAAAATCCGTGCGCCTCTGTCTGCTTGAAGCCGATTACAGTTCTCAACGCGGGCGAGTTGGAAGTCGCGAGAGGTGTCTTTCGATTGGAAAAATTCCGGGGAAGTCATTTCGGGCATTTTCGAGACCGTGGGACCAAAATTAAAAAAGTTATGAATTAAAAACCCCTTGATAATCGGAACGGAAAATATCTCAATTCCCAAACGGCGCTCCGAAGCAGAACACTGCGCCACCTTGCGGTGAAGAACCTGAACTTTTCCCCTTTGGCTAAAAGAAGAAACAGCGGAAAACCGCTTTTTCTACCGGCGCTAATTACTTTTTTTTTTTTTTTTTTTTTTTTTTTTGCGCGTTTTTTCTTAAACCATCATGCAGACAGTTTTTAAAGTAGAAAAAACTGATTACATATTCAGAATCTGCGTAAAAATCTGCTTCTGATGAACTAAAAAATACGAAAAAATGTCTTATGGGCGCGTAGTGCCCACCGTGTAAAACCAAATATTTTTAACGGGACTATGGGCGCGAAGCGACCATAGCTCCGATCCACAATCTTTTTTTTTCAAGTGCACGTGGCCCACAGTGAGAAATCACATATTTTTAACGGGACCACGGCTCTTTAATTTACTTTTTTTTTGTGCTTGAGGATTCGAACACCAAGACTTGCTTATTAAATGAATTTTTTTGCTTATTATATACTGCTTAATACCGAGGTTCGTTTGGAAAAAGTGGCCCAGCTAGCGGGCGTAGCTCGCTAGTATTTATTAACCAATGAACCAATAATATATGTATATATATAAACTCAAGAGTAATTTTTAAAAAAGGCATGAATAAAATTTTTTACAGAAATTCTTCCCTCTAAGCTTCAAACATGGAAATTTGAAATTACAGCTCATTATGCTAAATAGCATTTAAGTTATGTTTAAAAAGTAACCCGCATATCAATCTCTTTTACAAAGATTAGAAAAGACTTTGACATTAGGCATTTCTAATTTTAAACCAGCATTATTTCCTAAATTACTTTACTGAATGATTTCTCGATTGGTGTCCGAAGATAAAATTTACCGGAAAATCCAAATATGATAACAAAACTACGTTGGAAATTTTCAAGTTTAGTACAATTCCTAACATGTAAACTAGCTCCGACGAAAAATGTAAATATAAAATTTATTGATAGACATTATTACTAATAACCTGGTTCCATAGTCGCATTTTATATGATGATTTGCATCAAAATCCGTAAAGAGCAATGCGCTTTTTTTTCTTTCTGTCTTTTTTTCGATCTTTTTTTTTTTTTTTTTTTTTTTTTTTCAGAATTGCGCATATTCTAAACGTTTAGCAAATAAAGAGATAATTCAATTTCTTTCTTTTCCTTGAACTGTAGTGTAATATTCCCAAATCAAGAATATCATATATTTTTTAACTTTTTTTTTTTTTTTTTTTTTTTTATAATTTTTTTCCAGTCTATTGAACTACAATGCAATGTACGCGTGGCCCTTAATTAGGTTATTAAAACATTTTACATCATCATAATAAGTATAATGATAGTATAAGCATAAAATAATTAGCGTTCCTATTATGAGTACATTAAAAAGTTAAATGTATTTTTCGATGAGTCTAATTCGATAAAAGTACAATAAACTTTACATAAACAATTTAAGAAAAAAAAAAAAAAGCTGCAAAATCCTGAGGTCTATATCGTTTTTTCCGTTGTGCATATTCAACTATTTTAGTGGACACAACATTTTAAATCCGATCCATCAAAATGACATTAAAAGGCTCTACGCATGGAAAGGCTATTTAATTTTCCTCTAGTCTGTTGAACTTTACTATAAAGTGAATGTCCCCTAGTTAAATTTTTAAGGAAATGTGTTTTTTTTTTCCCCATGTCCTTAGCCTATAATTTCCCCTTCATTCTTTTGAACAATAATCTAATGCATAGATGGTCCCTAATCTCAGCATTTAAAAAAATAAAATCCTGTTCTTAAATGGCTTTAAGTTCGATAAAAAAAAAAAAAAAAAAAAAAAAAAAAAAAACTGCTAAATTTGGAAATTATATCCCTATTTTTTTCTCATTGTGTATAGTCAAGTATTTTAGTAGACGCAACATTTTAAATTCGATCTATCAAAATGCCATTAAAAAAATTCCGTGCACAGAGAGGCTCTTTAATTTTGCTCTTATCTTGAACTTTAGACTACCATAGGCATTTAGTGTAATATGTGAATATCCCCGAATTATATTATTAAGGAAATCAACTATTTCCTTTACGTCCTCAATCTATAATTTCTCCTTCATTCTTCTGAACAATAATGTAATGGATAGATGGTCCCTAATTTCAGTATTAAAAAAATAAAATCTTATTTTTAAACGCCTTTAAGTTCGATAAAAGTACCGTAAACCTTACATAAATAGTTTAAAATAAACTATACTTAAAAATCAGGATGCAAAAATAACTTCGACAAAAAATCGAAAATGAGAGCTGCTAAATTTGGACTACTATACTCTTTTTTTTTTTTCCGTTGTGCATATTCAAGTATTTTACCGGACGCAACATTTTAGCTCCGATTCATCGAAAGGACATTAAAAGGCCTCTGCGCATTACGGCTATCAATCGCAATTGCTGTGGAAATGGAATTCCGGAGTAAAGAAGCACGGTCTGGCAGTTAAAAAAAAGGGGGAAAAAAGAAAGTGAAGAAAAAATAATAAAAAGAATTACTTAGAAGCTGTACGGGCGCACAGCGCTCAATATTAATCAGCGGTGGCAACGCTTAACGACATTAGGTGCTAAAAAAAGAGGCTTTTCACCAGTAATTCCGATAGCTCTTCTATACCTCCCTCTCCCCTTGAAAAAACTCCTTTCTTTTCTTCAATTCATTCTTATGCTTCTTAATCTGTCGCTGAAACTTGTTTTTACAAATTGGGAGTCTCGATATTGATTGCCCTGGACTGCTATTGCTCTCTTATAATTCTCATATTATTTGTGAATAAAATTATTTTAGGAATTCGTTTAAGTTTGCACTAAGGCTAGATCTTAAGAAACAAATTCTATTAATTGAAATTCTTATTCCCCATCAAAATGCTTTCGAAACAGTAAATTAGTTTTTTTTTTTTTTTTTTTTAATATTTACAAAGCTACTGTCTATATTTTTCTCGTAGTAGTATTTTTTACAATGAAATATATTTTTTTTTCTTTTAAGAAAAAATGTATCCGTAATATAGATCTGATTATTTACTAAAAAAAGAACATTCCTTATAAAATCCAACTTTTCGTTCTATAATAAATTAAAATTTAAGAAAAATGTTATTTTTTACATAATATAATTGTCAGTTAAAAGTTTTATCTGGCAGCCATTGGTCTCCAATAATTCTCATATTATTACTGAATGAAATTGACATTGGAATTCGTTTATGTTTTCATTGAGTTTAGCTTCTCTTGACAAGCAAATTTAAATAATGGAATCGTCATGATCTATCAAAATGCACTTGAAACAGTAAATAAATTTTCTTTATCTTTGCAAATATTTAAAAAGCGTAATTTTTTCTTTAATTTGGATGTTCTTTAATGCGATGAAAGGATGCTAAACATTATATAAGGCAATAAATGTATGATTTATTAAGCATAATAATAATAATAATAAGAGGAAGAATTATATGGATCTGAAATTTTCTGGTCCAGTTTTTGTGAAATTGAGATTTTTTTTATTTATTTATTTATTTATTTTTTTTTTTTGGGGGGGGGGGGGGGAGGAGTGTTTATGTGAAAAATCTATCTTAGTTCTGTGAATTTGAATTACAACTGTATTCAGATTTAAATCTTTAACAAGATGCCTGATAAAGTTCTAAATATTAGGTTCATTGCCAATATCAATTATTTTGTGACGAGTCAGATTTTTATTAAAATGATTAGATTCGGGAAAGGTACAATTTGAAGATGGAAAATTTTGATCATTTTTATTTTCTTTTTTGAACAAAGAATTTTGAGAATGTATTTGGTTTAAGATTTTAAACAAACTATGAAAGGTCATCACTTTCTATACAGAAAATTCTGGATTTTTCTCGGGGGGGGGGGGGTGATTTCCCTGATAACTAATATTATTTTTAGAGGTCCGTGAGTTGGCTTTTTAAACTGGTTGGATTTTAGTTCCTACATGATTTTGTGGACTTTTGACTTTTGTATTTCTTATGACTCGAGCCACACATCAGGATTCATGCCATTTTTTATTATTATTATTTCTATTGGCATCCGCTATGTAGCTGACCTTAAAAAGGGAAGAAAAAGATGCATTATTTTCTTTTTTCTTATATTCTTATTAAAAATTTAAATATAATTTAGAATGTTACCAAAAAAAAAAAAGAAATAAATACAATGTTACTAGTAAATTAAACAAATAAATCGCTGTAAAGCAAACTTGACTAGGACAAAAAATCAAAATATTTTTATTTGCCTTCTTTACAATTAGTATTTCTCTCTGTCCCTCAAGTCTGAACTGACTATTTCCTAACACATTTTATTATAAATAATTTTTTGTTCGCCGACGTTTCAAACTGGTAAGTTTTCGTAGCAAAAATCATTGTGATTGATCTGTTTATATCCGTTTTTCGGGAAAGGCAGAAAATATATTTTAAAAATACTTAAAAAAATTAGCGTTTTGATCAAAATTTTCAGACGCGACAGCAATTAAAAGAAAAAAAAATCACTTCATTTATAATGCTTATAACTATTATGCTTTTATGCTGAAAAAGGATTCAAAAAATGCGTTACAAAATTTCCCGTTTTCGGGCACAGAAAAAAAAAATACTTTTTAAACCAACCATTTTAAGAAAATATAAATGCAGTAGCATCTTAATTATCTATTATATTACTTTAAATTTTAAATTCAAGTGTATTTAAATGCATACGAGTGCATTTAATTTAAAAATGCCTGATAAAAGCGCGAATATTTTTTGAGGAAAATTCTTTCAAAGTTTCGCTGCGTGCGAGGAGCGCAATAAAAATGAATATAAAAAAGAATTAAACTGCAGCGGAGGCAGATAAATTCATAGTATTACCTGAACTAAAAGACACTATGATCTGCGGTTAGAAAACCCCGGAGATAACAGGAGACCGAAGTCTAAGATACGAAAAACCGCGTTGTAATAAATTTAAATTATGTCTGACCCCACACCTTTTTTATCAGGAACTCCCCTCCTCCCCCGTTAATTTTATCTCTACGCGGCTTATAACGATAGGAGATTCTTTTTTGAGGTTCATGGAGCCCTATACTTTGGAAAGATGTAGACCCTCCTAATGAAGTGATAGCGCCATCTTTAGATGGCTCACCACTGGCTGTCATTAACCCTACGATACCTCAACTCGCTCCCCAAAAATGGCCTCCCCCGTCTACTATATAGTAGGATATAGAGCTTTTTTAAACTTTTTTAATATTCGTCATACTATTCAATTGAATTTTTTCTCCTTCCCAAAGCATCTCCCTTTTAAATTATGACGGCATTAAATAAAATGCAGCCGAATAAATGTAGGTTATTGAAAACTGCCGACGGCAAGACAAAAACCTATTCACTATATTGAAGTCGAATAATAAACTGAGATTTAATCAGGGAAAAAATTGTCTTAATTGAACCCATTTGTGATCTTGTGATCTTTAAGTACAAAATGGAGTTCAAAATTAATTCATGCATTCACGATAGAGCTATATTTCACTGTAATGGATGTAAAATTAATGAAATGAGAGGGGAAATGAAGGGCTATTTTACTACCTGTTTTATCAGAGCTTCAGCTAATTATGCTGAAAATTTGTCGATGAAGACAAGGCTAATAATGTCAAAATATATTACATAAATGTTTACAAATGCTTTCATTGCCTTTATTGTTTAGAAAACACGTGGTTTCGAATTCGATGTTAAATATATTGTTATTATTATTATTTTTTTTAACTGAGACTTTTAAATATATGGCATTTAATTCTGTACATTTAACTTTACACGGATGTATTAGCATTTCAAGTAAAAGACCAGACTATAATGATATCAATGAAGATGATTTAATAAAGACTATATACGTATTTCTTAATATTTTCTATGGTTTTACTATTTTCGAAACGTTTATCTTGATTATATTTTACGATTAATTTGATTATATATTACGACAAGTGATTTTGAATTCGGAATTTATTTAAATTTTAAATAAATAATATATCCAAGTACTCATTTTAATTCATTTTTTCATGCTTTATTGATATATAGGTTTTTTTTACGATTAATGGTTTTATACATATATATATATATACATATATATATATATATATATATATATATATATATATATATATATGGGGGTCTGATGATTCTACTATGGTTCTCCATATTTCGAATATTAATTCATTTTTTCAAGTTCTATTGATACACAGGGTGATTCAGCTCGTCGGTGACAAACTTTAAGGATCGATAGAGCACACCTAGACGAACATTTTTGAATAGGGAATGTAGGGTCCCTGACGCGATGGTAAGGCGCTAGGCGCTTTCGAAAATTTGGGTGCCGAAATTCGAAACGTCATAAAAACTAGGGAAATGGTTAGATTTTCTTGCTTGTTGCGTCGAAATGATTCTGTTTGTTTAGACTTTCTTCAGTACCAATTTGATAAGCGTATCTCTTAAAACATGGATAGGGGGCGCTGCAGACTTTGGAGAGCTAGACAACAACTTTAAGCCCGTTATTTTGATAATTTAACACATGCTCGCCAAAGTTTATACTCTAACTTAAAGTTTGAACCCAAAAGTAGAGCCCTGCAAAAAGCGTAAGAGCCGGAATAAAATGTCAAAGTACAGGGTGGTCGAAACTCGAAGGCTCCTAAGAGATAAACAAACAGATTTCTTGACTTATGGCATGCATTTTCATGATTCTGTTTGCTGGGGCTCTCTGAAACTCAGTTGAACGGTACAAAAAGAAACATCGATAGGGGGCGCTTTGGGTAAAAAACATAATTCGTTGACATTTCGGACGCTAACTGGAAACGGGGCGCTACGATCAGTTAGAAACAAAACAAGAGAGTAATTTACTTATCATAAGAAGCTATTAAAACTGCAGTTTGTTTGTATTTTTTAACAAACATAGCTGGTTTCAATCATGCACAATGCGCGCAATAAAATTTACATAAGGTGCTTTTTGCTGATTTATGCAAAAGATATCGTACCATATCGATATGCAAAAGATACGTAATGCGTAGACGACAACGCGAGATGACGTAGTTGTATGCGCAGACACGTCTTTTGAACGTGCGGTACCTACTTAAGCTTCGGGTTACTTGTCTGCAGATCGGTAGTAGGATGGAACGGTACACAAACTCTGAATTGGCTGACATGCATTTGGCGTATGGCGCTGCTGGTTGTAATGGACGAGCCGCTCAGCGGTTGTACGCCGAGCGTTACCCCAACAGGCAAATCCCCTGCCATGCCTTCTTCGCTCGAGTACATCAGAGGTTGTCCACAACGGGATCTTTCGACGGAGGCAGGCCTGAACGGGAGCGATCAGTGAGCACCCCCGACAACGAAGAGGCTGTGCTTAACCTGGTTGAGGACAACCCAGGTCTTAGCACGAGAGATATCGCCAGACATGTTGGCATTTCGCAAGCAACTGCGTGGCGCATCTTACGTTCCCGGAATCTGCACCCCTACCACATCCAGCAGTTGCTCAGAGAGCAGGATTTTGGCCCTCGAGTGGAATTCTCAAGATGGTACTTGGCGATGAGATCCAGGGATCCCCGTTTTGTAAACAGCATTTTGTTTACGGACGAGTCCACCTTCAGCCGGGAGGGAATGTGGAACGCCCACAACAGTCATGTGTGGTGTGATGAAAATCCACATGAAACCAGAAGCCGAGCAGCGCAGGAGCGTTTCTCAGTAAATGTGTGGGCCGGCATTCTGGGGGATTGCCTCATTGGCCCTTATTTGTTACCTGAACGGCTGACAGGTGGAAATTACCTGATTTTCCTGGATCAAGTGCTGCCGCAGCTTCTGGAGGAGGCGCACGTACCCGAAGGTTCGCGTCGCCAGATGTGGTTCCAGCACGATGGAGCTCCGGCCCATTACACGAACGACGTGCGTCTCCATCTAAACGCAAGGTATGGCCAGCGGTGGATCGGGCGTGGGGGTCCAGTTCACTGGCCTGCCCGATCACCAGACCTCACCTGCTTGGATTTCTTCCTTTGGGGTTACCTGAAGGCCGAGGTATACCATACACCTGTCAGCAGTGCTGAAGAACTTGTGGCGCGCATTGTGGCAGCTGCAGGGCAGATCAGAGATACTCCTGGCATTGTTGGAAACACACACTCCTCAATGCGACGGAGGTGCGAAGCCTGCATCATGGCCCAAGGTCGAAATTTCGAGCATCTTCTGTAGTGTTATTTTTTGTAAATAAATTTCCAGTATCATTGATGTTTTTGGTCTAAATTTATTCAGAAGTGTTGAGCAGAGGTAGAAAATGTGTTTTCATTATTACTAACTGATCGTAGCGCCCCGTTTCCAGTTAGCGTCCGAAATGTCAACGAATTATGTTTTTTGCCCAAAGCGCCCCCTATCGATGTTTCTTTTTGTACCGTTCAACTGAGTTTCAGAGAGCCCCAGCAAACAGAATCATGAAAATGCATGCCATAAGTCAAGAAATCTGTTTGTTTATCTCTTAGGAGCCTTCGAGTTTCGACCACCCTGTACTTTGACATTTTATTCCGGCTCTTACGCTTTTTGCAGGGCTCTACTTTTGGGTTCAAACTTTAAGTTAGAGTATAAACTTTGGCGAGCATGTGTTAAATTATCAAAATAACGGGCTTAAAGTTGTTGTCTAGCTCTCCAAAGTCTGCAGCGCCCTCTATCCATGTTTTAAGAGATACGCTTATCAAATTGGTACTGAAGAAAGTCTAAACAAACAGAATCATTTCGACGCAGCAAGCAAGAAAATCTAACCATTTCCCTAGTTTTTATGACGTTTCGAATTTCGGCACCCAAATTTTCGAAAGCGCCTAGCGCCTTACCATCGCGTCAGGGACCCTACATTCCCTATTCAAAAATGTTCGTCTAGGTGTGCTCTATCGATCCTTAAAGTTTGTCACCGACGAGCTGAATCACCCTGTATATTGTTTTGCAATTAATGGTTATATATGTATTATATACATATATAATACCATTAATAAGAATACAAATTACCACATAGAAACATATATACATGTATATACACTACTCCTTAAATCCTCGAAAACTTTATGGTAAAGCAATTTTTTCGAAATTCTAATTGGTTTGAAAGTTATATGTCTTTGTGTGTTATAGTGAATAGGTTCATTTTTATCGTATTGTGGAAAAAAAAGAAAAACCTGGAGAACTTATTAGGGTCTGGTGTAGACGATTTTACATAAGTTAAAAATTGTTACTGTTATCTATGTTTAAATAACATTGTGAAACTTTAAACTTGTTTTTCTCGAAACTCTCTTTCACCGATTTAAATTGTTACTGGGTAGAACTCAGTATTGGAGCGATCAAATTCGTTAAAATTTTCATTCTTTTTTACTATGCACTATTTTGTATGCCATCATGGACGTGTTTTTCAATATTTGATTTGCATTCATTTTACTTCTGCGAGATTTAAATTCGAAAGTTTTTGTCTAAAATTGACAATGTAAAATTTAAACGGTTTACTTCAAAAAAAAAAAAAAAAAAAAAAAAAAAAAAAAAAAAAAAAAAAAATGATGAACCCATTTGAGATGTATTACATACTCGAATCGTAAGAAACTAGACTTAGAACATTAATCAAGATTTTGTTTTTATACTTTGTTTCTTTGAATTGGCCAAGCCTCAAATTCTGCAGTCTGTGGTCTACATACATCTACCCTTTTCCGAACAGTAAGAACTGATACTTGAACTTTGTAACACCTTGACTCATCACATTTTGTATTACGCACTTTTCTCTGTCTCTTTCAATATGTGAAATATGCTATCAGAGAGAGACGTTTTTTTTTCTCTCTCCCTTAAAATTGTTACCCTTTAATTATTTTAATCAAGAAATTATTACACGATTTTATTTCATTAAACATAAATTTAAAGCAATGACATCTATCATCAATGAGTGCACTGTAGTTATTATACCAAGTTATTAATAATATAAATTAAGTCTTTTGCAGCTGCAAGCCAAACGTTGTGGCTGAAATGGATATATCGTGGATTGTATTTATCGGGATCTGGGATGACTATAAATGAGGTAAGTGAACGATTTCCTTATCTCTTTATTCGCTCATGCTGTTTTTAACTAAATAAATAAAATAGAGGATCCTCCGCACCAGTATTTGAAATATAATATATAACATATACATTTGATATTAAGATAGACTACAAAATTTCGTAAAATTTAACTTTTTTTCTTTTATAGATAAGTACATTTACCACACGGAATGCTTCGCTTTTTGCACACCCCGGTACCAAATGCTGCTAGAGGACCATTCTTCAACCAATTTCCAAATAAAAATACTTTTAAACTTTCAAAATATGATTTTTCATTTAAAAAAAGACTATTATTATTAGCATATAACTGAACTAAAAAAAGTCGCAAAAAAGTGGAAAATTTTAGGTAATATTTTTTCCCCTTAAAGTTATTACATGCCTTAAAGAAAACATTAGTGTAAATAAAGGTGATATATGCATATTTGCAAGTATTTTTTAATATTTTATTATTTATGTTACATTTATCTGTGATTTCGAGTTCCAAAAATAGTTAACTTTTAATTGAAAATTGGGTTGGACACATGAAGAAGATAGAGGGCGTACAAGAATCACCAACTGTGCGTTGGGAATGATTCTAAATTCAACTACATAGTAGATAGTACTTTAAATTTGATCTTACACATCTTTTAACCTTCCAAGATCTGGTCTAAATTTTCTTGAAACAAGCAGTCTACTAAATTTTTGAACGAAAAATCTAGATCTCAGTTCATCTTACATTTAAGTGGATCTTAGCAATGTTGCTGCACCTTCTACAGCAACTTAAAAATGATAAATGTCTTAAAGAATGGTTCCTAAAATTAGTTTGTAGCCGATTTCAAAAGAATGCTATTATAGTAATCCCTTTAAATAGTAAAATTCGTTGCACATAACTGTGAATATGAATTATATTATGTTTGCTGGAAAAAAGGCTCTCTAAAAGACATTTTGTTTCAGTTATACAAAGCTGTAGCTTAAAATAAAGTCGAATTAAAATTTATGTATTCTGTGAATAAATAGAAAAATTGAAAGATCGAAAATCTAAAGACACCCTTCAACTATGTCAAAAAAATGTTAATTTTCTTTTTGTTATTTTTTACACAGGCAATGTAATGTAATTTTTTTATTGAGAATGTTGATCCAATATTGGCAGAACTAAACAGGGAAATATTTTCAATTTCATACTGAAAATGTTGACGAAAATGTACTCAAGATGTAACCAACATCGGACAATATAATACATGGAAATAATGAACAGTATACTATTTTTCTAATACGTTTAAATTACTCAATAAAATCTGCACCATCATCACCTATATGTGTAATGATTTTTTTTTCCTTTTAGTTTTTATTTTACGAGAATTGAGTTCGTCGTTCCTCTTTATCATGATCAAATACAAAATTAAATAATTCAAACACAGAAGCCAAAAGCATCGAATTTGCATTCAACTAAAGCAGAAAAAAAAGTTCCAATGACGCCTTAAATAAAATTTCTTATTCTTCTTTTCTATGCATGCATTAAGTGACTATAACACACTCTTCATTAATATATTCACTGTAAGATTTTTTAGGCCCTTACCAAACAATGTACTTTGTTTCACGAATATTTTAACAAAAAGTTTTTCGCCCACATGCAAAATTATTAAAACATATTCAACCTACAGAAGAAAACAGCAGCGACAAAATTTATAAAAAATTAACTTCGAATTATGACTTAAGTTTTGCGGCGATAGTGAAAAAAATTTTCTCATTAAAATTCAATAAGCAGGCACTTTTTAAAAAGTTGCAAGAACGGCAAAGTGGTGCATCGAGGATTAGCATTTTTTTTTCTACACATTTTTATTTTTCCAGCTAGTATGCGCTGCTGTATAAAAGTGTGATAAACCATTTTTTGGATCGATATTTTAGCTTAAGATTCGTTTAAAAGAGGAAAAATAAATATTGGTTATGACCCAACAATGGGTATCTATGACTGAAAAAAAAAGAAAAAAAAAAGAAATTCTAATTTATGTAATCTCACTTGGAATTAGGATCACCCTTATATAATAGCAACCAACGTTAGAATTAGAAAATGAAATCCTTGATGCTTAGAACAATGAACTTTTGAGATTAAGGGCCTTCAGACAATGGTCTACTATTATGATTAAAATTTTTGTTAAAAATGCATAAAATAAACTAAGATTTTTGATAAATTTACACTAGTCCTCCCTTTCTAAGGCAGTGAGAGTAGAAAAATCCATTTTACCTGAACCCGTGTTCTGAGTCAGATCGGGTACGAATTAATTTTTGTCGTAATCGATTAGATTGATTCTAATTGTTTCGGGCCGATTTCGGGTTGAGTTTTAATACTTCGAGTTAATAAAATTCTTCAAAACAAAATTTGGATAATTGCTTCAGACCAAGAGCATGTATATAAATATGAATATGAGTGAGTTTTTATAAGTTAAACTAATTTTATTTATTTATTTCTTTATAGATAAAATTGATTATTAGTGGTGTGGTTGTACAATACTTTTTTAATAACTGTATAAAATTATAGATCTTTTTTTATTATTATTTTGCGTTTCAAGTGATGAAAATTATTTGCTAAGTTGTAATTCTGGTGTCATTCAATAATTTTAACATTCTGGCGAAAGAATTAATTAACAATAAAAACATTAAAAACATTCAATCAAGCTTTTCGATCATTAGTTTACAGGTTTATGTAGATTACTGAAAGGAACTTGTGTTTGCTCCGGGAATTAATATAGAGGAAGACAAGAGGAACCACCCCATTCGATTTTAATTTCAACTATTTGTACAGCAGTTTCCGATAACATTTCTTTTAATAATAAATTTCTAACAATCCAAATGTTTGTTCTTACCTAAAATATCTTATATTTATATATTTATTTATAGAGATTATGAATCATTTAGTCCTTATGACAGCAATAAGAATTAATTAATTAATGGTAAAAGTTCTACAAAATTTAAATTCTTCATGCATATAAAATTTTATCTAACGAATAATTTAGGATAATTTAATGTTTAATGTGACGAATAAATGCAATATAAAATATTTTTAAATGAAATATTTTTGTAGGTTACCAATGAATTTAATAAACAATTCATTTAAATTAATATCATAACATTAAATAAAATATCTAATTACACTACATGTAAACTGTAAGTTAATAATAATTAATATGAAATTTTTATTCTTTATAAACAAAAATTTAAAACACTAGATAGTTCTTCCAATTAATACATGCTTTTATTTATTTATTTTGATTTTGCGCTAAGAAGTATCTGCTTTAATTATTTTTGTAACTAAATTCAAATTATATTAAAATTTCTGTTTTTTTACCACAATAATATTTGAAACATTTCATTTTATTATAGTCGCCTTTCTCTCTAAAATAATTTGAAACATTTAAATATATTGGGGATTCTCGCTAAAAGAATATTTTGCAGCAGTAAATTTTAGACTTTCATCTTTCATGGCCTTGTAATTAATTTTACTGTTAGTATTTGTACTTTACACGCATGAAAGAGTCGCGAAAAAACATTTTAGTTGCATCTCAAAAGATGGCGCTGATGGATGCATTGTTCTTAAACTTTTCAAAGGAGAAACATAGAATGAAATTAAGTGATCCTATTGCCATCTAGTGAGGAGTTCCTCAATTTCTTTGGATCATTTCGACTTGTTAAACGAAACAAGAAGTAGCTCTTTAAAATATTTAAACACTTAAATTTGCGAATTGCTTTAGAGACAGCAACCGATCCTAAATCTCTAAAGAGATCCTTTATTTAAACGTTAATGAACGGACGAGATTCTGACACTATGATTTATTGTTTCATAATGGATAACATTGTTCACTCTTTTCAGAACCATCAAGGGGTTTCATATTACAATGATAATAACAACGTAATTAATTAAAAGGTGTTAGCCTCTTACCTTGCATCTTTTCTCAGCTTGTCAACAGCATCGTAATTTTTTTCTCCTTTTATGATAGAGATTTTATTCTTAAAGTTGACTGTTTACATAATTAATAAATCTAAATGGCCAAATGCCAAATATTATTATCGCTTATATTTTTAAAAAATTTTCCTGTAATTTACATTGATTCAAATTGATCACAAGAAAAGATAACTAGATAAGGAGAAAATTTCTGTAATTTTGCTTTAAAAATAATGCATCTTTAATCACCACAAAACTAATGCAGTTGAAATAAAATCTGTTTAATTATCTTTAATACGTTGATGATACTACTGATGAAATACAGTTGTATCTAAAGACTAATTATTCAGAAGACTATATCAAGAAGTAAAGAAAAAATTGAAATCTGCGAATAAAAATTATTGTAAATTTAGTTTTCTATTCATTTATTTTTTATTCTATAAATTTTTAGAGAGTTTATGTAGACACGGTTGTTTTAAAACGGCAATTTTCTTGGTTGATATTAAACTGGATATTCATTCCGTATTCCTGTTTTATTTGGCGAAAGTCTGAAAAAAAAAAGAATAATATATTGCAGTCACTCAAGAACTAACTGACTTTTAATTATAAAATTTAAGAAACATTCTCATAAAACTATTTAATCAATTAAATTTCTACAAAAAAAAAAAAAAAAAAAAAAAAAGTATAGGTTTTTGGATAATTTATTTCTATAGATAATACAATTTTTAGGAAAGAAGTAGTCATACATGCATTGCGAGCATGATTTTTTCCATTAAATGGCAAAAAAAAAAAAAAAAAAAAAAAATCAAGAATGCTTTTTTATGAGTATAGATATATATTTTTTAAATAATCACACATGAAAAAAAAAATTTTAGATCCAGAGAATTTTATTATTATTTTTATTTTTTAATGAAATTCGAAATGTTGAGATTATTTTACATAAAAGTAGTTATGAATTCTAAACTACTTACATGAAAAACATAATAAATCATTTTGTGCATCTATAATACATTTAATGCATTCAGTGAAAATTTCCTGAAATTATAGGCAACCATTTTTTCAGAAATAAACAATGATCAAAATCGTCGAAAATTGATTTAAAGATTAAGTCACCTTTTGATCATGTGTAAATATCGCCAAGTGTTTTAGACCTAACATCTCTATTGCGAATTTTTTGGTTTGTTTTTAATTGTTCCTCAAGAATAATTATTTAATTATAAATTATTAAAAAATCGATTTTAGGGCATTACAAATTAATTTTCTGTTATTTCTTTACTACTAGTTATTTTTCTACCTAATAACTATTTTTTATACTTGTTTCATTTCTTCGTACGAAAAAAAAAAAAAAACTTTGTTTTATATTAGACAGTTATAAAAATATTTATTTCTGAAAATTAAATTAAAAAAAAAATTAGCACATTTTACAACAAGAATCATACCTCTAAAATGCTCTCTAAACAAACAATTTAAAAAATGTATAGCTAAAAAAATATAAAATTCTAAATTAAACAATTCTATCTTTAATAGAAATTAAGATATGACAGTTTAAATATAATAAAACATACATTTTCTAAAAATTTTATCTTGAAAGAAAGCGCGAAACGCATAAAGCACAACATAAAGGATTGTATATTGTGACGTCCAAGGCACGTGGCGCAAGTGACGAAAATTAGATTTGGAATAAATTGAGTTTAAAGATAATTGAGTTTAAATTTTAAAATCAATAATAATTGACTGAATTGAAATAGGAAACTGCCGCTAATTTCATTGTGATCTTTGAACTCTTGTTTCAAAACAGGTAAAAAAAAAAAAAAAAAAAAAAAAAAAAAAAAAAAAGGAAATAGAAAAAGAATATTGAGTGCAATTTTCTATATATTTATAATTAATCAATATTGATTATAATTAGATAAAAGTGGTTTATCTCTAGAACGCAACACATAATTAGTAAATCACTTATATTTGAATACCTGAAAAGAAAAAGGCACATTTCCGGATAAGGCGTGATTTTCCGGATAAGGCGAGTTTTTGAAACTTACGTCCTCATGTAAGTTCAGGTAAATTGTTATCTGGCGGCAATTTTAAGATATTTGTTGGAATAAGATTTGTTTAACAATTATTATATGCAGGGTATGCATAATTAAAGGTCGTTGACCTCTTCTCGATATGCCATAAAACTGAATGAAGTTACAACTTCATTTTAAAAACTAAAACATAATAAGTAACCTTAAATCATTGGGATCACTTGGTACACACTGGATCATTGGTGCGTTAAAATTATTCTCAAATCTACAATGCACTGTAGATTTGAGACTATGTCACTCAGAAAATCTATGAGACTATGTCACTCAGAATAATTATGTCACTCAGAAATTAACCACGGTTAATTTCTGAGTGACATAATTTTCATTCTTTAATTGATAAAATTTGCATCTTCTCGTTTAGAAACAAGGGAATCGAATGATCTTCCCTATTTCTTTATAAAAACACATAATTTATCAAAACAGTTGACAATTTAGGTATTTAAAGCCATTATTTCAGGAATATGTACGTTTTTTTAATTGGGAAGTAACTGATTGTATCTCAAGTTGTGCCGAATTTACTGAAAAACGAAAAACAATATTCGAGTTTTTGTTTCTTCAAAAGAAATAACTGCATATCTCGTGCATTTTCTTATAAAAATGACTTCGTTAATGTATTAGAAATTTTTGCAGTGTTGAGTGATGTGGAAAATCAAAAACAACCTTAAACCGTCATGTTAATAGGTGCGTTCTCTGAGACCGCACAGTGTCGAGTAATAGGATTTTAAAGTGAGAAACACAATGTCTTAAAAATACCTTCTATGTAAAAAGTTCTTTGACAACTGCTTTTTTTCTTTTCTTCTTTTCTTTGTGCATCTACCGTAATTTCCGGTGTATAAGCCGCAGATCAAACAATTATTTTTGGACCCAGAAAATTTGTTCAGCAATTGAAGTGATATATTTACCGCGATCTAAAAAGTTATATTTTATTTTTTTAATTTTCTGGGTCGAGAAATGATTGTTTGATCCGCGGCTTATACACCGGAAATTACGGTAATTAAGGATCGAATAAAAAATTTCTTTTTTAGATATTAACAAGAAATTATACAGATGTGTACTTTGAATATTTAATTCAGAGAAGAAAAAAAAAGATATTTTTAAATCATTGTGTTTTTTATCATAAAATCTTTTTCGACTTAGCTGACATAGTACGGTCTCAGAGACAGTAATATACCCATCTGTACAATTTCATTTTAATGTATAAATAAGATTTGTTTAATTGGATCCATAATTAAATGCAGCCTTTGAGACCACACATCTATTTTTCACCTCCCCAATTAAGGTAAAATACACTGAGAAAAGAAGTTTCAGGAAAAACTGGATATGTGGTTGCGGTTAAATTTCATTAAAGTTTAATCCCGGTTTTGATTTAAATGCAAGTTCGCGCGTAGTCATTAGTTTCTGGAGATA
Source organism: Maratus speculifer (assembly GCA_964019185.1). Lineage (NCBI taxonomy): Eukaryota > Metazoa > Arthropoda > Arachnida > Araneae > Salticidae > Maratus > Maratus speculifer. Next base: position 140,587,633 of record OZ025299.1, read on the forward strand.
GCCAGGAAGTTTGTTGACGATGTATTTTCTAGCTGCTCTCTATGACTAGCAAGCACATCATTGGAAGATGAATGGATAATCAAAAACCTAAAAAAAATATATCCACAAGAAGCTCTAGAAATAACGAGTTCTTAGCTATCATAAAATAATCATTTCATGCAAAAAATGAAACTACGCTAGCACTCGAATTCTTAAAAATAAAACTTTTTCCGCTGTTCTTCCTTTTGTAAGCAAAGTGTTCCTCAGAGAAAGTGACAAATGGCTAGTGTGCCGGCATTCAACAAACAGCAGACTCCTAGTCCTTTTGAAAGTCCGTTTATCATTCACCACTGCAAAATTTATAACCCACGAGTCGTGGACGGAAGTCTCGACAGTATGCCTTGATAGAAATGTTATCATAGTTCTGGCCTCATGCCACTGGGTCAGCGAAAGGATGACTTGTGGGGAAGATTCGTCATTCCATTATGAAGCGCTCACTGGGTTTTGGAAGCAATATATTCACTCTCACCATGAGAAATATTTTTTCCCTTGGTGTTAATAGTATTTGACTGAATTGTATTCTGTAAGATCGTAGATAATCTCATTTTTATGTTTGTTAGATACTGTGGCGACTGTTTAAGTCAAATTATCGATCGAATTGTGAAGCTGGATGTACAACAGGTGTGCGGTGATTCAACAAGGGATATATTTTGTAGTTTTTGTTACGTTCTATTTACTTAAAATCTATTCTGACAAATTTACTTAATGTATGTAGAATATAATAGTCTATTTTGATAATGGAAAAAAATCTATCACTCTTTTGAGAAGAACTCGCTGAGATTTTAGGAGTAAAATATTCACCCTTACCGTGATAAATATTTATTTTGTCTTTTGGAAGTAGTGTTAATAGCATTTGACTGCATTTTATTCTATATTATATGATAGATAAACTTATTTTTGATTTCATTTTATTCTATTATTTCGTAGATAACTCATGTTTGAGTATGTAAGATACTGTCGTACTTTTTTAAGTCAAATTAACGACCGAATGTGAATTTAGATGTACAGGTGGTCAATGATTCAATAAAGGAAGGGAAGGATATATTTAATAATGAGTTTTTAGTGTGTTAAATATATTTAAATTCCAGTCTCACACGTTTAAATTCATGGTGATCGTCTATTTTGATTTTTCAAAAAAAGCCATTCCTTTGTAAAATCCCTCTAAGTTTTTGAAAGCAATACCTTCATTTTCATCACAGTAAATATTTTTCTCTTTGGAAATGGTTTTCATAATATTTCACTTAATTTTATTACTTAAAGTTGTAGCTAGTGTAATTTTTGTGTGTGCCAGATAGTTTTACTGCTATTTATATCAAATTCACCATAGAATTTTGTTTCTGAATATACAAGAGGTGTATGGTTATTCAACAAAAAAAGTGAATAATATGTACGAGTACATCATATATGTATATAATAAAACCATTATAAAACAACATTATATGTATATATAATAAAACTTTAACAAAGATTGTCTATTTAAAATTCAAACAAATAAGTTTGTATATAGATAGATAATCACATTTTATGTATAATTATATCTATTTAAGCCAAATAATCTACCGAATATGAAGCTGAATATAGAACAGGTATATTTGGTGAATCAACAAGGGAAGTTAAGCTATTTTCGATTTTAAGCATTATTCAATCGTTATGTTTAATCAAATTTACCAATTTCTCAGCTTTGCTTAATGTTTGTGGAATTAAACAGTTTAATTTGATAATGTTTGTTTGATTTTTAAAATCGAAATAGGAGTAATTACATCATTTTCTTTAAAGGTCAGTATATAATCGAAATTTTGCTCTAATATCGTGAAATGGAAGTTCCATTTAATTTCAGATTCATTTTATGATACTCTCCCCCCTATGATAAAGTCGCAAGGAACAAAATTTCATTAATAAAGTAGCTGAAATAAAATTTATTTGCATCTGAAATTTTCACAGAGAAATTCTTACATGTTAAAATTACGAATAAATAAAATATAAGAATTAATAAATGGAAAGGAAATGTGATATTCATTAAAAAGAAGTATGGTTGATCTTACATTGGTTAGAAATTACATTATTGTACTACTAGATTTACACGGCTTTCATAAATAAAAAATAATCAATATTGCTGTTTCGTGTTTGAAAATTAAACAAATCCTTTTTTATAACTATCAAGGCATTATAACTATTAAGGCATCTGTGAAAATAGCAGGCTAAAATAAATTTACGTTTACGCTACGGCTTATTCCATTTTAATATTTTAAATGGTTCAGCAGTTATTGTGAAAAAAATGGATGATAAATCAGAATTTATCATTTCTGAATATCGACTAATATTTTCCATGCAAAATATATTACAACTGGCTATGAAGTTTAATGTTTCAAATTTAGCTTAAATACAATAAATACGATAAATGTTGCAACTTTATATACAATAAAGGTCTGGATGGTTGTACGTAACGAATTGTTTAAACATTCATGAAGGAAGTTTTATTTTTAAATGCATGAAATTTGTAGGTTTCTTTAATCAGAAACATGAGAAATGTACCAGTGTTTTTCATATTTTGGATAGAATAAAGAATCTTTCGGAAAATGTTGTCAAAATTAGCGTTCTGAGCCGGTTTTGCGGACGTGACTACCTAGAAAATATTACAATCAACAAGTAATTGCCTATAGTTTGAATAGGGATGTATCAAATTTATGAAAACTAACTAAACATATTCGATTCGCTGTATTCTTTAAAATATCTATTCAAAATTTCTTCACTAGTTACGCCTTTTACGAATGAAAATGAATTTGTGAATGCGTTAGATAATTTCCCGTTGTTGAGCGGGAAGAAAGAATTTTATTATTATTATTATTTATTAAAAAAAACTTATTGATCCCAGATTAATAACCAAGGCAAAATTCCCGAAAGAAAATTCCGATGTTTAATTACCGTCTGAAGCAGAAATGCTACACGGTGAGTCTTTCTCATATAATGAGGAAAGCAACATAGATTTCTCTCAATTTAGTCAGTAATTTTTATGTGTAGAATTTTTCAGGTGTCTGCATTCATTTGCTTTAGTTGGTACGTATTGATTTAGTTCACCATAGCATCTGTTAGTAAGAAGTTATTCAAAATTAAAAAGAAAAGATCCCTTTCATAAAAATTATAATAAATTTGAAATACAAAATTGTTGTTATAAAATATAACGAATCTGATCAACCAGCAAACGTAATTCAAGTTACTTTCCCACGAAAATTCATCTGCCTGTAGTAACGTCGCTGACGTTAACAAAATCCCCTTTTAACTAATAAACTGTTTGGTTAGTGTCTTTTTACAAATGCGTGCAATATTTTTCATATATTTCAATTTAAAAATGCAAAGCAGGCAATGCGATTTCATCTTTCTCAGTCACATTTAAATTTCACCAATCTACTTGCAACGTATGACAAGCTCTAATTATATTTTTTTATTATTATCATTATTACGTTCATTATTATGATTGACAACGATTTCAATATCTCAGAGTAAAAATTAGCTACATTTTGCTAACAAAATTGTAATATTAATTTTATTTGCATGATGGGTCTTGCGGACAAAATGTAACGTGACAATAAGCATATGTGTCAACTTTTACTCTTTAGTCTTTCCTCTAGAATTTTATAGTAAATATTGCCTCAAATTATCGTCAAAATTTTGCAATTGAACAAGGTGAAAATCTTTATTAAATTCTAGTGATTTGCAAATAAACGCAAAATTAAACAGCTCTGCAATGGGAAACTTTTGCGAAAATTACTCTAATGTTAAATTGTATCCCATTCATTTTTGCCCCTTTTAATCCTTATAGAAATGTGATTCTATTTTTTTTAATGCCAGAAAACATATATTTTTACTTTTAACGTGCTTATTTCATTGAAACTTATTTCAATTTATTTCGCCAACAAAGTGTATCATCTATCAACAATAACAGAGAAACAAAAACAGCCAATAATAAAATTTATTTTCTAGATATACCTAAAAGATATTTAATAATGCATGGCATAAAATATTTGCCATACGCTTGAGAAAAATATGCCTAAAAACATTCCATTTTTAAATTTAAATTTGAAATATAAATGTAACCTATAATAATAAAAATAATAATATAATTAACCATGCAACGGATTACTGCACATTTGTTTCTAAACTGCATTTCAAAGACTCTATTCTGAAAACATAATAATACCGTAAAAGGTATAATAATACCATAAAAAGTATAATAATACCTAAAAAAAAGAATAACGTTCAACATCTACAACATAACGGTTCATAACGGCGCTTGATAAACAACCAAGCAATTTATTATAATGAATCTTATTATCACGAAAAGCGATAACTCAGCATGCTGGAACTCACTTATTGAAACAATAAAATCTTTCAAATAGTAAAAGTGAGTTCGACATTTATGAATATGAAAAAAAAAATGAATATAGTGAATAACGTAAATATCAAACTTTGAACTGAATATTCATCGAGTTAATGTTCTACGATTTCGAAATCTGCCTTAACTCTTTCAAGAGTAAAGTATACGTAAGTTAAAATAAATAGATGAATGACATTAGGTTTTACAAACAATTTTTTTTCAAAATAAGTAAAAGCTTTTTCTTCGTGTACATTATTACAAATGAGAAGTTTTCTTTACAAATTCTATTGCCATCATGGCATTTGGTAATTAAACTTAAGTGGTACATATTAATCCCACCGCCCATGAAAGGATTAAAAGGACTGCCCTTTTTACAACGTAATAATTTATTATACATGTGTTTGATGTCTCACAAACATGATAAAATGGTATGTCAATATTTCAATTCTAAAACACGTAGTGCCCAATAACTACTGTAACACACTAACAAGCAGGGGCGGATTTAAGGGGTCGCGATGGTCGCAATCGCGAGGGCCCCGCATCTCAAGGGCCCCCAAATCTTCTTTTGAGTTCAAAGAAAAATGTGACGTTTTGAAAAATGTATTTTTCCTTTTTAATTTTTCAGTTAATATTGTATCATTTTCACGTAATAAATAGTTTTTTTTCTTTTCTTTTCTTTTTTTTTTTTTTTTTTTTTTTTCCATTTACTACCACCAGAGATGTTTTAGCTTTCTTTTTTTCCCCCATTAAGAATTATGAAAAACAATGATCGGTTGTTGAGGAAAGGGGTGGGATTCAAAAGAAATTTGGGTCTGAGCCGAAAGGAACCATGTTAGAGGCCTTCTTATGACGATTTATTTATATAGATTGAAGGGTTGATTAAATCCTGAGAAGTCACCATGGGGCCCCACACTTGGAATGCAGTTTTCATAAAACAGATATTTTAAATGTATTTTTACTTTGTTATTGATTATCTATGCTAATGAAAGAAACTTTCGTTCTGTGTGTCTGTGGGTGATGATTAACAAAATTTACTGCACGCCGAAGTAGTGATGGGCGATTCTGGAAATTTTGAGAATCGATTAAAATCGATATCGTATAAAACAACATCGATGATAATAAGAATCGATTTCTCAGTTCTAGAATCGATACTAGAATCGATATTTCGATATTCAGGTTCACACAGAGAAGATCCAAATTACTAATTTCAAAACTTAGACAATCAGCAGGACCGTAATTACCGCCTCCCACCCCCCCCATCCCCATTTAGGGAGGCATAGAATTAAGCTATTGCAGATTTTAGAATCGGATAGTAAGAATTTTAAATTTTAAAATGATTGCCACTTATGGTTGTCACTTACACCAAAACTTTGACAAATTTGAGAAACATAACTCAACTAATAACAACACTGAGTAACTTGGCATTAAACCGTGTATAAAGAATGCCAAGAGCGTGTAACTAGGATGGGAAACAAGGAATATAGACAAAAAAAAAACATTTTTTTTCTAATGCCAACCAAATGTTACACAAGATAGTTTGGAAGAACAAAAAATATGCCCCATTCCCAAGGGGGCAGGTAAACCCCACTCTTGACGGATAGGCGACCATAGCCCAAATGTATCTTTTGTCGAAGTTTCAAAATGAGGATTTACAATAAAATAGAACGAGAATTGGACATTTTAAAAATTGCATGCATACTTTGAACGGTCCATTTAGTAAAGATTGGCGAGGAAGGGGGGGGGGGCGAGGGATTAGAAAGGACGAACTTGAAAAAAAAAACGTAATTAACCCAAATAACTGAGCTTCTAAACAAAAATACAGTGTTTAACTTAGTGTTGAATTCATGGGGTGGCTCGCGGGAAACATGCACTCTTTGAAACTATAATAAAAAAGAATACTGCCCAGTTAAACTGATGGCATTGAGCTCACAGGCTACAAATACTAATTGCACATTAAAGCCTTATATTTTCAAGGGTTAATTCCGTTCGAAAAAAAAATTAAGAAGGGGAAACAGCTCTCCCCTTTCCTCTTTTTTTATACTTAATCATTGAACCTCCTATACTATCAAAGACATGCTTTATCATATAAAAAATCTATATCCAAAATTCAGAGCAAATTAGATAATTCTTAATAAAAACCCATTTAGCATTTATATAATTTAAAAAGAGTTATCCCCCTCTTTTATACTTAACCATTAAACTTCCAAAACTATTCAGAGATTTGAACGAAATCTGAAAATTCTGCTTGAAAAACCCATTTATATAAATTAAGGGGGGGGGGGCATTAGAACCCCTGTTCCCCCTATTTATACTTATTCAATGAACACCTAATAACAGTCACGGAATCGCCTCATCAGAATGATCCTAATCTAAATTTTGAACGAAAACTTAATTCTGCATGAAAATCCCATTTATATCAACTAACGGGGGGGGGGCATTAGAACCCCTGTTCCCCCTATTTATACTTATTCAATGAACACCTAATAACAGTCACAAAATCGCCTCATCAGAATGATCCTAATCTAAATTTTGAACAAAAACTTAATTCTGCATGAAAATCCCATTTATATCAACTAACGGGGGGGGGGGCATTAGAACCCCTGTTCCCCCTATTTATACTTATTCAATGAACACCTAATAACAGTCACAAAATCGCCTCATCAGAATGATCCTAATCTAAATTTTGAACAAAAACTTAATTCTGCATGAAAATCCCATTTATATCAAATAACGGGGGGGGGGGGCATTAGAACCCCTGTTCCCCCTATTTATACTTATTCAATGAACACCTAATAACTGTCATGGAATCGCCTCATCAGAATGATCCTAATCTAAATTTTGAACGAAAACTTAATTCTGCATGAAAATCCCATTTATATCAACTAACGGGGGGGGGGCAATAGGACCCCTGTTCCCCCTATTTATACTTATTCAATGAACACCTAATAACTGTCACGGAATCGCCTCATCAGAATGATCCTAATCTAAATTTTGAACGAAAACTTAATTCTGCATGAAAATCCCATTTATATCAACTAACGGGGGGGGGGGGGCATTAGAACCCCTGTTCCCCCTACTTATACTTATTCAATGAACACCTAATAACTGTCACGGAATCGCCTCATCAGAATGATCCTAATCTAAATTTTGAACGAAAACTTAATTCTGCATGAAAATCCCATTTATATCAACTAACGGGGGGGGGGGCATTAGAACCCCTGTTCCCCCTATTTATACTTATTCAATGAACACCTAATAACAGTCACGGAATCGCCTCATCAGAATGATCCTAATCTAAATTTTGAACGAAAACTTAATTCTGCATGAAAACCCCATTTATGTCAAAAACCCATTAAATCAATTAAGGGGAGGGGCATGAGCCCCCCGTTCCCCCTGTTATACATATCGAATGAACTCCAAAAACTAATCAGGGAAGCGCCTTATCAGGATATACCTATATACAAAATTTCAAGTGGATCCGATATTTTTATCATGAGTTATCGCGTTACGTACATACGAACATACATACAGAACGGACGGGCACATAAGCTCTCAGGCTATGATAGCCTGTGAGCTAAAAAGTGCCAAGAGCATGTAACTAGGTGGAGAGAAGAATAGTAACAGAAAAAAACGAGGAGATAAAAGCTTTATAACGATATGTTACAAGAGATGGTGTGGAAGAAACAAAAAATATGCCCCCCACCCAGGGGGGGGGGGGCAAAGTAAATCAGAAATGCACAGAAGGGTGACCCCGGCCCAAATGTATCTTTTGTTGAGGTTTCAAAATATGGATTTATAACAAAATAGAAGGAGGATTAGACTTTTTTAAAATCGCAGTCATAATTTGAACGAACCTGTAAGTTAAGATTGGTGAGGAAGGGGGGGGGCGGTAGGGGGGGCGAACATGAAAAAAAAAAAAATAGTGGCACTCTGAGAGTGCCGATAGAAGTGAAACCTTGAACAATTACGTGGGTATTTTTTGAATCGTTAGGATATATAATTTTGAATCGCCAGAAAATACTTTTAAATGAATAAGAAAAGATTCTATAATATTAAAAAACATATTAATATCTATAAAAAAAACCGCGCGATACCATATGTCCAGCTATTGTAGTTAACTCACTATAACTACTTTCTTACATTAAACGCGATAAATACACTAACCAAAATTAGACCATACTATCGATACCTTAATCCTTATCCAAATAAATCATTTTGTATTAATGCCTGTTATAATATCTGTAGATTACTTTTTGAATTATTCAAATCGGACATTCCATTTAAAAGATATATTACGAATTTAAAGATGACAATCTAAAGAAATAATAGCGCTGCTGAGTACTCGGTGGCCAATAAGCTTAGGGATTACGTGTGCAATCAAACGATTGCGGTTCGAACCCCAGTTTCGCTGACATATATCAATATTTTTTTTTTTTTTTTTTTCCCGAAGAAGTTTGAAAAATTAAAATTTTAACACATTATGGGCCCGTAACGTAACCTGAAATGATGGGAGAAAATTTCTTATGCTAGATTTGTAATGTATGAAGCATAAGCTTTCAATAGACATATTGTATCAAGAAATGAGAAAAAACCCCTCTGCCCCCCCCCCCCCCCAAAAAAAAAGGTCCTATAGGGAAAACCGGGAAACTGGAATAGCAAAAAGAATGGCGAGAAATGGTTAGCTATACTAGAATTTTTGTCATCACTGTAACTCCTATAGAAGCAAAGTTATAGCCTTTTAAAGATTGAAATGAAGCGAAGAAATAAGCAAAATTAAGTGAGTGATCGACAGGGGGGGGCACAGCTCTGGGGGTGCCATGTAGCTTAAACTTTTAAGTTAAAAATGGTAGAGAATTAAATGAGCGAAATTTTAAGGTGTATATTAGGGCAGGGTTCAAGCCTCCCCCCCTCAAATTTTTTTTTTGTTTCTTTTGAAGAAACAAAAAAATATGCCCCCCTGCGGGGCGCAGATAAACCCCAAACGGGCGGAAGGGCGACCCTTTATTTATCTTTTGTCAAGGATTTAAAATGTGGATCTAAAATAAAATAGACAGAGAATTGGACATTTTTAAAACTGTATGCATATTTCGAACGGCCCTGTAAGTTAAAACTGACGCGGAAGGGGGGTTTAGAAGAGACGAGCGTGAAAAATAAAATATAATAAACTAATACTTCAAATAACTGGACTTCTAAACAAAAATATAACGATTAAAACCTAGTGTCGAATTAATGGGGTGGCCCGCAGGAGATTACCACACTCCCCCCAGAAGTTATGAGATTTTATGCTTTTTAATGCACAAATTACGATTCCCCCTCCCTTACAGAGCTGTAAAACATGATGTCTTCCTTCGGAGTCGCAGAAAAATACCTGCATTCAACACTAATTTAGCCTAGTTAAAAAAAAAAAAAAAAATCGAAATCGAATCTAAAGATCGAAATCGAATCTAAAGATCGACGTCGAATCTGAAAATCGAAATCGAATGTAAAGATCGACATCGAATCTAAAGATCGAAATCGAATCTAAAGATCGACATCGAATCTAAAGATCGACATCGAATCTAAAGATCGAAATCGAATCTAAAGACCGATCTTACGGGCAGAATCGATTTTACATTTTTACTTTCTTTTGTAACTTTATAAGAGAGTATTAGATTCGTGAAAAATTTTGACTTCCCGTTTTTGATGGATTTATATATTTTAGAAGGTCTTTAACAAGATTTCATGGTTTTTAAGAAATATCTGTCTGTGTGTGTGTCTGTCACTCTGTGAGTCTGTATACGACAAAAATTTCTGACCGTTCTATCTCAAGAATAAATGCACGGAATCCAAAAAACTTTAGATTTAGTTTGACCTTGATATAAACTGCATCTAATTAATTTTTGGTGCATATAGCCTAACAGATGGCGCTGCTATGCTGCATTTTTTGCGATTTGCGAAACAGCTATATCTGAATAACGAATGAACGGATTTTCATCACATTTTAGATCCAGTTAGTCCTTGACATGAATTGATGTTTTTTGCATTTTGATGTATATAGCTTCTCAGATGGCGCTGCTATACTGAATTTTTCACAATTTCCACTCACCGCCATGTAAAATGGGGGGGGGGGAGGAAGCGGTCGTTCCGAGCACGGAAATTTAGGGGGCGTTAAAATTTTACTACTAACATCACTTCTACCCTACTATAAGAAAAAGTTAATAGGGGGGGGGGGCAAAATTGGAACTTTGAACCGGGCGCAGTTCTCTTTTCGCACGCTCCTGTTTCCATTTTAGCTTTATCTCAAGAACTAATGCACGGACTTTCATAAAAATTTAGATTCAATTAGTCCTTGATATTATTTGATGCTAATTACATTTTGGTGGAAATCGCTTAAGAGATGGCGCTGCTATACTGCATTATTCATGATTAACGCAATAGCGCTATCTCAAGAACGAATTTTCATCAAAATTCAGATTCAGTAAATCTCTGACATAGATTAGTGTTATTTAGTTCTTGATGTAAATTGCCCTACAGGTGGCGCTGATATGCTGCATTTTTTATGATTTCGCAATAGCTGTATCTCGCGCTTTCATGGATTTTCACCAAAATTCAGATTCAGCTGGTACTTAATAAAAATTGATCCTGATCAATTTTTGGTGTACATCACTCAACAAAAAACGCTATTTTGCAGGGGGGGGGGGTTGGTTCTGAGGTTTCTTTAATTCTTCTATCTTAGAAACTAATACACTGAAATTTTGGAATTGGCACATCCGTCTATTTTATCTTCGACTTTTGAAGGAAAATGAAAATTATATTACCTTCAGAGAAATCGATTAAAAAATTTAAAGTATCGATTAAATCGAGTCGGCCGCAGTATCGATTAAATCGATTTAAATAATCGAAATCGCCCATCACTACGCCGAAGTCTGAAAGTTTGGGTGACGATAGTCTAAGCCAGTTCCTGGTGCACTTGGGAATAAGATTTTTAATATTTTTATATCCGGGTACCCTGGTCCTTTTCAAGATTTTATGCCCAAAATTTTTAATAACTTGCCCCCTTTCTATCTGATCTTCTTCGTTTTTGGGACCCTTTCTTCATTTTGTTATCCTCTTATGTATATTTTAGTTAAGATCTTGGCGCGGTACACTGCCAATGAAGTTCTTGTGCTCAAAATCTGTACTAATATAACAAAATTTCGCTGTATCTGTATAAGATTACTAGCAAAATATATCACACATAAAAGTCTGAAAATTAAAGTGAGGATTGTCCAAAACAGATCATGATGCACACTAGGCTCAGCTATTTAAGGGTCGGTGCCCTTTTAAGCTTTTAACACAAAATTGTTAATTACTTGTAATCTTTATATCCAGTATTTTTTTTTAATTTTTTTATTTATTTATTTATTTATTTATTTTTTTGAGTGACCTTTCTGCATTTAGTAATTTTCGCCTACCTCCAGTTAAGGGGCCGCTTCACTCAAACGAAAAGACCGTTCGCTAATGCTAATCCTATGGAAGAAATTTATAAAGATATCTCGGTTGCATTTCAATATTTTTAAATGATTCTTTTTGCATTGGATAGATAAGATTGATCAGAATGCGGCCGTTTTTTTAGTTTTTTGATTTCGTTTACAGATATTTTTTACGAGAATGCTTTCATTTTCAGAACCGGTTTGGAAAGTGAAATCACCCTCATAATAAAAATTTGTAAACAAAATCAAAAAAGTAAAAAACGGCCTGCATTCTGATCAATCTCAGCTATCCAATGTAAAAAGAATCATTTAAAAATATTAAAATGCAACCGAGATATCTTTATAAATCTCTTCCATAGGATTAGCATTAGCGAACGGGTCTTTTCATTTGGGTGAAACGGCTCCTTAAGATCCTTACTCCTTAGAGCCCGATAGAGGGCACCTTGATGTTCTGCAAATAAATTGTTAATAAAATGCTTTTTTTTTTTTAAACCCGATTTTTATTTTTGAGATCCCTTTTCCTTTTAGTTATTCTCACGTTTCTACATTCCAGTTTATATCTTGGGGCCTCCTAGGATGCCGCATTGCCCGATCCAGGGCTCCTTGGACTTTTTGCGCTCCAAGCGATTTTCACCCCTCATCTTCTCAGTACATAATTTTAAGTTGATTTCTTCTTCTCAGACCAACACCCCCATATTTTAAATAACGCCCTAGGGCTTTTTTTTAAACATTTACCCACTTTTTGTGTATTTCTTTAAAATATTATTTAAACCAATAATTCATACTCTGTGTTAATTTTGAGTAATTGAAGATCTAATGCACAAAGTACTAAGACTGTTTAACATATTTTCATATTAGGTCCCAAATTTTTAACTATCAGTTTAATTTTCCGTCCCACTATTATAACTTCCTTTAAAATGACCCGATATAGTACTTTTTTTCTTAACAATATTTTAGGTCTTCCAGTTACTACATGAAAAAAAAAAAAAAAAAAAAAAAAAAAATTCTCAGATTTTAGCTATCACCAATTTTGAATATTAATTGCTTTCTTGAGGTCCTTGTTATAACTTCATAAAAAATTATCCGAATTGCATGCAATTTTTTTTAATATTGTTCAAGCATTCTCCGATTAATATAACGTTGACTAATTTTAGATCTAAAGCTTTAAGTACTAAGTCTTTTTAATATGTTTTTCATGTTAGGAACCTGCTTTTAATTATCAGATGGCCCTTTTTGTGTCCCCTATTATAGCTCACTTAAAAATGGCTCAAATCACAAGTTTTTTTTAACAACTTCTTTGGTCATCCAACTACTTCATGAATGACAAGAACATTTTTGAGACTTTAACTAATACCAATTTTGAATATTAATCGCTTTTATGGGGCCCTTGAAACAATAAAAAAAGATCTAAATTGCATGCAATTTTCTTTAACATAACTCTAGCATGTTCTAATTAATTTAAAGACTATTAAAAATACCTTTATATCAAACGGCATACCAAGTAAGTCTCTGGTAACTTGGGGCCCCTTACCAGACCCCTTGAAGTTGTTGCACCATAAACTGTCAAAAATTACTCCCTCTTAATCCGAACTTAATTTTGGAACCATTAACGATTTAGTTATGCTCCCGTTTCTAGATTCCAGTTAAAATCCGGGGCACTCTAGGATCATGAAAGGAACGATTCAGGGCTCCATGAATTTTTTGTGCGGCATGCATTTTTCACCTCTAATTTTTTTCGCATTCTCAATGCAAAATTTTAAAGCTGAGTCTTGGACTCCTCTTTCTGTACCAACACCCTTCATATTTTTTAATGTACCCTAGGGGCCTATTTTAAGCTGCCCCCTTTTTTTGCTCATTTCTTCAAAATTTTATTTTAATGATTAATTCCTAACTGTGCTTAATTTTGGCTTATTGAAGATCTAAAGTGCAAAGACCATTTAACAAGTTTTCATGTTAGGGACCTGCTTTTAACTATAAGTTGCCTCCTTTTGAGCTTTGCCTTATAGCTCCCTTAAAAATGATGCGATTCACCAGTTTTTTCTCTAAAAATTGCATGTATTCTCCAGCTACTATAACCCTTTAAGACCCGAAACATTTTCATCATTAAAAATTAAATTCCTCTGGTTATTAACTCTATACTAACCCTAATGACACCTAAAAAAATAATGAAAAAAAATTTCTTCAGCCCCTAGAGCGTGAAAAGTACCCGCACGAACGTGCGGGTTGGGCTTTTTCTGTGAAATCATTACTTATTACATGTTAAGATATATACATTTTCTGGCTCTAAATGGATAGAAAAGAGAAATTGAAACAAATTTTTTTTTTCAAATATGGCAATTATTGATGTATTATTTTTTATTTTATGGACTGGTTACTTTTTTACAATGGAAATCTTTAAAACATGTTTTTGTTTTTGACATACACAAATAAACGTTGCATTTTTCATAACGTGTTTTTGAACTTTTTTCGCAGTTTTCAAACCTGCACTTGCGAGGCTTTGAAATGTCATCAACACATGGAAAATGGTTGCCTCTAAAGCCTAAAAAAGAAGGAAAAAAATAATATTGGAGATGTACTTATCGACTTACAAAAATAATATTTTAATTAATTTAAAAATGTTTGTCATATTTTTAAAGCTTTTATTTCTTATATCGATTCAATTTCTTCTATAAGTCTATAACTTTTTCTCTTACAATTTAAGAAATGAAAAACATACCTGCAGTTGCGTGAAATCTGAAGTTCCAGGATGAGGTAAAGAAATGAACTTTTTAACAGTCTGCTTGTATTCCTTTTTTTTCTTTTTTCATTCTTTTAGTATTTTCCGAAATTGCCTTGGAGGTAGAACTTTGGGAGATGAATTCAGGAAACTTTGAGGAGGAAGAATGATCCAAAATTGTCATTTTTTCTTCATCGAGCTCATCTGAACTTGACTGTCCTTCTAATAAATCTGCTTGAAATGTTTTGTCCGTAATGTCGTCATCATCCGAGAGATCACTAAATTCAGAATCTGATTTATTCATCAATTGAAATATTTCTTCTTGAGTGAGAATTCTTTTCCGTTTAGACATCTGAAAAAGTATTTTATTTTGCTTTATTAAAAGTTAAAGTACTGCATTAGAAAAACTATTTGGAAATTTTATTAATTAAAAAGAAAAAAAGTAAAAATTAATTTAAAAAAAGGGGGGTATTTATGACAACACCCAAGAAAATAATATAGTATTAATTATGTAACAGCATACTTCGTTTTATTTTGGCTCTCATCAAAATTGTTGAAACAGAAAACAAAATGAACATTGAAAAACACTTACCTTTACAGTAGCTCTGACTAACGTAATGCCCAAGTTGCACGATCGTGCGGGTGACGAAATCTTGAGTCCTAAGAGCAAAATAAATAGTGTATAATTAATGTTTTTTATTATATTATACTTCTTTAGACATTAAAGCAAAAGTTTTTATCCAAGCAATTAAAAATATATTGATAATTACCTTTTTACGACAGATAAAATGATGAGCTATATCCGTTGTACTTATAAACAAAGCTAGACATGCCGCCTGAATGTAAAACATGGACTACTGCCGCAATCTGTTGATAAAAAAAGATACTTTACTCTTTCAGTTAACCAGAACAATCGTTCGATTTGGGTTTATATTACATACGACTGTTTCAGAAGCAAAAATTTAAATGAATGTCTAACCCGCACGATCGTGCTAGCTGGGTCTTAAAGGGATATTAACAATAAAAAATTTTGCCAGACTTTAGCTACCACCAGTTTCGAATAATAATAATAGCCTTCTTGGAGTCCTTAGTGCAGCTTTTTTTTAAAATGATCCAAATTGCATGCAACTTTCTTTAACATAATTCTAGCGCTCCCAATTGTTATAAAAAATACTACAACTATCTTTATACGGAACAACATGCTAGTTAAAAATCCAAACACTTTGTGGCCCGGTACCAACCCTTGAATTTTTTTACACCATAAATTGTTAACAAATTACTCCCTCTTAATACGATCTTCATTTCTGGTCTCCACATACTTTTATTGGTGCCCTAGGGTTCTTTTTTTTTTCAGAAATGTTCCACTATTTCTTGCATATTTCTTTAAAATTTGATCCTATTGATTAATTCATATTCTATTTCTTATTTTGACTAATTGAAAATCTAAAAAGCTAAGTACTAGGACCTTTTAAGATGTTTTCATCTTAAAACGGTCCTGATCTCAACTGCCAGTTGACATCTTCTGGCCCTCCTATTATAGCTCCCTTAAAAATAGTCGGATTCACTAACTTTTTCTTTTCTAACAACTTCTTATAACCTTCAGCTACTGCATGAACGACAAAAATTTTCTCTGACTGTAGCTATCATCATTTTTGAATATTAATCGCCTTCTTGAAGCTCTTGGTGCAGCTCTTTTAAAATGATCCTATTCTCTTGCAATTTTTTTTTTTTAAATGGTTCTAGAGTCCTCTGGCTTTATGCTCTTGCTACCATTTTTTTTTAAATATTAATCTTTTTCGGCATCAATTTACGTTTACTCACCTCAGACGTAAATTAAAAATAACGCTTCTGTTAAAGGTATGTCATTGACTTTACAGAGGGGGGTTTCATCCATAAAAGAAATATTTGGTTAATGTTAAAGGTACTGCGGAAAATTTATTAGGGAGGGGCACCTACTATCGATTGGGAGCGCATTCTTTCCTCGAGCTTTATCTGTCTGATTTCAACGGCAATTGGTTCGTTCTCGTTCAACGTAGATTACGATTCAAATATTTTCTGCAACGTTCAGAACAACACATTTAGAATAATTAAACAAAACTGCATCGTTTAAAAAATTAAAATACTATTATTGTCTCATTTTACCATATGGAAATGTATAGCACATTTCAAAACCGAATTTCAGCTATTCCATCTACAATCGGAAAATTATCCGATTATTTTAGAAGCTCTGTATATATATTGAGAGATTTTTATCAATTAACGACATCCATTCCAAAATTTAATTCACTTAAGAGATAAATATACTTCAGTTGAAAATTCCCTTTCATCAATTTAATATAATAAAGAAAATGGTATGTTAATGATGTGTTAAAAAAGGATATGTTACAATTGGTATGTTACAATGGTATGTTATGATACGTTAAAATGTTTTGTTACTTTTATCCATCCCTATATATGACGTATAGAATTTATATATAAAGAATAATATGCAAAACACTAATTACATTTAAAAGCGCATACCGAATTTTAAACTGTACTCTCCAGCAAGTATTACGAAAAGACATTACTGTAACCGATTTCTTTTGTGTGTCCCTGTAAATGAAAAAAATGCTAAGAATGCTCTGTTTTAACGTGATCATAGTGAAATTTAGTAATTTATATCAACAATATTCAGTAATTTATGCATTTGAAATAGCGTAATGTCATTAAAAACTCTGCAAACGATTTTTTCTTGTATAATGCAATCGAATTCTTTTGAGTGCCCCTTTAAAGGAATTATTAATTGTACAAACTTCATATGCAATACCAAACATGATTTGGTGATCAGCTTTATCACAATGGCGGATCTAAGGGGGGAGGACGATGAGGCGATCGCCCCCCCCCCCCTTGAGCCCAATAAAGGATCTGCAGAACGACATTAGATACACGCACGGAAAAGTTGTTGGTCCTAAACACGAGACCGGCGCGACCCGGATCGGGTCGCGACAACTTTAATTTATTGTACTGGGACTGGGTTAGGTCTTCACACTTTCATAGCCGGGGCGGGTCTTATTTTTTTTTGCAGAGATGGACCGAGTCACACCGTTTTTTCCAGGTCGGTTCTGCCGTGGACTTCCTTCCTTCCTACTTTTGGGCTCATTGTCCCCCCCCCGCCCTTGGGCTAATAATTGATTTACAAAGTGACATTATGCATCTTCACGAGAAATAACTTAGGGCGAAGCTCGAGCCCGTCACGGCCGGGCACGAGTCGCGCCAGTTTAAGTCAATGAGACTCGGACTGGGTAAGGTTTTTTGTCATTTTGAATCGGGTCGTATCCTGATCTTGTTTTTTTCCCGATTCGGGTGAGGACAGGCTTCTTTTTCTTCCAGACCAAGCCTGGTCTGGATTTCATTTTCCCTAGAAGTTTGCACTGAACAAAATTTCCAGGTCGTGACTCGGCCCAGAATAAAAGCTAAATATTCAGTCCATCTCTGATCCAGCCCTCTAAGCGTCTTGCAAAAGGGTAAAATTGTAATGTTGTTTTCTCAACATTTTGTTTTAAATGTTAAGAAAATATGACTCTTTCAACATTATAAAAAAAACTTTATTATAAGCATGAATGCAATCATCCAGAGTATGAATCATTCTTCGATGCATTGAAAATTCATTAAATCTATAGAATTTAAATATTGCTATTTTAAATATTGCTTATATTGCAGTGAAAACTGGAGCTTAGTATACGGAATAATATGTTCCATACGCTTAGAGGGCTAGGTAGTATGATAAACATTACTGGCCCGACCGCGACCCGTGCAGCTAAACGTCCCGTACGTCTCTGGTCTAGAGAGCATGATAAACATTACAGGCTCGACCGCGACCCATGAACTCCTCTAAATTCTTTCCCACTAGCCCGAGTTGGGTTGAAAACTTTCTTACTTGTTAATCGTAAAAATTATTAAACAGAGAAAAGCGAATTTCATCAAATAGCCGCAAATAAGGGCGAACTTCATTAAAGAAATGTGAATTTCGTCAGAGGGTTACGAAAGAAACACGAATATCATCAAAGGGTCGCAAAACTCCCTCGAATTTTGTGAAAGGATCACTGAGGAAAAGTGAATTTCTTCAAAGGATCACGTTCACTGATAAAAGTGAATTTCGTTAAAGGATCTCGGAAAAACGCAAATTTCGTCAAAGAATCGGGATCAAAACTGGAACAGCTATTCTCGCAAGAGTAAGAACCGAATCTGTAAATGATTGAAATCCGAAATGTGTGACAATCTGCCCCGATGCGCTAAGCGCAGCTAAAAAGTATAAGTCAACCCGACCAATAGCAAAATATAGTTTTTAACCGGACCCAAACCCGACCCGAAGAAAAAAAACGAAATTAACTTGACCTGCAACAAACAGTAGAAGTTAACCTAATCCAAACCGACCCACAAGAAAAAGTAAAAATTTACCCGACCAGCAGCAAAAAATAGAGGTCAACCGGACATAATTTTTTTTTAAATAATCGCGGACAAAATACGAATTTCTTCAAAGGATCGTGAAACAGACGCACATTTCGTCCAAAGATTGCGAAAAAGAACAAACATTTTATCAAAGAACCCGTTCCAATCAAAATCGGGTCAACACGAACCCTTCTCCGAAAAGTAAGAACCAAATACTAAACTGCCCCAAACCAGAATTGTATGTCAAACTGAACCAAATGCACTAAGCACAGCTGAAAAGTAATGTCAACCCGACTAACAACAAAATGTAGTAGTCGACCGGACACAAACCCGATGCAAAAAATCAGAAATTAACTCGAACGTAGCAAAGAGTAGAAGTCAATTGGACCCAAATACGACCCAGTTAGAAATTAACCCGATCAGGAGCAAAAAATGGAAGCTAAAAGGACCCAAACCCGACCCACAGCAATAAAGTTGACAAAACACGGCCCGCATTAAAAAAATGAGCTCCGACCCGTGCATAAAACTTGAGTTTCCAAATTTCTAAAATCGCTGCCCCCCCCCCCCCTTGAGGACTCTCCAGATCCGTCCTTGATTTACCAATTGCATGAAAATCCGAGTATATTTATGGGGGTTGGAGAGTGGACAGACGGCCAGAGGATGGATAAAAAAACAGAATGCATAATCACTTTTCGACTTTCTTGGAAAGTGCAAAAGATGGAAAAAAAATAAGATATGTAATTTTTAGCACATTTATCCGCCATAGTATCTAAGTTCCTATAAAATAATCTGATGTAATTTGAACATGGAATTAATTTTGTGCATCTAATCGTTAACGATTTGAATACGTTTTAATTAATTTGTAATAATAATGTAATTAATTTGTTTAAGTGATTATTGTAATTAACTTTTTAATATCTATTATTTTAAAATTATAAATGTCCCCAATTTTTCAATTTGGAAGGGCCCCAAAAAGTTCTAGTGAGAGGGGCCCCTCACTTCATAAATCCGCCACTGCTAACAAGATGTCTTTAACCGGAAATACGACAACTAAGCATGTATCAACACATTCATTTAAAAATACAATCCCCCGAACAGTAAAAGTGAATCCGACATTTATAGATATGATAAAACAGATGTAACAAGTAACTCAAAAATGAAATATATAATTAATCATGCATCGAGTTATCGCTCCTCTGGTCCGAAATATGCATTGAAAGGATTCTATATTTTCAAAATGTCATGATGTAAAAAAAATATGATAGTGTCTTAGAAACATGAGAAAATGGCACAGCTAAATATAATATTTCCAAAAGACGCAGCACCGATAAATACTGCAACCCACTAACTCCTTGTCTTTACCACGAAATGCGATAACTCAGCATGCATCAACACATTTATTTAAAAAATAAAATCTTCCAAAGAGTAAAAGTGAATCCGATATATATATGGATATGAAAAAACTTCATTGCGAGTCGGAAGCGAATAAAGTAATGCTTAAGAAGAGTCGTCGGGACTTCACAATGGAATGAC
The DNA here is from genome assembly GCA_964019185.1 of Maratus speculifer. Taxonomy (NCBI): domain Eukaryota; kingdom Metazoa; phylum Arthropoda; class Arachnida; order Araneae; family Salticidae; genus Maratus; species Maratus speculifer. Next base: position 140,608,172 of record OZ025299.1, read on the forward strand.
GAATCGCAACCACAAGTCATTGCAGCACTGACCCAGTGGCACTAGGCCAGGACAACGATAACGTTTCTGTCTGTCTGTGTTGTCGACACTTCCGCCTGCGACCCTTGGGATATAAATTTTGCCGTCGAAAAGATAAACGGATTCGACTAAAAGGGCTCCGCATCTGCCGTTTGTTGAATGTCTGGAATAGAATCATTCTTCACTTAGTATATATACTACTTTGTCTCGATGGAGTGATGAAAAGATTTATTCTGCGAAAAAGAGTTTAACTTGGTATAGTAATTCGGAGATTTAGGAATGTGTTGGCTGTGATATGACGCTTAATAATTTGTGTTTATCTCGATTCTTTTTTTTTCGCTCCGTGCATGCTTATAGAATAAACAAAAGACTTTTGCGAATTCATATATAGAATTTAGAAAATAAAATTTATGACGAACATCTGAAAACAGATGGCAGTCCAGCTTTTCTGTGAAATATATAGCAATACAATGTTTTTTTCTAGCTATCTTCTTATTTATTCGGTGTATTTATATATATATTGTATTTTAATGCCAATCTGAATTCTTCTTTCCTAGATTTTACTGACAGGGCTGCCACAGGCGACTATTTTTATATTCCGTTCGCAGCAGTATTTTTTCTAATATAAATTTTAAAGCATATTTTTCTTGCAGATCTTGTCAAAGTGTCTGTTAAGGATTTCTGTTTAAGGAAAGTGGTGCGAGTGAGAATTAAAAAATAGTCGCCTACGGCAGCCCTGTACTGGTATGCACATCTTATATATATTTTTTTAATTTATCGCACCTTTAAAATCTCTTAGACCAGTGTAAATCATGTTTCCAAGTATGCCTGATTAGCTCGCTTTGTGTTCATTTTTTGCTCACAAGGGTTGAAAAAACCATGACCTACAGCTCAAAGTGTATTCTAAATCATTAGCAATATACACACCCAAGCCTGGATAAAGAACTCGCCACTTCTCGACCGAAATGGCCAATATTCTACACAGCAATCGCCAAACTTTTGGATCTACGGACAACCAAATTCAGAATATTAAATCATGCAGACCACTAATATGAATTTTTCAAAACTATAAGTACTCTTATGTACAATAATGGTAAGATATTTTCGGTTTTATTAATATAATATGCACCTAACTAATGCAACAAAATTATAAAAACTTAAAAGGGTAGTCAGAAAATATGTTTTCAAGGTTGCTAATGGCAATGTTCTCCATTCGCGTAATTCACAGTAATTTACTGTGAACATAAAGAAGAAGGCTTACTTTGTTTCTCCATATAATTACGAAGATATTGGTGTAATTGCCATAACTTTTACAAAAATTAAAGTAAACTTCTTGTTGAAACTTTGTTACCTGAATGCAAGAGAACAGTTTTACGGTGTCTCCCTTTTTCTATTGGTGGTTAATGGCCTTTCTACCTGAGAGTCTTTTTTAATGCCGGAAAGAGGTGTAAATCTTTTGGAACCATATCGGAGATTTTGGATGAAGGAATAAACCATTCTCAACCAAGTGTGGAAAAAGCACCTGGACCAAATGCATTCAGGAGCTCATTATGAATTTCAGTAACTATTATCATCCTTCCTTATAAATACCTCTGAAAATTCTTCCTTCTTCCTTTGTTCACTAATGCAATAAAAGTCTGTTCTTAATATACGTCGGGCCCGGACTGCGTAATTCATCGAGTGTTCGGGGAGCATTGTGCTTGAAACCATTTGCAGTATCTTAGCCGTATGTCACCAAATAAGATATGAACAATTCTTGCATTAAGTGGGTGTCTTGTTTGTTCTTCTGTATTATGATTTCTAAAGGGGGGGGGGGGTGGATCAATTTATTTTCCGACAAACCTTCGTCTTTAATTTAAAGAAAATCAAATGCCTATTTCATCATGCAAAAAGATTTTAAAAATTGTTGAATTGTAACAAAATTAGTTTAATTATAAATAACTGAAATTTATTTAGATATTATATTGTTTTAGAAAAAGATTTTTGTTATGTTTCTCTAAAATAAGTTAGTTCATGTATATGTATTTCTTTCCTGGTGGACGTTATTGCGAGACAGAGCGTTACACCAAGTGTTACACACAATCAAAAATTAAAATGTGGTTTAGCCACAAAAATATATTGTAGAGAGTTAAAACGGTTATTTCATTGCTTTTTATGGAATACAAAAAATAAGGTTTTGGGAAGGATGACTAAAATTTAATCTCTGAGAGTGATGTTGAATGATAGGTAAACTTTTCTTTTCGCTCATGCTTAAATTTCTATTTATAAAATTTCCTGTATCCACAGAGCCCATGATTGTTGGCTACAAAGGAGCATCTGGACCTTGTGATACTAATGTATTCGATCTGGGTTTATAATTGTAGTAATTTTTCAGGACTTTGTATGAGAAGGATAAATCTGGCCACTTTCCTTCAAAAAGTACTCCCTAGAGCATTTTTTCTATACAATACATCTAAAACTGATCGACTCAACGATCAATAACTAATACCATCATGTTTTCTGAAAAGGATTCTATTATTAACATACTGCAGCGCTGCCACGGGCGACTATTTTTTTTATTCTAACTGGCACCACTTTCTTGAAACAGAAATCCTTTATAAACACTTTGACAACATTTGCAAGAAATATCTACTTAAAAATTTATATTAGAAAAATATTGGTACTAACGGAATATAAAAATAGCTGTGGCAGCCCTGATATTGTCAAGGTTTGGATTTTCTTACTTTTTTTGCTAATGCGTGTTTGTTGAATGAATGTAAGAGATGATGAACAATGGTTGTAACCTGTATTATGGCAACTTCTCTTTCATATATTCCTCAAAATTATCAAATCTTTATCAACCAACCTCAATAGTATTTTTTAATATTATTCCGAAAAACGTAAGTTGTAAATTTGAAAGCATCTAGAAACTGTTCTTGAAATGCTAATATTTGATTCCTTTAAAAGTGACAAATATTTTCTCGGTATGTAAATATGGCTATTCTTTCATTGTCTGGCAAGAATTCTAGAAATTTTCGATTTTTGTAAGTTAGAGAAATAGCTGTAATTTATTGTTCGGGTTAAACAGTCGGGTTATTTTTTTTCCCCAAGAATCATCCCAATCTCTACATGCAGAAAAAAAATGTGTAAAACTATGATCCAGAGCCGAGCGGCTCCATTCTGTCCTTCAAGGAGGTCACGAAACCTCCTATTAAAAAGGAACCAGTTGATGACCAATCATCGTTGCAGCCCGCTGCCGGAAAGAAAGCCAGGCAGGGGCACAAGGTACACAGCTCGAGTGTCACAGACAGACATAACAATCAACCGTCGCCACGGAAGCGAGACCGCCCAGGCCCCAATACGGAGCAAAGTAGGAAAAGCAGCCTAAGCACACTGCTGATCAACGGGCACAGCCTTCAGGGAGGACTTTCAGGAAAGTGAATCGAATTCTCGTTGCGCACATGGAAAACCCTGAGAAACCTTGTGCAGTTGCTTCGCCCGAATTGCGCCAGCGAGTGGCCTCGGACTCTTTTAATATAGTAGTGTGTTCGAATGATTTGGAAATCTGCGTTCGAAAAATACTTCAGAATAAAACGGTCGAGAGCTCAAGTGCCCCGGTGACCAACCCTATCTAAAGTCTTTGTCAAGAGACCGCTGACTATTTCAACGATACTGGGAAAACTCTTTTCCCCAATGGACCTCCACAATGGACATTCATAGACACAGTGTCTAATCGTACTGATCCCGTTCCCGCAAAAACAAGCAGAATTGTCTTTAAACAAGCGGGCTTGGTGGTCACCGAAGGTACCATGTCCGGTTAGAGCCTGGTTTAGATAGAAATCCCCCTGGACTCTCCGCGTGGAGACTCTCTGGAAGATCGCGTATGTCACCCGGCCATCCTCAGATCGGTCCCACCATTCTTGCCAATCCATGAGTGCCCTGTCGAAGAGCTTCCCCTTAACTTGACATCCTGAAAGAAGAACATGTATGTCAACTGTCTGTCGATATACTGCCTCCTTAGCCAGAGTTTCCGAATGTTCATTGTAGGCGTATCTGATGTGAGCCTAAATCCAGTGAGTATGGACCTTGATTCCTGCGTTAGCAGGTTTCCTGCTATATTCTGCTGGTATTCCTGCGTTAGCAAGAACCAGGTTTCTAATCTCGGCTACAACTTTGTGCCAAAGCACCAAGGAGTAAATCGCCTGAAGCGCCGATCTCAAATCAGATTAAATGTCGAGTTCACCGAGACCTTTCCAAAGGGCATCCGAAATCGCCTTCTTGATCGCATGGATCTTGGCGGCGAAAACGGTCGACCCATCAGTCAGGCGTAACCTTCCCTCAGCTACAATGCCGTCCCTAGTTACAAGGTGATAGGCACAACCTACCCTCTCGCCAACCAGTTTAGAACCATTCGTATAATAAGTATACAGAGTTTTCTGGCTGATTTCCAGCGTCCATGGTATTCTACCTGAACAGCATGGTCGAGGCTGGTACTTCAAAATTTCTACCATTTCTGGCGAGAGATTTGGTCTGTCAATGCTCTCAACGCATCTTGTGAGGGCTTCGAAGTCACACACGATACCAGCATGGTGGTCCAAGGGAATCACTCCAGACAAGACATTCAAGCATCCGTTGAAACCGTACTGTAATATTTGGTGACACACAACAGGAGACCTCGCTGAATACTCAGCAGTCTCTTACGAATAGCCACTTTGTTAGATTACCATGTAGGGGCCGCGTACAAGTCTTGGACTTTGGTTGCTTTCTCTTGGACGAGCTCTAAGTGCGGCATCCAGCTGTAGCCCCGGTCAAAAAACACTCCCAGGCACTGGATTTGTTTGAAGAACTTCACCATATGGTCATCCATCTAGATAGCATGTGGAAGATCGCACTTACCGTATTTGAATTCCATGCTGCATCAGTGTTGAATTCAAGGGGTTGCCCGGGAGGGACATTCCCCCTTGAGCAATAAAATGTCCCCCTGGAAAATTTGAGATTTTGTGTTTTTAAAGGTCAAAAATTACAATTCCCCCCCCCCCCGGGACTCTATAATGTCCTCAACGCAGCCACAAAAGTCGCTCCCGGAGAAAAGTGTCTGCATTCAACACTGGACTGCATTCTATCGCCCACGCGTGAATCTCTGCGAGAACCCATTTGACGATGTCCGCAAACCTGCAAAGAGCAATACAGTGTGCAAGGATGAAAATGACATCGACAAAGATCAAAATGGACCAAGCCTCTTCAATACCTAGCCGTTTCAACAAGCTATTGATCAACACTAATCAGGGAACCGGCCCGAGACACGAACCCTGCGGCACTCCAACGTTAAAGTAATGCGCATATGCGTTCGAAATGATTGATCTTTTCCACAGAAAAGAATCAATCAAACCCAGGAGGTCCGAGGAAGGTTACACTCCGCCAAGAGACGCAGAAAGTCGGTTCTCCGGGAGCTGTTGTACGCAATCTTAACGTGAAGGCTTATGAGACAGGAGTACTGGCCTGTCTTCTTACTCTTAGAAATGTACTTGATCATCTCATGAGTACATTAATAGTTGATTGATTTCGTTTGAAACCGTACACTCTTCCATTGAGTATGCTATTGGACTTCAGGTAGTTCATTAGCCAAGTTGCGCACAGCTTGTCCAAGATCATCCCAACGGCGGGAAATAAGCAAATAGGACGGTAAGAAGCAGGATAGCTTTTGTTTCTACCCTCTTTCGGAAAATAGACGGTGACTGCCCGCTTATAACTTTTCGGAAACGGAGACTTTCTAAGGCAATGATTGTATAACGAGAGCAACCACTGAGGGTGACAGCGAAAGACGAAAGACTTCTCTGATGATTTCCAGACTGAATCCATCGTGGCCTGGCGCAGTATCGAACGCCAATGAGTTAATCGCCAACTCCAGCTCCTTGATGTCAAACAGATCCGGGTTATCTGTTTTACTAATCGCTGTCTAAACAACATCGTCGACCTGTCTAAAGTGGTGTCCTGCAAAAGCGATCTGGGTTTCTTCCCATGTGGATGGCACCTCCCTATCGGGTAGCTCCAGAGTGGCTCAGGCCTCCACTTGGATCGCACCACCGCACAGACTTGGTCGATTTTGTGTGTTGAAAGCTTATTCGAAAAAAAATTTCGGAAAGTAACTCGCTTAGCTTGCAGAATTCTTCTCTTATACTCTGCCTGCCACCGCTTAAAGGGGGCCTCACATCTCTTTCTCTGAGTAGGGTCAAGCGTCCGCTTGAACAACGTTCTCAGTGCACGCACTCTAGACCTCTGACACCCTAATTCTGGAATTTACCAACACGTCTCCTTGCCTCCGGCAGGACGACGTTTAAGATGTTTCAAGCACAATTCCTCCAAGACTGTGTCAAGTTGTTCAACTCCGGATTCAGGTGAATCGTAATCATTTATGTCCAAATCTGCAGTCTGCGGATCTCGGAGGAAATTGTCCCAGACGAGGTCCCTAGGTTTCCACTGACGGTGGATACCCCTAGTGTCTTGAGCCCTTGGTCTGCCTTGGTAGTTCCAAATCATGGTATTATGATCTCTGAGTGTCACCCTGTCTTGAATGATCCAGTCAGTAATGCGATTTGCACACTTTCGGACCAGAAGTAAATCGATCCAGCTTTGACCCTGATGACCATCAAAGGTCGCCGCACTGTCTGGATTGTTGATGATTTCCAAATCATGACTAAGGGCGAAGGAGATGACCTCTTCACCCCTAGCATCTGTTGGTCTGTCCCCCCAGATGTACGACTTCGCGTTGAAATCCCCAACAACCTGAACTTTGTCCTGAGGGTACTTCTATAGCTTGTCGCCCAACTGAGTAAGGACCGGAAGAATGCTCGCAGACGGAGAGCAATAGCACGCCCTTCTCTACAATTGTATACGTAATGGCCACAATGTCGTTGGTATTCAGAACCCCACAGTACTTCAGTCGAGAACTGATTCAAAAGGCGACCCTGCTGCATTCCGAAGACATGATTTCGGAGAAACCATCCGAGAATTTTCCCTTGGTAGACATGCTGTTCGTTCAAGGAGATCACATCAATGATGCGTGAGAGCATTGTCTTCCCTAACTCACACGTGACTGCTGTACTGCGGTTGGTATTGAGGTGAAGAAATTTTGGACTATTGGTTATAATTTCTTTTCTCAATCACCACCAGTTCTTTTCGGAAGATGCGACACTCCTGTGAACCCGCAACATGGTTAATGGGTAGAGACTTTTCAGCTGGGTTCATCGAGTTGACCTTAGTACAGTTTGGGCACGCAGGTTTGCTTATGCAATCTTTGAGTTTGTGGTCCTGACTACCACACTTTCCACAGCATGTGACGCTGCGGCAATCTTTTGCCATCTGGCCATATTTCCAACAATTGAAACATAAGAGAACAATGCTTTCCAACCCATTTTCAGCTTCCGCACTCAGTCAAGTCGCCGATACGACTCCAGATCCATAAAGACTACAGCATTCCGCCATTTCATGAAATATCAGCGTTCTCTAACGCTGCATTTTGATTTTTCAGAGCTTCAATGATTTCGTCCCCCGTAGCATCTGCGCCGACACCAAAGATGGCAATCTCTGGATTGCACCTGATACGTTTAGAGCTGTGTGAGTCTTCACCAGGTCCGACTAATTCACTTCAGTCACCAGCCTATCGAGGTCTGCAGCGCTATTCGCAAAGATCAGCACCCCTCCATTGGAAGTATTTCGCATCCATATAAAAGCCAGTTTAGCCTTCATTGGATCAATCGTATTGTATACTAGCTTCAGAATATCATCGGAAAAAACAGTATTGCCATTTGGAGGGATCCTCAAAACGTGCTTCTCCCGGTTACGACGAGGCACCAGCAGCACTCCCTCTCCGGTCCACTAAGGGCCACAGGAAGTTTACCTGATCTTTCCGCACCAGTACAATTCACTGTTTTTTAACGGTAAAATTTCCGTAACTTCCAGAAATCTTTGCTTTTTTTTTAAAAAAAGGAATAAAATATAGTGTATAAATTATAATGTTTTTAATGCTAAATTTTGATGTTTTAAAATTACGCGATTTATTTATTTTATAATGATAACATTATTGTATTATTACATATCATGGATTAACTATGTGAATAGCAATAGAAAGAAGAATAGGATGCATATTATATATAATAAATTCATACTTGATTACCAAATAATACCTCAACCCCCATTTAAATGTTACCCCTTTTAATTACCGAATAATTACAAAAATGCAAATCCTCTTGTTAATCGCTTGCTGTCATTATAATCTAAAATTGTTGCACCTTTAACGAATACTTGTTGAACTATGGATCAAATTTTCATAAGGATATTTATATCTTGACTTCAATCATATTTCCAGCGTTTAGTTATATTATTGGAAAGGATATATTGAATAAGTGTTTTATGTTGAACCAGGATAAAGTTAAATGTAAAAGTTATTTTTTATATAATATATACCGCATAATAAAAGTACAAAAGGATATATGTACTGTGATGATTTTTTAACGTAAAATAATCAATAAAAAAAAAAAAAAATAAAAAAAAAAAAAAAACCGAAGCGATCCAAACCAAATGTGATGAAAAATTACTGAATAATTAATTTAACGATTTAATACTTTGAAGTAGAAGGGTTTATTGTAAAATCACTTTCTTATTTTAATAATAATCTTCGCATTATTTAATTGCACTTTTCTTGATTATGTTTGGCGAATATATGTATGCAAAATTAGTAGTAATAAAAAAACTTAAATTTAGCACCTATAGAAATGTAAGTATAATCCGGTCAAATATGTGTTAAAAGTTCTTAAGTTTAGAATCGGATATTTTTTTTTCTTTCTTTCTTTGAGTATTAAAATGCAAACCACATTGAATTTTTTATTAATAGTATATGCGGTTAAAGGAAAAGTTATTTTCAAACCTAATACTCAATTTTTGAAATTTAAAGAGTAAAATAAACATTTTAACGTGATGTATTCTTCCGTAAAGATGAACAATGTTCAGTTTTATTTTATGTTTACAATAACAATGTTTTGTAGCAGATTTATCTTATACAGCAAAAGTACATACCGGGTGTTCCAAAAATAACCGGTAGATTTTAAAATTCAATAACATAAAAACGGTGACAGCTATTAAAAAAATTTTTGCAGGAGGGTTATGTATAATGCCATAAGTTTTATCTCCGTGATTTTTGATTTTAGTTCGGAAACCAAACAATAGATGGCGCTGACGGCGATTGGCGCTCAGTCGAAGCCGAACCTGAGCTCACTCAGCATTAATACAAAGGAAGGAGATTAAGGATATGGAGTGCGTCTCATTCGATTTGATTTCAATGAAATGCATTTTTGCCATGGATGTAACAGATTCTTCGATAGTGGAATGCAGCGTTCAGAAATGGGTATAAATTTCGCAAACAGTATTTGAGTTTGCAGGATATTTTACATTTATAAAGTTTTATTTGCTCGGATAAAATTACTTTCTTATGGCATGATTTAAAGACTATTTTATGCATCGTATTTTAAAACTACACTGTTAAAAATTTGAAACCTTTGCTGCATCATCACACCTCCGCTTTTATAGAAAAAGATTACTTCACTGTATTATGAAGCATCCTCATTGGTCAAAATTGAGCTATTCTATAATAGCAATGCAGTGACGATGCAGCAAATGTTTCAAATTTTAACAATGTTGGTGAAGATATTTTGCTACAATCTTGCTCTTACATCGTAAAAAATTGACCTATTTGCTGCAGCGTCACTCCACCACCTTTATAGAAAACGGTTACAATATTGTATTATGGAGCATTATCATTGGTCATAAAAGACATATTCTATAAAAGCTGTGGAGTGACATTCTAGCAAATGGGTCAACGTTTTTGCAGTGTTTCTATACTGGTCAAAATCTGCTGCATTTTGTTGCAACGCACTCCACCGCTTGTATATAATATCTCTATTCCAACCAATGAGAAAGCTCAATTTCACGGCTAAGTAACCGTTTGTTTTCTATACAAGCAGAGGAGTGCGTTGTAACAAAATGCGGCAGATTTTTAACAGTGTATGGGGAGGCATTTTTGTAATAACTCTATCGCATTTTGACATTTTTTAATAATTTTTTTTTGCATTGCATAGCTGAGGTCCCTCTCAAGGTCTCTCCTTTATTATATTTCTTGATTATTTTCAATTATTTTGGCAATTTTCAACAACAGATGACGCTGCAGGTGTGATGAAAGCTATTGAAGAAAACTCAGTCTCTGAGTTCGCTATTCTGTAAGTTGTCTTTCTGCTGCAAGCGTATGCTGTTCACAGACTGCAAGTTTGCAGGTAAAAATCGTTTATTCTTTAGAACAGAGGATTTTTTTGGTGTTGGAATTCCACCGCCTAGAACACAGTGTTGCTGCTACAAGACGAAGTTTTCAACGGAAGTTTAATGTAACCAAAGGACCGAAAAGCGATACAGTAAAGAATTTGTTTGAAAAATTTCAACGGACTGGAGACGTGAAGGATGAACATGCTGGAAATGTAGGGCGACCGCGTACGACAACAACAGAGAGTAATGCTCAGCTTATGCAGAAGGTGATCGAACAGCGGCCTCAGGTTTCCATTCGCCGTGTTGCAGCTGCGGTCCAAATAAAGCCAACGTCCACGTACCGTCTCATGCGCCAGAGTTTACACCTCTATCCATACAAAATTCAAACTCGGAAACCCCTCAGCGCTTCTTCTATTGATTCACGAGTAACATTTGCTAATGATAGGGTGCAAAGGATTGATGTCGGCGATATCCAAGTGGACAGCGTTTGGTTTAGTGACGAAGCTTATTTTTACCTGGACGGTTTCGTAAATAAACAGAACTGGCGCATATGGGGAACTGAAAACCCCCATGTTGCAGTCCCATCATCCCTACATCCTCCAAATGTGTTGGTTTGGGCCGCCATTTCTTCCAAGGGGCTCATTGGTCCATTTTTCAGATCCGAAACGATTACTGCACCACGCTATCTGGACATTCTTCGAGAATTTGTGGTGGTACAAAATGCCTTAGACGACACTGCGAAGACCTCGTGGTTTATGCAAGATGGTGCCCGGCCACATCGCACAGCCAAGGTCTTTAATTTCCTGAATGAACATTTCGATGATCGTGTGATTGCTTTGGGCTATCCCACACATACAGGGAGCGGCGTGGATTGGCCTCCCTTATCGCCAGACATGAACCCCTGTGACTACTATCTGTGGGGACACGTGAAAGACCAGGTGTACCGCCACAATCCAGGAACAGTCGAACAACTGAAGCAGTACATCTCTTCTGTATGTGAAGCCATCCCTCCTGAAACGTTTATAAACCTTACTGGTAATTTCGTTCAGAGACTACGCCATATTATTGCTGCGCATGGTGGATATGTGGAAAATATCGTTCTTTAGATTTTTCAGACTGCAGCGCCATCTGATGTTGAAAATTGTAAGTAATTTCGTAAGTTTGTCTGTCTAAAAATTTACTATTGTCCCAAGCACATTACAACAAACGGTGTATTATTGATTTTTCAAATATACCGTCATTTTTGAAACAGCCGGAATAAAGTTACTTTTACTTCCAAAACCGATTTTTAATTGAAATTAACTTTATAAAAAAAATCTGCAACCAAAATCGAAAATGTAATCAAGGAGTGATCTTGAGAGGGACCTTACTTATGCAGTGCAAAAAAAAAAAAAAAAAAAAAAATTAAAATTAAAATGTCAAAATGCGACAGAGTTATAACAAAAATGCCTCTCCAAAAGAACACTATAAAAAATTGACCCATTTGATGCAGCGTCACTCCACAGCTTTTATAGAATATGTCTTTTATGACCAATGATAATGCTCCATAACGCAATAAAGTAGCCATTTTCTATAAAAGCGGCGGAGTGAATGACGCTGCAGCAAATGGGTCAAATTTTTTTACAGTGAATAGCTTTAGCTTGCGAGTTTCTTCACGGGCAGGGACAGAGGGTTTACAGAATGGCAAATTCACAGATTGCGTTTTCTATTATAGCTTTCAAATTGCCTGCAGTGCCATCTGTTGTTGAAAATTTTAAGTGATTCCGAAAGTTGTATACCTGAAAATTTACTATTGTCCCAATCATATTGCAACAAACGGTATATTTCTAACGCTGCCCATTTAAATTTTATTGATTTTTCAAATATACCGGTCATTTTTGTGACTCTCTGCATCGTCACCAACACTGTTAAAATTTGAAACTTTTGCTGCATCGTCACTCGATGTTATTATAGAATATCTCTGTTTTGACCGATGAGAATGCTCCATAATACAGTGAAGTAATCATTTTCTATAAAAGCGGAGGTGTGATGATGCAGCAAAGGTTTCAAATTTTTAACAGTGTAGTTTTAAAATACGATGCATAAAATATTCTTTAAATCATGCCATAAGAAAGTAATTTTATCCGGGCAAATAAAACTTTATAAATGTAAAATATCCTGCAAACTCAAATACTGTTTGCGAAATTTATACCCATTTCTGAACACTGCATTCCACTATCGAAGAATCTGTTACATCCATGGCAAAAATGCATTTCATTGAAATCAAATCGAATGAGACGCACTCCATATCCTTAATCTCCTTCCTTTGTATCAATGCTGAGTGAGCTCAGTTTCGGCTTCGACTGAGCGCCAATCGCCGTCAGCGCCATCTATTGTTTGGTTTCCGAACTAAAATCAAAAATCACGGAGATAAAACTTATGGCATTATACATAACCCTCCTGCAAAAATTTTTTTAATAGCTGTCACCGTTTTTATGTTATTGAATTTTAAAATCTACCGGTTATTTTTGGAACACCCGGTATAAGACTCTTGTGTCAGATCTTTGCGTGGTGACAAAAAGTAACCAGAAAAAAGTTCAAAAGAAAATTAAAATCACTATACTAATATTCGCTAATAATTATTTATTATCTCTACATGATAAACAAACCTCGGGGATTACTGAAGCATGTTATTTAAACTTTAGGATAAAGGTTTCCAATAGAGATGGAAAATATGGTTATTTTTTGTTAACATCGTTCCACATTTGCACAGATAACACGTTCCAATAACCTGTTATTTTCGTAACATACAGTTAATCGCTGTCACGGATGCTTTAATAAGAGGGCTTTTAAACAAAATGTTCGAAAAAAATTTCGGATATAAGTATAGACTGTTTTTTGTTGAGATGAATTCACACCATAAAGTCAGTCTATAGTTAAAAACTTAATCTTTGCTGGACCAAAAACTTATTATAGATTGTATAGCATGCATTTTCAACTTTTCTGGCACTAAAACATGTTTTTCTTTTTAATATTGACTTAAATTTTGAAAATTCATAAAACTCTCAGCATCATAACTCGGTAAATTTCAGCCATATGATAATAAATTTTTATAATTTTATTTTTTAAAACATGCAGAAATATTTTTAAATAAAATTTATAGGCCCGGACATTTTAAAAGAAGTTATCTTTCTTCTGACTTTGGAATATTTCAAGTAATACAAAACAAATATTTTAAGAGCACAAAAAGGAATCCTGTGCTCTCCAATTGTGTTAGTCTACATGCAGAAGATTTTTGACGTCTAGAGTTTCTGAAAAAATTCTCCAAGAGGAATGGGCAGCGTATTAGGTGATGAGTTGCGCCCCATTACTAAAATTTGTATCAAAAGATTACGCTTCCACATAACAGCGAAATGTGGGATATCCAAAAATTGTAGTTTTTTCTCTAAATCACATATCTATATTTAGCAATCTGAATTTGATTTCTGTGATAATAAACGAAATATAAATTAAGGCGTCTGAACGAGTTAATTTTTGTTACCCTGTACCGTACATCACAAAATATAGAGTGTCGAATAATTGATAGTTATCTATCAAAACAATGTTATTCCGCTTCTATTTATTTTTAACCTTGTATTCCAGTGTAGTAAATGCCTAAAGTGTATAAATTATAAATCTAAAGGAAGAAAGAAATAATAGCTTAGTCAAAAACTGCTTAATTTTTAGATTCATCTAGTAAATTTACGGCAACCTTATTAAGAAAATTAGTTTATAGTTGTTTCGAAGCTGGCTCATGAGAGCAAAATTAAAAAAAGGAGAAAAGGAACAGTAAAAGATCATCACGGCCCTAATTACTGAAGGAATAATCTGCACCATTATTTTTGTGTAGAAAAGTTTGCTTTGTTTTAAAACATCTTTCTGCCAAAACCTAGGTAAAGAATACTGTTCTAAAATACTGCTATATGTTTCTCCCTGTGAGGTTCTAGGTAGCATATAGGCTTATTGCAAGTTTATTATGACTTCTAGTGATCCGATGAGGTTCCAAAATTTTAGTGTGTCCTATAGAAGCACAATTTTAGCAAAACATAGAAAAGATTGGATTCTGTATCAGAGTTCAAAAGCCCTATACTTATGATGGTTTTATACCTAGACAGAAAAATCTAATTTGTATAGATCTTCTGTTTTACATCAATAAAAAGAAGTATATTTAAAAGTAAATCCGATTTTCTAATTATACAACATTGTCTTACATCATTGTTAATTGCCTTTTCCTGATTGTCTTAATTATTTTAAGCTCGGAAGCAATATAATGTAAGCCTCGAGGTATTTATCAACCGCTGATTATCAGATAACGCACAGTCTAAAAAGCCACAAATAAGGATGACTCCTCTTTCTATGAGTGTAGTCTTAACCAATATCCTGTTGATAGTCGCCATGGAAACATCAAATGCTGTGATGTTCAATCGGATTTTGAATAACACAGAAGGTTGCAAAATAGATTAATGTTACTTAGGGAACTTACAATTATCTTTTTAACTCCTCTCTGTCTTTTAAATTTGTACGGTTAGCTTTTAAAATTTATCTTTCATGAGAAAAGTAAGCAAAAGTTCGTTTCTTTAGAATTAAGTGTGCTTATAGAGTTTATGTCCCAGATCGCAAGAATAGAAACTAATTTGTGATGTGAAATATCAGAACCTTCATCGTATTTTTAAACATAATTTATTATGTAATTTTTGCCTTTTAGAAAACTTTGAGTTATTTGTTTTATTTCAGAAGAGTATTGAAGTAGTACATTTCTATAAATTGTTTTTTTTTTATGTCAGATTTATGACAAAATCTACGCCTGATTCCTCTAGAATTTTTCACCGTCTTTCGAGGTAAGCATGCTGCATATTGTAGAGCTCATATTAGACATGGAAATTTATTGCGGAATATTTAAAGCTGCAACCAAATTTGTTATTTACAACCGGTTAAAAAGGTGCAAACTGTATGGATTTACTTTCTAATTATACGAAAAAAAAAAAAAAAATAGCGTAAGTATAAATTTCTTTTCAATTGTTATACAATAAAACGTAATCCTTGTTTCAGAAACGTATTTAATTTAGACGTCTGGAAATTACAAAAACTATTTTTTTCATTATACTTTTATTAAATTATCAACCAAATTTCCTTTGGCTGCTTGAATCAAGTAGAATAGAAAGAAATCGATTCGAGTACAATAAGTCTATTCCAGTTATTAATTAGTATTAGCATAAGAAGTGCATATTTTATTCAAACAAGCTGTGACATATTTTGCGACATATTTATTTCATACATTTGCTGGTTAAATAGGTAAAGGTGTTTTCATCTATATCTCGTAAGCCTTTGTCATATTTTAAATTTGAGTTATAAGTCCGGATATTGCCATCTGTAAGTTCATGTTTCTTATTATTTAAATATAGGATGTACCCAAATACAAACTGACTGCTTTCTGATTCATTTTTTAATTCACTGTCATTTCCAAATATATCAAATTTTTAGGTGTTCTTGTTAAGATGTAGTGTAATCGAATTTTTTTCTGTTTTTAGATAATGGCCGAAGGTTTTTTTTTTTTTTTTTTTTTTTTTTTTTTTTTTTAGAAAAAGCTATTAAAGTGGCGTTTTTGAATTGAATTGCAGGATAGGAAAAAAAAAAGTCCTCTTGAGGTAACAATCGCTTTTTAATTAAGATGGAATTAATTAATCGAAAAATGACAAAATCTGATTGTAAATTACCCCAATAATCAAACTTGAATGTATGAATGCTTTTATGTTTTAAAATGAGT
Organism: Maratus speculifer; assembly: GCA_964019185.1. Lineage (NCBI taxonomy): Eukaryota > Metazoa > Arthropoda > Arachnida > Araneae > Salticidae > Maratus > Maratus speculifer. The sequence goes on from OZ025299.1 coordinate 140,624,259, forward strand.
CAGAATGTCACGTATTGTTAAGTAGGAGAAAATGTTTTCTGAAAACCGCGTTAATTATAAGCTAACGACTCGTTGCATAAAACATGCTATTACTATTTCAAAGTGTATATTAAATCTGTGCGAAACAAAATATTTTGCTTCATCAATGTGATTCCATTGATATAGGATCCAATAATTTAAAGACTATTTTTATTTATATTTAAGAAAAGTTATTTATTATATCCTGAAAAATACTCAATTTTCTAATTTTTGATAAGGTATTTATTCAGAAAGTTTACTTTTCATCCAACATAGCTGCATAATTTTTAATCTTTATTTCACTAATTTATATACACTTTTGTATATTTTGTATGAATGGCTGCAGCGACTTGGCATAACTATACTACAGAATATCTAATTAATGCCCCTTGCAGTACTGTATTCTAGCTGCAAATTCCTAACTGCAAGCAAAACGGAAAAGAAGATGTGCTATTCCCCTGAATATTAGGGCTCATGGCCTTTGCTTCCTTAGCCACGCTAGCTTTTGAATAAATGATATATTCATTTTAATATCTTGCTAATTGTTCTTAGAATCCATCCTTAATCACATTATTAAATTTGATGCAGTTATAATTCCCCATTTACTGACGTCAATAAATTCAGCTTTCAGTTCCGTGTAACAGTAAATGAAAGGTAATGAATTTGATGAAGACAGATTCTAACAACTTAAATGATTCTCATTATGGATGAACTTCTCTGATGGTGTTACAGAAGTCGTAACGTGAACTGTAGAGAGCGGAGCAAAACAATGACTTTCAGACAATAGATCTCGTTCAAGAACATCCCATTACATGCTTATCTTATTGGCAAATGCATGGCCCACAAGCAAAAATACACTACTACGACGAGGGATTTAAAAAAAAAGCGCTGACAAATAGAGTGCAAAGTGTTTTCTGGTTCAAAGCACGTTTTCCTGTAAGTCTTTAGGCGCATGACCAAAAATATTTACGCAGATGTCATTTCTAAAAATGGAGACGAGAAATGGCCCGCAATAGTTCAAAACAATGGTGCGAAGCTTAAGTTCTTAGTTTACATTGAGTGATTGAGTATATTAATCTTTGCAGGGGTTCACTTAGTACAATCATACATTATTGCTTCATTACTGCTCTTAGAGAAAAGAATATAAATAACTAGACTCATGTATTAAAAAAAAAAGAGTTATTTTAGATATTACGTATATATTACGATGCCTTGGATGAAACATGCATATTTAGAATTAGAAATTTTATTTAATAAAATGTAATTTATTTCCGTGTATCTATTCCATTTCATTTAATAAAAATAAATCTTTGTTCCAAAAATATTTTATTAGCTGCGCACGTTACATGCCGTAATGCAACTTGATTAAGAAATTTCATCATTTTATAAATTTATTAATACTTTCCAACATAACTGATAGTTTTTATAACTGAGCTTTCTCGTCTTTAAGTTTGTCCGTCTGCCGATTTGATTTTTGTCCGCGATCAAATTTTAGTAAATATCCTTGAATTGTTCCGATATCAAAAATGAGTAAGAATTACGACATTGTTCCCAATTGAAAATCAGTGTCTATTTATATGTTCTTTTACAGAAGGTAAATCATTATTTATGATACTGTTGTTTCAAAAAAGATAATTAGAACATAACACTTTTCCAAAATCATCGAAATCTATATAATTATTTATGTTATTGTGTTTAATTCCGGCATGTCCTTTCATTCAAAATGGTGTGCGTAGCGTTTATAAATATTTTACTGGAATAGAAAATGATTTATATTATCTTCTTACTGTGAAAATTTTTGGAAACGCTGCTTAATGGTATTGTACTCAAATTCCTTCTGCGAATATACATACCATTTGTAATTCTTCTAGCAATCTAATTTTTTGAAAATTATTATTATTATTATTGATTAATGTTATTATTGTCTTTTTGTTAAAAAAAAAATTTAAAAAAAGGAAATCCAAACACATTTTTGTCCAAAGGCGGTTATGCCTAGGAATGCATTTTAAGGCTGTTCTCAAATCCAAACATTGTACTTTCTCTCACATTTTCAAAGTAATTTTTGTTCACAAATGTATCAAATCAGCAGAAATTAACTTCAGAAAAAAATAATTTCCCTTCTTATAGCATTCACTGTCAACCAGATTAGGCAGCTTCTTTTGTTTCCCTTATCTGGGAACTACGTTCTTGAATAGAAAAAGACACTGATATTCATTGATACAAAAGAGCTTGCTCATATAATAGGATCTAAATATAATATTTCAGATCAAATTCAAGATAAAGAAAGATATTATTTTAGGGTGTACATCAAGTGCGCCCACGAGTGGGAGGAGATCATCTAGTGCGCTTGCAGCTTCTTTCCTATCTGTATCTTGTGCGCTCAAGGGGGGTGAGATAAGTAATCCATCATTATATTGAGGGTTGCCTTAATGAGATCTTTTCCTAAAAATTCTTGTGGGTGCAAATCGAGCCATCGTAACTCTTGGCAACAATAGTCATAACACTTATAAACACTTGGTCTACATTCATCTAGCATTGCATTACGTCTTATTGTGACTTGGACAAAAAACTTTTTTTCATTTATAATGGCAGTGTTTAGTAAATATCTCAAAGGTTAAGGTAAACGGAAAAAAAGTTACCGAAAAAAAAGAAGAGCGGAGAAAGAGAAAAAAAGTGACCGAAAAAAAAAAGACTGCAAAAAAGTGACAAGGAATTTATAAATCTTAAACTTGTCGATAAATAAAAGCTAAAAATTAAAGTGGCAACGAAGAGTGAATTTTTTATATTCTGATCAGTGGGATAGATAAAATATTAATAGAATAAATAATGGGAATGTCAAAAAACAAAATGTTATTATTGCATTAAAATAGATATTTCATTTTAATTATTAACCATTAGATGATATTAAATATTGAACTTAGTTTCATTATGAAGAATTGATATGAAAAATGATTACATATATTTTTAACGGAAAGATATAAAATTGGAATGCCTGATTATGGAAGGGATTTCGAATCGAACTTAATTTTCCATTTTATGATAGTTAAATTACCTATCCAGTTCTAAGCTATTTCGATCACGTGATCACCCGTTTTTCTGCTGCTTTTTGATCGGTTTTTCTGCTTTCGTTGGCAAATGTGCTCAAAAAGGTCAACTTTGAAGGCTTGTTATGAAAAATCTATTGTGCTTAAAAAAAAAAAAAAAAAAAAAAAAAAAAAAAAAAAATAATTGAGTGCAATTAGACAGTTTCTGAATAACAACACCTGCTATTTCCATGCGTTTCCGAACAAAAATAAATTAATGCATGTGTCACAAAGTGCCCTTTTTGATTTAAGAACACCCTTAATATGTTATTTTTTTCACAACATTATTTTCATCCATTCATGTATTCGATATTTTTTCTGAGTTACCAAATAACTAATCCAATATTTCTATTTAAAAATTTGACTTTTTATTTAAAAGAAGTTATTTAAAAATTAATATAAAAAATATTTTTTTATTCGCAAAAGCATGTTACAGACATGATTTTGAATTGACTTAAAATTTAATAACTTTTCATTTTTATATAAACTGAATTACATATTGAATTATAAGCGGTTGTTGTTCGATAAAAATTTTATATTTTATTATTTTATAACATCTGAAAACTCAGTTTAGAGTGCTTTATTGAAATTTAGTTCAAATTCTAAATGCTTTTTTAACAGCATTTTGAGAAAGATTGCTTTTAATGAAAATTGGAAATACCGTTCGATTTCATACTATCTAAATAACAGTATCTGTCACTCTCATCCAAATACAAACAAATATGAATTCCGGAATGTAACCAGTTTGGGTATGAAAACAATCTTAAGGCTGTTCTCAAATTTAAAAAAGCTATTATCTGACACATTTCTGAATTCATTTTTGTTTGAAAACACATTAAATTAAAAGGTTTCTAATTCAGATTTTAATCGAATGACTTTTTCATTTCATGGTAAACGCATATGATTTTACAGAACATAAAGTAAAAGTTGGAGTTTTGAACCAAATTCTCGGTATATCAGTGCAAGAAAGAAGAAAAAATTGTTGTTACGTAACAAGAATGACTTATAACTCTAAGTAATTTATTTATCTGAAAATAGAAAACGCTATTTAATTAAAAATCGCTTCAATATGCCTGTTTATTTCATTCCTTTTTAAGCATAAAAATGAATCAGACAATGAGTCATAACATTTTTTGTTGTAAGCAGGGAATTTGTGAAGTATCTTAAGTGCAACTTAAGATAATAAATTTCTTTACCCCCCTTTTAGACGCATGTTTTTCCAATTAGAACGCAATTCTCAGTTTTGAATTCATAAGGAGATTCAATGTTCTTCATCTTCTTATAATTAATTTTTGTAAGCATGTGCATAAGAAAAACATGATTGATTGTAAGAATTATATATTCGGTAAAAATCAAATTTTATCAAAAAATACAGATTTAAGTTTCAGTTAAAAAATCCTAGGATGAACATCTAAACTTAGAATGAAGCATCTGAATGTACAATAAATGAGAAATTAGTTTAAAATTGAAGAAAATATTTGTTTCCATATACAATTATGCTATGTCAAATATTTAAAAAAATATGTTTTTGAACAAAAAATAATATGCTTGAAGAAAAAAAGTATCATATTGTTAGGTAACAAGTATTATTTCTTCATAAAATTTTCTTTTCGCAAGTAGTTAAAAAAAAAAAAATTCTTGTGAAAAAATATGTATACGGGTTTTTTATCACCATACTTTTATTTATTCCCTTTTTTATTTATATATTTTTTTCAGTTTGTACACTTTATGTTAACGGATATGCATTTTTATACTGTACATTTTTCTGCGATTTAATAGCTATTTTTAACAAAAAAATTTACTATATATTATTACATAAAATTTTTGTGAGTTGAAGAAAAAACATTATTGATAGCCGAAATTATCGTTAAAGCGCCCAATTTAGCGAATTAACGCCAATAGAAAAGAGTCTTTCTAACTAAAGAAGCTGTCACTTCGTGCCCATATGTACAAGAGACGGGGGTGACAACGATATCCGGTCACTTTGACGCTGAGCGCACTTGATGCAGGGAAAGGAAAAGAGGGGTCGGCATGGGCGCACTAAGCCGGTCTCCATTACTTTATGCTCGCGTACACAGAAAGTGATACAAAAGAAATAGAATAAAAAAGTAAAAATATAATACTAATCTTAAATCGGTACCTCCTCACTTGCATCAGAAACCTGACAACGTTCTCAATAAGAAAATTTTATATTACTTACTATGTCTATAGTAAGTAAAGCACGATATTATTTTCATTTGTATTCTGTAGTGTAATGATTTTATTGCTTTCGATTTAAAATGAAATGGAAGTAATAACTACACGTCAAATATTATTACATGTTAATTAATCTCATCTAGTTATTAATTAGTCTTTCTTTTCACCTACTTAGAAAATCTTTTAAAAATCACACATTCTCAATAATATCATCATTACAATGTCTAGTAAGTATAATGATACGATAGTATTTTCAGCCACATTCTATAACACTTACGTTTCAATATAACTAAAATGTTACTTAAAAAAAAAAAAAAAAAAAAAAAAAAAAATGTTTATTTATTTACTACATTGTTGTGAATATTTCGTATTGTTAAGCGGGGGAAAATATTAATTAGAACGTCTTTCAAATATCACAAATTCTAATAAAAAAAAAAAAAATATTAAAATATCTAGTAAGTAAAGTACGATATTATTTTCATTTGTATTCTATAACACCTAGGCTTTAGTATCAGTAAAATGTTACTGTGAAATAAATAAATAAATGAAATCTTTCATCTCTTTACCATACAGTCCTGGATAAATAGTCGAGAGGGGAAAAAATGTTATTAAGAACATCTTTCAAAATTCACATATTCTCAATAGGAAAACTTTAAAATATCAAGCATACCATATTATTTTCATTTATATTCTACAACATTTACGTTTCAGTATGAGTCGTTATTGTGAAATAAAAAAAAAAAAAAAAAGAAAAGAAAAGAAAAGAAAAGAAAAAAAATGTACAAAATAAAAATAAAATCTTTCATCTCTTTACTATACAGTCCTGGTTAATTCGTTTCTTCGAGAGGGAAAAATATTACACAATATTATATTATTTATAATAAAAAGAGATGGTGCACTTTATAATCTTTATTTCATATCACTTACTTAGAAGCACAAAACTTAAACTATATCTTAGCAGAATAAACTGATATTTTAATCTTAGAAAGTTTTAAATAGTGCGTTGGAATTGCGTTATATTGTTGGAATTACACGATTCCTTCAAAAGATGTATATGTATAGGATATGAAGTAAAATTACGAAAAAAAAAATAAGCTTACAGTATTTTTTCTTCATTTATTTGGTTAATAAATTCGATATTTACTTATGAAAATTTCGATGTATAATTGAATTAAATAAGTATTAAATATAGTAAGTAAATTAACATTAAATGACTTGAATTAACAATATAGAACTCTCGGAAATTTTTCTCAGGTTTGATAATAATATTTCAACATCAGAATTTTTATTCAAAATCATTTAATTAATTTATTTAAAGTAAATATGCATAGATTAAATTTAAATTATTTCAGGAAAAATTTTCTGGTTCGAATTCAAATTTAATCACATAGTTGGAAAGAATCGACTTCTTTCGGGTGATCTAATAGAGTAGAAAACAAAATTCCCAAACTCTTTGAAGAGAAACTTCAAAGGATACGAGATCCGTTGTTTTGCCTCTACTAGCGCCATCTGTTGAATGGAAGCTGAAACTTTTTTCTGGTGTTTATTTTCGGTTTGAAATTTTTGTTCTCCTTTTTTCAAAGGAAGAAAAATCTTTTTTTCAAAAAAATATTAATTCTCCATGTCATTTTTCTTTTCAATTTTAAGATTTATAGAGAAATTACATTTTAATGTAAAGTAGAATGAATTAATACAAAAAGTAAAATAAATAAATTAATATCGAATCATTTTCGCTCCGACATGAATGAAGTTCTCAGAAAGTCTGAGGTATCAAGCAAAATTATTTTAATGCGTTAAAAAAGGTAAAACATTTTTCAAATAGCAAAATAATAATAATAATAATAATAATAATAATAATAATAATAATAAATGAATGAATGAATGAATAAATAAATAAATAATTGATATTTAAAAAAAATCCCATGACATGAAGAAAGAACAAGTGGATAAGACTTTAATTTATATCCCCACATTTTTCTTTAATTCAAATTCTCAAAAAAAAAAGGAATTTTTTTTTTTTTTTTTTTTTTTTTTTACTTTGATTTGAACATTTTTATTTTGATTAAAATAAATAATTTCTTTTTATAATTATTTTGAAATTAAATTTATTGGTACTTTATTCTTAATATTTATAAATTAACAATTTGGATTTATTAATTAAACATAAGTGTTATCGCAGATCGTACAGACGGTTTCGTTTAATATTTCTTTTAAAATAACTTACTCTTTAATTAATAAATCCAAATTGTTCATTTATAAATATTAAATTTTTAAGTAGAATTTAGAACCAATAAATTTAATTTCAAAATGATTATAAAAGGTAGTTATTTATTTTAATCAAATTAAAAATGTTCAAATTAAATTTTTAAAAAAATTCCAAAATTTTAAATTTTTTAAAAATTTGAAATTTTAAAAAATGTGGAGAATTTTTAAATTAAATTTAAAATGCTGATTAGAAAATCGCAAAACTTTTTAAATCGAAAGAAAATTGAATTTCAAAAAATTATGAATGTCAGATGAAAGAAACCCTAATAATATAAACTTTAAATTGGTTTAAAATACAAAATTTCTTCTTGAAAAAAATGAATGAAAATTTCAAGTTCGAGCTTTGGTGTTCGAACTAAGAATTTTCTGTTAAATAGCAAAATGCTTTACCTGCAAGCTATAATATCTACACGAAAAACGTTGAAATTATGGTTCTCTTCTAAAGTTTAAAAAATCTGAATTTGTGGGAGATGGAGGAGAAGGCAGGATGATGGCTCATTTCGTCTATGCTTTAATCAGGTTTTATTCCTATAATAAATGTAACCCTGCTTTATGGTTAAATATTTTTGTAGGATTCAACATGATCAAATATAGTTATAAACAATGGTTATAATAATAATAATAATAATAATAATAATAATAATAATAAACTGTAAAAGATTGCGATTTAGATATTTGAAGTGTCTGGAATTCACACGCAAAAACTGTCTGAAAAATAAAGTCAACACACTTTCAAATGCATTAAAATTGTTGAATTTTAGATGTAATTCAATTTACAGTGCACTGCTTCTATTCGTTTTTCATATATCACTTTTATTAATCACTTTATCACTTTTATGAAATGTTTTCTTTTTCAAATTTTGTAAATACTTACCCGAAAAGTTATATTTTTATTGCAAATATATAATTCGTAAATTCTAGAAAATTTTCCAAAGAAACGGAAAATTTTCCATTAAAAAGTAGTGAATTGCACTGGCCAGTAGAATCACCGTAAAATCATCCGTTTTTTTACAGTATACTTGCCATATTATTGCTGGTGCCATCATCAAAATATCATAGTTATGTAGCCGTTTTGACTAAAAACGGGATAATAACCGGCCAGTTTGCTTATAAAATTTTAACAGTGGAATATCAAAGAGTGAATTCCATACGCACTTTTACATCAAAATGATTTGTTATTTAAAATAACTCATAACACAATACGTTTTAATTTAAATTTTGCAGATTTTCAAATATTCCACTTATTTTTATTTGAAAGTTTTGACTTATGCGTACTAGTCACTCAGCCTTCGATTTCCCCTCACTAATATAAAGTCTATGGGTGTTTGATGCAAACAAGATGTTTCTTTTTTCTTTGTTTCCAAAATTTTTCTAAAGCATATGCTAAATTTTATAAGAAATGTTAAAATTTTATCAGTTCTACAGCTTTTAACACATAAAATGTTAAATTAAGCGTAGATTTTAGAAATATTTTGAGAAATAATAAACAAATAGACATACTTTAAGAAAAGTACACAGTAAAAAAAAGTTTAAAATATTAATTTCCCGAAGAAATATTTTAAATATACGAATGCATCAAACGTTCTTAGACTTAACATTACGAAAGAGAATTCCGGAGGTGAGTGACCAGCCCCCTTAAGGTTGTTCTCAAGCTACACTTTCTGACATAATTTCTAAATTCATTTTTGGTCGCAAATCGATGAAATTAGTAGGATTTCTTATTCAGAAGCTATGTCATCGAATGACGTTTTCCATTTTTATTCTGGTAAAACTTCAGAAAATAATATGATATTCGGTATTTCGAACGGAATTTCTGACGAGACAGCGCGAAAAAGGAAAAACTTGGCGTCACGTGAAAAGAATCACTTATAGCTTAATAAGTAATTTAAATAAATAATAAAAAAAAGAAAAGAAAAGAAACGATATTCGACTCCAAATCATTTCAAAAATTAGAATTGTGAGTTTTATGCCTTTACGTTTAAAAATGAGTCAGAAAATGTGTGAGATAATGTCGTGTTGTTATCCAGGGAATTCGAGAACCACCTTAATAAAAAGGTGATTGGTGAAGAGTACATGGGTTTGTCCTGCGTGGAGGACAGAAGGAGATATGTTGGGAGATTAGTGAAGCAAAATGCTATAGAAAATCTGGAATAAACATTATCATCATACGTCGTTAAAAGACGAATTTTAAAACTACTAAAATAGAGAATATTGCGCATTTTTAATGGATGTTTTCACTACACAAACCGTTTTCTAGGCTCGTAACCATTATAGGCAGGCAGAAAATATTTTCAGTCTGGGAGAAGGGGGAGGGGATACTATCAGCCTCCAAGCAAGACCCTAAATCGAAAATTATTGTTCAATATTTTCACGATATGACGATACATTTTTTCAATTTTATCAGAGTGTTTATATATCGTTATATTCAATAAAAATATGCATCAGATCCCAAGGATTAATTTAAAATTCGTAAAGATCGATTATTTTAGTAGCAGATTTCAATAAGGGAGACAGATTTGCCCTTTTAATTGCTATATATACTTCGAATTTTAGCAACATAACTTCCAATTCTTTTGATATCGTTCGAAATTGAAACAAAAATTTACATTAACTTTAATCTTCACTCTTCAAACGGCCCCGCCCTATTCTTGTTCGCCTAATTATCTCCAAGCCCAGTCTAACAAATTTTTCAGATTGTAGCACGATTTTTGAATAATTTGGAGTTCTGTATTATACTTTTAATTCGAGGTATATTGATTTTATGAAAATACTTATTGCTTTACACTTATAATTATATAATAGTTAATTTTTTTATATTAGCTCCCTTTATTTTATGATGTGAAGCTTAGTATCAGGGGTTGGAAGAGGGAGATGGTGGAAGGGGTTTTTTAAAGAAATCGATTTTATTGGAATAAAGACGGAAGTTCAAGAGCAAAATTTTAATAAGTATACCCAATGTACAATCATATATAGAACCCACAAACGTAACGTGTTCCGTATCTCATAATTTCTGTGGATGTCTCTTCTTCCTATAAATGTTCTTGGTAAAATGCCAGGAAATATGTAGTGATTGTAAGGGGAGGGAGGGGTATCAGATAAGTTAAATCATTTCCAAAAAAATTAAATTAAACTTTGGCACCGAAAAAATAAATTTTAAAACTGTGGAAAGAGATAAGTTATATAATTACTAGATAACATTCTATCAACATATGGATAGTATAAAATAATATGCCATGATCTATGGAAATATTAGGATATCATGCGTATCGATTTTTTTACTTTATTACCAATTTTAATAAGAGATACATATTCTCCTTTTTACTATTTGAGATGGGCTGCCTTCAATTTTATCAACATATCTTCGAATTCTTTGAATTTCGTTCGAAATTCAAACAATATTCGGCATTGTCTCGAATCTTCACCCTCCTGCCGGTCCCGCCTGATTCCTGTTCCTCTAATTACCCCCCAAGCCGAGCTTATCAAAAGATGGAAAAGCTTTCTGACTGCGGCATGATTGATCATTCTGCAAAAGAAGGCGCCGAAACTTGCTTGGCAGTTCGGCCCTACTGACGACAAAGACTTACACATCACCCACCCCTCTTTTCCGAATTAGCATACTATCTTGTCTGTTCGCAGTTTCTCAAATATTCACCACAAGTTAATATTCGATCAGATTAAATCTCACAAACATGGAATTTTATAATTTAATAAGAACTAAATATGAATACGTGCGTTAGAATACGAGTTGTAAGCTTTTTTAGAAAGAAATTAGCTTGTAAACATATTTACTTTTTTTTTCTTATTTTTTTATTTGAAACATTTAATACTTTAGTCCAAGAGATAGTGAAACATTTTTTTAATTAAATATGCTGGTTTTGATTAAATTTGATATCCGAAATATGTTGATAGATTTCTAAAAATAAAAATAAAATTCGTATCAAAATACGATTGTCGAAGAGTGAATGATTAAAACTGCATCTGGAATCAGATATTGAAGGGAGTTTATTAATTCAATTATTTTAAAAAAAATTCTTGATATTTATGCAATAAATGCAAGTAATTAAATATGTTTATGTAACTTGTCAAATAATATTGAATATCGAAATGTGAAAGGTGAAAAAATGTTGTATAGGATATTGAAAATTATTTAAGATATTAAATGGGCAACTAAACAAGTCAAACAATAGAGAAAAATGAATTAAAACAAATGGCTGAAAGTAGCAAGGATTTCAGCATCGCTCATTATTTTTTACTCTCAAAAAAAATGATTAATTGTTTTATAATGAACTTTTTGAAAGCAATGAAAATAGTATCAGTTTGAATTTATATATTGTAATATTTACTTTATTTGCTTTCTTTTCCTAATTAGGTATAATTCATGCGTTTATAAAAGAGGAAAATTTTGGATAAAGAGAAAGCTAGATTTGTTTAAACCAACTTTTATAGCTAATCTTTAAAAATTTCCCACATAACTAATATACATATGAGAAATTAACATTAATGAAAACGCTAAAGGTTTCGATTGGGCAGAAGCTCCTCTTAGAGAGTGCAATTAATTTTTTATCATACAAAATTTAAAAAAAAAAAATCTAGATGTACATTGTAAAATATTTTCAAATTTATTTTTAAACAAAATCTTTAAGTAAAAGCTGATGGAAGTAATGAAAAAATAATTAGTGCGTAGCTGCTAACCTTTCGGTTTCTTTATTTATTTGAGTAAACAAACACACTTTAAGCCAAAATCTTTCCCTAACAAATGAAATCAAATGTACGAATCACATAGTTATAACTGAATTACTAAATATTTTTATCAAGTAACTTTTATTTAGCCTACATGTGTTTTTGACTTACAAAGAAGAAAACTTGACGGTTATCAATTATGTCAATATGCGGGTCATTGTTTTTTACAAACGCAAAAAGATATCACAAAATATATATTTTAAAAATAAATTACACTCATGTCCATGAATTAAAGATAATGTCAGTTACAGCAAATAAAGGTATGGAGACAAACAAACGTGATTTATTCGTCAAGCCCATTTATTAAACAAAAGAAAAAGAACAAAAAAGATGGTATATGTGTGATAACATTCACAAAATCTACAATTGTTGCTCCCTAGAACAATTACAAAAAGTACTCCCCTTAAAAAACTTAACATTATATGGTTGGTATGTTGGTTAATAAATTGTATGTCTCCCAGACGATGAAATACAGTCCGCATGCTGAGTATCAAATTATCAAGCTGATCTTCGGGAAGATTACTCCACTCAGCAAGCAATGTTCTCCGAAATTTCGGCACATATGTAAGAGGTGGTTGACGAGCTGCAACCCGTCGGCCAAGCATATCCCATACATGCTCTATCGGACTCAAGTCAGGTGAAAATGCTGGCCAATCCCTTACGGGTGATATCCACAGCTTGAATACATTCATTAACGAAGTTTGCTCGGTGAGGACGGCGTTATCATCCATAAACACAAATTCTGAGCCCATGGCACCTCTAAACAAGCGTACATGTTGTACCAGAATGATGTCCTGATAAATTTGGCCTACCATGGTTCCGGCTTCAACATATAGATCTGTTCTGGAGCCCAGTATAATTCCATCCCAAACAAGCAGTCCTGCACCACCGTAACGATGTCACTCAATGATGTTGTGTTGGTGGTAACAGTTACCTGACGTTCTCCATATGAAAGTCCGTCTTGAATCAGACTGCAAGCTAAACCTGGACTCATCGGAAAACATTACACAAGCCCACTGTGACGATGTCCACATTCATTGTTCTCTACTCAAAGCTAACCACAGGCGACAGTGAATTGCCGTGAGCGGAACACAACTGACAGGTCTTCGAGCATATAGACCAATATTTCCCAAACGTCTGTAAACAGCTTGCCTTGAAACAGACGTATTCGGGGCTGAAGATAGCTAACGAGACAGGTCTGATGCTGTGCTCCATCTGTTTCTTTTGGCGGTTACTGCCAAATAACATTCTTCATTCGTGGTTGTAACTCGGAGACGTTCTGTACTGTAATGTCTACTGACATTTCCATCCTCTTGGAATCGTTGGCAAAGTCTGGAGATTACACTTTGGTCAATTCAAAGCTCATGGGATACTTCCATCTAACTACGCCCACATTCCAGACGGCCGATAATTCTACCACGCAAAATATCATCCACATGTGTCCTCTGTGTCATAACTGTTCAGTTTCGGCACTGCGAGGCTTAGAAAACGCTTGTTAATGGTTTTACTTCTTTGAAACCATTTCTTATATACACCTCTCTCACACTTTCGTCAATGTGACGTACTATCGGCGCCTTCTGGTGGTTTTTTATAATTTGCATATTAGTCTTGAAGATGTGTGCGATAATTCTGAAAGCGAAATTTTTAATTTAGTGTTTTATTTCCATGTGATTCTGAATTATCCTTAATTTATGGACATGAGTGTATAATTTAAGTTGTGTTATATGAAAGTGCGATAGTATTACTGTATGATTAACATAAATAATTAAATAATAAAAAGTATTATTTTGTTATCTAAAAATCATGTGCTGCTGTGTATAACAAATCAGGTCTGGTTATTGCCCAGTTAGTAGTACTTAGTGGATATATATAGTTGATTTTTTTTTAAATGCTACTTTATTTATTTTAAACTCAGTGATTCTTATGACAATCTTATACTCAATTTCGAAAGATAGTCTTTTTTATTTATAGGGTTTTCTTTTTTTTATTTTGAATAAATCACTAATAAAAACCCACTTAGCATAAAAAATTGAGTCACGTCTTCAGAGATAAAATTAAAAGCCGCTAAAAAGCTCAACAGAATAAACTTTTGCGTAAAGCCGTAGATTTACACGAAAATCTATAATCAGGAACAATTTATAGTCTAACAGAATTTTAAGTTTGATGAAATTCTGTTCATTAGTTCTTGAAATATGATCCCTAATATCATGTAAATCCTGAGAACAGTTTTGAATTCAGGGGGTGGTACTGGAGGACATTTTCTCCCGAAACATTGATATGCTGACATGATTAAGTTTGAGATTTTATGCTTATTGTACAAAAATTCAATCTCTCCTTTGAACTTTAGAATGTCCCTCCCTGGAGCCACAAAAATCCTCCTAAAAAGTCTGAATTCAACGCTACTGATAAAAACAGCATAGCAACGCCTCCTGTTAGGCGATTCACATTTCAAACCAAATAAACAAAAACCTTCATAGCATGCATGGTCACATTGTCACAGTGGTCACAATGACGTCACTGTGAGTCACTTTGGTCACATCATATCTGTGACCAAAATGCCACCACTCAGTGATGTCACATTGTGACTGAGATGCGACTTTCTTAAAAATCTTTAGAAAATTACAAATATTCTTCAAAACATGTTATTTACTTTAAAAAACATGTTTCTGGCAATTTAAATATCGTCGCTTTTGTCACAGTTTCGTCACAATTTTAATGTCAAAGTAGTCACAAATGACACATTTTTCACAAATTTTTCACACCGTGACTTCACAAAGTGGTCACAATGTGACGTCACAAACGAGCTCTAAAACGGCCAAAACGACTTCACATTTTAGTCACTGTGACTTCACATCGACGTCATATGACGTCACATCGACAATCGATGGTCACAAAGTCACAATGTGACTTCACAACGACGTCGCAGTGACGTCACCATGCCTTACGGGAACTTATGCCAGCATCTAACTGAATATGAAATTTCATGAAAATTCATGAATTAGTTCTTGAGATAGGGCTCTTGAGAAAATCGGGAAAAATGGTGCATAGCAGCGCCACCTCTCGGTAGATTTACATCAAAATCTAATCATCAACATTTTATGTCAACGTCAAACTGAATCTCTAGTTTTGTGAAAATTCCATGCATTGGTTATTGAGATAGACATCTTGAGAAAATCATGAAAAATGCAGCATAGCAGCACCACCAGTTATGCGAATCACACCAAAACATAATCAACAATAATATTTATCAAGATGTACCTGAATTTGAAGTTTGATGAATATTCACGCGTTAGATCTTGAGATAGGACTAAAGGTATGGCGGAATGGCCAAAATTTTCGTAGCTCCAGTTAATCCTTTTGGATGGGGGGGGGGGGATTTCGAAAATCGCGGGACTAAATGTTAATGATATTTTAATTTGTTTGCTACCTTAAATTTCACGCTTCTACCTAAAACTGCTGCTAGGACACAGCTAGTCATGGGCGAATCCCAAAAATTTACCAATTGAAAAAAATCGTCATCGTAAAAACACAATTGATGCAGTCAACGGTTATTTCCGAGACACAACGAAGATAGGCTAAAAGATAGGCGAAGATAGGCCACATCGAAGATAGGCCACAACAATCGAAAAGCCATGTGACGGTATCCTCTGGTTTCAAAAATTTGAAAAGGCGCGAGTAAATATAAAGAGACAAGTAAATTTAAGTATCAAAAATTAGAATTTTTCGACAATTAACAGCATAATGTCCAAAAAAAAGAGAATTAGAGTTACACCTGCGGAGAAAAACAGGAACTAAACGGATGGTAAATGTGATCAACATTTTTTATAGATTTTCCTACGGCATTGAAATCAGTTCGATAATTAACCCCATTATTAGAAAACCTCGTGATGGAGTATGATTTTGATTACTGCAACCCCCGAATGGGAAAAATTGAGGGGAAGGGCACGGACAGTGCATAACATGAATAAGTGATCACAGGGCCCACCAACAATATATCAAATGTGGAATATCGGCTAAATTTAGAAAAGTGCCCCCACCCGCAGGGACAAAGTGGGGGCGAAAGGCACTAGAGGCGTATAATTTGAAATAATGGTTAGAGAGCAAATAATGGTTAGAGACAATGATACATCACATGAGGGGTGTAAGCCAAATGTAGAGGCCCCCCACCCCAGATTTCCAACTCTGTAATAAATAATATTTATCAGAGGGCCCCATAAAAAATTCCGATCTATAATAATAAAACGCTACTATTAAAAAAAAAATCGGAAACTGCCCCCCGGGGAGGAGTAAATTAGGATTCGTTTAGAAAAGTTTCACAATATGAAAGAGCGATTCGAGGGCTTCCCGATGATATGTCACATGACAGGTCCAAAAAATTTGGGATTTTTTCAACCCCCATTTTAACGCCCCGAGGGTGAAAATTTTAAAATCGCTGAAACGCGCCTTTAATCATTTTTAAATAGATTTATTATTTTCTTTTTAAAACGACTGCTTAGATATGCCAAATGTTCTAAATTGTTCGACCCCTTTTTAACCTCCCTCCTTTCTAATATAGCAGAAATATGCCTTTAATTATTTTTTTAGTAGATTTATTTTCTGGAATTTTACGCTGCTACCTTAAACGATTGCTGAGATATTGGAAGATCTTCAAGAATTCTTGACCCCCCCCTCCCCCCTTAGGGAGTGAATTTTCAAAAATCCCGTCTTAGTGCACGCTTGCATCATAACAAGTATATTTTTCCCAATTTTCATGTTTCTACGCTCAGTAGTTTGGGCTGTACGTTGATTATCAGTCAGTCAGGACAAACTATTATATATATATATAGATTTATATGAATGGTTAAAAAATCTGCCCGTACATTTATATGCAAATTCTTATGTACCTGTCTCATATATTTATGCGTGTTATAGCTTCAAAGATGCAAAAAAATTCTCTAAAAACTCATTTATTTTCTATATTTTACTATCATATTTTAATATGCAACTCGGGCACAACCACACGGTGCTCCATTTCATTACACATAGTGAAGTATAATAGAATGTGCATAGTAAATGTTCTGTTAATTAAATAATTTCATATTTTTGAACTTTTTTTATATTTTCTATGTATTTATTTAAATTCTATTTATACAGCGTCAATAATATAAGTGTAGTATTAATTTAGATTAAACCAGAATGTTTACTATTCAAAATCTTAACTATTAAGTTTTTAATATTATGATTAGAAAAAAAATGCAAACATAATCAAGCTCAATTTATAGAATAATATAGAATTTTGCTAATATTGTTCAATTTATGAAATGACCAATATAAGTAATATTATTATTTAATTCAAATATAAATTGCCTGTAATGCAAAACGTGAAAACATGCATGATTTTATATTTAAAGTGTATTTTTGATTTGCTATGCGAGAAATGATCTTGTTGAGATTTTAAAAATATCTCTGGTCCCAACAAGTAATTTTAACTCTAATCTCAATATTCTTTCAGAAATAATAATTATAATTTCATTGTATACAGAAGAAATAATAATTTCCGAAATACAGTTTTTTATCATTTAAATTAAATGTTATTGTATCTCTAGAAAGAAGTTGAGCAAAATATTCATTTTGTCTTTGATAGGCGTTTAAGTTGATATTATACTAGAAAAATCCTGTAAAAATAATTTAACGTCTTAAAAATATAATAAATTGCAACAGATAAAAATTTTCACAGCTAAATCAAACTATTGTGAGAGTTGACGAAAACATGGCAATTATTACAGAAAGCAAAAAGAAAAAATTCAATAAATAAAAGCTAAATATTTTTGAGTTGACATAAAATCTACAACAAAACAACATTATTTAAATTCTTACTGAAACACTTTTTGTTTATTTTTTAGATCCTTACGAAAATGAGACAATTTTTCATGTTGAAATATTTCAGAAATTCTTTTTAACTTCGCTGATTGTCAATAGATGGCAGGATTAAAATTCTGTAGGAATTGTAAAAGAGCAACAGTTATGAGGTAAATAAATGGCATGTGCCTTTTTATATGTTACGTCGTGTTGGCATGAATTTGTCTGTTTCAGAGCAAAACATGAAATCTAGATTTCATATTAAAATGAATTTGACAGAAAAAGAAATTTTGTTAAATTATCTTTTTTTTTTAAATAAAAGTTTCAGACTCAACGACCTTCTTAAAGAATCAGCAGACAGAACGCATAACAGAAATGTAAAAAAGAAAAAAAAATACTAAAACAAATTGTATTTTTAATGAAACATAATTTTATGAGCAGGATGGGTGCAATTTACACAGAAATGTTTTTAATATGCTTTTCTATATTTATACATTTCTTTTAAAAAGATCAAAAGTTGCAAATCTCGATGTTGATATACTAAAAAAAATTATTCAAAGATCATCGGTTTTTTTCCCCCTTTTCTTTTTAAGATCTATTTTTGATAATACGCAGGTAAAAAATTCTGCAATGCATGTTTTTATTAAAATTAGAAAATTTACCGCAAAGTACCGAAAGTAAGCCTCCTCCGAATGTACCCCCCTTCCCACATGTATGTGAATTATTCCTTGAAAAAAAAAAAAAAAAAAAAGCCAATTATAAGCGTACCCATTCAAGTTTCAAAAATTCTGTTTTTCCAGGAAATTCGTTAACTTTTTTGTTTCCATCTTATTTTATTTATGCGTATGATATAATATCTTATACATGTGCAATATATCTTATGTATATGGTAAATATGCATACAGTGAAACCTCTAAATAACGGTCACCTAGTGCTCAGAAGCGTCCGCTATTGGAAAAGCCCCAGAGATTTAAAAATTACTAAGAAATGCTTCATGTTTCATTAATTGACTTAATCTTCATTAATCTCTCCTAAAACCTCTATTATATGTTTAATCAGCAATTATTATTATTATTATTATTATTATTAGTAGTAGTAGTAGTAGTAGTATTTTTATTTAATTCTGCGTACCTTTGTTCACTCTTTATTACATCCTTACGAAAAAAATGTGTTACAAATGTTTGATTTTGCTTGCGATTACATGATTTTTTTTCACTGTGAAGCTTTAATCCTACTGTTTCATCATTATAGAGTTCCGGAGGGGGGCGGGGGCTGTCCCTCTCTGTCCACCTCCTGAACATAGGGGGGGGGGGGGGATTTACCCCAAGCCACCCACTCATTTATCTGTGATCACAAAATTCGTGACACATTTCTCTGATAAATTTAGAGGCTTTTCACTTTATTTTTTTTTTCTTATTAAAAATAATATTTTTCCTTCTTTATCGACAAAATCATTGTCAACTATTCTATGTTCTCTCTCACTTTTTTTTCTTTTTTTTGTTGACGTATTCAAAAGTATTTCGTACTTTGAACGTTTATTCTCAAAATTCAGAGTTGTATAGTAAAAAAGACGTAATTTAGGTTTACATATAAAAAATAATAAGTTTTGTCGATTAAAATATACATGTTTTCTTTTTAAAACAGTGTCATTTTCATCCTCTAAAAATGCTACATTAGAGCCTTCTGAAACGTCTTAAACACTTGTTATTTAATTAAAAACATGAATACATGAAAGATTCATAAATTTATTTCTAAAATAGGTGTAAAAACAATTAAAAAGTTTTAAAGCATTAAAACCTATATATACAGATGTTAAATTTAAAAACATTTCCCGAGAGCTTTCGACCAAACCTTGGTCATCATCAAAGGAGGAAACGAGCTGAAATCAACAAACCTTCAGAAAATATATTTTTTTTTAAATACCGCAGGGTAAAACCAATAATGCAGTGGAGGGAGGAAGTAGATAATTGCAAACCAAATATGCCATATATCTCATGTACATTTAAAAGCAGACACTGACATCTTTTTCAGTAATACAAGGATCAACGCATAAATAAATGATTATTGCACATGCATATTGTGAGAGTCTATTTAGATATTATCTAGAGGAAGGAATTCATGTAATGACGCATTATCCTGCCATATACCACACATTTGTTTTGGTCTGCTTAAGGGTGTATTTCGATTCAAACTGCTTGTTTTCCTATTTATTTTTGAATTCACTTTTGCTCTCAAATACATCAAACTCGCAGATTCTCTTATTTAGAAAGTGCACAAGGTACCGTGAAGGTCGATTCTTTGATAAGTGCACAAAATATTGCAAAAAAGGCAATCAAAAACGGCAATTTGAACCGATTTTTCCGAAGTGGGAGATCTGGGAACGAAAAAAGGGTCTTTCTGAGAAGTTAATTGCTTATAAATCATATTCTAATGAATTAAGCGTAAAAAGACATCACACGGCACCTTATACGTCCCTTCAAAAATTCCCTCAGCAAGTTTCATGTTTCTACTTTTAAAAATATGTCTGAAATTGTATCGGAAAATTTCGAGCTGTTGAAGGTGGAAAAGCGTTTTTACGAATACACCCTTGATACTAATAACATATTTAGTTTGGAATGACCTACTTCGTTCAATGGATTTATCTATTCCTCCCCCCTCTTTTTTCATTATTGGTTTATATTTGCAGTATTTAAACCATTGTATTTTCTGAAGATTTGTTGATTTCATCTCGTTTCTACCCTTAATGATGATCTAGGTTTGGTTGAAAGCGCTTGGGATATGTTTTTAAATTTATCATCTGTATATAGATTTTAATGTTTTAAAACCTTTTAATTGTTTTTACACCAATTTTAGAAATAAAACTATTATACATTCATG
Organism: Maratus speculifer; assembly: GCA_964019185.1. Lineage (NCBI taxonomy): Eukaryota > Metazoa > Arthropoda > Arachnida > Araneae > Salticidae > Maratus > Maratus speculifer. The sequence goes on from OZ025299.1 coordinate 140,645,276, forward strand.
TATATGTTTTCAATTAATATTTTAAGGTGAATTTACGTTAATCTACGTAAAGATTCCCTATATATTTTAAAGGCTGTTATTTATAATTATTATTAAAATATTCTTTACCTTAAAAGTTAATAAAAATGGCATCAAGGAACGTGTTAATATGCATTATGTTTTCATTTTTCTACTTTTTTTTCCACACCAGTGGAATGGTAAAATTGCCATCAAGATAGGAAATTGCATCAAAAATTTTTTAAATATTCAGTCTCTAAAAAATAATTTAAATGGAAAAAAAAATTAACAGTTCTTCTGATATCATCAGATACTATACGGTTATTTAGTATATTCTTTTGAAGCTGTAATGTATCGTAAACTTGATGAGTAAATAAGATATACTTACACACTCATATATCAAATCTGTCATCTACACATGTTTAGTATAAAAAAATTTATTACTTAAATAATGCAATTTTTTGTTCTATGCAAAAATGATGAACTTATTGTACATGTGCCTGAGGTTGGCATCATGAGGAATTTTTCTCGCGCCGAAAAATTTTAAACCGATATTCGTTATAAATATAATCTTTATGAATTTTCTTTAATACAAAACAACATAACGCAAAATGTTATGCATGTTAGGATATCAGACTTTTTAAAAGTACTCTAAAAAGATTTAAGTAATGAACCTCATATATGATTATAGTAACATTAGTTTCCTTTTTTTTTTTTTTTTTTTTCTTTTTAATTGCAATGAATTGCCATCAGAAACTTTTAAGATTTTCCTGTGCGTTAAAACGTTATTTTGTGTATCTTTTAAATAGAAAAGTTAAAGTGTGAGAGTGATTCATTCTCTGAAGGATGTTTCAGTCATCACAATAAAAATTACAGAGTAAAAATATTTTGTTAGAAGTTTCAATTTAGATGCTTTGCGAAGGTGCCATTTAATTGAATTTTTTTGGAATATTTTGATCAGAAAAGGCTAAAGATTTTAAAACATAAAGCTAGTTTACATGTTTTTAGTCATATTACATAGGCACACTATTTGTCAATTTCTAAAATGTTACCGAAAAAAAAAAAAAAAAAAAAAAAAAACTTTGAAGATTAGATGGAGAACTTGTCCTCGAATTTCAGTCCTTTAACCCTTTTATTACGGGGCAGAGTAGTATTTTTAGATTCAGTCATATTAAAATTTACAAAGTTTAACATTGTGGTCGATTACTTTTGAAAATATCCTAATATGCCCCCTAATATCCTAATAATCCCCCATGCCCCACTACTGGTATAAGTTAAGATATTGTGATGTTGATGGGAGCCACCCTTTAAATTCAATATAACAGGATTCGTACGCTTCAAGAGAAATTTACCAGAATGTTTGTATAGTAATATTTGCCTTATTTAATGGAAAAGAAACTCTATTTTTAGATATAGGAATCAGTACTTTAAGAATTTTCTGGTGCGAAACCACCTAAAACCCTAAACCACCCTGATGCGTACGAACTCTGTATAATACTCAATTTTTAAGTTTTCAGATAATCTAACAAATTATTTACAATGTAATCGAGTATGTTAACGGCAGTTTAATATAAAATATAACAAAACATTAAAGAAACAATGTTTTGTATAAAACTTTATTTCGTAATGAAATCGCGAAGAATATGACAAAAAATCTGTGTCTGAAGACACTCTAGAAGATAAACAAATCTAAATATCTAAAGGTAATATATCTAAAGGTAAATAATAAATATTCCACACTGTTTATGGAAAGTTAACATTTAACCCCTCGGGAACAAGCGACACGTATACGTGCCGCAAAAAGGCTTAAGAGTTCTTGTTAATCGCCACAAGTAAAATTCTACTGTAAAATTTGCCTTATTTAATTGAAGCATTTTCGCAATTTAACAAGGCACAAATTTCTGTTTTTAAAAAACGGTGACAAATCATTAAAAATTTCTTCAAAGACTTTCGTCGCGAAGGAGTTAAGGCCTTTAGCTAATCAGATTCCTTTCAATCCTTTTTCTAAAATGAAATATAAACTTGTTTTCAAACTTTGAAAATTAGTGGACCATTACGAGTACATGGCCCACTACTGGTGCGTTTAACAGAGATTTTCTTTTAGACGAATTTTTCTTTTCGAAGTATGATTTTTTTAATACACATTTCTAGGGTTATATACGGCAAATTTTAAAGACAACTTATTCGTCTTTTTTAATAGCAAATTTTGGTGATTACATACAGTGAATGTTTTTATTTAAATACTATAATGGTAACTTGGAACAATTTGCTGAAAGTTTAATTTTAATTGATTCATTTGCATCACTATGCAGTTTAGGGTTAATCAGAAAAAGTGTAAACTTTCAAGAAAATTGATAAAGATTTGTTTGTTTGTTTGTATTTATGTCGGTCGATTATCTACAAGTGGGATATAAAAATTAATAAAGAAATGCTCTACTACAAAAAAGCCTTATTAGTATATAATGAGTTTTGTACAATGCATGTAGAAGAAAAAGAGAAAAAATGGAATAATTCACTGTTTCTTAAGAAAAGACTGAGTTTTACCCATCCCCAACGAGGTAATGATTTTTATTTGTTTTTAATGTATTTTCTTTGACCTAATATAATTTAGGATAATATTAATATTTATATAATTTACTAATATTTGTTATACTATTAATATGCTATTTACTGACTATCTGATTGATTTTTATTTGAAGATAATTTAAATGCACTGCACAATATTAGAAAAATCTGAATATGTTTGGATCTGTTGGATTGGATCTGTTTAACAAACTATTTTAATTATACATAATTATGTCCATTTTTTATGAAACACTAGCAACACCATCATAAATTTTACATAAATTTTACTTTATTTTTCATATATTCAAATATGTAAAATTTACAATATTGTATGAGCGCTTAATATAAAAAATCACAAACTGATATAATTAAAATGGATTGAAATTTGCTAAATAAATCCACTAACCTTTTACACCATATTAAAACAATTTTGAAAAAAAAAATCAATCAGACGGCCAGTAAATGTAATGAAACAATATTGAAACAATCAAAATATCTTAAAATATAAAAGAAATAAATTGAGCCTATGCAGAGACAAAATCAGTGCTTATTTACCCATCTCTCTTATCGCCGAAAATTCAGACTTCAAACATAACAGAAAGAAAAATAGCGGATATACATATATGAATATCTGAAATATTTCCGGACAGTTTCATTTCAATATGAAATTCAATAATTGAACTTAATTAAATGTTTCAGAGCCTTTCAGAGATTTCTACAATTTTTAATAATGATCTGAGCTTTCCTCAAAATACCATACAGAAACTGAAAAAAAAATGGAAATAATAATTTTCGTCAAAAATTCCGTTGCAAGTATCTGATTCAGACTTGTCACAGCAAATGTATATTTCAATCAATTTGATTCGTTTTTCCAGATGTCATGCTGGGGCGACAGGATATTATAAACAGCCCCGCTGGGTCTTTCTCGCTGATTTCTCTCGACTATCACGACAGCAATCAGACATTTGAAACTCCTTCTGTTTTCTTGCTTCAAATCGCAATCAGTGAGCTTGTTATTAGAAAGATCTGTTTGTTAAAAACAGCTGCAGGATTACATTTTTTGCCTCATGTTTCCGCGTTACAAAATGATGAGTCCGTATTTTAAACTGTGATTTTTTTCTTTAAAAATTATTGAAAAAGGAATTAAACACCAGATATATAGCTTTAAAAGTGAAGTAATTTTTTAATTTTATTTTTGGTGTAATGCATAAATTATGTCGCGCAAATTTCTTGTTTTATTTATTTTTTATTTGTATTTATTTTTTATTTTCTCTCCCCTGTATCACAGCTTTTCATGCTCAAACAATACATCTTCACCTGTTGTTATATCACATTTTATGCAACTTGTATTATCGCCATTCAAAAATGATTTACTAACAGCTTATAATTCAATTAAATTAAAACGCGATTCAATTAAAAACATAAAAATTTAATTAAAATCTAAGAAGGGATTTATGTATAATGAAAGTAATCTCATTAGTTCTCCAGACGAGAACGCCACAAAAAACATTCTTGATTTCTCATATAATAGCATTTGCCACGTGCTTATAGAAAGGAATACCATCTATGAGCGACCTTCGCTAGTTCCAATTCCTGATTAATCTTCACATTTCTCCTTCGCAGGGTCTGGACCAATCTCAATTCCTCCTCGGGCATTCCATGGCTTACCTCCTTCGGGATCGAAACAGATCCTTTTGTTCTGTCTCAAAAACATGAATTTCCTTGTCTGTGAAAAATTCTACTTCGTTGACACGTCGTGGCAAACTATTAACCCTTTGAGCTCTGGTGGATGAATTTCTTAAAAATTCCAAATGCCATATTGGCACCAGTATTTATCAAAGAAAAAAACCGGTTAACGATATACGCGAAAAAATGCATTAAACCTTTTTCAAATAAATTTGGTCGAATTTTCTGGTGTCGTTGTGACATTTTGAAATAAAAATTGTGGTAGAAACTTCTACCACCAGAGCTCAAAGGGTTAATTTAGATTTTATTGTATGAAAAAAAGAAAGTTATGAATGATATGCAGTCTATAAAACAATGGTGTACTTTTGAACGGTCATGTAAAATCAACGAGATGAGATGGAAATGTGAAATCTTCTCCAAAAGGAAAACTCTCCAAGTTTAATATCTGTTCAGTACAATTCAATGTGGCCTCAATTTCAAACAGGTAATTACAGACGTTATTCATTCTGTTACACCAGATGTCTTTAACTGTGTGTGTGGGAAGAACATGAATATTATTTAGAAGCGTATAGAGCAACAAATTCAGGTGCCATTGAACTGCACTGAACACGTATAGAACTTGGAGAGTTTCCTTTATTTGTTGAAAATTTCATGTTTCCATCTTCTTTCATTGATTTTTTGTGACCTATCAAATGTGCACCATGCCTTTAATGACCCACCTTATTACTTACTGTTTTAAATTCTATAAAAAGACCAGATCTTGTCTCTTTTAACTCCAGAGTGTTTAAATTGAAAGAGATAGGATAATTATTTTTAATATTATCTGAATATATGCATTACTGCTATTAGCACGCGGCGATAAAATACTGAAAAATCGATAAGTACTGCATAGAGTGGACACGAAATGCTCCGTGAAAGTAAAAAATATGTTTATGCATTGAATAAAAAAAATATGCATACAAAAATGAAAACAATATGGTATTTTTATAAGTTATAAGATGACGTAATTCACAAAAACATGTTTAAAGCCAAAAAAAAAACAAACAAAACAGGCATTAAAAGGGTATGTGAGACTCTCTCATCTGCATATAAAGTTTACAATGTCAGATCATGCTTTGAATGAGGTGTTCAATAACCAACGTAGAGCTAAATAGTCGCTATTCCTCCTGTAGAAAAGTTTGCAAATCCGTTAGAAATAGTGTGGGTGGTAAGAAATCTGCGCACAATACGACCGATGATATCCTAAAGATTTTCAGTGGGACTACGGTCGGGAGAGTTTGCCGGCCACATCATAAGTGCGATCTCCTTACTCTTAAGGTAATCATTGATGAAGAGATATCTTTGGAGACGCGCATTATCATCTATTAAAACGAAAGAGAACCAACTGTAGCAGTGTATAATCTCACAGGTGGTTCTAGTGTAACTGATATTGGACAACTGCCATAGGACCCAGACGAAATAAGTACAGGTTGGTGCGAGATCCCAACGGAACGCTTGCCTAGACCATTTTACTTCCACCTCGGAATGCGTCGTGTTCGATGATATTTTAAGACTTAATTGTATGTATCAACTTCTTTCCAGATAGTTACACGTTTTGTGGTCTGGTTGAAGGACAAATATCAACTTATTCTTGAACATAACGTTGCCCTAATAAGACACAGTCCAATCGGTACGTTGCCGACAACACTTTAATTATGTCCCTCTGGATTGGACTGCTAGTGGAACACAACCTCTGTTGTACCAGGGCGTAGAGACCATTTATATGTCCTCCTGAAGATTTGAAAAAGAGTGATCAAGTAGCTGTAAGTACTGGATAGTGTCATTTGGAATACTGAATAGAATTAATTATTTTTTGTCTCCTTTTTAGTTTATTCCTGAACCATTTGGCATCTGCCCCCAAGTACAGGGGAAAGATGCCATACACACTTATATCCATATTGCTTCAATATTATGGCCGCATCTGCTTGCCTTGTTTGGGTAACAGAATGTGAAGTTTATTTACATTGATAATACCTCACTTTAAATAAAACATCTGTTTATGAACATTAAATATGAGTAGCAGAATATTATAAAGCTTTACTCATCAGGTTAAATGCTTAGGAGATCCAGAAATAACGACAATTAAAGGCCACAAACTAAGATAAATTCGCAAACCACGAAAACACTAGTACAAGACTCCTCACAAGCCGGTTAGTATGGTCATTTGTTGATACATGAAAGTACTAGGAATAAACAAGCTTCTTCTCTCAACTGCCATCTTACCTCGAATTACGTTATATATATAACTCCTAAATATTTACCAAAAGTAAAGTTTTCTTTTGACTGTAACTGTTAATTATTTATACTAGTGGTAAAATCAACTTTATTCGACAGTATGTATAATTTTTAAAATGTGCTAATGATAGGATTTAACAAATATATTATTTTATAGAATAAGCTGGTATTAATATTTGAGATAGAGCTTGCTGCAATGTAATGGAATATAAAAAGTGAGCAACGTTAAAAAGCACCAAATATATTAAATTAGCAGCAGACCGGTTTCGGTAGCATATAGCGCACCGACATCAGTGAGGGAGATAGAAATTTGCTCATATATAGGAGAGACGGGGAATTGAAGATCACCAATAGAATGGCAGAGGACTGCAAGTAATAGCTAGAAGGAGAACGTACGTGAAATGGAACTGAAGGAGAGAGAAGTAGGTCAAAGAGATGGGAAAATAAAAGTAATTAAGAAAAAGGGGTTTTAATGTAATATTTCCAGCAATTCGATAGTGGGGAGATGGCGAATTCACAATTGACAATATTGTCAAAATTTTTATAAATATGAAATGCTTCAAGGAAGTTAAGTTCATGAATGGAAGTAGGTTTGGAAATTATTTTAACTGAACTGAAATCGAAAATATGGTTTATCTCCAAGCAATCTTTTACAATGGCGGATTTATGGATTTCTTGTTTCCTAATATAATTTTTACGTTTTTTAATACTTTTTTTTAAGCGTTTAGTTTGTGTAAGAAATACCGCACTGGCAACTAATTCTGTAGATTCCCTATTAATTAAATAAAACTTGGAGAGGGTGAGTTTATTGGTAGAGGCAAAAATTATTTTGAAGTCATGTTGTCTGAGAATTTTAGCAATTGTAAAGCTGTCTTGTTGCTGCTTGTTTTTGTTGCCAAAGAACCTGTAGCTTAAAATTTTTTCATCATTTTGTTTCATGCAGAAGACGTTATTGGTCCTTTGCTATCTCGCACACCCTTCATGTAGCGATATGTTTGCGATGCCGCAACGACACTTTCCGAATTTTTATTGGGTTGTTCGGAAAGTCCTTTCCGTTTGGGAAAATCAATTCACACCGGAAAATTTTGTCCATTAATATCTAAGTATTATATGTCGGAAACAATATATAATAATTAAATAAAAGAATTTTCCGGTACGAATTGATTTTCCCAAACGGAAAGGACTTTCCAAACAACCCAATATAATACAGTTTAACTAAGAGGGCTTTCTCAAATATGGACAGCATTTCGATGCATACAAGCTTCGACTACCATTACCTGCTACAGTTGCTCCCTTTTATATCGTTTGTTGCTTTGCATAATCCTACATCAGAAAATTGACAGCGCCCTTTGTTGGTCGCCAACAGAACTATTTTTTTCGCTGTCACACAAAACCTGGTTTCTTTTCCATCCGTTAGATGCAAACCGTATCTTTTCTATCTTGATTCGTTTTCGAATTATTAATTTTTAAAATTCTTCTTGACTTTTGGATCACCCGGTATTTGTTGAATCCTATCATTAGCACATGTTAAAAAATATAAATACTGTCAAATAAAGTTAATTTTACAGCTAGTATAAATAATTAAGAATTACAGTCAAAAGAAAACTTTATTTTTGGTAAATATTTAGGGGATATATGTATAAGGGAAGTTGAGGTAAGATGGCAGTTGGGGGAAGACATCAGTTTATTCCTAGTACTTTTGTGTCAACAAATGCCAATACTGACCGGCTTGTGTGATTTGTATATAGATTATTAATATGAGTGTCCTCTTGAGTATTAATAAGTTTTAGTACTCAAGTAATATAATCTAATTTCAATTTTTAAAATTGACTTAATAAATTATAAAACCCTCATGCCCGAGGCTGTATTGTATTTTAAATCCTTTTTATCTCTGCAGTTCCAATGATTGTAGCTATTCTTACAATTCTTAATGTCAGATATATCCCTTTGTTTAATTTATATGAGTCGCAATATCTAGGCCGTGCCTGGTTCATTTGGTCAAATTTTTTGTAAGTTTCTTCTGTAAATTTATTCCTCACCCCTCGTCAAAAATTTAATGCAATTTCATAGATGATTCTTCAAGTTATCGCAGTAATTCAATTACAAAAATACCGTCATATCACATAAAAAGTTATTTTAGCCCAGAAAGTTACATCACGGCATTCTTTACTTTCGATTTTTCAATCATATCAATAATAAAAATAGTTTTTGGCACTTCCATCTCGAGCTTTATTATTTTATAGGTCCGTTCAAAAGATTCAAATTTTAAAATATATAAGGAAAAGTTTATCTCCGAAAATTTTCTATTTGAATGGGATATTTTTTCTACTTTATCCTAAACAAGAACATTTTCCGTTGTATACATCGCAATGAGAAGGGGTTAAAATTTGAATTACATGGGTAATAATTGGGAAATCAGTTTGCAACAACTAACGCAGATAAATTGTGGTTCATTTTCTTTCAAATTTTATTTATTTTGAAGTTTAAAAATTAAATCTAATGCCTTGGAAAATTGATGCAGTAAAGATAGGGAGGGGACGATTAAAACTCCTGCAAAAATTAAAACAACAATTTAGGGATATTTGAATTGTTAATTAATCATATTAATCCTTTTAAGAATCCGAATTATAAATAAAGATTAGTAAATATAATTGCAATAATAATGAGATAAATATGGGAAGGGATGAGATAATATGGAAAATTTTGTTTATTATTTTATTTGCTTTTGCATTATTATTATAATTTAGGAATGACACTCGAAAATTAGTAATTCATTTAAAATGAGAAGAGGTTTTCTTACGATATTTTTCTCTCAAAAACCTGAGAAATTTATAAAATACATCAAACCAGTAGTGGTGTAATTTTACACCAAAAATGGTGGCAAGTAAGTTGTTACCAAAAGTGGCGTTTCTTTGTACTTGTTACTTATCGGTGTTTCATTGTACCAATTTACTGGTGGTGTTTCCTTACACCACTTTTGGTGATAAATTAGTTTACATTACTTTTAATGTAATGTTACACCGACCAGTGTACTACATACTAACGTGTTTCTCCAATTTCAAATCCTTAAAATTGTCTATGATGGGCATGCATAAGCACGCGGCCACCTTTCCGTAATTTACACAAATGTCTAAACAACAAAATCGATAATTAAAATCGTAAATTTAAAATTACGTTTTTGACTTGTTGCGTATTGGATATAAGCTCTTGTACTATATACTATACAGGGTGAGTCATAAATATCGAAACAATAGGCCATCTCCTTAAATATTGCCCCTAGACCCATACTTGCAATTGCAAAAATTCA